>CM029511.1:10493745-12893745 GCA_017140475.1 Eucalyptus fibrosa
CTTTAATCTTCCGGGATATCCAGACGCATCTGGCCGGCTGCGTAGTCGATAGAAAGAGTACTTCGTGAACTTGCCGCTTGCTTGGAAGCGGATGTTGTCTTGGTTTTCAAGGAAACAAAGCATTGTAGCTCTCTCAACAACAAGGTGAGTATGTTGCTCTTGGAAGCTGCTGTTCACAAATTCTATGGATAAAACAACGTATACAAGACTTTGGAATTGAAGACTCATGCCGTAAATCAAATGTGACAACACCAGCGCAATCAATCTCACCAAAAATCCAATTCTTCATTCAAGAGCAAAGCATATAGAAATTCGACATCACTTCATTAGAGATCATATTCAAAGTGGAGAAATCTCGATTCAATTTGTTGATTCAAAAAGTCAACTAGCGGATATATTCACAAAGCCTTTAGAGAAAAATCATTTTGATTTTATCCGCTCCAGACTCAACATTTTGAAGCTCGAAGAAGTTAAAGTCTAGAGACTCTTCATCCTTCAGACTCAGAAAGTTGATAACCGTCGACTCAAATATCTCAGACTCAAATCTCTACGACTCAGACATTGATGACTATAGACTGTAAGTTGTTACTTTATCTAAACTCGAAAAGGTATGATCTTTCGTTTAGTTATTTTGTAGTCTCCGTGAAAATCGAAAAACTTGTCTTTTCAAAAGGATTAATTTTGGCAGTTATTGATTTCGAAAAGAGGTATTCGTACACTTTCCTTGTACCGATTGAACTTCCCCTTTTCAAAACTAAGTTATATATACACTTTTCTCTTTCAATCTTCAAAACCCTAAAAGCATTCTACTCTCAATCCGGTTTCTACTTCGAATTCATCCTCGAAAAAGTTGTCATCTTTTCTTGGGAAAGCAAGCAAAGGAATCTCTCGCGACAAGAAGAATGTCTTCTTCAAGGAAGTCTTCAAGAATCGCGACAAGGGGACCACGAGAAGATGAAGGAGGGACCTACCCACTTCGATCTCACGAAAGAGGAAGAATTATCGAGTCGGCATCGAACCCGACTCATTCTCCACCACGTCATTCAACGCCTTCTACCCCACAAGGTGCGGGTCAACATCCGGAGGAAGAGGTAATCCGGGACGCGGACACTGTAAGAGTCCAAAACCCTCTTATATTTACAAACTCTACCGTGCATTGAAAAGTACTGGGACTCCGATGAAATATGTGGATGATTTTCTTAAAGAAAAGAACTATGGGAATGAGTACATTTTTCTGAAGAAAATGTAGGATTTGGGAGAATTGCTCCCAAAGGTAAAAGAGAGGAAGCGCTTGCAAATATTCCGAGTGACCCTCGGATGTCGGGCCCAAATTTGATTGATGGGAACGACGATGACAAAATGTTCACGATTTTCAACCGAGATTGGGTGTTGCTGCGAAGGTGAAGGGAAAGAGGATGGAGTTATTTAAATCGAAGGAACAGGAAACTTTGTTCTTCAAACTGCTGAAACGAGGGTGATAAACCCTAGGAGTGTCGACTTCGATTTCTGGATCTTTGTGAATGTGAACTTGAGAGAAAAGTTCATGCCTTCCAACTGGAACGTTTTTGCACAGACACCACGGACAGATATGCATAACTGACTGCATATTTCTATTCAAATCTTAGCTTTATCGATGCGAATAGAATATCTTTCAGTGTTCGAGATCAGGATTATGTGTTGGATGTGGACATGTTAGCGGACATACTTGGAGTTGAACGAGCACGATATCAACCAGTCAAAGTCTCAGTTGTTCGCGCCACAATGGACCTTGTCGAAGATAGAAATATTGAGGGAAAAATCATCTATTCAAGGATGCGTGCCATCAACATTGTGTTGCACAAAATTGTTATCAATTGCATTAGGCCGAAGTCTACATCAAAGACTGATGTGTCTAATTCTGAAGCAAAATTGATGTACGCAATCAACTCTGGAAAGAAGTTCTCTCTCCCTCACACTATTCTCTTTCACATGTATAGAGCAATGTCAAAAGACAAAGGACAATTGCCTTATCCAGGTCTGGTGACCAGGATCTTCAGACACATGAATATTGAACCGCCACACACTCTCTGTGTTCGACCGTGCGATAAGATGGTGGTAGGTTTAAAGATGTTGACAAAGATGCGTCTGAAAGAACTTTCAAAGGCAATGGAGAAATACAAAGTGAAGACTCCAGTTCCATCTGCTTCAAAGAGAAAGGGAAAGGAAGCCATTGGTGCTCCCACCAAAAAGAAGAGAACTCTCATCTTGGAAGATGAAGAGGAGGAGGAAGATCTTGCAATCACTGCCCTGATAAGAACAAGACGTTCGCTTCCCAATCAACAGAATAGCGGAAGAAACAGAGAGAAGAAGAAGAAGAAGACAAGAACGAGAGAAGAAGAAGAGCGAGAGAGAAGGAGACAGGAGAAGCTGAAGAAGAAGGAGAAGAAGAGCAAGAAAAGTCTACAAACTGAATGCGGAGAAAAGGATACGAAAGAGCATGATCATCACTCTTCTCCTGATATCCTAGAGACAGGGGAAGTTGGCGAGCAAGAGAGGTCCTCACCTCATGCTGCCAATAGTGAAGGTCTACGATAATCTCCAGCAACACCAGAAGAATTTCAGGCTTCTCAATTGCCTGAAGAAGGTCACGATACGTCAGAACCAAATCTGCAAGACTTTACAGAAGCGCCATCGTCTGCGTTCACTCCATCGGAAAAAGCAAATGCAAGTACTCAGACGGACAATTCTGCAGATTTTCGTCGTATCATGGATATTCTTCTGGAAATGCGTGGCCAAATCTATGCTCTGGACTGTGAAATTCAAGCCTTGAAGAATGCTGGACAAGCATCTTCAGTTACCCTGGAGGATAAGATGAAAGACCTCGCTCTACAACTTCAAGCTAATGCCAAGGGAGAAGAGGTAGCTCAACTGAGGGAAGACTTGAAGAAGCTCGAAGGAGTAGTCCAGTCCATGGGGGATTTCCAGATTGTGCGCATTCCCAAGCAGACATGACATCTTTCTCACCTTTTTAATGTTGACAAAAAGGGGGAGAAAGCAATTTGAACCAACCAACCAACCAACCAACCAACTTTCTTTGACTTTGTTTGAATGTGTTTGTTTTTGAACTTGAGTGAACTTGGATATGAACTTGAATCTGACTGAATTGGCTGTGGATTTAAATGCTTGACTGTTTGCATTCATTTCAAGTATTGTTATATGGTATTACTCATGAAAGACTAACCAATTTTCTGTGGATGCAGAGTCTGGTTGCTTTATTAATCTTTATGAGATTGCCATATTGTTTGAGAAATGTTTTTGCAAGTCAAAGTGGTTCAAATCTACAGGAAAGTTTTGTCACCATCAAAAAGGGAGAGATTGTTGGAGAAATCTTTCCAGAATATTTTAAAGCTGACAAAACGTTTCTTTCAGTCTAGTCTGGATATCTGCAGATCGTCTAGTTTAAAGTCTAAAGACTTTCTGATCACCAGACTCAAGATTCAAGACTCAAGATTAAAGACTTAAGACTCAAGACTCAAGACTAATCTCATTGACAGTCTTTCTGATCCAGTGACGAAGGAAATCTAGAGCCGAAGTATATGGTTGAGGATTTAATCCTATTCTCTGGAGAAGATCTTTTTGGTTGGATAATCATAACGGATTATTTTTATCAATTGAAGATCCGATGGTCGACGAAGTATTCTTGGAATGTTCTATTCTTGGAAACCAAGATCCTGATTGTATGGGCGAACAGGATTGATGGGCTATCGTCAGGTTCCTTTTATAGCTCGAATGATCTTCTTGATTGATTCCGTCCAACGAGTAGATTGGAGGAATTCTTTTGGTAAGTGCCAACGGTATGATGGCATAAAGGAGTATAAAAAGGAAGACGTTCTAGTTGTTTGAGTGTGTGATCGATAGAAAAATTCCAGAGTCTGAAACACCTTGATTATTAGTCGATACAGTCTGAGCGAAATTGTATACAGAGAGTGTTTGTACTTGGTGATACCTTGAGCGAGTGTGATAGATCATCTACACCGAGAAATCAAGGAAGATCAACACTGTAACATCTCTTTGTTCATAGTGGAATCCAGCCAAATTGGCTGTCAGTGCAGAAGAGTGGACGTAGGCTTGGATCAAACCGAACCACTATAAACCGCGTGTTTAATTCTCTCTTTCCTTACTCAGTCTTACGTTGATTATTACTTAACGCAAATCCTTCAACTGTCTAAGTATTGCGCAAGTATACAGAAATTATCAAGAAAAATCTTTGTATACCTATTCACCCCCTCTAGGTACATATACTAGCAATATCATAGATATCAACAAGACCACTTCCAGTCATTTCAACTATTTCAACTCAATTCCCAAATATAAATCACGATTCTTAGGACACAACTTATTTATAGGTGGTAATCATAGCCCCACCAAGCAATTTTCTTAGATTTAGTGGCTTTACGGCCCAACTTGGCACTTTCAATATTCAATGGCTTTATGGTCTCACTCGACCACTTTCAAGATTCAATGGTTTTATGGTCCCACTCGACCCTTTCAAGATTCAATGGCTTTACGGTCCCACTCAACCCTTTTTACGATGCCATACTCTGTCACCGAGCCACGTGCATTCTCCAGGAAGACATACCGAGTCTCCGAGCCACGTGTATTCTCTAAGGCTACCTTTTCGCCAAGATGACATATCCAATTACTGAGCCACATGTTTTTCCCAAGTGACATTCCAATTCACCAGGCCACGTGCATTCTCCAGGTGATTTACCAACTCATTTTCGATACTGACAACCGATACTCAACCAATTCTCAATCACATAGCCAAAATTGCCTTATTTAAGAATATAACTTAAAAATGCATCATTAAATCAATTCGACATGAATTAAAGCTCAAATAAATAAACGGATTACTCCACGACAATCAGAATGAAATTCCGATCACCGACCATCCCGGTTGAATTTTCGGAAAATAAATAATTAAATAATTAATTTCAAAAAGTAAATAAATAAACACAATAATTCCAATTTAGCACAATATGAAGCTCAATTAAATAAATGGACTGTGCCACGATCATCAGCATAAAATCCCGGTCACTAGCTATCCTAGTTGAATTTCCAGGAAAATAAATAATTAAATAATTAATTTCGAAAATTAATATTTAAATTCTTAAAATTCCACTTAGGCCCGAATTGCCTAATTAACACCCGATAAGGGTCGGGAAAAATCCCAAGAAGCATTCAATAAATACTATAGGCAATTCTCTATCTAAGTACACTAACCAAACAACTAATATGCAATGCAATTAACTAATAATTGCTAATAAATTCTAATCTAACCACCTAATTATACTTAATTAACACTAATCAACCTTTAAGTATAATGAGCAAACTAAGAAGGCATTAGTGAGTAAAACTCACTCAAAATGACGAGCTCGAGGCGAGGATCGACTTTCCTCAAAGTGGGCCGAACATCCGGGCTCGGGAAGAGGGCCAAAACGAGCCAAATAGTTGCTTCCATACCCATTTTCTTCCTCTCGGTTCACTGCTAGTTGGGGCCAGATCCGGGGCTAAGACGGTGAGGCAAGGCCGGCTGAGGGTGAGGGGGCTCCGGTGGGTTGAGGTGGCGGCGTACGGTGGCTGGAGGTGGCCGAACCGTGGCCTAAGTTGGCCAAAATGGAGTTGGACAGCAGATCTGGAACAGTGAGCTGGGCGAGAGGGCAGCCAAGGCGTGTGGAGCGGCGACGAGGCAACGACGTGCAACACGGCGGCGAACGGCGAAGGGCGGTGGTGTCGCATGCGGTCGCTGGCTACTCTAGCGTTCTCAGATCTGCTAGGATTTGAAGCCTTCAAGGCACATCGACGAAGGAAGAGAGACAGTCGAACAGTAGGGGGAGAGAGAGGGGCGGAGCTACGCGCGGTGAGGCAAGGGGCTGCGACTGCGACGATAGCTCCGGCGTGGCTGCAGCTCCTTCAAGCATCGCCGGTCGCTACTTCTGCTTCAGCTTCTCTGGTTCGCAAGGTGAGAGGGAGAGAGAGGGTGTCGAGCGGATGAGGGAGTACCCTGAGAGAGAGAGATAAAGATAAGAGAGAGGGTGTCGAGCGGATGAGGGAGTACCCTGAGAGAGAGAGAGATAGAGATAAGAGAGAGGGTGTTTTGAAAAGTCAAAAAGTAAATGTGGGGGAAGGAAGTGAAAAACAGCAAGGCATTTGGTGGAGGGGAATTCGCACAAGGGAAGAAGAGAGAGAGAGAGAGAGAGAGAGAGAGAGAGAGTTGGCCATGTGGGGTAAGGGGGAAAAGAAAAAAGAAATAAAAGGAAAAGGGGGTTTAGCCAAAAATGGAAAAAGAAAAGGAAAATGGGAATAAATTCAAAAGAAAGAATTTTCTCAAATAGAAAATTCTTGATCCAATTTCTTTTGAATAAGCTCATTTAATCCCAAAGGAAATTCCAAACTAGAGTTCTTGATTCCCTCTTGCATTTCTGCATCCAATTTGCCTCTTGAATTTCTCTCAAAAGACTTTCATAAAATCAATTGATGTCTCACTCATCAAATTGATTACTTTCCTTATCCAAGAATCCATTTTCCTTCTCAATTTCACAACCAGAATTAATCACTAGTTTCAATTGAACAAAAATGACCAATTTATCTAATAGAAGTCAGAACCTGAAAATCCGGATGTCACATAGAGTATGTACTAAAAGGTATATGTTTTTCTTTCTTTAGCACTAAAAAGTGTGTGAAAGCTAGTACGAGCACTTAGAGGGGATAAATAGGTGCAAACACAAATTTTCCAGAGAAATGTGTGCAATTCTAATTAATGATAGATTATGAAAAGGAAATTAGACTCTTGTAAACAAATTAAGTTATGATCAAAGTAAAAGAGCTTAGGGAAGAGAATAAGAACACGAGGTTTATAATGGTTCGGCTAAATCCAAGCCTACGTCCACTCTTCCGCACTGACAACCCACCAGTTGGATTTCACTATGAATCAAAAGAGTTGTTACAATATGGCTCTTCCTTGATTCCATAGCGTAAAGACTCTGCTACACTTCTTCAAGGTCTCACAAAGATATAAACTCTATTGAGTACAAAGTTACGCATAACAAGTGAATTTACTAATAATAAGGAGCTTCAGACTTTGGAATTCTTCTATCGCACACACACTATAATAACTGGAACATCTTCCTTATATACTCCTTCATGCTATCACACCTATTGGCACTTACCAAAGGAGTTCTTCCAATCTACCCGTTGGACATAATCAATTAGAGAGATTTCGAGTTATTTAAGGAATATGATGATAGCCTACCAATATTGCTCGCCCATACAATCAAGATCTAGGTTTCCATAAGTAGAACCTTCTAAGTATACTTTGCCAATCAACGAATCTAAAACCCCTAAATCAATCTTCATTTGAATAAAGGATTCCAACATGCTATATCCAACCAAGAGATCTTCTGCAGTCGATAGTTACAAATCCTTAACGAAATACATGGTTCTGGATAAGCCTTCTTCGACAATTTAGAAACTGTCAATGAGGATAGACTTTAAGTTTTGAGTCTAGTAGTCCGGAGGTCTTCAGACTTTGATAAAAGAGTCTGCAAGTCTTCAGACTAGACTAATGGAAACGTTTTGTCAATTTCAAAACACTTGAGGAAGTTTTCTCCAACAATCTCCCCCTTTTTATGGTGACAAAACTTTCCGGCAGATTTGGATAACTTTGACCTGCAAAACAATACTCAAGCAAATATGGATATCTCACAAAAGATAATCGTCTTAGCATTAAAATTTGCATTTACAGAAGATAAGTTAGTCCTGTAAATGAGCAACTATCTTTGCCATTAAATACCAACAATGCTTAAGACAAACGATCAAACATTCCAAATCCAAATCCAGTCACATCCAAACAGCCAAACACCAAACACAAAAGTAAAGTCAATCAAAAAAGTCTAAAGAAGTTTAAGTCTCAAATCAAATCCGCACCACATCATCTCTCCCCCTTTTTGTCAGCATTAAAAAGGTAGAGATGAAAAGAAAATGGAATTAGGATTGCTTTGGAACACGAACAAACTGGAAATCTCCCATGGACTGTACAATCCCTTCCAGCTTTTTCAAATCCTCCTTCAGTTGAGCAACATCTTCACCATTGGCATTTGCTTGCACTTGAAATGTAAGGGCATGAATTTGATCATGCAAAGAAACTAAAGAAGCTTGACCTGCATTTTGCAAGTTCTGAACTTCACATCCCAAAGCATAAATTTGGCATCGCATCTCCATAAGAATATCAAACACTCTGCAAAAGTTTGCTGAATACTGGCTTCTGCACGATCAGTAGGTGTATTGGCAAATGATGGCAAGTTAGCGTGATCACTCAGATTTGGTGATGAAACCTCATGACCTTCCTCAGGGAATTGAGAGGCATAGATGTTTTCTAGATCTGCCGGTGAACGACTTACTCCTTCACTAGCAGCAATTGAAGATGTACCTCTTTTCTCAACATCTCCCCTTGTTTCATTGCCTTCGGGTGGTGAAAAGTACTCTTCATGTTCTGTTTCCTCTGGTTCACCTCCGCCCTCCTCTTCTTCTTCTGCAATCCTTTCTTCCTATGCTTCTTTCTCCATTGATTCTCTCTCTCCACTCCTTTGTTTGATCTATTCTCTGACTTGTTCCTATCTCACCTTTGTCTCTAGAACAAAACGACTCAAGTTTTTCAAAGCAAGAGCAGAAATTGTGATATCATCCTCATTTTCTTCATCCTCCAAGATGAGTGCTCTTCTTTTCTTAAATGGAGCAACCATGGGCTCATTCACTTTCAATTTTGCAACCGAATAGTCTGGGTGAGTCTTGACAGGGGTTTTCTCCTCGAATCGCTCCAAAGCTTTGTTAAGTTCCTTCAAACGCATTTTTGAGACCATTTTCAGTCCCACCACCATTTGATCGCATGTTCGAACACAAAGAATCCTGGGCGGTTGAATGTCCAAATGTCTGAATAACTTAGTGACAAGTGTTGAGTAAGGAAGTTGACCCTTGTCTTTCACCATCGTTCTGTACATGTGGAACATAATAATTTGTGGAAAAGAGAACTTTTTGTCAGCGTTAATAGCATACATTAGCTTTGCCTTTGAGTTTGAAACATTGTTCTTTGAAGTCGATTTGGGTTTGAGGCAGTTGATCACTATCTTGTGAAGCAAGATATTTGAGGCATTCATCCTCGAATATGAAATCTTTCCTTCCGCCGTTCTGTCCCAAATAAGCTCTACCGTCGCACGACCAATAGACATACTGATTGGTTGGGATTTCCCTCTTTCAACACCAATCACATCAGCCAATGTATCCGTGTCAACTACATAGTTCTGATCTCAAACACTGAAAGAGAATGGGTTCTGTATTTTCGATGATTTCTTCCTCTTCTCGATGTTCAATATTCTGAGGTCTAGATGGAGGAGATTGACGTTGCTGAGAAAGTTGTGGGCTCTACTGTTGGTTAGGAGATTCTTCTTCCTCAGTGAGGTCAAAATGCGTAGGACCCTCACGCATTTGCTGTGGTCCCCTGTTCGCGATCCTTGAAGACTTTCTTTGAGACGACATCCTTCACAGTCTTTGAGAGATTCCAAGCTTGTTTCGCAAGAAAGGTGAAAACTTTTCAAGGATTAAACAAGAGAAGAAAAGAGAAGTTGAAGATCTGTGCTCTCTTAGGGTTTTTATGAAAGCTTACCAAGGCGATGATTAGTAGCTGGTTCGAGAGGATGATCAGCCACACTAAAAACGAAGAGGAACCAACAATATATAAGGCAGTTGAAGTGAGGCATACGGAATGTCGTAAAAGGAAAAATAAAAATGCATTTTCAAAAAATAACTACCTTTTTGAAAAATTAAATAACCGTCATTTCAAAAATAACTTCTTTTTCGAAAAGGGAAGATTGCAATAATCACGTAAACTGGGGAAGATAACATCAATCAATTACGGATGGATGATCGTACCTTTTCGAGATTTTATCCGAGAGATAAATTTCTAAAATAGAGATAACTTACAGTCGAGAATCTTGATTGCCTGAGTCTGAGTGTCTTTAGACTTTCAGCCTTGAGTCTGAACTTCCTCAGACTTTAAGATATTGAGTCTTGAACGAATAACTTCAAATTGATTTTTCTATAAAGGTTTTGTAAATATGTCCTTTAGTTGATTCTTTGAATCAACAAACTGAATCGAGACTTCTCCATTTTGAACATGATCTCTAATGAAATGATGTCGAATCTCTATATGCTTTGCTCTTGAGTGAAGAATTGGACTCTTGGTGAGATTGATGGCGCTGGTGTTGTCGCATTTAATTTCAATGCACGAATCTTTAATTCCAAAGTCTCTTAGCTGTTGTTTTATCCACAGAATTTGTGAACAACAACTTCCAAAAGCTACATATTCTGCTTCTGCTGTAGAAAGAGCTACGGTACTTTACTTCCTTGAAAACTAAGACACTATCCTGTTACCAAGTAGTTGACAGGTACTCGAGGTGCTTTTTCTATCAACTCTGTATCCTGCTAGGTCTACATCTGAGTATCCAAGAAGAGTAAAGTCTCCTTCTTTAGGGTACCGGAGACCTAAATTTAATGTTGATGCAATGAATTTGATTATACGTTTTGCAACACTTAAATGAGATTCTTTAGAGTCTGATTGAAATCTAGCACAAATACAAACACTAAATAGAATGTCAGGTCTAGAAACAGTTTGATAAAGAAGTGAATCAATGATACTCTTATATAGCTTTTGGTCAACTTTCTTTCCTCCTTCATCTTTGTCCAGCTTCAAAGAACTTGA
Organism: Eucalyptus fibrosa; assembly: GCA_017140475.1. Classification (NCBI taxonomy): domain Eukaryota; kingdom Viridiplantae; phylum Streptophyta; class Magnoliopsida; order Myrtales; family Myrtaceae; genus Eucalyptus; species Eucalyptus fibrosa. The sequence continues at coordinate 10,504,538 of CM029511.1, forward strand.
CATTGGTATATTAATCTTTTTGCAATTCTCCAGCCCAAACTTTTTGACAAGATCTTTGGCATATTTTTCTTGATGAATAAAGATTCCTTCCTTCAATTGTTTTACTTAAAGCCCAAGAAAGAAGGTAAGTTCACCCATCATGCTCATTTCAAATTCATCCTGCATAGACTTAGAGAATTTCTTGCACATATTGTCATTAGATGATCTAAAAATAATATCATCAACATAAATTTGAACAAGTAAAAAGCTTTTGCTTTCTCTTTTGATAAACAGTGCAGTATCTACTTTACCTTTGACAAAGCCATTTTGAATTAAAAACTTACTTAGTTTGTTGTACCAAGCTCGAGGTGCTTGCTTTAAACCATATAGAGCCCTTTTCAATCTAAATACAGAGTCTGGTTTCCTTAGGTCTTCAAAACCGGGTGGTTGTTCCACATAGACTTCCTCTTGGATAAATCCATTTAGGAAAGTACTTTTGACGTCCATTTGGAATAACCTGAAATTTTTATAACAAACAAAAGCAAGTAATAATCTAATTGCTTCTAACCTTGCTACTGGTGCGTAAGTTTCATCATAATCTATCTCTTCTTCTTGCATATATCCTTTTGCCACGAGTCCTGATTTATTTCTTACGACTTTTCCTTTCTCATTCATATTGTTCCTGAAAACCCATTTAGCTCCAATGATGGATTTACCTTTTGGTTTAGGAGTTAATTCCCAGACATCATTGATACTGAATTGCCTGAATTCTTCTTGCATAGCTTCAATCCAACTTTCATCAATTAAAGCTTCTTCTATGCTTTTGGGTTCTATTTCAGAAATAAGAGCCACATCACTAAACTCTTTACGTCTTTTGGATCTTGTGCGAATCCCTTCATTAATATCACAAATAATGAGATCTTTGGGATGACTAGATTTATGCTTCCAGTTGCTAGTTGATTTGTCAGACTATTGATCATTTTTCTCATTTGAATTTTCGATGATCATTTGCTGCTGGTCTTTTGAAGTCTAAACTGCTTATGAAGATTTAGACTTTGTAGAGTGTGGAGTAGGATCAGATTCTTCAGGTTGAGTCTGAATCGATTGATTTTGCATAAAGTCTTGAAATTTGACATTCATCGATTCCTCCACAGATGGAGTCTTTTTGTTGAATACTCTATAAGCTTTGCTGGTCGTTGAATATCCAAGGAAGATGCCTTTGTCTGATTTTTCTTCAAACTTACCAACTCGATCATTTGCATTTTTCAATATAAAACATTTGCATCCAAACACATGAAAATATGAAACAACTGGCTTCTTTCCTTTGAATAACTCATAGGGAGTTTTCTCCATAATACGCCTTAAGAAGACTCTATTAATAATATAACACATTGTAGAGACTGCTTCAGCCCAAAAATGAGAAGAAATGTTACTTTCAATTAGAAGAGTTCTAGCCATTTCTTGTAAAGATCTATTCTTTCTTTCCACAACTCCATTCTACTCTGGAGTCTAAGGAGAGGAGAATACATGCTGGAAACTATATTCATCACAAAATTTAGCAAAATCTTGATTTTCAAATTCACCTCCATCATCTGTCCGTATACTAGAAATAACATATCTTTTCTCATTTTGAAATTTCTTAGCAAATTTTATAAAATAAGACAAGGCCTCAGACTTACTTACCATAAAATATACTCAAGTAAATCGTGAATAATCATCCATAATCACTGGGCAATATTTATTACCTCTAATGCTTTGAGTTCTGGTTGGTCCAAAGAGATCCATATGCAAGAGCTGCAGCACACGATTAGTGGATACTTGATTTATTGGTTTGAAAGAATTTCTTACCTGTTTTCCAAGCACGCGTGGTGTGTATAGGTTAGACTTTTGGTATGTCAGATTGGGTAGTCCATGAACAAGGTTCTTGGTAGAGATCTTTGTTATTTGCTTCATGTTGATGTGCCCAAACTTTTTGTGCCATAAATTTACTTCCTCTTGAATTGAGATTAGATATTGAGATTTTCTAGTTTAATATCCAAGAGATAGATATTCCAATGTCTTCGTCTCGTAAAAGTCTGAGAGAAATCTTTACTGGTTCCTGAACATATTCCTTCTTGAAAGTTGATTCTGAAACCAGTGTCGCACAATTGACTAATACTCAGCAAGTTGTAGTTGAGTCCTTCTACTAATGAAACGTTACTGATCGTGAGACTTCCAATCTTTACAATCTCGTATCCCACTATTCTTCCTTTGTTATTTCCTCCAAAAGAAACTTTTCCACCATTAACTTGCACAAGCTTTATAAAGCAGTTTAAGTCTCTTGTCACATGTCTCGAGTATCCACTATCTAAGTACCATTTAACATTTTTCTTGATAGTGACCTGCATTTAAAAAAACAAACTCATGCTTTATTTGGTACCCATATTTTCTTGGGTCCAGTGAAGTTAGTGTGACATACATTCTTTGCCCAAAACTTCTTCACAGGTTTCCAGATCATAGGACATTCTTTCTCAAAGTGTTCTGAGCTATTACACTTAGAACATTTAAGAGCACTGCAGCCTACTGGTTTTACAAAAACTTTTTGAAAATGTTTTTTGTAAAAATCTTTTGTAGGTCTTTGTTTAATTCTTTCTTTTACCTTAGGAAAATCAATTAGAGGAATGGTTTCCGCAGTCATTCCCAAACCAAATTTATTGAAATAAGGTTTTTGTGTAGAAAGAATTTTTCCAGTTTCTCAGATCCTATAGAAAATCTTTTAGAAATGCTTGAGATATCATTTTTCAGGAATGCATTTTCTTTTGAAAGATTATCTGCATTTTCTTTTAAAGTAATAACACTTTTGTCTAAACTTTCAATTTTTTCTTTCCAAACAATTTCCTGTTGCTTTAGTGTAGAATTTTCCCTTTTGAGTTTAGAAATCCTCTTGAGAGAAGTTTTGAGGCTAAGACATAATTCATCAATATATTTAGAAACTTTAGTAAAAAATTTTAAATTACTTACCTTGATTTCACCGTCTCGAATCTGAGTCCGTCTCGAGTCCGAATCGAGTCTAATTGTACCATGAGACAAATATTGGCATAATTATCATCACTTTCCTCACATTTGGCATCACTCTAAGTTTATGCTTTAAGTGCCTTTCGATATTTCTCAGCTTTTCCTTTCTTTCTCTTCAGCATGGGACAATTTGGTCTGATGTGTCCATTTTTCTTGCATTCAAAGCAGACTACATCTTTATTGGATTCATCATCCTCAACTGGTTTATTTTGTAGCTTTTGAGAGCTTTGTTTCTTTGGATTGAATCTTCTCCCATTTCTGTTCAGTTTTTTGAACCTTCTTATCATGAGAGCAAGCTCTTCATAATCCATATCGTCTTCAGAATCTGTGACATCAGAATCATCATTAGATTTTAATGCAATGGATTTCTTACCTTTAGGATCTTCATCTTTGTTGATTTGCTCCACTTCATAAGACTGAAGAGTCATAAGCAATTCATCAATAGCAAGTGATATAATTCTTCGTGTCTCTCTTATTGAGGTCTTTATGTGATTCAAATCCTTGGACAGTCCACGCAGTAGCTTGTTTACCTTCATGGGTCCAGAAATTGGTTGACCTTGATATTCAAGAGCATTCACGATTTCTGTAAAACGACTAAACATGTCAGTGATAGATTCTCCTGGTTTCATTTTGAATACTTCACATTGACTGAGCAGAATGTTGATTCTAGTTTCTTTCACTCGATCGGTTCCTTCATAGGTGATGTGCAATCTATCCCAGACTTCTTTAGCTATTTCACAAGAAAATATCATGTTATATTCAGTAAGAGATAATGCACAATATAAAGAATAAATTACTTTTGCATCAAGAGCTTGTCTCTTGGTTACCTCTTCTTAAGTCATTTTACTAGACTCAACAGCTTCTTTTCCTCTTTCTAAAACTGGTGCTGCTTTAGGAATGATTCATTTGTTTACCACGTCCCACTCCAGAGGATCATTTGATCTTAGAAATGCCTTTATCTTGTTTTTCCATATGTTGTATTCCTTTCCATCAAAATAAGGCGGTTTGGTATTGCTTTGCCCTTCAACTAGACCCGGAGCCAACATACTAGCCATAGATCTTTAACTCTAAAGTAAAACACTTCAACTTAAGTGAGTACAAAGGCTCTAAAACCAATTGTGAAAGCTAGTATGAGCGCCTAGAGGGGGTGAATAGGTGCAAAAATAATTTTTCAAGAGAAATGTGTGCAATTCTAATTAACAATAGATTATGAAAAGGAAATTAGACTCTTGTAAACAAATTAAGTTACGATCAAAGTAAAAGAGCTTAGGGAAGATAAGAAGAACACGAGATTTATAGTGGTTTAGCTTAATCCAAGCCTACGTCCACTTTTCCGCACTAACAGCCCACCGGCTAGATTTCACTATGAATAAAAAGAGTTGTTACAATATGGCTTTTCCTTGATTCCACAGCGTAGAGACTCTGCTACACTTTCTAAAGGTCTCACAAAGATATAAACTCTCTTTTGAGTGCAAATTTACGCACAACAATTGAATTTACTAAGAACAATGAGCTTCAGACTTTGGAATTCTTCTATCGCACACACACTAGAATAACTGGAACATCTTCCTTATATACTCCTTCATAACATCACACCCGTTGGCACTTACTAAAGGAGTTCTTCCAATCTACCCGTTGGATAGAATTAATTAGAGAGATTTCGAGTTATTTAAGGAATATAACGATAGCCCACCAATCCCGCTTGCCCATACAATCAAGATCTAGGTTTCCATAAGTAGAACCTTCCAAGTATACTTTTCCAATCAACGGATCCAAAATCTCTAAATTAATCTTCATTTGAATAAAGGATTCCGACATGCTATATCCAGCCAAGAGATCTTCTTTAGTCGATAGAATCGAATCCTTAACGAAATACACGGTTCTAGATAAGCCTTCTTTGACGGTCTAGAAACTATCAATGAGAATAGACTTTGAGTTTTGAGTCTGGCAGTCCGGAGGTCTTCAGACTTTGATGAAAGAGTCTGCAAGTCTTTAGACTAGACTGATGAAAACGTTTTGTCAACTTCAAAATACTTAAGGAAGTTTTCTCCAACAAAGTGTACATTTTTCTCTCTTCGTTAGCTAAATTAAGATCTTCCTCAGCCTAAACAACACTAATTTCCATCTGATGAGGAATAAAGTAAAGATGGATAAATAAATCTTTGTTAAAATCGAGAGTCACGTCATTGATTTGATTGAGCTATGAAGCGATCATAATCCTATTTTCCAAGAAATAATACGAAAATATTTGAATTATTATCGGAAAAAAAGGATTTAAGTTTGAAAATCAACAACAAAAGTCAAGAGTATGTACTAAAAGATGCATACTTTTTCTCTTTTTTGGCCAAATTATCCTTTTGCCCAACCTGGACAGCACTAATTTCTATTTGACAATGAATAAAACGAAGATGTATAAAGAAAGCTTTGTCGAATCCAAGAGTCATGACAACGACTCGATTAAGTTGGTGAGCAATCGTGGTCCTACTCACCAAGAAACAACACGACAAGATTTGAATTATTATAAAAACTAGAAGATGAAAGTTTGAACATCAACATCGACTGTTAAGAGTATGTCCTAAAAGTTGCATATTTTTCTCTCTTTGTTGGCCAAATTAAGTTCTTGCACAGCTTGGACAACATTATTTTTCATCTGTCAAGTAAAGATAGATAAAAAAAAAAAAAATTGATATTGAGAGTCACGATATTGACTCGATTGAGCTGGTTAACAATCGTGATTGTGTTGTCCATGAGAAAGTAGGAAAAGCTTTGAATTATTATCGAATAAAATGATTAAAGTTTGAAAAGCAACAACAAAAGTTGAGTACATATACTAGAAGACGTATACTTTTTTCTTCTCGTCGGCCGAATTAAGCTCTTGCCCAGTTTAGACAGCACTAATTTCTATTAGATAAGGAACAAAGTGAAGATGGATAAACAAAACATTGTTGAAACTGAGAGGCATGATATTGACTTGATTGAGCTAGTGAGCAATAGAGGTCCTACTCTCCAAGAAAGAATGGGAAAGATTTGAATTATTTTGAAAAAAATGATTAAAGTTTAAACATTAACATCAAACATTGAGAGTATGTACTAAAATGTGTTTGTTTTTCTCTCTTTAGTACTAATAGATGTATGTTTTTCTCTCTTTAGTACTAAAAGGTGTATCTTTTTCTCTCTTCATTAGCTAAATTAAGCTTTTTCCCAGCCTAGACAGCACTAATTTCCATATGATGAGGAATAAAGTAAAAACGGATAAAGAAATCTTGGTTAAAATCAAGAGTCACATCATTGACTTGATCGAGCTAGTAAGCGATCGTGGTCCTGTCTTTCCAAGAAATAATAGGAAAATATTTGAATTATTATAAAAAAAAAAAGGATTAAAGTTCTAAAATCAACATCAAACGTCGAGAGTATGCACTAAAAGGTGCATACTTTTCTCTCTTTTTTCGCCAAATTAAGCTCTTGCCTAGCCTGGACAGCACTAATTTCCATTTGACAAGGAATAAAGCGAAGATGTATAAAGAAAGCTTTGTCGAATCCGAGAGTCATGACAACAACTTGATTGAGCTGGTGAGCGACTATAGTCCTGCTCACCAAGAAACAATAAGACAAGATTTGAATTATTATAAAAAAAAAAAAACAAAAAAACAAAACATGAAAGTTTGAACATCAATGACGAATGTCAAGAGTATGCCTTAAAAGTTGCATACTTTTCTCTCTTTGTCGGCCAAATTAAGTTCTTGCGCAACTTGGACAACACTATTTTTCATCTGACAAGGAATAAAGTGAAGATGGATAAAAAAAAGTTTTGTTGAAACTGAGAGTCAAGACATTGACTTGATTGAGCTGGTTAGCAATTGTGATTATGTTCTCCAAGAAATAGTATGAAAAGCTTTAAATTATTATCGAATAAAAGGATTAAAGTTTTAAAAGCAACAACAAAAGTTAAGTGCATGCACTAGAAGACGTATACTTTTCTCTCCTCGTCAGCCAAATTAAGCTCTTGCCCAGCCTAGACATCACTAATTTTTATTTGATAAGAAATAAAGTGAAGATGGATAAACAAAACTTTGTCGAAACCGAGAGGCACGACATTAACACGATTGAGCTGGTGAGCACTAGCGGTCTTGCTCTCCAAGAAAGAAAGGGAAAGATTTAAAATATTTTGAAAAAATGATTAAATTTTGAACCGCAACATCAAATGTTTAGAGTATGTACTAAAAGATGTATGTTTTTCTCTCTTCAGCACTAAAATGTGAATGTTTTTCTCTATTCATCAGCTGAATGAAGATCTTCCCCAACCTAGATAACACTAATTTCCATCTAATGAGGAATAAAGTAAAGATGAATAAATAAATCTTTGTTAAAATCGAGAGTCGCATCATTGATTTGATTGAGCTATTACGCAATTGTAATCCTATTTTCCAAGAAATAATACGAAAATATTTGAATTATTATCAGAGAAAAGGATTTAAGTTTGAAAATCAACATCAAACGTCAAGAGTATGTACTAAAAGTTGCATACTTTTCTCTAATTTTTTGGCCAAATTAAGCTCTTGCCTAGCTTGGACAGCACTAATTTCCATTTGATAAGGAATAAAACGAAGATCTATAAAGAAAGCTTTGTCGAATCCGAGAGTGATGACAACGACTCGATTGAGCTGGTGAGCGATTGTGGTCTTGCTCACCAAGAAACAATAGGACAAGATTTGAATTATTATAAAAAAAAAAAAAGATGAAAGTTTGAACATCAACGTTGAATGTCAAGAGTATATCCTAAAAGTTGCATACTTTTCTCTCTTCGTCGGCCAAACTAAGTTCTTGCGCAGCTTGGACAACATTATTTTTCATCTGACAAGGAATAAAGTGAAGATGGATAAACAAAAGTTTTGTTGATATTGAGAATCACAACATTGACTCGATTGAGCTGGTTAGCAATCGTGATTGTGTTCTTCATGAAAAAGTAGGAAAAGCTTTGAATTATTATCGAATAAAATGATTAAAAATTTCAAAAGCAACAACAAAAGTTGAGTACATGTACTAGAAGATGTCTACTTTTCTCTCCTCGTCGGCCGAATTAAGCTTTTGCCCAGCCTAGACAACACTAATTTCTATCTGATAAGGAATAAAGTGAAGATGGATAAACAAAACATTGTCGAAACTGAGAGGCACGACATTGGCTCGATTGAGCTAGTGAGCAATAGAGGTCCTACTCTCTAAGAAAGAATGGGAAAGATTTGAATTATTTTGAAAAAAAAATGATTAAAGTTTGAACATCAACATCAAACATTGAGAATATGCACTAAAAGGTGTATGTTTTTCTCTCTTCAATACTAAAAGGTGTATCTTTTTCTCTCTTCAATAGCTGAATTAAGCTTTTTCCCAGCCTAGACAACACTAATTTCCATCTAATGAGGAATAAAGTAAAGACGGATAAAGAAATCTTAATTAAAATCAAGAGTCACATCATTGACTTGATTGAGCTAGTAAGCGATCGTGGTCCTGTTTTTCCAAGAAATAATAGGAAAATATTTGAATTATTATCGGAAAAAAAGATTAAAGTTCGAAAATCAACATCAAACGTCAAGAGTATGTACTAAAAGGTGCATACTTTTCTCTCTTTTTTGGCCAAATTAAGCTCTTGCCCAGCCTAGACAACACTAATTTCCATTTGACAAGGAATAAAGCGAAGATGTATAAAGAAAGCTTTGTCGAATCCGAGAGTCATGACAACAACTTGATTGAGCTGGTGAGCGACTGTGGTCCTACTCACCAAGAAACAATAGGACAAGATTTGAATTATTATAAAAGAAACAAAAGATGAAAGTTTGAACATCAACTTCAAATGTCAAGATTATGACTTAAAAGTTGCATACTTTTCTATCTTCGTCGGCCAAATTAAGTTCTTGCCAAACTTGGACAACACTATTTTTCATCTGACAAGGAATAAAGTGAAGATGGATAAAAAAAAAGTTTTGTTCAAACTGAGAGTCAAGACATTGACTTGATTGAGTTGGTTAGCAATTGTGATTGTGTTCTCGAAGAAGGCGTATACTTTTCTCTCCTTGTTGGCCGAATTAAGCTCTTGCCCAGCCTAGATAGCACTAATTTCTATCTGATAAGGAATAAAGTGAAGATGGATAAACAAAAATTTGTCGAAATCAAGAGGCATGACATTGACTCGATTGAGCTAGTGAGCACTAGTGGTCCTGCTCTCTAAGAAAGAATGGGAAATATTTGAATCATTCTGAAAAAATGATTAAAGCTTGAACATTAACATCAAACGTTAATAGTATGTACTAAAAGATGTATGTTTTTCTCTCTTCATCAGCTGAATTAAGATCTTCCCCAGCTTAGACAGCACTAGTTTCCATATGACGAGGAATAAAGTAAAGATGGATTAGGAAATATTTGTTAAAATCGGGAGTCACATCATTGATTTGATTGAGCTATTAAGCAATGTGGTCTTGTTTTCCGAGAAATAATTGGAAAATATTTGGATTATTATCCAAAAAAATGATTTAAGTTTGAAAGTCAACATCAAACGTTAAAAGTATGTACTAAAAGGTGTATAATTTTCTCTCTTTTTTGGCCAATTTAAGCTCTTAGCCAGTCTCGACAGCACTAATTTCCATTCGACAAGGAATAAAGTTAAGATGTATAAACAAAGCTTTGTCGAATCCGAGAGTCATGACAATGACTCGATTGAGCTGGTGAGCGATCGTGGTCTTGCTCACCAAGAAACAATAGGAAAAAATTTGAATTAATATAAAAAAAAAAGATGAAAGTTTGAACATCAACGTTGAATGTCAAGAGTATGTCTTAAAAGTTGCATACTTTTCTCTCTTTGTTGGCCAAATTAAGTTCTTGCGCAACTTGGACAACATTATTTTTAATCTGACAAGGAATAAAGTGAAGATAGATAAAAAAAAAAGTTTTGTTGAAACTAAGAGTCACGACATTGACTCGATTGAACTGGTTAGCAATCGTGATTATGTTCTCCAAGAAATAGTAGGAAAATTTTTGAATTATTATCGAATAAAATGATTAAAATTGAAAAGCAACAACAAAAGTTGAGTGCATATACTAGAATGCGTATACTTTTCTCTCCTTGTTATCCGAATTAAGCTCTTGCCCAGCCTAAACATCACTAATTTCTACCTAATAAAGAATAAAGTGAAGATGGATAAACAAAACTTTATCGAAACCGAGAGGCACGACATTGACTCGATTGAGCTAATGAGCACTAACGGTCCCGCTCTTCAAGAAAGAATGGGAAAGATTTGAATTATTTTGAAAAAAAAAAATAAAGTTTGAATGTCAACATCAAATATTGAGAGTATGTACTAAAAGGTGTATCTTTTTCTCTCTTCAACACTAATGGTGTATGTATTTCTCTTTTCATCAGCTGAATTAAGATCTTCCCCAGCCTAGACAACATTAATTTCCATTTGATGAGGAATAAAGTAATGATGGATAAAGAAATCTTTGTTATAATCGAGAGTCACATCATTGATTTAATTGAGCTATTAAGCGATCGCGGTCTTGTTTTCTAAGAAATAATAGGAAAATATTTAAATTATTATCGGAAAAAATTATTTAAGTTTGAAAAATCAACATCAAACGTCAAGAGTATGTACTAAAAGGTGCGTACTTTTCTCTCTTTTTCGGCCAAATTAAACTATTGCCCAGCCTAGACAGCACTAATTTCCATTTAACAAGGAATAAAGCGAAGATGTATAAAGAAAGCTTTGTCAAATCCGAGAGTCATGACAATGAGTCGATTGAGCTGGTGAGCGATCGTGGTCCTGCTCACCAAGAAACAATAGGACAAGATTTGAATTATTATGGAAAACAAAAGATGAAAATTTGAACATCAACGTCGAATGTCAAGAGTTTGTCATAAAAGTTCCTACTTTTCTCTCTTCGTCAGCCAAATTAAGTTCTTGCACAGCTTGGATAACACTATTTTTCATCCAACAAGGAATAAATTGAAGATGGATAATTTTTTTTTTTTGTTGAAACTGAGAGTCACGACATTAACTTGATTGAGCTGGTGAGAAATCGTGATTGTGTTCTCCAAGAAAGAGTAGGGAAAGCTTTGAATTATTATCTAATAAAATGATCAAAGTTTGAAAAGCAACAACAAAAGTTGAGTGCATGTACTAGAAGACGTATACTTTTCTCTCCTTGTTGGTCGGATTAAGTTATTGCCCAACCTAAACAGCACTAATTTCCATTTGATAAGGAATAAAATGAAGATAAATAAAGAAAACTTTTGGCGAAACTGAGAGTCACGACATTGAGTCGATTGAGCTAGGAAGCGCTCGTGGTCCTACTCTCCAAAAAAGGATAAAATGTCGAGAGTATGTACAAAAATGTGTATCTTTTTTCTCTCTTCCTCAACTGAATTAAGCTTTTCCCTAGCCTAGACAGCACTAATTTCCATCTGATAAGGAATAAAATGAAGATGGATAAAAAAAGCTTTGTCGAAATCGAAAGTTATGCCTTTGATTTGATTGAGTTGGTGAGCAATCGTGAGCCTATTTTCAAAGAAATAATAGGAAACATTTGAATTATTATTGAAAAAAAAAATTAAAGTTAGAAAATCAACATCAAAGTCGAGAGTTTGTACTAAAAGGTGAATAATTTTGTCTCTTCGTCGGTCGAATGAAACTCTTGCCCAGATTTGGTGACACTAATTTCCATATGATAAGAAATAAAGTAAAGACGGATAATGAAAGCTTTGTCAAAACCGAGAGTCATGACATTGACTTGATTGAGCTGATGAGCGATTGTGGTTATTTTATAAAAAAACCGGTAGAAGAAGATTTGAATTATTATGAAAAAAGGATTATAGTTTGAAAATCAACATCAAATGTTGAGTGCATGTACTAAAAGGTGTATACTTTTCCTTCCTCGTCGACCGAATTAAGCTCTTGCCGAGCTTGGACAACACTAATTTCCATCTAACAAGGAATAAAATAAAGATGGATAAAGAAAGCTTTGTCAAAATTGAGAGTTGCACCATTGACTCGATTGAGCCGGTGAGGGATCGTGGTCCTATTCTTCAAGAGACAATAGGAGAAGATTTGAATTATTATAAACAAAAAGGATTAAAGTTTGAAAATCAACATCAATTGTGGAGGGTATGTACTAATGGTGTATACTTTTCTCTCTTCGTCAGCCGAATTACACTCTTGCCCAGCCTAGTCAGCATTAATTTCCATCTGACAAGGGATACAATGAAGATGGATAAAGAAAGCCTTGTGGAAACCAAGAGTCACTACATTGACTCGATTGAGTTAGTTAGTGACCATGATTTGGCTTGTTGCTATGTGGAACTGGTCGTGTTCTCCAAAAAAACACAAGGAAAAGATTTGAATTATGATCAGAAAAAAAAAAAAAAAAAAATATTTAAGTTTGAACATCAACACCAAACATTGAGAGTATGTCCTAAAAGGTGTATGTCTTTCACTCTCTCCCTTTGTTGTTGGCTGAGCTAAGCTCTTGCCCAGCTTGTGGAGCACAAATTTCCATCTTGGCAAGAAATAAAGTGAAGATGGATAAAAAAAACTTTGTCGAATCAAGAGTCACGACATTGACTCGATCGAGCTAGTGACTGAGCGTGAGTTGGGTTGTAGCCGCTGGTTGCTTAGGCCCTTCCGTCACTCCTCAGCGTTCTTCCGTGCGTCCCGTAGTGTTTACGCTGTTCGCGAAAGCCGGCCCCATCGCGTCCACCACATTGTGCAGATCCAAAGGCCAACAATGCCACTAACCTTTTCGTTCACTCTCAGTGATATAACTCCACGTGCATGCAATTAATCTTATCTCGAGTATTCGATTACAATGTATGATTTGATTTCTCGTGCACACGCCCCATTTTGAATTCTGGCGGGTTTGGAAGAAAAACGAGGTACACGAGCTCACCACAGGCAACTTAACAACTGCAAGTTGAGATGGTGTCGTCTTATTTGTCGGCTTAGTTCGTGTAAGATTTTCGGCGCAGCCGCTAGTTTATCGCAGAGAAAACAAGATATATGTTGTGGTGATCCTTCCATGACCCATGTGCATTAAACAAAACTTTGATTCGTGGTCCAAAAGATGTAGACAAACAAATGTCTATTGAGCATCTAAGGATTAGGGAATGCAGAGTCTTCTCCTCCGCCTGCAACGCAAGGCGGAGGGATAAAGGGAAAAGCTGGCGGCGATGCTTTCAAGCACCGGATGACTGAACGCAGCCGAGGCCAAACATTTTTGGCCTTTTCTCCTGAGACGAAAGTGGAATTACTTGGGTCCTATGGATCTAAGTAACTTACTTATACCATTTCACACTTTGTTAGAATTGGATATGCTTAGTTGATCAAAATGTTCTTTTAAAATACATATATTTTTTCTCTAGTGTCGTAAAAGTAATGCGAAAACTGATAATGTGAAAATTGACAAGATCTTGCAATTAAGCTAATGCAAAATTACTAGTTATATAAACTAGGAAAAATGAATGACACCAGAGATCATAGATCAATTCGCTGGTCGATGCTTACTCCACGGAGAGAGCCAGCAGTAAAAACCCACTAATAATAAAAAAATCAGGGTTACAATCGCTTATATATATTCGAATGTTTCTTATATTTATATTAAGTCCAAACCAACAGTTTTTATAAATAAATAACTCAATTGAATGTAAAGTTCATAGTATAAATTATTTACATGTGTCTTGTTCCTATTCCTGGAGTATAAATTATTTACATTTGTCTTGTTCCTATGCCTGGCCGAAAAACAAACTCTTTCGCGCGTCCAGGAAAGAGTCGTCGGTTCGGCTCGTTGTTGATCCTTTTTGGAGTCCGCTGTACGGATTGAACAATAGCTGCCTTTTTCTGTCTTTCTTGTGCGACTTTTATATTGAACAAGGAAGAGACGTCTACTTCTTGGTCAAATACTCGAACTTGGATAAAAGAAGTAACCAACGAAAATCTTGTGCTGAACCTTGCATATATATATCCACTATAATCCAAGATTCTTATTCATAAAAGGCAACATCAGATTTTGAACAAATTAAAATCTTCCAACATATATGGGAGTTGTATACAACACAAACTCAAGATAACGATAATATATCATACATATGTGAGCCATAATATCACAAGATATAGTCCTAAAAAATCTCGTTAAGAAAGATTCAAAATGTCATAGAAAGCCAGCATATTAATCATGTATTAGATATTTTCATTCATTATAAGTGCCATTAAATACATTGTGTTATAAATCTCGGAAATAAAATACACTAATTTTTTGTTAGTTAGATTAGTCACAATACTCTATCAGAATCAGAAAGTTTTCTCTTTTCTATTGTGCAGGTAAGCACAATTTTTTATGCAAGATTTTTTTTGAAAGAGACAATGTATGTTGACTATATTTAGATTATTACATATATACTAGTTAAATTAAATAAATTATTAAGAGAACCAAGCAATAATCATTTTCAATTTTATTTGAAAAAGCAATCACTTCCAATTCACAAACATATTGTACCTTTGAAGAATTTTTGTTAGATGGACGGATGCAGCATTAAGTTTTTCGTTCTGGTTTTTAAATTGACAAAAAAAAAAGGATAAGATTTCATTCTTTACTATTGATCAAGGAGAGTACTAATGAGATGAACGATTGAGAAAGGAACTAAAACTCATACTCTGACAACCTTGCTAGTTATCTTGCAGATCAATCAAATAAACTACATAATACTTACATCAAGTCAAATCCAAAGCTAACAAGTACGCACAAAATTGCAGGAAATTAACATGCGTGCAAGACAATAAAGAGTGTGCGAGTGTGAAGGCCAAGAAAATGGAAGAAGAATGTAAATTGAAAATTCAAAATAGAAGTGAAAATTCGAATTTGACTATGCCCCTAACAACCCTTATTGCACGAAGATCAGTTGACATGCTTGATGAATTACAAATTTGAATTAATGGGATAGGAGCCCTAACTTCCTCCGTAGCCAAACCTCATCCACCGATAACTTCCTTGCTTCTGTCGCACCGCCACATTGCTACGGTCTCTGACTCATCATCGCATGCTGATGTGATGTCCGTCAGCCTAGAACTGTGGTGTAGTCTCACATCTGTTGAACCGATGCCATGCCCTTGGGTAGTTCCAATTATCGAGATGGGAACATCGCCATCTAGTTTGAGGTTTTGGGAATTATAGGATTGGCGATCCGTTACAATCAGCCGAGAAATACCAGTGTATTCTAGAATTAGGACCTGCAAAGACGATAATCCCGTAATGTTGCACTCCCCTCTTAAATTTCTGCAGCCCGAGAAATCTATCTCTTCTAAACTCTCTAGATTCTTAATGCCTCCAGGAAATTCTCTTATATGAGTGCCAGCCATCTTTAGTTCTTTCAAGTTTTGCAAATCCTTGACGGAGGAAGTTATTTCGTCGACTATTGTGCTTGAAAGATCCATGACTTGCAGCTTTTTAAGGTCTCCAATGGAATCCGGCAATTTCCACAAGCTCCTGCAGTTTCTCAGAGATAGCGTCTGGAGACTCTCCAACAATCCGATAGAACAAGGGAGCTCACTCAGTTCAGTCTCGTCCAATGCTAGGTACGAAAGAGATTTCAAGTTACCTATTGAATTGGGTAGAGACAAGAATTTACAGTTGCAAGCACTCAGAATTTTAAGCTTCCCATAGGAACCCTCGGGGATATCAATGGCTTTAATGGAAGTTCCATCGATGTAGAGCTCTTTCAAAGCTTCCAAGGAACCTAGATCTTCTGGCAGCTCTTGCACGAAGCTGCAGAACTTGATATTCAAAGAAACTAAATTCCTTAGCTTGCTAATGGACCTCACAACACATGTAGGTAACGTTGAGCAACGTTCCAGGTTTAGTCTCTCTAAGTTTACAGGAGCATGGGAAAATGGAGTTTAGTTAGCCAACGACAATCTCTTAGGATCAAAACTTTCAAGTTTTTGGTCCTCTGCAAAACAAAAGAATAATATAAAAGCCTTGTTTCTGCAAGCCATTGTCAAACTGGATGCAAAAGAAACTGCATAGGTATGTCATCATACCTTCATAATTTGTTTCCAGCACTGCCAATTGGTGGAGGTACTCCCAGACAAATCAAGAACGATCAATTTTGACATATCTAAAGCAAGTAGACTGGAGATATCGTTGCACCCTTGCCATTCAAGCCACTTTAACCTTCGAAGGTAAAAATCCTCTCTGGAGCTCTTTGCACTCTGCTTATATGCTTTGACAATAGCGTGGTTCATTTTAAGATACCTAAGCTTCGAGAACTCACAAAAGAATCTACGTCCAGGAAATAAATGGGGTTTGTCGAATGTGGCACTGAGGGCTTCACTTGCAGCCTCCTGCCAATCCTGGAAAAATGGCAAAATGAGAAAGTGAAAAAGAAGTGCATTCACAATCATCTCTGAAAATGGAATGAGTATTCAAAAGAAGTACTTTAATTCAGACTAAAAAAGAGACATTCTTGTCTTCAAAATTTACCTTCCTTTCGTTCAATACTGGTTCGATATCCTCCTGATTCCATAGCCTGCTCCGCTTGAAAGGTTCACTTGGATTTTCCTCCTTGACAATATCCCCCCAAGGACTTTATTATTCACCCACAATTCATTGTTTTCTCTGGTTTTGACCAAAGACAAGTCATGAAGCTCGTCGATTCCTCTATAAGGATCATATTTACAAGCTTCCCACATGTAAGACGGTATTGTTTTGTCCTTTCCCACAAAAAAACACACTATATCGAGAAATATCTCTTGGGCATTTTTATCTAAATCTTCATATCTTCTCTTCAAAATTCGTTTTACTTCCTTAGTGTAAGGCTCTCGATTCAATCTATCCAATGCCTCCTTCCAAAACTTTATGTCCTTTCCACGTAAAATTGAACCAACAACCTCAATAACCTGAGGAATTCTTCCAGCAGCCAAAATAATTTCACGTGCCAAAGAGGAGAATTCCTTTTTAAGGGGTTTTTCTCTAAGAACACTGCAAAATAGCTAAAAAGCATGGTCACCATTCATTTGTTTTAGCTCGTATTTTTCAACGACAATGTCATCACAACTATTAACAGTATTGCTGCTTGTAGAGGTCACGGGCACAAGATTACAGTCGTCAACAAGATTACTTCTCCTAGAGATCATGATGATCCTACTTTCCGGACCGAACCAACTTAGATCTCCGGCTAGTGAATTGACTTGTTTAAAATCACTAACGTCGTCAAGAATAATAAGAACTCTTAGATCTCCAAATTTGTACTTGATAAATTGGGTACCTTCAGTTGGAGATTTGAATGTGTATGCTCTCTTTTGGAGGCCACCGACTAAATCTTCTTGGAGAGACAGGAGTCTCGTTTGGTCAACCTCTTTAAGGAAACTCTTACCTTCGAAGAGATGATGGATTTTGTTGTAGACAACCGTGGCAAGAGTCGACTTACCAATTCCTGGAAGGCCCGATATCTCAACCACACGTTTTCCTGTCACCTTTTGCCCTTTAATTACTTCTCCATTTTCATAGCCAACACCAAGTTTTCTCATCACCTCTTGCACAGGTTGATCCATCCCCACTAAATGTGCCGTCACATATAAGTCATCCTTCCTCAACAACCGGCGGACCGTGGAAACAACCTCATTTATAAGTTCACGCTGCCTGCCAAAGGGAAAAGAAGGAAAGAGTAAGATGTGAAAAGGAACAACTGCTCGGATAATACACCAGGCAAAAGAACAGATGCATTGACTTTTTTCTTTCTTTAATTTCACACTCGATGACCACTGTTGGAAGAGTCGAAAGAAGCATAGAAATCTTGATTTCGTTTTACCCGTGCTGGAATTTCTCCAATTCCCATCCTCGTTTTCTTGAAACACTATGCAGAGCCTTCTTCCAGTTGTTTATAGTCGTTGACGGCACCCCCTTGGCCTCATGGTCGCGGAAGGACTGCTGATAACTCTCCTTTTGCTCGCCGACCACCGAAGGGGAGACGTCATAGAAAATGGGCATGATTGTCCTGTCACACTTCACCATTTCCTCTACCTCGTTCAGACAATTCTTACTAGAAGCGAAATCTTTGGAGAAGATGGGAGATCTGCGTGTGCCCAATCACTTGTAAGATCTTAGGCATGATATGTTCTCCGATCTCGATCCCACGATGATCGATAGATGCAATGATCCCTGAATCAGCGAGGCCTTCGTAGAGAAATTCAACGAAGCCCCCCCGAACATCTCCTCCTCTAAAACTAAGAAAGGCTTCGTAGCGGCAAACATCGGGCCATTTAGTTGATGGAAGCCCCGAGTGGTTACTGCAGATATCCATGAGTGAGAAGCTCAAGAAAAGGCGTAAAGACCAGGTATTTCCTCGGGCGGGGGGACAACTGGAAGATCGCTCGAGGAAGAGAAGAAGCTAACAGACCTGCTCCGGTCGAAGAAGCTTACGTACCAAAGCTATGGAATCTTTCAAAGACAAAGCTAGCTATATGTATTCATTGTCAAATTCATGATAATTAACTAATTTTCTCGATCTTCTTGTAAAATAAGGAAAAGTTGCATTATAATTGAAATAAAAGGAAATATAAAGAAAAAAAGGAAATAAAATAAGAGAAAAAATAATTAAAAAAACTCAATTTAAAAAAAGAAAAACGAAAAAAAGAAAAGAAAAAACTAAAAATGAAAGAAAATGTGCTTGGTGAAAGAATTCTACCAACTCGGGTAAGAAAAAAGTGAAAAATATTTTCTCTACTTGAAAAGTGGAAAACATTTTTTTCTATTAATGGAAAATATTTTTCTTAATCAATTCATTTTCCGTAAATTAAATGTCGAAAAATTCAGAAAATATTTTTCTAGAAGTTATTTTTTGTGAAACGAATGGAGTAACAACAAGTGATTTACCTCAAAGTCTTGTGCTAGAATTTCCTAACTTTTGTGACTTTCTATGGGATACCGTCAACAACTTGAATTGATTATAAATTATGTATGCTTAGTAACTTACGTCCATCATCGTACCATTGCTCCGTTCGTAAATATATCGTGTACAGTAATTTTACCCGAGGCCCGGGCAATAGCAAGACTGAGAATCTGGTAATGAGTTATTTCTCTTGAATTTTCGTAAATAATTAATTACTTTTTTTTTTGGTGGAATTTGTCTTCTTAAGCTCGGATGGAACGACCGTTAAGGCAACCCCGAACGGTTCACTTGGCCATTCTCTGAAAAACCCACGTAGAGTGAAAACTGGACGACGAAAGATTGAGTCGAAGTCGTAATTGAGTATGGCTGATTCCCGAAGCGAAAACGGAAAGAAGTCGCGCCCAGTTTTGGACGACAACCATCGCCACTGTCACGCCCCGATCCTCAGGCACACACACATCCGACTCACTTGGTCGATTTTATAATGCGATATCCCGTGACAATGTATCGCCGACCCTTTCATTTTTAAGCACATGCGGAAGCGAAAAATCCCCGTGACAATAAAACGATGGGATAGAAAAGCAGGGCCATATTTTTCATATTGAAATTTATAACCAAACTTTTATACAAACCACAAACCAGAACACTTCACAACTTTTTATTCTAAACTCTATTCACATCAAAATGGAGATATCAAAGAAGATAAAATTTCAGTCCATCTAGGCCGTACTCACGGCCCCTCTTGAGATTGTCTTCTTCTCCCAAAAATCCTTCTCCAACTCTTCCTCCTCGGCTCCTTAGCGGGGTCCTGAAATGTTTTCCCCAAACCGGATGAGACTACGTCTCGCCGAGTTCTACCCCACTAAGCCCGATTAGTAAACCATTATACTATAGGCTGCCTAAACACGCACGGGTCGAAGACTTACCTTAGCCTCGATCCCACCTACAAGTCAAGTACAATTCATAATAGGCACCCAAGTAATCATATCACGATCGAAGCATTGATCAAATCGACCTAGTCGATTATATACCAACAAGACCACTCACGATCATTTCCATTCAGTCAATCAATTCACAACATCAAATCAAAACAATGATCGAATCGATCTAGTCGATTACATGTCATGGACCATTCTAGGTCAATACTCTCGGGCACCAAGCTCACCAATGTGATTTATCCACTAGACAATTGCGTGCGTTCTTTAAGGCGCCGTTTTCGCCAGTGACATCCTTAGTCACCGAACCACGCATGCCTATAACCATGTACTCAAATAGACAATTGTGTGCGTTCTTTAAGGCGCCGTTTTCGCCAGTGATATCCCCAATCACTGAACCGCACATGCCTATAACAATGTATTTAATAGACAAGTGTATGCGTTCTTTAAGGCGCCGTTTTCGCCAGTGATGTCCCAAATCACCGAACCATACATGCCTATAACAATATGAGTACTAGACCGATACGTGCGTTCTTTAAGGCGCCGTTTTCGCCAGTGATATCCCAATCACCGAACCACGTAGGTCCACAATAATGCATGTACTAGACCGATACGTGCGTTCTTTAAGGTGCCGTTTTCGCCAGTGATGTCCCAATCACCGAACCACGTAGATCCATACACCGTGTCTAATTGGTTCAATCCCATATTATTTCCAATTCTCTCATAACCCCATCCACTTTACAACTCATCAAAGCATTATAAATGCTAAACAAAAATAGTCGCCATCTACCAATCAATCATTCAATCTCAATCAATTTCAAATCAATTTAGGGTAAATCCCTAAAATATCACAATTTATTTAATTCCATACAACGTAGAACTCAAATAAATAAACGAACTGCACCACGACGATCAGCACGAGATTTCGGTTGTCGGCCATCAAAATCTTAATTTCTGAAAAATAATTAATTAATAATTAATTTCGAAAATTAATTAATAAATTTAAAAATTCAATTTAGCACAAACTAAAACTCAATTAAACAAACGGACTTCACCACAGTCATTAGCATAATTTTCCGGTTCCAGGCCATCTTAGTTAAATTTTCGGAAAATAAATAATTATTTAATTTAATTTCGAAAATAATATTTAAATGCCAAAAATCCCACTTAGGCCCGAATCGTCAAATTGAAGCTCGATTAGGGGTCAGGAAAATCCCGAGATGCTTTCAATAATTAGTAGACCACATCTACTTGTTAATTGCACAATCAATTTATTTAAATCACATCACAATTGACTAATAATTGCTAATTATTCTAATCTAACAACCTAAACATAATTAATTAAAAACTAAACCAACCTAAAGCATAATTAGCCAACTAATCCATGATTAGTGAGATTGCTCACCAAATCGCGTGCAAATCGGATCAATCCGACGGGGCGATGCGAGGAATGAAACTTCCCAAAGCACGGCCCGATCGGGGCCGAGGCCCGAAATGGCCCAAAACCCACTCGCGGGCTGGATCAAAATAGAGAAAGAGAGAGGGTTGGGGGCGGTAAGAGGCCGGTGAGTCCGGCGGCCAAAATAGCAAGGCGGGGGGCGAAAGGTGAGGGGACGTCGGGGAGCCGGGGATCGCGAGGGAGGATCGGCAAGCGCGAGTGGCGCACGGAACGGCGCGGACGGCGGGCGGCGAACGGCGGACGTGCGGGCGGCGAACAGGCGTGGGTCTCGACGGGACAGGCGGCGTCGGTGGCATCGGCAACAGCCATAGGCACGGAATGTGCCATTTCATTTTATCGAAATAGGATCGAATTTCGGATATCACAACTCTTCCCCTCTTATAAAAATTTCGTCCTCGAAATTTAAACCATTACACTTTGTTCAAAAAGGCGGAGGTACAATTGTCTCATCGACTCTTTAGTCTCCCAAGTCGCTCCATCAGTGCCGTGGTGTTGCCAGACCACTTTGACCAATGGAATGGTCTTTGTATGCAGAACTTGCTCTTTATGATCAACAATCTGAACCGGGCTTTTCACGTATGACACACGGTCATCCACATCCAATTCCTCGAAATTGAGCACGTGGGTCGGGTCAGGCTCGTACTTCCTTAACATCGACACATGAAAGACGTCATGTACTTGCCCCAATCTTGGCGGCAACACAAGACGATACGCTAGGTTTCCGATTCTTTCAAGAATCTCAAACGGACCTACGTACCTCGGACTCAGTTTGCCTTTCTTACCAAAGTGCGAAGTTCCCTTCATTGGTGACACTTTCAGAAAAACGTGATCACCAACTTGGAATTCCAAAGACCTTCGACGCTTATCTGCATAACTTTTCTGCCTGGTCTGCGCTGTCTTCAATCTGTCTCTGATCATTGCCACGGCATCTACTGATTGCTGAACCAACTATGGGCATGTTATCTTCCTTTCCCCGACTTCATCCCAACACACTGGAGTTCTGCACGCTCTGCCATACAATGCTTCAAAAGAAGCCACCTTGATGCTTTGCTGATAACTGTTGTTGTAGGCAAATTCCACCAGATGAAGCTGATCTTCCCAACTTCCTTTGAAGTCTATTACACACGCTCTCAACATGTCTTCAAGAGTCTGAATTGTCCTTTCAGACTGGCCATCCGTCTAAGGATGATATGCCGTACTCTACTAAAGCTTTGTACCTAAAGCACTTTGCAAGCTCTTTCAAAAAGCAATAGTAAACCTCGGGTCTCTGTCGGATGTTATCGTTACCGGCACTCCATGCATATGAACCACTTGACGCACATACAGGTCTGCATGCCTATCAGGACCGAGGTCCTTTCAGACTGCAATGAAGTGAGCCGACTTTGTCAGCCTATCGACTACTACCCAAATCGAATCATTTCCTCTTTGACTCCTTGGTAGTCCAGTCACAAAATCCATCGTGATATGCTCCCATTTCCATTCTAGGATCGCAAGAGGTTGCAGAAATCCTCCCGGCTTGCAATGTTGGGCTTTTACTTGCTGACAAGTCAAACACTTGGCCACATGTTTGGCAATGTCCGCCTTCATACCTGACCACCAGTAGTGTTAACGCAAGTTCTGATACATCTTGGTACTTCCAGGATGAATGCTGTAATTGCTACGATGTGCTTCAGATAAAATTTCTTCTTTAAGCTCTACATCATCAGGTACAACCAAACGTCCACGAAATCTTAGAGTCCCGTCATCAGAAACTTGAAAATCAGCTTTTCTTTTGTCTGCGTCTTCCTGAAGAATTCTCTGTACATCTGGATCTGTCGGTTGGAGTTGCTTGATTCTGATCTGGACATCCGGTTCAATTCTGAGGGTGGCCATAAAACTTGAAAGGTGGCCTACCTCAAATTTGAATTCCGAATCTCGAGCTCTCTCGATTAAGTTCCACTCCTTAACCAAGATTTGTGCTATTGAAGACTTCCAACTCAATGCATCAGCGACCTTGTTCGCCTTTCCTGGGTGATATAGAATATCACAGTCGTAATCTTTCAGCAATTCCATCCATCGGTGCTGTCTTATGTTCAACTCTTTTTGAGAGAACAAATACTTGAGACTCTGATGGTTCGTGAAGATCTGAAACTTTTCTCCGCACAAATAGTGCCTCCAAATCTTCAACGCAAATATGATGGCTGCAAGTTCTAAGTCATGCGTCGGATAGTTCAATTCATGAGGTCTCAACTGCCGGGAAGCGTATGCAACAACTCTGCCATGTTGCATCAGCATGCAACCCAATCCTCTGAAAGACGCATCACTATAGATCTCGAATCCTCCAAGACCAGATGGAATCATCAGTACCGGTGCGGTAGTCAGCTTTTCCTTCAGCTCTTGAAAACTACGCTCGCACTTGTCTGTCCATATGAACTTCTCGTTTTTCTTTGTGAGCTTTGTTAGAGGCAATGCTAACACTGAGAAACCTTCCACAAACCATCTGTAATAACCTGCTAATCCTAGAAAACTTCTGACCTCTGTCACTGATGTCGATCTCTGCCAATTGATCACGGCTTCTATCTTGCTCGGGTCGAAGGACATTCCTTCTCCGGAAATCACATGACCTAAGAACGCAACACAAGTCAACCAAAACTCGCATTTGCTAAACTTAGCATACAACTGATGCGTCCTTAAAATCTGGAACACTAATCTCAGGTGATTCTCATGCTCTTCATCACTCCTCGAATAGACCAAGATATCATCTATGAACACGATCACAAACTGATCTAAGTATTCCTTGAACACTCTGTTCATCAAATCCATAAAGGCAGCTGGAGCATTCGTCAATCCAATGGCATCACCGTGAACTCATAATGACCATACCGAGTACGAAATGCTAACTTAGGAATATCCTCTTTCTTAATTCTCAGCTGATGATATCCCGTCCTTAAATCAATCTTCGAGAATATTGACGCTCCTTGCAACTGATCGAACAGATCATCAATCCTTGGGAGGGGATATTTGTTCTTAATGGTTACTTGGTTGAGTTGTCGGTAGTCGATGCACAAGCGCAATGATCCATCTTTCTTCTTAACAAATAGAACTGGTGCTCCCCAAGGTGATGCACTAGGATGAATAAATCTTTTATCCAGTAATTCTTGCATCTGTACCTTCAGTTCCTTCAACTCAGATAACGACATTCGATAAGGTGGCTTTAAGATCGGTTCTGTCCCTGGTGGTAGCTCAATTACAAATTCAATCTCTCTTTTTGGCGGTAACCCTGGCAATTCTTTCGGAAAAACATCTGGAAACTCTTGTACCACTGCAATATCTTCCATTTTCGGCTCCTCAACTATCGTATCCACGACAGTTGCTAAATACCCACAGCAACCCCCGTCTAACAAACGAGCTGCTTCCGGCGACGAGATTAAGGAAATCGAAGGTCCTCCTCGATTCCCGACAAACTCAAAGCTCTTACCCCTTAATAGGTCAAACTGAATCACCTTGCGATAGCAGTCCATTTTAGCACGTTGATTGGTGAGCCAGTCCATGCCAATTATCAAATCAAAATCATACATGGCTAGGACTAACAAGTCAATTTTCCCCACTCGCTCACCAATCTCTAACTTGCACCCCGAACATCCCAAAGCAACAATAACTTTATCTTTCAGTGGTGTAGATATGCAAATTGCCGATTCCAACAATACAGGATTCAACCCTAGCATCCTAACATATTGTTCAGCAATGAAGGAATGGGTTGCTCCAGAATCAAAAAAGGCATAAGCAGGTTAGTGGTTGAGCGAGACCATACCTGTGATAACACCAGGCGCAACTTCTGCATGACCTTGGGTAATTGCGTACACGGTGCCCTGAGCTGGAGGTCTCTGCTGTCCTCCTTGAGGTGTATTCTGAGGGGCATACCCTCATATCTATCTTATCGGTGGCGGCGGCGGCAACTGAGGTTGTCCTCTTTGCTTCTTTGGACAATATTTGTCTATGTGGCCCTATTGGCCATATTTGAAGCATGCACCCGTCCTAGCTGGGCATGGTGCTGTCCTGTGTCTTCTCCCACAAAAACGACATACACCAACCCTACTAGGTACTGGCCTATTAAATCCACTTTTCTTGCTGGCGGGCCTTGGAATTTATTTCCAAACATCGGCCTCTTTCCTTAGCGGATGTTGTCTCTATGAGAGTTAAACCTCGATCCTGATGAGGTGGCTCTATTATTCTGGTCTCTCTCAATCATCTAGCCCTCTCATAAAGGTCATTATAATTTCTCAGATTCAACAAAATCAATGGGCTTCTCAACTCTGGCTTGAGTCCATCTCTGAATCTTCTCCCTCGGTTTATTGGATTTTCAACTAATTCAGGGGCATATTGCGACAGTTCAGCAAATTTCGCCTCATATTGATCCACAGTCATAGAGCCTTGGTGAAGGCACTAAAACTCAACCATTTTTATCTCTTTAGCAGTTTTTGAAAAGTATTTCCCGTTGAAGGCCTCAACAAAGGCGTTCCATTCTGGGGCTACACCTTTGGGAAATATCGCTCCTTGAGTGGTTCTCCACCAAGTACTCGCAACTCCTTCTAATTGGTAGACCGCAAGGACCACTTTCTCAGTCTCAAAGCACATCAATAGTGCAAATGCTTTCTCCAGTCCTTGGATCCACAGAGCAGCAGCTTCGGGGTCTCCTGCCCCAGTAAACTTCGGTGGCTTCAATTTCAAAAACTGTTCCACTAGACTAGGCATCGGCCTCACAGGCGGGACTTCACCAGGTACGGCGGCAGGTGCGGCTGCAGCAACAGCATTGGCAGCAGCAGAAGCAGTGGCTACAACGGTGGCAGTAAAGGCAGCTGTTTGATCCCGGACCTGTTGCCCCATCATCTCACTAATAGCATCCAACGCTTGCGTGATCCCAACTGTTCCCTAATCAACTGGGGCTGCTACCCCGACACCAACGGGATGTGGTGCTGCTCCACTCGCGCTAGCCTCAGCTTGCGCTCTACCTCGGCCACCTCGGGCACCAACTCTTGTCGGTGTCCTAGCCCGACTCATTGAGGACAAAGTCCTCTGCCTAGGAGTTCTTGGCTCCTGATCGCTCATGGTGTCACTTTAATCTACTGACACCTGCTTCCAATTCAACACCGAATTAGAAACATAGCGATTCAAACAACAAACAATTTTAGCATTCAGCTAACACAGACATGCACCATCATGAATTTAAAGGACATCCTACTACTATCCCATGAACCATTGCTCCTTATCACTCCAATCTTGAACTTGGCTCTGATACCACAAAAAGGGGATGTCACGCCCCGATCCTCGGGCACGCACACATCCTTCTACTTGGTTGATTTTAAAATGCGATATCCCAGGACTATGTATCGCCGACCCTTTCAATTTTAAAGCACATGCGGAAGCAGTTATAAATCCCTAGACAATAAAACAATGGGATAGAAAAGTAGGCCATATCTTTCATATTGAAATCCACAACCAAACCTTTATACATGACATAAACCAGAGTACTCCACAACTTTTTTAATCTAAACTCTATTCACATCAAAAAAGAGATCTCAAAAGAAGATAAACTCTCAGTCCATCTGGGCCGTACTCAAGGCCCCTCTCGGGATTATCTTCTTCTTCCAAAAATCCTTCTCAGACTTCTCCTCCTCAGCTCCTCAGCGGGGTCCTGAAATGTTTTCCCCAAATCGGGATGAGACTACGTCTCAGCGAGTTCTACCCCATTAAGGCCCGATTAGTAAACCATTATAATATAGGCTGCCTAAACACGCACAAGTCAGGGGACTTACCTTGGCCTCAAATCCCACCTGCAAGTTAGTACAATTCATAATAGGCACCCAAGCAATCATATCACCGATCGAAGCATTGATCAAATCGACCTAGTCGATTATATGCCAACAAGACCACTCACGGTCATTTCCATTCAGTCAATCAAATCACAAGATCAAATCAAAGCAATGATCGATCGACCTAGTTGATTACATGTCAGACGGACCATTCTAGGTCAATACTCTCGGGCGTCGAGTTCGCCAAGGTGACTTATCCACTAGACAATTGTGTGTGTTCTTTAAGGCGCTGTTTTCGCCAGTGACATCCTTAGTCACCGAACCACGCATGCCTATAACCATGTACTCAATAGACAATTGTGTGCGTTCTTTAAGGCGCCGTTTTCGCCAGTGAGGTCCATAATCACCGAACCACACATGCCTATAACAATGTATTTAATAGACAAGTGCATGCGTTCTTTAAGGCGCCGTTTTCGCCAATGATGTCCTTAATCACCGAACCATACATGTCTATAACAATATGAGTACTAGACCGATACGTGTGTTCTTTAAGGCGCCGTTTTCGCTAGTGATATCCCAATCACCAAACCACGTAGGTCCACAATAATGTATGTACTAGACCGATACGTGCGTTCTTTAAGGCGTCGTTTTCGCCAGTGATGTCCCAATCACCGAACCACATAGGTCCATACACCGTGTCTGATTGGTTCAATCCCATAGTATTTCCAATTCTCTCATAACTCCATCCACTTTACAACTCAATCAAAGCATTATAAATGCTAAACAAACATACTCGGCCATCTACCAATCAATCATTCAAATTCAATCAATTCCAAATTAATTTAGGGTAGATCCTAAAATATCACAATTTATTTAATTCCATACAACGTAGAACTCAAATAAATAAACGAACTGCACCACGACGATCAGCACAAGATTTCGGTCGTCGGCCATCAAAATCTTAATTTCCGAAAAATAAATAATTAATTAATTAATTTCGAAAATTAATTAATAAATATTAAAAATTCAATTTAGCACAAACTAAAACTCAATTAAATAAACGGACTTCACCACGGTCATCAGCATAATTTTCCAGTTCCAGGCCATCTTAGTTGAATTTTCGGAAAATAAATAATTATTTAATTTAATTTCGAAAAATAATATTTAAATACCAAAAATCCACTTAGGCCCGAAAAGCCTAATTGAAGCCTGATTAGGGTCAGGAAAAATCCTGAGATGCTTTCAATAATTAGTAGACCACATCTACTTGTTAATTGCACAATCAATTTATTTAAATCACATCACAATTGACTAATAATTGCTAATTTATTCTAATCTAACAACCTAAACATAATTAATTAAAAACTAAAGCAACCTAAAGCATAATTAGCCAACTAATTCTGGATTAGTGAGATTGCTCACCAAATCGCGTGCAAATCGGATCAATCCGACGGCGGCGATGCGAGGAACGAAACTTCCCAAAGCACGGCCCGATTTCGGGGCCCGGAAACGGCCCGAAACGGCCCACGAACCAGCTGAAACCCACTCGCGGGTTAGCTGGATCGGCTGCAAACATAGAGAAAGAGAGAGGGTTGGGGGCGGTAAGAGGCCGGTGAGGCCGAACGGCGGCTCCAGCGGCTTGCTCAGCCGCTCACGGTGGCTGAACAGAGGCCGAATGGGAGCTGGGTCGCGAGGGAGGATCGGCAAGCGCGAGTGGCGCACGGGCGGCGAACGGCGGACGTGCGGGCGGCGAACGGCGGACGTGCGGGCGGCGAACGGGCGTGCGGTGCGGCGGCGGGACAGGCGGCGTCGGTGGCTGGCTTCGGTTTCTGATCTCCTGTAGCTTCTAGTTTGGTTTGCACAGAGAAGAACGAAGAAGAAGCTGAAGGTAACGTGAGGGAGGAGGCAAGAAGAGAGAGAAATATTTTGACTGGTCAAAAATTAAAAATAAAGTGAGATAAAGCAAAGTGGAAGACAGCAAAAAGGGGGAGGTCGGTGGGGGGAAAGCACGAGTGGGGGAGGGAGGAGAGAGAAGAGAGAAAAGAGAGAGAGAAAAGAATTCAAAAAAAAAACTTTTCTTATTTCTTTTCTTTTTCTCTTCCCCTTTCACTTTCTATTTTCTTTTTGGTCTTCGATTTTTCCTCCGATAATTTCTTTCTTGAAATTTCGGACTCGTCAATAATTTGATGATCGATGAGACAAGGTCCAAAAAAAAAAAGATTATGACACGCTCGGATATTCGATTCCCAAAACCGAATTAAATTTCATGATTAAAATCGACCGGACGTGATTTTAGTCCAATCCAACAAATTAGGTAGCTTTTAGGGATTTTACCGCGGATATATCCCTTAACGGCTTCACCCAATAAATTAGTTAACTCGTGAGTGATCAGCTCAGAGAAAAAGGACCATAGGCACGCCGACAATATGCACATTTCATTTTATCGAAATAGGATCAAATTTCGGGATGTCACAGCCACCACATCGAGTAATTAAATCAATTTATGGCCGAGAAGGCGAGTCAAGAAAACCGGAGAAGCTAAAATCAGGGGCAGAATCGAGTGTTGCTGAATTATCTGACCTCGTCGAAGATAAACCAGCGAGGCTGAATCAAGATGATGTGATCCTGAGTTACAATGGATCCGGTAGTATCATTGGATTCGTTGGTTCCCTCTGTCGCTGCTTGGAAGCTGACGGAATTCGCGTTTTCAGAGCTGGCGACTTCTTTTCTAATCTACCCGAAAAGCTTCGGATATCGGTCTCCGGCTCCAACATCTACATACCTATCTTTTCAACAGACTATGCTTATAGCGATCGGTGCCTTGAGACGCTCGCACTCATGGTAGAACACACGTCTAGATCAGGAGGGAAGAAAGAGATCCTGCCCGTTTTCTACAGTGTGGAACGGTCTGATGTGCAGCTGGACCAAAAATCACGCTACAGAGACGCCCTGGACGAGTTCGAGCAGATATTCGGCGATGAGAAAGTCAAGCTGTGGGAGAAGGCTCTTGTGGGGGCTGTTAAAGTCAAGGGATGGGAACTAAGCTCATATAAATAGTATGTTGCATCTGTCTTCTTTTCTTGTAGGTTTCTTCTGATTTATTTGCTCTATCGACGGAGGTAATGTCGAGAATATCAGGAAAAGGAAGCCCAACGACATTTTCCCAGCAAAAAAAGCAAATATTGGTTGACTCTGGTGCACTCTAAATTGTTTTGCTCACTTGCTTGGGTTTATGATTGTTACCGAGCCTGTTTCAAAGCTTTATGGGGACTAAACTAAAGAAAAAAAAAAAAAGAGGAAATTATTGATGGGAATTAACTGGGTTAACATTTTCAATTCCCTCTTCTTCCTTTTTCAGGCCAAATCTTTCTCTCGAATTGACCCTGTTTACACTCCATATCTGAGTTTGACTCAGTGAACTATCTTTAAAACTTCATTCTGTTCAGCCACATAATCGTGTAATTCTGTAATTCAACCCGTGGTTGAGTGATATTTTCACTCGATGACAAACTGTGAGAATATAATCCATTGTTTGGACCAAATACTTGCTGCAATGGCATTATGCAACGTTCAGAAAATTACTAAACATCAGTGTGTATGTTTATATCTTTGCATCAGGTAAATTATGTTCTGCATAAAGTTTCAGTGATCTTTTAGTACATTGATTGCCGTTTCATTATGTAGTGCGTTGGGTTAACATTTTTATGACCATTTGAAGTTTCAGTGATCTTTTAATGATTAGGAACTGAGATTTTTTCTGCCTTGGCAGTGAAAAGGAACTTATCACAGCCATCGTTGGAGAAATTTTGTTTAAGCTGATGATAGTACACAATCATGTGTCTGAGGATCTATCCACCGGTGATAATCCCACGTTTGAAAAGCAACAACAAAAGTTGAGTACATGTATTAGAACACGTATACTTTTCTCTCCTCGCTGGCCGAATTAAGCTCTTGCCCAGCCTAGACAGCACTAATTTCTATCTGATAAGGAATAAAGTGAAGATGGATACACAAAACTTTGTCAAAACCGAGAGGCACGACATTGACTTGAATGAGCTAGTGAGCAATAGAGGTCCTACTCTACAAGAAAGAATGAGAAATAATTGAATTATTTTGAAAAAAATCATTAAAGTGTGAACATCAACATCAAATATTGAGAGTGTGTACTAAAATGCGTATGCTTTTCTCTCTTTAGCACTAAAAGGTGTATGTTTTTCTCTCTTCATTAGCTTAATTAAGCTCTTCCTCAGCATAACGGCACTGATTTCCATCTGATGAGGAATAAAGTAAAGACGGATAAAGAAATCTTGGTTAAAATCGAGAATCACATCATTGACTTGATTGAGCTTCTAAGCAATCGTGGTCTTGTCTTTCCAAGAAATAATAGGAAAATATTTGAATTATTATCGGAAAAAAAGGATTAACGTTCGAAAATCAAAATCAAACGACAAGAGTATGTACACAATCATGTGTCCGAGGATCTATCCACCGGTGATAATCCCATGTTTGAAAAGCAATAACAAAAGTTGAGTACATGTACTAGAAGACGTCTACTTTTCTCTCCTCGCCGGCCGAATTAAGCTCTTGCCCAGCCTAGACAGCACTAATTTCTATCTGATAAGGAATAAAGTGAAAATGGATACAGAAAACTTTGTCGAAACCGAGAGGCACGACATTGACTTGATTGAGCTAGTGAGCGATGGAGGTCCTACTCTCCAAGAAAGAATGGGAAAGAATTTAATTATTTTGAAAAAAAATGATTAAACTTTGAACATCAACATCAAATATTGAGAGTATGTACTCAAATGTGTGTGTTTTTCTCTCTTAAGCACTAAAAGGTGTATGTTTTTCTCTCTTCATTAGCTGAATTAAGCTCTTCCCCAACGTAGACGGCACTGATTTCCATCTGATGAGGAATAAAGTAAAGACGGATAAATAAATCTTGGTTAAAATCGAGAATCACATCATTGACTTGATTGAGCTTATAAGCAATCGTGGTCCTGTTTTTCCAAGAAATAATAGGAAAATATTTGAATTATTATCGGAAAAAAATGATTAACGTTCGAAAATCAAAATCAAACGACAAGAGTGTGTACTAAAAAGTGCATACTTTTCTCTCTTTTTTTGGCCAAATTAAGCTCTTGCCCAGCCTGGACAGCACTAATTTCCATTTGACAAGGAATAAAGCAAAGATGTATAAAGAAAGCTTTGTCGAATGCGAGAGTCCTGACAACAACTCGATTGAGCTGATGAGAGACTGTGGTCCTGCTCACCAAGAAACAATAGGACAAGATTCGAATTATTATAAAAGAACAAAAGATGAAAGTTTGAACATCAACGCCGAATGTCAAGAGTATGCCTTAAAAGTTGCATATTTTCTCTTTTCGTCGGCCAAATTATGTTATTGCGCAGCTTGGACAGCACTATTTTTCATCTGACAAGGAATAAAGTGAAGATGAATAAAAAAAAAGTTTTGTTAATATTGAGAGTCACGACATTGACTCAATTGAGCTGGTTAGCAATCGTGATTGTGTTCTCCATGAAAAAGTAGGAAAACCTTTGGATTATTATCGAATAAAATGATTAAAGTTTGAAAAGCAACAACAAAAGTTGAGTACATGTACTAGAAGACGAATACTTTTCTCTCATCACCGGCCGAATTAAGCTCTTGCCCAGCCTAGACAGCACTAATTTCTATCTGATAAGAAATAAAGTGAAGATGGATACACAAAACTTTGTCGAAACCGAGGGACACGACATTGACTCGATTGAACTAGTGAGCAATAGAGGACCTACTCTCCAAGAAAGAATGGGAAAGAATTGAATTATTTTGGAAAAAATGATTAAAGTTTGAACATCAACATCAAATATTGAGAGTATGTACTAAAATGTGTATGCTTTTCTCTCTTCAGCACTAAAAGGTGTATGTTTTTCTCTCTTCATTAGCTGAATTAAGCTCTTCCCCAGTGTAGACGGCACTGATTTCCATCTGATGAGGAATAAAGTAAAGACGGATAAAGAAATCTTGGTTAAATTCGAGAGTCACATCATTAAATTGATTGAGCTAGTAAGCGATCGTGGTCCTGTTTTTCCAAGAAATAATAGGAAAATATTTGAATTATTATAGAAAAAAACAGATTAAAGTTCGAAAATCAACATCAAACGTCAAGTGTATGTACTAAACAGTGCATACTTTTCTCTCTTTCTTGGCCAAATTAAGCTCTTGCCCAGCCTAGACAGCACTAATTTCCATTTGACAAGGAATAAAGCAAAGATGTATAAAGAAAGCTTTGTCGAATGCGAGAGTCATGACAACAACTTGATTGAGCTGGTGAGAGACTATGGTCCTGCTCACGAAGAAACAATAGGACAAGATACGAATTATTATAAAAGAACAAAAGATGAAAGTTTGAACATCAACGTCGAATGTCAAGAGTATGCCTTAAAAGTTGCATACTTTTCTCTCTTCGTCGGCCAAATTAAGCTATTGCGCAGCTTGGATAGCACTATTTTTCATCTGACAAGGAATAAAGTGAAGATGGATAAAAAAAAATTTTCTTGATATTGAGGGTCAAGACATTGACTCAATTTAGTTGGTTAGCAATCGTGATTGTGTTCTCCATTAAAAAGTAGGCAAACCTTTGAATTATTATCGAATAAAATGATTAAAGTTTGAAAATCAACAACAAATGTTGAGTACATGTACTAGAAGACGAATACTTTTCTCTCCTCACCGGCCGAATTAAGCTCTTGCCTAGCCTAGACAGCACTAATTTCTATCTGATAAGGAATAAAGTGAAGATGGATACACAAACCTTTGTCGAAACCGAGAGGCACGACATTGACTCGATTGAGCTAGTGAACAATAGAGGTCCTATTCTCCAAGAAAGAATGGGAAATAATTGAATTATTTTGGAAAATATGATTAAACTTTGAACATCAACATCAACTATTGAGAGTATGTACTAAAATGTGTATGTTTTTCTCTCTTAAGCACTACAACGTGTATGTTTTTCTCTCTTCATTAGCTGAATTAAGCTCTTCCCCAGTGTAGACGGCACTGATTTCCGTCTAATGAGGAATAAAGTAAAGACGGATAAAGAAATCTTGGTTAAAATCGAGAATCACATCACTGACTTGATTGAGCTTCTAAGCAATCGTGGTCCTGTCTTTCCAAGAAATAATAGGAAAATATTTGAATTATTATTGGAAAAAAAGGATTAACGTTCGAAAATCAAAATCAAACGACAAGAGTATGTACTAAAAAGTGCATACTTTTCTCTCTTTTTTGGCCAAATTAAGCTATTGCCCAACCTGGACAGCACTAATTTCCATTTGACAAGGAATAAAGCAAAGATGTATAGAGAAAGCTTTGTCGAATGCGAGAGTCCTGACAACAACTCGATTGAGCTTATGAGAGACTGTGGTCCTGCTCACCAAGAAACAATAGGACAAGATTCGAATTATTATAAAAGAACAAAAGATGAAAGTTTGAACATCAACGCCGAATGTCAAGAGTATGCCTTAAAAGTTGCATACTTTTCTCTCTTCGTCGGCCAAATTATGTTATTGCGCAGCTTGGACAGCACTATTTTTCATCTGACAAGGAATAAAGTGAAGATGAATAAAAAAAAGTTTTGATAATATTGAGAGTCACGACATTGACTCAATTGAGCTGGTTAGCAATCGTGATTGTGTTCTCCATGAAAAAGTAGGAAAACCTTTGGATTATTATCGAATAAAATGATTAAAGTTTGAAAAGCAACAACAAAAGTTGAGTACATGTACTAGAAGACGAATACTTTTCTCTCATCGCCGGCCGAATTAAGCTCTTGCCCAGCCTAGACAGCACTAATTTCTATCTGATAAGGAATAAAGTGAAGATGGATACACAAAACTTTGTCAAAACCGAGGGACACGACATTGACTCGATTGAACTAGTGAGCAATAGAGGTCCTACTCTCCAAGAAAAAATGGGAAAGAATTGAATTATTTTGGAAAAAATGATTAAAGTTTGAACATCAACATCAAATATTGAGAGTATGTACTAAAATGTGTATGCTTTTCTCTCTTCAGCACTAAAAGGTGTATGTTTTCTCTCTTCATTAGCTGAATTAAGCTCTTCCCCGAGCGTAGACGGCACTGATTTCTATCTGATGAGGAATAAAGTAAAGACGGATAAAGAAATCTTGGTTAAAATCGAGAGTCACATCATTAAATTAATTGAGCTAGTAAGCGATCGTGGTCCTGTTTTTCCAATAAATAATAGGAAAATATTTGAATTATTATCGGAAAAAAAGGATTAAAGTTCGAAAATCAACATCAAACGTCAAGAGTATGAACTAAAAAGTGCATATTTTTCTCTCTTTTTCGGCCAAATTAAGCTCTTGCCCAGCCTAGACAGCACTAATTTCCATTTGATAAGGAATAATGCAAAGATGTATAAAGAAAGCTTTGTCGAATGCGAGAGTCATGACAACAACTTGATTGAGCTGATGAGAGACTGTGGTCCTGCTCACCAAGAAACAATAGGACAAGATACGAATTCTTATAAAAGAACAAAAGATGAAAGTTTGAACATCAACGTCGAATGTCAAGAGTATGTCTTAAAAGTTGCATACTTTTCTCTCTTCGTCGGCCAAATTAAGCTATTGCGCAGCTTGGACAGCACTATTTTTCATCTGACAAGGAATAAAGTGAAGATGGATAAAAAAAAAAATTTGTTGATATTGAGAGTCACGACATTGACTCAATTTAGCTGGTTAGTAATTGTGATTGTGTTCTCCATTAAAAAGTAGGAAAACCTTTGAATTATTATCGAATAAAATGATTAAAGTTTGAAAAGCAACAACAAATGTTGAGTACATGTACTAGAAGACGAATACTTTTCTCTCCTCACCGGCCGAAT
The DNA here is from genome assembly GCA_017140475.1 of Eucalyptus fibrosa. Taxonomy (NCBI): domain Eukaryota; kingdom Viridiplantae; phylum Streptophyta; class Magnoliopsida; order Myrtales; family Myrtaceae; genus Eucalyptus; species Eucalyptus fibrosa. Next base: position 10,540,584 of record CM029511.1, read on the forward strand.
TAAGCTCTTGCCCAGCCTAGACATCACTAATTTCTATCTGATAAGGAATAAAGTGAAGATGGATACACAAAACTTTGTTGAAACCGAGAGGCATGACATTGACTCGATTGAGCTAGTGAACAATAGAGGTCCTACTCTCCAAGAAAGAAAGGGAAATAATTGAATTATTTTGGAAAATATGATTAAAGTTTGAACATCAACATCAAATATTGAGAGTATGTACTAAAATGTGTATGTTTTTCTCTCTTCATTAGCTGAATTAAGCTCTTCCCCAACGTAGACGGCACTGATTTCCATCTGATGAGGAATAAAGTAAAGACGGATAAATAAGTCTTGGTTAAAATCGAGAGTCACATCATTAACTTGATTGAGCTTGTAAGCAATCGTGGTCCTGTCTTTCCAAGAAATAAAAGGAAAATATTTGAATTATTATCAGAAAAAAAAGGATTAGAGTTCGAAAATCAACATCAAACGTCAAGAGTATGTACTAAAAAGTGCATACTGTTGACCATATTCTTAACCAGGACAATTCCTACCCAGCGATCAAATTTTTCGTGGCCAAATTACCGATATACGAAAATCATAAACAAGCGTCAATTCGATAGTAGTTGACTTCGGCATACTGGAGAACAGAATCCATTGGCAATGCTTATGCGATGAATAATCATTAACACGTAAGCACAAAACTGCAGGAAATTGACACGCACACAAGCCAATAAAAAGTGAGTGTGATGGCCAATAATAGGAAAGAAGAATGGAGATTGGGAAAAGCGAGAATTCGAATTTGTTTATGCCCCTAATAGCCGTTATTGCAGGAAGATCTGTCGACATGCTCGATCAGTTACAAATTTGAATTAGAGGGACACTGGCGCGAACCCTTCCTCTTTAGCCAAAACCTCGTCCACCAGGAACTTTCTTGCTTCTGTCTAACCGCCACCTTGATTCAGTCACTAACTCATCATCTGCATTCGTCCGTCAGCCTGGAACTGCGTCGTAGCCTCACATCCATGGAACCGATGCTGTGCTCCTTTTGTAGTTCCATCTTTCGAGATGCGAAGTCCAAGGTTTGAGAAATCAGAGCATTGACCATCCGTCCCAATCACCCGAGAATAACCAGTATTTTCTAGAAGTAAGACCCGCAAAGACGATAATCCCGTAATGTTACATTCCCCCCTCAGACTTCTGCAGCCCGAGAAATCTATCTCTTCTATCCTCTCCAGATTCTCAATGACTCCAGGAAATTCTCTTATATGAGTGCCAGACATCTTTAGTACTTTCAAGTTTCTCAAATCCTTGACAAATGAAGGTAGTTCATCGACTCTCGTGTATGAAAGATCCATGAGTTGCAGGTCCTTGAGGTTTCCGATGGAATCTGGCAGTTTCCACAACTCTTCGCAGTTTCTCAAAGATAGCGTCTGGAGTTGCTCCAGCATTCCAACAGAAAAAGGGAGGTCACTGAGTCTAGTCTTGTCCAATGCTAGGTACTTAAGAGATTTCAAGTTACCAATCGAATCGTTCAGAGACAAAGATTCACATTTGCAAGCACTCAGAATTTCAAGATTCCCATACGAACCCTCCGGGATATCAATGGCTCTAATGCCCATTCCATCGATATAAAGCTCTTTCAGAGTTTCCCAGCGACCTATATCTTTTGGCAACTCTTGCACAAAGGTGCAGAACTTGATATTCAAAGAAACTAAGTTCCTTAGCTTGCTAATGGACCTTGTAGCGTGCGGAGGTAATACAGAACAACTTTCCAGGTCAAGTCTCTCTAACTTTACAGGAGCATGGGAAACTGGAGACCTAGCTTGCCAACGACAACCTTTTAGGATCAAAACTTTCAAGTTTTTGGCCTTCTGCAAAACAAGCAAATGTAAACGCCTTGTTTACTTCAAGCTATTGTTAAATAGGATGAAAAACAAATGTAAAGTTACGTCATCATACTGTAATAGTAGATGGGTGGGCCCCAAAAGAAGAAAAAGAAATGTTGAAAAGTCAAAGAAAGAGACAAAGGTAGAAGCTAAGCAAAGAGAGGGGAATCGAGAGTTTTCGGCAGAGAGGGAAAAGAGAAGAGAGAGAGAGAGAGAGAGAGAGAAAAAAAAAAAAAAGAAAAAAAAAAGAAGATATAAAAAGGAAGGAACCCACGTTCGGGCACCAGAAAGAAAGGAAAAGAAGAAGGAGAAGAAGAAGAAGAAGAAGAAGAAGAAGGGAAGAAAGGAAAAGGGTTTTGACATGTGCACGCCACGGATGCTTCGCCAAGCCGACTCTACTCCATAACGCAACACCCGGTAAGGGATTAGGCCCCTCGTTCGTCCAATTGAAATTATTTATGAGTTTAGGGCTCAAATTCGGAATTGTTGGAAAATCAAGTGGCGAAGTCCAATTTTGGAGTCGTTGAGCCGTGTATTTTCATGGGAATGATAGTTTAGGGTGTTGTGAAGCCGTGATTTTACGGATCGTGATTTGAGCTTGTGGTTTGTCCGAAACAAAATTTCAAAGTTTCCTGTGCGCAGTGAACAGAATGCGTCCAGCAGCTTTGGGGCCGTAGTTTGTCATCTTTCGGCTTGATTTTGGGACGGTGAAGTTGAGATTCTTGTTATATGTGTCAAGGGCTCTCTATTGACTATAAATTCGTTTGGATCGGGGTTCGGAGGAGGAAGTTAAGGCATGATCAAGTGTTGCGTTTAATTTTCATGTTGCGAACGACTTGAGCAATTGCTTTAGTTATGCAATTTGTTAGCGCATAGAAGTCCTTTTGTTAGAGTTAAGGCATAAGTTAGTCATTTCGTAGTTAAGATAAGATTTTTATTAGATTTTAACATTATTCCTCGATTATTTGATAGGGCCTTGAGTTCAACGATACGAGTATCGTTTGTCGTTTGGTCGTAGGCAACGAGGTGAGTAGTTCTATATCTTCTTTGGTTTTGAAAAATTCATGTCTTAAAGTATATATGTATATACATTGAATTGAGGAGAGCATTTTTATGCATAAAAGTTAGATCGAGCAATTGCTACTCTTTGGTTTATTATGAATGTTTGAAAAGCGTATTGCTTTGCGATTGATTTATGGAAAGGCTTATAATGATTTGAGAAAATGGATATGAAATGGATGATGGGTTATGCTGCAAATGTTATTTATTTAGTTTAAAATATTGATTTTTGAATTGGATTTCTGGTATTGGATGATGATTATTTATGCTCAATATGACTGTGAACCCAGTGAGGGGTTTTTGGGGTATGCATACCAGGTTTAGGATATCCTTCTGGGCCCAGCCATCGGCTTTATAGGTGGAGACCTTGCCAAGGGGAAAAGCTTGGTCGCCTTGTCACAAGGCGTTGTGTCGTGACCATGGTGGAATATTGAGCAATAAATTAATCAATGGATGGACCATTGATATGCAATATTTGATGGAAATTCTATATGTGATACTTGATGGAGAGATTATTCAATGGATTTGACCATTGATACTTGACTTTTGATGGCGATTAAAATGAATTTTCCATATGAGTATGAAGCTCTGATGATATCAAATAACTTTTATATGATTTGATATGTATTTTATATTAAGTTGGCATTATAAGGTTTTGTATTGCTTTGTATACATGCATAGTGGTTGTTCGATCTGCTTAGAAGATATGTACTACTCACCGAGCTATTGTTGCTCATTCCACTCCTCCTTTAATCTTTTCGGTTCCTCGATTAGCGGCGAATAGAGCGAGTGCGCCATCGTGGGAAACTTTTTGGGGAGTTCTATTTTGGGTATGATCAAGGAAATGGTGTACATATTCCTTGCTTATGGTTGGATTGTCTGAGTTCTAATTGTATATTTCTTTTTGATGGATTATAGAAACTCTGATGTTGCAACCAATCTTTTGGTCTATCTGATATGTATATATATGGTTTGATATATATATAAAAGATGATATCAGGTTGTTGGTTGTGTTGAGGCTGCGTCCTTCGTGTGGAAGGACGGCCGTGTCATCCCCATTCTTTGTGTTTTTGGGGTGTGACATCTTTTGGTATCAGAGCCTAAGTTTTGATCCTTTTTGGATGTGATTATGGGACGTTGTGAGGTTGTGTGATAGATTTTATTTTTGCGTTAGTCTTTTAGACTCTAAGGTGTAGTTTCATTCTTGGATTCAGGTGATCATGCGTACCGACTCCGAGACTCTTGCCTCGCTTCGTAGAAGTAGCAAAGGCAAACGAGTCGCTACCCCTGATGCTAGAGACATGCCTCAAGCTTCTCGAGGTGCGTCGTTGAGAAGGAGACTTGAGGACCGCTTTGATAGGAGTCCCGACTTGCGTGAGGTCAGGGAAGATAATCAAGAGCCAACCCGTTCATCTGAATTTGAACAAGCAATGATCCATTGGTATCGCCATGCAAAAGAATTAACTGGAGATGGAGCGACTGGCTCAGGTACTTTTGCCCAATTTAGAAAAGCGAAACCACCAACTTTTGATGGGAAAGCTGATCCTCTTGCGGCTGAGCGTTGGATTAAAAAGATTGATGGGATCTTTGAAGCTGAAGAGGTTTCCGAGGATCGGAAGGTTAAATTTGCCACCCAATACTTGGAAGGTGAAGCAGAGTTTTGGTGGGATGGAATGAAGCCAAGTCTTGGAGGTAGGGATGTAATTATATCATGGGAGGACTTTAAAAAGGCGTTCAATGCTCAATTCTTCCCAAAGTCATTCCAGGCAAAGATGAAGGGTGACTTTGTACATATATCTCAAGGTGACTCCACAGTTTTGGAGTATTCAGTCCGCTTTAATCAGTTGAGTAGGTTTGCAGAGCACTTGGTAGCAAATGAGGAAGATAAGGCCGACCATTTTCTAGGAGGGCTCCGACCCGAGATTAATTCTGCACTTACACCTTTTATGTTAACAACCTATAAGGATGTGCTAGAGCGAGCAATCAAGGTGGAACAAAGCATTCTGAAGCACGGCACACAAGGAGCGCCTCAGTCCAAAAGGTTTAAGCCCACAAATGTACAAGGTAGCCATACTAATGTGAGTGGAAGGCGAAGAGGTTTCAGTCGGCCAGGACAGTTTAGAAATCCGAATAACCAGGGCCCCTGCAATACGTGTGGAAGTTATCATCGCGGTGAGTGTTATCGGAAAACTGGAGTATGCTTCTTATGTGGGAAAGCGGGACACATGCGGCAAGATTGTCCTACACAAGGGAATCCTCCTTTTGACAAGAGATCATGTTATCTATGTGGACGTCAAGGACACCTATCACACCATTGTTCCATGCGGAGGAATACCCCTTTGGTTGGTAAGCCTCAAGAGAACCAGCAAAGACAAAGTACAAGTGGAAAAGTTTTTGCGATGACGAAGGAGGATGCGGCAGCATCTAACGCAGTTGTTGCAGGTAATATTTTTATTGCCTCACAATGTGCTTATGCGTTATTTGATCCTGGTGCTACGCACTCATTCATTTCAACTGAATTTGCAAAGAAGCTTGATGTGTTGCCTGACCCTCTTGAATGTGAATTGCGTGTCGATACTCCTACTGGCGATTTCTTAGTTGCTTATCATGTGTTCAAGAGATGTTTGATTCGGATTAATAATGTTGAAATGCCTGTGGATCTAGTGGAGTTAAATATTCGAGATTTCGATGTTATTATAGGGATGGATTGGTTATCTACCTATCGTGCTACTGTAGATTGTTTTTCAAAGAAAGTGATATTTAGGCTTCCAAATCAACCCGAATTCTCTTTTTCGGGAAGTTGTCAAAACAGTTTTCCAAGGTTGATCTCGGCCTTACAAGCGAGGAAACTTTTGAGAAAGGGTTGTTGTGGTTATTTAGCTTGTGTAAAAGACACAAGCAAGGTTGTAGTGAAGTTGGAAGATGTTCCTGTTGTTAGAGAGTTTCCAAGTGTGTTTCCCGAGGATTTACCAGGCTTGCCTCTTGATAGAGAAATCGAGTTTTGTATTGAACTGATGCCCGGTACAGCACCGATCTCTAAGGCACCATATCGGATGGCACCCACTGAATTAAAAGAATTGAAAACGCAGCTGCAAGAGCTTTTGGACAAGGGTTTCATCAGACCCAGTGTTTCGCCTTGGGGAGCTCCTGTTCTATTTGTGAAAAAGAAGGATGGTAGTATGCGGCTTTGCATAGATTACCGGGAGCTTAACAAGGTAACGGTTAAAAACAAATATCCTTTACCCCGGATTGATGATTTATTTGATCAACTTCAGGGAGCTCAGGTATTTTCCAAGATCGACCTTCGTTCTGGGTATCATCAGTTAAAGATAAAGATAGATGATGTGCCTAAAACCGCTTTTAGAACAAGGTATGGCCATTACGAATTTCTCGTCATGCCTTTTGGATTAACAAATGTGCCTGCTGCCTTCATGGACTTGATGAACAGAGTGTTCAGGGAATATCTAGACAAATTTATTGTGGTGTTCATTGATGACATCCTAGTGTATTCGAAGAGTTCAGAAGAGCACGAACAACACTTGAGGTTTGTCTTGCAAACTTTGCATGAAAAGAAGTTGTATGCCAAATTTAGTAAGTGTGATTTTTGGCTTGATCATATAGAATTCCTGGGTCATGTGATCTCAAAGGATGGCATATTAGTGGATCCAAAGAAGGTGGAAGCAATTGTTAAGTGGAATCGTCCAACTAATACTACAGAAGTAAGAAGTTTCCTTGGGCTAGCCGGCTATTATAGGCGATTTGTAGAGGGATTCTCAAAGATTGCAGGTCCACTTACTCGTCTAACTCGAAGAAAGTTAAATTTGAATGGTCGACCAATGTGAACGCAGTTTTCAAGAATTGAAGAGACGACGGTTTCGGCTCCTATTCTAACTCTACCTTACGGAAGTGGCGGCTTCGTAATATATTGTGATGCATCCAAGGAAGGTTTGGGTTGTGTTCTCATGCAAAATAGTAAAGTTATTGCCTACGCTTCTAGACAATTGAAATTACATGAGAAGAATTACCCCACTCATGATTTGGAGTTAGCGGCTGTTGTGTTTGCCTTGAAGATATGGCGGCACTATTTGTATGGTGAAAAATGTGAAGTCTTTACCGATCACAAGAGTCTAAAGTATATCTTTACTCAGAAAGAACTGAACATGAGGCAAAGAAGATGGCTAGAACTTTTGAAGGATTATGACTTGTCCATTAATTACCATCCGGGTAAGGCTAACGTGGTAGCGGACGCTTTGAGTCATAAATCCTCTGGAAATATGGCAACTTTGCTCACTTATCAGAAACCCATTCTTGAAGATATGAGGAAGTTAGACTTAGAGGTATTAGTGCGTCAGCTTGGTGCTCAGTTAGCTAACCTTCAAGTACAACCTACGTTGATTGACAGAATTAAGGCTAAACAAAATGAAGATCCCCAATTGCAAAAATTTAGAGAAAGTGTAGAAGATGGAAGACAAACGGATTTTAGTTTACATGTAGATGGATCCTTGAGGTTTCGTGGGCGACTGTGTGTTCCTGAGGACTCAAAGCTGAAAAATGAGATCCTGCAAGAAGCTCACAAAGACTAGATTTTCAATTCATCCGGAAGCACTAAAATGTATAGGGACTTAAGAGAAAACTTTTGGTGGATCAACATGAAAAAGGATATTACAAAATTTGTCGATCAATGTTTAGTTTGCCAGCAAGTGAAAATTGAGCATCAAAAACCAGGTGGACAGTTGCAACCTCTAGAGATACCTAAATGGAAGTGGGAGCATATTGCCATGGACTTTGTAGTTGGCCTACCGAGGACGCCAAGTGGTAAGAATGCTATATGGGTGATTGTTGATCGATTGACTAAGTCTGCTCACTTTTTGTCATATCGATTTGGCCTTTCAATGGAAGATATGGCAAAGCGATATGTTAATGAAATAGTGAAGCTTCACGGAGTTCCAGTAAGCATTGTTTCTGATAGGGATCCTAGGTTCATATCTAACTTTTGGAAGAGTTTGCAAGGAGCATTGGGCACTAAACTCAACTTAAGTACAGCTTTTCATCCGCAGACAGATGGACAGTCAGAGAGAACGATCCAGACATTAGAGGATATGTTGAGATCATGCATCATTGACTTCGGCGGTTCTTGGGATGAACATCTACATTTGGCAGAATTTTCTTACAACAACAGTTATCACTCTAGCATTAAGATGGCACCCTTTGAAGCTTTATATGGCCGAAAATGCAGAAGTCCTATTTGTTGGGATGATGTTGGTGAGAAAAGACTAACTGGCCCCGAGTTCATTCAGCAATCAGAAGAGAAAGTTAGGCTGGTTCGAGAACGTCTCAAAACGGCTCAAAGTCGTCAGAAGAGTTATGCGGATCTGAAAAGACGCAAGTTAGAATTTAATGTGGGGGATCACGTATTCTTAAAAGTTTCTCCTACAAAGGGTGTAATGAGATTTGACACACGTGGTAAGTTAAGTCCAAGATACGTGGGACCATTCTTGATCTTAGAGAAAATTGGTGAAGTTGCTTATAAATTGGCTTTGCCACCGGCGCTATCAGGTGTCCATAATGTGTTCCATGTTTCTTTGTTGCGGAAATATGTGCCAAATCCCGAGCATGTGCTAGACTTTACACCATTGAGATTACGAGAGAACTTGACATATGAGGAGCAGCCTATTCGCATTGTCGATAAGAAGGATCAGGTGTTGCGGCGACGAACTATTCCTTATGTAAAAATACAATGGCAAAATCACACCGAGAGAGAGGCTACTTGGGAACTCGAGGAGGAGGCAAGACATAAATACCCTCACTTGTTTCATGATTGAAGTACATGCAGATTTCGAGGACGAAATTTTTTTTTAGGAGGGTAGAATGTAATAGTAGATGGGTGGGCCCCAAAAGAAGAAAAAGAAATGTTGAAAAGTCAAAGAAAGAGACAAAGGTAGAAGCTAAGCAAAGAGAGGGGAATCGAGAGTTTTCGGCAGAGAGGGAAAAGAGAAGAGAGAGAGAGAGAGAGAGAGAGAGAGAAAAAAAACAAAAAGAAAAAAAAAAGAAGATATAAAAAGGAAGGAACCCACGTTCGGGCACCGAAAAGAAAGGAAAAGAAGAAGGAGAAGAAGAAGAAGAAGAAGAAGAAGAAGGGAAGAAAGGAAAAGGGTTTTGACATGTGCACGCCACGGATGCTTCGCCAAGCTGACTCTACTCCATAACGCAACACCCGGTAAGGGATTAGGCCCCTCGTTCGTCCAATTGAAATTATTTATGAGTTTAGGGCTCAAATTCGGAATTATTGGAAAATCAAGTGGCGAAGTCCAATTTTGGAGTCGTTGAGCCGTGTATTTTCATGGGAATGATAGTTTAGGGTGTTGTGAAGCCGTGGGATTTTACGGATCGTGATTTGAGCTTGTGGTTTGTCCGAAACAAAATTTCAAAGTTTCCTGTGCGCAGTGAACAGAATGCGTCCAGCAGCTTTGGGGCCGTAGTTTGTCATCTTTCGGCTTGATTTTGGGACGGTGAAGTTGAGATTCTTGTTATATGTGTCAAGGGCTCTCTATTGACTATAAATTCGTTTGGATCGGGGTTCGGAGGAGGAAGTTAAGGCATGATCAAGTGTTGCGTTTAATTTTCATGTTGCGAACGACTTGAGCAATTGCTTTAGTTATGCAATTTGTTAGCGCATAGAAGTCCTTTTGTTAGAGTTAAGGCATAAGTTAGACATTTCGTAGTTAAGATAAGATTTTTATTAGATTTTAACATTATTCCTCGATTATTTGATAGGGCCTTGAGTTCAACGATACGAGTATCGTTTGTCGTTTGGTCGTAGGCAACGAGGTGAGTAGTTCTATATCTTCTTTGGTTTTGAAAAATTCATGTCTTAAAGTATATATGTATATACATTGAATTGAGGAGAGCATTTTTATGCATAAAAGTTAGATCGAGCAATTGCTACTCTTTGGTTTATTATGAATGTTTGAAAAGCGTATTGCTTTGCGATTGATTTATGGAAAGGCTTATAATGATTTGAGAAAATGGATATGAAATGGATGATGGGTTATGCTGCAAATGTTATTTATTTAGTTTAAAATATTGATTTTTGAATTGGATTTCTGGTATTGGATGATGATTATTTATGCTCAATATGACTGTGAACCCAAAGTGAGGGGTTTTTGGGGTATGCATACCAGGTTTAGGATATCCTTCGGGCCCAGCCATCGGCTTTATAGGTGGAGACCTTGCCAAGGGAAAAGCTTGGTCGCCTTGTCACAAGGCGTTGTGTCGTGACCATGGTGGAATATTGAGCAATAAATTAATCAATGGATGGACCATTGATATGCAATATTTGATGGAAATTCTATATGTGATACTTGATGGAGAGATTATTCAATGGATTTGACCATTGATACTTGACTTTTGATGGCGATTAAAATGAATTTTCCATATGAGTATGAAGCTCTGATGATATCAAATAACTTTTATATGATTTGATATGTATTTTATATTAAGTTGGCATTATAAGGTTTTGTATTGCTTTGTATACATGCATAGTGGTTGTTCGATCTGCTTAGAAGATATGTACTACTCACTGAGCTATTGTTGCTCATTCCACTCCTCCTTTAATCTTTTCAGGTTCCTCGATTAGCGGCGAATAGAGCGAGTGCGCCATCAGTGGGAAACTTTTTGGGGAGTTCTATTTTGGGTATGATCAAGGAAATGGTGTACATATTCCTTGCTTATGGTTGGATTGTCTGAGTTCTAATTGTATATTTCTTTTTGATGGATTATAGAAACTCTGATGTTGCAACCAATCTTTTGGTCTATCTGATATGTATATATATGGTTTGATATATATATAAAAGATGATATCAGGTTGTTGGTTGTGTTGAGGCTGCGTCCTTCGTGTGGAAGGACGGCTGTGTCATCCCCATTCTTTGTGTTTTTGGGGTGTGACACATACCTTTATAATTTGCTTCCAGCGCTCCCAATCTTTGGAGGTACTCCCAGACAGATTAAGGTGGACCAAGCGGGATAGATTTAAAGCAAGTAGAATGGAGATATCGGGGCACATTTGCCATTCAAGCCACTTTAATAATGGAAGGAAAAGATCCTCTCTGGCGTTCCTTGCAGTCTGCCCAAGTTCCTCACGACGAAGGCAGTGCATTTCAAGATAAATAAGATTCGAGAAATTACGGAAAAATTTATGTTTAGCAAATAATTCGGCATTGTCCAAAGTGGCACTGAGGGCTGCAACGTCGGCGACCTGCCAATCGTGGAAAAATGGAAAAAGGAGAAAGTGAAATAGAAGTTAATTAAAAATCATTTCTGAAAACTGAATTAAGCATTCAAAAGAAGTACTCTAATTCAAATTAAAAGAGAGACTTTCTTGTCTTCAAAATTTACCTCATTTCCATTCAGTACTCGTTGAATGTCCATCTGATTCCAAAGCCTGCTACGCTGGGAAGGTCTTCCTGGACTTTTCTCCTTGACAATTCCCCTCCCGAGTAATTTTACTTGATTATGCATCCAGAGTTCACTATTTTCTGTGATTGTTACCAGAGACTTGCGTTCAAGCTCGGCAATACGTGTAGAAGGGTGGTAATCACGAGCTTTCCATAGGTAAGAGGATATTGTCTTGTCCCTTCCCATAAAAAACAGGCTATGTCAAGAAATATCTCTTGGGCATTTTCCTCTAAATCTTCATATCTTTTCATCAGAGCCAGTTTGATTTTCCTAATCAAAGGCCCGTGGTTCAATATATCGATTGCCTCCTCCCATTGCTCTCTGGGCTGTCGGTATAAAGATGAACCAATAACTTGAATAACAAAAGGATTCCCTTCGGCAGCCAAACTAATCCTCCGTGCCAAAGAGGATAATTTCTGTGGAGGTTTTCCTTTAAGAGCATGTTTACAGAACAGTTGAAAAGAATCATCATCATTCATTTTCTTGAGCTTGTATTTTTCAATGAGGATGTCATCACAATCGTTAACAATGCTGAGTGCCTGACTATATTTGTCAACAAGATCGCAAGTCCTAGAGATCACGATGATCCTGCTTCCTCAACCGAAACAACTTGGATCTCCGGCTAGTGAATTGATTTGTTTAAAATCACTAACATCGTCAAGAATAATGAGAACTCTCAGGTCCGTAAATTTGTACTTGATAGATGCGATACCTTGAGTAGGAGAACTGAGAGTACATCTTCTCTTTTCGAGGTCACTAATTAAATCTTCTTGGAGAGACAGGAGTCTCCCTAGCTCAGACTCTCCATGGATATCTTTAAGGAAGCTCGTACCTTCAAAGAGATGATGGATTTTGTTGTAGACAACCGTGGCAAGAGTAGACTTACCAATTCCTGGAAGGCCCGATATCTCAACCACACGTTTTCCCGTCAGCAGATGTCCTTCAATTACTTTTCCTTTTTCATAGCGAACATCCAGTTTTTTCATCACCTCTTGCACAGGGCGATCCATCCCCACAAAATATGGTGTCACAGCTAAGTCAGCCTTGCCCAAGATTCGGCGGACCGTGGAAACGACCAGGTCTATAAGTTCGCGCTCGCTGCCAAACAGGAAAAGAAAGTGTAAGATGCGAAATGGAACAACTGGTCAGATAATACACCGGGCAAAAGAAAAGATGCGTTCACTTTTTTCTTGCTTTAGTTTCGTCCTCGATCACTAGTGTTGGAGAAGTCAAAAGAAGCATCGAATCTTGACTTCGATTTACCTGTATTTAAATTTTTCCCATCCAAGTTTTCTTGAAGCTTTATGCGGAGCCTCCTTCCAGTTGTCTATAGTCGCTGACTGCACCCCCAGGGTCGCATGGGTGCAGAAGGACTTCTGATAACTCTCTATTTGTTTGCCGATGACTGAAGGGGTGACGTCGTAGAAAATGGGCATGATTGTCCCGTTACACTCCACCATTTTCTCCACCTCCTTCAGACAACTCTTACTGGAAGCAAAATCTTTGGAGAATGTTAGATATATGCACTAAAGGAATTGATTAATTAATTATTTGTTCATTTAATTAATTAATTAATACTATTTAATTAATTAATTATATATATAAAGTATTCATGCATGTGTTCATGCATGTGCACGAAGCACATGCATGAAACTTGGATGGTCAGCAACCGCTGACCATCATCCACGAATTCGTGCATGAACGGTCAGCAGTTGCTGACCATCATGCACGAAGTCGTGCATGAGCAACCGCTCATGCACGACGTCGTGTATGAGCAACCGCTCATGCACGAACAATCGTGCATGAGTGGGGACGATCAGCAACGGTTGCTGATCGTCCATCGATCAGTAACCGTTGCTGATCGGTTTATTTTTTTTAGTTTAAAAGAGTTGTTTTTGCGACACTTAAAGGGGTTGGAAAAACAGAGAAAAGGTGGGTGTGCATTTTGTGTTTTAGAGAGAAAATGTTTTGCTGAAAACAGAGAGCAAATTGTGTGCGTGTTCTTGTGTCTTTGAGACGCAAGAAAGAAGAACATTATCTCGTTCGGGCCGTGACTATTATACATCAAGGATACGACGGTTTGTTTCCACGTGATTGCTAGCACGATCGAAGTGGTGAATATCCGAAAGTTCTCTCTTCCGTTCGACGTTCGTTGTTGGTGTGTCTGAACTAGAGGTCCGACGCTTGTGGGACTCGTACTGTAGAACATCCGAACCGACTTGTTTCAAAGCGCGCTTCAAGAGGTATTTCGTTTAACTCCCTTTTATGTTTAGATTTTTGATTAAAACGCACGAACAACGCCTAAGGAGAATCATGTGTAAAATATATCTTTGTTTCCGCTGCGTTTATTTTGTTAATTTTTCTTATACATGATTCATGAAACCCCAACAGTGGTATCAGAGCCAACCTTAGGCGTTTTCGTGCGTTTAATTGATTTGTAGTTCAAATATATTTTTGCGTTCTAATGGCCAATTTATTTTGTTAAGAGAATCGGTTCTCTTACCTTTTATGTGGCCTATAGAAGTTGATTAATTTATGTGATAAATTTAATCAACTAAGCAAAAATTAGAACTAAATCAATTTTGAATCAAAAATTCATAACTTGTTATACTTGATGTTTATATTTTGCAAATGATATGCAGAATTTTATGCATGCCTTCCAGAGCTTTAAATTTTGAATTTATGGCTCATAAGGAAGGGTGGTGATCATGGAAAAATCCCTAATTGTTGTGATTGTTGTATGGATGAATGTATGATGATTACGGGTATTCTTTTTGGGGATGTAATTATTAAATGGAGGCTGCGTCCTTCCTTTTATTTTACTTTAATTTTTCTTGATATGTAATTTTTAGTATAGTTTAGTATTTCAATTGTTGATGTAAATACTACAAGAGAGGAGGAGCCATTGGAGGAGCCATTAAACCGGTGAGCTCTTTGGGCCCGGTCTTTGAAGAGTTCAAAGATTGAAGAAAAAGTGAAGAGCAGGTCCATATAATTAAAACATTAAAATGGCTAAATGGGTCTCTTTGGCTCGAGACCCATTGAACCATAATTCCATGATCACCACATAGGATAGATGTTTATGTGATATCTATTTATTTATTGTGTTTATGATATCGTGCATGTTAAACCGGTTAATGTGCAAAGTGAGACCGTTAATAATGACCCAAATCTCCTTACAAAGAATATTAAGTCGAAACGGGTTTCGGACTCGTGGCCTTCCATCGTCGTGGTTTGATCCAATATTATAGTGGTTAACTAACCGGTTATGGATACATAGGGGTTAATTACCATTTATAATATTGGACCACTCCATTATGCATATGATGCTTGTGGTTTGGAGCCAAATGATTTCTAATAACTGTCAGGTGAGGGAATCATTTGTGTTTTCAATACTTGCATGAGACGATGGGCTAGACTTAACTATGATCATGATGCCAATAACTGTTAGGTGAGGCTTTCATGGTCTAGAGGCCGAAGTTATGATTGGGACTCGCATATGATGCGTTGAACAAGCTGGTTCACTCACTAAGTTCATAGGACACCAATAACTGTTAGGTGAGGTGGACTTTGGACTGGTGGGACTCCAATCCCCACTAGTAATCTTTACCCAACAAAGATTACCGCTTCCCATCTTAAGGAGTATGGGATTCGAATATAAATTTAGTGGGAGGATCTATTTCATTTAAAGACCAAAATGAAATAGTTACTTTGAAAGATACAACGGCTAACAATTTATTTTCTGCAACAGATATATATTATTACTCTGAAAATGGTGACCACAAACCCACTCGCTTCTATACTTGACAAGAATTGTTTGACTGGACCCAATTTCACTGACTGGGTGAGGAATTTGAGAATTGTTCTCAATTCAGAAAAAATTGGGTATGTGCTTGATGAAAAGATGCCAACCTCCTTTCCTGAGGGTGGGACCCAAGAGGAGCGTGTCACTTATGATAAGTGGCGTGACGATGACTTAAAAGTTAGGTCATATATGCTTGCTTCTATGAATAATGAATTACGAAGAAGTATGAATCTATGGAAGATGTTGGGTCGATCATTTTGCACTTAAAGGAATACTTTGATGAGAATGGTCGAACCTCTAGATATGAGATATCTAAGGCATTGTACCGTATGAGGATGGCTGAAGGATCATCTGTTAATGATCATGCTTTGAAAATGATCTGGCACATTGAAGAATTGGCTAGGCTGAATCTCGTTATGGACAATGAGTTAGCTGTGGATTTGATCCTCCAATCTTTACCCGATTCCTTCTCTGGTTTTGTCCAAAACTTCCACATGCATAAGATGGATAAAACTCTTGCGGAGTTACATAGCATGCTGGTAGTTTATGAGAAGGAAATGCATAACACGAGGCCAAATGTAGTGGCTATGGCTAAGGCTTCTTCTTCAAAGGGTAAGACTGTTTTAAAGAAGAATAAATGGAAGAGGCCTGCCAAACCCTTGTTGTGCAACCAAAGCCCATGATTGATAAAGGGAAATGTCATTACTTGTGGTGTCAAAGGGCACTTTGGAGGAGGAACTGTAAGAGGTACCTCGCGAGCTTGAAGGTCAAGCCCAAGAACCGACCTTATGAAGGTATGGTGTCTATGCTTATTGAAACTAATCTTATGGTTAGTGCTGAATCCAGCTCATGGGTTCTAGATTCTGCTGCAACTTCACATATTTGTATGTCTTTGCAGAATCTGGAAATAAGCAGGATGCTAGGGCGAAATGAGATTGTCCTGACGTTTGCCAATGGAGCAAGAGTTGCTGCATTAGCTATAGGGACTTTTCGTTTATGTTTGCCTTCTGGACATGTATTGGTTTTAAAGAACTGTTTGCATTATAAGAATGCTGTTAGGAACATCATCTCTATACCTCGTCTGGGTAAAGAGAATTATGAATTTTCTTTTGTTGATGATGTATGTTCTATTTATCATAATAGAATATGTGTTGGTTCTAGCTTATTAACCAACAATCTTTATACCATTACAATGTCCGGTAATGCGATTACCAATGTCAATAAGCAAAATAGAATTGATATAAATGCCATAACTAATAAACGCCCTAGAGACGGTCCAAATAAAAAGTATGTTTGGCATCTCCGATTAGGTCATATTGGAGAAGACAGAATTAACAAGTTGAGTAATGATGGATACATTGATCCTTCAAATTTTGAGTCATACTCGACTTGTGAGGCATGTCTTCTAGGAAAAATGACCAAAGCGCCTTTTGTGGGACAAAGTGCGCGAGCTGCGACATATTAGAATTAATACATACAGATGTATGTGGACCAATTAATGAATCTGCTAGAGGTGGTTATAATTACTTCATTACCTTCACCGATGATCGATCACGGTATGGTTATTTATACCTCATGAAGTATAAATCTGAATCCTTTGAAAAGTTCAAGGAATTCAAGGCTGAAGTTGAGAAACAAACAGGAAAATGTATTAAGGCTCTTCGATCGATCGAGGAGGTGAATACCTTAGTACTGAATTCCTGGACTTTCTTAAAGAGAATGGCATTTTATCACAATGGACACCTCCCGGAACTCCGAACATAATGGTGTATCTGAACGAAGAAATCGTACTTTATTAGATATGGTACGATCTATGATGAGTTACACCGATTTGCCAATATCCCTTTGGGGATATGCCCTTGAGACAGCTGTATATATACTGAATAGAGTGCCGTCCAAATCTGTTCCAACTACGCCCTATGAGATATGGCATAGTAGGAAACCTAGTCTTAATCATATTAAGATTTGGGGTTGTCCAGCTTTTGTGAAAAAGCTGAAAGTGGAAAAATTGGAGGCAAGATCTGAACAAGGTCGCTTCATTGGATATCCAAAGGAAACTCTTGGATATTATTTCTATTTTCATTCGGACCAAAGAATTTTGGTATGCAAGCACGCTTCTTTCTTGGAGAATCAGTTCATCCAAGAAAGTGGTGTTGGGCGGAAAATAGTCTTACAAGAAGAAAATAATGAAGTATCAAACAATCGAGTTCAGATACCAATCTCTGATTCAGTGGGAGCTTCTGATACACAACCTCTTAGGAGAAGTGCGAGAATGTCTCGCCCACCTTCTCGTTATAGACACTTGGTTGATCATATTGAACCATTATTCATTGTGAATGATAGTGATCAACCTGGTGATCCTAAAACCTATGAGGAGGCGATGTTGGACATCGATTTTGGTAAATGGCTAGAAGCCATGAAATCCGAAATGGATTCAATGTATTCCAATGAGGTATGGACCTTGACTGACCTGCCTGATGGTATTGTACCAATTGGCTGTAAATGGATCTTCAAGAGGAAGATGAATGTTGAAGGTCAAATTGGAATTTACAAAGCACGGCTGGTGGCGAAAGGATATCGTCAAAAAGAAGGAATTGATTATGACGAAACTTTCTCACCTGTGGCCATGCTAAAATCCATTCGGATTATGTTGGCTATAGCTGCACACCTTGATTATGAGATATTCCAAATGGATGTCAAAACGGCTTTTCTAAATGGTTTTCTCGATGAGGACATCTATATGGAACAGCCACAGGGTTTTGAATCCAATAGTGAAAAACGGAAGGTGTGTAAGCTTAAGAGATCCATTTATGGACTCAAACAAGCCTCCAGAAGTTGGAACATCCGTTTTGATGAGGTAGTCAAATCGTTTGGCTTCATCAAAAATCCGGATGAACCTTGTGTATATAAGAAGATCAGTGGGAGTGCAATTGCATTTCTGGTTTTGTATGTCGATGATATACTTTTGATTGGAAATGATGTACCAATGATATCATCGATAAAACTATTCTTGTCACAGAAATTCTCCATGAAAGATTTAGGAGAGGCAACCTACATTTTAGGTATCAAGATCTATAGAGATAGATCAAGACGATTGATTGGCCTCTCACAATCTACGTACATAGACAAAGTGTTAACACGGTTTAACATGCAATGTTCCAAGAGAGGATTATTGCCTTTTAGGCAAGGGATCCGTCTTTCTAAGGAGATGTGTCCCAACACTCCCGAAGAAAGAGAGCGGATGGCAAAGATACCATATGCATCCGCTATTGGAAGCATAATGTATGCTATGCTATGTACTAGACCGATATTGCGCATGCTGTAAGTATTACTAGCGAGATATCGGTCGATCCAGGAGAAGAGCACTTTGGATAGCAATCAAGAATATTCTTAAGTACTTGCGAAGGACTAAAGATTTATTCTTGATATATGGAGAAGGAGAATTTAAAGTTGTAGCTTATACTGATTCTGATTTTCAATCGGATCCTAATGATTATAAGTCTACGTCTGGGTTTGTCTTCACATTCAATGGTGGTGCAGTTAGTTGGAAAAGTTCCAAACAAAGCATAACTGCCGATTCCACCACTGAGGCAGAGTATGTAGCTGCTTCCGAAGCAGCAAAGGAAGCCGCTTGGATGAAGAAGTTCATTTCAAAACTTGGAGTCGTTCCTTCAATTGAGCAACCGATCACATTGTTTTGTGACAACAATGGGGCGATAGCTCAAGCTAAGGAACCAAGGTCTCACCGAAGTCCAAGCATATTGAGAGACGCTTCCATCTCATCGGAGAAATTGTTGGGAGAGGTGATATCGCCTTGCAGAAAATTGCCTCGGCAGAAAACGTGGCGAGATCCCTTCACTAAGGCCTTACCTCGCCTTCTTTTGAAAGACATATTGACAAAATGGGTTTGAGGTACCAGACAAGTTGGCTTTAGTGCAACTGGGAAATTGTTGGATGTATGCCCTAAAGTTACTATGTAATAGTTACATATTAGGGATTTCAGTTGTACTTTCATTATTATTATTTAATTAATGGCAATGACGTATTCATTCATTTGTCCAATTATTTTATATTGATGAATGATTCCATAAGATCAGTTGCAACTAGACCTATTCTTGAGACGTCAAGAATATATGTGACGGGTTCATAGTTAGACTGAATCTTTAAATTGTTCCCGGTCGATGGATTATTAAGTGGATATTAATAATCCTGTTGAGACCGGTGTGTTCTTAACTTCGCCATTAAGTATTGGATACTTAAGGGAATGATGAGTCACATGTCATTGGGTATTATGATGCCTGAGTTAGAACACAGGTGTTTGTATTAGACAAATTCACTGAACGTGACGCATATGGAACGATTAGCGACATGGAAGCTTTTAGCGTGGTCAATGTCTAATTGTTCATGCTTTGGTCTTGTGTAAATAATCCTTAGACCTGAGGCACAGTGTTAACTTGTGTATCGAACAACTATGGTTCACGGGTGCACATAATGCCGGGTCGTCGATCCGTCTTTATACTTGATGGTCATAGTTTGTTCATATACGAAGTTACACGTGTGCGCAATATGGAATCTGTCTCCTTGTTATATGCAAGGTATGATAATGATGTCCTATGCGATCTAATTGTGACACTGCATTGAAATCCTCGGCCGGGGTTGTAACCGAGAATAAATTGTTTATGTCTCGAATAAAATGCATGTCAATTAGATTTGTGCATATGATCGAATTAATGACTTGACAAATATTCCATGGTCTTTGTTTGATCGGGACATAGTAAGACAGAGGGATTGAATTACACTGTAGCCAAAGCTGACAGGTTCATTATGTTCTTAAAGCATTCACACTATCTGGGTAGCCATGACATATTGCTAGATGTCAATCGTGGCTTGTAGGACCTAAAAGATTAATCGGGACAATTAATTCTTTTGGAAGTACTAATGTGTTAGTACAAGTCTTACTACCAGCTTAGTGATGAACCTAGGGATGTCACACACCATAAACAACTAGGATGACGTGGAACAAGAGAGAAATATTATTGCAAATATGTTTGCAATTACTGCAATCGAATTGAGTCGATTTGAAATTAAATTAAATGAGATTTAATTTAATTTGTATTATAGTCACGAGCCTACTTGCATATGATGCACACGCATGCCCAAAGTGGATATATGTTAACATACTAAACAAGTTGGCTTTAGTGCAAGTGGGAGATTGTTAGATATATGCACTAAAGGAATTAATTAATTAATTATGTGTTCATTTAATTAATTAATTAATATTTTTTAATAAAAAGCTTCATGCATGTGCACGAAGCACATGCATGAAACTTGGATGGTCAGCAACCGCTGACCATCATCCACGAATTCGTGCATGAACGGTCAGCAGTTGCTGACCATCATGCACGAAGTCGTGCATGAGCAACCGCTCATGCACGAACTCGTGTGTGAGCAACCGCTCATGCACGATTGTTCGTGCATGAGTGGGGACGATCAGCAACGGTTGCTGATCGTCCATCGATCAGTAACCGTTGCTGATCGGTTTATATTTTTTAGTTTAAAAGAGTTGTTTTTGCAACACTAAAAGGGGTTGGAAAAACAGAGAAAAGGTGGGTGTGCATTTTGTGTTTTAGAGAGAAAATGTTTTGCTGAAAACAGAGAGAAAATTGTGTGCGTGTTCTTGTGTTTTGAGACGCAAGAAAGAAGAACATTATCTCGTTCGGGCCGTGACTATTATACATCAAGGATACGACGGTTTGTTTCCACGTGATTGCTAGCACGATCGAAGTGGTGAATATCCGAAATTCTCTCTTCCGTTCGACGTTCGTTGTTGGTGTGTCTGAACTAGAGGTCCGACGCTTGTGGGACTCGTAATCTTGTAGAACATCCGAACCGACTTGTTTCAAAGCGCGCTTCAAGAGGTATTTCGTTTAACTCCCTTTTTATGTTTAGATTTTTGATTAAAACGCACGAACAACGCCTAAGGAGAATCATGTGTAAAATATATCTTTGTTTCCGCTGCGTTTATTTCTGTTAATTTTTCTTATACATGATTCATGAAACCCCAACACTCAGCGAAATGAGTTCCATAGCTAATTCAACCCAACCCAAATCAAGTAAAAAGATTCAAAAGTCGATGGGACTCGAACCGGAAGATACCACTAGATGAACATATTCTTCGCCCGCTTAGTGTTCAAGTACCGTAAAGCAATCTTATAAGTTGCCTTGCCAAAAATCAAGCTGCAAAATATTCATTTTTAAAAGTGCAATAATGAAGAGAATAATTTACTCAACATCTGAGGCAGACTTCATTTGGTCTTTTTAAAACATTTTTTTGGTCAAGTAGTGGTGATTTTTTTTTCAATTATTTTTCTTTTTTGATGGCCAATATGTGACATCCCGATTTTCCAATTCTATTTTCAATAAATTGAGATGGGCATTTCGTTGGCACGCATATAGTTCTTTTCCTTGAGTCGGCCACTCATGTGAAAAATAGTCTATTAGGTGAAGCCGTTAAGAGATTCTAATGCATCAGACTCGAGAATTTGACCAGGAAGCGACCTTTCGATCCAACTAATCTGCAAGGGTCATTACGGCACAATTAAAAATCGATTAGAGACCGGAGATAGGTCGACTCAACGGAGGCATGTGATCAAGTGTGGGTGATTCCACTAGATCGCACAATTTTGGTCGATCGGTACTGGACTAACGTTTTTGTCGATTTGGTATCCTATATCCGTATTTGAAACCTTGAGAGTACCCCAACAACCGAGAGTCGCCAATGTGTCAAAGATGTACATTGTGGTTTGATCAACCATATGTCAAATGCATGAAAATTTCTAAAAAGCTACCCGGTAGATTAAGATGCACTAATATCGTGCCAGAGTGAAATCAACCATGAAATTGAGATCGAATTCAAAATTAGAAGTCATGGTGTGTCACAAATCATTTTAGGATCATTGACTCATCTTTGGAAGATTTTTCATGCAAGTTGAGTTTTTCAGCAAAATAATCGAGAAATGGCTAATTTGGCTTAAGAAATTAGTAGGCCCGCTTTTGGTTGTACTTTTAGGACTTAAGTTGATTCTATGGACAAGTGAAGATGTGAATTGAAGTGTGGTGACATTGGATTAATTTTATAGACTTCAATTGGAAGAGAATTGAATGAAATTAAAAAAATTAACGTACAAAGTTTCATGCCCCAGCGGAAAAATAAAATGCACCCATTAGAAGAGGTTGTGGAGAATTGAGTTCGTGGAGCATGACATCACTTAGTGATGTCATGGTGTGGGGGCAAGAGTACATAAGATCATGACAAGTGGAGGGTAGAGATTTGTTCTTTAAGAGGTGGGATGTCACCTCCAACCCATTTCCATCATCTTCAACCTTGAGTTTGTTTCTTGAATGGAGAGGAGGTAGAGACCGACGGAAAATAGCAGCTCGCCGGCCTGCTCGCACGCCCAACCGGCCACCCACTCGCACGTCGTCGTCGCCGTTGCAGCTCGCCGCCCGTTCGTGCGCGTTGCCCCGCACGCCAACTCGCCGCTCCGCCGCTCCCCGTGCAACCCCGAGCCTCCAGCCCTCCGTCCAGCTGCTGTTTGGAGCCACCACACATTGCCGGAAGCCCCTCTAGCTGCCGTGAGTCACCGCCTGAGTTGCCACCACCTATCTTCGCCGATTTCGCGCTTGAACAGCCACCGTGCAGCCCTCCGTCGGCCTCAACCAGCAGCCAAGAAAATGGGTATGGTAGCCCGGTCTTGGCCCGTTTTGGCCACCTTCTCGAGCCCAGATGCTCGGCCCGCCTTGAGGAAAGTCGATCCTCGCGTTGTCCTCATCGTTTTGGTCTGCTCGGCTCGCTAATTCGGTGAGTTTAGCTCACTAAACCTCGCTTATAGGGTTAATTATGCTTATGAAGGTTTAGTTTATGTTAAGTATTATTAGTTTGTTAGTTTAGGTTATTTAAGAGTATATTAGATTAGGTGGTGTTTTAATTTAAAATGTGCTTAATTAAGGGTAAGTAGGTTTATTTAGAATAAACCTTGATTTGACATAAATGAATTTACTTTTGATTTATTTAAATGTCTCGAAATTATTAAATAATTTAATGATATATCATTATTCGAAATTATTAAAAAATTATTATTTAATTATTTTCGGAATAAATTTAATTATTTATTAAATTTTGAAAATTTTGTCAAGACCCTAAATTCTTAGAATTTCGTGCTTTGTCGCTGCTGCGTAGTCGGATTTTGAAATTGATGGTTGGATATTATAAATTGAGTGTGGATCGTGAAAAATATGGATATTATTATATAATTAATTTTCGGAATAAATTTAATTATTTAATAAATTTGGAAAATCATATTGAAACTTTATTTTCTTAGAATTTCGTGCTGATCGTTGCTGCGTATTTAGAATTTGAATTTGATGAATGGATGTGGCAAATGAAGTGTGATTGCGATAAATAGTGATTCTTTTTATAAAATCCCAAGTGTCAAAATTGGATGGAAGAACGACCGTATTTGACCACCTATTAGAGGTTGTGCCCAATAGGGCCATGATTGACCATCTATTAAAGGTTGTACCCAGTGGGGTCGTGATTGACCACCTATTAAAGGTTGTGCCTAGTAGGGCCGTGATCGACCGCCTATTAAGGGTTGTGCTAAGTGGGGCTATGATTGACCACCTATTAGAGGTCATGCCCATCAGGCCGAGATCTACCACCTAATTAAAGGTCGTGCTAAGTGGGGCCGTGATTGCCACTGGTTGTTAAACCTTCATATAAGGTCGTGATTGGAAGTATCGATTGATTTGCTAGAATGACATGTAATCGGCTGAGTCGATTGATCGCTAAGACGATCCAAGTGGTTGAATTGTTCTAATAATGTGATTGTGCCATAGTTGTTTGGTTATCATAATTGCACGTGGTTGAATTATATAAACTATGCTAACCTGCAGATGAAGACTAATGCGAGATAAGTCTTCTTTATGATGTGGCTAGGCCACCCGAGCCATATTTTCTTTCTAATAGGGGTTTAAGGGGGTTGAACTTGCTGAGACATCGTCTCATCTCGGTTGTGGGATTAAAATTTCAAATCCCTGGTAGACGGAGTAGGCAGATAACTTTGGTTGGCCATAAGGAGTTGTAGAGGTGAAGTCATAAGGATTGGAGAACGTGTCATGCTAATTGGTTTTATGATAATTCCCCTTTTGTCGAACTGATCTATTTTATAGACAGTCCAATATTGTATTTAAACCTATGTGTTGTGAATGAGTGTGTGGTATTGTGATTGATTGCTTGCTTTTCTATCCTAAGTTAAATGTTGTCAGTGAATTTATTTCGCTTCTGCATGCATAATGAAATGAATGGGTTGGCGATGTATCCTAGGATGTCGCATATTTGATCAATCGTAATGGGATGCGCGCGCGGTCAGGGTTCGGGGCGTGACGTAATATCTTATTAATTCATAAATAATTCATCCAATTTCCGACATATACTTCTTTTGGTCATTTTAATAATTTATCTTTATGGTCATATTTTTATTAATTTGTATGTAGCATGCCTCATTGAAATATGTTATCTTTTTTTTTTTCAAAATTCGCGATAAAATATTACATACAATTATCGTACCGCGTCACTTATTCAACAATCCATTTATCGTGCGACACGTATCAATATCCCCCTTCCCCAACCCTTTTCTCTGTCTCCGCCGCCGGTTGATATTCTATTCTGCACAGTCTCCAATTCTTTGCCCAAGAAACTTTAATTCCTTCTCTGCCCTTTTACTCAGATTCGAAGCTCCTCTACCCCTCGATTGATTTCCGCAGAAATTTCCCTCCTTTACCGTCAATCTCTGAGACCCACCTGCCAGATTATTGTTTTCCCACATCAAAGTTGCCCTTTTCTTGTTCAAGCTCCATTCTCCTCGTCCTTCTCCTCGCCCTCAATCTCTCCTCTTCCCTTCGTTTGTTGGCACAATATCGTATCTTTGACGCCTTCGCTAGGGTTTTCCTCCTGCCAGTTGATGGGTGTTTCTTAAGCTTTCTCTTTGATGATTGTTATTCGTCGGTGTCTGATATTGGGGTTCCTGCATAGATTTGTTGGGATATTTTGGAAATTTTAAGAGAAAATAGTGGAGAGAGCGGAACGTAGTAGTGCAGGGCAGAGGCTCCGACGTGGTTCGTAAGACGAGAGAGAGCAGAGTTAGGGCTTCTCGGTTTTGAGTCAGGAGGGAGAGAGAGAGAGAGAGAGAGCAAAATCGTGGGTCGGTCGGGAGGGAGAGACAGCGGAGCATGAAGAGTGGAGAGAGAGAGAGAGAGAGAGAGAGAGAGAGAGAGAGAAGGGGGGCGGGGGCGAGGGGAGGGGTGAGGGACTTGAAAAATGGGTGGGCCATATTGTCACGTGTTGCATGGTGAGTGGACAAATCAAGAGCGTCTCGGGGAAAGAGGGCTGGTAGCTATCACTTGGTCTTTCTTCCTTTTGTGCGCTTCGGAACGAGTTAGGACACGTTTGATAACGTTTCTGTTCAAAAATTATTTTAAAAATCTATTTTTGTTCTGGAAAACAATTTTTGATAAGAAAGATGCGTTTGGTAAACTTGTTCCGGAAATTAAAAATAAATAGAAACACGTTTGGTAAATTTATATTCTTTTTTTTGTTTTAATTTTTTAATATTTTTATTTTATTTTTCCTTTATTTCTTCTTTTGGCCGGCAACCTCGCCCAACCACGACGAGACTCGGCCTCGCCTTGGCTGGGCAAGCTTGGGCTCGCCCAAATCCAACGACGTCGAGCCTCGCTGGTGGCTGGGCAAGCTTGGCCTGGCCTAAATCCGACGTTGTCGAAGAGCGTCGCAGATTTGGGCAAGCTCGAGCTCGCCTAGCCAAAGTGAGGCCGAGCCTCGCTGGGGCCGGCAAAGCTTCGGCCAGGTCGCCGGCCATGGCCGAGGCCGGCGACCAGCCAAAGATAAAAGAAGAAGAAAAGTAGAAGAAAAGAGAAGAGAGAGAGAAAATTGTTCTTCAAAAGTGTTTATGGGAAAAAAAATAACTTTTTTTTTTGTTTTTCATTTTTGTTTTGGGAACAAAAAAATGATTTTGAACAAAAATGTAAATAAACGCGATTCTATTTTTTTTTTTTTGTTTCCGAGAACAAAAAAACAAAAATTTTGTTCATAAATAAGGAAAAAGAACATTACCGTCCAGGACCCAAGTGAGCGAATGATGACATTGGCATCTCATGCACCCATTGACGGGCTACGCTTGGACATCGTGTCCATGGGTTTTTATTTTCCTTTGAAAGTTTCCTTTACCAGGATCGTAAGTTTTCTCTAGCGGAGACTTCTTTTGATCTTTTAAAATATATTATGTTCGGTGTTGACACCTCATTTTTAATTAGTTTTATTAATTAAGTTTTTAATTTAGTCTTTCCGGATAAATAGATGACAAAAAGAAAACAAGAATAAAAGCAAAAAGAAAACAAGAAAAAAACAAATAAAAACAAGAAAAGCAAAAAGCAAAGCAGCCAGCCCCTTTTCTTTCTCTCTCCCTTCGCACGGCCTGGCCCCCCCTTTCTTCTTCCTCCTGTCTTCTTCTTCTTCATTCGCCTCTGCATCTCACGCGCGGTGGCCGGCAACGCGCTCAAGGGCAGCCTACGGCAGAGAGGCACGGAGGTAGGCCGCCGAAGGAGAGGACAACGCGCATGCGCCTTCAATGCGCGCCTTTAATGACGAGATGAGACGCTCGGTTGAGCCGCGGGAGTCCGGTTGGCAAGCCAAAGACCGGCGGCCGAGCTCCTCCATCGACCGGACCTCCTCGCCTATAAATAGCGGAGCACAACCATCGACACCAAGAGGGCGAACTCGGAGATCTTCCCTTGAGAGACTTCAAGGGAGGATTAAAGAGCAAGCACGCGAGAGATCGGGTCGCGAAGCTCGAACGACCTCCCTCCGAGAGACTTCGGGGCAGGCCGACGACGAGCGAGTCCGTGGAGGTCAGATCCGGCCGGTGGAGGCTCGGATCTGGCAGGAGAGAAGAAAGCACGAGCGAAAAAGGGGCAGATTGAGCGTGAGGGGGCTGCTGGAGAAAAGAAAAACCAGAAGAGAGCCGCCGCGAGCCGTGCCCGCACCGAGGCCACACCAGATCTGAGAGCTAAGGGGCCGCCGTTGCTGCCGCTCGCCTTGTCACCACCGCGGCCGCCGTGCCGTGCCCTCGTCGCGAGCAGGTAATAGCCGTGCTGGCTCCGTCCGAGTAGCTGTTGCTCTGCCCTCCCCTGAGGACTCAGCAGTCGTCCATCATCGTTGCCGCCACTTTTTCCGACGAACAGCGGCCACCATCGTCGTCATTTCTTTTCCCCCCCTAAAAGCCTAGCCGCCAATCGCCACGTCGCGGCCGTTGAGTCCTCCGGCGATGTCCCGAGGACCCCTCTTCGGCGCCGTAGATTGTCGAGCCCTAGGGCTCCGAGCAACCCACCTCGCGAAAGGGATGCCGGGTCGAAGACGGGTCGGGTCCGAGCCACTGTGCGGGTAGGGTTTCGAGCATAGAAGGGGAGGGGTGGAAATCGGGTCGCCGGGTCCGGGGTGGTCGTCGGGTCGGGCTTGAAATCCAGCGCCCTAAGGTTTCGGGGTCACTTCGCGGGTGGTTGGCCGGGTCGGATCCAACCCCGGATCCGACCCATGGATCCAACCCGGGTCGCATTTTGAAATAAAATAATAGTAATAATGTTTTATAAAAAATAAAAAAATTTATTTTCAAAAAAATCCGAGTCTTCAAATCGCGGCCGGGTCGGACCCAACCCGCGGATCCGACCCGGGTCGGCTTTTCCTTTTTTAAAGTTTTATTTTAAATAATATTTTAATAAATAATTAATAAATAATTTATTTTCAAAAAAATATTAAGAAATGTTTTAATTTCCAGAAAATCGAAAAATATTTAAAAAATGTTGAAAACTGTTTTATTTTCTAAAAAATCAAGAAAAAAATCAAAAATAATTTATTTTCCAAAAATATTAAAAAATATTTAAAAAATATTTTATTTTCCGAAAAATAAAAAAAAATTTTTCATATTTTCCAAAAAATACCAAAAATCCAAAAAAAGCCAAAATTTCGTGAAAAAGCCAAAAAATTTCAGAAAAAGCCAAAAAATCAGAGACTTGTATTTTTCCAAAAAATACCAAAAAAAACCCTTTTGTGTCCAAAAACTAGAAAATGACTCAAAAAACGTTTTTCCTCCCAAAAATGCATGGAAAATCCCTCGAACATCCAAAAACCTTAGGGTTTAAACAAGATTAGGTACCGAAAGGGCATTAGTGATTAACTAGTGTAATTAAGTCCCCGATCCTGATTTATCTGGTTGCGCAGGAGTGAGTATTTCTCCCGATACTTCACTTGGGTTTCTAATCGACCCACCATAAATTGATTAGTGGCGACTCCAATTTAAAAATTGATTTACAGGTTAAAAACTCAGACTATTAAAGTCGTGAATTGGTGGACTTGGGAGAGTCCGGGCATAACTAATTCCAGCCGAGCCATTAGCCTCCTTAGGCGCTCGTACCCGAATGCGAGTGCCGAGAAAAGAGAGGTCGCGACAGCTAGGCGACTCCGCTGGGGAAAATTTGAGGACTTAGGCCATTTTATCTTTGTTTAAACGCTTGGCTGACTTGGGTTTTTTTTTCTTTTGTGCAGGGTAATAGCTTAAAGTTTTTTTATTCTGTCAAAATGAAATGTTTTGTGATTATAAACTGCTGTGCATGCTTTACTGTTTTAAACACTACACATGGCACACACAACCCGGCCGCCGGACCTAGGCCGCCATAGGATTTCTAGGATGGTGTTAAGAAAGATACGACCTCGAACGCGAGACTGCGATGTAGAGGTTGCCTTTCTTTTCCCCGAATTTCTTAGCCGAGGTTAGGAGGGTATGCTGCTAACGCGAGACTGCGATGGGCGGATACCTTTTTAATTTCATCAAGCCTTCTGAGTTAGAAATCGAGCCGCACGTCCCATGTGCATGTCTTTGTGCTTGCCATTTTTCCTTAAAAGCAAAATGATTTCTTTACTTTTACTTAGTCTTTTTATTTGGCTCATGGCAATTTAGGATAAGCTTTTCAAATTCCAGTTTATGTGCGATGGGGAAAGACGATATCCAGTTCATTCCTGCTCCCAAGGCGGAGCTCTTCAGATGGTGGGGTCAATTAGATCAGTTTGCCCAGGAGCGCGTGAAGGCCAAAATTGGTCATCTCCTATCGTTGATCCAAATCACTGTTCGTCCTGAAGTCATACAAGCCATGGCACATTTTTGGTGCCCGAAGACAATTACTTTTATATTCGGTAGGTTTGAGCTAACCCCAACCCTGGAAGAATACAGCATCATCACTGGAATGCCTCTTGAGAAAAAGCTTGTCAAGCCGTCGATAGGCGCCCTCCCATTGCGTGGGTTAGCACGATTTTTAGGAATTGAAATCCATGTCATGAGACAAATTCTTGAAGACAATCATAATACCTGCCCACTAGAATTTATGAATGCCTGTTTCCAAAATCAGCCTATGACCCAGAAAAGTGAGATTTTCCTCCTGGCCTTTTTCGGGCTCATTATCTTCCCCCATCAAAGAAATGCCATAACTCCCAAGATGGCATGGATAGTTGCTCAGATCTTAAGAGGGGGGAATTATGTCAACATGATTTTAACTGAAACATTCTTGTCCTTTAATCGTTTTAAAGACAACTCGGAGAAAATCATGCGAGCCTCTCCTGAAATTTTACAAGTCTGGTTCTTTTCTCACCTAAGCGAATTTCGAGACTTCATGCGATCGCCTGAAACAAATGCTTTTGAAAATCCATTACAAAAATTTATGGTTTTAGGACCATACATTCCCAATCAAAGCTGTTTAAATTGGGTAAGCTTCCTAAGAAACCCAGCTCCTGAGGCATTCCAATGGTGTGCTGGTTGGTTCCATGAAAAGAGGGCTCGCTTTGCTTACATGTGCACCCGCCCAATTCCGTTGCTCGGTCTCACCGGTGCCATTCCCTACTACCCGTATCGGGTAGCACGACAATATGGAGCCCTTCAGGAGATCCCACCGCCTTTCAAGATGATGGTCCCTCCAGTTCTTTTCAACACAAGCCGTGACTATGAATTCGAAATTTCTACCGCTGAGGAAACCTGGGACAAGTGCCATCGCAAAAGGATTGTGATACCTGAAGGGCTTGAGGGAGAAGAAAAAGCCCACCACGCCTCCATGTCCTACATCCACAACCATTGTATCCCGACAAGATGGAAGCCATTAGTCCCTCACTCAATCAGCGAGAGCAGCCAGCACGAGCAAGCAGAGCTCATGGAGAGGGATTTGGGAATGGATTAGATGCACACCTCAGAGCCAGTCCAAGGAAGTAGGCATCGTTGGAAGAACAAGGCTTCCCGTCGCATATAAATTGGCAATTATGTGCCCCTTAGTGTTAATATTGTGAAAGTTTTGTCCCATTGTTTAGGGACTTTTGTTTAATATCTAGTATTTTATTTTGTCATTTCAATTTCAAGTTCTAGATGTTAGAAGTCTGCGGTCTATAAAATCCTCTTTTGATGAATAAAAAAGCAGTTAGACCATTGCCATGGGTCAAATTTTTGTTTACTTTTGTGCTCATTGTTTTCACAACAAACAGGTAATTATGAATCGCCGGCCACCAATCACCCGTGATTGGCCTCATGCAATAGGACCCGATCAGAATGATGTACAAAATCGTCTCATTAACATTGAAGATGGCGTAGGACAGATGTCCATTGTCCTTCAACAACTCTCGAGACAAATGAAATCCACTCAAGCTGAGCCCAACTCTATAGTTGCCTCAAACTCCGTCATTTGCCAGAAAATAGCCAGTACTATGGACAGTTTGAAAGGATCATGAAAAAGTTAAACCAGCTGCAGGGGCGGAATCCCATGGACCTTTCCAATTATGCCGGCATTGAAATCCCTGAAAAGCTCAAAGCACCCGAATGCGAAAGGTATGCTGATACCTCCCGCCCAGAGACCTACTTGCAGGCCTACCTGGTCCGAAGGATGATTCAATCGTACCAATCGAACTTGATTGGCCCTGCCTTGCGATGGTACATTGTCAGGAAGATTAGTCCCCTTAAAACCTTGAGGGAACTAATTCATGTTTTTCGCCAAGAGTACAATATTGACATCACCCCGACATCACCTTGCCCTACGAAGAGCCAATGATCGCGGAGCATGATGAGTTATTAGTCGCCGAGATAAGAGAAGAGCATGTCAATGAAGCCTTGCATGATAAATGGGCAGGAACAGCAACATCCCGTTACTGGAAAATTTCCCACTAGGAAAGGCAAGGAGCCTTTGTATGAGATCAAGGACACGAGCCTGTTCAAGAGCGGGCACGACGGACAACTCCCCAAGCTTACTCCAAGAGCTAGGGTCCAAAGAATACCAACCCCTATCACCTAGAAAGTGAATCGAGAGCGACACTCTAATATCTCTCACTTCCCTAGGATAGGATCGAAGTTAGCAAAACGAAGGGCCTTACTCAAAAGGTCGGACCGGAGGCAAGAAAAGAAAGCCTAAGCGAGATCAATGCAAAGATCTACGCCAACGAGCCACCGTACCAAAGCTTTGAGCATTCCCAAGAATATAGCTTTGAAGGCCACCATCCTCTAAAGAAATACAATCCCCCTAAATACAATCCCTAGGACTTCCAGCGTTATTTTGACAATGAAACCGACGATTCATCGTATAACCGTTTCCTACTCTCATCCCGGGATGAAGGCCCATCGAAGAAGAAGCATATGTCTTTATCCGCTACGATCCTAACGAAGTACTAAGCTCGTCCTCTGACCATGAGGATAGTTTCAATACTTCATCCTCATTCGGAAATTTTAACCCAGAAGAAAGTAATGGGATAATTTCGATAGAGTCCAACTTCCCTGAAACAGAAGAATTCACCACTACAACGAATATGCAGTGGGAAAACCAGTGGCCTAATCAAGACATACCAAGCTTGTCTTGCCCTGATAGGATCATGACCCCCATAGAAATGTGGATACCCAATTTCCGCAAGTATAACGGCACGACTTGCCCCGTGGCCCACTTGCAGTACCTCCATGCTGAAATGAGTCGGTACTATGGCCCGATGTCATTCACAACTCAGGCCTTCCAAGAAAGTCTTACAGGGTCTGCATTGCAATGGTTTTTCACGGCAATATTTATCTCCTCATAAGGGATTAGAATGAGCTATCTTCCACATTCTTGCATCAATACCAAAACCAGATTGGAACTGAACTGCCTTGCAAGAACTTGGTTCACTTCAGAAGAAGACCAATGGAGGATTTCTGAGCATATGCAAGGAGGTGGAAGGCTTTTATGATGAAAACCTACCCTCAACTGGCCGAAAAAGAAATAATAAAGCTATTCATAGGAGCTTTACCTCGCAAGCATTGTTATTGATTGCATGAGTTGCACTTCCGTAGCTTCAATGAAGTGGTCCTCTCATGCGAATGCTTCGAGTCTACCGGAGGTGAAGAACTCAAAGGCGCTTGATTTCAGAGCCAGCACTATCCAAGTGCTCCTTTTCATAGGAGTTTTCATGGGTTTTGCTTATTTTTATAATTTCATGTTTCTTATCATGTTTAGTGTGCTACTATTGCATTTTCCATTTCAATAATCTAATGTACAGTTCCACTATTTTCTTTTGAAAGCATGAGGCGGTATCCCAAACCAGCCCAGTGATGCTATCCAACCATGAAAAGAAAATATCATCCAAGGAGAATACGAGGGCCGGGCTTCCTCATGCTTTTTCTCCCCCAAAGACATATTTTGAAAATAAAAAATATTTCATCACCCGAAAGTTTTTGTTAAAACAAGATGATAAATTTAATCATGTTTATCTTTCTGACTCATTCACTTCATGTCTCGGAAGATCATTCTCATCCCCTTTGACTTAGTGTGACGGAGGGCATTTGAAGCAAGCACATCGGACAACTCGCCAAATTCAAAGACACCATGCCAAGAAAACATGGGCAAATAGAAAGGAGCATCCCGTTTCAAAAAAAAAAGGGTAAGTCTTATTCCCTTAACATAATATTGAGAATGACAACTCCTCTTTTCTATTTATAGGATACAAAAGGTGAGACGTAATAGGTACAGG
The DNA here is from genome assembly GCA_017140475.1 of Eucalyptus fibrosa. Lineage (NCBI taxonomy): Eukaryota > Viridiplantae > Streptophyta > Magnoliopsida > Myrtales > Myrtaceae > Eucalyptus > Eucalyptus fibrosa. The sequence goes on from CM029511.1 coordinate 10,573,918, forward strand.
CATACAGTTGAAATCGAAGCATCCATGACATGCCTCACTCCCCGCCCACTCCATCCTAAGCCAAAGGACTATCTTGTCGCACGACGCGCCCAAACGGCTAGATGTTACGGTATCAACTTCAACATAAGGAAGGAGTTCCTCCTCTTCCTTTTAAGTGATTACTTGTCACCGGGGAGAAAATCTAGACAGGTCAAGGCGATCTATAGCCCCACACCCCGGACAATGACTTTGGAATTTAGAAGCTTCACTCCCGACGCATATTCTCGCAAGAAGTAATTGCCATAAGAGAATTGGAGGTTTTGATTGTCCATCTCGGATTCCATAGAAGCTTGAAGTACATGACTTTGCTCAATGCTTGTTAATGATCATATAGTTAAAGACAAAAGAAAAATTCCACGAAGGAAGGCGTTGAAGATGAATCAACAACCAGCAATCATCCACATGTGGCCACAAATGAAGAAGACCAATTGAAGGAAACATTGAACTATGCCAAGATAAAGAGGCCATCATCGACATTCAAATATCTTTAGGAGTCAGCAAATACAAACTTTGGAGAAGAGTAATTTGGTATCGTTTCCAATACTCTCAGTGTCTGAAATCACTTTTGACATATTTTCTCCTATTGACAGGAAGCATAGGATTCAAGAAACAAGCTCAATGGTTAATTTGGGCAAATCAAATGATCCATATCGATTTACCTAACTAGGTATGAAGGGACGTGTCGTCCAGGAGCCGGTTCGATTAGATAAAAAAGGAAGCGCCCTACGGACACCATCGGCGCCTCTAGCCCAGTGGTATCCGAGAAGAAGCAAAAAGGTCCGAAATCGGGGGTTCGAATCCCCGACGCGGTAGTTAGCCGCTTGGTAAAAAAAAAAAAATTTTGCTTCCCTTGCACTTGCAAATTACGAGAGAACATGTGACCTAACGAAGCAAAAGACATAGGACTTCGTGTCCCACTTGCACTTCAAGTTCATCCAATCATCTGCAAACCAAGAAGGGTAACATTGTATCAAAAACCAAACTTGATAGTCAATATTGGCCAAGTGAGGTTCATGACTAACAAATTCCCTCTTGTTTGTATCATCCAGGAGCCAATTCAAGAATAATTGACCTAATGAAGCAAGGGACATAGGACTTCGTGTCCCCCTCTCACTTCAGGATCACCTGACTGTCAAAAACAAAGATAATAAATCAATGAGAGGCATGACAAACTCTCCTAAGCGAAACGGCGTCCTGAGTAATCGCCAAAGCAAATGACAGAAAATCTTCGTGCCTCAACTCACATTTGATTTTGGCCGAGACTAATTGATCTACTTGTACATCTTCTCTTCTGCGGGGGCAAAAGCGAAATGCCCATCAAATCCATGATCAATCCCCAACCCTAGTTGATCATTCTGTGTCATGTCCCTAATCAATAAGGACAACCATCGACACCCATTTGCAAATAACCCTTTTGATGTTCAAAATTTAGCATATTTGGAAACACCATTATGTTAGCCCCTAAAGTTGTCAATAGGGTCTCTTTTTTTTTGAGTCAAAACCATTCACTTGTTTTGAAAAGTTCAAACTCCATCATATTCAAAATGTTGCATGTCATTTCCAGATGAATTTTGCATGATAATTTCGTCTGTCTAAGTCACTGATTCCACTGAGGATTATCAAGATAGACAACTAAGTGAAGAATACAAGATTAAATTGAGCATGCTGGATGAGGTGCGTCAGAATGATGAAAGGCAAGCCATATCCTACACACAGTCCCCCATCTATACACTTGTGAGATGAGTGCAGAAGATTCCATGGCTGTAGGGTAAAGAGTTCTCTCGCGAATGGTACGATAACCAAAATAGTGAGAGGCATTTCATTGCTCACCCCTTTGAGCTCCTTACACTGGTGAAGTTTTCCCATACCCCCATCAAGAACCACCCCACACTGGGGCAAATCGGAGGCGAAGCAACATCACAAGGTGAGAAGAGAGATAGAAATTTTCTTGCTCGCACTTGCATCAATCTTTGGGTGTCCTTATTGCATATGAACACTCACGTTAATTTAAGTGCCATAGAATGACGAAGAGCAATTCTTTCTCTATGCACTTGTATTCATTGTACAACTCAATTGAGTCTGTAATTTCACCCTCACATGGAGGCAAAATAGAAGTTACTGCCATAGCCCAGAGCGCCTATTGAAGATGAAGACTCAAGAGTCTAATAATGGTGCTTCGATTGAACTTGCCTAGGCCGGTTCCTCCTCCGACAACAAAAAAACAGGGGCATAAAAAAGCAGTGTACCTGGTAAAAGCAATGTCAATGCCCATAAATGAAGAACTGGAATAAAAAATAGGAGCATGAAAAAGTAGTGTGCCTGGTAAAAGCAAGGCCAATGCCCTCCAGTCAAAAATACAGCCAAGAAAAAGTTGTTGTTGTGGTTCAATTGATAGAGCCTCCATCTGACAGTGAGAAGAAAGACCGATGACAAATGCCAAGGCAATCACCAGCTCTCGCCCTTTTACACATGAGTCAAGCCAACATTGCATCCCATTGTAAAAGTCTCTTCAGACTAGGGGCACTTCAATTAACGTATGATTTCATATGTTTATAAGCATCGCTCGAAGAAGTACGAGCAATATTACTCTATCTCTTTTCGCAGGGTTCTCGACTTGCAAACCCGAAGATGATCGTGCGGAACTTCGTTCATAAGCCTTGACCTCGACGGTCCCATTTGATGAGCCATTGACCAAATCTTCGTCACGGTTTCAACAAAGACCTCTCACATTGGTAAAGTCATACCGTTTGCAAGAATACTCAGACCCCTGCTGACATGATGACAGTAAGATAGTGTGGTCCTTATAAATCCTGCATTAATGGTCAGGATAGCCTTCTCCTTGAGAGTGAGTGAAAAGTCCTTTCAGACCGAAAGTCCCTCATCTGGCATGCTCAAAGCATCTATATTCCGAATAAATGTTGTCTTTCAAAATCTTCCCCAATGGAAATCAGATGATGCAAAATTGACAAAATTATCATGCATGAATCTCATTTAAACTCATAAATTTACAGCATATACAATCATGTGTGCATATTGTGCAAATAACAGACATACTCTCAGAGATCAGAGATATTGTCAAGAAAGCATATCTCTATCCCCATTTGTCTTAAAGTACCTACCACTGTCCAGGTACTCTCTTATTGACACTCGACCTATTCGAGTTGTCCCTTGAGTTTGGGTGCTTGCAACTGTCTAAGTACCCCCTTGTTTTTTAGTACCCACCACTTGTCGGTGTTCTCTCTGTTGACACTCGACCTATTCGAGTCGTCCCTTGAGTTTGGGTGCTTGCAAATGTCTAAGTATCCCCTAGTCTTTAAGTACCCACCACTTGCTAGGTGCTCCCTTTGTTGACACTCAACCTATTCGAGTCGTCCCTTGAGTTTGGATGTTTGCAACTGTTTTAGCATCCCATTGTCTTTGAGAACCGGCTACCATTCGGATACTCCCTTTTCCTGACACTCGACCTGTTCAAGTTGCCCTTAGAGTATTAATGCTTGTGATTGACCAAGTATCCATTTATCGTTAAATGCCTACTGCTGTTTAGGTATCCCCATATTGTCAAGTACCCACCGTTGTCTAGGTACTTCCTTTTCATGAAACTCAACTTGCCCGAGTTGTCCCCAAATAATAACAGCTGTTCAAGCATTCCGCTGCTTTATGTGCCTGCGCCTACCCAGGTATGCTTTCTTACACTTGGACCTACTGAGTGGTCCAAGATCATGTCATTAAATACTTGTGTTCATCCAAGTATTCCAGTACTTTGTACACCTGTGGCTATCCAGGTGTTCCACCCCTTTTAAGTGCCTGCGGCAATCCAGGTAAGCCTCGTGCTACATTCAAATTTCCAACTACCAGGAGGTGAGAGACCTTCACGAATATGCGAGATCCATCCTCAATATTCCCAATTACCAAGAGGTAAGAGACCTTCACGAATATATGAGGCACGTCCTCGATATTCCCCTTTACCAAGAGGTGAGAAACCATCATGAATATGCGAGGCACATCCTCGATATTCCCAATTACCAGGAGGTGAGAGACCTTCATGAATATCCCAGGTACGTCCTCGATATTCCCCATTACCAGGAGGTGAGAGACCTTCACGAATATGCGAGGCACGTCCTTAATATTCCCAACTACCAGGAGGTGAGAGACCTTCACGAATATCCCAGGTACATCCTCGATATTCCCCTTTACCAGGAGGTGAGAGACCTTCATGAATATCCAAGGTACGTCCTCGATATTCCCAATTACCAGGAGGTAAGAAACCTTCACGAATATATGAGGCACGTCCTCGATATTCCAACTACCAGGAGGTGGGAGACCTTCATGAATATGCGGGGCATGTCCTCGATATTCCCTTTACTAGGAGGTGAGAAACCTTCATGAATATGCCAGGTACATCCTCGATATTCCCCTTTACCAGGAGGTGAGAGACCTTCATGAATATCCAAGGTACGTCCTCGATATTCCCTTTACCAAGAGGTGAGAAACCTTCATGAATATGCAAGGCACATCCTCGATATTCCCAATTACCAGGAGGTGAGAGACCTTCATGAATATCCCAGGTACGTCCTCGATATTCCCCATTACCAGGAGGTGAGAGACCTTCACGAATATGCGAGGCACGTCCTCAATATTCCCAACTACCAGGAGGTGAGAGACCTTCACGAATATCCCAGGTACATCCTCGATATTCCCCTTTACCAGGAGGTGAGAGACCTTCATGAATATCCAAGGTACGTCCTCGATATTCTCATTGCCAGAAGGTGGGAGACCTTCACGAATATGCGGGGCACGCCCTCGATATCCCCTTTACCAGGAGGTGAGAGACCTTCATGAATATCCAAGGTACGTCCTCGATATTCTCATTGCCAGAAGGTGGGAGACCTTCACGAATATGCGGGGCACGCCCTCGATATTCCCATTACCAGGAGGTGAGAGACCTTTACGAATACATGAGGCACGTCCTCGATATTCCAAATACCAGGAGGTGAGAGACCTTCACGAATATGCGAGATCCATCCTCAATATTCCCACTACCAGGAGGTGAGAGACCTTCTCGAATATCCCAGGTATGCCCTCGATATTTCCCAATTGCCAGGAGGTGGGACACCTTCACAAATATCCAAGGTACCCCTTCGATACTTGTGATCATCCAAGTATCCCCCAAAGGGTTTGTACCTATGATCGTCCAGGTACCCCTTCGATACTTGTGATCATCCAGGTATCCTTAAAGAGTTTGTACCTGTGATCGTCTAGGTACCTCTTCGATACTTGTGATCATCCAAGTATCCCCAAGAGTTTGTACCTGTGATCGTCCAGGTACCCATTCGATACTTGTGATCATCCAAGTATCCCCAAAGAGTTTATACCTGTGATCATCCAGGTACCCCTTCGATGCTTGTGATCATCCAGGTATCCTCCAAGAGTTTGTACTTGTGATCATCCAAGTACTATCTCCCAACAAGCAGATGCCCTGAGAAAGGTCGGTGCATCTCCCGTCAAGGCGACCGAAGAAAGGTTCGGGTCCTAGACAAATCATGGATTGTTTTAACAGGCGACCGAAGAATGGTTTGGGTCCTGGAGAAGCAATTTCCCGTCACGGCGACCGAAGAATGGTTCGGGTCCTAGACAAACCAACTTATTGCTCTAACAGACGACCGAAGAATGGTTTGGGTCCTAGAGGAGCAATCTCCCGTCAAGGCGACCGAAGAAAGGTTCGAGTCCTAGACAAACTATTGATTGTTTTAATAGGCGACCGAAGAATGGTTCGGGTCCTGGAGGAGCAGTCTTCCGTCAAGGCGACCGAAGAAAGGTTCGGGTCCTAGACAAACCAACTTATTGCTCTAACAGGCGACCGAAGAAAGGTTCGGGTCCTGGAAAAGCAATTCCTCGTCAAGGCGACCGAAGAAAGGTTCGGGTCCTAGACAAACCAACTTATTGCTCTAACAGGCGACCGAAGAAAGGTTCGGGTCCTGGAAAAGCAATTCTCCGTCAAGGCGACCGAAGAAAGGTTCGGGTCCTAGACAAACCAACTTATTGCTCTAACAGGTGACCGAAGAATGGTTCGGGTCCTAGAGGAGCAAAGCAATGGTTCTCTCTCATATCACCGGGTAAGATGATGCCTTGATACTTGCCAAACTCGGGGCTCACACCCTATCTTACTCACTCCCGGTAAGTAACTACAGGTATCTTCTTATCTGTCTTAGAATATGTAATGTTATATTGCTCTTTTCCGCATAGAGTAATAGGTCCTCAAATAAAATATAATCTATTACGCATGCATGGATAAAATTGAGGCATCAACTGTCTTTGAATGCAACCTCTGCGAGCTCACCTTCAAAGAGGGGCAGCTGTTGACACCTCATTTTTAATTAGTTTTATTAATTAAGTTTTTAATTTAGTCTTTCCGGATAAATAGATGACAAAAAGAAAACAAGAATAAAAGCAAAAAGAAAACAAGAAAAAAACAAATAAAAACAAAAAAAGCAAAAAGCAAAAACAAAAACAACAACCCCCTTTTTTATTCTTTCTCTCTCCTTCGCACGGCCCCCCCCTCCTTTCTTCTTCCTCTTCTTCTTCTTCATTCCGCCTCGCATCTCACGCGCGGTGGCCGGCAACACGCTCAAGGACAGCCTACGGCAGAGAGGCACGGAGGTAGGCCGCCGAAGGAGAGGACAACGCGCATGCGCCTTCAATGCGCGCCTTTAATGACGAGATGAGACGCCGGTTGAGCCGCGGGAGTCCGGTTGGCAAGCCAAAGACCGGCGGCCGAGCTCCTCCATCGACCGGACCTCCTCGCCTATAAATAGCGGAGCACAACCATCGACACCAAGAGGGCGAACTCGGAGATCTTCCCTTGAGAGACTTCAAGGGAGGATTAAAGAGCAAGCACGCGAGAGATCGGGTCGCGAAGCTCGAACGACCTCCCTCCGAGAGACTTCGGGGCAGGCCGACGACGAGCGAGTCCGTGGAGGTCAGATCCGGCCGGTGGAGGCTCGGATATGGCCGGAGAGGAGAAAGCACGAGCGAAAAAAGGGCAGATTGAGCGTGAGGGGGCTGCTGGAGAAAAGAAAAACTAGAAGAGAGCCGCCGCGAGCCGTGCCCGCACCGAGGCCACACCAGATCTGAGAGCTAAGGGGCCGCCGTTGCTGCCGCTCGCCTTGTCACCACCGCTGCCGCCGTGCCGTGCCCTCGTCGCGAGCAGGTAATAGCCGTGCTGGCTCCGTCCGGGTAGCTGTCGCTCTGCCCTCCCCTGAGGACTCAGCAGTCGTCCATCGTCGTTGCCGCCGCTTTTTCCGACGAACCAGCGGCCACCATCGTCGTCATTTCTTTTCCCCCGAAAAGCCTAGCCGCCAATCACCACGTCGCGGCCGTTGAATCCTCCGGCGATGTCCCAAGGACCCCTCTTCGGCGCCGTAGATTGTCGAGCCCTAGGGCTCCGAGCAACCCACCTCGCGAAAGGGATGCCGGGTCGAAGACGGGTCGGGTCCGGGCCATTATGCGGGTAGGGTTTCGAGCATAGAAGGGGAGGGGTGGAAATCGGGTCGCCGGGTCGCTGGGTCGTCGGGTCGGGCTTGAAATCCGACGCCCTAGGGTTTCAGGGTCACTGGGGTTTTGGGTGGTTGGCCCGGGTCGGATCCAACCCTGGATCCGACCCGTGGATCCAACCCGGATCGCATTTTGAAATAAAATAATAGTAATAATGTTTTATAAAAAATATATTTTATTTTCAAAAAATCCGAGTCTTCGGATCGGCCCGTCCTCATTCGGATCGAGTCGGACCTAACCCGCGGATCCGACCCGGGTCGGCTTTTCCTTTTTAAAGTTTTATTTTAAATAATATTTTAATAAATAATTAATAAATAATTTATTTTCAAAAATTATTAAGAAATGTTTTAATTTCCAGAAAATCGAAAAATATTTAAAAAATGTTGAAAAATGTTTTATTTTCTAAAAAATCAAGAAAAAATCAAAAATAATTTATTTTCCAAAAATATTAAAAAATATTTAAAAAATATTTTATTTTCCGAAAAAAAAAAATAAAAAAAACAAAATATTTCATATTTTCCAAAAATACCAAAAATCCAAAAAAAGCCAAAATTTCATGAAAAAGCCAAAAAATTTCAGAAAAAGCCAAAAAAATCAGAGACTTGTATTTTTCCAAAAAATACCAAAAATCCCTTTTGTGTCCAAAAACTAGAAAATGACTCAAAAAACGTTTTTCCTCCCAAAAATGCATGGAAAATCCCTCGAACATCCAAAAAAAACCTCAGGGTTTAAACAAGATTAGGTACCGAAAGGGCATTAGTGATTAACTAGTGTAATCAAGTCCCCGATCCTAATTTCTTTGGTTGCGCAGGAGCGAGTATTTCTCTCGATACTTCACTTGGGTTTCTAATCGACCCACCCCAAACCAATTAGTGGCGACTCCGTTTTAAAATTAATTTACAGGTTAAAAATTTAGATTATTAAAGTCGTGAATTGGTGGACTTGGGAGAGTCCGGGCATAACTAATTCCAGCCGAGCCATTAGCCTCCTTAGGCGCTCGTACCCGAATGCGTGTGCCGAGAAAAGAGAGGTCGCGACATTCGGTAATGGTCATTTTTTTTTATTAATTCTCATGTCGTCCAACTCATAAATACCATGAAATTTTCAATCTTTGGTAATTTGCTTTTGTAATCTATCTTGGCTTTTTTTATAAGCAAGAGAGAAAAGGGGGTCTATTAGATCACCAAGGCTGGATGGTTTTCAAGCAATGTTCCACAAGAAGTTGTGGGATGTGGTTGGAGCCGACATACTCATGTCTAAAAATTTGTCATAATATACTTGAAATAGTGATAATGTACTTGAAATCATTGTAATGTTTATCACGCCTTTACGTAGTAATTTAACTTCATCGTTGTGATTTAATAGTAGTTATTGTTAGGGGTGTAATGATTCAATTCAGTTTGTTTTCTTATAAATCCGAATTGAATCGAACTAATAAGGTGCACCTTTGAATCAAACCGAATTTTGATCCGAACTGAATATGGGTGCATCTGGGAACCGCTTTGGAACGGGCTTTGGGGGCTAAAGGCCTTTGGGCCAAGTATAGGGGTGTTTGGCAAAAAAATTAAACCCCCATTTGGAGAATGCCAGCTTTGCGAAGCTGAAAGTCCAAAACAATGAGGACTTACCTTGGGCTTTCGAATTTTTCGACATGCCACGCGGGTACTGTTCAATTTTTTCTTTTCCTGAAATTGTCCTTATGAACTTCTTTTTTTCCGTTTTTTGCCCTTGTGAGGAGACACTGTTCATCTTCTCTGTCTTCTCCGTCGAGGGTGGCCGGTGTGGTCGCGACAACCTAGCAATCGTTGTCGGTGAGTCAGGTGACCTCTGTGAGTCGCGGCATTGTCGGCGATCGTCGCATGCCGCACTGCGACCTCTGCACGAAGCTCACTAGGGCCGCGTGACCCATCTTGTTGTAGGTTTGGTCGCGACCGGATCTGGTGCTGAAGGCTCGAGCGGCGACCAGATTTGGGTTGCGCGACCTCGCTGCCCTTGGATCTAGGTCGCGGCGATGTTGCGCGACCTAGATCTGGGGCGGCGAGGTCCTCCCGCAACCTCGACGCCTCGGATCTAGGTCGTCGGAGGTCGAGGTGTCGTTGCGCGATGCGCGCGACCTCGCTGCCTTAGATTCGAGGTCGCTAGAGGTCGCCGACGGCCGCTCCCCTTGCCGGTTAATTTTTTAAACTTTTTCTTTTGATTATTTTTTTTACCACAAAACTTTTTTGTAAATGTAATTCTCCAAACATCATTTTGCTCAAAGTACTTCACAAAGACTTTCAAAATGCAATTTATTAAACATAGTTTGCTTTTTGAAAAACACCTTTAACTTAATGGTTTTTGCATTTTCTAAAGACTTTCCTCAAAAGTTTTTTCAAACGTACCCTATGACTCGAACCAAAAACCTAGTTCAATTCGGTTTGGCTTTGATCTGGTTTTGATTTATTTATTTATTTATTTATTGGGCTTTCATCCTCCACAAATTTTGAACAACATTCCAGTGTCTGATTCAATCTTGAGACGTCCAACAAGACAAGTTAAAGGTTTTTGCATTTTCTAAAGACTTTCCTCAAAAGTTTTTTCAAATGCACCCTATGACTCGAACCAAAAACCTAGTTCAGTTCGGTTTGGCTTTGATCTGGCTTTGATTTATTTATTTATTTATTTATTGGGCTTTCATCCTCCACAAATTTTGAACAACATTCCAGTGTCTAATTCAATCTTGAGACGTCCAACAAGACAGTGCAAAACAGCTTCGAGTCAACCATCCAAATCCTTTGCTCAAAAAAAAAAAACCATCCAAATCCTCTGACAAAACAAAAACATCCAAATCAACCCAATTTCTTTCCCCGATTTTCTCACAGCTTGACTAAATCCATCACCTATTCTTCCTTCCTCATCAGATTTTCCCGAGAAAATCAAAGAGAGAGAAACGCCTCAACACCGAGAGAGAGAGAGAGAGAGAGAGAGAGAGAGAGAGAGAGAGAGAGAGTGAGCAGATTAAATAAGGATCTAAAGCTCATAAACGAGGAGACGTTGTACCCTTTTTGTTGTAATGAATTGGCGTCTCAGCGGAAGCGGATCGTATATTTGCAATTATGTCGGGAGCTATAGAAATCGATCGAAATAAAACGAGGAACTATAAAAGAAAAGGACACCAGAAATTTACGTAGTTCGGTCCGAATGTCGGAACCTACGTCCATGGGGAGAGCCAGCAAAACAATCCACTATAAATCGGAGAATTACAGGATTACAATCACACATGCACTCAAGTGTTTCCCAGCCCTATTTTATACTCGATACCCACGGTGTTTAACAACTCACACTCAATGGACTCAACTTCCGTACAAAACCTCTCTGAGGCTTGCTCTCTCTCTCGAGCTCTTTTCTCTCGCTCACTGGAAGCTCTTTTCTTTTGCAGCTTACGAGCTCCAGGCGTCTTTCTCCTTTTATCGGTGGAAGGGAAGGAAATAAAAACAAACTTGTATTCCCCAGAGTTGTCAGAACGGCTCCGATTCAAAGCATGCGCCTCCATGCATTTAATTATAGCGTGTGAGCGTGAGAAGCATAAACTGACACACGTAGAAGAGCTTCCCCCTTCCCTCTTTCTTTAATAATAATAAAACAAGAGAAGCCCACAAACGTTGAACAAAAGAGAGGGAGAGATTTCGGCGCCTACGTGATAGGCTTATGAGGCAGCACACCTTTTTCTACGGGCATGCATGCACATGGCCATGTGCATGCATTTAATAACGTAGGAAAACTTGGATGATCACCCCTTCAGATTTCAAGCTGGCAAATGAGAAGAATCCCATGGATTGAAGACTTTATTTCCAACACGCAGCACAGATCATGGGCGAGATCTCTTCGGCTCCTATCCTGCGCCATTTTTTATCAAATGCTCCGCGCACGTTCTTTCTTATTTCAGCATGTAAATATTTTGTACGGATCGGGTATCGTACACGGACACAAACTCGAGACATAATTTTAACAATTCTCCACCTTGGCTCGACGTTTGAGGCCAAGTTATAGTGATTATTTTCCATGCTCGGCTCTCCCAACGCCCCGATGGGCACTCATACTCTACAGACGCCAATCGAGCTCATCCAGAGCTCGAGCTTTGCTGAAGGAACATGCTTCGTCATCATATCTGCTGGGTTCTCCGCTGTTGGTATTTTCTTCACAACAATTTTACCATTCACTATGACATCTCGGATGAAATGATACCTGATATCGATATGTTTTGTTCGCTCGTGATATATTGGATTGTAAGCCAAATATATCGCACCTTGATTGTCACAATGTATGGTGACACTTTTCTGCTCCAGTCCAAGGTCCGAGAGCAAACCCCTTAGCCATATCGATTCCTTTGCAACAAAGGTTAGTGCCATGTACTCCGCCTCAATCGAAGACAATGCAACATCATCTTGTAAAGACGCTTTCCAACTTATTGCACCACCTGCAAGTGTAAATACGTACCATGCTAGCGATCTGCGATCATCCAAGTTACCGGCGTGATCTGAATCCATGTACCCTATGGTCTCATTGCCATTGACGTTCCTCCGATACATAATGCCGACGTCTGCTGTCCCTTTTAGATATCTGAGGATCCATTTCACTGCTTCCCAATGAGTCTTACCTGGGTGCTTCATGTAACGGCTGACAACACTTACAGCCTGTGAAATGTCAAGTCTAGTACATACCATGGCATACATAATACTACCCACTGCACTAGAATAAGGAACACGGGACATATGTTCCTCCTCCTCCTCAGTTTGCGGTGATAACTTGTCAGAAAGTTTAAAATGTGCGACTAAAGGGGTACTTACAGATTTTGCTGACTGCATATTGAAATGTGCCACGATCTTCTCAATATATTTCTTTTGAGACAAACGCAACGTTCCTGCAGCTTTGTCACGCAAAATTTCCATACCCAATATTTTCTTAGCAGCACCTAATTCTTTCATTTCAAACTCAGCACTCAACTGCCGCTTCAACACATCAATATCAGACATATGTTTAGCTGCTATTAACATATCATCAACATATAATAGCAAATAAATCAAAGACCCATCCTCCAATCTCCTAAAATAAACACAGCTGTCAAATTGACTTTTCGAATAATCTTGACTAGTCATGAAAGCATCAAAACGTTTATACCATTGTCTAGGAGATTGTTTCAATCCATACAAGGATTTCTTCAATAAGCAAACATGGTCTTCCTTACCTGGAATAGCAAATCCCTCAGGCTACTTCATGTAAATTTGTTCCTCCAATTCACCATGAAGAAATGCCGTTTTCACATCTAGCTGCTCCAGCTCAAGATCCTGTGTAGTAACTAAGGCAAGTAATACACGAATAGAGGTATGCCTTACCACAGGAGAGAACACTTCGTTGTAGTCGATGCCCTCTCGTTGAGTATACCCCCTCGCAACAAGTCTCGCCTTAAATCTGGCTGCCTCTACACCGGGAATGCCCTCTTTACGTTTGTAGACCCATTTGCATCCGACAATTTTCTGACTTTTGGGTACTTTGACCAACTCCCATGTCTGATTTCGATAGAGTGATTCTATTTCTTCACTCATAGCCTCTAGCCACCGTGATGACTCGGCACTAGCCATCGCCTCGAGAATAGGATGAAGGCTCATCCATCTCCACCTCATCACCTACGATTAATGCATAGGCAATATCAGAATAACCATAACGTACCGGTGGTTTAATTTGTCTTCTTTGTCTGCTCGTGGCTATGTTGTGTTGTGGCTCTGCTGGTTGTTCAGTATCACCGTCTTTAGGAATTGTGGCCTCATCCGCAATCTCTTCATCTGTTACCTCTGAGGTCTTTGGAGACTCCACCTGAATCTCCACCTCACTTCTGACACCATGATCCGTTTGCTCTGCTGGTTGAGTCTCAAGACTCCTCTTCTGAAGCATTGTAGTCTCGTCGAAGATCACATCTCTGCTGATTAGAAAACCGGGTGATCTGGGATCAGTGCACCACAGCCGGTAGCCTTTCACCCCTTGTGCATAACCCAAAAATATGCACTTCTTCGCTCTCGGCTCAAGCTTACCATCTCTCGCATGAGCATACGCAGGACATCTGAATATTCGTAATCCGGAGTAATCAACAGGTTTCCCCGACCATACTTCCTCAGGAGTCTTCCACTCAATAGCAGAAGATGGAGATCGATTAACCAGGTAACACGCCATATTTATTGCTTCAGCCCAAAATTCCTTGCCTAATCCTGCATGCGAAAGCATGCACCGAGCTCGCTCGAGTAGAGTTCTATTCTTCCGTTCTGCTACGCCATTCTGCTGTGGTGTCCCGGGAATTGTGCGGTGTCTCACAATCCCTTCCTTTTGGCAGAACTCAGTAAAGTCCTTACCACAGAACTCCATGCCATTATCAGTTCTCAGGCATTTGATTTGTTTACTTGACTGCTTCTCAATCAATGCCTTAAAATTCTTGAACTGATCAAATACCTCGGATTTGTGCTTCAGGAAGTACACCCATACCTTCCTTGAGTAATCGTCGATGAATGTCAGCATATATCTGGCACCTCCTTTTCATGGAACTGGAGATGGTCCCCAAACATCTGAATGAATGTGTTCGACTGGTTGCTTGGTCGAATGTAGAGCTGTACCGAATTTAACACGACGCTGCTTCCCGAAGATGCAGTGCTCACACAGGTCCAACTTTCCTGTCTTCTGACCTTTCAGCAACACCTTCTCACTCAGCATCGTCATACCTGCCTCACTCATGTGTCCCAATCGCATATGCCATAACTGAGTCAAATTTGAGTCTGACTCACCTGATGAAACTGCAGCAACTCCGGTCACGGTTTCTCCCAGTAAATGATAGAGAGAATTCGCCTTCTTCCCTTTCATCACTGTTAGGGCACCTCGAGAGATTTTCAGCACTCCACCTTCAGCTGTGTATTTGCACCCAAGGTCATCGAGTGTTCCCAAAGAAATAAGGCTCTTCTTGAGCTTTGGTACATGCCTTACATCTGTCAATGTCCGTTCTACGCCATCATGCATTCGGATCCGGACTGTTCCTATCCCCACAACCTCACATGCTGCATTATTCCCCAAAAGAACTCTACCACCATCTGCAGTCTGGTAGGTAGTGAACCAGTTCTTGTGAGGAGTCATGTGATAGGAACATCCAGAATCTAGCACCCATTCGTCTTCTGACGAACTCGTAGATACAAATAGGACAGCCTCGGCATCACTGGTACTCTCCTCGGCAACATTCGCCACACTGCTTGTGGCATTTTGCCAAACGCCTTTATTTCTTAGCTTTGGACAATCTCTCCTTATGTGTCCCTCCTCATGACATTCGAAGCACTTCACGCAACCTTTTGATTTTCTATGTCGCGACTTCGACCTGCTTTTGCTTTGGCTTCTGTTGCTGGGCCTCCGATGTTGGTCTCTACCTTGAATCACCAGTCCACGCGCTACATCTTGCGCTAGACTGTCATCACGCAACTTTCTCTGCCACTCCTTTGAAAATAGGGCCGATTTTACCTCCTCTGAGGTAATCATAGTACGCCCCTGTAACAAGGAGTCGGTAAAGTGCTCCCATGACTCCGGTAGAGATGCCAACAACATCATGCCTTGTTCTTCATCATCTAAAATCTTGCCAACATTCTTCAAGTCCATCATGAGTTTATTAAACTCATCTAAGTGGGATCTAATGGACGTACCTTCAGTGTATCGGAACTGGAACATTCTCTTTAGCATATATAAGCGATTGTTTAAACCCTTCTTTACATAGAGGGCCTGAAGTTTAGCCCATAACGCTGCGGCATCCTCCTCCTCAGCCACCTCTATTAGCACTTCATCCGATAAGTTCAACAGGATGATGCTCTTGGCCTTCTCCATTAGCTCGTCCTTCTCAGCATCTCGCATTGTTTCGGGCAACTGAGCCTTACCCTCCAATGTCTTGGCTAATCCTTGAGTTGTTAATAGCGCCTTCATCTTGACGCTTCATCACCCAAAGTTGTTCCTCCCGTTAAATTTCTCAACTTCTACTTTTGCTCCAGACATAATTGCAAAGCAAAGCTCTGATACCAATTGTTGTAATGAATTGGTGTCTCGGCAGAAGCGGATCGTATATTTGCAATTATGTCGGGAGCTATAGAAATCGATCGAAATAAAACGAGGAACTATAAAAGAAAAGGACACCAGAAATTTACGTGGTTCGGTCCGAATGTCGGAACCTACGTCCACGGGGAGAGCCAGCAAAACAATCCACTATAAATCGGAGAATTATAGGTTTACAATCACACATGCACTCAAGTGTTTCCCAGCCCTATTTTATACCCGATACCCACGGTGTTTAACAACTCACACTCAATGGACTCAACTTCCGTACAAAACCTCTCTGAGGCTTGCTCTCTTTCTCGAGCTCTTTTCTCTCGCTCACTGGAAGCTCTTTTCTTTCGCAGCTTACGAGCTCCAGGCGTCTTTCTCCTTTTATCGGTGGAAGGGAAGGAAATAAAAACAAACTTGTATTCCCCAGAGTTGTCAGAACAGCGCCGATTCAAAGCATGCACCTCCATGCATTTAATGATAGCGTGTGAGCGTGAGAAGCATAAACTGACACACGTAGAAGAGCTTCCCCCTTCCCTCTTTCTTTAATAATAATAAAACAAGAGAAGCCCACAAACGTTGAACAAAAGAGAGGGAGAGATTTCGGCGCCTACGTGATAGGCTTATGAGGCAGCACACCTTTTTCTACGGGCATGCATGCACATGGCCATGTGCATGCATTTAATAACGTAGGAAAACTTGGACGATCACCCCTTCAGATTTCAAGCTGACAAATGAGAAGAATCCCATGGATTGAAGACTTTATTTCCAACGCGCAGCGCAGATCATGGGCGGGATCTCTTCGGCTCCTATCCTGCGCCATTTTTTATCAAATGCTCCGCGCACGTTCTTTCTTATTTCAGCATGTAAATATTTTGTACGGATCGGGTATCGTACACGGACACAAACTCAAGACATAATTTTAACACTTTTCATCCTTTTCTCAAGATGCATGATCGTCCTCACCGCTGTTGTCTCCTCCATCATCATCCACAACGCCCCATCAATGACCTCCTCTGCGGAAATTCCGGCATCATGTTCATCCCCGTTGATTTTCGTTAAATGCTGCCCTCTGCTGGTTTTTATGGGGAGAGAGAGAGAGAGAGAGAGAGAGAATGGACCAACGAGCAAGAGCAAGCAACAGCAATGGCTGTCTGAGAAGAGAGGAAGCGGCTTTCTGTTTTCCTTTTGGATATTTGAAACGAAGAAGAGAGACAAAAATTTCTCAGAGCGATTTTGAAAGAAGAGAGGAGCAGTTTTTGTTGAAAATTTCAGTTTGGTTCGATTAATTAAACCGAACTGAAATAACCCAAACTGAAAATAAAGGATAGTTTTTTTTTTCTTTAATTAACCGAACTGAACAGAAAAAAAAACATATCGAAAATTTACAAAATTTCGGTTCAGTTTTGATTTCCTTTCAGTTCTGTTTTGGTTCTTGACACCCCTTGTTGTAACTCATCTTTACATACAGTTAGTAGTTTACCTTTTTGATCTATAACTTAACCATACAGTTCATGACTAGAATGTTGTAGCACTTGGTAATCGACCAATAGAGAGTAAAATACTGCAAATTGTGGTAGGCGATGGCTACTTTCCTTGATAATTTTGTACAATGTGTATAATCTTTCTATAAGTCCTTGTACATGACAAGTTATCATCTTTTAAATATAGTAATTTACCCCCGGGTCTTGTAAAGTTGAATTTCTCAATGTTTGTAACATTTCATCGAATATTGTAAACAACTTGAATTTATTGTAGATTACCTCTTCAATACTCTTAGTTACTTACATCAATAATTCTTACATCACTCCACGATTTGTAAAATGGTTAATAATCATCGTATATTTTAATTTCCTCAAACAACAGTAATTTAGGGACAAGTAGTTTTTCTTGAATGTTCGTATGTAATTTTTTTTTTTTTGGAAACTTATTTTCTCTTAAATTAACATCTCACATTGAACGACTGGTAAGGCAAACTCGGACCGTTTCACATGACTATCGTTTAAAAACCCAGATAGAGTATGATTTGGAGGACGAGAGATTGAGGTGAAGGCGGAATCAAGTGTGGCTGAATCCGCAGGCAGAAAACTGAGAAGAGGCGGAAGATGGATCAGCAAGGCTGAATCAAGATATGATAAAGTTAGAGGTTGAATAAGTATGGCTGAATACGCTGGTGATAATCGGAAAATAAGCGACGATGAACCAGCGAGGCTGGATCAAAGTAAAGGGAAAAGTAGTAGGAAAGAGAAACCAGCGAGGCTGAATCAAGATTGATGGAGTTAGAGGCAGGATTAAGTACGGCTGAATACGCTGGCACAAAACAAAGAAGAGTCGAAGTTGAGCAAGCAAGGTGGAAGCCTGTCGCGACCTCTTTTTTTTGGCGCCCGCGATCGGGTACGAGCGCCTAAGGAGGCTAATGGCTCGGCCGAATTTAATTATGCCCGGACTCCCCCAAGTCCACCAATTCACGACTTTAATAGTTTGAGTTTTTAATTTATAAATCAATTTTTAAAATGGAGTCGCCACTAATCGATTTGGGGTGGGTCGATTAGGAACCCAAGTGAAGTATCGAGAGAAATACTCGCTCTGCGCAACCGTGAGAAATTAGGATCGGGGACTTGATTATACTAATTAATCACTAATGCCCTTTCGGTACCTAATCTTGTTTAAACCCTGAGGCTTTTTGGATGTTCGAGGGATTTTCCATGCATTTTTGGGAGGAAAACATTTTTTGAGCCTTTTCTAATTTTTTTTTTTACACAAAAGGGATTTTTTGGGATTTTTTGGTATTTTTGGAAAAATACAAGTCTTTTTGGCTTTTTCTGAATTTTTTTGGCTTTTTTCATGAAATTTTGACTTTTTTTGGATTTTTGGCATTTTTTGGAAAATATGGAATATTTTTCGATTTTTTGATTTTTCGGAAAATAAATATTTTTAAATATTTTTGGAAAATAAATTATTTTTCATTATTTTTAAAATATTATATTTATATTATAATGTAAAAAACGAACCGGGTCGGATCCTGGGTTGGGTCCGACCTGTGTCATGCGCCGACTCGGATTTTTTCATTTTTTTATTTTTCTTTTTTTAAATAAAATATTTTTGATTTATTATTATTTTTTATTAAAATATTATTTTATATCATTATATATTATAAAAATCGAATCGGGTCGGGTTCCGGTGGGACCGACTGGCCGGCAACTCGCCGCGGACGGCCCGCGTGTCATTACCCGTCCGCGACGAGATGCGCGAGTCGGCTTCACGGCTCCGGTTTGCACAAAGACGGCGCAACGCGTGAGGACGGCGGCACGGCCGATCCGGGGCGGTAGCGCGTCGGGACGAGGAACAAAGCAATGACGGCGGCGGTCGCAGTGGCGGAGAGCTTCCGACTTCCCAGATTTGGCCCTCCCTCCTCCGGCTGGCCTCGTTCAGCCCTTATTTCACAGATCCAGGCGCTCAAATCTACCTTCCTCGGGCTCGCTTGCCGCCGGCCTCCCCCGAAGTCTCTTGAAGGGAGGTCGTTCGAGCTTCGCGACCCGATCTCTCACGTGCTCGCTCGTTGATTCTCCCTGAAGTCTCTTAAGGGAAGATCTCCAAGTTCGCCGTGTCCCTCAACGGAGATGGTCCCTCACTATTTATAGGCGAGGGGGCGGCCGGTCGACAGGGATTCGACTGCCGGTCTTCGCAAGCCGAACGGACACCCGCGGCCGAACCGGCGTCCCATCCTCGCTCCTCCAACAAAGCGTGCTCGGCATAAAAGGCAGCCATTAATGGCACCTGAGATCCGTCATCTCTGGCCGACGTCGGCCTACCCTCCTCGGCCATAGGTTGTCTTCGAGCGCGTGAGTTGCAGAGGCGTAGGGGGAAGAAGGGAGAAGAAGGAAGAAGGAGGGGGAAGGGTTAGGTCGTCTGGGCCGGGCCATGAGGGCCTGTGCGAGAGAGAGAAGGGAGGGGCTGGGCTTGAAGGCCCAGCCTCGCCAGCTGCAAATTTTTGTTTTTTTCTTTTTTTTACTGATTTTTTTGTTATTTATTATTTATTATCTAAAAAAAGGAAACATAAAAGAAATTAAGACCTAATTAATAACCTAATCAAAATTTTAGGTGTCAACAGCTGCCCCTCTTTGAAGGTGAGTTCGCAGAGGTTGCATTCAAAGACAAACATGATACCTAAATTTGTCTATACATATGCAATAGATTATATTTTATTTGGCATCTATTGTCCTATGCAGAAAATGAGCAATATAAAATTACATATACTAAGACAGATAAGAAGATACCTGTAGTTACTTACCGGGAGTGAGTGAGATAGGATGTGAACCCCGAGTTTTGGCAAGTATCAAGGCGTCATCTTACCTGGTGATATGATGAGGTTGCTTCTCTAGGACCCGAACCATTCTTCGGTCACCTATTGGAGCAATAAGTGGTTTGTCTAGGACTCGAACCTTTCTTTGGTCGCCTTGACGGAGAATCGCTTTTCCAGGTTCCGAACCTTTCTTCGGTCGCCTGTTTAGAGCAATAAGTGGGTTTGTCTAGGACCCAAACCTTTCTTCGGTCGCCTTGACGGGGAATTGCTTTTCCAGGACCCGAACCTTTCTCTGGTCGCCTGTTAGAGCAATAAGTTGGTTTGTCTAGGACCCGAACCTTTCTTCGGTCGCCTTGACGGGGAATTGCTTTTCCAGGACCCGAACCTTTCTTCGGTCGCCTGTTAGAGCAATAAGTTGTTTGTCCAGGACCCGAACCTTTCTTCAGTCGCCTGTTAGAGCAATAAGTTGTTTTGTCTAGGACCCGAACCTTTCTTCGGTCGCCTTGACAGGAGATGCGCCGACCTTTCTCAGGGCATCTGTTTGTTGGGAGATAGTACCTGGATGATCACAAGTACAAACTCTTTGGGGATACTTGGATGATCACAAGTATCGAAGGGGTACCTGGACGATCACAGGTACAAACTCTTGGGGGATACTTGGATGATCACAAGTATCGAAGGGGTACCTGGATGATCACAGGTACAAACTCTTGGGGGATACCTGGATGATCACAAGTATCGAAGGGGTACCTGGACGATCACAGGTACAAACTCTTTAGGGATACCTGGATGATCACAAGTATCGAAGGGGTACCTGGACGATCACAAGTACAAACTCTTGGGGATACCTGGATGATCACAAGTATCGATACTCTAGGACAACTCGTACAGGTCGAGTGTCAATAAGAGGGAGTACCCGGCAAGTGGTGAGTACTCAAAGATAAGGGGATAGAAATATGCTTACCTGGCAATATCTCTGATCTCTGAGAGTATGTCTGCTATTTGCACAATATACACACATGATTGTATGTGTTGTAAATTCATGAGTTCAAATGAGATTCACGCATGACAACTTTGTCTGTTTTATATCATTCGAATTCCACTGGGGAAGATTTTGAAAGACAACCTTTATTCAGAATGTAGATGTCTTGAGCATGCCAGATGAGGGACTTTCAGTCTGAAATGACTTTTCGCTCACTCTCATGGAGAAGGCTATCCTGACCATTGATGCAGGATTTATAAGGACCACACTTCTCACTATCATCATGTCAGCAAGGGTCTGAGTATTCTCGCAAGTGGTACGACTTTACCAATGTGAGAGGTCTTTGTTGAAATTGTGATGAAGACTTAGTCAACAGCTCATCAAATGGAACCGTCGAGGTCAAAGCCGATGGATAAAAATGCCGCATGATCATCTCCGGATTTGCAAGTCAAGAACCCTGCGAAAAGAGATAGAGTAATCTTGCTTGTACTTCTTCGAGCGATGTTTATGTACACATGAAATCCTACGCTAATTGAAGTGCCCCTAGTCTGAAGAGACTTTTACAATGGGAATGTAACGTAGTCTTGGCTCACATGTAAGAGGGTGAGAGTTGGTGATTGTCTTGGCATTTGTCACTAGTCTTTCTTCACGGTCAGATGGAGGTTGTATCAATTGAACAATAATTTCTCTTGGGAATACAAATGGCTGTATTTTTGTTTGAGGCATTGGCCTTGCTTTTACCAGGCACACTGCTTTTTTCATGCCCCTATTTCTTATCTCAATTTTTCATTCATGGGCATTTGACCTTGCTTTTACTAGGTACACTGCTATTTTATGCCCCAGTTTTTGTTCTTGTTTACTTGAGGAATTGATCTTGGCAAGTTCAAGCAAATGCCTTTGTTAGACTATGGAGTCTTCATCTTTTGTTGGCACTTTTGATTATGCTGCTCAAGCGATAGTGGCTTCTGCTTTGCCTCCATGTGAGGGTGAATTTTCAAACTCGATTGAGTTGTACAATGGATACAAGTGTGTAAATAAAGAATTGCTCTTCACGACTCTAGGGCACTTAAATTAACGCGAGTGTTCATATGCAATAAAGACACTCGAAGATTGATGCAAGTGCAAGCAAGAAAATTTCTATCCCCTTTCTCACATTGTGATGCTGATTTGCTTTCGACTTGCCCCATGTGGGGTGGTTCTTTGTCGGGAGTATAGCAAAAATTTGTCAGTGTATGGGGCTCAAAGTGAGCGATGGAATGCCTCTCACTATTTTGGTTATCGTACCATTCGCGAGAGAACCCTTTACCCTGGAGCCATGGAATCTTCTGCGCTCATCTCACAAGTGTATAGATGGGGGGGACTGTGTGTAGGATATAGCTTGCTTGTCATCATTCTGACGCACCTCATCCAGCATGCTCAATCAATCTTGTATTCTTCACTTAGCTGTCTATTCTAATAATCCTCAGTGGAATCAATGACTTAGACAAACAAAATCATCATGTAGAATTCATCTGGAAGTGACATGCAACATTTTGAATATGATGGAGTTTGAACTCTTCAAAACAAGTGAATGGTTTTGACTCAAAAAAGACCCTATTGATAACTTTAAGAGTTAACATAATAGTGTTTCCAAATATGTTAAATTTTGAACATCAATAGGGTTATTCGCAAATGGGTGTCGATAGTTGTCCCTATTGATTAGGGATATGACACATGAATGATCAGTCGGGGTTGGGAATCTGATTGGGCATCTCTGCTTTTGCCCCTGCAGAAGAGAAGATGTACAAGTAGATCAATTAGTCAGGCCAAAATTAAATGTGAGTTGAGGCTTGAAGATTTTCTATCATTTGCTTTGGCAATACTTGAGACGCCATTTTGCTTGGGAGAGTTTGTCATGCCTCTCATTGCTCTGTTATCTTTGTTTTTGACAGTCGAGTGATCCTACAAAAGATAGGAAAGAAGGTGTCAATCACAATTTTTACAGGAGTTTAAACAACTGGGAGTGATACAACATTACCCTTCACTGCTTTACAAATGATTGGATGGACCTGAAATGCGAGTGGGACACGAAGTCCTATGTCTTTTGCTTCGTTAGATCACCTGCTTTCTCGTAATTTGCAAGCGCATGAGAAGCAAAATTTTTTTTTAAAATTTTTTTCTACTAAGCGGCTAACTACCGCGTCGGGGATTTGAACCCCCGACTTCGGACCATTTCGCTTCTTCCCGAATACCACTCGGCTAAAGGCACCGACGGTGTTCGTAGGGCATTGTTTTTTCATTTAACCGACTCGGTTCCTGGATGTCACGTCCTTTCATACCAAGTTAGGTAAATCGATATGGGTCATTTGATTTGTCCAAATTAATCATTAAGCTTGCTTCTTGAATCCTATGCTTCCTGTCAATAGGAGAAAATATGTCAAAAGTGAGTTTAGATACTAGGAGTATTGGAAACGATACCAAATTACTCTTCCCCAGAGTTTATATTTGCTGACTCCTAGGGATATTTGAATGTCAATGACGGCCTTTTGTTTTCGACACAGTTCAATGTCTCTTTTGATTGGCCCTCCTCATTTGTGGCCTTGTGTACATGATTGATGATTTGCAACGCCTTCCTTCTGTGGAATTCTGTCTTTGACCATATGACCATTAGCAGCATTGAGTAAAGTCATGTATTTCAAGCTTCTATGGAATCTGATATGGACAATCAAAACCTCTAATTTCTCTAATGGCAATTACTTCTTGCGAGAGCCTGCGTCTGGAACAAAAAGTGAAGCCTCCAGATTCTAAGATTGCTGACTGGGACAGAAGGTTCCTTCTAACCAGACCGGTTCTTGAATGACGCGTCCATTACATCGAGTTGGGAGAAATCGACATGGATTACTCTTACGAGTCTGCCCGGGTAATGTCGATTTGCTCAAGTTATGCCATCGAATTTGCTATTTGATTTTCAACACTTCTTTAAATGTTGGTGATTATCATTCATTTTTCTTCATCGAGTCAACCAAACACACGCCTTTTTTTTTATGATGGTAGAAATACATCACTTATATATAAAGGTGCATAGGCATTTTCATTACGATAGAGAAGTGTTTGGCAATGCCAGACAATGAACATCTTTCAAGGGTAGTACTTTTTCACAGCATCGGAATTAACTGGTTTAGAGAATTCTCGCCCATCCATCTCAGTTAGGATCAAGGCTCCTCCAGGGAGTATCTTCTTTATTACATAAGGACCCTTGTAATTTGGGGCGAACTTGTCTCCGGGCTCTGGAAAGATTGGCAGTGTCTTTCTCAAGACTAGCTCGTTTACCTCAAAGTGCTTGGGTCGCACCTTTTGGTTGAACGATCGAGCTACCCTCTGCTGGTAACACTGACCATGACAGAGGGCTTTCAGTCGTTTTTCGTCGATCATATTCAGTTGCTCAAGCCTTTGTTGTGTCCATTCTTCCTTGGACAATCCTGCTTGGGATAAAATTCGCAGGGAAGGGATTTCTACTTCCACGGGCAAAACTGCCTCCATGCCATAAACCAGGGAAAAAGGCGTTGCCCTAGTGGAAGTTCGAATCAAAGTTCGATATGCTGTTAGTGCGAAGGGTAACCTCTCATGCCAGTCGCGGTAGTTTTCAGCTATCTTGGATAAGATTCTCTTGATGTTCTTGTTGGCGGCTTCCACGGCTCCATTCATTTGTGGACGATAAAGGGACGAGTTCAAATGTTGGATTTTGAACTCAGAAAATAATTGATCAATCAACTTGTTGTTCAGGTTTGACCCATTGTCGGTGACGATAGCTTCTGGTACGCCATAACGGGCGATTATGTCACGTTTGATGAACTTCATAACGTTTCGTGCAGTTACGCTTGCATAAGATGCGGCCTCGATCCATTTTGAGAAGTAGTTGATTGCGACCAAAATGAATCGGTGCCCATTTGATGCCTTCGGATTGATTAGGCCAATTACGTCAATGCCCCACATTGAAAATGGCCACGGCTCAGATAACTAATGCAATTCAGTTGGAGGGACATTTATCTTGTCCTCGTGAATTTGACAACGATGACAGCTTCGCACATGTTGAGCACAATCACTTTCTAAGGGGAACCGGTAATAACCCAATCTCATTATTTTCTTGGCCAACATATATCCATTCATGTGAGGGCCACATACTCCCCCATGTATTTCTTGCATTATTTGTGTGGCTTCATTTGCATCCACACACCTTAGCAGGACTGAGTTATATGATCTTTTGTACAAATTTTCACCGCTGACGAAAAACCTCGAAGCCATTTTCATTAGGTATTTTCGATTAGAGGGAGTGCTTTCTTTAGGGAATTCCTGCTTCTGGACGTACCTCATGATGTCATAATACCAGGGTTTCCCGTCAGGTTCTTCAGTTATAGTCATGCAATAGGCCTGTCTTGTCAGGACTTCAATCTTTAAAGGCTCTACTTCTAACCCTTTTGTTACTTGCAACATAGATGATAGTGTTGCTAGTGCATCAGCAAACTGGTTATGAATTCTAGGTAGGTATTCAAACGAGACGTCCAAGAATTCTCCTACCAGTTCTTCCAAATAGTCGTCATAAGGCACTAGTTTGGCGTCTCTTGTCTTCCACTCGCCCACAGTCTGGAGGATAATTAAGGTGGAGTCACCGAACACTTTTAGTTTTGACACCTCCATTCCAATAGCCGCGTGTAGGCCGAGGATGCATGCTTCATATTCGGCTATATTGTTGGTGCATGGAAACATCAATTTTGCAGCCACAGGACAATGTTGCCCATTTGGGGATATCAAGACAGCCCCGGTGCCTGAACTTGACAAATTTACAGCTCCGTCAAAGAACATAGTCCATGTGTCATCTTCTACTGTTGAAATTCGGTCGTCTGGGGAATGATCCTCGCATACTTCTTTAGGGTAATCTGCTAACATATCAGCAATCACTCGACCTTTAACTGATTTTTGCGACATCATTTGGATGTCGAATTCCGAGATCAGGATTTGCCATTTGGCCAATTTTCCCACCAAGGCCGGGCAACCGAGCAAATACTTGATTGGGTCACTCTCAGTTACAAGGAATGTTTGGTAATGCAAGGTATACAGCCGGAGTCTGTGCAACACCCATACCAATGCAGCGCATGTTTTTTCTGACTTGGAGTAGTTTTGTTCTGACGTGGTGAACTTTTTACTCAAATAGTAAATGGCTCGTTCCTTCCCATCATGAGGTCCTTTCTGTGCCAACATTGCACCTAGGGATTCACTGTTGATGGTAAGGTAGAGGGTCAAAGGGTGTCCTGGAGTCGGGGGTACTAAAATAGGGGGTTTCATCAGGTACTGCTTTAAATTTTCAAATGCCAGTTGGCAGTCATCATCCTATTTGATTTGTGCATCTTTCCTGAGAAGTTTAAAGAAAGGCTTTGCAGTTTCGGAAAGCTGGGAAATGAATCGCGCAATGTAATTTAATCTTCCCAGGAGACTCCGGACTTCTTTTACAGTCGAGGGAGGAGGTATCTCAAATATCGCTTTAGTTTTTGACGGGTCCACTTCTATCCCTTTACAGCTCACAATGAATCCAAGTTATTTGCCAGAAGTTGCCCCGAACACACATTTCGCTGGATTCAATCGCAACTTAAACTGGCGAAGTCGCTCAAATAGTTTCTCCAGGGTCTTCACATGGTTTTCTCCATGTTTGGTTTTAGCGATCATGTCATCGACATATACTTCAATTTCTTTGTGCATCATGTTATGGAAAAGGGTAACTATGGCTCGTTGGTAAGTTGCTCCAAAGATTTTTCAGGCCAAAAGGCATGACCTTATAATGGAAAGTTCCCCATGGAGTAATGAACGCCGTTTTTTCCTTGTCTTCCTCCTTCATCTTTATTTGGTTGTATCCCGAGAATCCATCCATAAAAGAGAATAGTTTGAACCCCGCAGACTATCTACCGTAACATCTATGTGGGGTAATGGGAAATCATCTTTTGGGCTTGCTTTGTTCAAGTCACGATAGTCGACACAAACACGTATTCGACCATCCTTCTTCTTCACTGGCACAATGTTTGCTACCCAGCTGGGGTATCGCGAGACTTCGAGGAAACCCACTTCAAGGAGCTTCATTACCTCTTCTTCAATCTTTTTTGACAATTCTGCCTTGGTTCTTCTTAGCCGTTGCTTCTTGGGGGCCATATTAGGGTTGGTTGGCAAACTATGCTCCATGATCATTGGATCAAGGCCTGGCATATCCGTGTATGACCATGCGAATACGTCTTGATACCTCTTTAAAAGAGCAATCAGATCTGCAGCTTCTTCTTCAGGAAGGATGGCGCCAATCTTTATCTCTCTTGGACCTTCTATGCTGCCTAAATTGACAGTGACGGTGTCTTCAGTGGTAGAGGGCCTTGCTTCTTCATGACGCTCCCAGTCTCGTTGAATTTCATCAAAATTATCAAAGTCATCATCTGAGCTATCAGAATTGCTATCATGGCTATCCATGACGTTGGTTTGGACCGTTCCCATACCCTCGCCTGCCACTAGATTACTCCTGTGTAATAGAGTAGATAGGCTAAGGGAACAAATAAGGCTAATAGCATGAATGCTTCTTTCTTTTGAAAAGGTGATAAATTGTTCTTGAAGATTTAGGACAAGGAAACATGAGGAGACCCGGGCCTCAGATTTCTTCTTTCATTTGACGGTTGGCTATCATCAACGGGCCGGTTTGGTGTGTCTCGCCATGCCCTCAAAATGTTTTCAACTTTATTTATTAGTAGACGGATTTACAAGGTGATTTCAAAAAATAATTCCTTGAGTGGAACTGATGTTGAAAACAAAACAAGCCAGACTTTTAAGAAATATGTACGGGTTCCCACGTAGGGGAGTATGCAAAGGAATTAAAAAAGGGTTCTACTCGAGCGGGCCTGCACCCATTTCCCCTGACGGTCCTTCGTTGTTAGCACCTACGAAGAAGTCTTCATACCAGTCACCAGTCACGCCTCCTTGTGCTCCCAACTTTGTGAATTTCAGATCGTCCATGCCTCCCCATCCATCAGGGACGATGCTCTGATGATGGTCATAGAAACCTTGGGGAATTGAATAGTTGACATAATAGTCGAATTTACCACTTGGTTGGCCCAAAGTGTCCATGATTAACTTTCCTCTATGTGTTTCCTTAGCATGCTCAGGGAGCATGGTATGGGTGCTAGGTACCACGAGAAGGTCATCTTTGCCATAACATAGCCACGAGGAGCGGAACGTGAATACCCCAGCATCCAAAAGATCCTAAATCTTGTCTCTCAGGATGGTACAGTCATCTAGCGAGTGTCCTAATTCCCTCGAATGATAGTCACAGTACTTGGATGGATCATAATCAAGGAAGTACTCCGGAGTAGGACGCCTTAGTTCCCTAGAGATTATTCCTTGCTCTAGGAGGATGGGGAAAATAGTGACTATCGATTTAGGAAGATGCGAATATGGCCGCGTGCTTCTTGAGGACTGTGGTAGCCGAGCTCCTTGCCAGATTGTGTCGGTAGGGTCTTCTTCACTTACTTTGGCTATCAACTCCTCATTGTGACAAGAGTGGAATGTACGGGCAGCTTGAACAAAATTTTCTGTCAAGTGGTATATGCTATCGCGTAGTTCATCGACTTGACACTGAAGCTGGGTGAACAAAAAGTTATCGCTTGTTTCTTCTAGCTGTTCCTCCTCAATGGCACCTACGAAAATGTCCCTAAACATGGTGGTCACGTCATCTGGCCCTTCTTTCTTTGTAAGTACGGGCTGAGTTATGCTCTTCTGACCCATGCCCAAATAAATGGGAAACTTCATGCTTCCATGGTTGAATTTTTTTGGAACGCCGATCATTTCTTCTTCCTCATGCATCATTTTCGCAGGGCCTGGGAAGGTTTCCTCAAGGCGATGGTATACAAGGCCGATCTTCTTTTTTGCTTTTCCTTCACGATATCGCTCCTGATATCCTAAACCGATGGTGTGAGGTCTCTTCAAGGCTTTGATATGCTCGCGGATGCCTTGGTTTCCCCTGCCGAGCCCTTGACTCGGGATAAAACCGTATCCAGTCATGATTTTCCCTACCATGATTGCAGTGCTTGATATTTCAGGGACAAGGGATGGAGTCCCTCGAGTTTCGTGTATAGTAAACACAAGCTCGAACGATTGATAGCTGGATTCATTTTTATCACCACGTTCAACATAAGGGATGGCCGTCTCATGGTAGATGCGGTGATCTTCTTCTCCGCGGATCGTGATCAGTTTTCCTCCAATCACGAACTTTACATTTTGGTGGAGGCTTGAAGGTACTGCTCCAGCGACGTGGATCCATGGGCGGCCTAAGAGGAAATTGAACGCAGTGGGGATATCCATCACTTGGAACAAAATTTTGAATATGGTTGGGCCTATTTGAACGTCAAGCTCGATCTCTCCCACTGTTTCCTTCTTTGTTCCATCGAATGCTCGAACGGAAGTCTTAGGAGTCTGGATTCGTGATGTTTCTATTTTAAGACGACAGAGTGTTGCTAGTGGACATATGTCAAGAGCAGATCCATTGTCAATCAGTACTCGAGCGACGTGAGATGCGTTGCACTTGACTGATATGTAGAGGCCTTTGGTGTGTCCTCTACCCTCCTCGGGGATCTCTTCATCAGAAAATGCCATTTGATCTTTTAGAATGATGGTACTAACAAACTCCTCGAGTTTGTCATGTTCAATCGTTTCAGGGACATGTACTTCACTTAGTACCTTCATGAGGGATTTCTGGTGCTTGACAAATGTCTAAAGTAATTCCAGCAAAGAGATCTATGCTAGTGATTTCCGTAATTGTTCCACCACGTTGTACTCGCTGGCTTTAACTACAGCCAAAAACTCCTTGGCTTCTTCGTCAGTGACGGGCTTGGCAAGCTGTGTATTGGCCTGAGCATAGGTTCGCCCATATCTCATGACTAAGCCAACATCGAGGTTGTAAGACCACGGTACTCCATTGTTGCCTTCGTATTTGTAGGGTTGGGAGATCTCAATGACTATAGCTGCTTCTGCTGTCGATGCTTGAACTATGGCTCCTTTCCCTTCAAAGATGCCCTCAAGTGGGGTTGGAATCCTTCTTCTCTCTCTTTTCATTTAGTGTGGCAAATTCTTCATCCTAATTGATGACGACTTGCGATATAGTAGAGACCATGCCGGTGTGGCCAGCGTACACAATTATTCCTGCCTCTATCATTCTTGATACCCTTTCTTTCATTGTTGCTAAGGGTGGTATTTCATCGCCTGAATAATACCCGGTTTCTACTAGCCCTCGATAGATGTCAACAATATGTGCATTGACATTTCTAATTTGGCAGGGCTTCGGAGCGAATATCGTGTTTACTTTGTCAGTGTGATCGGGGAGCGGATTACTTTGGACATTTGGTTTTGTAGTTTGGAATGAGAAAGCCTTAGTATTCAGCAAGTTCTAGATCCGATGCTTAAGGATGAAACACTCGTCAGTTGAGTGGCCTAATTCTCCCATGTGATAGTCACATTTTTTTGGACGGGTCATAACTGGAGAAGCTTTCAGCGTTGGCTCGTTTTGGCTCAATTGAGAGGAGGTTCTTGTTCCGGAGGATTGCCAAAACCTGTGATAGAGATCCAGGAAATGGAGTGAATTGTCTTCTGTTATAACGCTGGGGTGGTTGACGACTAGTGGTCTGTTGTTGGCCTGTGCTTGTCTGAACGGTCGGGAGGTGACCGGTATTTGCAGTGTAGGTTGCATTAACATCTACCAGGGGTTCTTTGTCTTTTTTCAGGTTGAGCCTTCTGCTGATGGGTGCAGGTTCAGTGAACCAGTCATCCCTTAACCCTATCTCAATCTGCTCTCCTACGGGAATGAGTTGATTGAATGATTCAGCGATTGTAGTCACCATTCGGTTGTGGTATTCTTAGGAGAGGGTTTTGATGAACATTTTTCTTAGTTCAAAATCAGTTGGTTCAGGACTGATCTGGGCGGCTAGATTTCTCCATCTAATAGCATATTCTTTGAAAGATTCATGCCTTTTCTTTTCCGTGCGCTCGAGATCTTCACGAGAAGGGGTAATATCCATTATGAACTTGTACTGCTTGAGGAATGCCTCATTTGCTTCACTCCATGTTTCAAGGAGGTTTATATTTTTTGTAATGTACCATCTCAGGGCGGGACCTACTAGACTTGACTGGAACAACTGAATCATTAGAGGCACATTATTAATGTACTGGGTCATTCGAACCAAGTACATTTGCAAATGAGCCCTTGTGCAAGTCGTGCCATCGTATTTCTCAAACTCAGGCATTTTGAATTTTTCCGGCATTTTGACCTTAGAGTAGATGGAGAGGTCTGCCGGAGTAGGATCTTGGAGGCCCTGCAATTGTTTTAGCCTCTCTTCAAGTTTCTCAAGGCGTTTGTCATGTTCGGTCTTAGACAAACTGTTGGGCTTTGCTTTCTCAACTATGATTTGGTGCGTATCATCCTCCAATTCGGGCATGTTATCATCGGTATCTCTTCCTTGATTACCTCGGGTAGACGATTGCGGTAACAATACTTCGATTGAGGCTGGGGCGGAGCCAATTTGCCTTGGATGGAATCTATCTCGCTTTGAGAGTTGTTGAAGCACATTGAAGACTTGCTTCATTTCACTTTCCATAATCTCGACACGGCTTGGTACATTTTCTTCGGCCATTCTAGCTTTTGGATTTGGTGAATATGACTATGACGTGATTACCTGTTAGCACAGAAAATGGAGAAAACGTAAATGAGGGAAACACATGAAAAACTGGCTCATGGCAAGGGTCGAGTCATTCTTATTTATTAACAGGAGATTTATACAGAGCTCTTTACACTAGTTAGAACGACCCTAGATATTCACATTAGAAATATTCACATCAAAAGTCCCACTGCCCATTTTTATATGCGATGGGAAGTTTCAGTCTTGTGAAGCCGCTTGCTTCTTCGTACTAGCTTCGATACATGTCTCCTGCTGGTCTCCAAGCTCTTTTCAAGAGATTCAATTCGCCATTGCAGGGTAAGTTTATCAACTATATCGGGGATTACTGGTTGTAGCTCCTTGGAAATTATATGGTTGAGGATGTAGAATGTTGATGCATGATGAACTTTTTCTTGTCCATTTAACCTTCTGGGTACGACGATCTTTTCAGTGTGACATCTACTCCATGCGTTCTGAATTATGCGGATCTCCTCCAAGTAGTTGTAGTCTGTACGGGTGAAAAAGATTCGGAACAATCCTGATTTGAGCGGTGGCGGGATTTCTTGGAGGACCTCGTATTGATGAGCCACCCTATATGAATAATATGAGGTAGCTCCGGAGAGGCCCAAAGAACGGGATGGGGTTGTAATAATTAAGCGCAAAGCGCGCCTCTTGCAAAGAACCATTTAGCTCGCCATAGGAATGTCTCGGACCGAGTTTTTTAGCAAGTTAATCCACCGAGAATACTCTTCATTGGGAGAATATTTTTCCAAGGTTTGAAACTTTTGTAATGGGTGTTTAAACTCGTTGATTTCAAATATTTGCATGAGGTGCCCAAATCCTTTGATATGGGAAAAAAACCACATTTGTAAAATTTCTAGAGCGGCCCTCATGATTTTTTCTTTCTTTTCTTTAAAACGATTAAGGGATAAAAACGTTTCGGCTAAAACCATGTTCACATATCCTGCTCCAAAAATGACTTGATTTATCACCCATGTGATTGAAGGATTTATAGCATTCTTTCGATGGGGAAAGATAATAAAACCAAAGAATGCTAAGAGGAAAATCCTGGCTTTTTGGGTCATTGACTGTTTTTCAAAGCATTCAGTTAAAAATGATAGCGGAAAAGCATTGTTGTTGGCTTGAACAATT
This sequence comes from Eucalyptus fibrosa, assembly GCA_017140475.1. Lineage (NCBI taxonomy): Eukaryota > Viridiplantae > Streptophyta > Magnoliopsida > Myrtales > Myrtaceae > Eucalyptus > Eucalyptus fibrosa. The sequence continues at coordinate 10,606,742 of CM029511.1, forward strand.
TCTCTTACCAAATGAGTTTTTAGAAATCGTGATAGACTAACCACAGGGTCAATGCCGATTGGTGGTTTGGCAAGCTCGCTTCCCAGGGGCATTCCTATGGTGAGAATGTACTCTTCTAGAGTCGGAGTCAGTTCAAATTTGCCGAACACGAAGGTGGATGTTTCGGGACACCAAAAATGTGGTAGTGCTTGCATGACCCCAGAGTGGATATTGATTTGGAGCAATGGGAGGAGATGACCGATTCTTGCTTTGACGCACTCTTGGCCGAGCTAATCTAACTGCTTCCACCATCTGAGAAGCTCTTCCTTTGGGGGTAGGAATGAACTGGATATCAATTCTTCCCATCGCATATAAGAACAGGAAATACACAACCTGACCCTATTTTGCCATGAGCCAGAAAGACTGAGTAAAAGTGAATAAATTACTTTGCTTTTAAAGAAAATGGCAAGCACAGAGACATACAGATGGGACGTGTGGCTCGATTTCTAACTGAGAAGGCTTGTTGAAATTAAAATGGTATCCGCCCATCGCAGTCTCGCGTTAGCAGCATACCCCCTTAACCTCGGCTAAGAAATTTGGGGAAAAGAAAGGCAACCTCTACATCGCAGTCTCGCGTTCGAGGTCGTATCCTTCTTAACACCATCCTAGAAATCCTATGGCGGCCCAAGTCCGGCAGCCGGGTTGTGTGTGCCATGTGTAGTGTTTAAAACAGTAAAGCATGCACAACAGTTTATAATCACAAGATAATCTGCTTTAAGCAAAATTAAAATAAATTTCTAAGCTTTTGACCTGCATAAAGAAAAAAAACCTAAGTCAATAAAGAATTTAAACAAGACAAAAATGGCCTAAGTCTTCAAAGTCCCCAGTGGAGTCGCCAAGCTATCGCGACCTCTTTTTTTTCGGCGCCCGCGATCGGGTACGAGCGCCTAAAGAGGCTAATGGCACGGCCGAATTTAATTATGCCCGGACTCCCCCAAGTCCACCAATTCACAACTTTAATAGTTTGAGTTTTTAATCTATAAATCAATTTTTAAAATGGAGTCGCCACTAATCGATTTGGAGTGGGTCGATTAGGAACCCAAGCGAAGTATCGGGAGAAATACTCGCTCCTGCACAACTGAGAAATTAGGATCGGGGACTTGATTATACTAGTTAATCACTAATGCCCTTTTGGTACCTAATCTTGATTAAACCCCGAGGCTTTTTGGATATTCGAGGGATTTTCCATGCATTTTTGGGAGGAAAACATTTTTTGAGTCTTTTTCTAATTTTTTTTTTTTACACAAAAGGGATTTTTTGGGATTTTTTGGTATTTTTGGAAAAATACAAGTCTTTTTTTTTTTCTGAATTTTTTTTGGCTTTTTTCATGAAATTTTGACTTTTTTTGGATTTTTGGCATTTTTTGAAAAATATGGAATATTTTTCGATTTTTTGATTTTTCGGAAAATACATATTTTTAAATATTTTTTTAATATTTTTGGAAAATAAATTATTTTTCATTATTTTTAAAATATTATATTTATATTATAATGTAAAAAAATGAACCGGGTCGGATCCCCGGGTTGGGTCCGACCCGGGTCATGCGGGCCCGACTCGGATTTTTTCATTTTTTTATTTTCCATTTTTTTATAAATAAAATATTTGTGTTTTTTTATTATTTTTTTATTAAAATATTATTTGATATCATTATATATTATAAAAATCGAACCGGCCGGGTTCCCGAGTGGGACCGACCTGGGCCAGCAACTCGCCCGCAGACGGGCCCGCGTTGCGGGCCCGACTCGGATTTTTTTGTCTTTTTTTTCTTTTAAGAAAAATCTAAAAGCCCAAACCCACTTTGACCCTTTTTCATTAAAATAAACTCAGCCCAAAGACTACCCGGCCCACGTGCATAACCCGGCCCAGTCGGAACCCTACCCGGTTACTGGGAAACCGGGTCGGACGGACCCGCGAGCTGACCCGGTTCCCGACCCTCTTTCTCTTTCGCTCCCTTGCGGCGCTGGTGAGGGGGGAGAAGCGTCACCGGCGACGACAGCAGCGACAACGGCCACTACGGTGACGACGACAGCAGCAACAACGGCCACCACGGCAGCAACAACGGGCTAGACGGTGACGACACGACCGAAGGCGGTGACAAAACGGTTACGACGAGGATGGGTCTGTACCGGTGTGGTCAGCGGCGGCACGGTTCAAAAAAGGGGGGTGCGACGGCGACTATGCGACCGGAGGCGGCGGATCCGAGTGTCATTACCTGTCCGCGACGAGATGCGCGAGTCGGCTTCACGGCTCCGGTTTGCACAGCACGGCGGCGACGCGTGAGGACGGCGGCACGGCAAGATCTGGGGCAGTAGCGGCGTCGGGACGAGGAACAGCAATGACGAAGCAGCGGTCGCAGGTGGCGGAAAGCTTCCGGCTTCCCAGATCTGGCCCTCCCTCCTCCGGCTGGCCTCATTCAGCCCTTATTTCACAGATCCAGGCGCTCAAATCTACCTTCCTCGGGCTCGCTTGCCGCCGGCCTCCCCCGAAGTCTCTCGGAGGGAGGTCGTTCGAGCTTCGCGACCCGATCTCTCGCGTGCTCGCTCGTTGATTCTCCCTGAAGTCTCTCAAGGGAAGATCTCTGAGTTCGCCGTGTCCCTCGACGGAGATGGTCCCTCACTATTTATAGGCGAGGGGGGCGGCCGGTTGACGGGGATTCGACCGCCGGTCTTCACACGCCGAACAGACGCCCACGGCCGAACCGGCGTCCCATCCTCGCTCCTCCAACAAAGTGTGCTCGCCATTAAAGGCAGCCATTAATGGCGCCTGAGATCCATCATCTCCGGCCGACGTCGGCCTACCCTCCTCGGCCATAGGTTGTCTTCGAACGCGTGAGTTGCAGAGGCGTAGGGGGAAGAAGGGAGAAGAAGGAAGAAGGAGGGGGAAGGGTTAGGTCGTCCGGGCCGGGCCATGAGGGCTTGTGCGGGAGAGAGAAGGGAGGGGCTGGGCTTGAAGGCCCAGCCTCAGCAGCTGCAAATTTTTTGTTTTTTCTTGTTTTTACTGATTTTTTGTTGTTGTTTTTGTTATTTATTATTTATTATCTAAAAAAAGGAAACATAAAAGAAATTAAAACCTAATTAATAACCTAATCAAAGTTTTAGGTGTCAACAAAGCCAGATATGACAAAATTAGATGCCGAACCAACGTATGATGTGTTCCCCGAGTTCAGCAGTTGAAGATCATAAATTCACCACTAGCCTCTATGACTGCTTGACAGGTGAGGGAATTCATGTTTTCAGAGATAATGGAATCAAATTTACTCCCGAAGAGCTTCCGCTAATGATCTACAGCTCCGAGATCTACATACCTATCTTTTCCAAACTATATGCTCGTAGCCCTCGGTGCCTTGACTCGCCGCACTCATGGTAGAACACATGTCTAGATCAGGTGGGAAGGAAGAGATCCTGCCCGTTTTCTACAATGTGGAACGGTCTGATGTGAAGCTGGAAACTTCACTCTACAGACGCGCTCTGGACACTCACAAGCAGAGCTTTGGCAATGAGAAAGCCAAGCGGTGCAAGAAGGCTCTTGTGGTGGCTGGTAATCTCAAGGGATGGGAACGAAGCTCATATGAAAGGTATATTACATCCGTCTTCTTCTTTTCTCGTCAGTTTCTTCTGATTTGTTTGCTCAATTGACCACAATACGTTCAAGAATGTCAGAAAAAGGAAACTCGACAACCTTTTTCCTGCAGAAAATGCAAACGTTGGTCGACTCCGCTGTACTCTTACTTGACCCCGTTTCCACAACATATCTCAGCTTGGCTCAGTTAACTCTCTTTAAAAGGTCGTTCTATTTCATCCAAATGATCGCGTCATTCTATAGTTCAATCCATGATTGAGTGATATTTTTACACCAATGGCAAACTGTGACAATATAATCCATTGGTCAGACTAAATACTTGCTGCGGTGGCATTATCCCTCGTTCATCCAATTACTAAACATCAGCATAGTATGTTTAATATATATCTGCATGAGCTAAATCTTATTCTGCAGTTAAGGATCAGTGATCTTTTAGCACATCCTTGTTTTATTATGTAGTGCGTTGGGTGGTGGTAGATCTTTAGATTGCACCTACCAATGGTTTGGAACTGAGATTTTCTCTACCTTGGCAGTGAAAAGGAACTTATCACATCCATCGTTAGAAATTCTTTGTACAAGCAGATGATAGAGCCCAATTATGTGTTTGAAGTTCTACGTACTGGTGATAATCCCAAGTTATCTTACAGGACCCCGGTATATTTCTTTGCTCCTATTCTCCTCTCTTCTCGAGTACTCTCTCCTAATGGTTGTTATTGTTGATGAAGTCTGTTTCAGCTGAAGTGTGTTTTACATCCAAATGACAAAAGTCTAATCTTCGTGAAATATTTTTACATGATTATGCAGTTGTCGTAAAGTTAGAATACTATAGAAAAAAGAAGGCAAAGCATGAACTGAAACTAGAAGAGAATGCAAGTCATTGGCCGAATGTTGAAGTAGTTTGCATATACTTCAATTTTTAAGAATGAGGGAAGTTGTGTAGGCGCTGAAAAGAATATTTGGCTTTCCCCCTTTACTTTTTTAGCATAGAGGTGCAGCTCTTAAGATGCCGAGTCTATTTTGAATTTCTTAGATATTTCCTAACTCCTAGAGTGTAAATGGGAGGCCCACCTGGTGCTCTTGAATATACTTGTCGAAATAGAATTTAGAGATTGTGAAAAGATTCACGCTACTTTGAATGTTGACATCGACATGGTTCTTAAGATAAGAGGTCTTCAATACTAAATAAGAATCAAACTTAGCTACCAAAGAAAAATCAAATTTTAAATGCTGAAAGTAAAAGAATTTAGAGATTGCAGCTTTATGTTAGGTGGATCAGCAATGCATCAAACTTGACTTTTTGATACAGCAATACCTCTAGATATAAATATTTTTTGGTACCATTAACTTTTCAGTATTTACCTGCCAAATGACCATCTTGGTCCCTCGCAGAAGCATCTCTGAAATGCAACTATACTTATATAGCCTACCACTATTTTCTTCTAAAACAACTCAGTCAACTTTTTGCATCTCCCATCACCACAGCCTTATGCAGCTGCCACCTTCAGCGCATATCCTATTAGCTTCTTTGCTACTTCTGATAGTTCAGTATATTAGAGGACTGAGAAAGTTCTCATGGTTCTTCACTCTCTTTTTCTTTTTTTCTTTTCTGTTTGGTGGACTCTGATGTGAGCTGATTATACACAATTGTTTATTAAGTGGTGACTTCTTATAGTAGTCTCAATTCATTGCTTTCAAGACACTTACTAGTTGGGGTGCCATAATCATATTGTCCAGTAAAAAATACAATGGAAGACGATCTAGCTCTTAATGCTGTGCACTTTGTTTGAGGAAGGATTGTTAGCATTACGGGAAAAACTAAACAGAGTAAAAATGTCCAAGCAATTACAATAAATGAAGATAGAAATAGTGGGATTGGAGGATCGATAGAAAAATGTTGTTTAAGAAATAAAACCACTAATAGATGACATGCCAGATTAGAAACTCTCTCTGTATGACAGGAAACTAGCAAAAGAGCATTTTTAAGTTGTAAATAATATCATAGCTTTCACGTTTCCTGGAAAGTGAAAACTTCCGATCAACTGCCGTGATGATAGTTTGCACTTTGAGAAGGAAGTCTGACATATTTACTTCTATTTTCACAGAAAACTAAGGCAATCTTTACTTCTAGACACTATATTCAAGTGGTTTATGCATTTTATTGCTTTTACCATAGGCCTGTCATTGATGTGTCAAATTGTTAACTTTCTTGATGGCTGACGATTTTCTATGCTGGTTTTAGTTTTTGGTGTTGATGTACATGTGTGCGTGTTGTACTTGGTAGAAAAACGACAAGAGATGTGTGTATGGGAGTGGACTTTACAGTCGAAGGAGCACAATGAAACAAGGGAAAAAAAGAAGCTTTAATTATTTAATTGTTGTTGCACAAGGAAGGAGAAGAGCTTAGTTGGTTCGACGTCTAAGAATAGTTTTGGACGACCCAAGCCTTTTTATAGGCTTACAACCAACTTAGACATTAGAAAATCTGTACTAGTCATAGATTTTTTCGGTTCTTTTTTTCCTTTGCAGATTTCCACCACCAGAGCTTTGTAATCCTTGTTGCAGAGATATTCTTTATGGATCCTTCTCCACAAGCTTTAGCGGATTCCAGACACTTCCACTGCCCCCCAAGGATTAGAATTTTCAAAGGATTTTTCTAGACTTTGGAGCATATTGCTATCCTAGAAAAATCTTGGATCAGAATTTTTAACAGCGGAAGCAGTGGGTGATGGGATCGTTCAAATTATATTTGTGTTTTCTTCCACTTTCTGTGGCATTGAATCTTAGTCATTATAGATCTTGAACATCTAAATGAGATCTCAAAGGTAGACTCCTACTAGATTTATCCCCGCAGCGACTCGGAGATGGTCCCTGATAAGGCTGGTAGTTAACTTTCCGGCTTCCTTTTCAGACTACAAAGGGCAAGAAACGAGGTATGCTAGTCAGATTAGGCTTTTTGATGATTAGTAAGCCAGAATTACTAAATAGATTTTTTCATAGACAGGAGGTTTACTATGGGATCTTTAGCTTAAATGAGACGTATGGGGTGAATGATTCTGTTGGAGGAACTTCAGTGGAGATTATCTTCCACAACCTATCTACTCTATCGGCTAAACATTAGTTATAACATCTCAACTAGCAAGACATATGATTGATTGGCAGGCACATCCAAAGTACATGTTTCAGAGAATGGCCTTATCATCTGGAACTTACAGTACCTCTTTGTATTTCTTAACTTCTCTTCCCCTCTCTACTAACTGACATTCTCCTTGAGTACCTTTATAGGAGCTTGAAGACAGTCAAGAATCAAAAATAAGGGAATTATTGGAACTGGAAGCAAACGATGTACGAATTGTTGGAATCCATGGGAAAGATGGTATTGGAAAGACCACTCTAGCCAAGATCATCTATGACAAAATATCCCATCTCTTTGATGCTTGCAGTTTTCTTACGGAGATTAAAGAAACAATGCAGCGACCTGGTGGTGTTCAGTATCTTCAAACCAAGTTGATCTTTGATATTTGGAAAAGAGAGTATGAGGTTGCTTCTGCTTTCAAAGGAGTACGATTTTTGAAAGAAATATTTAGGAGTATGAAAGTTCTCATTGTTTTTGATGATGTGGAAACAGGGACCCTCCTCAAGAAGTTTGTAGGAGCTAAGCTTGATTGGTTTGGTTCTGGAAGTAGAATAATTGTCACCTCAAAAGAAAGCAGAGTTCTTCAAGGGTTTGTTGCTCAAGGGTTAGCTTGTACTTACGATGTTAGTCCGATGGATGACAATCTAGCATTCGACTTGGCCTGGCGGTATGCAGCAACCAGAAAGAGTCATACACTACGTTCTTATGTTAAAGATGCAATCGATATAGTGAAGGCTGCGAAGGGACTTCCACTGCTTGTTGAAGTTTTTGGTTCTTTTTTGCAATATAAAGGACAGGAAGAATGGATTAAATTGAAAGATCTCATACAACACTTTCAGGAAGATTACCAGAAGATTCTGAGCGTAATTTATGAAGCGTTAGATCAAAAGCAAAAGCAGATGTATCTTGATATTGCATGTTTCCCTCCGGATGTGGATTGTAGGATTGCCTCACATATGTGGCATCATTATGATCGTCCTCGTGATATCGAGGTTCTTCGTCGTATGTTCCTAATAAAAACGGAAGAAAATAAAATGGGCATGCGTAGCATGCTGAGGCGCCTTGCCAGGGAGATTCTTCGCGAAGGTTTCCATAATCCAGGAACAGGTGTTGGATTGTACGGTCCTGCCTTAGCCCAGGGCACGAACAAGGGGAAAAAGGTATGTCGGAGGAAAAAAGTAGTGTTTAGGCCTTAATTTATTTTTCGATTTTCTTTCATGTGTGAATCATGTGATTTTAAGGCACGTTCAGTAACGATTTTGTTTTTAGAAATAATTTTTTATCACAAATGATTTTTTTGTTCACTTCTCCGAAATAATTTTTGAATAAAAGAACGCACTTGGTAACCGCACAAAATTTATATTTCGAAGATAGAAATGCGTTTGATAAAATTCTTAACTTTTTTATTTTAATTTTTTAATACTTTTATTATATTTTTCCTTTTTTTTCTTTTTCTTTCTCTCCTTCTTCCTCCTTTGTGGCCAATCGTTGGCCACGGTAGTGGTTGGCGATTGATTGGGCGAGGTTCGGCGAACTCACTGAAGGCTCGCCTGGCCACCGCGAGGCTCGACCTCGCCTAGGTGACGTGAGGTCAGCCTCATCCTAGTTGGGCGAGCTCGAGCTCGAGCTCGCCTAGCCACCGGTAAGGCTCGGGTCGACGAGCCTCGCCATGGTTTGGCATTGCCGGCCCTCCTCAGCTGGTTGCTAGCTATGGTCGAGGCTAGTGACCGGCTGAAAGGATAAAGAAGGAGAGGAAAATGAAGAAGAGAAAAGAGAAGAAAAAATAAGGGAAAAAAATTATAGTTGATTTTACGAACCCAGAAACAAGAAGTAACTTTTTTCTACTTTTTGATTCTATTTCAAATACATTCCCGAGAATAAAAAAATATATTTTTGTTCCCGAAAACAAAAATTTTATGAAATAGGTTTCTAATCTTTTTTGTTTTTTGGAATAAAAGAACAGAAATAGTTATTCGGGAAAATATAATTTTTTTTTTTACCAAACAGGGCCTTAGTCATCCACAGTAATTATTTTATAGTCTGAATACTTCCACATGTTTCTCTACTTGACTTTTATGGTCCTTCATACAGGGAACAGACCACCTTAACACTGAAGAGGCAGGCTTTGAGTTCTTGCCAAACACGACGTTTCTCTGCTTGGGTCGCGCCAACGTTGGTGGTCAATTTGCGGGTGCCTTATTGAACGTTCGGTGGCTTCATTGGCAAGGGTGCCCTCAAGATGCGATCAGCATTCATTTAGAGAAAAACGAGAACTTAGTTATTCTCGATCTCTCATGGAGTAAGGTTACAGAATCCTGGGGAGGTTGGAAAGGAATTAAGGTGGGTTTATAGCTCATTCGCTGTTGTGTTTGTGTTGGCCATTAAGTAAACCGAGAGTTCTACGCCATCTGAACTTTTTCCCTTGTTCTGCAGATGGAGCATTTGAAAGTCTTGAATCTTACAGGTTGTGCGGACTTACTAGTTACCCCTGACTTCTCTTGTTGCCCAAAATTGGACATACTGATTCTTGAACGATGTTCTCGATTGGTTCATATAGATCCTTCAATTAATGATCTGAAGCTCTTGGTTACCCTGAATTTGAAGTTCTGCACCGAACTTAGCATGTTGCCGGGGGAAATGGGTGGGATGAATGCTTTGAAAGAGCTCCTGATTGATGGCACTTCCATTCGAGAACTTCCTGAGTCAATAGGGAAGTTGGTTCTACTGCAAATTCTTAGTGCCACTAATTGTTTCTCATTGGTTCGTGTTCTTGATTCAGTTCTTGAACTTAAATCTCTTTCAGTGCTAGCCTTGGAGGATGCAAAACTTCTCGAACTCCCCGATTCATTTGGAGGCTTGTCGAAACTTACACGCTTGTCTTTAAGGAATTGTCGTGAGCTAGGAAAGCTTCCGGAATCCATTGGCGCATTGAAATCATTAGTAGAGTTGGATATTTCGGGTACAGGTATTTCAAAATTGCCCAATTCCACTATTTGCCTATGGAATCTGAAAGTGCTGAAAATGGATTCTTGTTTCTTAAGAGAATTTCCTCTGGAAGTGCGGAAAATGGCTTCTCATTTCTCAAGGGAATTATATCCTGATGTGCTGGAAATGGATTCTTCTTTCTTAGCGAAATTTCTTCCTTTCTTAAAGAAATTTCCTTTTCACATCGAAGAGCGTATGTACCTGGAAGAAGTACATGCCTCCTGGTGCAGGAGTTTGGAGGAGTCATTCCCGATGATATTGGGGAACTACCTTGTCTCAGAGAACTGAGGCTTCGGGGTACTCGAATATCCGGTCTTCCATCAAATCTCCAGGACATGTCAGAGCTTCGAACTCTGGATTTGCTACACTGCGATATTCTCAAAGAGTTGCCTACCCTTCCCCCTCCTAACCTAAGGAACCTCGACGTCAATCAGGACTTGAAGCAAAAAACGTTAGCATCTTCCAAATTCGAAGATTGGTGGCATTTATTGCAATGAATAATAGTGTTAATTTGAGTCATACGATTGAGTGTTGTCATTTGCTGTGGTTAGTAGGGTTGATTACATTACACGGCGTTATTTACGCCTCCAGCAATTTTAGAGTTGTGTGGACCTATTCTTCTCCGTTGATTAAGTTACCCTCTTTCTTATATTTCTACTTTTCATCTCCATGTGGTGTCAAGTATTTGAATTAGCATAGTCATGAATTTCATTAATTATCAGTAATATATTCATATTGACTACGATAATCCAACAATACATGTGCACTGAATAAGAGAAAATGCTTATGTCATTGAAAATTAACCGTAGAGGAATGCTTTGTGTCATTGGAAAGTAGCCATATTGTACATATTAGTTGTAAATTACTTTCCTGAACTATAACGACCTTGCACAATAGCACTGAATTTTGAGAAGTTGCATTTTATTTTCTTGAGCTTTGGTTTTCCTTTTTGTCACTACTTTTCTTTTTCCCGCTGCATAGCAAATTAAACGTTCCCTAAAAAGGACTTGCTCATTTTTCTTGACTAGGATGATCTCTACTGCACGGTGAATGAAGTGAAGAAAATAGAAAGGATGTATGGCGAATGAAGTTAACATTAACTCAGCTAATTTTGTCAAGAAAATTAATTTAATCCATTCTTGAATAACACTAAACGGTAATGAAGACTAAAAAAATTAGCCATTGCGCAAAATTCAAAGTTCAAATTTCGTGCAACTGTAACCGAGTTCAGAATAGTGATTTGTGACATATTCAAATTTCGTAGCTATTGTTAAATAATGCCTAATTATCCCTGGCATTATAATTTTTTGGCACCTCGAACTGATTCATCTACTCAAATGGGGGATTGTACATTACACACATCGGGTCATCATCAGGATGAAAAGTTCAAAAATCCTCTCCAAGGACGACGCTAGCTGTTGCTGGCCTGCCCGTCCTGACCGCGTCGCACGCGACATTCCTCGTTGTCCATCGTCGTACGGGGCCCTTCGTCGTGTCGTCCTTCTGCTCTTGCGGCCGAGCTACAGTCCAAGCAGAGTAGGGAAGAGAGAAGGAGAAGAAGAGAAGGGGGCCGGGCTGGCAAAGGGGAAAGGAGGGCCGGCCCGCGGGGGGAAGAAGGAGAGAAAGATGAAAAGTGAAAAGGGGGGGCGGGCCAGCCCAGGCTCGGCCCTCTTCCGTTTTTTTTTTTTTTTTTTAATAACTTTAAAAAAATTAAATTTTTAATTGAGACTAGTAATGCAAATTTCATAATGTATGTATGTAATGTAGTTTAATGAAAATTATTTTTGCTAGGGGTTAAAATTAATCGCTAAAAACAATAAATGAATAGTCGAAATTTAGGTGTTAATAGTTCTCTCTCCATATAATTCTAAGACTTACGCACGTCTTGAAGATATATAATCAACCTCATGTGCGAGGCATGGCTAGGTTTGACCTGCCACATTATTTGAGAATCATGCTTGCATTACAAAAACATGTGCCTAACAAAATGTAGTTTGTAAATGGCATGTGTCATTCATTGCCTTTCAATGAAATGAAATCTACAAGGCATCACTTTGTTTTCGGTTAGCTCCAAGAAATTATATCTATCATAAAAGGGAAAATTTAGGTGTCAATCAGGTTGTTAGATTGTTGATATCTAAATTTTGACGACCTATTATTTAGCCATTTAGGTTGCATAAGAAAATTGGCAGTCAACCTGACTCCTAAAATTAATAAAAATATCATTTGCATTATGCACATTGGCATTTTTTTTTCCTTAAGTCATCATGTGACTTCCCTTCGATGCTACCATGGACTGATGCATGGACAAGCGCACGTAGGATCATCTCCCATAAATAGCTGGCCTTCACGAGCTCTTTATCTCGGTCAATAATTCAAAAGGAAAGAAAGGCAATTGCGATCGGCAAATCAAGAATATCTACCACTCGAAAGGAAGCAGCGGAATTTGGTAATGCTAAAGAGATCAATTCGGTGGGAATCTGACAATGGGCTGGCAAAATGGAAGAGGATTTTGGAGATGGGATGAAGGTTGGGATTTCGGTGAGTGATTAAGAGAAGATAACGAGGCAATTAGAGATTGAGCCATTGAATTTTTCCCTAACGAAGATGACAAAAATCAGCGGCTGTGATCTCTTTTCCCACAATTTACAGCCGGGCTGTTAGGAGATTTTTCCATAGAAATGCGATATTATCTCCTGGTTGTTAAAGCAGTTTAAATGTAAAAGTTGTGATTATCGTCTAACGTCCGCAGGCATCATCATTTCAAGAACAATCTTCATCCGCGGTTGCTCTCCTCCGCACTCCGCCGCCGCACCTCCAGCCCGTAAGACAAGCCACCATATCCTACTCTCCATCTGCGACGTTGCCCCGACGTGGTCGTTCATCTCATCAATGCCAACGTCGGCTCTGTTGTGCCTCTGCCTTGCTCAGCCGTGACTTCCAGGCACAGCGACCAACTCGACGTCGGCTTGCTGACAAGCCTTGCCACACGCATAGCAGCTCGGCCGGGAATTCTGGCAAATCCTGCCACGGCCAGTTAGCCCAGTAGGTCTTCTAGACCTCCTTGCAAGCTTTTCCCCGCGAAGCAGCTTGGCACCGGTGGTCATTTAGCGACACTAGTGATTGTCTGTGGCATTTCTAGCTAACATCTGTCCTCGCCATTGCGTTCAAGAGCCACTAATTCCCCCGGCAAGCCCCTTTTGCAAACTCCGGCATTGGACAACGATCGTCAATCCTCGCTGCCATAGTTCGCCGGCTACACTCTCTTGCCAATACCCACCAGAAGACGTCGCACCTTTCCTCGCTTCGATTGTCTTAGGTTAATCCTTGCTCAAGGTAAGCTGGGTTTGTCTAAATTCATTTTATTATATGGTTTTTAAATGCAGGTTATTAGTTAATAGAAGCTTATGCTATCATGATTTGATCCGATCCTTTCCTTTTGGACCTTTAGGACTAAGGTCAAACTCCAATCAATAATATAATTCTAATCATAAACTATTTCAATACATCGACATTGCTTGTCATTGTCTCATGCATATTTAGAGAGTGCCAGACATTTAAGTGCCAAAATCGGATCAAAATGGATCACTTAAGTGTCATTCCGCCAAAAATTCAGCTAGAAAGCTAACATGGCGATATATAAATTAATTAAATTTAATTTAAAACTAAATTTATTTAAAACATTTAAAAATAAAAATAAAATTTTCAAAATTTTCAAAAAAAAATAAAGTAATAAAAAAATTTAAAAAAACAAAATTTAAAGGAATGGGCGGCCGAGGGCCGAGCCCTCACCGCCATCGGAAGGGCCGATGACGAAAGGGGAGGGTCGGCCAGCCCGAATAAACCTATTTTGCAAGACCAAATATACCCGACCCGGCCTCCTCTTCTAATTGCACTAAGCCCACTGCACAGCAATTCAAGCCCAAGTTTTCGAAGCCGACTAAATCAAATCAGGCTTGAAGATCACTAGTCCAAATATAGCTCGAAATCGATCCGAACTTAACAAATTCTAGTTGAGCCCGATTCCTAAAACCCATGAAAACAAACGGACCTAATACCACTAAACGAACTGAAGGCCAACCTACTACTCATCCTTCGCGGAATCGACGCCTCCAACTTTACCCTCTCTTTTGCTTTCTCTCCGTCCAAACAGACGAGACGAACAGCCATGAGCTGGCTCATATCCGCCCTTGGCTCAATCAAAGGACCGTCCGTCGAGATGCACACATGACACGCAAAAGAAACAGTGTACAACTCCACAAACAACAGTGAAAGTCCACAAACATGTCAAATAAACAACAAACGCTCAGAACTAGACCAAAATCCCGGAAACTCTACATAACTCGGTTCAGGCATTTTCACAAACACATGATGGGCATTGACTGAAGGGAGACTATTGAATTAACTGGGAGTCAAACCACGCCGAGACGCTTGGCAATCGATAAGCAGAGATCCAAATGCAGCTTAGCACAACATAGATGGGGGCTGGGACTCGAACAAATCGTACCACGACGAAGCCCGGTCTGACGAGCTGAAACAGGGCACAAAGCAAGGTAAACGGGGTTGTTGGTGGTGCTCTCTACCTAGCCGGCGGTCGGCGGCGGCGGTGGCGCTGGTCGGCAACCAGCTGTCGGCAGTGGCTCTAGGTGGTTGAAGGTGGCCGCGGCAAGAGGGAGGAACAAAAGAAAAATAAAAAAGAAAATTGGCTTATTTTTAGAAATTATTCTCGGGAACAAGAAGCAACATTTTTTTTTTTTTTTTTGTTTCTATTCCAAAACTATTCCCGGGCTAATTTTCTATTTCATGAAACAAAATAATAAGTTGACGTTACCAAATGAATTTTTGTTCTTTTTTTATTCCGGGGAACAAAAGAACAAAAATCAGAAGGAACATAAATGTTACCATGCAGGCCCTTCTTGTTCCTAAGAACAATTTCTAGAATCTTTTTTCTCTCTTCTTTTTTTCTTCTCTTTTCTTCTTTTGTTTCTTCTCTTCTTCTTTTTCTTCTTCTTCTTTATTTTGGCCGATCGCCGACCTTGGCCATGGCAAGCGCCAGCGACCAACTAGACGAGAGCCAGCAACCTTGCCGAAGCGTCACCGGCCGGCGCGAGGCTCGGCCTCACCAAGCCAAGCCAAGCCAAAGCCGACCTTGCACCGCTTGGGTGAGGTCGAGCCTTGCTGGTGGCCAGGCGAGGCTCTGGCGAGCTTGCCCACCCTCACCCAACCGATCGCCGCTGTCGGCGACCGGCCAAAAGAGGAAGAAGGAGAGAAAAGAAAAAAAAAAAAAGAAAGAAGACAAAAAGGAAAATATATAAAAAATATATAAAAAAATTAAACAAAATAATAAAATTATACAATTTTATCAAACATATTTCTTTTTTGAGAATAGAAATTATGTGTAGTTACCAAGCGCGTCACGTTTATACTCAGAAATTATTCTCGAACATAAACAAAAAAAATCATTTTTGATAAAAAAAAAAATGTTCTCGGGAACAAAATCGTTACTAAACACGCCCTAAGAAGAGGACAATTGATGGTTCCTCGGTGCCAGATAGGCAGTTACTTTTTGTCCAGCGTGGATGCGCTTTGATGGAGAAAAAAGATTGCGAGATAGCTGAATAGTTCTAGCATTTTGGAGGCGGTAGGGCTCAAAAGGCGATAAAGAAATGGTGGAGGGGGTCCACTTATTTTCAATCGAAAATTGGATGGCCAGTTGCGAGTCGGGGATTTTGCTCTTCCGTCTAACGGCACCTTGACCACCTCTTCAACGGCTACTTTGAAAATTGCAATTCTATAAAAAAGATTCAAAGCAAAGCTTGCCGTAAGGATTCGGTTTCCAACTTCTTGATATTTTAAAAGCGTGGTCATAAACTACCAATATTATGAAGAATTTTACCAACATACAAATGGATTAATAAATTCATAACTTCTTATCAACATTGTAAGGGATTTAGTGATATCCAAATAAATTAGATTTACCAATGTCAAAATAAATTAGGAAATTACGTATTCTTTTTTTAAAAAAATTAGACTCGTGGTTCATAATTTTTTAATGATGTAATTAATCTACTTATGTCAGATTAATTTGTAAATAACCTCTTAGCCTAGTTGGTTAGGATCTCACCCCGAGATCTGGGAGGTAAAGGGCTCAAAGCTCCTAATATTTATCTTGTCCCTTGAATTGAGGCATGTGTTCATTGCTGCTTTAATTCCACCTTCAAATGCACGTACTCAATTTGGGCTTACTCGATGTCGGGGTTGCGTTACTCCTAGCGCCCCATGAGGATCTTTTAATTTCTTAAATTGATTGATATATTTCTATTTTTTGTCCTAAATTATCTATCTTTCAGTTAGAATTTGTATATCGTGGATATACATGTAATATATACCTTTTTAACTAGAATTTTTATTATATCCACAATCAATACAAAATAGCCTCTATTGTAACACTACAATATTTATACTTGTATGCTGACCGTCCGATTATGTCAGGTTAATTAAATCTTGTAGTACATGCTTAAGTATATTTTACCATCAAGTAAAAATTATTTTTCGTTTTGGTTGACTGACCGAATTAGGAGGGTTGCTTTTTTAAGGATATTTGTTGTTGTTAGTCGTAAAACAATTTTGTACAAATCAGGGACTAAATATGTAATTGTGTATGGTCATGCACACTTTAACGCGATGCTTTCAAGCTTTTTCAGCAATTCCTTTTTAATTTCTATTTTACTAGGTATGATATACTTGAATAAAAATACTTGAATAATATTAGCATTCACATATATGAAGTCATCATGCCAATTCAATTATATATGTAATTCAAAACCTATGCACTGTCAGAAGATTAATAGATAGATCTTTTTTTAATATCAATAGAGTGTCTAAAACTCTGAGTATCCAACTAATCTCCATACAGTGCGATGGTCCCTCCATCTCACACACATCAGGTAATCACTGGAGACTCATAAATGTGTGCTCATGGGAGTGGTCGCAAGAGAATGTACAAGTGTAGTGATTCAATCGCAAGATTTGACAAGACAGATAAACACACTTACCACTTGAACAACTTCTTGGGGTCGAAAAGATTAGTATCGCTTAGTTTTCTTGGAATAAAGCTAAACCGATCTAGTATAAAGCGAATCTCTTCACCTTTTCCTTATAAAAGAATTCTTCATTTCCCAAATGATAACTGCCATTGTGATCGTGGTTATATACCATCCACTTTTGAAATTTTTAAGTTGCCACACTTGACTTATGTGTGGGCCGGGCCCTTCTTCTTATTCTTTATAACTCCGGAAAGGGTTGGAGAATATTTCTTCCACACTAGAAATTATTACTTATATAAATTCTAACAATAGTCTCACATTATATATTAGTTTTACCATGTGAAAGAAAGAATTAAGATGTAATACGTGTCATTATGAGACCCAAAAAACTAGTTTCGTTAAAGTTTAGATTCAAATCATGAGGCAATATTCCTCAGCATCTTATTTGTGTCATTACTTCGTCCTTTAAATTGACTTACACACTAGTTTATTTTCAGCAGTCGCCGCACTTTGATCCATCTTTCTGTTGAAGCTAGTTCAATCGAGCTTTGGTTCTCTTCTTATAGCAACCAATGAACTTGTCATTTAGGAATCTCAAAAAATTCCTCTAGTACATTAAGAGAAGATGCATTGATGTTCTCTTTATATCATGGTGCTTATTGAGGAGAAGATGAAACTTCATAGAGTTAACTGGTTAAATGGCAATTGTGTGACAATTTTCAACCAAGAGTCCCATAAAAATTTACAATTCTAGAAAATACATGTGCACTAAATTTTTTCCACAGGATTTCTATGTTAAAAATCTCCAATTGAATTCCTTGATTGTGTAAAGCAAAGTGAGTCGAGTTGGGAAAAATTAGGAAAATACGATGCTTCGGCCTTCCACCATTGCAAAAGGTCAACATTGTCCTCCTCGAATTTTTCAAATGTAGTTCCTTGTTGAGATATCCATTCATCTCACCAGCAATCAACATCGAAGTGCTCAAGGCCTACCCTTTTTTTTGGCAGGCTGCTTGTGGTGCGAGAGCACAGGTTTGAACCGGCACGGCCCATTAGCCATCCTAACTAAAACCTATCTATTTGGGCTCATGTACACTAGGAAGAACCTCAGAATAATTTTAGGTAGCTGAGGATCTGTCGTTCAAATTGTTACCGACACCTTCATAGATATTTTTGGAGCTTTAATTAAGATCACTAGAAACAAGTATGTAAGGTTGAAAAGGGTCAGACGAGCACATGCACTAGACAAAGTTTGTCCCCTTTCTAGAGACAGGCTTTCATGTCACTTTTGTCAGTCAGTGCTGCTTTGATGTGCCCTTTCAACTCTATTTGGTTTTTTCTGGACTAGACAATGTGTGAAATGAGAGATAGGATGGTACGTCCCTGGACGTGAGGTTTGACATATTAACAACCTTTAAATTGTCATGTGACCCTTCGTACATCATACTCTCATACGGGGAAGACGCCGAAGCTTTAATAATTGCGAAATTGCGAAGTGACCGACAATGGGCAAAGAGTAACTTAACTCTACCCCGCTTAAACTCTTAACCTTACTTTGTCCTGTCCTCCTCCTCCTCATTAGTGTTTTAGAGAGAGGGAGAGAGCGCAGCACAGCAATAGCAGTATGAGAGCTTAATCAAATTGTGGCATTTTTTTTTTTGGGCGATTCCATAAATATTTTAGATAATTAGATGACATGTTGTACAACCTATGCTCATCGACGATGGGCCAAGAGATGCCGGCAATGGTCATGCCCATATTCTTGGAACTCAACATTTGCTTATAGTCTATAATTATACCATTTGCTAGTACTAAAAATGGACTCTAATAGTATAATTGAAGCCAATTGAGTGAGCAAGTCACCATCCACCATGGAAAGAATAGGAAAAACATGGCAATTTGGCCTTCCACCATAGCAAAAGGTCGACACTGTCTTCCTAAATTTTTCAATGTAGTTGCTGTTATCTTCACCTCATCAGCAACCGACACCGAAGTGCCCAACGCCTACCCCTTTTCAGCCCAGGAGCATGGGTCTAGACTAGCTCAACCCACTGGCCAACCTAATTGAGATCCGATTAAGGTTCATGTACATTTGGAAAAACCTTACAATTCTTTTCAAAGGCCGGGGATCCTTCACTGAAGGGGTTGTCGACACGTCTATAGATATTTTTGGAGCCTCAACTCGTCTCATTCAAACATCTGTCACATGTCTCACCTCGCAGTGACATAGAGTCGAGAAAATGCAATAAATGAACTCGCCATTCAAGGGAAGAAGGCACTCATTTTTGCCTTTCCCTCCATTTCCTCCCACTTTTTGGAGGAAAATATCTAGTGGATTCACAAGAAAATCTTGCTCTATCATTCCCTTCGGATTCCTTGAATCTTTATTTCCTCCTCTCTGTTCACCCCATTCCTAAAACCCACTTCATTCTATGGAATGGCCCGATTTGATTTCACGTGGATCTTGCTCTCAAAAAAGAAATCGAACGTCATGATTAATATACTAAATTTTTTATAAGGTCAACAAATTGATAGAATAATAGCTCCTGTTGTGACACTATAATAATTATACGTGCAAGATTAATATTTGATTATATTGGATTTTTTTAAAAATTTATCATCGATTAAAACTATTTTAGTTTTGGGCGATCGATCGAATTAACGAGTAGCTTTTTTTAGAATATCTATTGCTGTTTTTCATAAAACAATTTATACGAAATTGCCAACAGATATTTAATCATACATAGTTGTTGTGGACACATTAACTTGAAGCTGGAAAGGACAATGTGCAGAAAGAGAGGACAGTACAGTAGACTAATCCTCGGGCTTGAGGTTGACATAAAAACCTTTAATAATTCAACCTGACCCACGATGTACCATGCAGTAGACAAGGACATGCCAGAGAGCTTGTCGATAGGTGCAGCTTTGGCTGTGCCCTTCCAACTCTTACTTGCATTTTTTTTGGACTGGACAACGTGTGAAAAGGCTGAAAGGACGGTACGGGGAGCTGGGTCCCTAGACGTGTGGTTTGACATAATAACAAGCTCTAAATTATTATATGGCCCAGGACGATGTATCAAGCTTTACTCCCCATCTACAGATGAGGTCGACTGAACTCGAAGCCTTAATAATTGCAAGCGACCGACGATGCCCAAAGAGGAACTTAACTCTACCTTGGTTAAACTCTTAACCTCGCTTTGTCCTGTCTTCCTCCTCCTTGTCTACGTTTTGGAGAGAGAGACAGAGACAGAGCAGAGCAACGATGGTGGAAGTGTGGTTGGTACTTGTCAGGGAAGGAGAGACACGTGAGGTTTTGGAATTTGCAGAGAATTGTTACGTTACTCTGTGGATAATCAGAAAGAGGGTCATTACATGGAAATTATTTACAGAAAGCGGTCAGAGAGAGAATTACATAAAAATACACTACATATTCACTGGATCAATGAAATTGGGTTGTTTTAGAACTTCTAAAAGTGAGATTTTAAGAAATAAATGACGAATATAATTAGTAACTTCTATACAAAAAAAATGAAAATGTATCTTCCATGAACCTTCAATTTTTCATAATGGAGTACCTATGCACATGCACAAAATTAATAGATAAGTATCTCTTATATATCAATGGAGTTTTTTTAACTCTTTGAGTATCCTACTAATCTCCATCAAGTGGGTAGTCCCTTCATTTCACACATATCTGATAGTTTTTATATTACATTTTTTTTTAATCTTTTAGTTGCCACATTTGATTGGTAATTTTATCTCAAATTATAATCGAAGTTGATTTTGCTAGCTCGATGTTCTGGTTGATGGTCACATCATAATTAGCTTAAAAAACAATAGGAAATTGATCGCAACTCTCATTGATCTTATCTTTATTACATTTTTTTTTGGGCATTATAGGAGACACAATACCTATTGACTCTCGTCATGCATGAATCGATCCTCGGCAATACTCCTTACTGTCTCAGAGGGCTTGCCGAAGTCAAGGAAATTACAAACTATTCAATGCACATGCCTCACGAGGCTACTTGATCTATTCGTGCTTGAGGAATGTACAATCTTTGGAACTATTTTATTTAGAAAGAGCTGTTGAGATTCAAGGTTTGGGGGAATCGGGATCTTTGTTGCATGTGATTCAATCGAAAGATTACCTAACCTATGCGAGTTGAAGAAGCTAAGGCCTGTTGAACTCAAAGGTTGTATCTGAGACCCATGGAAGGCCGCAATAGCTTAGAGTTTACAAAGTACTAGGAGACCAAAGGTAGCGAATCTCTTGAAATGCGTTGCCCAATGTAACAACTGTAGTGGCTATTGTGGTAAGAGAATACCGTGACATGTGAGGTGGTTGTGGTAGACTTGCAATATTTTAACTAATCTTTAGGTGTCATGGACTCTAATTCTTCATCTTAAGTATCATCTTATACAACATAGGTATGCATTAAAAACTCGAGTTATCAATAACTCAGCCTATTCTAATTTGTGAGTAATACTACTTAAGTATTAAATTATAAATCGGGATTTTGGTCTTGTTTCATCAAATTTTAGATATTCAAAACTGAATTATACTATGGACTGCTGACATTAAAGCAGATACATATAAATAGGGCCTCAACTATTAGAGGTCAACGTCCACACTCAAATTGTGCTTTGCACTAACATTGTAGCTTATCTTCGCCCAGGCCCATCAATCTATAATAAAAAAGAAGTAGAGATGAGCTGCAGATGGTTTGCATAGAGAAACAAAGTGGCCGAACAATACAACGTTTTCACTCTCTGCAATGGTGCATGGAGATGTATTATACAGGGGTGAGAGGTTTTTTTTTTTTCTTCTAATTAATATATTTCTAATTTAATACCACACCACCTGTTTTTGGTATAACTATTGAATATGTGATTTTTGTAATTAAAACTTTTATTATGTCCTCGGTCAATAGAAGAACAACTTCTATTGCCGCACTACACTATTTATACATGCATGCTGACTATTTGATTACATCAAGATATATATAGAATCGTATGAGTAAGTATATTTTACCATCGGTTAAAATCAATTTTATATTTTTCCATCGGTAAAATCATTTTTTGTTTTGGGTGATCAACCGAACAGAGAGGCAGCTTTTTTCTTTCTTTTTTTTTTTTTTTTCAGAATATTTGCCGTTGTTATTTGTAAAAAAAATGATACGAATTTGGGACTAGATTTGTAATCATTATATGGTTGTGGCCCCATTAACACGATGAAGTTAATATTAATGTTCATATGTATGAAGTTTGAATGACATATAGGACAGTACGTGTATGATGTTGTATTGACATCTAGAGTGTGAGGTTGATATAACACAAAACTTAATAATTGCCACATGAACAATGAAGACAAAAAGGCAACTTTACATTTACCATGATTAGCTAATAACATCACTTTCTTTTTGTCATCATTTTGGTAAAGCACTATGTCTATCTTTCCTTCTATTAAATTGAAATCGTGATTAAAACTTTAGATTGAAACTGAACTAGCCTCAAATGAGAGGTGCAATTGGTGGCAATATTGTAAAGAGGTTAAAAATAATGAAGAAGTTGAATAAAAGGAATAGACAAAATAATAATTAAGAATATTGAAGAGACTTGATTACAGTATACGTGAGGGATGAAGGAATGATTAAAATAATGATTTATAGTGGAAAAACACAAATATTTGATTATGAAGCAGAATAATAATGAGAGGATATAGACCTGACAAGATGATATTAAGAAGAAAATAAAATCTTCCAATCCTGCCTTAGAAAGAATATAGGTCTCATTAATGTAAAGTTAATATGAGTACTTTGGATTCTCAGATTTCCCTTTGTTTTCCCTCACAAGTAAGAGGAAATATTTTGTGGACCCATAGGAAATTTGTTCTCTTCGGTTCTCTTCTCTAGATCAATCAACATGGGCAGTGTAATTAATGCATGGTTTTCTCTAATTAAAAGGAAAGAAATGAATAGTTTCTTCTAAGGGAGAGATGAAATGTGGTGAAAATTGCCAGAATAATTTTCATACATTCCAATCTCGAGCCGAAGAGATTTCTTGATTATGTTAAGGCCCAGGCTTAGGGTACACCAAATTGGATCCAGAAAGGGACAGCGATTATAAATATTCTATAATGCTCAGAGGGTGTTTATTATATATGTAAGCAAATCTAGATTATCGGGAACGGATATGTAAAGGTTGAAATGGACAAGACGAGCGCATGCATGCATTGGACAAGGACAGGCCAGAGAGCTTGGCCCCTTTCTTGAGACGGGCTGACACGTCTCTTTTGTCGGTTAGTGCAGTTTGGTTGTGCCCTTCCCTGGGACAAGAAAATCCGACTTGGATTTTTCTGGACTGGGACGTGCAGAAAGAGAGAGGTACGACGGAGTGGGGTCCCTTAGCATGAGGTTGACATGACAAGGAGCTTTAATAATTTCTACGTGACCCAAGATGTATCAGGTCGTACCCCATCTGCAGCACGTGGTTGACGTAACACGATGCTTTAATAATTCCCAAGTGACCAACGACGGTCAAAAGCCAACTTAACTCAACCCTAGTTAACTCTCATCCTGATTTTGCGCTGTCTTCTTCCTCCTCCACCTCATCTGCATTTTAGAGAGAGAGAAGGTGTGTGTAGCTGGTACGTGTTAAGGAGGGAGAGACCAGGTAAGGATTTGGGAGTCTACAGAGAGAAGCGTCGGCTTTGTGAATTGTTACGTTGCTTTTGCATAGAATGAATCGGAAAGAGGGTCATTTCGTGGAGGCTCATAGCAAAGAGAGGTCAGCGAGAGAGAGAGAAAGAGAGAGAGAGAGAGAGAGAGGTGATCCCATATAGTCCATGAACGAGGCTGACATTATCGAGTTCAAGGAACACTGCTATGGATCTCATGATCCCGTTAAACGTAACAGTTAACGAAGTGTAATCGACCAATGAAATTGCGTTTTCTTAGAACCATTAAAGTGAGGTTTTTGAGAAAAAAATATGATGAGAAAAGAAAAAGACAGGGCATTTTCCATGAAACTTCATTTTTTTCTCAATGAAGTGTTTAGGTCTCTTCGAATATTTGACTAATCTTTATTATGTGCAATGATCCCTCCATTTCACACTCACCGAATAATACACACCGTTTTTATATTACAATATTTTGAAAATCTGATGGTTGCCGCACTTGAAACTTTTTTTTTTTTAATCTCGATTTCTATTGGAAGTCGATTTTGGCCGCTTACCATTTTAAACTTGGGGGCTAAGCCCCCTTCCTTTTATGAACTCCTGACAAGGTTTGGTAAATATTTTTGGGTAAAAGTCAACAAAAATTTTAAATTATGTCCACTGTAACATATTTATTTAAAAAAAAAAATTTGCGACACCAAAAATGTTAAACTTATAATTATGTGATATATTTACCCTAAATTTGTAGAGTAATATATTTTTCCCAAATTTCTTTTTGTGACACCAGAGACTCCAAATTTATATTTATATGACACATTTACATAAAAAATTTGCATCTTCTGGTTGATGGGAAACATGAGATGTACAAAATTCTCCCACAAGCGTCGATGCCCTTGTCTTTAACAATGCACATCGACTGGACTATAAATGCACATGTTATTCAAAGAGACGTCATTATTGTCATTTTAAGTTTCTCAACTCGAATTATATTTTGCACTTGGCATTATAGCTAATCATTCACTTAATTCCATCAAGCTATAATAAGAATGAAGAAGTAAAAATGAACTGTAGATGGTTTCCATAAAGAAACAGAGTAGATTAACAAGACAACGTCTTCATCCTCTGAAATTGTGCATGGAGATGTTTTTATATAAGGGTGGTAGTTTCTTTAATTACATTTCGCCAATTAATATTCTCTTATTTAATCCTATATTACCTGATTTCGGTTTAGTAATTGAATATTATAGATACATATGAAATATATATCTTTTTACTAGAATTTTCATTATGCCCACAGTTAATAGAAGAATAGTTTCAATGCGGCACCGCACTATTTATATGACTGTTTGATTATGTCAAGTCATTCAAATTTTAGATTATGTGTAAGAATATTTTACAATAGATTAAAATCATTTTCGTTTTGAGTTATAGACCAAATTAGGAGGGTATCTTTGTTTGGGGCTAAATATTTGGGGCTGTGCATATATTAACATGATGCTTTGAGGCCTTTCCAGCAAGTCCTTTTCTAATTTTTTATTTTTCTAGGTAAATACGTGTTCTTAAATAGAAGATATTATTTGCTCTTCTCTTCCGATTTTATTGTCAATCTTCTGTACAATTGAAGTGGGCCTGAACATTTTCCTATACTTTTCACATGTCAACTGTCGTACAGATCATTTAAGTAAAAGAAACACAGATGGGACGATCCGGTGCAATTGGATCCCTCGGTGATCGACTGAGTAGCCTTCACGTGCATGAAGTCGTATTACCCACCTGCACCGCCAGGTTGACAGAACACGAAGCTTTAATAATTTCCATGTGACCGGCGATGGCCAAACAGCAAATTTTAATGCCACCTTGGTTAACTCCTGACGTCACTTCGTTCTATCTTCCTCCTTTTCTGCGTTTTAGAGAGGAAGAGCGCAGCAGCAGCATCAGAGCATCGATGGTGGACGTGCTGTTGGCACGTGTTAGGATGCCCGTGAGGATTTGGAGTTTGCAATGGCAAGCGTGAACTGTTACGTTATATTTTGCAGAGAATCGGAAAGAGCGTCATTACGTGTGGGTTAATAACACAGAGAGGTCATAGTGACAGGTGGCCAGGCTCGACCATTGAATAGCGTGAGATCTGTATAATCCCTTAAATCCCGTTATCAAGTCCATGCTACACTAACATGGACTCAATGATCCCCTTAACACGCTTGTTTACATACACATACACTTTATATTCACTAGTAGAGTTAATGAGGTGTAATTAATTAATGAAATTGAGCTTTTTTTAGAACTGTCAAATCAAGGTTCTCAAAAATTAATGTTAATTATGCTTATTAATCTTTATAAAATTAAATGAAAAGGCATCTTCCATGATCCTTCAGTATTCCAATGAGGTTATATGTATAGCTCAAAACTTATGTATATTCACAATATTGATAGATAGGTGTCTTTTAAAAATCAATGGAGTATCTAGAATTCTTTAAACACTCAAATAATCTCCATCAAGTACGATGATACTTTTTTCCCACACACATCAGTAATTACTAGAGACATGGGCCTATGTTCCCTGAGGTGGCCCTAAGAAAATGCACAGATGTGGTGATTCAATCAGGTGCCTCCAGTGAGGAGGATAGACACAATTATCACTTGAGCAACCTCTTAGACTTAAAAAATAGGTGCCACTTAGATTTCTTTGAAGAAAGCTTAATTTTTCCTTATAAATAATTCTTGATTTTGTAAATGATATCTATCATTGTGATCATGGTTTTATATTACATTCTTCTATAAATATTTTAGTTGCCGCCCTTGATTTTTTTATTCACAATTTCAATTGAAAGTTGAATTTGGTAGTTTAATCTTTTAAAAGACAAATACAATGAAAGTCCTAAAACTTGTCATCAAAGTGCAATTAAGTCTTAAAATTTTCAAAAAGTGCAATCAAATCTTAAAATTTATCACGAAATTGTAATTGAATTATAAAACATTCAAAAAGTGCAATTAAATTTTAAACTTGTCATGAAAGTGTATACAAGTCTTAAAACTTGTTACAAAAGTGTAATAAATCCTAAATATTTCAAAATATACAATCAATGGAAAGATTTGATTAGATCAATTTGACAAGTTTTATAATTCAATTGCATTTTCTTGATAAGTTTCAGAATTTCATTGCACTTTTTGAAAGTTTTACAACTCAATTGTATTTTCATTGACAAATTTTAGGACTTCCAATACACGTATCCCATGTTTTAAACTCGGGAGCTGAGCCCCACTTCTTTTCTTTTCTTTTAACTCATGGGAAGGTTTGGAGAGTATTTCTTTTACACATGAAATATTTCATTAAAATTTAGATTCAAATGATGAGGCATGATCAATGAAAATCTAATGATAAAAGTTGTGGATCATGAGCTTGGTAGATTTTGGAGTTGATGGTCATGGCATAATTAGCTTAAATATTAAAATGTACATGGAAATTGAGTGCAACTCTCATGGATCTTATCTTTTTAAGAGAGATGCAAGTGGAGGGAACATTTCTCACCATGGCAGAACCATTCTAGTTTGTTGATATTGAAACTTCATGTTGTCGCACTACTGCCACGTATTTCAAATAAACTTGAAAACTTGTTAACTCTTCTTATCGATAAATGCGCAGCACTTTCCTAATTTGAAAGGCTTGGTGAAGTGGTGGAGGGAACTGTGAATTACTAGGTGTGAATGCCTCGTGAGGACACTTGGTCTGTCAGGCTACAGTCCTTGGAGACATCACAATTAGAAAGACTCGTTGAGATTCGAGGTTTGTGGGAATCGGGGTTGTTGTTGCACTCAACAGTTTCCTACTTTGATTCAATTGAACTATTACCTAATCTATGCAAGTTGAAGAAGCTTAGGTCTATCGAATTGAAAGCTTTTCCCAAGCCAGGAGCCATGGAAGGCCGCAATAGGCTAGTCTTTAAAGTACTTTGAGACGAATTGAATTACCTCTTGGAGCTACCGCCTCGAAGTTACAACTTACGAAAATGGTACTGTGTTGCCTATACAGGAGACATTATCGCACATCGACTTTCCACAATTCAAGTCATTTTTTTTTTGTCGAACAATTCCAGTCAAGTTCAAACACTATATTTTCTAGAAAGCTGTATGAGATTTTATTTTTAAGTTCTTCTTTTCACTTGTTTTGGCAATTCTTCTCAACAAATATGAGGAACTCATCACATCGATCATTCAAGAGCAGGTTAAGCTGAAGGTCCAATATAGGGTACATTTGTTTTGCAGAAAATTCCATGATAAAGGAAAAATACATTTTCTAGGAATACGGTTAGTTTTTTTTTATTTGATAATATATAATTGAAATTGCTTTACGATGTTTGGACTTCATTGGAAAATGATTTTAATCTCATGATTTTATTTCAAGCAAAAAAAATAGCATTTTTTTAAAAACATTTTTATTTTTAAAATTCGAATTTTTTAATTATTTTTTACTTTTTTATTTTTATTTTATTTTTAAAAATTATAATTATAATTATTTTTTATTTTCCTTTTTCTCTTTTCTCTTTTCTTTCCTTTTGATTTTCCTAGTTCCCCCGCCATGACTAGCTGACGACAACCACAGGCGAGCTCGAGCTCATTAGGATCGAGCGAGCTGTAATGAAATCGAGCGAGCTGTGAGTTGGCCAAGCTCGAGCTCACTTGGATCGGCCAAGCCTTGAGCTCGTCGGCTTGCAACATGGTTGCTTGCTGAGCTATCGACCATCGCTTAGGCACATGGCTGGTAGAGGAAGATGGAGAAAGGAATGGAAAGAAAAGAGAAAAGAAGAAAAAGGAAAAAAAGGAAAAAGAACAAAAATAATATTTGAAAATTTTGTAAAAAATAATAAAATTTAAAAAAATTATGAGAATAAAAGTTTCATTAACCAAGGGCCCAAAGAGTAGAATAATATTTGGGAAAACGTTTTCCAATTCCTTTATAGGGGAAATCATTTTCCTGAAGTGAAACCTTAGTATGAAAACCATTTATGTTGACTCATCCTAAATGAACCAAAAGTCGTAAAATGAGTAAAATGTTTTTTGCACAATAAACGCATCCTTAGTTTTATTACCGAGCATATGGCCGCATTGAATGATCAAGAAGGCATAATAAAACCATTGGACGCCGAATCTGAAGGCGTATGTCTTGTTACGAGGCATTTGATTGGTGGTAGTGGTAACATGACTCTTGCCGATCTTGTATTGAGCTGGTTATAGGCCAGCTTCAACTCTACCGCAACTTGAAGAGCGGGGTTGGCCATTGAAGAGCGTATGAGGACTCAAAACATTTTCCTACACCTATGTCCTTACAAGTGCCATGATACATTGAATTTTTGGCATTTGTAGTAAACATTTTTAAAAATATCATGACATGAAAATTTTTTAGAAGTCATGATGTTTAAATAATAAATAATTATAGAAATTAAGTAACTGAAAAAAATGATACTTAAATAAATGTTGTAATGATGAATTTCTTACGTCGCATGAATCTAGTAACTTACTCATATCATTTGCGATTGAACGTATTGGATATACTTATGTTCTATTTGTTTCATGATAAATGAATAACCTGAAAAATATTTTCATAAAAATAATTACTTATATTGCTTACAAAAATGAATGAAATTTTTTTTCGTTGTCCACGAAAATATTTAAATAGAATTTGGTGTTGATAATAAATACATTTTTATTGACTAATTATTTCAAATGAAATAAGTAATCATTTTTATGAAATATTTTTCCAGATTTTTATTTTCTGTGAAATAAATGGATCTTCAGTAAATCAGAATTTTCTTTTAAAATATATTTCTTTTTTACTAGTGCTGTAAAATTAATCGCAAAATTGACAGCATCTTCTAATTAAGTCAATGCAAAATTATTAGAGAGATATAGTAGGAACGATAAAAGACATCGTAGATTTATGTGATTTTGTACGAGTATTGATACCTACTCCATGGGGAGAGTCGAATTACAATCATTCACAAGCTCGAATGTTTCACATACTTAGATTAATTCCAAACTCATAGTATTTATAAATAAATAACTCAATTGGATGGAAAACTCTAAATACAAATTAATTTTCGTGTGTCTTTTATATTGAACAAGGAAGATACGTCCACTTCTTGGTCAAATACTCAAAACTTGGATAAAAGAAAACACCACCGAATAACTTGTGCTGAACCCTGGACTTGTATATATCCCTAAAAGGCAACATCAGATCAAAATCTTTCGGCAGATATGGATTTCATACGCGATACAAACTCGAGACATCATTTAATAACTAATGCTTAAGAATCCAATACTTAGATAATGATAATATATCATACATATATGTGAATCATAATATCACGAGATATAATCCTAAAAAATCTTGTTAAGAAAGATTAAAAATGTCCGAAATGATCAACATATTAATCATATCGTAGATGTTTTCATTGATTATAAGCATCATTAAGGACATCTTGGAAATAAAGTACACTAATTTTTTGTTAGTTAGATTGATCACAATATTATGTCCGAATTAGAAAGTTCTTTCTTTTTTATTGTGTACATAAGCACAATTTTTCATGCAAGATAGTTTTTAAATGACACAATGTATGTTGACTATAGTTAGATTATTATACATATAGTTTTCATACTAGTTAAATTAAATCAATGATTAAGAGAATTGAGCAATAATCATTTTCAATTATATTTGAAAAAGCAATCACTTCCAATATTGGGTAATGTAGGTGCGACAACATTCACAAACATATTGTACCTTTGAAGAATTTTTGTAAGATGGTCAGATGCAACATCAAATTTTTCATTCTAGTTTTAAAATTGACAAAAGAAGAACAAGAGTTCATCCTTTACTATTGATAAAGGAGAGTAGTAATGAGATGAACGATCGAGAAAGGAGCTAAAACTCATACTCTGACGACCTTGCAATTATCTTGCAGATCAATCAAATAAACTAAACTGTGTAATACTTACACCGAGTCAAATCCAAAGCTAACATGTACACACAAAATTGCAGGAAATTGACATGCGTGCAAGACATTAAAAAGTGCGCGAGTTTGAAGGTCGAGAAAATGGAAGAAGAATGTAAATTGAAAATTCAAAATAGAAGTGAAAATTTGAATTTGGTAATGCCCCTAATGGCCCTTATTGCGGGAAGATCAGTTCACATGATTGATTAGTTACAAATTTGAATCAAAGGGATGGGAGCGCCAACTTCCTCCTTCGCCAAACCTCATCCACCGATAACTTCCTTGCTACTGTCTGACCGCCACATTGCTACGGTCTGACTCATCATCGCATGCTGATGTGATGTCTGTCAGCCCTGAACTGTAGTGCAGCCTTCCATCCGTTGGGCATCAACCGATGCCCTTGTGTAGCTCCAATTATTGAGATGGGAACCTCCCCACCTATTCTAAGGTTTTGGAGTTTATAGGATTGGCGATCCGTCACAATCAACTGAGAAATATCAGTTAATTTTAGAAGTAGGACCCGCAAAGACGATAATCCCGTAACGTTGCATTCACCTTTCAAGGATCTGCAGTCCGTGAAATCTATCTCTTCCAAATCCTCTAGATTCTTAATGCCCCCAGGAAATTCTCCTAGAAAAGTGCGAGCCATCTTTAATACTTTCAAGTTTCTCAAATCTTGAACAGATGGAGGTAGTTTGTCTACTAACGTGTCCGAAAGATCCATGACTTGCAGCTTTTTAAAGTCTCCAATGGAATCCGGCAATTTCCACAAGCGCCTGTAGTTTCTCAGAGATAGCGTCTGGAGACTCTCCAACAATCCGATAGAACAAGGGAGCTCACTCAGTTTAGTCTCGTCCAATGCTAGGTACGAAAGAGATTTCAAGTTACCAATTGAATTGGGTAGAGACAAGAATTTACAGTTGCAAGCACTCAGAATTTCAAGCTTCCCATAGGAACCCTCGGGGATATCAATGGCTTTAATGGAAGTTCCATCAATGTAGAGCTCTTTCAAAGCTTCCAAGGAACCTATATCTTCTGGCAGCTCTTGCACGAAGCTGCAGAACTTGATATTCAAAGAAACTAAGTTCCTTAGCTTGCTAATGGACCTCACAACGCACGTAGATAATGTTGAGCAACGTTCCAGGTTTACTCTCTCTAAGGGTACAGGAGCATGGGAAAATGGAGATTTAGTTAGCCAACGACAATCTCTTAGGATAAAAACTTTCAAGTTTTTGGCCCTCTGCAAAACAAAAGAATAATATAAAAGCCTTGTTTCTGCAAGCTATTGTCAAACTGGATGCAAAAGAAAATGCACAGGTATGTCATCATACCTTCATAATTTGTTTCCAGCACTGCCAATTGCCGGAGGTACTCCTAGATAAATCAAGAACTATCAATCTTGACATATCTAGAGCAAGTAGACTGGAGATATCGTTGCACCCTTGCCATTCAAGCCACTTTAACCTTCGAAGGAAAAAATCCTCTCTGGGAGCTCTTTGCACTCTGCTTATATGCTTTCACAATAGCATGGTTCATTTTAAGATACCTAAGCTTCGAGAACTCACAAAAAAATCTACGTTTAGGAAATAAATGGGGTTTGTCGAATGTGGCACTAAGGGCTTCCACTGCAGCGTCCTGCCAATCCTGGAAAAATGACAAAATGAGAAAGTAAAATAGAAGTGCATTGACAATTATCTCTAAAAATAGAATAAGTATTCAAAGAAGTACTTCAATTCAGACTAAAAAGAGACCTTCTTGTCTTCAAAATTTACCTTCCTTTCGTTCAATACTGGTTTGATATCCTCCTGATTTCATAACCCGCTCCGCTTGAAAGGTTCACTTGGATTTTCCTCCTTGACAATATCCCTCCCAAGGACTTTTAGTTGATCATTCATCCACAGTTCATTGTTTTCTCTGGTTTTGACCAAAGACAAGTCATGAAGCTCGTTGATTCCTCTATAAGGATCATATCACAAGCTTCCCACATGTAAGAGGGTATTGTTTTGTCCTTTCCCACAAAAAAACACGTTACATCGAGAAATATCTTTTGGGCATTTTTTTTCTAAATCTTCATATCTTCTCTTCAGAATTCGTTTTACTTCCTTAGTGTAAGGCTCTCGTTTCAATGTACCCATTGCCTCCTTCCAAAATTCTATGGGCTTTCCACATAAAAATGAACCAACCACCTCAATAACCAGAGGAATTCCTCCAGCAGCCGAAATAATTTCACATGCCAAAGAAGAGAATTCCTCTTTAAGAGGTTTTTCTCTAAGAACACTACAAAATAGCTGAAAAGCATGGTCATTATTCATTTCTTTTAGCTCGTACTTTTCAACGAGAATGTCATCACACCTGTTAATAGTACTGCTGCTCGCAAAGGTCACATGCACTTGATTATAGTTGTCAACAAGATTACTTCTCCTAGATATCACAATGATTCTGCTTCCCAGACCGAACCAACTTAGATCCCCAGCTAGTGAATTGATTTGTTTAAAATCACTAACATCATCAAGAATAATGAGAACTCTTAGATCTCCAAATTTGTACTTGATGAATTCGTTACCTTCAGCAGGAGATTTGAATGTATATGCTTTCTTTTGGAGGCCACTAACTAATTTTTCTTGGAGAGACTGTAGTCTCGTTTGCTCAACCTCTTTAAGGAAACTCTTACCTTCTAAGAGACGATGGATTTTGCTGTAGACAACCGTGGCAAGAGTCGACTTACCAATTCCTGAAGTCCCGATATCTCAACCACACGTTTTCTTGTCACCTTTTGCCCTTTAATTACTTCTCCATTTTCATAGCCAACACCAAGTTTTCTCATCACCTCTTGCACAGGTTGATCCATCCCCACTAAATGTGCCGTCACATATAAGTCATCCTTCCTCAACAACCGGCGGACCGTGGAAACAACCTCATTTATAAGTTCACGCTGCCTGCCAAAGGGAAAAGAAGGAAAGAGTAAGATGTGAAAAGGAACAACTGCTCGGATAATACACCAGGCAAAAGAACAGATGCATTGACTTTTTTCTTTCTTTAATTTCACACTCGATGACCACTGTTGGAAAAATCGAAAGAAGCATAGAAATCTTGATTTCGTTTTACCCATGCTGGAATTTCTCCAATTCCCATCCTCGTTTTCTTGAAACACTATGCAGAGCCTTCTTCCAGTTGTTTATAGTCGTTGACGTCACTTCATCGGCCTCATGGTCGCGGAAGGACTGCTGATAACTCTCCTTTTGTTCACCGACCACCGAAGGGGAGACATCGTAGAAAATGGACATGATTGTCCTGTCACACTCCACCATTTTCTCTACCTCCTTCAGACAACTCTTACCGGAAGCAAAATCTTTGGAGAAGATGGGGATGCATATCTCTGAGTGCCTGATAACTCGGAATATCTTATCCATGATCCCTTCTCCAATCTCAATTCCATCATAATCAATAAATGTATGGATCCCTGAATCAGCGAGGCCTTCGTAGAGAAATTGACATCTCCTCCTTTGAAACTGAGAAAGGCTTTGTAGCGGCAAACATCGGGCCATTTAGTTGATGGTAGCCCCGAGTGGTTATTGTGGATATCCATGAGTGAGAAGCCCAAGAAAAGGCGTAAAGACCAGGTATTTCCTCGGGCGGGGGGACAACTGGGAGATCGCTCGAGGAAGAGAAGAAGCTAACAGACCTGCTATGGTCGAAGAAGCTTACGTACCAAAGCTATGGAATCTTTCAAAGACAAAGCTAGCTATATGTATTCATTATCAAATACATGATAATTAACTAATTTTCTCGATCTTCTTGTAAAATAAGGAAAAGTTGCATTATAATTAAAATAAAAAGAAAATTAAAGAAAAGGAAATAAAAGAAAAGAAAAAGAAAAATAATTAAAAACT
Organism: Eucalyptus fibrosa; assembly: GCA_017140475.1. NCBI lineage: Eukaryota > Viridiplantae > Streptophyta > Magnoliopsida > Myrtales > Myrtaceae > Eucalyptus > Eucalyptus fibrosa. The sequence continues at coordinate 10,641,079 of CM029511.1, forward strand.
CAATTTAAAAAAGAAAAATAAAATAAGAAAAGAAAAAATAAAAATGAAAGAAAAAGGTGTTTGGTGAAAGAAGATATAAAACATATTTTCCCTACTTGAAAAGTGGAAAACACGTGTTTCCATTAAAGAAAAATATTTTCCTTAATCAATTCATTTTTCATAGACTAAACGCTGGAAAATTCAGAAAATATTTTTTTGAAAGTTATTTTTTGTAAAACAAAGGAAGTAATAACAAGTGGTTTACCTCAAAGTCTCGTGTGCTAGAATTTCCTAACCTTTGTGACTTTCTATGGCATACCGTCAACAACTTGAACTTATTATAAATTATTTATCCTTACGTCCATCATCATGCCATTGCTCCGTAGTTCGTAAATATATCGTGTACAGTAATTTTACCCGGGCAACAGTAAGACTGAGAGAATCTGGTAATGAGTTATTTCTCTTGAATTTTCATAAATAATTACTTCTTCTTTTTTTTTTTTTGGTGGAATTTGTCTTCTTAAGCTCGGATGGAACGACCGTTAAGGCAAACCCGAACGGCTCACATGGCCATTCTCTGAAAAACCCAGGTAGAGTGAAAACTGGACGACGACAGATTGAGTCGAAGTCGTAATCGAGTATGGCTGATTCCCGAAGCAGAAAACGGAAAGAAGTCGCGCCCAGTTTTGGACGACAACCATCGCCACCACATCGAGTAATTAAATCAATTTATGGCCAAGAAGGCGAGTCAAGAAAACCGGAGAAGCTAAAATCAGGGGCAGAATCGAGTGTTGCTGAATTATCTGACCTCGTCGAAGATAAACCAGCGAGGCTGAATCAAGATGATGTGATCCTGAGTTACGATGGATCCGATAGTCTCATTAGATTCGTTGGTTCCCTCTGTCGCTGCTTGGAAGCTGAGGGAATTCGCGTTTTCAGAGTTGATGACATCCCATCTATTCTACCCGAAGAGCTTCGGCTATCGGTCTCCGGCTCCAACATCTACATACCTATCTTTTCCCCATTCTATGCTTCTAGCCCTCGGTGCCTCGAGACGCTCGCACTCATGGTAGAGCACTCATCTAGATCAGGAGGGAAGAAAGAGATCCTGCCCGTTTTCTACCATGTGAAACGGTCTGATGTGCAGCTGGACCAAAAATCACGCTACATAGACGCCCTGGACAGGCACAAGCAGAGTTTGGGTGATGAGAAAGTCAAGCTGTGGGAGAAGGCTCTTGTGGGGGCTGGTAAAATCAAGGGATGGGAACGAAGCTCATATGAAATGTATGTTGCATTAAATCTGTCTTCTTTTCTTGTAGGTTTCTTCTGATTTATTTGCTCAATCGACGGAGGTAATGTCGAGAATGTCAGGAAAGGAAGCCCAACGACATTTTCCCAGCAAAAAAAGCAAATATTGTTTGACTCTGGTGCACTCTAAATTGTTTTGCTCACTTGCTTGGGTTTATGATTGTTACCGAGCCTGTTTCAAAGCTTTATGGGGACTAAACTAGAGAAAAAAAAAAGAGGAAATTATTGATGGGAATTAACTGGGTTAACATATTCAATTCCCTCTTCTTCCTTTTTCAGGCCAAATCGTTCTCTCGAATTGACCCTGTTGACACTACATATCTGAGTTTGGCTCAGTGAACTATCTTTAAAACTTCATTCTGTTCAGCCACATAATCGTGTAATTCTGTAATTCAACCCGTGGTTGAGTGATATTTTCACTCGATGACAAACTGTGAGAATATAATCCGTGGTTTGGACCAAATACTTGCTGCAATGGCATTATGCAACGTTCACACAATTACTAAACATCAGTGTGTATGTTTATATCTTTGCATCAGGTAAATTATGTTCTGCATAAAGTTTCAATGATATTTTAGCACATTGATTGCCGTTTCATTATGTAGTGCGTTGGGTTAACATTTTTATGAGCCATTTGAAGTTTCAGTGATCTTTTAATGGTTTGGAACTGAGATTTTTTCTGCCTTGGCAGTGAAAAGGAACTTATCACAGCCATCGTTGGAGAAATTTTGTTTAAGCTGATGATAGCACACAATCATGTGTCTGAGGATCTATCCACTGGTGATAATCCCATGTTATCTGACAGGACCTCGGTATATTTCTTTGCTCCCATTCTCCTCTCTTCTCGAGTACTCTCTCCTAAAGACTGTAACTGTTGATGAAGTTAGTTTCAGCTTGAGTGTGTTTTACATCAAATAGATAAAAAGTCTAATTACCACGAATTATTTTTACGTCATCTTTACAGTCGTTGTAAAGTTAGAATATGATATAAAAAGGAAGGCAAACACATGAACTGAACCTCTAAGATAATGCAAGTCATCGTCTGAACTCTGAAGTAGCTTGCATATACTTCAATTTTTTCAGTAGCTAATTACCCTTGATTTTAGCCATTATGGATCTTGAACATCTAAAAGAGATCTCGTGGTAAACTCCTGCTTAATTTATCACTATGGCAACTCGGAGATGCTCTCTGATAAGGCTGGTCATCACCTTCCTGTGCTTCCTTTTGCAAAGGACAAGAAACGGGTGTGTGTTAAGCCAGATTAGGCTTTTTTATGTTTAGTAAGCCGGTTTGCTTACCAGATTTTTCCATAATAGAGACAGCACGTATCTTTAGCTTAAATGAGATGCATGTAGTGAATGATTGTGTGGAGGAACTTCAGAGGAGTTTATCTTCAACAACCTGTCTTCTGTGTCAGCTAAATATTAGTTACAACATCTCAACTAGCAAGGCATATAATTGATTGGCAGGCGTGGCATTTTCATCTGAAACTTACAGTACCGCATCTGTATATTTCTTCACTTCTCTTCTTATCTAACATTCTCCTAAACTTAAGTACCTTTATAGGAGCTTGAAGACAGTCAAGAATCGAAAATAATGGAATTATTGGAACTGGAAGTAAGCGACGTACGAATTGTTGGAATCCATGGGAGAGATGGCATTGGAAAGACTGCTCTTGCCAAGATCATATATGATAAAATATCCCTTCGCTTTGATGCTTGCAGTTTTCTTGCTGAGATTGAAGAAACAATGCGGCAACCTGGAGGTGTTCACTATCTTCAAACCAAGTTGATCCATAATATTTTAAAAAGAGAGCATGAGGTTGCTTATGCTTTCGAAGGAGTACGATTTTTGAAAGAGATATTTAGGAGTATGAAAGTTCTTATTGTTCTTGATGATGTGGAGAAGGCATCCCTCCTCAAGGAGTTTGTAGGAGCTAAGCTTGATTGGTTTGGTTGTGGAAGTAGAGTAATTGTCACCTCAAAAGAAAGCAGAGTTCTTCGAGGGTTTGTTGCGCGAGGGTTGGCCCATACTTACAATGTTAATCCGATGGATGATAATCGAGCTTTCAACTTTTTCTGGCAGTATGCTGCAACTGGAAAGAGCGATGAACTCCGAACTTATGTTAAAATTGCAATCGAAATAGTGAAGGTTGCGAAGGGACTTCCACTACTTGTCAAAGTTTTTGGTTCTTTTTTGCAATACAAAGAACTGGAAGAATGGATTAAATTCAAAGATCTCATGCAACAATTTCAGGAAGATCACCAGAAGATTCTGAGTATAATTTATGATACTTTAGGTGAAGATCTAAAGCTGATGTATCTTAATCTTGCAAGTTTTCCCCCAGATGTGGATCGTTGGATTGCCTCACTCGTGTGGTGTCAGCTTCCTCATCCGAGCATTCAGCCTGATCATTTTGATAATTGTGTTAGTGTCCTTCATCGAATGTCCCTAATAGAAGTGGATGAGAATAAGTTAGGCATGCACAGCATGCTAAGGTGCCTTGCCAGGGAGATTTTCCACGAACGTTTCCATGATCCAGGAACAGGTGCTGGATTGTACGGTCCTGCCACAGCCCAGGACAGGAACAAGGGGAAAAGGGTACGTCGGGGGAAAAAGGTAGCATTTGAGCGTCTATATGTTTTTCGATTTTCTTTACCTCATGGGAGTTTAGGCATCCATAGTAACTATTTCATTGTCTGATGACTTTCACGTTTCTTTTGTTGACTTTTTTGGTCCTTCATACAGAAAAGAGACCACCTGGAAACTAAAGAGGGAGGCTGTGAGATCCTGCAGAGCACGACTTTTCTCAGCTTGGGTCGCGCCAATATTGGTAGACAATTTGCAGGTGCCTTGTTGAACGTTTGGTGGCTTCAGTGGCAAGGTTGCCCTCAAGATGCGATCAGCATGCATTTAGAGAAAAATGAGAACCTAGTTATTCTTGATCTTTCCTGGAGTAAGGTTACAGAGTCCTGGGGAGGTTGGAATAGAATAAGGGTGGGTTTATAGCTCATTTGTTGTTGTCTTCGTGTTAGCCCTTACGTACATTGAGAGTTCTATGTCATATGAACTTTTTTCCCTTGTTTTGCAGATGGAGCGTTTGAGAGTCTTGAATCTTACAGGTTGTACGGACCTATTAGTTACCCCCAGCTTCTCTTGTTGCCCAAATTTGGGGATACTGATCCTTGAGCGATGTTCTCGATTGGTTCATTTAGATCCTTCAATTAATTATCTGAAGTGTTTGGTCACCCTGAATTTGAAGTTCTGCTCCGAACTTAGCATGTTGCCAGCAGAAATGGGTGGGATGAATGCTTTAAAAGAGCTCCTGATTGATGGCACTTCAATACGAGAACTTCCTGCGTCGATAGGCAAACTGGTTGAACTGCAAAATCTTAGTGCCACTAATTGCTTCACATTGGTTCGTCTTCCCATTTCGGTTTGTGAACTTGAAGCTCTTTCAATGCTTGCCTTGGATAATGCGAATATTCTTGAACTCCCTGAGTCAATTGGAGACTTGGGGAGTCTTGAACACTTGTCTTTGAAGGACTGCCGTGGGCTTGGAAAGCTTCCCGAATTCAATGGCAAATTAGGGAACTCATTAAAAGAGCTGGATATTTCAGGTACGGGTATTTCAAATTTGCCCGATTCAACTAAAGAACTGTGGAAATTGAAAGTGCTGAAAATGGATTCTTGTTTTGTAAGAGAATTTCCTATTAGAGATTTGTGTTCCCTGGAAGAAATACATGCCTCCTGGTGCAGGAGTTTGGAGGGATTCTTTGCAAGCGATACTGTGGGACTATATTCTCTCAGAGAACTGAGGCTTCGAGGTACTCGTATATCTGGTCTTCCATTAAATCTCCGGTCCCTGGAAAACCTTCAGACTCTGGATTTGCTACACTGCGACATTCTCAAAGAGTTGCCTCCCCTTCCCCCTAACCTAAGTAGCCTCGATGTCAATCCCGACTTGAAGCAAAAAATGTTAGAATCTTCAAATTTCAGCCGTTGGTGGCATTTATTGCAATAAGTAACACTGTTAGTTTGGATCAGATTGTCGAGTGTTGTCATTTGACATGGTTCGATTACATTATGCTCCCGGCAATTATAGATGTTAAGTTGCTTTAATTGAGTTTCCTTTATTATCAAAGTTTTATTTCCTTTTTTTTACTTACATAAGGGTATTATTGTAATATACAGTTTATAGTCAATATAAATACAATGGGTGTAGCGTTTTCGTTACAACAGAAATCTACAACCCCTTTTTCTTTCTTTTACGTTCTCCTTCTCTTCTTCTCTATTCCTTCTCTCTTCTTCTTTCTCTCTTACTATTCGCTGCGAGTTCTTTAGTCAGCTTTGTGACATGGTATCAGAGCGGATCTAACTATCTGATTACTTAATCATATTGCTGGTTTGAGAGTCCCCTAGTAACCCTACTTCTTCTCTGGTGTGTAGCCATCTAAAGCTGCAATTTTTATCTGTTTTCTCTTCAAGTCTCAATACATATGAGATTAGAAGATATTGGATTCATCAGGTTCGGTTTATGAACATGAATTACAACACTTGCTGATCAACGGATTCAAGAATCAGAGTATTCTATTGATTATGGTTGACTGGTCTTGCTGGTTTTCCATCAAACATATAATTATTTGAATTGAGATTTCTGGTTAGATATTTTCTTTTATACAGCAATCTCTATTTATGAGTTTTCAGCATCCCTTTGGTAAATTGATGGAGCCAATTACATGTGATTATACATTAGCGTTGCTGCTTTGTTACTTGCACTAAAGTTTCAGCCTTCTTGATTAGTGGTAGATATACTTATATTGAGATTATCATCATGAGTGATGCTAAGGCTCCTACAGATAGTGTCAACGTTCAAATTACCACTATTAAATTAAATGGATCCTCCAATTACTTGTTATGGGCCCAAGCTGTGAAGGTCTATATTAATGCCAAAGGGAAACTTCATTATCTTACCACAGACCCTCCTGCTGAAAATTCTGGAAACTATAGTGGTTGGATGAGAGAGAATGATACACTTCTGGTGTGGTTATGGAATAGCATGGAACCATCCATCGCTGCTAATGTCATGTTCCACACAACTGCTAAGGGAGTGTGGGATGATCTTATGGAGAGTTACTCACAAGACAATAATATGTCTAGAGTTTATGAACTATATGAGAAGATCTTTAATTTTAAACAGGGAGACAAGTCTCTTGGAGAATATTATAGTGCTTTGAAAGGTATGTGGGAAGAACTCAATCTTTATCAGCCCATCACTACTGATCTTGAGAGACTAAAGACACAACGAGCTGAATTTTTCAAACCATGCTCTTGGAGACTGTTTCAACCCATAAATGGCCTTATGTAGCCGACATACTTTACTACGATTCTCCCCCTGAGCAACATACCCAGGAGGTTGCTCCATATATACTTCTTCAGACAAATCACCATAAAGAAAAGCATTCTTGACATCCAATTGATATAATGGCCAATCGAAATTCACAGCAAGAGAAATAATAACACGAACAGAGTTGAGACATGCCATAGGAGAAAAAGTCTCAAAATAATCTACTCCGAAAGTTTGAGTAAAACCTTTAGCAACGAGTCGAGCTTTAAGACGCTCGATTGAGCCATCCGGATTGTACTTGATAGTGTACACCCAACGACACTTCACCACATCTTTCCCAAGAGGAAGATCAACCAATGACCACGTTTGGCGAGACACTAGAGCTTCCATTTCCACATCCATAGCTTTCTTCCACTCAAGGCGAGACAAAGCCTCAGTGGTAGAAGTAGGAATTGTGTGAGTGTGTAATGATAGAGCAAAGTCATGTAATGGAGAAGGAAGATGTGAGAGAGACACATAACGCTCAATAGGGTAAGCCAAAGAGGATTTTTGTGTGCAAGACCGAGTACCTTTGCAAAGGGCAATAGGAAGATCGTCTGGACCAGGAGACACGGAGGAAGATTGATTGGAGGGCATTGAAGAGCCGGAGACCGGTGGTGCCGTAGATCGCTTTCGCCGATACACCCGCAAGGGAGGAGATACTAGAGACGGACTAATAGAATCTAGGGGGATTAGTTGTGGGATAGGAGGATCAGCTACAATGTCGCTTGAAAACTCTTTACCCTCGCAGAATAGTATGGTGTGCCCTCGAAAAAAGTAACATCAGCACTAACGTATTGAGTATAAGTTGTAGGATCATAACACCGATATCCCTTTTGTGTACGTGAATACTCGAGAAAAATCCATTTAGTAGCACGAGGAGATAGTTTATCAGAACCGGAACGTAGGTTATGAACAAAACAGACACACCCAAAGACGCGCGGGGTAAGAGAGAATAACGGCTTGTCAGGAAATACAACACTGATTGGTGACTGATGATTGAGGATAGTGGAAGGCATACGATTTATGAGGTAACATGCAGTAAGGACAGCATCACTCCAAAATGATTTTGGCACATTCATATGAAATAAGAGTGAACGAGCAACTTCTAGAAGGTGACGGTATTTTCTCTCGGCCACACCATTCTGCTGAGGGGTATAAGTACAACTTGGTTGATGTATAATGCCAAGATTAGAACAAAACAAAGAAATTGATTTCTGTGTGTATTCTAGAGCATTATCTGTTCGCAAAATTTTAAGGGATGTATTAAATTGATTAGTAACCTCACGATGAAATAATTGAAAAACATGTAAAAATTCAGAGCGGTCATGAAGCATATAGAGCCATGTTAAACGAGAATAATCATCCACAAAAGTAACAAAATACTTAAAACCATTTCTACTAGCAATACGGTAAGGTCCCCAGATGTCCGAATGAACAAGTTCAAGTAAAGTAGATGCACGAGAATTATTACGACTAGGAAAGGAACTACGATGATGTTTCCCAAGTTCACAAGCCTCACATTCAAGAGTAGAAATTGATTTACACTCGGGAATTATTTGTTGTAACTTAAATAAAGATAAATGCCCTAAAGGAGAATGCCATAATAGGGGGGTAATAGAACTAGCAACTAGACCATTGGCGTCAGCAGTGGAGACACCATTGAGATAGTAGAGTCCATCACATTCATGCCCTCCACCAATCATCTTCTTTGTCTGGAGGTCCTGAAAAACGCAATGAGATGGATAAAATGTAACCGAACAACTAAAAGCTTTAGTTAACCGACTAACATAACAAATTTAAAGGAAGTTTGGGAACATGTAAAACAGAGGACAAAGATAAGGAAGATGTAAGTGAAACAGTCCACGATCCAACCACTGGAGTCGATGAACCATTAGCTAAAATAACTTCGGATGAAGGAGTAGAGTTAGTGTGGGAAGAAAATAGTTCTTGCTTACCTGTCATATGACTGGAAGCCCCCGAGTCAATGACCCAAGAGGTGTTAGGAGGCAAAGTAGAAAAAGATGCCATGTTACCTGTACGTGCAAGAGTAGCAGTGGATGAGAAACTGGAAGCCTCTAGTTGTTGGACACGTTTGATGAGTTGTGCAACCATATCATCTCGAGCCGTAGACTCGTAAGAACTACCCCTAGGTGGGAGAGATGGGTTCATGTCACCGTAAGACACATTTCGAGCACTCCCTTCGACATAGCAGTATTTGCGAATCGATCGTTGAGCCCACTCGGAGCTTGCCATGCTTGGCCCAACAAGTGTCAACAATATGACCGAATTTGCCACAGTGTATACACCGACGGCTATCTCGATCGAACTTTGTCCACTACGTCCACCACCACGACTACGACCTCCTCCGAAACCACGACCTCTATTGGAAAATCCACCACGACCACGACCACCATTACCAGCCACAAATGCTGAATTGTCTTTAGATGAAGTAGAAGACGGAGGGACAATGCGCTGAATTCGACAAAATGCTTCATTCATAGAAGGAACTCTCTCTCCAACAAGAAGCTGACTCTTCACAGGCTGTAAGTTAGCATTCAAGCCAGATAAAAATTTGGCCACTTGAAATTCAGCTCGTTGTATATATGGAGCAACCTCCTGGGTATGTTGCTTAGGGGGAGAATCGTAGTAAAGTATGTTGGCTATATAAGGCCATTTATGGGTTGAAACAGTCTCCAAGAGCATGGTTTGAAAAATTCAGTTCGGTGATTTCTAGATGTGATTTCCACCAATGTTATTCTGATCATTCTATTTTTGTTCGCAAGAAGGAATCGGGGGTAGTCATTCTTGTGGTATATGTGGATGATATAATTATCTCTCGTAGTGATATGACTGGCATTTCGAGATTAAGTCCTTTCTTCAAAGAGCAATTTCAAATTAAAGACTTGGGAACTCTTAGGTATTTTCTAGGCATTGAAGTTTTACGAAGTAAAAAAGGTATTAATTTGTCTCAAATGAAAGTATGTTCTTGATCTTTTGTCCGAGACAGTACACTAGCTTCCAAGCCGCTTGATACTCCTATGGATCCAAATCAAAAGTTTGGAGTTGATGATGGAAAAGAAATTGAAGACAAGCATCAATATCGGCGTCTAGTTGGGAAACTAATTTATTTTACAATTACACGTCCCGATATTTCTTTTGTTGTTAGTGTGGTGAGTCAGTTTATGGAGTCACCTAAGAAAGCTCATTGGAATGCTGTATGTCGCATTCTTCGATATCTTAAAAGCTCTCCTGGTAAGGGACTAATTTATAAATATAATGGTTCTTCTACTTTGGTTGGATATTCTGATGCTGATTGGGCTGGGTCAACATATGATTGACGGTCTACAACTGGGTATTGCACTTTTATTGGTGGTAATTTGGTTACTTGGAGAAGCAAGAAACAGACTACCATTGCCAAGTCTAGTGCAGAGGCTAAATATCGTGCTATGGCACATACTGTGGCTGAATTGTTATGGTTGAAATCTCTTCTTCAGGAGCTTGGATTTTCTATCAATCAACCTATTGACATGATGTGTGATAATCAAGCAGCTATTTATATTGCTGGGAATCCTGTTTTTCAAGAGCGAACTAAGCATATAGAAGTTGACTGTCACTTTGTTCGTGATGCTGTGAAGCAGAAGTTGGTTGCTACTCCTTACGTTGCCTCTAGAGATCAATTTGCTGATATGTTTACCAAAGCATTATTCCATCCTGCTTTTGTTGCTGGTTGCTCCAAGCTGGGCATGGGTGATCTATATGCTCCAGCTTGAGGGGGAGTGTTAAGTTGCTTTAATTGAGTTTCCTTTATTATCAAAGTTTTATTTCCTTTTTTTTTACTTACATAAGTGTATTATTGTAATATACAGTTTATAGTCAATATAAATACAATGGGTGTAGGGTTTTCGTTACAACAGAAATCTATAGCCCCTCTTTCTTTCTTTTACGTTCTCCTTCTCTCATTCTCTATTCCTTCTCTCTTCTTCTTTCTCTCTTACTATTCGCTGCGAGTTCTTTAATCAACTTTGTGACAATAGAGTTGGGTCGATGTACTCTTCTCAATTGAATATGTTTCCCTCCTGCTTATATTTTTGGTATTCATTTCAATGTGGGGTATATGCATCGACTTAGCATAGTCATGAATTTCTATGACTGTTGGTAATATTTTCATGGCAACTTCGATAATCTAACTGTACACATGCATTGAATAAGAGAAAACACTCATGTCATTGCAAATTAACCTTAGAGGAATGCTTTGTGCCGTTGGAAATAAGCCGCATTGTATATATTAGTTGTAAATTACTTTCCCAAACTATGACCGCGTTGCCGAATGGCACCGAATTTCGAGAAGTTACATATTATCCTCTTGAGCTTTGATTTTTGTTTTTGTCACTATTTTTCCCCCTCTGCACGGCAAATTAAACGTTCCCTGAATAGGGACTTGCTCATTTTTCTTGACTAGAATAATCTCTCCCGCATGGTGAATGAAGTTAAGAAAATAGAAATGATGTATGACTAATGAAGTTAACAATAATACAGTTAAGTTTGTCAAGAAAAAATAATTTAATCCATGCTCAATTAACACACTTAACGGAGATGTAGATTAAAAAAATTAGCCTTTGCAGCAAAAATCAAATTCTAGAGTTAACTTGTAATTTTTCAGAGTCGGGATTTATTGTGCAACGGTACGAGAGTTCTGGTACATTTTCAAATTTGGTAGCTATTGTGAAATAATGCCTAATTATCTCTGATATTATGATTGTTTGGGCCACTAGAAATGGTTCACCTGTACAAATGTCAGATTGTACATAATACTCCTCGGATCATCATCAAGATGAAAAGTATAAAAATCCAAATGGGTTGGATCTACAAACCTCTTAAACAATAAAGTCAGCGGTAGTTATCTGTCAGAATACTTACCATTAAAGCACTTCTACATTCAACAGTTCAAATTTTAGATGAGTTGTCAATTACCTCCCTTTTATCTATAAAATAGATGGGCTATATTTAGTTCGAACGTATTTCAACTTCAGCTTCGTATCTTTTCTTGAGCTGTCCATCAACGATTGTTGCAATCTTCCGCATGGAAAATTATGTCGTTTGAAAATTAACTGTAGAGGCTATGCTTTATGCCGTTGAAAATCAGTCCCATTGTACATATTAGTTGCTGAAGAAAAGCAATTAACCTTGTGAATGACCATCATTTTCATAATGAAATATTTCATTTATAAATCTTTTGTGTTTGAAGCCCGAACTGGGACTTTACATCCAAGTTACACTAGCTGCATGTTCTTTTATATGTAGCTCAACTGTTGGAGTGTAGACCATCTACACGTTTGTTTTTGGTCAAAGTTCCAATTTGAACTAAGAGTGATCAATTTCCGGATGGTTTGGTTCTCAACCTAGTGATGCCAAACTTCCTAGAGTAAATCTTGGCCTAAAAGATAAAACCTGCCCTAACTTATAAACCACATTACATCTTAGCATGAAAGGGCTGGTCTTGCTTCCTTTAGCGGGTTAAAACACCTCGCACGAATCTTGTCTACTCCTAGGACCGCATCAGGTTATAAACCATCACTAGGTAGTTTAGTGTAGGAATTAGGATACGAATTTTAGAGGAAAGAACATAGTCCAAGTCAAAATTTGTTTGGGTTTAAGGTAATTAATTTGGGGGAAAATGAATTTAAGGTAAATAAGTTGTAATTTCCATAAAAGCATATGCCGTTGGATTTAACTTGATAGAGGAAATAAAGTTTTCTATGTAGTTGTACGTCAACCAAAATATTGCATTTTGCACTTTGGCCACCAAAAGTAAAAAAAATCACATTTTGCATTGTGATTCTTGATTAAACTGCTTTTTTGTCCTAAATATCTACTTACCCTCAGAAACGTACATACAGGGCATGGTTAAAGTTATGTGTTGAATAATTGATTCATTTCCTTCAATTGGGTTGCGCCAATTTTGATGTTGGAGAAAACATCGTCTCGCATCATCCAATATATATCTTGTTAATGCTTCAATAAGTTATGAGAATCTCAATTTAATATATAAGTATAGACTGAGACAGGATAAGTGATGGTGTAAATCCTTCGATGATTTCTCACTATCTAATTATTTTCCTTTTTATTTTTTGGATGTAACAAATAGGTGATATCTTGGGTCATTGCATGCAGCTCACTGGTATGGTCAGAGATAGACCATCTTCATTCCGACCAAGGAACCTCATGAAGTTACGATTTTCATTAACTAGCTCATTCTTTTGAAATCTTGAAAGAAATTCTTTTTTTTTTTTTGTCGTTTGGCTATACCAACGATAGCTACCACCCGTCGTGGTGGCTCAGTTGAGTAGACGCTAGACTTCCATCGAGAAGGTCTAGTGTTCGAAGCTCCTGCAACGCAAGTTGCAAGAAGGCTAGCTTTGAGTTTCTTGGTGACTTACCTGGTGGCATGTATGTGGTGGCTAGCACGTGTCACCTCTAGTGGTTTATCTCCGGCTGCCGGCCGTGCGGGGTTCCCTGGGTCATCAAAAAAAAAAAATGATAGCTTTGTGTGGAAGTTCGGCTTCCATATGGATAGCTAGGTAAAACAAAAGTCACACACCAATCAAAGTCACGCATATCTATTTCCACAAAGCTTTAAACTAATGGCATGTAATGGATCATATTTGACTCCATCAAGACAGTTGAAGTCCAATAGTACATGTTTCTAGATGGTCGGAACCTCATTCAAGAACACTCCAAAAACACCTTCCTTTGGCTTTGGTTTTTGTCGTGACCTACCCCTCAGAGGTTTAGGGAGATTACCTAAAAGACGGGCCAACGGCTCATGATTAGGAGCGAGCTCTCCCAAGCTTATATCTTATGCGATATTGATGCGTTTGTAAAAATGTTCTGATGAGAATTCACTACTAATTTATTGATGTCGGATTAGAAACTAAGCGAAGCATGTGAGTGTACCTTACTTCCTACACAATCAGAGAGTTTGAGGCCAAGGACTTGATTACACTAATAAACAATTGGTACCATTTGGATACCTAATCTTATTTCTTTCAAAAAGATTTTTTGTTAGATAGTCTAAATTGATTCTAGACCTATCTAATAATATGTGAGGTGACCATGCGGGTGTGCAATTGTTAACATAACAATCAATAACTAAAGTGACATTGAACAAATTACATTAGGAGAGCAAGAGTCTAGCATTGTCAAATAAGGAGCATGCTGCCTCTAACTAAGCTAAATGGAAACCTTAATTAAAATAAGGAAAGTGTGTAATCAAAGACATTAATCTCTAAGGACAATTGGGCACAATTTTAGATACAAAATGATCCCCTTTTTAAGAGAAGATCATCCAAAAACTATTTTATGTTATGAAATACATGAATGAATATGATACATGAATGAATATTCATTATATTCATCTTATCCAATGTACTTATTATGGTACATTTGTATCAAATGTTCTAAGTACATCTCCCTATATAATGAACGTTCGTCTCCCTTATCCTGTACATGTATCATTCGATACATTGATATTAATGATAAGTACATTCTTGTTCTCCTATAAATAGGAGTTTAGTTTTGATGTACAATATACAATCACACAGAATTACAATACAGTGAAATATCTGGCTTTCTCTACTATTTCTGGTGTTCACTTGCTTTCTCTTCTTAAATCTCTTCTCTATTATATATTCGCCACGCGATATTTTACAACATTTTAAAGTTTTTTGGGGAATTCTAATTTTTTTGGAATCTTTTTGGGTTTTCTAAATATTTTATGAATTTTTGAATTTTCCAAAATTTTAAATTTTTTTGTTTTTTGTTTTTTGTATTTTATGCAGTTGTTGATTTTTAAAAATTTCTATGAATTTTATTTAATATCTTATAAAAAATTTCTTATTTTTAAATTTTTTATGATTTTGATTAATTAATTAATGTTTTAAAAATTTTAATGATTTCCTTTTTATGAGTTTTAATATTGTTAAAAAGGAATTCGGACCAGTCGAAATATAGCTCGAAATCAACTTGAACTTAACAAATTCTAGTTGACCCAGATTCCTAAAACCCATGAAACAGGAGACGAACGGCCATGAGCCGGCTCGTATCCGCCCTTGGCTCAATCGAAGGACCCGAACTTAACAAATTCTAGTTCTCCCTCCCTTTCACTCACGGCTCTGGCTCTCTCTCTCTCTCTCTCTCTCTCTCTTCCAAGCCCCGTGTCCAACACCAGCCGTTGCTGGCCAGCCCGTCCTGACTGCATCACGCGCTACAATCCTCGTTGTCCTTTGACGTACGTTGTCCTTCTTTGCGTCGTCCTTTTGCCCTTTTCACTGAGCTACCATCCAAGCCAAGCAGGGAAGAGAGAAGGAGAAGAGAAGGGGGCCGGGCTGGCAAAAGGAATAGGTGGGCCGGCCCGCGGGGGGAAGAAGGAAGGAAAGATGAAAAAGGAAGAGGGGGGTGGGCCAGCCCAGGACCGACCCTCTTCCTCTTTCTTTTTTTTTCTTTTTTAAATAATTTTTTAAAAATTAAAGTTTTAATGGATACTAGTTATACATTGTGGTTGAATGAAAGTTATTTTTTTAGGGGTTAAAATCAATCCCTAATTTTCTATGTAATTTAAAACCTAAATGAATAGTGTCAACAATCCTCTCCATCTAATACTAAGTCTCACGCACATCTCGAAGGTACACAATCAACCTCGTGTGTGAGGCGTGGCTAACTTACCGCATTATTTGAGAATCATGCTTGCATTACAAAAACATGCTTCTGACAAAATGTAGTTTGCGAATGGCATGTGTCATTGATTGCCTTTCAATGAAATGAAATCTACAAGGCATCACTTTATTTTCGACTAGCTCCAAGAAATCATATTTATCTCTTTAGAAGATTGAGTAAAAGGGAAATTTAGGTGTCAATTAGGTAGTTAGACTATTGACATCTAAATTTTGGTAACATATTTAGTTATTTAGGTTGCATAAGAAAATTGAGAGTCAACCCGACTCCTAAAAATAATAAAAATATCACTTGCATCATTCACATTTGTATTCTTTTTGCTTAAGTCATCATGTGACTTCTCTTCGATGCTACCATGGACTGATGCACGGACAAGCGCACGAAGGATCATCTCCCGTCACGACCTCTTTATCTCGGTCAATAATTCAAACGGAGAGAGAGGCAATCGCGATCGGCAAAGCGAGAATATTTATAGTTAGAGACGAAACAGCGGAATTTGGTAACGCTAAAGAGATCAATTCGGTGGGAATCTGATAATGGGCTAGCAAAACGGAAGAGATTTTTGAGATGGGATGAAGACTCAGATTTCGGTGATCGATCATTGGTCAGAAGGCAACTAGAGATTGAGCCATTGGATTTTTCCCTAAGGAAGATGATAAAAATCAGCGGATGTGATCTCTTTTCCCACAATTGACGTCTGGGCTGTTGGGAAATCTTTCCATAGAAATGCGATATCATCTCCCGGTTGTTAAAGAGGTTTATTTGAAAAAGTTGTGATCAGCATCTAACGTCCGTGGGTATCATCATATCAAGAGCAAATCTTCATCCGCGGTTGCTCTCCCCCGCACTCCGCCGCCCACCACCACTCCGTAAGCCAAGCCACCATATCCTACTCTCCATCCGCGACGTTGCCCTGACGTGGTCATTCATCTCATCAATGCTGACGTCAGCTCTGCCGCGCCTCTGCCTTGCTCAGCCGCGACTTCCAGGCGCAGTGACCGACATGATGTCGGGTCGCTGACGAGCCTCACTATCACGCACAGCAGCTAGGCCGAGAAGTCCAGCGAATCCCGCCACGGCCAGTTATCCCAGTAGGTCTTCTAGACCTCCTTGCAAGCTTTCAGGTTTCCTGGCAAAGCAGCTTGGCACCGGTGGTCATTTAGCGACATTGGTGATTGTCTGTGGCGTTTCTAGCTAACATCCGTCCTTGCCATTACGTTCAAGAGTCGCTAGTTCCCCCGGCAAGCCCCTTTTGCAAACTACGGCATTGAACAACGGTTGTCAACCCTCTCTGCCATAGCTTCACCGGCTACACTCTCTTGCCAATACCCACCAGAAGGCGTCGCACCTTTCTTCGCTTCGATTGTCTTAGGTTAATATTTGCTCAAGGTAAGTTGGGTCTGTCTAAATTCATTTTAGTATATGGTTTTTAAATGCATGTTATTAGTTAGTTGAAGCTTCTGCTATCACGATTTGATCCAATCCTTTCCTTTTGGACCTTTATGCACTAAGATCGAACTCCAATCAATGATGTGATTAATTCTAACAATAACGCGTATTTCAATACATTGACATTGCTTGTCATTGTCTCGTACATATTTAGAGTTTTGCGCAAGTTCATAATTTCTTATCTAGGGTAAGGCATTTTAGTGTTGAGAGTATCCGTAGATTTACGGTAGTTCATGGTTTTTACTAATCAAAACAAAAGAGAAAAAAGAATGTTACTTGTGTTTTATATCACGTAATTCACGTCATCTAGAAAATCACATTAAAATCACATTTTTGATAATTATGTGTTGAATATTGGAATAATTAGTCATTGCATTTCATGCATTATTCATATTGCACATCGTAAAAAGAGAAATATGAAAAAAGTCAGCATTTCATCACTAAGTTGATATTCGTTGAGCAAAAGTCAGTATGTCACATGTAGGGTCCTAGGATATAATTTGCTGTTTTCGTTAACATAAATATAATACAAAGAAAAAGCATTTCATATAACTTGCATCCTAGGATTAGTCCATGATTAATTCTATCTTATGTCATAGCATTCTCGGCATATCATATCGCTAGCTTTAGGAATTAATCCCGTATCACTGCATATAGTTAATTCATTATAGCATAGCAAGCATGACATTTAGGACTTTATGTTACTTCATCGATGCATGTTAGATTAGTGCATATAATCATAGCATTATCTGAGTCGTGTCCATATTGCATTTAGGGAGTTCATTTCATTAAAAAGAAAACACAACAAAGAATGAATCGACATTACATCTTAGTTATCTCAAAATAGCTTAGGTCATGCATTAGTCAAATTCATCAACATTTTCATTAATAAATGCATTTGTCATCGCATGTTTGTTTTCTAAGTCTAAATTTGCAGAATCCTTGTCTCAGTTGAGTGTCAAATACACATCCATTCCTGCTTGCTCATGCATTTCAGGTTCTTTAATCTTCTGAGTAAATTTGTTACTATTTTGATTATTGAATTTTCCACTTTTAGGAGTTAAACCTCACATGTACATGGGCATGTTTTTGTATCTTTCTACCCTCGCTATCCCTGTAAGTGTTCTATCTTCTTTGTCATTCTTATATATTACATCGTCTCCCAATCATGATCAAGCAATACTTGTCAGATTGCGTCGAAGAAATGACCAAGAAGTCGGTGCTCGAAGGAAAGAGCGACGGGATGACACCCCTCGGACGTCGAATGAACGAGTTGAGCAATTTAGTGCAACGTTTGTCAGATCGCGTGGATAAGCTGGAGAAGGTATTTGCGACTCTACGTCCTCCACCAAGGTCAAACCCAATGAACCGGGTAAAGCCCACCAATGTTAATTCGACCGGCACAGCTCAAGGTGATAAAAATGTCCAAGCAACCAATGATACTGCCATTGTCATTGATGAGGATTTGGATGATAGAATGAGTTCGAATTGCCCAGAGTAGGGGCATGTTTAATTATCTGCATATTCCTCTACATAAGAATCTTTCCTACTTTCTCGGATTTCGGTTTCCCGTTTTCAATAACGTAGCTCTTTTTTTTTTTTATTTCAATAAATTGCAAGTTCATGAGAATTTTTCATGTTTTGAGAGCATGTGAAAGCACATTAAATTGGCCCTATGATCAAATCTCTTTGAAGGCTGGGCTTCTGCACAATCCCTCCAAAATTTGTCGCAGTCAAAATTTTCGATACATCTCAAAAAATAAAAAATAAAAACTTGTGACTTCAGAATGCATATGAGGTGGCAAGACAAATTCCGATGATCTAGTGGAGGAATAAAGCCTTGAATTTTATAGATGCTCAAAGAAGCCATTTTCTGTGCAAACCGAGTCGGAAGACTGCCTTGAAATATTCACACCTTTGAGATACGATTTAATAAGGGAGGATTGCCATTAGGTCCCATTTGTTCTAACTCCGCACTATTCATTCATATGCTAACGTATGATGTTGTACTTAATAGATTACATAAATCCAATAGCATGGCAGAGACCAATCAGCTCCACACGTGCCCTTGAGAAAGAAACTTATAGAGGTAGACAGAGTCAATGTGGGGGCTAATCTTATATCGATTGGGCATGATGTCATCTCCAAGAGTGTTAAGAAGTGTTCGTTCTTAAAACTTCATGCACGCTACAAACCACTGGCAAACGAGGAGATATAAAGGAATTGAGACAAAGGGATCATTTGACTTTTGAAGAAAATGGTGTATCTCATGCCTGAACATAGCTTGATTAATACCACTCTTTTCCTTTGTAGGTGACAAGATGCTTAGCAAGGACGATTGCAGTTTCCCAAATCCTACAAGTGTTGATTCCCCATCACTTGAAAAATATGATTGTTGTGCAAACCGACTCGTAACTTGTAGGGGCAAAGAATAAACTTGAATGGGTGATTAGTTGAAGGTCCAAAATCCCAAATCATTATAGAGAACTTCTATGAGCTCTCCTTTCAAAGATGGGTAAGGCGCAATATCTAAAGAATCATATTGTAAAGTTTTTTTTTTTTTTTATTAATGATCTAGTCCCCGTTTTTGCATAACGAAATTATTGGATGGATTTATAGAACAAACCTATGCATTTCTAGTAACATTTCTTCCACCTTATGTTTTCCTCGATTATACACGCATGCACGCATTCTGTTCATTATAGTCCTTGTTCAATAAAATAAAAATAAAGGAACGCGACCTAGACCTTTTTTCTCAAATTTTGCATCGGATAATTAGGAATTAAAGTACATTAATTAACAACTGCCACAAATATATACTAAGCAACTAGAAAATAAACATTTAAAACACTTGTTCCAGTCTAGCCACTAATTGAAGTTTCTTGGAAACTCCAAAAGGAGTAATAAATTAAAGAAAAAGTATATATCTCTTGCTTCGTCCATCCATGGTCACCAACTGAAAGTCTGCAACCATACAGTCCTCAGAGAAAAGCCCTACCAAAGGAAAGGGGAAGAAAAAAATGCTCGCGTAATCGTCATAAAAAATAAAATAAAATATGATTCCGAAGAACCCTTTTCTCATTTCAATGTTCTCGAGTCGAGAAAGTATTGGGTGGTTCGGGAGCTCCACATCAGCGTGGTCCTCGGCCACTCACGAGGTGCCACGTGGAGGGGTGGGCCCATTTGGTGTCTTTTACCTTCTTTTCCTCTCTCTCCTCTTCCTAGCCTGCATACTCTCTCTCCCCACTCCGTGAAGTTGTGCCTCTCTTCCAGCGAAACGCGACGCCAATGGCCCTCCACCTCCACCTCCGCCGGTTGACTCTGTCGCCCACGACTCCGACGCCGCCTCCTCCCCTGAACCCGACTCTGATGCCGATGACCCTCCACCTCCCTCTTGTGACCTTTAGTCCGCTCGGTGTCGTACTGTTGGAGCTCATTGCAGGCAAAAGGACTCTAGACCCCGAGTTCGGATAATCCGTCGGCATGGAGCCATTTTTCTTTATCCATCTATCGGCTATGTTTCTTGGGGAGGTGCAAATACTTATAGAGATCTTGCCCTTTATTTCCAACTTTCACTTCTGATGTAGTTTTTCGGTGTCGCGACCAAATTTTCGGTGTGTGAACCACCTAGGGTTTGGCTAATGGATTGTTAAGCCTAGACTTAACTCAGGCTCTCCCAAGCCCATACCAATTCGCAACTTTAGTTTCAAGTTTTTGACATGCAATTGATTTTTAATTAGGAGTCGCCACTAATCTATTTTTGGTGGGTCGATTAGAAACCCAAGTAAAGTAATGAGAGATTTACTTTACTTCTACGAAGCAGAGATTATAGGTACGGGTACTTGGTTACACTAGATTTCTCTAATGCCCTTTTGGTACCTTTATCTTTTTTTTTTTTTTTTAAAATGTTTGGCAAACAACTTGAATTGATTTTAATTCCTTAACATGTGAGGTGACAATGCGGGTGCACAAACCACCAATGTAACACTCAAGAAAGCAAGTGAATAAATTGCAAAACTTGCCTCATAGCAACGAAAGCATCTGCGTTGTTATATCGAATTCACATCAACAATCCTAAATATGATTTCTAATTAACACGCCATCAAGCAATTTTTTGTTTTCACTTTATTTAATGAGAATCATGCGATGCATGCTAATAATCTAATATGACATGGCAACATGACCTAAGTTATATGACATGGCAACACGACCTAAACTATATGACATTAGTAAAGTAAATCCTAAAGATATGCAATAATTAAATGCAATCTAAATGACCTAATTCTATTGACGGGCAGTTTCTAATTAAATGGGCCTAAAAAACTAAATGACGTGCATTTGATATTTCAATTCCTAAAAAATGCAAACTATCTTAGAGAATGAAATGAATCTACTCTAAGACAATTTTTTATGAAATTCGAAATTAAGATGCAAAAATTACCTAGCTAGATTAAAATTCTATCCAATTTAAACTAAGGATTAAGTTAGACTAAATCCTACTTTAAACTAAGATATTATCTTAACCTAGCAATCTCTAACTTAAGATGCAGTCTATCTAAAATGATCTATCTAAATAAAATTAAACATGCAATCAACTTAATATGCAATGACGTGCCAAGGATGCCCTAATGCTACATGATACATGCATGATGATTTTTTTTTGTATTTTTCTTTATAAAATTGGAAATTTAAAATTGTCAAATAATTAAACGTGCCATTTAAATTAAAGAAAACTAACATCCTAAATGAACGCATTTTTTTTTGGATTTTTTTATTTAAAAATTCGAAATAAGATTGCAATTCTAAACATGCAGGATAACCCTAAGACTAGGAATATTCTAAAACGAACCTAATCTTAATTCAATTTTTTTGGATTTTTTTCTTTCACGAAAATAAAATTAACTAAAACACTGACAACAAATCAAGCAAAGCAAATCAAGCAAGATAAGATTGATATCCACAAATTGGCGAACCATATCTCGCGTATGAGATTGGGTTTACCAATTTTAAAATTAAATCGCGAATCGAATCTCGAGCGTGAGATCAGATTGTCGATTTTTGCAAAGGATTACGAGTCGGATTTCGGGCGCGAAAATCAGACTATCAATCCCTAATTCGAGAGTTCCTCGAGTTGCGAATATCACGCTAGGGATTTCAATCATGTGCATCAACAAATATATCAAATAAGGAAACGGAATTTTCGGAAATCAAAATAGACAAAATTTTTACCTATTCTGAGTATTGGCTCCCAAATTCCGATCCTTGAACGACTACGGCTACTCGCAACGTGATATGGTAATGCTCGGCGAGGCTCACAGCTCGGAGTTGGATGTCGGGACTGGATTTTGGTGGTGTTGCGGCTTGAATGGACAGCAATTCGTCGTTGGGCGTGGCACGGATCAAAACAGCAATGGCATCACGAAGGACTCGAGTGAGGCAATGGAACTATGTCGGCAAGGGTGGCATCCGACTTGCGGGATTCATGGGGGTCTTGGACGCGCTGTTGCGACAGTCACCTGAAGACGATGAAACGAAGATGGAGTCAAGGTTTTGCGGGCAACGTCGTGGAGAGAGAATATTTCTTTCTCTTTCTAGTGCGTGTCGTTGATTCTCGCGGATTCTCCTTCAAGGCTTCTTCAATGTATAGACGTCCAACTTGCACAAGAAGGATTCTCCAGTTTTTATCTCTCACGTGTTTCCCACTCACATCCCCTCTCTGCACCTCTTCCTGTGCTCTTTTCTTTCTTTTTTTTTACCCAAAGAAACGACCCCCCTCCTCTTATACGCGTATGGCCTTTTATAGGGGAAGGAATTGGATTTTTAAATTCTTCCTCAAATCAACATCCGCAATATTTTCCACAAAATTCATCCCATATTGATAAGGATTCGAGATTAAGATGAGATTTTTTCTAAATCCAAATCTTTCAAAGCCAAATCGCAATATATTTTTTACCCATCTGCCCTATCTAAAAAAGGTTCATATCTCGAAAAAATTTTAAAATATTATGTTCCCACGAGATAATTTTTAATTATTAAAAAACACGGGCTTTGGCCAACTCCGCTTTCGCTTCATGGCCCGATCCATCTAATTCGAACTCATCCGCCACCGGTCCAATAAAATGCAAAAGATGCAATAACAAAATAAATGCAATATAAATCTATATGCTATGCAATTAATAAAATTAACCCCTAATTTCCTATGCAATAAATAAATAAACTAAATCTTCAAAATTTAGGTGTCAACATTTGGTTACTAAATGATGCACCATTTTATTGTGAGTTGTTGTAAAGCTCGTCATTTTTTGCAACCATTTAGTTTGCTGAGTTGATATGGTTACCTGTTGAACTTAACATGTAATGTTCATGTTTCTTAATTTTCTGATGATCTCAAAAGACTAATGATATTCATGGTGTAGCATTTAATATCCGCCTCCCATTTTAACTTTTTTGTCATTTTTGGCCCCTACACTTTCCGACCATCCGGGTTGTCTCTTCTCTTATACCAATCGTTGGTGGAGTTGCACTTGCATCAATGATAGAGGCTTCCTTTAACTGGTGAGAAACTTTAGTAAAATGCTAAAGATATAGGAGTAGAAAAATGGATATATCCTAAACTTTATGTTTGATTTCAGATATGTATTCTAGCTAGCTCATCGGTCGAAGAGTCATAGTTTAGGTCTTTTATTTTTGTTCGGTGCGCATGACTTTGGCTTTTATAATTTCTAAGGGCTGGGTTTTGGAGCGCAATGGCCTCGAATCTGAGTAATCAATCTCGTAATGTGCTCAGCAAGAAAGTCATGGTCAATAAGGATCATGAATCGTTTTGTCTTTTTCATCAGACTGTTAAGTATTTGAAGCTACATTATGCGATTGTTCTCTTATTTTGGCAGTTGAATTTGCTTATGTACAGGAATCCTTGGACAATATAACTCTCTTTTCGATTATAACCATGATGTCATTTGTTTTATTATTCCCTATGACTTTTTTCACGGAAGGTCTCAAGTTCACTCCTGCATCCCTACAAGCCGCAGTGAGTGTTCTTTCAAACTTTAATAATTGCTCAAAAGGGTTCTGTATATTGGAAGTTTTTCTGATATGCCTTTTTTCTCATCTTAACAACAGGCGCAACAGGGATTAAATGTCCAGCAGGTATTAACCAGGTCCTTCCTTGCAGCGTTGTGCTTCCATACATACCAGCAGGTGAGGCTTTTTGCCCAATGCAATATTTTCATTATTTTTGGGTCACGGGCCACACATTTCTTTGACGATCTAAATCTTTAGCTATGTTGTGTGCCTCATTCATAATTGCTTTTGGCATTCATTGTCAAATCTATAACTGTGACCTATTACTTTAAGCACTCAGAACCCCTTGAGTCTTCTCTATAGGACATCGAGTTTAGATAAGCAAATTTACGGGATGGCAGAAAATCGAAAGGATCAATTTGTGACATCACTAGTGAAATTTTTTTGGAACTTTTGAGAAACGAAACAACTGTGTCTCCATCATTGTGACATCAGTTACAAATCATTGTGGGGCAATAGTGATTTTTAACTAATCTCGCATCGGATCAATTATCCCTTGATATTGTTGATCTTCTTATTGGATCAGCAAACTCTATAATGTTGTCTGTTTACATGTCTATAGAATTGGATAACCGTCTGCTTCGGATTAATCATGATATGCCACAATATTTGCACTAATGTGCATAGTGTTCGTGCCCGCAAGAACAATGAAGTACACTCAGGAGAAGAAATTGATTGTTTTTCAGTCATGCGGGTCTTCAATAGCACTTTTTAATGGGGAAATACCAACCTTAATTGTTGAATGTGTGCAGGTCTTTTACATGATAATACAGAGGGTATCGCCAGTGACCCACTCCGTAGGAAACTGCGTGAAGCGTGTTGTGGTCATTGTCAGCTCAGTTCTCTTCTTCCGAACTCCAGTTTCACCCATAAATTCCCTAGGTGATTTATGCTACCATCTGAACAGCCTTTTTCCAAGTTTGTTATTTTCTTGGCTTTTGTTTCTTCCCCTTCCCTCCCCAAACCTTAGCGAGAAAGCATATAATGGCATTTGCTTCTAGGGAAAATGAGATCTGGTATCTGTTTATTGGTTAATCAACCGGTTTACCTTGGTTCCATAGTACTACTATTGTCATTGCTATTTAGATTATTTTGCTCTCATGGTTATGGTTTTGTTATCTTTCTCATTGTGGTGATGTTATTAGGTACGGGAGTGGCCCTTGCTGGAGTCTTTCTGTACTCACGCGTGAAGCATATTAAGCCCAAGCCAAAGACTGCTTGAAGGACCACCAATGATGCTTCGGAAGAATGAAACGGTATCGGTAGTGGCAGGGTCCTATGGATACATTGCGCTCGGTAAGTTGATTATTACTCTCATAATCTTCCATCGAATTGATCAACTATCAGATCCTTCCAGTGTCCCAGTTAATAACCGTATTACCCTTGCAAAATAACTACTGGTCAATGCTAAAAAGTGATGAAAGTATCACATATGCTCATCACCTTTCCTTAGCTAACAATGCTGCAATTTTTTTATGTTTGCCAACAAAGTATGGATACACCATGAAGGTTGATGAAAAGATAGACATATACAGCTTCTGTGTCGTACTGTTGGAGCTCATCGCAGGCAGAAGGCATCTAGATCTCGAGTTTGGAGAATCCGTCGACATTGTTGAGTGGATACGGAGGAAAATCAGGGACAACAGAGCTCTGGAAGAAGCTCTAGACCCCAATGTAGGAAACTGCAAGCATGTGCAGGAAGAGATGCTTTTGGTGCTCAGAATAGCGCTCCTCTGTATTGCAAAGCTACCGAGAGATAGGCCCTGCATGAGGGATGTCATAACCATGCTTGGAGAGGTGAAGCCTCGGAGGAAGAGCAGTAGCAATGGCGCCGCAATGTATGAAGCTAGCAAAGACAAGCCAATTTTTAGCACGTCACCTGTAAATGGCCTTCTCTAGGGACTGAGTTCTGAGCATTTGAGTTCCTTTTGGCTAATGGTTCCTTCAATTTTTCTATGTATGTAGAATTTCTTAATTTAATGCTTGTAGCTACTGGTTCTGATATTTGTAGAGATCATCGGTATATGATCTAGGTACCTTTTTTTGCAAATAAAACTTCATTTGCTGTATATGTCCGTGTCCAGAATCACTGCAGCAGTATGTTTATAGAGCTTCAGTTTTTCTTCTTATGTTGTTTTCTTGGTAACTTTCACCCGAAAAGCAAAGGATACCAAGATGGTCGTTCTGGTTGGTAATGGCAATGGAAATTAACACATTCTCAAATCTGAGGAAAAAACATTGCATGACATATAAATCATGTAGACCAAGTTCATCAGGATAATTGATCTTGTAATGTTCGTCTATACAGTCTATAGACCATGCAATAATTTCTCTTTTAGGTCAATGCATTAAGGAGTTCATGGCATTAAGGGGTTCATGGGTTATGAAGGGTATTTTTGATTTTTGATTTATAACACGAGTTGTTTCAATCTGTGTTCCATAGTGTAAATAAATACTAAATTGAGCACCCTAAATATATATATAGAACAAGACGATAAAAACAAGGATAATCGATTGTCCTGTGGTTATTGATCCATCAAACTTTGTACGCACCTAATTTAAAACTTTATTGTGTTATTGAAGGAAACAAAAAAAATTGGCGTCCAAACCCAATACCTTTTTTTTTCTCTTTTTCTTATCCAATAACCCATTTCCAACTTTTTTTTCTTTAAATCTTTCAGAAATAAATTCGTACATACTTTTGTACTCAAAATTAATCCATCAAATTTTGCAGGTACCTAATTTAAAATCTTATTATGTTATTGAACAAACAAAAAAAAATTAGCATCCAAATCTGATACCTCATTTTTTTTTCTATTTCTTGCCCAACAACCTTTTTCCAACTTTTTTTCTTTAAAGCTTTCAGAAATAAATTTGTACATGCTCTCGTACTCAAAATTAATCCATCAAACTTTGCACGCACCTAGTTTAAAATCTCATTATGTTATTCAGCAAAAAAAATTTGCGTCCAAACCCAATACCTCATTCTTTTTTTCTATTTCTTGCCAAACAACCCTTTTTCCAACTTTTTTTTTCTTTAAAGCTTTCAGAAATAAATTCGTACATGCTCTTGTACTTAAAATTAATCCATCAAATTTTGCACGTATCTAATTTAAAATCTCATTGTGTTATTGAGCAAAAAAAAAAAAAAAATTGGCATCCAAATCCGATAGCTCATTTTTTGTTTTTTCTATTTCTTGCCCAACAACCATTTTCCAACTTTTGTTTTTCTTTAAAGCTTACGGAACTAAATTTGTACGTGCTCCCGTATTCAAAATTAATCCATCAAATTTTGCACGCATCTAGTTTAAAACCTCATTGTGTTATTGAGCAAAAAAAAAATATCGCGACCAAAATTTTCGGGTGTGAACCACCAGGTTTGGCTAATGGATTGTTAAGCCTAGACTTAACTCGAGCTCTCCCAAACCCATACCAATTCGTGACTTAGGTTCAAGTTCTTAACATGCGATTGATCTTCAGTTAGGAGTCGCCACTAATCTATTTTTTGGTGGGTAGATTAGAAACCCAAGTAAAGTAACGGGAGATTTACCTTACTCCTACGAACCAGAGATTTTGATACGGGGACTTACTTACGCTAGATTTCTCTAACGCCTTTTCGGTACCATTTCTTTTATTTTGAAAAAAATTAGTTTTGCAGGTAGCTTGAATTGATTTTAAACTATCTCCCTAACCTGAGGTGTTCATGCGGGTGTGCAATCCACCAATTTAACACCCAAGAAAACAATGAAATACAATTAAATAATGCAGTACTTACCTCAAAGCAACAAAAGCATCTGCAGTGTTAAATTAAAATCCACATCAACAATCCTTGGTTTCTAATTAACAAGCAATTATTCAATTTTTGTTTTCTCTTTTCAATGAAAATATAGTCCATATGCAATGCAATGCTTCTAATCTAATATGAAATGATATGGCATGGCAGTATGTCCTAAACTATATAAACGGATGAGAATTTTTGTGAATCTTAATGAACATGCAATAATTAAATATACAATCTAAATTAATCAAAATGACTTAATTCTAATGACGTGCAATGCAATGCAATGACGTATAAAATTATTTCAACTAAGATGACATGCAACATGCGATTTAATATGCGAGCTATATGTCATGTGACATTTATTAAATGACCTAATTTAATGACAGGCAATTTCTAATTAAATAGACCTAACAACAATCAATAAATGACATGCATTTCATGAACCTAATTCTATATGACATGGACATTTTTATTTTCCTAACAAAAACATGCAATTTATCTAGGAAAAATTATCTACCTACAATTGATAAACATGCAATACTAACATGCAATGACGTGCAAGAATGCCATAATTCAACATGATATATGTATGATGATTTTTTTTTGTTTCTTTTTATAAAATTCGAAATTTAAAATTGCCAAATAATTAAACATGCAATTCAAATTTAAAACTAACATCTTAAATTAATGCAGTTTTTTTTATTTTTTATTTAAAAATTCAAAATAAGATTGCAATCCTAAATATGCAAGATAACCCTAAGACTAGGAATATTTTAAAACAAACCTAATCCTAATTCACAATTTTTTTTAGATTTTTTCCTTTTACGAAAATAAAATTGATTTAAATACCATGGCATCAAATCAAACAAGATAATGTTGATATCCAAAAATTGGTGAACCATATCTCGCGCATGAGATCGGATTGACCAATTTTAAAATTAAATCGCAAATCGAATCTCAGGCTTGAGATTAGATTGTTGATTTTTGTAAGGGATTGCGAGTCGGATTTCGGGCGCGAAAATTGGACTGTCAATCCTTAGCTTGAGAGACTTTTTCATGTTGGAATATCAATCATATATCAATGAATAATTACACTAAAAATAAAAACAAGTTATAGAAGAAAACAAAAATAAATAAGTAAAAAAGACTACCTAATCCTTTTTTCTCTTTTTTTTTCTTTTTCCCAAAAGTGGGCCTGCTCGTGCGGCTGGTCTCCGGGGCAATAGGTCGTCAGTCCAGCAAGGAAGCTCCGGTAAGGATGAACCGGCGGCGGGTGAGCGGCGAGGAGGTGAACCGGTGGTGGCTTTGTGGACAGGGGCACTGCAAGGGCGTCGGGTCGGACAGCGGTTTGGCTCGGGTCTGGCTCAAGCAGCGACAGAGGCGCGGCGATGGGCGCTGGCGCTCGGGTCGTCGGAGCAGAGGCGGAACTGCAGGGCTATGGGCATCTTTCGGGCTGCGGGGACAGTCGGCAGAGCAAGGGGCTCGGCGGACGGCGCAGGGCAGAGAGCAACTCGGCAGCGGGGGCTTGATCGGAGACGTGATGGAGCGGCGGTAGCGACGGCGGGCTTCGTGCGGCGAGGGAGTTGCAGGCCCGGAGGTGGCGGAACGGCGGTGGTGACCGGTGTAGCAGAGGCTGGCAGGCGGAAGCGTCGTGGCTGGGGGCTAAGCAGCAGCGTCGACGCTCGGGGCTGCTCCTTCTTCTTCCTCTCCTTTTGGTTTTTTTCCTTCTATTTTCTTTTTCTGTTGGCCGGTCACTTCTCCTCCCCTCCGTCTCTGCTGTGCAGTCTCTGTTGCTGCTGCGTTCTCTGACTTTTGGAGCCCCAACCCCAACGAAGGAACCAAGGAACCAAAAGAAAAAGAGAGAAAAGGTTTTTTCCTCTTTTTTTCTCTTTTTGTGCTTGAACTTTTTACCTAGAAAACCTAGAAAAATGCCCCCTAAAACCCTAAAACGAAAGAAGAATTTCTTCTCTTTTGATTTCAATTTTTCGACGTAGAGAACCGAGAGGAAGAAAAACCTATGGCCGTATATTCAATGTGTGGCCTCCCTTTTTTGTCCGTACATGATCCCTTTTATAAGCCAAAAAATTGGATCTCCATGGTATATTTTACTTTCTAATTTTGCTCATGCAAACTATCACTGAATATATCGTTTCACCCCCGTGCAATATTACCTTTTGTATTTATCAAATATCCCATTCAAAATTTTTCATTTTGCTTGAAAATACATCATTTGGTGTATATTGCTTAAATGTGTGAAAAATCTGATGGAATATGTAAAAAATCTTCTCTTCACCGGTAGCCTAAAACAAAATAAAATGTTTCTAAACTATATGCCATGTGTGTCCTTTTTTTTTTTTTAAATTAACCCTAAAAATTATGCAAAAAATTAGGTGTTAAAAAAAATTGACCTTCAAACTCGATACCTCATTTTTTTTCTCTTTTTTCTTGCCCAACAACCCATTTCCAACTTTCTTTTTTTTTTAAAAATCTTTCGAAAATAAATTTGTACGTACTCCCATACTCAAAATTAATCAATCAAACTTTGCACGCACTTAATTTAAAACCTCTTTGTATTATTGAGCAAAAAAAAAAAAAAATTAGCCTCTAAACCCGATACCTCATGTCCAACATTTTTTTCTTTGAATTTTTTGAAAATAAATTCGTACGTGTTTCCGTACTCAAAATTAATCCATCAAACTTTGCACGCACCTAGTTTAAAACCTCATTGTGTTATTGAACAAAAACAAAAAAAAATTGGTGTCCAAATTTGATACCTCATTTTTTCTTCTAACAACATTTTTTCAACTTTTTTTTTTAAAAAGTTTTCGGAAATAAATTTGTAAATGCTATTGTACTCAAAATTAATCCATCAAATTTTGCGCGTACCTACTTTAAAACTTCATTGTGTTATTGAGCAAAAAAAAAAAAATTGGCACACAAACTGATATCTTTTTTTTTTCCTATTTTTTGCCCAACAATCATTTTCCAATTTTTTTTTTAAAACTTTCGGAAATAAATTCATACATACTTTTGTACTCAAAATTAATCCATCAAACTTTGCATGCATTTTATTTAAAACCTCATTGTGTTATTGAGCAAAAAGAAATTAGCTTCCAAACCCGATACCTCATTTTTTTTTTCTATTTCTTGCCCAACAATCTTTTCCAACTTTTTGTTTTTCTTTAAAGCTTTCAGAAATAAATTCGAACGTGCTTTCGTACTCAAAATTAATTTATCAAAACTTTGCATACACCTAGTTTAAAATCTTTTTTTTTTGTAAGGTCAGTTTAAAATCTTATTGTATTATTGAGCACAAAAAAATTGTCGTCCAAAACCGATACCTCATTTTTTTTTCTCTTTTTCTTGCTTAACAACCCATTTCCAACTTTTTTTTTTTAAATCTTTTGGAAATAAATTCGTACGTGCTCCCGTACTCAAAATTAATCCATCAAACGTTGCACGCACTTAGTTTAAAATCTCATTATGTTATTGAGCAAAAAAAATTTTGCGTCCAAACCCGATACCTCATTCTTTTTTTCTATTTCTTGCCAAACAACTCCTTTTCAACTTGTTTTCTTCTTTAAAGTTTTTGAAAATAAAATCGTACGTACTTCCGTACTCAAAATTAATCCATCAAACTTTGCACACACCTACTTTAAAACCTCATTGTGTTATTGAACAAAAAAAAAAATTGGCGTCCAAATCCGATACCTCATTTTTTTTTTCTATTTCTTAACTTTTTTTTTTCTTTAAAGCTTTTGGAAATAAATTCGTACGTGCTCTCGTACTCAAAATTAATCCATCAGATTTTGCACGCACCTAGTTTAAGACCTCATTGTGTTTTTGAGAAAAAAATTGGCCTCCAAACCCAATTCCTCGTTTTTTCTCTTTTTCTTGCTCAACAACCTATTTTCAACTTTTTTTTTTAAATCTTTCGAAAAAAAATTCACGTGCTCCCGTACTCAAAATTAATCTATCAAACTTTGCACGCACCTAGTTAAAAATCTCATTGTATTTTTGAAAAAAAAATTGGCGTCCAAACCGGATAACTCAATTTTTTTCTAACAACCTTTTCTAACTTTTTTTTTTTTAAAGCTTTCGGAAACAAGTTCATACATACTCTTGTATTCAAAATTAATCCATCAAACTTTGCATGCATCTACTTTAAAACCTCATTATTTTATTGAGCAAAAAAAAGAAAAATTGGCATATAATCCTGATATCTCATTTTTTTTTCTATTTCTTGTCAAACAATCCTTTCCAACTTTTTTTTCTTTAAAGTTTTCGGAAATAAATTAGTATGTGCTCTCGAACTCAAAATTAATTTATCAAACGTTGCACACATCTAGTTTAAAACCCCATTGTGTTATTGAGCAAAAAAAAATTAGCGTCAAAATTCGATATCTCATTTTTTTTTTTTCATTTCTTGCCTAAGAACCATTTTCTAACTTTTTTTTTCTTTAAAACTTTCGGAAATAAATTCGTACGTGCTCCCGTACTCAAAATTAATCCATCAAACTTTGCACGCACCTAATTTAAAATCTCATTGTGTTATTGAGCAAAAAAAAATTGGCGTCCAAACCCGATACCTCATTTTTTTTTTTTATTTCTTGCCCAACAACCTTTTTCCAACTTTTTTTTCTTTAAAGTTTTCGGAAATAAATTCGTATGTGCTCCCGTACTCATAATTAATCCATCAAACTTTGCACGCACCTAGTTTAAAACCTCATTGTGTATTGAGCAAAAAAAAAAATTGGCGTCCAAACTTGATATCTTATTTTTTCTATTTCTTGCCGAACAACCCTTTTTCAACTTTTTTTTTTAAAGCTTTCAAAATAAATTCGTATGTACTCCTGTACTCAAAATTAATTCATCAAACTTTGCACGCACTTAATTTAAAACCTCATTATGTTCTATCCACATTTTGTCGGTTTAGTTCCATCCACATTTTGCCGGTACAAATGGTGTCTTAGGCCAAAATGAAATGGTTTATGAACTACTCACAATCAAAAATTCACTAAAAGGACTTGATATTGTGAAAGCCAAGAAGGACAAGTAAGAATACATAAATGGCAGGATGTAGAGCTGTACGGATGGCAAGTTTAAGAGGATAAACCGTTTTTCTGTTTAGTTTTCATATTGCTCCTACGCAACTCTTTTTCATTTTGTTTTCCACCTCTAATTTGATTTAGTGGAAAAACTGAATGCCAAGTTGCCAAACGGTCTATCTAAAGGTTTTTCCTAAGAAAATAAAATAAAAAACCAAACTAAAATGGTCACGAAAGTCGCTAATTATTTTGTTTGGCGAAGAAAGTTGGGGCATGTGTACTCTTCTAGGTGGCCCACCCTGGGATTGCCGGGGGCCAAGATGAGCTTTACAACCTCTGCCACAACTCACTAACACCAAACAAGACAATTGGCAGCTTTAAGCAATCTGGACATCCACATGCTATAAAGGAATTGAAACCTTATATCATTCAAAAATCTGACTATGTACCGCTATACTTGAGATTCACGAGTGTCAGTTTTTAGAGATGTCATGAATGCATTTACAATGGTGGTTGTTTATTCACAAGGCAAAAAATCAAAGTAGACACTCCTCCTATCTCACCTCACTCATTTCATCTTCCTGCCTCAGCTAGTTGAATAATGAAATTCTTAAACCATTATTATTTCATCTTTGCTCAGCAGAAATGAGGACCGGTGGGCGGTTTAAATGGTGTAGCTCGTTTTCGGGGCATAGTAATCCTTCATCCATGTGATTGCACATTGGATCGGAATCGGCGAAGAAGTCGTCTACTGCAGCTAGAGATTTTAATTGCTGAGCAAGAGATGAAATAGTCTTCCGGCACTCTGCAAACCGGCTAGCAGCGACCGCTAGCTCTTGCTCCTGTTTTACATAACAAAACTAAATGAGAACTTAAGAAGGAAACGAAATTTAGACTAAGTCATGATCGCCCATTTAGCATGAATAAAACATTGGTAAGCTGATCCTATCAGATAGTCGATGGTGTCAGCAAGCACAATGTTGCTCGAAGCACCACAACACAGAAAAAAAAAAAAAAGTTCGCCTAGCATGAGCATTTTCTGGTTAAGTTAGTTTAGAAGCACCCCATCGCAGCACTGTAAGTGCTTTTAAGCTCGAAAATTACATTACATCAAAGGTCAAGTGCTTTGAAATTCTATATTAACCTTTGAATGTCTTCAATGCTACAGTGAAATTTGAGATTTGTTTAGATTGTGCCCCAACCATACGGTTTGTACTAATTAAGTACAAGATGCTGATGCGGCCCTCCTGTTTCTAACATAGCTATATGTCAATATGAAGATCAAAACCATGCTGCGTTACTGGAAAATAATCATTTCATCTTCCTTGAGATGGCTATAAATAAATAACTATTCACCTGGGAGATTGAAGTCATATCTCATAAAAAAGCACCTAAATCAGATGTCCAGACAGAGGATGTGAATGTACCAAGAGAGGCATCTCTCTTTTCTCATGCAGATGGAACTCACTCTAAATGCAACTGTAACATTGCCACTCAAAATTTAGTAGTGGGTTTGTCGGCAAACTTGATAAATTATGTAAAAGGAGCAATACCATCTCAATAATTTACTCATGTTATCATGCTTTCCATTAGATATAGACTAACAACCACAAGCCATAGAGAACTAACCTGCTTTACTTTTATCTGTTCATCAGAGACAGCCACATGCTGAAGCTCGATCTCATGCTGCAGTTCGGCATCCCTTTTCATATTTAGATTTTCATCCTCCAGCTCCCGACATATTGCCTCATTTTCAGCAGACAAAGGACGCTCTCTTTTAACCTCTTCTTGTAGTAATTTGACATTACGGAGCAAGTTTTTCATCTCCTCTTCAACATCCATCAGTCTTGACTCTGTTACTTCCATCCTCTCATGGGTAATCCTTGCTTCCTCCTCTGCAGCTTGCTTCGATTTTTGTGTTGCAGACAACATGTTGTTGAGTTCTGTCAATCTCATCTCAACCTCATTGAGCTGACTCCATGAAGTTTCAAGTTGCTTTTGACATTGACTTAGAGCCATCTCTAGCTTCTCCTTTTCTTCTTCCTTCTTCTCTAATTCTAATTCCTCCTCCAGCTCTGCCGTTCTATTGATCATGGCTTCAAGCTCAGATTTGAGAGTGATTTCATCAGATTTGTTTTGATCCAGAGGCCCCATTCCATGGCTGCAGCTTCCACTTTCTGCGTCTGGTAAAGCTGCAAGCCTTTCCATCTCCAAAAAATCATCCATTAAATGAAGTTCTCCTGAAGAGACCATGAGATTCTTTCCGAAGGATTTCTCTTTCTTAAAATGGTCGAGTTCAGTTATTAGAGCAGATGCCCTTGACTCAGAGTGGCACGGCTCACAATCACTTGGCTCCAAGCAACTCGCTTTCTGTACGTCATTCTCAACTGCTAGCAGCCTATCCCCTACATCTGATTGGCTGTTAGTGAAGGACTCTACACAAACCAATGATGCAGAGAAAGACTTAAGATCGATTGTCGCACTTGCTTTCCGAGACATGGCTCTGAGTCTGCGGCATTTGGCTTCCAGCCTAGCTACCTCATTTATTGTTGGTATTTGCGGAAGCGTGTGTTTGATGTGTGTGCAAGTGTATTTTGTGTGTGAACTTCCAAGAGGGCTAAGGAAAGAACAATATGGGTAAGAAAATAATTTGCAGCAAGGGAACACAAGGGAACAACAAAAGAAAGCTTTTTTTTTATTTAGTTGTAGTACAAAGTACAAAGGAAGGGGAGGAGCTTACCTTTTGCTCTACCTTTTCTACACTCCCCCCTTCCCTATTTATAGGAGTACTCCACCGACTTATGGCCATCTTCTAGGAGTTTCTTTACAATATTTTTTTCTTGTAAAATAGGCTTTTTTAAGGCAAATATCTCTGCCATTTGCAGAGATAATTCTATAGATTATTCTAGGATTTTCTTGTATTTTCTAGCTCAACTCTTTCAAGAAGTTTCTAGAAATTGGATCAATAATTTAACACTCCTCCTTGATCCAATTTTGTGTTACTCCGAGCATTTCCCGCAATATCTCGAACTTGGCTCGCGATAGTGCTTTAGTGAAGATGTCGGCTACTTGTTCCTCGGTTTTGCAATATTTCAGCTCGATCTCTTTGTTATTTTGCGCCTCTCGTATGAAGTGATATTTGATGTCTATATGTTTGGTTCTTCCATGGAATATTGGATTCTTTGATATAGCAATTGCGGACTTATTGTCGCAAAGTATCGGAGTTGATTCCATTTGTGCTTCTCCAATGTCTTCTAGAATTCTTCAAGCCATATTGAATGACTAGTAGTTGTAGCAGCCGCAACATATTCTGCTTCGCAGTGGATTGTGCCACCGAGTCTTGTTTTTTTGATGCCCATGAAAATATTCCAGAACCCAGTGTCAAGGCATAACCAGTAGTACTTCTCCTATCATCAGCTGAACCAGCCCAGTCGCTATCAGTGTAGCCGATGAGCTTGGCATTTGTCACGCCCCGATCCTCCGAGCGCGCGAACATCCCACTCTGGTCGATACAAATGCGACTTCCCAGGACGCGTCGCCGACCCATTCAATTTTATTATGCATGCGGAAGCGAAACAAATCCCCTGACAACATTTAACTTGGGATAGAAAAGCAGGCAATCAATCACAACCAAACAAGCTTTCTATAAACACATGGGTTTATATACAACACTGGATTGTCTACAAAATAGATGTTGACACCTAAATTTTTGGGGTTAATTTTTGCTAAATAACAAAAAAAAACACACACACACACACACATGGCATATAGTTTAGAAACATTTTATTTTCATTTTTGTTTTATTTTATTTTAGGCTGCCGGTGAAGGAAAGATTTTTCACATATTCCGTTCAAACTTTTCATATTTTTAAGTAATATACACTAGGGGTGTATTTCGTGCAAAAAGGGAATTTTTTTGGATAGAATATGTGAAAAATACAAAAGAGAATATCACATGTGGTGCAATGATATATTCAAAGAATTATGCACGAGTGAAATTGGAAATAAAATATGCTTCAAAGATCTAAAATTTTCCCCTATAAAAGGCGTTGCGCACGTACGGACCAAGTGGGTGGAATTTCGCAATTTTTGAGAGCAATTACGTGAGGAGTTCTTCGGGTTTGGTGAGCGGGGATTCGAAAGAAAAATCAAGAAAAGAATTGTTTTCTTCCGTTTGTCCTCGGTTTGTCTTGAAAAGAAAAAAGTCAAAAAAAAAAAAAAAGTCATGACTGCGAGAAGGGAAACAGAGAGAGAAAGTACAGCAGAAGAGAGAGAGAGCAGAGAATAGACGTGAGGTGAGAGATTGAAAAAAAAGAAAAGAAGTAAAAAAAAAGAAAAAGCCCCCCCCCACGCGACTGTTCATCTTCCTTGCGGGGGTGGGTCTTCGCGCGCCATCACCGTCCGCTCCCTCCGGCGTCCGACGCCGCGCCATCCCTCGCTCGTGCCGGCATCCGCCCCGACGCTCCACCGCCTCCGAGCAGCATCGCCGCCCCGCCTTGGCCGGTGATCCGCAGCCTAGCCCCCGACGCCGGAGCCGTTCGGCGATCCGTCTCCACTACGGTCGCACACCTCCGCGCGCAGTACCGCCGCGCCGCCGCATCTCCGAGCGACGCCTCGCTCCGTCCGTGAAGTCGCCGCTGCCGCCGAGCCGAGATCCCTCGCCGCTGCCCCCTAACGCCAGCAGGTCCCGAACCAGTCGCTGCTGTCTCCGCTCGGTGCCCGACAGCCAGCCCCGCGCCCACGCCGCTGCTGTTCGCCTCATCCGCATCTGCACCGGAGCCCAGACGCCGCGACGCTTCCTGCTGCCTCGCCGCCCAGCCGTTTTCACCACCTTCGGCTCGCGCTCGGAGTCCCTTGCCCGCGACGCCCGCACCCGGCCCGGATCCGTGGCGCGCCGCGCCCTGATCCCCGAAGGGCCACCGCCATCGCGCGCCCTCGGTGCCCTCGCCGGAACCCTAGCCCGGAGGCTTCCCCTCGCGGACCTACCAGCTTTATTTTTTTTTCTTTTTCTTTTTCAGGAAAAGGAAAAGGAAAAAAAGAGAAGTAAAAGAAAATTTAGGTATTTTCTTTATTTTATTTTATTATTTTTGCTATTTTTATTTTGTCTTTTTAGTGTAATTATTCCTTTAATGTGAAATCCAAATTCCACGATATGAAATTGCCTCGAAATTAGTGATTGTCAGTCCGATTTTCAAGCTCGAAATCCGACTCGCAATTACTTAAAAAAAATTGCCAATCCGATCTCCCGCTCGAGATCCGATTCGTGATTTATGTGAAATTGGCCAACCCGATCTCATGCTCGAGATATGGTTCGTTGATTTGGGTATCAATATGGCTTGATTTGCTGTGGTGTTACTTAAATTAGCTTTCCTTAAAAAAATAAAAAAAATAAAAAAAAATGTAGTTTTAGGGTTTGCACGTTCATAATAGGTATTTTATTTCGGTTTTTTTCAAAAATAAAAAAATCAAATCAATTATTTAGGTTGCTAGTTCTTTTAATTTGGATTGCATGTTTAATTATTTGGCAATTATTAATTTTGAAATTAAAAAAAAGGGAAAAAATGAAAAACATAAAAAAAATCATCATGCATAATTCATGTAAAATAGGGTATATTTTGCACGTCATTGCATTTAGGATAGAAATTGCACTTAAGTTAATTTATATAATTTCTTAATTTACTATAAGTTTAGGTATTTTATTAAATAGATTGCATTTTAGGATTATCTAGGTTAAGATAATATTTTAGTTTAAATTAGGATGTGGCTCAACCTATTTCCTAATATAAATTAAATAGAATCTTAATCTAATTAGGTAATTTTCACATTTCATCTAATTTCGAATTTCAAAAGAAAATACCAAAAATGCCTTAGAATAAATTGATTTCATTTTTTAGATGGATTGCATCTAGGGTTAGAATTTATTAAGTTAAGATAACATTTTAGTTTAATTAGGATTTGGTTTAACCTAATTCCTAATATAAATTGAATAGAATCTTAACTTAGTTAGATAATCTCCACATTTTTTCTGATTTTGAATTTCTTGAAAAATACAAAAAAATGTCCTAGGTTAAATTAGTTTCATTATTTAGGATAAAACGCATTCTTTTAGGAAAATGAAAAATCATGTGCTCGTCATCAATTTAGGTCATTTAATAGTTGTCGCACGTCATTTTAGTTGATATTGCATTGCATGTTGCATGATTTTCATTAAATAAATGAAAGCAAAGAAAAAGAAATTGCGTGTTAAGTAGAAACCCTATCTAGGGTTGTTGATGTGGATTTTAAATTAACACTGTAGATGCTTTCGTTGCTTTGAGGTAAGTTTTGCATTATTTAATTGATTTCTTGGATGTTAAATTGGTGGTTTGCGCACTCGCATGATCGCCTCACATGTTAGGAAAATAGATTTAAAATAAACCCAAGCTGCTTGCAAAAAAAAAACATTTTTTCAAAATAAAAGAAATGGTACCAAAAGGGCGTTAGAGAAATCTAGCGTAACCAAGTCCCGTACCCGCATCTCTGTTCGTAGGAGTAAAGTAAATCTCCCATTACTTTACTTGGGTTTCTAATCGACCCACCAAAAATAGATTAGTGGCGACTCCTAATTAAAAATCAATTGCATGTTAAAAAACTTGAACCTAAAGTCGCGAATTGGTATGGGCTTGGGAGAGCCCGCGTTAAGTCTAGGCTTAACAATCCATTAGCCAAACCCTAGGTGGTTTAAACCCCGAAAAAAATTGGTCGCGACAATAGACAGGCTCAACAACTAGGGAACTGTCCTATGACCAACTTGTCAGACACGTTCGCCGATTCTTCAACCTCCACCTTCCGAACTCCAGGACTACCGGTCCTCCACGACCGTCATCTAGGGACCTGAAATATTATCCCACAACCGGGATGAGACTACGTCTCAGCGAGTCCTACCCTCTAAAACTCAATTAGGAAGAAAATACACCTCAGGGCGCTCTAGCCACACAAATAGGATAGAGGGCTTACCTCGCCTCAGTCCCTTTCCTGCACGTCAGCACAATTCATATTCAAGCAATGCTCTTACAAGCTGAAACTACCTACACTTATATCGGTCTATCAATTCAATCAATCCAATCATTCGCAATGATTCAATTCCATCATACTATCTATCTTTCCATACCATCTATCAAACAAGTCGTTAATACGACATATGCTTTCCAAAGCTGTAGCAGATAGATAATATAATAGCTCGCCAGAAGCTGCCGCAATATTCATATAGTATACTATAGCTCACCAGAAGCTGCCGCAATATATATGTATATCATAACTGCTCGCCTAAGCGGATACATATATATAAATCAATGCTTGCCAAAGCTGATCATTCAATAACAAATCATAGAACTGATATTCAATCCAATAATAACCAACGGTTCAAACTAGTCATACAAACCAATTACGGTCTTTGAAAGCCAACACCGGTATTTTCAAGTTAAATACCACAACTTCATTAATATCACTCAATTCCACACTTTTGGAATAATTCACCATAACCATCAATAACTCAATTTCTCAATTTAAGCTTACAATTAACACAAACCAACTGCATTTGTTGCGATCAGCGAAATTCTAACGACAGCCATCTCGGCATAATTTTCAAAATTATTAAATAATTAAATTTAATTCCGAAAATTAAATAATTAAATATTATTTTATAATAATATAATTTAATAAAATAATATTTATAAATTCGAAATAATTATTTAATTAAAAATAATTAATTAGGGCTTAAACAAGATTACACTAATTTAATCATACAATTAGCCCTAATTAAACATCCATTAAACTAATCATACAACTAATCTAATTTACATTAAAATAATCTAATTTAACCACCTAAACCTAATTAGACTAATCTAAATAACCCTTAAGCGTCATTAACTCACTAAGCAAGAATTAGAGGATAAACTCACCGGTTTTGCGCGCCGGTGAGTTCACGGCTACCACGACACCAAGGCGGTCGATAAACCCCAAAGCGGCGACACCAACGGAGGCCGGGAAGACACCTAAAACGGGCCTCGAAGTCTCCAAAACCTTGCTGTCTTCTGCTTCTATTCTTGGCTGAACTGCAGAGAAGAAACCAGCAGCTTCAATGGCGAAAACGGGCCGATCGGAGCTCCGGCAAGCGGGTGGTTGGCAACCGGCGGCTCCTGGGGGTCTTGGGGATCTTGCTGGAGGTTGGGACGGGCAAAGGAACGGTCGGAATGGGGCGAAACAGCAAGAAAACCCGAAACAGGCGGAACCGGGCGAGTCCAGACGGTCCGGCGAGCGGCGGCTTCTCTCAGGATTTCGGGACAGCCGGAGAATCGTTCCGGCAAGCGGCGAGGTGCTCCGGAACGGTCTGGATGTCATCTTCGTGGCGATGGGTGGCTCGTTTGCTGATTCAACCGGGAAGTTAACTTTTTACTCGGATCTTTGGCGAAAGGTCGGCTGGAGCAGAAACTGGAACGAGGGGAAAACAAGGGAGGAAAACGGCCGACGATGGCCTTCCGGGCGTGCGACGATGGAGGGGCTGGTGAGCTCGGTTTCCTCTGGTTCTCTTGAGCTTTTCCTAAGCCTCAACCATGGAGAAAGCCTTGAATGAAGGAAGAAGATGGTCTGCTGAAGAGGGGGCCTCCTTGGTGGCTCACTAGAGCTCAACACTTGTCTAAACCTCATTTGCTTTGCCCCCACCATGACATCACATGACATCATCCACTCTCTCTCCTCAATCTTCCTCCACAACCTTGCCAATAGGTGCAAAATAGCTCTCCCCCCATGGTATACGAATTTTAGACATTTGTACATCAAATTCAATCAATTCTCACTCAATTCCATCCAATTGAAGCTCAATTAAATCAACCCATGTGTCCTCGGCCTTCTCATGACATTTTCCCGTCAAATGATCCAACTTGCATCTCGAAGATTCAATTAAAAACGGCCCTCTGACAATCCCAAACAAAAACGACATTACTTTGCTTTTCCGCCAAAAATCTCGGTTTGTAGAAAAATCTTTTGGAGATGAGTCGACATTACTAAAATGAATTGTGACTTGACAGAACTTCCAATTTCTGTAATCGGGTTCAATTTCACGGTTAAATTCAATCTAGCGCGACTTTAGCGCGTCCTAATCTACCGGGTAGCTTTTAGGAATTTTCTATGCAATTGACCTGTGGTTGATTATTCTCAAGCCACAAAGTGCATCTTCGACATCTTGGTGACTCTCGATTGTCGTAGAAATCTTGAGGTTTCGATTACGGACACAGGGTACCCAAAACGACAGAAGAATCGGTCTAGTGCCGGTCGACAAGGATATTGCGATCAGGTGGAATCACCCACACTCTAATCACATATCTCAATCGAATCGACCTATTACTGATCTCTATTCGATTCTGACATTGTCGTAATGATCCTTGCAGATTAATACGGTCGAGTAGCCGATTCATGGTCGAATTCTCAAGTCTATTGCGTTTAGATTCCTTAACGGCTTCACCTGATAGACTAGTTATCTCGTGAGTGGCCAACTCAAAGAAGAAAGCTATAGACGCGAAGATGAAATGCCCGACTTATTTAATTGAAACCAGAATTGGAAAATCGGGATGTCACAGCATTAGCACTTGGGCGATACCAAATGCCATAATCAGTGGTTCCTCATAAGTATCTTAGAATTCTCTTGGCTGCTCCAAAATGAATTTGACTTGGGTTCTGCATAAACCGTGATAGTAAACTTGTCGCGTACATAATATCTGGCCGTGTAGCAGTAAGATATAGTAGACTCCCAATTAAACTTCTATAGAGGGAGGCATCGGCTTTTTCTGCTCCATCTTCCTTCAATAGTTTTTCATTTGTCATGAGCGGGGTTGAAATTGCTTTGCAATAGTTCATCTTGAATTTCTTTAGGAGATTTTCGGTATATTTCTTTTGCGAGATGAAAATTCCTTCATCTTGATTGACTTCAATACCGAGGAAATAGTTCATCAAGCCCAAGTCCGTCATCTCAAATGTCTTCATCATTTCTTCTTTAAATTCTCGGATCGTTATCTCATTGTTTCCTGTATATATAAGATCATCTACATATAGAGAGACAATGAGAGTGTTGGACTTACCTTGGGTCTTGATGTAGAGTGTCGGCTCACTCATACTCCTCCCGAATCCTTGCTTGATGAAGTACTCATCGATTCTACTATACCATGCACGTGGTGCTTGTTTTAACCCGTATAGGGCCTTCTTAAGCTTTAAGACTTTTTCTTCTTGGCCTTTGAGAATAAAGCCTTGTGGTTGTTCTATGTATATTTCTTCTTGAAGATATCCATTTAAAAATGCTGATTTTACATCTAGTTGATAGATCTTCCATTCTTTTTGTGCCGCTAGGGCTATGAGTGCTCGAATAGTATCAAGACGGGCAACGGGAGCAAAAGTTTCAGTATAGTCAATACCTGGTTGTTGCAAGTATCCTTTCGCCACAAGCCTTGCTTTATGCTTCTGGATTGATCCATCTGCGTTTAGCTTTGTCTTATAGACCCACTTAACGCCAATAATCTCTTTGTCTTCTGGTCGATCAACAAGCTCCCAGGTTTCATTTTTCTTGATCATCTTAATCTCTTCTTCCATGGCTTTTATCCAAACTTCATCTTTGGATGCTTGTTCATAATTTTCTGGTTCCAAAATAGCAAAGTTGCACGTGTCATAAATTCTTTTAAGGGCTTTTACCCTTAGTACTGGAGACTCTGGAGTAGATTCTTCTTGCATTACCCTTGGAGAGCTTGGTGGAGTTACGTCGTTAGTGGTGGAATCCGGTACTTCTTCTTCTTCTTGTGATGTTGACTCCTCTTGAGTAGGTGGTGTGTTTGGCAAGGTTATGTACTTCTTCACGATCTTCTCGTCTTCCCAATTCCAGGTAGCATTCTCATCGAACTCAACATCTCGACTAATCATTAGCTTTTTAGTTCTTAGGTTGTAAACCCGATAGCCTTTTGATTGGTCACTGTAGCCAAGGAATATTCCTTTTTCTGTCTTTTCATCTAGCTTACTCC
This sequence comes from Eucalyptus fibrosa, assembly GCA_017140475.1. Classification (NCBI taxonomy): domain Eukaryota; kingdom Viridiplantae; phylum Streptophyta; class Magnoliopsida; order Myrtales; family Myrtaceae; genus Eucalyptus; species Eucalyptus fibrosa. The sequence goes on from CM029511.1 coordinate 10,684,885, forward strand.
TTTTCTGAGTAGGGATGTGAACGTAACAAATGCATCCAAACACTTTGAGATGCTTTGCTGAAGGCTTCCGTCCACTCCATGCTTCAACTGGTATTTTATTTTGAACAGCTTTAGTTGGACACTTGTTTAATAGGTATACAGCGGTATAAACTGCTTCTGCCCAGAAAGTGTTGGGAAGGCCTTTCTCTTTTAGCATAGACCTTGCCATCTCCATGACGGTTCTATTTTTTCTTTCAGCTACTCCATTTTGTTCTGGGGCGTAGCCAACAGTTAGTTGATGATGGACTCCTTCATCTTCACAAAATTTATTAAATTCCTTTGAATTGTATTCTGTGCCTCTGTCACTCCTTAGGACTTTGATTGTTTGGCCACTTTGATTCTCGACGTGGTTCTTGAATTTTCTAAAGATAGAGAAAACCTCAGATTTTTCTCGAAGAAAATATACCCACGTCATTCTTGTATAATCGTCAATGAATAGGATGAAATATTTATTTTGACTAGGTGTAGGTGTCCTCATCGGACCGCACACGTTCGTGTGGACAAGTTCCAATGGCTCCTTAGCTTTCCATGAAACCCCAGATGGGAAGGACTGTCTCTGTTGTTTTCCAAGAAGATAGCCTTCACAAACATCTGAAATTTCTGTGATGGCTGGAAAATCTCTCATCATATTTTTTTGATGGAGAATTTTTAGCCCAGCAAAATTAAAGTGTTCATCTTAACAGAGGCAATGATATTTTTATATTTATCATAGATAATGCAGGCGTCTCTATTAAAATATAGAGAATACCTACTTTGTATCATTTGGCCCACACTTAAGAGATTTTGTGCAAGACGAGGGACTAGATATACATTACGTATATATTTTGGGCCTTTATTCGTTTCCACGGCGATGGTGCCTTTTCCTTTGACATCTACTAATGCACCATTGCCCAACTTTACTTGAGATTTCACCGACTTATCAATATGAGTGAATATAGATTCGTCCCCGTCATGTGATTGCTACACCCACTATCTATGTACCATATTTCATTTTTATTGTCATTTGCTGCTTGGCCTGCGTAGAATGTATTCTCTTCACTTTCTTTTTTTTTTCTACATAGTTTGCTCGATTATTTGTTTTCGAGCGACAATCTTTTTCTACGTGGCCATATTTTTTACAAAAGCGGCATTGTTTTTTATTTTTAAACCAACAATCCTTCTCCAAATGATTTGTTTTCTTGCAAACACCACAAGGTGGATAATTTTCTTTTTTTTTATAATTTCTCCTCCTCTTTTGTTTTTCCATGAGCTCCTTCCATCATTTTTAGTTTGATGAGACCGTATATTTACTTTAGACTGAAAGGCACTTTCAACAGAATCTTCATCTTGTGCCATTAGTCTTTTCTCATATGCTTCTAGAGAGCCAATTAATTCACTTATTGATAGGGTCGTCAAGTCTTTAGTTCCTTCTATAGTTGTAACTATAGAGTTGTATTTTTTTGTAAGTGACACCAATATTTTCTCAACAACCCTTTGATCAGTTATCCCATCTCCATAAGCTCTCATTTGATTAACGAGTTCCTTTAATTTTCCACAATATTCTTATACGGTCTCATAATTTTTCATTTTAGAATTCTCAAAATCTCTTCTTAGTGTTTGAAGGCGAATAATGCGTACCTTTTCCGATCCTTGAAATTCTTCTCGTAATATATCCCAAGCCTCTTTTGCAGTCCTCGCTCCAATAATTCTTGGAAATACAGTTTCCGAGAGCGCTTGTTGGATAAAATATAGCGCCCTTGCATCTTTTTGTAGTTGATCCTTTGAAACACTTGCACCTTCTGGTGGAGCCTCGTAACCTTTTTCCACGATGTCCCATAAGTCTTGGGCCATCAAGAATGTAGTCATTTTTATGCTCCAAAAGTCATAATTGTTCCCATCAAAAATGGGAATGGGAAATGAGGATGAGGTTGGGTTGGCCATGGTGTAGTTAGTGGGTATTTGGAAATTGTAGTTTTAGGAATGGGTAGGTAGGACAAACGCCCAATACCAACCAAAGAACGTGGCCCTGATACCACTGTTGGTATTTGCGGAAGCATGTGTTTGATGTGTGTGCAAGTGTATTTTGTGTGTGAACTTCCAAGAGGGCTAAGGAAAGAACAATATGGGTAAGAAAATAATTTGCAGCAAGGGAACACAAGGGAACAACAAAATAAAGCTTTTTTTTTTATTTAGTTTAGTACAAAGTACAAAGGAAGGGGAGGAGCTTACCTTTTGCTCTACCTTTTCTACGCTCCCCCCTTCCCTATTTATGGGAGTACTCCACCGACTTATGGCCATCTTCTAGGAGTTTCTTTACAATTTTTTTTTTTTTTGTAAAATAGGCTTTTTTAAGGCAAATATCTCTGCCATTTGCAGAGATAATTCTATAGATTATTCTAGGATTTTCTTGTATTTTCTAGCTCAACTCTTTCAAGAAGTTTCTAGAAATTGGATCAATAATTTAACATTTATGCTCTCTAAATGCCGTTTGCTGGCTGTTTCTGCTGCTTGGGTGCTCAAATCACGCTCAATAATCCTGAGTTCTAGCTCCTCCGACATAGAAAGGACTTTGGCTTTGAGGGCCACATTCTCTTTTTCAGCAGCATCGAGCTTAGGGCCGAGATCAGAACATATAACTGAAGAAGCAATGTCAAATAGATTTAACGCAGGAACGGTTGAATGTGTAAATTATTCCGAAGAACCCTTTTCTCATTTTAATGTTCTCAAGTCCATTCGCTATCATCTTCTTGACGACCACATGTACTGTTCGTGCTCGAGCTACACCGGTCTTTTGCTTATGGAGAGCTGGAGCGAAGACCTCCTGCTAAGGGTAGGCGACTCTGAGCGCATGAATGTGTACGGCGCGCTGCATGATGCACTCGACATGGGGTGGATCCCTTTCAATCAAAAGCTTGATTTCAAAGCAAGGTGCCAGTTGATCATCGCGTCATCGATGATATATAAGAGAAGGGGCTATGAAGAAGGCGGAAGAAATGCGTTATAGAGAGGTAAGGATGAGGCTGTAATATGCAGCAGAGATAAGAGACCCCAAGAAGAGTGGAGCCCAGACTTGGCTCGAGACCTACGAGACGCGTGAGGATGCAGCAATGGCCTATGAAATGCAGGGCTCCAAGGCCAAGCTCAACTTCCCTCACCTCATCGGATTAGCTGAGTACAAGCCCATTAGAATCAGCCCCAAGTGCCGGTTGGCCAACCCTCGGTTGCCGTCTGCTACATCAAGCGATTATGGCTTGCTTAGGACTTCCAATCAGCGAAGGAGCCAAGCCAAGCCCTATTTCAATGCAACATTGCCGATTTTGGATGGAGGCACATTGACGGTGGATGGACGGGTCTCTGTATGCTTATAGGTGGATTGATGATCATTCCATTTCAGCTTCCACAATGTAGCCTTATTTTACCTTTTCGCACACAATAATTAAGCAGGTTATCTATTTTGTTTTTCAGCGAAAGCAGACTATTCTTTTTTAATTTTTTTTTTCTCTTTAAAACATGTATCCCACATGTAATCACTACCATGGACTATCTTCTTCTATCTAATGAAGAGAACATCTCTAACTTCCAAACAACGGTGAGAGTGCATCAGTTCCCTCTTGACGAAAAGAATATAATAGCAAGTCGATGATGAGGAGAGATTTGGTGAAGCGATCCCTAGACTTGAAACCCCCGAGAAAATATAATAGTGAACAGCTGGTTTGGGGGCATTGCTGTGGATAAGGTGATGTCAGAGTCATCGGCAACGGAAGCTGGGGCGCAGTGTGAGAAATGGCTTTGAGGAGAGAACTTAAATCAGTGTTCAGTTTTTGTTGGAAGCACTTCAAGTAAAATAAATGGCTTTGAGAAGAGAACTTAAATCAGTGTTCAGTTTTTGTTGGAAGCACTTCAAGTAAAATCATGAGCTTTATTACAACAGATCAAATTCAAGTCACAAAAACAGTCGGTATCATTATACATGACTGAGTTAATTAGTAATTACTCTTCCCACTTCATCACACGTGACAGTTACAATATACTGTTCTTTGAAAATTGAAGTCATAATTTAAGTGAGGCATTTTATACATCCATAGAAAACCATTCCGGTGGAATGTCAGCGCGACAAGATTGTTCTCGAGTTGATCCCATGTTGTTATTAGCGTGACTGTTAGATGGTTAGCGTGACCATTCTGAACTTGTGCTTCAGCCGCTGTGTCTCTGGACTGCTTGTTTTTCTAGTTAGTATGTTTTTGCTATGCCATGTTTATTGCGGTGTAATTTGGTGCTTGCTGCATTGACGAACTTGTGATGGAAATGTTGCAGTTACATTTCTTGAAGTGTGAACTGATACTGGTATGTAACTGATGTGTGACTGTTACTAGCTAGATGTTCGCACACTCTGCTCTCTGATATCCATGCACTGTTCATGCATTTTAGTTGCTCGGTGGGTGGAACTCTCCGCCGCGATTCATATAAAAGCAGGTCAAAATGCTTGGCATTCCATCTGAATAATGATCATTCCTCTCATGTGATGCAGATTTTCTTCCCTTTCTATTTGGGCTTCCGCGACATGGCGTGCTGCATGTAGCAATTAGTGTCAGGCGGCCTCTGTCGTCACTTCGCTGGCATATCCTTTGCCTTGATTGTGGTTTCATCAATTGTTGATGGAATCAGATTTTGGATTTGCCAATTGATGATGCTCACGCCGTGTTAGTGCATTCACTCATTGCTCGCATTGCAGTTTGGTGCAATCTCGGGAGGGAGTTGCTCTTAAGCTGCCCGCCCCTGTTGTTGGCTGCGAAAGCTCTAGCTCTCCCTTTCCATTTCATGTCTCGCGAGCTAGACAGCCCCATCCAGACTCAGATGGCTGTGGCTTTTTTTAAGAGCTCTCTTAGCAGGGAGTACGGCGGAACAAACAGAAATGAGAGGAAGCAACCTACTGGGAGGAGACGGGTTTTCGTACAGACTGAAACGGGCTGTGTATTGAGTATGGAGCTGGATCGCGATGATAATGCCCACACTGTGAAAAGGCGGTTGCAGATAGCTCTTAATTTCCCTGTAGAACAGTGCTTCTTGACTTTTGGGGACAAGGTACTGAAAAATGATCTCAGTGCTGTCCTAAACGATTCCCCACTTCTCCTTACACGGAATTTTCTTTGTAGGAGCTCATCGACACCTTGTCTTTCACCAACCGGGAGGGATATCCTGGAAAGAGATGAGAGTGGTCCGATAGAAATACTTTGCCAGTCAAATCGATTTGATAGAATCAAGCAATTGGTAAAGGACGTTATCAAGGCGATTGACATGGGGGTTGATCCAATTCCTGTTCACGGTGGTCTTGGAGGTGCATACTACTTCCGAAATTGTAGAGGTGATTGTGTTGCTATTATAAAGCTGACCGATGAAGAACCATCTGCCCCAAATAATCCTAAAGGCTTTGTTGGCAAAGCTCTAGGACAACTGCGCGTGAAAAGATCTGTACGAGTTGGAGAATCAGGGATCAGAGAGGTTGCAGCTTATCTTCTAGACTCTGACCATTTTGCTAATGTTCCTCCAACTGCTCTGGTGAAGATCACTCACTATATCTTCAATATTAATGACGGAGTGAATCCTGACAAGCCAAATGAAAAGAAAGTGGTTAGCAAGATAGCATCTTTTAAGCAGTTCATACCTCATGATTTTGATGCCAGCGATCATGGGACCTCAAGCTTTCCTGTTTCTGCTGTGCATCGAATTGGAATATTAGACATTAGAATTTTTAACACGGACAGGCATGCGGGGAACCTTTTAGTAAGGAAACTCGACAGCATGGGAAGGTTTGGTCAAGTGGAACTGATTCCTATTGATCATGGCCTTTGCTTGCCTGAAACTTTGGAGGACCCATACTTTGAGTGGCTTCATTGGCCTCAGGCTTCAATTCCTTTTTCTGAGGGTGAATTGAAGTACATAGAGATGCTGGACTATAGAGATGATTGGAAAATGCTTCAAAAGGAGCTTCCCATGATCCGAGAGGCTTGTCTCCGTGTGCTGACCCTCTGCACCATTTTCCTGAAGAGAGCTGCTGCATATGGCCTCTGTCTTGCTGAAATTGGTGAAATGATGAGCAGAGAATTTCGCAGTGGTGAGGAAGAACCAAGTAAACTGGAGGTCGTGTGCATTGAGGCGAGAAGGTCTATAGCTGGTAGGGATCTTTTTTTCCCCAAGGCAGAACTGGGAGATGATGGGTTTCAATTTGATATTGACTGTGAGGATGCTGCTGAGTCAGGCTTCAGTCCAAAGATGACCATGGATGATTGTATGTACAGAGCACGTTTCGATCTTGGAATAGGTAGCAATGGCAGGAATCCTCTGTCTAGACGGGAGAAGGAAAGCGAGGAGGAAGAAGAGAGTGAAGATGAAGAAGAGAAGAAGAGGGACGGTGTTGCTGGGGTCGAGGCATTTGAGAGGATTCCCTCAGTGTCAAAACTTTCCACGCCCTTGAAAAACGCCGTCTTGGGTAAAAAGAGTCCAAAGCAACCCAAATATTCTGGTATGATGCAGGAAAACGGCTTCATGGCTAACAAGTCATCAGGGCACAGAAGTGCAAATGACCAGCTTCCTGCAAGTGCGAGCTTTGTGAATCTCGCGGACATGAGGGAGGATGAATGGCTTTTGCTCCTGGAGATATTCCAGGAGCTGCTGCATCCAGCATTCGACAACAGGAAGTCTGCTACCTTAAGGCAGAGGTAGAGGCTTGGGACTTCTTGCCAGTTTTGAGACTCACGAACCGATGGAAGCGGAGGGCTGTCAATAGGATTAAATTGTTTCATGATCTCCATGAGGGTGTTTGGTTTGAGCATCAATAGGATGAGCTCCTGCAGATTTTCTTGGCGTCGGCTATATGCAAGCTGGGTAGAATTGGTTGTCTTTTGTTTTCCTTTTTTTTTTTTTATATAAGTTTGTTCCTCGAGTATTGATCTTGTTTCATTAGAGCTGTCGAGTGTAATAGTACACTGAATGTGGCTAATACGGGGTCATCTTTCGATTGTCTTCAAGCTTAATTAAGTTTTAGGTTGATTGGTAAATTTCACACTATAAAAAGGTGTCGGGATTGGATTTCAATTGTTGCGTGCGTCAGATTTCCATTGTTCGAATACTGTTGCAGTGCGAAACATCAGATGGTTTCTGTATGATTGTTTCCCAAGTGGGTTGATCTGATGGATTTCTTGCTCAACCTTCTTGTTCTAGAGCACTGCCGAGGCTCTTTCTTTTCCTCTCCTGGTTTCTGCACGTTTTTCACTCACTTGGGTCTCAATTTGCCATGTTTTTGTTTCTAGGATTGGCTCTTCTGAAGAGGCTTCCTTCCTGAAATGCACTCATTTTTTACATAAACAAAATGAAAACAAAAAACAAGGGCAGGAATCTTGTTCTCTCCGCCTACCTGCGGGACAGTCCGGCAGAAGCTGGAGCAGAAGCCGAAATCAGCTACTTATAGGTCCTATTGACGTTTATCTCCTTTCCGTTGCACCTTTTATCCGGCTGGACATTGCATCGTTTATCTACTTATGGCAACACTGTTCTATTGCTGACGGAGAGTTGGAGCGAAGACCTCCCGCTAAGGGTCGACGACTCCGAGGACATGATTGTGTACGGTGCACTGCGAGATGCACTCAACTCGGGTTGGGTCCCTTTTGATCAACAGTTTGGTTTCAAAGCGACGGTGCCAGTTGATCATATGCGTCATTGATGATGTATCCTAGGGGAAGGGGCTGGCGAAGAAGGCGGAAGAAACGCACTAGGAGATGCCTCAGGATGCGGCATTGGCCTACGACCGGGCTGCTTTTGAAATGCGGGGGTCCAAGACCAAGCTCAACGTCCCTCAACTCATCAGATCGGCTTAGTCAGATATGAGCTTCATTTACAAACTACAAATTAAAAACATATAAAAATTTGGTAACATTACTAGTTAATTAATAGATACTCTTTTTATGACATCATACATGACGGTTACGCTATACTGCTCTTTGAAATTTGACTGTCATTAAATTATGCGTTTCTCATCCATTGACTATATGGATACTATCAAATCAAACCACTTAATAGCAATTTCGAAAAAAAAAATTGTGAAAAAGAAGGGTTGTTTTACTTATTGTGATATGATTCTCCATTCAATGAGTCAAGAGGGTACTGCTTAAGCATTGGCCCTAACGTCTTTGACCATCTGTCGGTTAGACTAAGTGAATAAAGGGATTAAAAAACATGATTTCCATGATAAATAATTTGACACGCTTCTTACTTTCTGTCTGGCTGCTATGAACAACTCAGATCTTGGAATTCCCTTTTTTTTTTTTTCCTTTTTGGGTCAATCTAACGTGTAATTTCCAAATTTAGAAACCAACCCGCGGGGCACATTGTTGTTATTTTTAGCTAGTAATCTTGTCCACCAATCACGCGCTACCAACAAAAAAGATGGAAGTCTTTTTGACCTTTACTTTTAAAAGAAAGTACGTGCGGTGGACCATCTCCTGAGTTTGGATTGACTTTAATTTTTATAGTAACAATGCTTGATTAACAACGAGTTCGTTTGAATTGTTGAAGAAATCAATACTTTGTGTCTTGAAGCAATTGCAAATTCCAAGCGATTCTTTGGTCGGACCGGAGGAACCTGTAGGTGCTCCCGAAAACACGAGATTGTTGCCCACTCGAGCGAATCAGCACGTGCCAACTTGGTCTGCGTTCATGGATTGGAACGTTGTACCATGTAATTAACGAAAAATCTCTCTCTCCAGCACGGTGTTTCTTTTGATACTATCATAAAACTCAACCATTGATGGAGACCACATTTCCGTGGATCAATTGCACAATTGAGATTTGTCGAGGCACCGAGAGCAAGAGAATGAACGGGGGAGGAGAAGGGATGAAATTGGACATCACTTTGACGTGGAAGGTTGCCGGTGTTTGCACGATAATCTCTGCCACTAAACTGTTTTCCAGAATTTTTTTTTTTTGCGTCGCTTTCATTTGCTTGAGTCCTTTTGGCGTTTACATCAAAGTTTGCTTTACGAGCACATGAAGAGGTTTTCTACTTAGAAAATGAATGTCGATCATATCAGATTGGTTTGTGAATCTTACAGCTATTGTGTTTACATCACACACACAAACCACAGGAGAATCATGGAACTGATCATTGAAGTTCAGAAATTTCAGTTCGGCAGCAAAATGCTTCTGAAAATTGATGCATCTTGATTGGGCAGTGATGTATGCTGACCCCATCTCAAGAGTTTTCGGCATTATTGACTTCCTCAAGTTAGGATCAAGACTATATTCTCTGACTATACTTCATGAATAGGATTTCTTCAGCAGTAACATTGATTGCATGTTGAATGCAGGCAAGATTTCTCTGCTAGTTAAAGATGGCTGAAGCTAAAAACAATGAACTGATAGATTCTACAAGATTAAGACAATGTCTTTTGCAATTCGCACAATCAAAATAAAAATTGTTCATCTCCACTCAGGATACCCATTTCCAATATGGGAAAAGGGATTGGATTTCCAAAATCCACCTCAGCATCAACATTGATCTCTCTCTTTCTCTTCTTCGTCCTCTTCGTCAATCCATCATGAATGGATGTGGACGGCGACCTAGGCTCAGCAGATCGACGTTTGGTGACCCTGACAGGCTTGTGCTCGGCTGAACCTATGAGGAGAGGGAAGTTGAGCTTGGCCTTGGACCCCCTCATCTTAAAAGCGGCTCGGTCATAGGCCAATGCCGCATCCTGAGGGTCTTGTAAGTTCCGAGCCACATTCTTGCCCCGTTCTTCTTGGGGTCCCTTATCTCCGCTGCATATTTTCCCCACAGTCTCCTCCTCACTCCTCTATAATGTGTCTTCTCCACCGGCCCTTGAACCCCATGCTCCACCGTCTCCCGTTTCTTCTCCATGACTGGATCAATGGCGTCATAATCAATGGCCGTCACTTCGAAATCAAGTTTTTGATTCAAAGCCAGACCATTGCTGTTGTCAGCAATGGCCATCACTTCGAAACCAAGTTCTTGATTCGAAGCCAAAGGTATGGTCCACCCAGAATTGAGCGCATCACGCAGAGCGCTGTACACCAACATCTCCTCCGAGTTGTCGACTTTTGGGGGTAGTTCACTCCAACTTTCCGTCAGCAATAGATTGCAGAAGCTTGAACTCCTTGAGTACATGTTTGCAGGGGATGGTGCAGCATATGTTGTGCTGAAACTATCACCGTCATCTTCAAGAAGATGGTCACAGATGGATTTCAAAACATCGAATTGATCGGCCTGAAAGGGACCGATGATTTCTTGAAGCATTTCCGCTTCTGGCTAGAATTTATATCTTTGAGATAGCTGATTGTAGAAAGTTTGAAGGGATGGCTTCTGAAGCAGGTGGAATCGTTGAAAAGACCATAAAAAAGTGGGAGCTATATATAGAGGTTGAGCTTGACTGCTGGAGCGTGTTGATTACTATATTATATGATATAAATGACCAATCAAACGGCTTAGGTCCAATATATTTTGGATGGAGCTTCTCAGAAAGTGCATTGGCGATGACTCATGAGATTCTCAACACATGTTTCAAATGCTCCATAAAGACTTTTTTTAATCACAAGAGACATAAATTGGTATATATATATATATATATATATATATATATATATATAAAAATTTTTTTTATTTTCATTATCCGTTCTGAATTAAAAAGCCAGAGCATGGGCAGTTTCCATTTTATTTATTGGGAAGGACAATAATATGTCGATGCACCCTTTGGCGTTTAAATCTTAGGTGTTTAGATCTGATGTGTGGGGTGCATGTGATGAAAAGAAAATTGCAGAATTGGATTGTTCTGTAATACGCATGTTTTTTAATAAGTTTCAATAAGGATTAGTCAGTTTTTTTTTTAAATTATTGGTTGAATGATTGGCAACTTTATTTTAAGTAAATAGTTGGTGTAATCTACCAACTCTTTTATGCAATTGCCATCTTTTTTGGTATAATTTACAATACTTGTCACATGACATCTTTATGAGAAGAACTTCATTTTAGTTTATATCACGCGAGAAATTGGACATCAACAAATAATTACTTTTAATATCATCCTTTGGAACCGCTTGAAAAGGATTCAAGAAAAATCATTTTTATAATCAACAAAAAATTTATATATTCTTGATTTACACTTCTTAAAAGTCAAATTTTAATTTTCAAATTCTAATTTAATCTCCCCATTGTTGTCATGAGTATCCCATCATCCAAACCCGGGACCTAAGACCCCAACCACCCAAATCATCGACCTCGAGGTCGTCACCTTGAACTTGGAGGGGTGGATCTTGTGATATCCGGATTTTTCAAATCTGATTTCAATTGAATAGATTGGGCCTTTCGTCGACGCGTCTATAGTACTATTCTCTGAGCCGATCACTTAAGAGATAACTAGACTATCTGGGAAAATTATTAAGGGATTTTAACATAAAATGCTTAAGAATTCGACCATGAATCGACTGCTTGACCGTGCTAATTTGCAAGGGTCATTACGGCACACTTAAAAATCGATAAGAGATCAGAGATAGGTCGATTTGATTGAGATAAGTGATCAAAATGTGGGTGATTCCACATGATTGCAAAATTCTCATCGATCGGCACTAAATTGATTTTCAATCGTTTTGGGTACTCTCTGTCTGTATTTGAAACATTGAGATTTTCACGACAATCGAGAGTCATCAATGTGTCGAAGATGTACATTGTGACTCGAGATAAATCGATCACGGGTCAATTACACTAAAAATTCCTAAAAGCTACCCGATAGACTATGTCATGCTAAAAGCACGCCGGATTGAAAATAATCGTAAATTTGAACTCGATTTCAAAAATTGAAAATTCTATGGTGTCACGAGTTATTTGAGAACGTCGACTCATTCTCCAAAGAATTTTCAGAAATTCCGGGATTTTTGCGGAAAATCGATACGGACATTGCGGAAAATTAGCGGAAATTCATATAGGCCAAATTAAAGGAAATTTGACTTCCAATCGAGCCTTCAAGTGCCGGGGACTTACAGAAAATTGTTCGGGATTTTTCTGGGTCGAAATTGGACCTCAGTTTGAGAAATTGAGTAAGGAAATTGAATTTAATTGAGTGAAATTCGAAATTAGAATGGGGCTGGAAATTTTGGACTTCAATTTGGATATTATAGTGGAATTTAAATTGTGGAAAGAATTAGGGGGGCCATTGCATTAAATTGGGTGGATAGAGATGTGGACTTTAAGCCCCCAATCTTGCCTAACACACTTTGCCAACTGCCCTTTCCTTCGCACGCCTGGACGGCTTCATCTCCATCCATTCTGCTTTGCGTTTTTCAGTCGAGGCCGCTCTCTCGATCACTCGCAACTTCCACCGTCTGCTTCTTCACCGCTTCGTGCCTTCAAGTCAGCTCACCAAGGTCAGCAGCAACGGCCGTTTGTTAACCCGTTGCTCGCGCCTCCCCACCCATCTGCCGTAGCCTCATCTCCTTTCATTTTTTTTTTTAATCTCCACAGAAATCCAGCTTCAAGTGGCGTGCATGGCTCGGTCAATCTTTTGCCAGGGAAGCCCCCACTGTTGACCGCCAAACGCCCCCCTTCTCCACCAGCTCTTATCGTCCACCCACAGTCCACACGCCGCCCATCATCTTCAACGATTTCATTTCTTCGGCCAGCTCGACGCCAACGAATCTCTCAGCTCCGTTCCTGTTTCGGTTGTTCCCGCATCCAGCTGCCAGCGAAGCCCGCTCGTGGATCAGCAGCAACGCACGAAGCCCAAATTCATTTCTTCAGCCCGTATCAGCCCAGCAATTCCAGTCCATCTTCTGCCGCAAGCCCACTTGAAGCCAGGCCCACCGAATCAGCAGTCTTCAGCCCATTTGAAGCTTAGTACAGCGAAGCCCAGCAGCTCCTTTAAGCCCAAAAGTCCAGCAGTCCAGTCCAACTTTGAAGCCCAGCAAGTTGTCTTTTTCAGCAGGCCCAAGCCTGCGACCAGCAGCCTGCAGAAGCCCAATACCTAAACTCAGCCTTGCTAAGTTGTGTTGGGCCAGTCCTAGGCCCGGTCCGAGAGTTCGCCGACGCCGCCGAAAATTAAGATTTCAGCCGCCGTCGCGTCGTCGTCGCGGTGAACCGGTTTTTGCAATACACCGGTGAGTTTATACTCTAAACTCTACTTAATAGGCTAATAACATTTAAGGGATGTTAGATATATTTTATTAGGAATTAGGTGGTTAGTTAGATTAAATTAGAAATTGAATTATTTAATTGAGCATGTTGGTGGTTAGCATGATTTAGCTAAGGCCTAAATAAATTGTATTGTTTATCTAGAAGAGTTCGGGAATTTCTTCGAGTCCGTGTTGATTATTAATTTAATGATTTTGGCATAGGTTAGTATTTTTAGAATTTAAATTTATTTATTTAATTAATTTCAGTAATTATTTAATTATTAATTAATTTTCCAGAAAATTAGGCGGGATAGCCGGTGACTGAAATTCCGTGCTGATTGCAATGGTGTGGTTAATTTCTGCAATTGAATATTAAATTATGCAAATTGAGTGCCGATTGGATTTTTGATATTTAATTCCAAAATTGTGAATTTCCAATATTTATTCAGAAAATCCCAGGTGTCGGGTTTTTACACTGAAAATGGCTTTTAGTACTATATGAAATAGTGAGATTTCAAAAAAGAAGAATATCAAATTTTCTAGGTCAAGTTGACCGTGTACCCACACATGAGTGATTTGATGTGAATTTCTAATACGAAGAAAAATGCCAGGTTCACCATTTTAATTAAAGCATTTACTGCAATGCACGGTGCCCTGGGTCATATTTGAGTGATCGTGTGTTGGTTAAGAGAAATCGTTCCGGGCTATTGAGTTGGACGTTATCCCTATTTGGGATACCCCCTGGACAACAGGAAGCCGGTCGCAGTTGATTCTGGACCCTATGCTCCTGCGGGAAAGCCATCTGATAAAGAGACGTGTCGTGCTCAATGAGGTGAGATGATGCCTGGCAATGCTAGAAGACTGCCAAACAGAGAGTAGGTCATGCTACATGCCGAGATCAAAACTAGGAACGCATGATTAATTGAGTGTAGCGTTTTAGTTATTGAAGCTTATTATTGCTCATGTTCTCATGTTGTCTATGATATAAATTATACTGACTTGCAGGGTGGATCTGAGACGAGGTAAGTCTCTTTGATTGTGTGATTGTGTGATTAGGACACTTCTAGGCGTATTTTCCTCATAATTGGGGTTTAGAGCTTAGACTCACTGAGATGATATCTCACCCCGTTGTGGGACAACATTTTCAGGGTCCTCATGTGAAGGACTTAGAGTTGAGAGGAGGTGATCAGAAGCGTAAATCAGTTAGGACCGCTTCTTTTTGGAAGGCCAATCTTTGTAGTCTTTTGGCCATAGACCTTTGTGCATGACTCAGTGTATATATAAAAGCATGTTTGTTTATGAATTTGTATTCTGCTTTTCTATCCTGAGATGATTACTATTAGGGGATTTATTTTCGCTTCCGCATGTGCAATAAAATGAAAAGGGTCGGCGACTCGTCCTAGGAAGTTGCAAATTATTATTGACCAGAGAGGGATGGGCATGCGCTCGGGGTTTGGGGCGTGACAGACCTAACACCTTAACGGTTGGATCCTAGACTCTGGGACCAAAATTAGGACCTCAAGGGTTTGGATCACGGCCCACAAGCTAGGATGCGAACCTTGGTGCTCAAACAAGAGACCTCAACACTTGGACAAGAGAATTAAGTATCGACCTAGGACCATGACCCCTAAACGCTAAGGCATAGGGGCACCTAAACCCAGGACTTGGACCCAATGCCCTTCGCCGAGTCTCTAACGTTGGGTGTCCCTAGGTCCCATAATCAGGTTCTAGCCTCTAAGCTCTAAATTTGGGTTTTAGGCATGCCCTTTGGTGTCCCAAATCTAGGTACTGGGATCCCGAGTCCAACGGTCTTGTCACCGTGCACTTTAACTGGTTCTATTGTTCCAAAAACATGTTTAAGTTCTAGAATCCACATAAAAAAGAAAAAAAAAAAGAAAAGAAGATGTGGTCTGCCTTAATTGGAACGTCTAGCCGAAATTGCTTCGTTGTTCCTGAAAAACACTTGCCTAAAAAAAAAAAAAATTATATCTAATTTGTGCAAGACAAATTGGACCAAGTAAATTGTGAAATTCGAAATAACATCTATCCTCGATAAATATAGACATCAGAAACTAACATCAATGTGACATTCTTCTGTTCTGTTCTTTTTTACTGTAATCTACATTTTTTTTGTTCTTACCATTATGTCTCCATAATGAGCATGATGCATGAACCCGTGGCATTTTACCCTTTTTTGAAATGAGTTCGAGCACTCACACCTATAAAATGCCATAGCAAGTAACCACGAGAGCTTAGGGTTTGGATACGCTTTTCAATTGGAACAAATATTATATGCTTGATTAATCCTTAAATTTTGTTTGAATTGACACAAGACAATGATGTTTTATCGGGAAATTTTTTGTAGTTTCTCTTGGAACAAAGGTAATTGCCTACTCAAACCATGTTGGAAAAAGGATTAGAATACATAAAATAATAATAAATATTGAAATACATTAAAAAAATATTATAAAATAAAATAAAAATGTCTGAGGCATGCAAACACTATCCTTAAGAATAATTCCGCTTCTTGAAGTATGAAACTCAGTGTAAAGCTTCAGCAGCTATCCTCCAAAGATACAATAGACCTTCTTTTATACTCCGCACAGAATATTAGAAGGAAACATAACAACTTTTGTATATAACCCAACAAAAAGAAAATGAAATATTTGAGAACATATTGTATCTACTTAGATTATGGTTTGAAGTTTAATTTATATTTAGACAAGAAAAAAAGAGTCGTTAGGAGATCGTCATAAATTAATTGGTAATTAAAAAGATGACCATTATAAAATAATGAAGAGTTTATGAGGTATTAAATCAAAAATTATAAAGCAGTTAGACGACCATTATACGGCAATTAGAAAGCCGTTACAAAAATGATGACTTTCATGACAATCATAATTTCTAAATATTTCAAAACTGCTGAAATATCCAACAAACCAATCATCCCATGACATCACGATTCATATGGCTGTACATGGTTCTATCATGTTGTTTATTGAGAAATTTGGTTTGAGCGATTCATGTTGTTAATGTTAAAAGAATGACTATATAGACGCTACAACAAACCAAATTTGATATCTTTATTATATCGCCACACTGTGTATTAAAAATCTCAAACTTATATAAGAATAACACAAAATTTCATTTTCATTCTTGGTGGTTCCAGAATACAGCCGTAGCTGGTAGATCACACAAGATTCACAAGGAATCAAACGCTAATTGTAACTACCAAGGTTAATAGCTTTTCATATTGAATTAATACAGAGATGTTTTTATACTCCTCTTTTACTTTTGCTAGTCACTTTCTTATGATTTGAATGTGTTTTTCTCCTCCTTTCAAGAATAGGAAATTTGACCTAAGCAAGCTCTCAAAAGTTTTCATACGGATCTTCATCCGGATATCGAGATACCATGATGTAAAACATCAAGAAGGAATTGTCAGATACAAGACCAAAAAAAAAAAAAAAAAATACTGTACCAAGTGGAGACATGGGGCATATGGGCACTAGCATGTTAACCTAAGAAACATATCCATAGAGCCTACCGTCTCTGTATATGAAACGGATAGGCCACAGAGTTAGGGATGGAGTACGTTTTTGGTTTTTCTGGACAAACTCCAGAGGAAATGAAATCAAATCATCAAATTGATAGTTTTTTTTTTTTGGTAAAGGATCAAATTGATAGTTTCTACAATGTAAATTCTCTAATTGACTTCTTATTGATCAAAACATATGTATCTGCAGTTTGCATAATTAAAGTACAAATTGTTCATCCCCATTCCAAAAACCAGTACCCATTATGGGAAAGGGGATTGGAGTTTGAAAATCCAACTCAGCATCCACATTGACCTCTCTCTTTCCCTTCTTCGTCATCGTCACCAAACCGTCGCCGCTGGATGAGAATGGTGAGCTAAGCTCAGTAGACAAACGCTTGCGGCTGACCCTAACAGGCTTGTAATCAGTGGCGCCGATGAGGTGAGGGAAGTTGAGCTTGGCCTTGGACCCCCTTATCTTAAAAGCTGCTTGGTCATAGGCCAATGCAGCATCCTCGGGTGTCTTGTAAGTCCCGAGCCAAATCCTTGCCCCATTCTTCTCGGGATCCCTTATCTCTGCTGCATATTTTCCCCACGGCCGCCTCCTCACTCCTTTATAATGTGTCTTCTCGAATGACACTTGTACTTCCGGCTCCACCATCTCTAGTTTCTTCTCCATTGCCGAACCAATGCTGTTATAATCGTCAGTCATCACTTCCAAATGAAGTTCTTGGTTCGAAGCCAGACCAATGCTGTCATAATCAATGGTCACCACTTCAAAATCAAGTTCTTGATTCAAAGCCGAAGGCATCGCCCACCGAGAATTTAGTGCGTCGCACATAGCGCCATATACCAACATGCCCTCCGAATCATTGACTTCGAGGGGCAGTTCGCTCCTTGAGTACGTGTTTGCAGGATTTGGTGCATATAACGTTGCGTTGACATTGTCATCATCATCTTCAAAGAGATGCTCACATATGGATTTGAAAGCATCGAATTGATTTGTCTCAAGGGGACTGAAGATTTCCTGCAGCATTTTCGTTTCTGGCTAGAATTTGTAGCTTTGAGATCACTTGATATGGAAGATTGAAGGGATGATTTGGTATCTGAAGTAAGAGTGAAAAGCTGAAAAGATCATGAAAGTGGGAGATATAGATAGGTCGAGCTTGACAGCTTAAGTGGTTGAAGATCGAAGGGATGATTTCAGATGGAGCTTCTGAGAAAGTGGATTTAGTGATTACTAATGAGATTCTCAACACGTGCTTCAAATGCTCAATTAGACTTTTTAATTCACGAAAGACATAATTTGATATATTCTTTGTGATCCGTAATGAATTAAAAAGCCAAAGCAGGGGGCACGCTCCGTTTTATTTAATTGGGGAAAGACATTGTTATTGGTGCATGCTTTTGTATCTATATTATGGTTATCACAATCACATATTAAGCATGTGATTCAAAAGAAAATTGCAGAATTGTATCAGTCTCTATTTAAATGTCCGGTTTTTTTTTTCTTTTGTCAATGGGTTTTTATAAGAAATAATGATGCAAATGATCTTTGAAATTTGGCTCAATAGGCAATGTGATCTTTGCACTTTTAATTTGTTCAATATGATTCATAAATATTTAGTCCTTTTTCAATTTAGTCCCTAAACTATATGAAAATGTTCAATACTCTCATTTCATTAATTTCAGTTTATGGACAACATTGAATATTTTTATACAATTAGAGATTAAATTGAATAAGTACCAAAAGTCCAAGAACCGCACTAAATAAATTAATAGTTCGGGACCACATTGCATATTTGGCTAAATTTCAGGAAAACATATTACATAGAGGGTTGAAGTTCTTAGATTATTTGCACCATATCCCTTTTAATAATGTGGGTAAATGTTAAAAAAAATCATTTAAGAATTAAATAAGTGTAGCAATACTCTTACATCACAAAGATGCAAATGAGTCATAAAATTTTAAAAAAATACAATTGAGTGCTAAAACTTACCTAATTGAAGCAATGAAGTATCTCCCTTAACTCACCCATTTGATTAACCAAAAAGGATGATGTTGCTAAATATATAACCGTTCAAATTATGATTAGGGCATCTCAAGAAGTCCGGATTTTCATTAACCTATTCTTAATTTTTTAATCACGATAGAAATTCATTTCTTTGTTGTTTGGTAATAGCCACACTAGTTTTGCATGGACGTCCGACTTCCATTGTAAGGAAATGGATAGAGCTACGTAAAGCAAAAGTTACATACCAACCGAGGTCATACATTTGTATCTTCGCGAAGATTTACACAAATGGCATGTAATGGATCATATTTGACTCCATCAAGACGCTTGAAACCCAAGAGTACGTGTTTCTAGATGGTCGGAAACTCGTTCAAGGAAACACAAAGAACACCTTCCTTTGACTTTTCTCCCCTCCATCTAATCCTAAAGTCTACAACTCGTCTCGAAAGTACAACGTCAACCTCGCGTGCGATGCTCATGCATGCAAAAATACGCATCTGAAAAAATGTCGTTTTGTGGTTTCCACGCTATACTCATTTCTTACTTTAGCAAATGTAAAGTCTCCGTGTGCCAAGTTTATTGACCAAACCAGAGTTGCAATGCTGTAAAATTTCAAGTAGAAAGAACGCAAGCATGTTCATCAACATCGGCTGAACTTTACTTGAATTTATTTTAATTTTCATTTTACCCAGAATATAAAAATAATTATTTGGATGGGTTACCTGCATAAACCAGCTTTTGCTATTATAGGGCTTAGACTTCGCATGCTTTCTTATCGCTTCTCAATGATCCAAAAACTTTTCTTTACTAATCAAGACTTCTTGTTTGGCCATCAATCGATGACCGTAGAAAATGTTTGACAGATCTAGAGAAATCATATTGTAGAGGTTCAGGGATTTGAATTTTCTTTTGATTACAATTTTGTTGCTTGTTTTATGTCACATCATTACAATTCACCGTGAGTTTACTTAGAATTCATCGGGATACATTATTGCGTAAAGAAATTATTGCACAGATCTACTTTATTGACATATGTATTTCTTTTAATATTTTTTCCACCTTATGTTTTGCATGATTATATATTAACTAAAATTTTCCTTACATTGTGCATTTGGAAGGGTACGGCACCCACCGGATATGAGAATCTTGATGTCTGATATTGAACTATTTTTATGTAATAATGCACTTGAGCGTGCATTCTAAACTTTATGGTCCTTGTTCAATAATTTTTTTTTTTAAATAAGGAATGTGACCCATCACTTTTTTCTAATTTCGTACGGGATAATAAGAATTATAATACATTTATTTATAGCTGACAATATGACATATTAAATAACTAGAATATCAACACTTGAAACACGCGTTCCACCCTCAACCCTTAGTTGAAGCTTCTTGAAAACTCCCAAAGAAGTAATAACTATAGAAAAAGTACATTTTATGTTTGCTTTAATCCACATTCTCAGCCTCTATGTACTTCTTTTGCTTCGTCCATTCTCGGTCAGCCACCGAAAGTCTGCAAACACTCTCTTAAAAAAAACACCACACAAGGAATGGGGGAAGAAAATGCTCGTAGACATGAATATTTCCAAGGAACCCTATTTTCATTTCGACATTATCGAGTCCATTTGCTATCATCTTCTTGAATATGATATCTGCATTGATGATGATGTGTACGGTCCGAGCTTAAGCTTCACCAGTTTCGTTAAGCCGAGTCCCAAGTTTGAGCCGTGTATGAAACTTTAAAAGATTTTAAGATTTTTATTTGTTCAAAATTTGATATGCCAAATCATCCTAGTGTGGAAACAAGTGGTCAAACAATAAAGTGACATAATAAGGAAATAAATCAAACACTAGATTTATGTGATTTGATTGGTGTGATTTACGTCCATAGGGATAACAACAAAGACTTGCACAAAAAATCAAGTGATATAATAAAAATTACAAATAGATTCGAACCACTCAAATAATATTAGCATTTTATAGTTCCTAATTACACCCAATAACTCATACATATTTAACCCTATAATGCCCAAAAAATAATCTCAATCTCATAAAAGAATTAAATAAATATTATTATGAATTTTATAGGCTTCCATGCTTGAACTTGTTGGTGTACTTCCACAAAGAAACCCCATTATCAAGCACTCAAACTGCGCTTCAACGACCACACGAAAACCAAAGACCTAGAACAATATATATTGCCATGAAAGACATTGTATGGCCAACTAAATTATTTGACTTTACTCCAAAGGCTTAATACCCTAAAAAATTTCCAATTTTAATTCTTGTCTCAATTTTACCTTTTATCTCATAAAAAATTTTCAACTTTAGGTCAAGTCTCAATTCAATAATAAACTTTTTTTTTGTCTTATAAAAAACTCCAAATTTTAGTTCAAATCCTAATTCTACTCTAAACTCTCTTTTGTATCATAACAAACCCTTAACATAGGTCAACTAGAGACAAAAAAAAAAAAAACTTAGGTCAACTATCACTTCTACCTTAAGCATTTTTTTGTCTCGTAAAATATCATCAATTTGTATTTAAATCTCAAATCTGCTCTCCATTACCCCTCCATCAAATTGCCCTTGGGGATTTTGCACTCATCTATCTCTTATGCTTGGGAATGTTCCATCGCTCGTGATTGGGAGAGCTCATGCTCAGGATGTTCAAACAACTCATGCCTAGGATTTTTCTATCTCTTGGTTGTTAGCAATAAATTTTGGATTGAAGGTTAGTGTTGGCAAATTTGTGACTTATGTAAAACTTTGTGATTTTTCATAAGACTTAAAAATTTCAGGGTAAAATTGGGACAAAACCTAAAGTTGCATGTTTTTCATAGGACAAAAAATTATGGTAGAACTAGGACATAAGTTAAAGTTAAAAGTTTTTTTTTTTTGAAACGGCAAAAAAAAAAAAAGAAAAAAGAACTTACTATAGAAATGGGACAGGTGCAATTGGGACAAAAGCTAAATTGAGAGGTTTTTCTAGGGCATTAGGCCCTACTCTAAACAAGAAAGTTTGTCCATTTTACTTTAGTATACCAGTTTAGATCTCAAAGTTCATATCCAATTTTCAAACTTTTATTTGATCAATCGGATTTCCTTACAATTCACTTCGGATTAGGTTTTATTAAGGGATTCAAACCTTACATATATTTTAATACATTCAAATTCATTTTGGGCGTCATTTTTTGTTGGAGATAATTCTCCATGGTTTGACCGAGGAAGAGGAATCTGACGAGAAAAGCTCCACCTGGACTCCTTTGACCGTATTAAAGGAAGGGATCACAAATTCTGTCATATTTATTTTTTCATTTTACGTATGGATTTTGCTTTTTGGGTTCTTTTCCGTCCAAAGCGGCATGGACACTGAACCAAAAGGGAGAGGAGCTCGGAGTTCTCTTTCTTTGGGCACATGAATTTTGTCTGTGAGCTTTACGTCCGAATTAAATTTTTTATTTATAAACACTATTGATTTTTTTTTTAAATTTAAGTGTCAGAAACACTCAAACGCGTAAGCAATTTTAATTTTAATTCTCTTATTATAGCTAACTATCTAATACTAGCTCTTTCTGTGGAATAGATATTGAACTTGGACTGAACCCCGCAAATCTGTAAAACTCAACACTTAAAAAATAAATAAGCCATAAGATAATTACCAAATGGAGTTATAACGAACAAACAGAGTCTGATACAACCGTAGTTTTTTACTCTAAAATCGTATGCAAGTGGAGTACATAATTATGCGTACTAAAATAAAGTTATTTGAGAATAACACCAAATTATCACTTTCGATGGTAATGGGTTTTAGATACAAGTGTAGCTGATAGATCAGGTAAGATTCACAAGCAACCAAATGCTAATTATAAAAATGCTAATTATAACTACTGTGGTTAAGAGCTTTTCATATTATACTAACTTTTTCGCTTTTGTTAGTCACTTTCCATACCGCGTGAACGTGTTTTTACTCCGCATATGGAGGAAACGATTACTCATCTAAAAGGGAGCTGGGGACAGGGTAGGATTTCGGATTTCGGATTTTCCAGACAAACTTCAAAGGAAATGAAATCAAAACACTAAATTGATAGTTTCTACAACATAAAATGCCTGATTGACTCCTCATTAATCAAAACAATGTCTTTGCAGTTGGCATGATTACAGGACCAATTGCTCATCGCAACTCCAAAAACCCATATCCAATACGGGAAAGGGGTTTGGAGTTCCAAAATCCACCTCAGCATCCACATTGACCTCTCTCTTTCTCCTCTTCATCCGCGTCATCAAGCTGTCATCACTGCACGTGGACGGTGAGCTAGGCTCAAAAGACAAACGCTTGCGGCCAACCCTAACATGCTCGTACTCAGCCGACCAGATGAGGTGAGGGAAGTTGAGCTTGGCCTTGGAACCCCTCATTTTGAAAGCTGCCCGGTCATAGGCCAATGCCACGTCCTCGGGTGTCTTGTAAGTTCCGAGCCAAATCCTTGCACCGTTCTTTTTGGGGTCCCTTATCTCCGCAGCATATTTTCCCCACGGTCGCCTCCTCACTCCTTTATAATGTGTCTTCTCGACCAGCACTTGTACCTCCTGGTCCACCATCTCCAATTTCTTCTCCTTCACCAAACCAATGCTGTTATAATCAACGGTCGTCACTTTGAAATCAAGTTCTTGATTCGAAGCCAGACCAATGTTGTTATAATCAACAGTGGTCACTTCAAAATCAAGTTCTTGATTCGGAGCTGAAGGCATCGTCCACCCGGAATTGACCTTGTTGCACATAGTGCTGTTACTGCTGTATGCCAACATGTCCTCCGAGTTGTCGACTTTGAGGGGCAGTTCGCTCCAACTCTCCATTAGTAACAGATTGTGGAAGCTTGAACTCCTTGAGTACATGTTTGTAGGGGTTGGTGCATAAGATGTTGCGTGAACGCCGTCATCCTCACCTACAAAAAGATGCTCACAAATGGGTTTCAATGCATCGAATCGATCAGCCTCAAAGGGACTGAAGATTTCCTGAAGCATTTTTGTTTCTGGCTAGATTTTGTAGCTTTCAGATGACTGAATGTAGAAGATCGAAGGGATGATTTGGTTTCTGAAGTAAGAGTGGAGCTGAAAAGAACATGAAAGTGGAAGCTATATATATTGGTTAAGCTTGACCGCTTGGGTGGTGGAAGATTTAAGGGAAGATTTCGGATGGAGCTTCCGAGAAACTGGATTTGGTGATGACTAATCATCAACACATGTTTCAAATGCTCAATTGAACTTTTTTTAATAATAAAAGACATAAATTGATATGTTTTTCTTATCCGTACTGAATTTAAAAAAAAAAAAAAAAGGAATGGGGCGCGCTCCCTTTTAATTAATTGGGGATGGACGATGATATTTGTTTTTTTGGTAAAAGGTAATAGGTATATAGACAATAGCACAAAAAGCTATACAGAAGTACAGCAAAGGGAGGGGACCCGGCACCAGCTCACACTCAGAAGGACAGAAAATCCAAACGAGTGGAAGGGGGCCAGGGCCAAGGGGAGAAAAGGGGAGGGAAGAGCTGCGAGAGATACATTGCAGATAAAAGCAGCAGCAAAAGAAGGCCAAAACAGCGGCCAAGGGCAAAGAGCACACAATACTGTGGCCCACACAAGGAAAAGACGCAAAGAGGAGAAGAAGTATAGGAGAGACAGAAGATGGGAACCCAACCCGCAACAGGATCGAGAGAGATCCATCAGAAGTATCAACCAGCAAGAGCGAGAGCCAAATCAATCAAAGATGGAGGGAGGGATGCCCCAACTAAGTTGTAGTCTTCTATTACGAGGGTTGTCCGGGACCTTGGAAAAAGAAAGAGCCCTGTCATTGATAGCTTTACGAAGGAGGTCCTTTAGAGCCGGGATGTATAATCTTTCATTGTGGAAGATAATGTTATTTCTTACTTTCCAAATGAGATAACATAAGGCACCAAAGGCAAAGCGAGCCAAGGATTGGTGGAAGGATGCATCAGAAAGGTGTTCAATAACCCATAAAAGATTGTCGTTCCAAGCAAGATTCCTCCAAGGTAAGTTACACTTAGCCACCCAAAAAGATGCAAGGTGATTAGTGATAGAACATCCAAAGAAAAGGTGATCAACCGAGTCTGGTATAGAAGAGCATAAGGCACAAGTAACATTAGGGATTCTCTTGTGAGCTAATAACAATACCTGGGTTGGCAGTCGATTGTGGGAGATTAACCAAAGATGGGTTTGATATCGAGGAGGTAAGGAGGGGCTCCATATAAACCTCGACCAAGGGACTGCAACACCCCTCGGCCTTAGAAGGCACCAAGCTGAGGCAGTAGAAAACACTATGGACGACGATGATATTTGTTCATGCTTTTGCATTTAATTTGTGATTTTTAGATCCGATGCGTGGGTGCCGTATAGATTCAATCACATATTATGCATGTGCTTCAAAAGAAAATTCCATAACGTCTTCTCTATTCAAATATACATTTTTTTTTTTTTTTGGTCCTGGTAAATTTTAATAAATGTTGGTAAGCACTCTAAAGGGCCTAAATCGCAAAAATGCAATCGAGTCATAAAGTGCAATTGAGTCATGAAGTTTGTCCAATTGGCACAATGAAGTCCTCCCCCTAACTCCACTTGATTTGGCTAATTAAAAATGCCAATGTGAGTATTTTTATTATTATTTTTTTTCCTACCTGACTATTAACTTTAACTCAAGTATGAACCAATGCCTAAAACCATGTTGTTAAAAACATGCAATCAATTTCTAAAACTTTAAAACATACAATCAAATTCTAAAACTTGCAAAATTGATGTAATGAAATCCCTTCCTTAACTTCACCCGATTTGGCTAATTAAAAATGCCGATGTGGGTGATTTTGTTTTTTGTTTTTTTCCTACATAACTATTAACTTTAACTCGAGTATGAATGAATGCCTAAAACGATGTTGTTAAAAACATGCAATCAAGTTTTAAAACTCGCTAAATTGGTTCAATGAAATCCCTCCCTTAATTCTATCCAATTTAGCTAAACAAAAATGCCAATATGGGTGATTTTATTATGGGGAGAATTACCAAAAAAGTAATAAACCTATTGCAATTATGCCAATTCAGTCCTAAACTTTTTTTTGGCCAATTTAGTCTTAAACCTTTTACAATTGTGCCAATTTAGTCCATCCGACCAAAATTGGCCGGCCGGTGTCTTTGAGGTGGACGCCGGCCAGCCGGCAAACGATTTTTTAATATTTTTTTAATATTTTTTCTCTTTTTTTTCCTTATCTTCTTCTTCGTCGGTTGGCACCAGCTAGTTGGCCAAAGGCGAGGGCTGGCGAGTTTAGCCTTGCCGGCCACTGGCGTAGGCGAGCCTCGCCCAACGATGGCGAGGCCGCCGTCGCCCAGCCAAGGCGAGGCTCGGCCTCGCCCAGCCATGGCGAGGTTGAGCCTCGCTAGATTTGATGACGGTGGCCTCGCCGTCATTGGGCGAGGCTTGCCTTCGCTTATGGCCAGCAGGGGCGAGCCTCGCCTAGCGATGTCGGCCTCGTCAGCCACTAGTGAGGTCAACCCTCGGCCAGCCAAGGTGAGGGTCAACCTCACCAGTGGCCGGCGATGCTGCCGTCGCCAGATCTGGCGAGGTTGAGATGGCTAGGCGAGGCCGAGCCTCGCCTTGGCTGGGTGACGGCGGCCTTGCCGTCATTGGGCAAGGCTCGCCCCCACCGGCCATTGGCGAAGGCGAGGCCGCCGTCGCCAGATCTGGCGAGGCTCAACCTCACCATGGCTAGGTGAGGCTGAGCCTCGCCTTGGCTGGGCGACGGTGGCCTAGCCGTCACTGGGCGAGGCTCGCCTTCGCCAGTGGCCAGCGGGGGCGAGCCTCCCCAGTGGCTGGCGAGGCTGACCTCGCCAGCCCTCGCCTCTAGCCGGCCGACCGGCACCAGCCAAAGGATGAAGAAGATAGGAAAAAAAAAAAAAAAGAAAAAAATTTAAAAAATTTAAAAAAAATCGAAAAAAATCACAAAAAAATAAAAAAAATTAAAAAATCGTTCGCCGGTCGGCGTCCATGTCAGCAGCAGCTGGCCAATTTTGGCCGGATAGAATAAATTGGCACAATTGTAAAAGGTTTAGGACTAAGTTGGCCAAAAAAAAAAGGTTTATGACTGAATTGGCACAATTGCAATAGGTTTATGACTTTTTTGGTAATTCTCCCTTTTATTATGTTCTTTTTCCTACATGACTGTTAACTTTAACTTGAGTATGAACCAATGCCTAAAATGATGATGTTAAAAACATGCAATCAAGTTTTAAAACTTAAAAAATATAATCAAGTTCTAAAACTTGTTAAATTGATGCGTTGAAATCCCTCCCTTAACTCCGCTCAATTTGGCTAATTGAAAATGCCGATGTGGGTGTTTTTATTATTTTCTTTTTCCTACAAGACTGTTAACTATAACTCAAGTATGAACCAATGCCTAATGGCGTTAATTTCCCGAATCACAACCTTGCTTGGTGTTCTTATTATTTTCTTCATCGCCCACTTCTTGGTGTAGGCTTTGGCAAGAGTGTGGATGAGAGGCGCGGGAGGGCGAGACTGGATCTAAGCTGGCCGTCCTCGCTAGGGACTATCCAGGGGATGAAGAGCTGGTGGCCTGTCCTGTGGATGAAGTTGCTGTCGCCTATGTTGAAGTCGGAGTGGGCCTAGGCTTCGGCTTGTGCTTGAACAGAGCAAAGGAGATTTGATAGCTCGGGCCATGGCAATTGAATGCTTCTTCAAGCTCGCAGTCATGGCCATTTGAGCTTCATCAAGCTCGATCATGACTGCTCAGGTTTCATCGTGCTCATGAAGTAATGGTGGAGCTCGAGGCCATGTTGGGGGTGATTCATATTCTCCATTGACAGGGTGGCACGGGGGTCCCAAATTCTTTTTCTTTTCATCTCAATTTAACTTGATTGAGGAAATGAAGTTTTCCTATGTTACAACACGGCACGAATATTGGCATTTCTACTGTGGTAAAAAAGGGAAAATAATTACCAAAATTTTTAAATTATGACCACATGACACATTTATCTTAATTTTTTTTATGATACAAAAAACTCAAAACTAAGCACATTATGACATTTATCATCCGTTAAACTTCCATCCCAAATCACCGTTAAAAAGCTGACATGAATTTAACGTGGCACTTTGAGGGACAAACGGCATTGATGTGGTGCCACGCAAGAGCCACATAGGAAAAAGACAGAAAAAAAAAATTGTTCACCGTCTTCTCCAGTACCTCGCGAAGTACTGTTCATCGCTTTCATCATCTTCAATCACTTGGTCAAGCTCGTCCGGCGCTCTTGCTTCGTTGCCTATTGCTACCTGGACCTCTGGTGGTGCTCGGTGGCGCTTGCCTGACCACCACAAGCTTAGAAGATCGAGGTCAGACCAAACCAAGCTTCGAGCTCGAACAGCCATGGTGGCCACGAGCTTCGAAGCTTGGCATTGGCCGCTTGCCACCACCCCTGAACTTCAAAGGTCGGGGTCAGAACCTCAAGCCAAGCTTTGAGATAGAGCAGCCGCGAGCTTCAGAGCTTCGCCATGGAGGCCTGTGACCACCCGCGAGCTTCAAGCGGCTTCAAAGCTTGGCCTTAGCGGCTCGTGACAACCCGCAAGCTTCGAAGCTCGAGGTCGAGCTTCAAGCTAGAGCGGTCATGGCGACCGTGGGCTTCGAACTTGGCCATGGCGGCTTGCGACCACCTGCGGCTTTCGAAGCTCGACCTTCATGCTGCTTCGAAGCTTGGTCTTGGCGGCTTGCGACTACACGTGAGCTTCGGAGGTCGAGGTCAAACCCTCGACCAAGCTTCGAGCGAAGAGCGGCCATGGTGGCCGCGAGCGGCCAAGATGGCCGCGAGCAGCTTGGCCATGGTGGCTTGCTACCACCCGCGAGCTTCAAAGGTCGAGGTTAGACAAGCCAAGCTTGGAGCCAGAGAGGGCATGGCGGCAGCTCAAGCTCGACCTTCTCGAAATTCTAACAAAGGATAAATATATCATAATATGTATAATTTGGGTTTTCTATAATTTTTTCTGACGCACACTACTTTGTACGATGGAATAAGTCCATCTATATGTCATGCGGTGAATCACTGATTTCACTTCCTTTAATTTGGTTGCACAAATTTTGATGTAAGATAAAGCTTTATCTGGGGTCATCCAACGTATATCCTTATAATTCGTCAAGAAATTATAAGAAACTCATTCCACTTCTTAGTATTGATTGAAACATGATAAGTGACAATATAGATCTTTTAATAGTTTTTCATTATTTAATAATTTTCATTTTATTTTTAGGTGGAGTGGTCGGGTGATAATCTTGGGTCAGTTTTTATGAACCGAATAAAGTCCACCTCCCTAGTGCGATCAAAGATAGACCATCCACATTATGACCAGTGTATCTCATGAAGTCAGGGTTTTCATTAACTTACTCTCTTTTTTTTTGGAAATCTCAATGGAAATTCATTTCTCTGTCGTTTGGTTATAGCAATGCTAGATACGCGGAGGTTTGACCGACTTCCATCCTGCCAAAAATGGATGGCTAGGTAAAGCAAAACTTGCATACCAAATGAAGAACGCGATGGATCATATTTGACTCCATCAAGACGCTTGAAGTCCAATTATACGTGTTTCTGGATAATCGGAGCCTCCTTCAAAGACACACGAAGAACGCCTTCCTGTGGCTTTGTTCATCTCTATCTAATCCTAAGTATAAAATGCATCTCGAAGGCACAAAGTCAACCTCGTGCGCAATGCGTGGCAATGTTTGACCTGCGAAGTTGTTCGATGCTCATGCAAGCATGCAAAAACATGCATTTCAAAAAATTTAGTTTGTGGATTCCATGTTGTGCTCTTTTCATACTTAGACTAATGTAAAGTTTGTATGTCAAGTTTATTGATGAAATTAGAGTTGCTGTAAAATTTCATGTGGAAGATGATGATGCTAGTACGAACACTTAGAATGGGGTGAATAGGTGTTTAAAAGAAATTCTAACAAATAAATACGAAATAAAATAAGTTACGAACAAAGTTTGAATAATGATCAGAGTCTGATAAACGAGTCATTAAACTTTTGATAGACGTTCAGAATCTGTTATGTAATAGAACAGACTTTTGAAATGACCTGTAAATGTGCAATAGAGATAGAACAGACTTTTGAAATGACTTGTAAGTGTGCAAGAGAGTTAAATAAGGAGAGTTAATGGAAGATAAGATTGCAAATGAAATTTATAGTGGTTCGGGTTAGATCAAGCCTAATCCACTCTTTCGCACTAACAGTCTACTGAATGGATCTAGGCTTAAAACCAGAGAAGACAGAGTCAGTTTCTTGCAAGTATGCCTTCCCACAATAGGTGAACCTCATGTTCAAGCCCTTCAGGGACAGTCTTTTAGTAGAAAACTACTCAGACTTTTAGTTCAAAGTCTAGAGATACTCAGAGATGCCAAAATGGTAACATTTCTAATTATCCGAGCTACATTTCTCAGAGGATCCTACCAAGCTGGACAAGAATAAGTATTTAGAAGGACATTAAGAGTTTTAATAAAACACTCACTTTACTTTAAGGGACTCAACTCAACACATTACATCCTCCTTGCCTTTTATAGGCATTTAGAGGTCATAAGCAAACAAGGACCAAACTCATAGGTCTTAAAACAAATAGGGGCTCTAGAAAAACTGGTCGATAATTATTCTTGGTGATATGAACAGTGATAATGAATAGTGATTTCCTTAGCTTACTGCTACAATGATTTGCTACAATCAGCGATCTCTTCTGTCATGGGTATTGTAGTCATAGTTTGAGTCATCGGAATTATATATTTTTGCAAGAAGATGTTCTTCATATTTTTGTTCAAGTTCTACAAGTTGGATATCAAAGGATCAAAGGGAATTCGAGTATTCCACATGTTTACCTCGTTTGATGAAGATGCTTCTTCATGATTTCTAGAGAATCCTGGAATGTTGGCAGGCATGTTTGGCTAAGGCAATTGGATAGTTGAGCATAGTAAGATGTGTCCATCCCTAGAGATAAGAACATGGATCCTTAATCATAGTGGTCTTAAGTTAGAGCCCCCCCCCCCCCCCCCCCCAAACAATTGTGCATAGAGGTCTTGGGATGATTGTGCAGAGTCATTTGTGTTTGTCATTTCTTGCTCATGTGATGATGGGGTTGTCCTTGCAGCATGTCTAAATTCTTCGAGTGCTTCTTTGGTTGCCATGACAATCAATGAGCTTATGGGTTCATTATGTTCAAGAGTTGCTAGTTGCCTGGCAAGCCCCTTTTGCATATCCCTACATCCCTACGGTTTCCGAACAGTGAACAACCATCATCATCGATCCTATTTGCCATAGCTTCATGGGCCACACTATCTCGCTGGTACCCACCAGAAGATGCGGCACCTTACTTCGCTTTGATTGTCTTAGGTTAATGCTTGTTGAAGGTAGGCCGGATTTGTCTAAGTTCATTTTAGTCTATGGTTTTTAAATGCATGTTATTAGTTAATTGAAGCTTATGTTGTCATGATTTGATCCGATTTTTTCCTTTCGGGAGTTTAGACACTAAAAAACTCCAATCAATGGTGTGATTAATTCAAATCATTACGTGTATTTCAATACATAGATATTGCATGTCATTGTCTCATGCATATTTAGAGTTTAGGGCACGTTCATAATTTGTTATCTAGGGCAAAGCATTTCAGTCTTAGAGTACATGCAGATTGAAAGTAGTTCATGGTTTTTATTAGTTGAAAACAAAAGAGAAAAAAAAATGTTACTTGTCTTTCTTATAGTTTGCATGTAGACTTAGGCTTAATTTGGTCATATATCAAGTAATGCACGTAATCTAGAAAATCACATTTTTCATAATTATGTGGTGAAGATTGGAGTAATTAGTCATTGCATTTCATGCATCATTCATGTTGCATATCATAAAAAGAAAAATGTGAAGAGTCAGCATCACTAAGTCGATATTCTTTTAATAAAGGTCAGTTAGTCACGTATAGAGTCCTAGGATATAATTGGCTGTTTTCATAACCATAAATATAATACAAAAAATAGCATTGCATATAACTTGCATCCTAGGATTAGTCCATGATTAATTCTATCTTATGTCATAGGCATATCATATAGCTACCTTTAGGAATTGATCCCGTATCATTGCATATAGTTAATCCATTATAGCATAGCATGCATGACATTTTAGGACTTTATGTTACTTCATCAATGCATGTTAGATTAGTGCATATAATCATAGCTTTATGTGAGTCGTGTCCATATTGCATTTAGGGAGTTCATCTCATAAACAAGAAAACACAAAAAGAATGAATTGACATTGCATCTTAGATATCTCAAAATAGCTTAGGTCATGCATTAGTCAAATTCATCAACATTTCTATTTATAGATGCATTTCTCATCGCATGCGCACCACCCGGGCAGCGTTCCCACTGCCCGGTACCTTCATTTGGCTGTACCTCCCACGGAATGCTAAGCATGGACCGTGGCCTGGCATCGCGGCCATCCGGTAGGGTCACCCAGGGAACTTAATCCCGTGGCGCGGTGCCCAATGAGAGATAGAATCTTTTTTAAGGCCTCTCTCATGCCTTTACGGAAGACAGACACGCAGGGACTCCCACCCCAGGGCGGGTCCCTCTGCCTATTTCTTCCTTGAGCAGTTTAAGGACCTGCTCAGGTCTATTGTTTTCTAAGTCTAAACTTGCAGAATCCCTGTCTCAATTAGTGGTGAATACACATCCATTCCTGTTTGCTCATGCATTTCTGGTTCTTTAATCTTCTGAGTAATTTACTATTTTGATTATTGAATTTTCCACTTTTAGGAGTTGAACCTCACATGTACATGCGCATGTTTTTGTATCTTTCTACCCTCGCTATCCCTGTAAGTGTTCTATCTTCTTTGTCATTCTTATATATTACAATGTGTCTCCCAATCATGATCGATCAATACTTGTCAGGTTGCGTGGAAGGAATGACCAAGAAGTTCGTACTCGAAGGAAAGAGTGATGGGATGACACCCCTCCGACGTCGAATGAACGAGTTAAACAATGTAGTGCAACGTCTGTCAGATCGCGTGGATAAGCTGGAGAAGGTCTTTGCGACTCTACCTCTTCCTCCAAGGTCAAACCCAATGAACCGGGTAAAGGCCGCTAATTTTAATTCGACCGGCAAAGCTGAAAGTGATAAATATGTCCGAGCAACCAATAATACTACCGTTGTCATTGATGAGGATTTGAATGATAGAATGAGTTCGAATTGCCCAAAGCAAGGGCATGTTTAATTATCCGCATATTCCTCTACATAGAGTCTTTCCTACTTCCTCGGATTTCGGTTTCTTGTTTTCAATAATGTAACTCGTTCCTTTCAATAAATTGCAAGTTCATGAGAAATTTTCCTATTTTGAGGACATGTGAAAGCACATCAAATTGGCCCTATGATCAAATCTCTTTGAAGGTTGGGCTTCTGCACAATCCCTCCAAAATTTGTCGAAGTCAAAATTTTCAATACATCTCAAAAAATAAAAACTTGTGATTTTAGAATGCACATGAGGTAGCAAGACAAATTCTGATGATCTAGCAGAGGAATAAAGCCCTAAATTTTATAGATGCTCAGAGATGCCATTTTCTGTGCAAACCGAGTCGGAAGACTGCCTTGAAATATTCATACCTTCAAGATGCGATTTAATAAGGGAGGATTGCCATCAGGTCCCATTTGTTCTACCTCCGCACTATTCATTCATATGCTAACGTATGATGTTGTACTTAATGTAGATTACATAAACCCAATAGCATGGCGGAGCCCAATCAACTCCACACATGCCCTTGAGAAAGAAACTTACAGAGGTAGACAGAGTCAATGTGAGGGCTAATCTTATATCGATCAGGCACGATGTCATCTCCAAGAGTGTTAAGAAGTGTTCGCTCTTAAAACTTCATGCACGCCACTGACAGGTAACAAAGTGGGGCAAGCCATCGGCAAACGAGGAGATATAAAGGAACTGAGACAAAAGGATCACCTGACTTTTGAAGAAAATGGTGTATCTCATGCCTGAACATAGCTTGATTAATACCACTCTTTTCCTTTGTAGGTGACAAGATGCTTAGCAAGGACGATCGCAGTTTCCCGAATCCTACAAGTGTTGATTCCCCATCACTTCAAAAATATCATTATTGTGCGAACCGACTCATAACTTGTTGGGGGTAAATAATAGACTTGAATGGGTGATTAGTTGAAGGTCCAAAATCCCAAATCATTATAGAGAACTTCTATGAGCTCTCATTTCAAAGAGGGGTAAGGCGCAATATCTAAAGAATCATATTGTAAAGGTTTTTTTTTTTTTTTTTTTTTTTTTTTTTTTTTTTTTTTTTTTTTTTTTTTTTTTTTTATGATCTTGTTCCCGTTATTGCATAACGAAATTATTGGATGGATTTATAGAACGAACCTATGCATTTCTAGTAATATTTCTTCCACCTTATGTTTTCCTCGATTATACATACATGCACGCATTCCGTTCATTATAGTCCTTGTTCAATAAAATAAAAAAATAAAGGAATGCGACCTAGATCTTTTTTCTCAAATTTTGCATCGGATAATTAGGAATTAAAATACATTAATTAACAACTGCCGCAAATATATACTAAGCAACTAGAAAATAAACATTTAAAACACTTGTTCCAGTCTAGCCACTAATTGAAGTTTTTTGGAAACTCCAAAAGGAGTAATAAATTAAAGAAAATTTGAATCTGAAAATTTCTCTCTCTGCACTCATTTCTGCTCTGCCGTGCATCAAGCGGCCGTTCCCCTGCCGTCGCCGATGAACCACATTACGGCTGCCCCTACTCCGGTGCTCACTCGCTTCTCTCTTACGGCTCGTTGCTGCTCCGTCGTGTTCGTTCCAGCGTTCCTGGGATCGCATATGCAGCACGCGGAGGAGGAGCAGGCCTCTTTGAGCTCCCCTCAACATCGGCAAGCGTCGCCCGCCGAGCGAGACCCCCATGTTGGAGAAATCGTTCCAGAATATTGTGAAGCTGACAAAACATTTCCTTCAGTCTAGTCTGTGTATCTGCAGATCGTTTAGTGTAAAGTCTGAAGACTTTCTGACTACCAGACTCAAGATTCAAGACTCAAGATTTGAGACTTAAGATTCAAGACTCAAGACTATTCTCATTGATAGTCTTTCTGATCCAGTGATGAAGGAAATCCAGAGCCGAAGTATATGGTTAAGGATTTAATCCCATCGTCTGGAGAAGATCTTTTTGGTTGGATAAATATAACGGATTCTTTTGTTCGTATCTAGATCAATTGAAGATCCGATGGTCGACGAAGTATTCTTGGAATGTTCTATTCTTGGAAACCAAGATCCTGATTGTATGGGCAAACAGGATTGATGGGCTATCGTCGGAGTTCCTTTTATAGCTCGAATGATCTTCTTAATTGATTCCGTCCAACGGGTAGATTGGAGGAATTCCTTTTGCAAGTGCCAACGGTATGATGGCATAAAGGAGTATAAAAAGGAAGTCGTTCTAGTTGTTTGAGTATGTGATTGATAGAAAAATTCCAGAATCAAAGCACCTTGATTATTAGTCGATACGATCGAGCGAAATTGTATACACGAGAGTGTCTATACTTGGTGATACCTTGAGCGAGTGTGGTAGATCATTTACACCGAGAAATCAAGGAAGATCAACACTGTAACATCTCTTTGTTCATAGTGGAATCCAGCCAAATTGGCTGTCAGTGCAGAAGAGTGGACGTAGGCTTGAATCAAGCCGAACCACAATAAACCGCGTGTTTAATTCTCTTTTTCCTTACTTAGTCTTATGTTGATTATTACTCTTTGCAAATCCTTCGACTGTCTAAGTATTGCGCAAGTATACAGAAATTATCAAGAAAAATCTTTGCATACCTATTCACCCCCTCTAGGTACTCATACTAGTAATATCAATTGGTATCAGAGCCCGTGTTCTTACTCTGTTTGAAGTGTTTTACTTCAGAGTAAAAGATCCATGGCTAGTATGCTAGCACCAGGGCTGATGGAAGGGCAAAGCAATACCAGACCACCCTACTTTGACGGAAAGGATTATAACAGCTGGAAGAACAAGATGAAAGCTTTCTTACGATCCAAGGATCCTCTGGAATGGGATGTTGTGGAAAGAGGAATTACTCCTACTGCTGCATCAATCTCTGAAAGAGGAAAAGAAACTGTTGATGCTAGCGGAATGACTCAGGAAGAGATAAACAAGAGACAAGCACTCGATGCAAAAGCAATTTATTCTTTATATTGTGCCTTATCTCCAACTGAATATAATAGAATATCTTCTTATGTTACAGCAAAAGAAGTATGGGATAGATTACACATCACCTATGAAGGGATAGATCGAGTAAAGGAGACCAGAATTAACATTCTCCTCGGACAATATGAAGCCTTCAAAATGAAACCAGGAGAATCTATAATTGACATGTTTAGTCGTTTTACAGATATTGTCAATGGTCTTGAGAACCAAGGACAAAAAATTTCTGATCCCATGAAGGTAAACAAGCTACTACGTGGACTCTCCAAGGACTGGAATCACATAAAGACTTCAATAAGAGAGACGCAAAGAATCATGCCTCTATCTGTCGACGAGCTAATTGGAACCTTTCAGTCTTATGAAGTGGAATGAATTAATGAAGACGAAGATCCAAGAGGTAAGAAATCTATTGCATTAAAATCAAATGATGACTCTGATGATGCAGATTCTGAAGATGATATGGACGATGAGGAGCTCGCCCTCATGATAAGAAGATTCAGAAAACTGAATAGAAAAGGCAGAAGGTTCAACTCAAAGAAACAAAGTTTCCAGAGACAGCAGACCAAGTCTGTTGATGATGAGGAACCAAACAAAGATGTAGTCTGTTTCAAATGTAAGAAGAAGGGACACATCAGACCCAATTGTCCTATTCTGAAGAAGAAAAGAGGAAAAGCTGAGAAGTTTCGAAAAGCTCTCAAAGCTGAAATATGGAGTGATACAGAATGTGAAGAAAGTGATAATGAATATGCCAACATATGTTTGATGGCACATTCAGACTCGGACTCGATTGGATCGACTCGACAGTGAATTTGAGGTAAGTGATTTTAAAATTCCTGTCAAAGTCTCTAAATATATTGATGAACCGTGTTTCAGTCTTAAGACTTCTCTCAAAAGGATTTCCGAACTTAAAAAGGAAAACTCGGCTCTAAAACAAAAGGAAGTCATTTTAGAAGAAAGAGTTAAAAGTCTAGACCTAAATGTTTCTGTTCTTAAAGAAAAAGAAGATGATTTTTTGAAAGAAAATGTTTTCTTAAAAACGGACTTATTAAATATTTCAAAGAAGTTTTCGATAGGATCCGAAAAGCTTGAAAAAGTTCTTTCAGTTCAAAAACCTTACTTCAATAAGTTTGGTCTAGGCATGACAGCGGAAACAATTCCCTTGATTGATTTTCCTAAAGTTAAAGAAAGAATTAAGAAAAGACCGTCGAGAGAGGCTTACAAAAATCATTTCAAGAAAGTCTTTGTAAAGTCTGTTGGTCGAAATGCTCTAAGATGTTCAAAGTGTAACGAAGGATCACTTTGAAAAAGAATGTCCTATGGTTTGGAAGCCTGTTAAGAAAGTATGACCTAATAATGTTTATCCTACTAACACCAAAGTACCCAAGAAAATTTGGGTACCAAAGAAAACTTGAGACTCTCTTGTAAATGCAGGTCTCCGTCAAGAAAAAGATAAAATGGTACCTTGACAGCGGATGTTCAAGACACATGACAGGAGACTCAAAGTGCTTCGTAAAGCTTGTTCAAGTAAACGGTGGAAATGTTTCATTTGGAGGAAACGGCAAAGGAAGCATTGTGGGATTTGGAACTGTGAAAATTGGAAATCTCACAATAAGCAATGTTTCTCTAGTGGAAGGACTCAACTATAACCTCCTCAAAGATTAGTCAACCGTGTGATACTGGTTTCAAGATCTCCTTTCAAGAAGGAATTTGCTATGGAATTAGTAAAGACTCTACTCAGTCTTTCATGAGTCGAAGACATGGAAACATCTACCTCTTAGACATGAAATTGAATGAATCTCAATGCCTAATTTCAATCCAAGATGAAGCAAGCTTATGGTACAGAAAGCTTGGCCATGTCAATATGAAGCAATTAGCCAAAATCTCATCAAAACAGCTTGTTTGAGGTCTACCCAAATTACCATATCAAAAGTCCGATCCATGCACACCCTGTATTATGGGAAAACAGGTAAGAAACTCATTTAAGCCAATAAATCACGTCTCTACTAATCATGTACCACAGTTGCTGCATATGGATCTCTTCGGACCAACCAGAACCCAGAGTATTAGAGGTAAGAAATATTGCCTAGTAATTGTGGATGATTACTCCCGTTTTACTTGGGTATATTTCCTTGCAAGTAAGTCAGAAACCTTTTCCTATTTTGAAAATTTTGCTAAAAAGGCTCCAAATGAAAAAGGATGTGTTATCTCAAGTATAAGAACATATCATGGAGGAGAATTTGAAAATCAAGATTTCACAAAATTGTGCGATGAATCTGGATTTAAGCATGTGTTCTCCTCTCCATACACTCCTCAGCAAAATGGAGTTATGGAAAGAAAGAATAGATCTCTTCAAGAAATGGCTAGAACTCTTTTAATTGAAAGTAAAATTTCTTTACGTTTTTGGGCTGAAGCTGTTTCAACAGCATGCTATATCATCAATAGAGTTTTCCTAAGACCTATTCTTGAGAAAACCCCTTATGAATTATTCAAAGGTAAGAAGTCTATTGTTTCATACTTTCATGTGTTCGGTTGCAAATGCTTTATATTGAAAAATGCAAAAGATCGAGTTGGTAAGTTTGAAGAAAGATCAGATGAAGGCATCTTCCTTGGATATTCTACATCAAGCAAAGCCTACAGAGTCTATAACAAGAAGAGCTAGACGGTGGAGGACTCAATGAATGTCAAATTTCAAGACTCTACGCAAGATGAATCCAGTCAGACTCAATATGAAGAGTCTGAACCTGCTCTAGACCTTCCTAAGCTTACAACTCAAAAAGTATCTCAGACTCTAGAAGACCAGCATCAAGATGTTCATGAAGATTCAAATAAAGAAAGAGATCATCATCCAGACAAATAAACTAGTAACTGGAAGCACAAGTCCAGTCATCCTAAAGATCTCATTATAGGCGAAATTAATGAAGGAATTCGCACCAGATCCAAAAGACGTGAAGAGTCTAGTGCTGTGGCTCTCATCTCTGAAATTGAACCAAAAAGCATAGAAGAAGCTTTATCTGATGAAAGCTGGATTGAAGCTATGCAAGAGGAGCTCAGACAGTTCAACATTAACGATGTCTGGGAATTGACATCTAAACCAAAAGGTAAAACTGTTATTGGAACCAAATGGGTGTTCAGAAACAAGATGAATGAAAAAGGA
The DNA here is from genome assembly GCA_017140475.1 of Eucalyptus fibrosa. Classification (NCBI taxonomy): domain Eukaryota; kingdom Viridiplantae; phylum Streptophyta; class Magnoliopsida; order Myrtales; family Myrtaceae; genus Eucalyptus; species Eucalyptus fibrosa. The sequence continues at coordinate 10,724,094 of CM029511.1, forward strand.
AAAGTCGTACGAAATAAAGCAAGACTCGTGGCCAAAGGATACACGCAAGAGAAAGGAATAGACTATGATGAGACTTACGCTCCTGTAGCAAGGTTAGAAGCTATTCGTCTATTACTTGCGTTTACTTGTTACAAAAATTTCAGGTTATTCCAAATGGACGTCAAAAGTGCTTTCCTAAATGGATTTATCCAAGAGAAAGTTTATGTGGAACAACCGCCTGGGTTTGAAGACCCAAAGAAGCCGACTCGCCTTCGAGACGAAAAATGCCTTGTATGGTCTAAAGCAAGCACCTCGAGCTTGGTACGACAGACTAAGTAAGTTCTTATTACATAATGGTTTTGTCAAAGGTAAAGTAGATACTACTTTATTTATCAAAAAGGAAAACAAAAGCTTTTTACTCGTTCAAATATATGTGGATGGCATTATTTTTGGATCCTCTAATGAAAATCTATGCAAGAAATTTTCTAAGTCTATGCGGGATGAGTTTGAAATGAGTATGATGGGAGAATTAACATTCTTTCTTGGTCTTCAAATAAAGCAATTGAAGGAAGGAATTTTCATTTACCAAGAAAAATATGCTAATGATCTTGTCAAAAGGTTTGGATTGGAAAATTGCAAGAAGACTGATATACCAATGTCAAGCTCTTTAAAGATAGACAAAGATGAAGAAGGGAAGAAAGTTTATCAAAAGTTGTACAAGAGCATCATCGGTTCACTTCTTTATCTGACTGCTTCTAGACCTGACATTTTGTTGAGTGTTTGCATCTGTGCTAGGTTTCAATCAGATCCTAGAGAATCCCATCTCAGTGTTGCAAAACATATTATTAAATACGTTGCTTCATCTTCAAGCATTGGTCTTTGGTATCCTAAGAAGGGAGACTTTAATCTTCCGGGATATTCGGATGCGATCCGGCCGAGCTGCGAGTCGATAGAAAGAGTACTTCAGGAACTTGCCAGCTGCTTGGAAGTAGGACAGTGTCTTGGTTTTCAAGGAAACAAAGCACTGTAGCTCTCTCAACAACAGAAGCAGAGTATGTTGCCCTTGGAAGCTGCTGTTCACAAATTCTATGGATAAAACAACAGCTACAAGACTTTGGGATTGAAGACTCATGCACAGAAATCAAATGTGGCAACACCAGCGCAATCAATCTCACAAAAAATCCAATTCTTCATTCAAGAGCAAAGCTCACTTTATTAGAGATCATATTCAAAGTGGAGAAATCTCGATTCAATTTGTTGATTCAAAAGGTCAACTAGCGGATATATTCACAAAGCCTTTGGAGAAAAATCAATTTGATTTTATCCGCTCCAGACTCAACATTTTGAAGCTCGAAGAAGTTAAAGTCTAGAGACTCTCCAACCTTCAGACTCAGAAAGTTGATGACCATCAGACTCAAATCTCTCAGACTCAGATGTTGATAACTATAGACTGTAAGTTGTTTCTTTATCTAAACTCGAAAAGGTATGATCTTTCGTTTAGTTATTTTGTAGTCTCCGTGAAAATCGAAAAACTTGTCTTTTCAAAAGGATTAATTTTGGCAGTTATTGATTTCGAAAAGAGGTATTCGTACACTTTCCTTGTACCGATTAAACTTCCTCTTTTCAAAACTGAGTTATATATACAGTTTTCACTTTCAATCTTCAAAACCCTAAAAGCATTCTCCTCTCAATCTGGTTTCTACTTCGAGTTCATCCTCGACAAAGTTGTCATCTTTTCTTGGGAAAGCAAGCAAAGGAATCTCTCAGCGACAAGAAGAATGTCTTCTTCGAGGAAGTCTTCAAGAATCGCGACAAGGGGACCACAGAGGATGAAGGAGGGACCTACCCACTTCGATCTCATAGAAGAGGAAGAACTATCGAGACAGCATTAGAACCCGACTCATTCTCCACCACGTCACTCAACGCCTTCTACCCCACAAGGTGCGAGTCAGCATCCGGAGGAAGAGATAATCGAGGACGCAGACCCAGTAAGAGTCCAAAAACCCTCGTTTATTTACAAACTTTACCATGCGTTGAAAAGTACTGCGACTCCGATGAAATATGTGGATGATTTTCTTAAAGAAAAGAACTATGGGAATGAGTATATCTTTTTGAAGAAAATGGAGGATTTGGGAATTGCTCCCAAAGGTAAAGCAGAGGAAGCACTTGCGAATATTCCCAGTGATCCTCGTATGTCGGGACCAAATTTGACTGATGAGAACGACGATGACAAAATGTTCACTGATTTTCAACCGAGATTAGGTGTTGCGGCGAAGGTGAAGGGAAAGAGGATGGAGTTATTCAAATCGAAAGAACATGAAAATTTGTTTTTCAGACTGTTGAAACGAGGGGTGATAAACCCTAGGAGTGTCGACTTCGATTTCCTGGATGCTGTGAATGTGAACTTGAGATAGAAGTTCAGTCTACTTCAACTGGAACGTTTTTGCACTGACACCACAGACGGATATGCACAACTGACTGCATATTTCTATTCAAATCTTAGCTTTATCGATCTGAATAGAATATCTTTCAATGTTCGAGATCAGGATTATGTGTTGGATGTGGACATGTTGGCGGACATACTTGGAGTTGAACGGGCATGATATCAACCAGTCAAAGTCTCAGTTGCTCGTGCCACAATGGACCTTGTCGAGGATAGAGATATTGAGGGAAAAATCATCTATTCAAGGATGCGTGCCATCAATATTGTGTTGCACAAAATTGTTATCAATTGCATTAGGACGAAGTCTACATCAAAGACTAATGTGTCTAATTCCGAAGCAAAATTGATGTACGCAATCAACTCAGGGAAGAAGTTCTCTCTCCTTCACACTATTCTCTTTCACATGTACAGAGCAATGTCGAAAGACAAGGGACAATTGCCTTATCCAGTCAGTGACCAAGATCTTCAGACACATGAATATTGAACCTCCACACACTCTTTGTGTTCGACCGTGCGATAAGATGGTGGTAGGATTAAAGATGTTGACAAAGATGCGTCTGAAAGAACTTTCTAAGGCAATGGAGAAATTCAGAGTGAAGACTCCAGTTCCGTCTACTTCAAAAAGAAAGGGAAAGGAAGCCATTGGTGCCCCATCTAAAAAGAAGAGAACTCTCATCTTGGAGGATGAAGATGAGGAGGAAGATCTCACAATCACTGCCTTGATAAGGACAAGACGTTCGTTCCCCAATCAACGAACAGCGGAGAAACAGAGAGAAGAAGAAGAAAAAGACAAGAACGAGAGAAGAAGAAGAGCGAGAGAGAGAAGGAGAAAGAAGTTGAAGAAGAAGGAGAAGAAGAGCAAGAAAAGTTTGCAACTGAATCTGGAGAGAAGGATACGAAGAGCATGATCACCATTCTTCCCCTCTTGATGTCCTAGAGACAGGGGAGTTGGCGAGCAAGAAAGGTCCTCACCTCATGCTGCCAATAGTGAAGGTCTAAGACAATCTCCAGCAGCCCCAGAAGAATTTCAGGCTTCTCAATTGCCTGAAGAAGGTCACGATACATTAGAACCAAATCTGCAAGACTTTACAGAAGCGCCATCGTCTGCGTTCACTCCATCTGAGAAAGCAAATGCTAGTACACAGACGGATAATTCTGCAGATTTTCGTCGTATTATGGATATTCTTCTGGAAATGCGCGGCCAAATCTATGCTCTGGACTGTGAAATTCAAGCCATGAAGAATGCTGGACAAGCATCTTCAGTTACCCTGGAGGATAAAATGAAAGACCTTGCTCTACAACTTCAAGCCAATGCCAAAGGAGAAGAGGTAACACAACTAAGGGAGGACTTGAAGAGGCTAGAAGGAGTAGTCCAGTCCATGGGAGATTTCCAGATCGTGCACATTCCCAAGCAGACATGACTCCTTTCTCACCTTTTTAATGATGACAAAAATGGGGAGAAGCAATTTGAACCAACCAACTTTTTCTTTGACTTTAATTTTTTTTTTTTGTGGTTGAATATGGTTGTTTATGACTTGAGTAAACTTGGGTGTAAACTTGAACTTGACTGAATTGGCTGTGGATTTAGATGCTTAACTGTTTGCATTTATTTCAAGTATTGTTATATGGTATTACTCATGAAAGACTAACCAATGTTCTGTGGATGTAGAGTCTGGTTGTTTTGTTAAATTTTATGAGATAGCCATATTGCTTGAGAAATGTTTTTGCAGGTCAAAGTGGTTCAAATCTATAGGAAAGTTTTGTCACCATCAAAAAGGGGGAGATTGTTGGAGAAATCGTTCCAGAATATTTTGAAGCTGACAAAACGTTTCCTTCGCTAGTCGTGTATCTCACAGATCGTCTAGTGTAAAGTCTGAAGACTTTCTGACTACCAGACTCAAGATTCAAGACTCAAGATTTGAGACTTAAGATTCAAGACTCAAGACTATTCTCATTGACAGTCTTTCTGATCCAGTGACGAAGGAAATCCAGAGCCAAAGTATATGGTTAAGGATTTAATCCCATCGTCTGGAGAAGATCTTTTTGGTTGGATAAATATAACGGATTCTTTTGTTCGTATCTAGATCAATTGAAAATACGATGGTCGACGAAGTATTCTTGGAATGTTCTATTCTTGGAAACCAAGATCCTGATTGTATGGGCGAACAGGATTGATGGGCTATCGTTAGGTTCCTTTTATAGCTCGAATGATCTTCTTAATTGATTCCGTCCAACGGGTAGATTGGAGAAATTCCTTTTGCAAGTGCCAACGGTATGATGGCATAAAGGAGTATAAAAAGGAAGTCGTTCTAGTTGTTTGAGTACGTGATTGATAGAAAAATTCCAGAATCTGAAGCACCTTGATTATTAGTCGATACAGTTTGAGCGAAATTGTATATACAGAGAGTGTCTATACTTGGTGATACCTTGAGCGAGTGTGGTAGATCATCTACATCGAGAAATCAAGGAAGATCAACACTGTAACATCTCTTTGTTCATAGTGGAAACTAGCCAAATTGGCTATCAGTGCAGAAGAGTGGACGTAGGCTTGAATCAAGCCGAACCACTATAAACCGCGTGTTTAATTCTCTTTTTCCTTACTTAGTCTTACGTTGATTATTACTCTTTGCAAATCCTTCGACTGTCTAAGTATTGTGCAAGTATACAGATTTTATCAAGAAAAATCTTTGTATACCTATTCACCCCCCTTTAGGTACTCATACTAGTAATATCACCCCACACATCAGAAGGCTCGGAGGCGAGGTTGCTGGAGAAGAAAGGTTGAAGCCCCTCCGCCTCCGGTGGTTGCTTCCATTACCCCCCTCCCCCCATCCTGACGCCGACGCCGACCCCTCCCTCTCGCGACATCCACTCTGCTCTCCCTCTCCCCCCTCCGCGAAGTCATGCCTCTCTTCTAGTGAAACGCGATGCCAATGGCCCTCCACCTCTGCCTCCATCAGTTGACTCATTTGCCCTCGACTCCAATGCCGCCTCCTCCCCTGAACCTGACTCTGACGCCGACGCCCCTCCGCCTCCCTCTCGCGACCTCTAGTCTGCTCGGTGTCGTACTGTTGGAGATCATCGCAGGCAAAAGGCCTCTAGACCCCGAGTTCAGATAATCTGTCGGCATGGAGCCATTTTTCTCTGTCCATCTATTGGCTATGTTTCTTGGGGAGGTGCAAATACTTATAGATCTTGCCCTTTATTTCCAACTTTCACTTCTGATGTAGTTTTTCGGTTACTAAATGATGCACCATTTTATTGTGAGTTGTTGTAAAGCTCGTCATTTTTTGCAACCATTTAGTTTGCTGAGTTAATATGGTTACCTGTTGAACTTAACATTTAGGTTCATGTTTCTTAATTTTCTGATGATCTCAAAAGACTAATGAGATTCATGATGTAGCATTTAATATCCGCCTCCCATTTTAACTTTTTTGTCATTTTTGGCCCCTACACTTTCCGACCATCTGGGTTGTTACCAATCGTTGGTGGAGTTACACTTGCATCAATGATAGAGGCTTCCTTTAACTGGTGAGAAACTTTAGTAAAATGCTAAAGATATAGGAGTAGAAAAATGGATATAGCCTAAACTTTATGTTTGATTTCAGATATGTATTCTAGCTAGCTCATCGGTGGAAGAGTCATAGTTTAGGTCTTTTATTTTTGTTCGGTGCGCATGACTTTGGTTTTTATCGTTTCTAAAGGGCTGGGTTTTGGAGCGCAATGTCCTCAAATTTGAGTAATCAATCTCGTAATGTGCTCAGCAAGAAAGTCATGGTCAATAAGGAGGTATCATGAATCGTTTTGTCTTCATCTATAGACTGTTAAGTATTTGAAGCTACATTATGCGATTGTTCTCTTATTTTGGCAGTTGAATTTGCTTATGTACAGAATCCTTGGACAATATAACTCTCTTTTCGATTATAACCATGATGTCATTTGTTTTATTATTCCCCGTGACTTTTTTCACGGGAGGTCTCAAGTTCACTCCTACATCCCTACAAGCCGCAGTGAGTATTCTTTCAAACTTTAATAATTGCTCAAAAGGGTTCTGTATATGGAAGTTTTTCTGATATGCCTTTTTCTCATCTTAACAACAGGCGCAACAGGGATTAAATGTCCAGCAGGTATTAACCAGGTCCTTCCTTGCAGCGTTGTGCTTCCATGCATACTAGCAGGTGAGGCTTTTTGCCCAATGCAATATTTTCATTATTTTTGGATCACGGGCCACACATTTCTTTAACGATCTAAATCTTTAGCTATGTTGTGTGCCTCATTCATAATTGCTTTTGGCATTCATTGTCAAATCTATAACTGTGACCTATTACTTTAAGCACTCAGAACCCCTTGAGTCTTCTCTATAGGACATCGAGTTTAGATAAGCAAATTTACGGGATGGCAGAAAATCGAAAGGATCAATTTGTGACATCACTAGTGAAAATTTTTTGGAACTTTTGAGAAACGAAACAACTGTGTCTCCATCATTGTGACATCAGTTACAAATCATTGTGGGGCAATAGTGATTTTTAACTAATCTCACATCGGATCAATTATCCCTTGATATTGTTGATCTTCTTATTGGATCAGCAAACTCTATAATGTTGTCTGTTTTCGGAAATAAATTCATACATGCTCCTGTACTCAAAATTAATCCATCAAACTTTGCACGCATCTAGTTTAAAACCTCATTGTGTTATTGAGCAAAAAAAAAAAAATTGGCGTCCAAACTTGATACCTCTTTTTTTTTTTTTCTATTTCTTGCCCAACAACTCTTTTCCAACTTTTTTTTTCTTTAAAGTTTTTGGAAATAAATTCGTACGTGCTCATCGGATTAGTTGAGTACGAGCCCATTAGAGTCAGCTCCAAGCACTGGTTGGCGGACCCTTGGTCGCCATCTGCCACATTGAGCGATTGTGGCTTGCTTAGGACTTCAAATCAGCGAATGAGCCAAGCCAAGCCCTATTTCAATGCAACATTGCCGATTTTGGATGGAGGCACGTTGACGGTGGATGGACGGGTCCCTGTATGCTTATAGGTGGATTGATGATCATTCCATTCCAGCTTCCACAATGTAGCCTTATTTTACCTTTTCGGACACAATAATTAAGCAGGTTGTCTATTTTTGTTTTTCAGCGAAAGCAGACTGTTCTTTTTAATTTTTTTTCTCTTTAAAACGTGTATCCCACATGTAATCACTACCATGGACTATCTTCTTCTATCTAATGAAGAGAACATCTCTAACTTCCAAATGACAGTGAGAGTGCATCATTTCCCTCTTGACTAAAAGAATATAATAGCAAGTCGATGATGAGGAGAGATTTGGTGAAGCGGTCTCTAGACTTGAAACCCCCGAGAAAATATAATAGTGAACAGCTGGTGTGGGGGCATTGCTGTGGATAAGGTGATATCAGAGTCATCGGCAACGGAAGTTGGGGCGTGGTGTGAGAAATGGCTTTGAGGAGAGAACTTAAATCAGTGTTCAGTTTTTGTTGGAAGCACTTCAAGTAAAATAAATGGCTTTGAGGAGAGAACTTAAATTAGTGTTCAGTTTTTGTTGGAAGCACTTCAAGTAAAATCACAAGCTTTATTACAACAGATCAAATTCAAGTCACAAAAACAGTCGGTATCATTATAGATGACTGAGTTAATTAGTAGTTACTCTTCCCACTTCATCACACGTGACAGTTACAATATACTGTTCTTTGAAAATTGAAGTCATAATTTAAGTGAGGCATTTGGCACATCCATAGAAAACCGTTCCGGTGGAATGTCAGCGCGACAAGATTGTTCTCGAGTTGATCCCATGTTGTTATTAGCGTGACTGTTAGATGGTTAGCGTGACCATTCTGAACTTGTGCTTCAGCCGCTGTGTCTCTGGACTGCTTGTTTTTCTAGTTAGTATGTTTTTGCTATGCCGTGTTTATTGCGGTGTAATTTGGTGCTTGCTGCATTGACAAACTTGTGATGGAAATGTTGCAGTTACATTTCTTGAAGTGTGAACTGATACTGGTATGTAACTGATGTGTGACTGTTACTAGCTAGATGTTTGCACACTCTGCTCTCTGATATCCATGCACTGTTCATGCATTTTAGTTGCTCGGTGGGTGGAACTCTCTGCTGCGATTCATATAAAAGCAGGTCAAAATGCTTCGCATTCCATCTGAATAATGATCATTCCTCTCATGTGATGCAGATTTTCTTCCCTTTCTATTCGGGCTTCCGCGAGACGGCGTGCTGCATGTAGCAATTAGTGTCAGGCGGCCTCTGTCGTCACTTCGCTGGCATATCCTTTGCCTTGATTGTGGTTTCATCGATTGTTGATGGAATCAGATTTTGGATTTGCCAATTGATGATGCTCACGCCGTGTTAGTGCATTCACTCATTGCTCACATTGCAGTTTGGTGCAATCTCGGGAGGGAGTTGCTCTTAAGCTGCCGCCCCTGTTGCTGGCTGCGAAAGCTCTAGCTCTCCCTTTCCATTTCATGTCTCGCGAGCTAGACAGCCCCATCCAGACTCAGATGGCTGTGGCTTTTTTTAAGAGCTCTCTTAGCAGGGAGTACGGCGGGACAAACAGAAATGAGAAGAAGTAACCTACTGGGAGGAGACGGGTTTTCGTACAGACTGAAACGGGCTGTGTATTGAGTATGGAGCTGGATCGCGATGATAATGCCCACACTGTGAAAAGGCGGTTGCAGATAGCTCTTAATTTCCCTGTAGAACAGTGCTCCTTGACTTTTGGGGACAAGGTACTGAAAAATGATCTCAGTGCTGTCCTAAACGATTCCCCACTTCTCCTTACACGGAATTTTCTTTGTAGGAGCTCATCGACACCTTGTCTTTCACCAACTGGGAGGGATATCCAGGAAAGAGATGAGAGTGGTCTGATAGAAATACTTTGCCAGTCAAATCGATTTGATAGAATCAAGCAATTGGTAAAGGACGTTATCAAGGCGATTGACATGGGGGTTGATCCAATTCCTGTTCACGGTGGTCTTGGAGGTGCATACTACTTCCGAAATAGTAGAGGTGATTGTGTTGCTATTATAAAGCCGACTGATGAAGAACCATCTGCCCCAAATAATCCTAAAGGCTTTGTTGGCAAAGCTCTAGGACAACCACGCGTGGAAAGATCTGTACGAGTTGGAGAATCAGGGATCAGAGAGGTTGCAGCTTATCTTCTAGACTCTGAACATTTTGCTAATGTTCCTCCAACTGCTCTGGTGAAGATCACTCACTATATCTTCAATATTAATGACGGAGTGAATCCTGACAAGCCAAATGAAAAGAAAGTGGTTAGCAAGATAGCATCTTTTCAGCAGTTCATACCTCATGATTTTGATGCCAGCGATCATGGGACCTCAAGCTTTCCTGTTTCTGCTGTGCATCGAATTGGAATATTAGACATTAGAATTTTTAACACGGACAGGCATGCGGGAACCTTTTAGTAAGGAAACTCGACAGCATGGGAAGGTTTGGTCAAGTGGAATTGATTCCTATTGATCATGGCCTTTGCTTGCCTGAAACTTTGGAGGACCCATACTTTGAGTGGCTTCATTGGCCTCAGGCTTCAATTCCTTTTTCTGAGGGTGACTTGAAGTACATAGAGAAGCTGGACTACAGAGATGATCGGAAAATGCTTCGGAAGGAGCTTCCCATGATCCGAGAGGCCTGTCTCCGCGTGCTGACCCTTTGCACCATTTTCCTGAAGAGAGCTGCTGCATATGGCCTCTGTCTTGCTGAAATTGGTGAAATGATGAGCAGAGAATTTCGCAGTGGTGAGGAAGAACCAAGTAAACTGGAGGTCATGTGCATTGAGGCGAGAAGGTCTATAGTAGGGGTGAGCATGGTCCGGGTTGGTCCGGGCCACCCCCTAACCCTAGGACCAACCCGTACAGCGTCGGTCCTCAATTTTTAGGACCGAAGACCAACCCTATTGAGCTTGGGACCAAGGACCGGACCGACCCAATGGGTTCGGTCCGGTTCCAGGGTCAACCCGGGACCGATCGATAATTTTTTTCGTCTTAATTTTTATACTCCCTAAAAAAGCAAACTCATAAATTCAAATTACACATCCATCGACAATGCGGCATTATGCAACTAAATTATAAATATCAATACATATTTAGCAAATTTAAAATGGCACAATAATAGAAATTTCATACTTGCTAACCGCTCATTGAGATATGGGACAAGATGGAAAGTTCTTGTAATCATCTATCTTTAATATTCATAACACTATATGCAAAAGCGTTTTCCTACATTTGATCATGTAGAGTCCACTCAACCAAAAAATGAGCTTCACATCACTTGACTAACAAATCACCGTAGAAACTGCAGTACTACTTTACTCTTCAAAAACTTCTACCATTTGACACAAATTGAAAAGCAAAGTGCATGTGAAATTCATTAATAAAATACAATTAAACCATAAAAAAGTTCAAAATACTTAATATAAACCATGAATACATAACTTCATATCTTGTTAATTCACTTAAACTTCTAAACACCTGAAAACAAAACAAACGACGCATAATTAATACTCAACAAAAGTTTTAAATTAAAATTACTATTTGTGCTATTGATAGAACATGTCAATATAATATAATATAATAGACATTTTACTTAGGTTTAAATATATAAAAGAATTATAAATAATATAATATAATATAATATATTATACGGGGTTGGTCCAAGGTTGGACCAACCCAAAAAACTTTTAGGACCAAGGACCAACCCGCATAGTGTTGGTCCTAGAATTTCAAGACCAAGGACCGACCCAGTCCCCTTAGGAACTGGATCAGGACCGGCAGGGTTGGGCCGGTTCAGGGTCGGTCCAGGGTCGACCCTAGACCGCTGCTCACCCCTAGTCTATAGCTGATAGGGATCTTTTGTTCCCCAAGGTAGACCTGGGAGATGATGAGTTTCAATTTGATATTGACTGTGAGGATTCTGCTGAGTCAGGCTTCATGCCAAAGATGACCATGGATGATTGTATGTACAGAGCACATTTCGATCTCGGAATAGGTAGCAATGGCAGGAATTCTCTGTCTAGACTGAAGAAGGAAAGCAAGGAGGAAGAAGAGAAGAAGAGGGACCATGTTGCTGGGGTCGAGGCATTTGAGAGGATTCCCTCAGTGTCAAAACTTTCCATGCCCTTGAAAAACGCCGTCTTGGGTAAAAAGAGTCCAAAGCAACCCAAATATTCTGGTATGATGCAGGAAAACGGCTTCATGGCTAACACGTCATCAGGGCACAGAAGTGCAAATGAGCAGCTTCCTGCAAGTGCGAGCTTTGTGAATCTCGCGGACATGAGGGAGGATGAATGGCATTTGTTCCTGGAGATATTCCAAGAGCTGCTGCGTCCAGCATCCGACAACAGGAAGTCTGCTACCTTAAGGCAGAGGCAGAGGCCTGGGACTTCTTGCTAGTTTTGAGACTTACAAGTTTGCCGACGGAAGAGAATCTTTTCCAGGATGCAGGTTTGTGGAAGCGGAGGGCTGTCAATAGGATTAAATTGTTTCATGATCTCCATGAGGGTGTTTGGTTTGAACATCAGTAGGATGAGCTCCTGTAGATTTTCTTGGCGTCAGCTATATGCAAGCTGGGTAGAATTGGTTGTATTTTGTTTTCCTTTTTTTTTTATATAAGTTTGTTCCTCGAGTATTGATCTTGTTTCATTAGAGCTGTCAAGTGTAATAGTACACTAAATGTGGCTAATACGGGGTCATCTTTCGATTGTCTTCAAGCTTAATTAAGTTTTAGGTTGATTGGTAAATTTCACACTATGAAAAGGTGTCGGGATTGGATTTCATTTGTTGCACGCGTCAGATTTCCATTGTTCGAATACTGTCACAGCGCGAAACATCATGTGGTTTCTGTATGATTGTTTCCCAAGTGGGTTGATCAGACGGATTTCTTGCTCATCCTTCTTGTTATAGAGCACTGCCCAGGCTCTTTCTTTTCCTCTCCTGGTTTCTGCACGTTTTTCACTCACCTGTGTCTCAATTTGCCATGTTTTTGTTTCTAGGATTGGTTCTTCTGAAGAAGCTTCCTTCCTGAAATGCACTCATTTTTTACATAAACAAAATGAAAACAAAAAACAAGGGCAGGAATCTTGTTCTCTCCGCCTACCTGCGGGACAGTCCGGCAGAAGCCGGAGCAGAAGCCGAAATCAGCTACTTATAGGTCCTATTGACGTTTGTCTCCTTTCCGTTGCACCTTTTATCCGGCTGGACATTGCATCATTTATCTACTTATGGCAACACTGGTCTATTGCTGACGGAGAGTTGGAGCAAAGACCTCCCGCTAAGGGTCGACGACTCAAAGGACATGATTGTGTACGGTGCGCTGCGAGATGCACTCGACTCGGGGTGGGAAGAAACGTGCTAGTAGACACCTCATGATGCGGCATTGGCCTACGACGGCTGCTTTTAAAATGCGGGGGTCCAAGACCAAGCACAACGTCCCTCAATTCATCAGATCGGCTTAATCAGATATGAGCTTCATTTACAAACTCCCAAATCAAAATCATATAAACATTTGGTAACAGTATACATGGCTAGTTAATTATAGATACTCTTTTTACAACATCATACATGAGTGGCGGTTACACTATATTACTCTTTGAAATCTGACTGGCATAATTTAAGTTATGCGTTTTACTTATCCATTGATTATATGGATACTATTAAATCAAACCATTTAATAGCAATTTAAAAAAAAATATTGCAAAAAAGAAGGGTTTTTTTACTTATTGTGATGTGATTCTCCATTCAATGAGTCAACAGTATACTGCTTAAGCATTGGCCCTAACGTCGTTGACCATCTGTCGGTTGGACTAAGTGAATAAAGGGATTAAAAACATGATTTCCATGATAAATAATTTGACCCGCTTCTTACTTTCTGTCTGGCTGCTATGAACAACTCAGCTCTTGGAATTCCCATTGTTTTTTCTTTTTGGGTCAATCTAACGTGTGATTTCCAATTTTAGAAACCAACCCACGGGGCACATTGTTGTTATTTTTAGCTAGTAATCTTGTCCACCAATCACGCGCTACCAACAAAAAAGATGGAAGTCTTTTTTGACCTATATTTTTAAAAGACAGTACGTGCGGTGGACCATCACCTGAGTTTGGATTGACTTTTCTTTTCATAGTAACAATGCTTGATTAACAACGAGTTCGTTTGAATTGTTGAAGAAATCAATACTTTGTGTCTTGAAGCAATTGCAAATTCCACGCGGAAGAGGTGCTCCCAAAGAATTCTTTGGTCGGACCGGAGGAACCTTTAGGTGCTCCCGAAAACACGAGATTGTTGCCCACTCAAGCGAATCAGCACGTGCCAACTTGGTCTGCGTTCATGGATTGGAACATTGTACCATGTAATTAACGAAAAATCTCTCTCCAGCACGGTCTTTCTTTTGATTCTATCATAAAAACTCAACCATTGATGGAGACCTCATTTCCATGGATCGCTTGCATAATTGAGATTTGTCGAGGCACCGAGAGCAAGAGAATGAACGGGGGAAGAGAAGGGATGAAATTGGATATCACTTTGACGTGGGTGGTTGCCAGTGTTTGCACGATAATCTCTGCCACTAAACTGTTTTCCAGAAACTCTTTTATTTTTTCCTGTTTTTTTCCGTCGCTTTCATGCTTGAGTCGTTTTGGCCTTTACATCAAAGTTTACTTTACAAGCACATGAAGATGTTATCTACTTAAAAAATGAATGTGGATCATATCAGATTGAGCACATGAAGAGGTTATCTACTTAGAAAATGGATGTGGATCATATCAGATTGGTTTGCGAATGTTACAGCTATTGTGTTTACATCACACACACAAACCACAGGAGAATCATGGAACTGATCATTAAAGTTCAGAAATTCTCAGTTCGGCAGCAAAATGCTTCTGAAAGTTGATGCATCTTGATTGGGCAGTGATGTATGCTGACCCCACCATAGCCAGAGCTGAGAACAGTGAAGGAAAGAAAGGTCTATGAATGTGGTTAGGGCTTGAGAATGATCTCAAGAGTTTTCGGCATTATTGACTTCCTCAAGTTAGGATCAAGACTATATTCTCAAACTATACTTCATGAATAGGATTTTTCAGCAGTAACATTGATTGCATGTTGAATGCAGGCGAGATTTCTCTGCTAGTTAAATATCGCTGAAGCTAAAAACAATGAACTGATAGATTCTACAAGATAAATTGCCGGATTGATTTTTCATTGATCAAGACAATGTCTTTCGCAGTTCGCAAAATCAAAACAAAAATTGTTCATCTCCACTCAAGATACCCATTTCTAATATGTGAAAAGGGATTGGATTTCCAAAATCCACCTCAGCATTAACATTGATCTCTCCTTTCTCTTCTTCGTCCTCTTCGTCAATCCTTCATCAATGGATGTAGACAGCGACCTAGGCTCAGCAGATCGATGCTTGGGGTTGACCCTGACAGGCTCGTACTCGGCTGAACCTATGAGGAGAGGGAAGTTGAGCTTGGCCTTGGACCCCCTTACCTTAAAAGCAGCTCGATCATAGGCCAATGCCGCATCCTGGGGGGTCTTGTAAGTTCCGAGCCACATTCTTGCCCCATTCTTCTTGGGGTCCCTTATCTCCGCTGCATATTTTCCCCACGGTCTCCTCCTCACTCCTCTATAATGTGTCTTCTCCACCGGCCCTTGAACCCCATGCTCCACCATCTTGATATTGCTAGTACGAGTACCTAGAGGGGGGGTGAATAGGTATACAAAGATTTTTCTTGATAATTTCTGTATACTTGCGCAATACTTAGACAGTTGAAGGATTTGCGAAAAGTAATAGTCAATGTAAGACTAAGTAAGGAAAGAGAGAATTAAACACGCGGTTTATAGTGGTTCGGCTTGATTCAAGCTTACGTCCACTCTTCTGCACTAACAGCCAATTTGGCTGGATTCCACTATGGACAAAGAGATGTTACAGTGTTGATCTTCCTTGATTTCTCGGTGTAAATGATCTACCACACTCGCTCAAGGTATCACCAAGTATAGACACTCTCTGTATATACAATTTCGCTCAGACTGTATCGACTAATAATCAAGGTGCTTCAGATTCTGGAATTTTTCTATCAATCACATTCTTAAACAACTAGAACTTCTTCCTTTTTATACTCCTTTATGCCATCATACCGTTGGCACTTACCAAAGGAATTCCTCCAATCTACCCGTTGGACGGAATCAATCAAGAAGATCATTCGAGCTATAAAAGGAACACGACGATAGCTCATCAATCTGTTCGCCCATACAATCGGGATCTTGGTTTCCAAGAATAGAACATTCCAAGAATACTTCGTCGACCATCGGATCTTCAATTGATCTAGATACGAACAAAAGAATCAGTTATATTTATCCAACCAAAAGATCTTCTCCGGATGATAGGATTAAATCCTCAATCATATACTTCGACTCGGATTTCCTTCGTCACTTTGGATCGGAAGATCTGTCAATGAGAATAGTCTTGAGTCTTGAGTCTTAAGTCTGGAATCTTGAGTCTTGAATCTTGAGTCTGGTAGTAAGAAAGTCTTCAGACTTTAAACTAGACGATCTGCAGATACCCAGACTAGACTGAAGGAAACGTTTTGTCAGCTTCAAAATATTCTGGAACGATTTCTCCAACAATCTCCTCCTTTTTTATGGTGACAAAACTTTCCTATAGATTTGAACCACTTTGACCTGCAAAAACATTTCTCAAGCAATATGGCAATCTCATAAAGATTAACAAAGCAACCAGACTCTGCATCCACAGAAAATTGGTTAGTCTTTCATGAGTAATACCATATAACAACACTTGATATAAATGCAAACAGTCAAGCATTAAAATCCACACCAATTCGATCAAGTTCAAGTTCACACCCAAGATTGCTCAAGTCATAAACAAACATATTAAAAAAAAAACTTAAAGTCAAAGAAAATTGAAGAAAGTTGGTTGGTTCAAATTGCTTCTCCCCTTTTTGTCAACATTAAAAGGTGAGAAAGAAGTCATGTCTCGCAGGAATGCGCACAATCTGGAAATCTCCCATGGACTGGACTACTCCTTCTAGCCTCTTCAAGTCTTCCCTTAGTTGAGCTACCTCTTCTCCCTTGGCATTAGCTTGAAGTTGAAGAGCGAGGTCTTTCATTTTGTCCTCCAGGGTGACTGAAGATGCTTGTCCAGCATTCTTCATGGCTTGAATTTCACAGTCCAGAGCATAGATTTGGCCACACATTTTCAGAAGAATATCCATAATACGACGAAAATCTGCAGAATTGTCCGTCTGAGTACTTGCATTTGCTCTTTCCGATGGAGTGAATGCAGACGATGGCGCTTCTGTATAGTCTTGTAGATTTGGTGTTGACGTATCGTGTCCTTCTTCAGGCATTTGAGAAGCCTGAATTTCTTTTGGTTCTGCTGGAGATTGTCTTAGACCTTCACTATTAGCAGCATGAGGTGTGGACCTTTCTTGCTTGCCAACTCCCCCTGTCTCTAGGACATCAAGAGGGGAAGAGTGATGATCATGCTCTTCTGTACCTTGATTCCCCTTCTCTCTAGATTCAGCTGCAGACTTTTCTTGCTCTTCTTCTCCTTCTTCTTCAGCTTCTTTCTCCTTCTCTCGCTGCTCTTCTTCTTCTCTGTTCTTGTCTTTCTCTTCTTCTTCTCTCTGTTTCTTCTGTTGTTCTGTTGATTAGGGAACAGAACATCTTGTCCTTATCAAGGCAGTGATTGTGAGATCTTCCTCCTCATCTTCATCCTCCAAGATGAGAGTTCTCTTCTTTTTGGATGGGGCACCAATGGCTTCCTTTCCCTTTCTCTTTGAAGCAAACGGAACTGGAGTCTTCACTCTGAATTTCTCCATTGCCTTAGAAAGTTCTTTCAGACGCATCTTTGTCAACATCTTTAAACCTACCACCATCTTATTGCACGGTCGAACACAAAGTGTGTGTGGCGGTTCAATATTCATGTGTCTGAAGATCTTGGTCACCAGACCTGGGTAAGGCAATTGTCCCTTATCTTTCGACATTGCTCTGTACATGTGAAAGAGAATAGTGTGAGGAGGAGAGAATTTCTTTCCTGAGTTGATTGCGTACATCAATTTTGCTTCTGAGTTAGACACATCAGTCTTTGATGTAGACTTGGGCCTAATGCAATTGATCACAATTTTGTGCAACACAATATTGATGGCACGCATCCTTGAATAGATGATTTTTCCCTCGATATCTCTGTCTTCGACAAGGTCCATTGAGGCGCGAGCAACTGAGACTTTGATTGGTTGATAACGTCCTCGTTCAACTCCAATTATGTCCGCCAACATGTTCACGTCTAACACATAATCCTGATCTCGAACACTGAAAGATATTCTATTCGCATTGATAAAGCTAAGATTTGAATAGAAATATGCAGTCAGTTGTGCATATCCGTCTGTGGTGTCAGTACAAAAAGGTTCCAGTTGAAGCAGACTGAACTTCTCTCTCAAGTTCACATTCACAGCATCCAAAAAATCGAAATCGACACTTCTAGGGTTTATCACCCCTCATTTCAATAGTCTGAAAAACAAATTTTCCTGTTATTTCGATTTGAATAACTCAATCCTCTTTCCCTTCACCTTCGCAGCAACACCCATTCTCGGTTGAAAATCAGTGAACATTTTGTCATCGTCGTTCCTATTAGTCAAATTTGGGCCCGACATACGAGGGTCACTCGGAATATTCGCAAGCGCTTCCTCTGCTTTACCCTTGGGAGCAATTCCCAAATCCTCCATTTTCTTCAGAAAGATATACTCATTCCCATAATTCTTTTCTTTAAGAAAATCATCCACATATTTCAACGAAGTCCCAGTACTTTTCAAAGCACGGTAAAGTTTGTAAATATAAGAGGGTTTTTGGACTCTTACAGGATCTGCTTCCTCGATTATCTCTTCTTCCGGATGTTGACCTGCACCTTGTGGGGTAGAAGGTGTTGAGTGACGTGGTGGAGAATGAGTCGGGTTCTGATGCTGACTCGATAATTCTTCCTCTTCTATGAGATCGAAGTGGGTAGGTCCCTCCTTCATCCTCTGTGGTCCCCTGGTCGCGATTCTTGAAGACTTCCTCGAAGAAGACATCCTTCTTATCGCTAAAAGATTTCTTTGCTTGCTTTCCCAAGAAAAGATGACAACTTTCTCGAGGATGAACTCGAAGTAGAAACCAGATTGAGAGGATAATGCTTTTTAGGGTTTTGAAGATTGAAAGTAAAAACTGTATATATATATAACTCAGTTTTGAAAAAGGGAAGTTCAATCAGTACAAGGAAAGTGTACGAATACCTCTTTTCGAAATCGATAACTGCCAAAATTAATCCTTTTGAAAAGACAAGTTTTTCAATTTTCACGGAGACTACAAAATAACTGAACGAAGGATCATACCTTTTCGAGTTTAGATAAAATAACAACTTACAGTCTATAGTCATCAACGTCTGAGTCTGAGATATTTGAGCTTGAGAGATTTGAGTCTGACGATCATCAACTTTCTGAGTCTGAAGGTTGGAGAGTCTCTAGACTTTAACTTCTTCGAGCTTCAAAATGTTGAGTCTGGAACGGATAAAATCAAATTGATTTTTCTCCAAAGGTTTTGTGAATATATCCACTAGTTGACTTTTTGAATCAATAAATTGAATCGAGATTTCTCCACTTTGAATATGATCTCTAATAAAGTGATGCCGGATTTCTATATGCTTTGCTCTTAAATGAAGAATTGGATTTTTGGTGAGATTGATTGCGTTGGTGTTGTCACATTTGATTTCTGTGCATGAGTCTTCAATCCCAAAGTCTTGTAGCTGTTGTTTTATCCATAGAATTTGCGAACAGCAGCTTCAAGGGCTACATACTCTACTTCTGTTGTTGAGAGAGCTACAGTGTTTTGTTTCCTTGAAAACCACGACACTGTCCTGCTTCCAAGCAACTGGCAAGTTCCTGAAGTACTCTTTCTATCGACTCTACAGCCGGCTAAATCTGTGTCTGAATATCCCAGAAGATTAAAGTCTCCCTTCTTTGGATACCAAAGACCCATGCTTGAAGATGAAGCAACGTATTTAATGATACGTTTTGCAGCGCTGAGATGGGATTCTCTAGGATCTGATTGAAACCTAGCACAAATACAAACACTCAACAAAATATCAGGTCTAGAAGCAGTAAGGTAAAGAAGTGAACCGATGATGCTCCTGTACAGCTTTTGATCAACTTTCTTCCCTTCCTCATCTTTGTCTATCTTTAAAGAACTTGACATTGGTATATCGTCTTCTTGCAATTTTCCAATCCAAATCTTTTGACAAGATCATTAGCATATTTTTCTTGGTAAATGAAAGTTCCTTCCTTCAATTGCTTTATTTAAAGGCCAAGAAAGAATGTTAATTCTCCCATCATACTCATTTCAAACTCATCCCGCATAGACTTAGAAAATTTCTTGCATAGACTTTCATTAGGAGATCCAAAAATAATATCATCCACATATATTTGAACGAGTAAAAAGCTTTTGTTTTCCTTTTTGATAAATAGAGTAGTATCTACTTTACCTTTAACAAAATCATTACGTAATAAGAACTTACTTAGTCATTGTACCAAGCTCCAGGTGCTTGCTTTAGACCATATAGGGCCTTTTTCAGTCTAAAGACTGAGTCTGGCTTCTTTGGGTCTTCAAATCCAGGCGGTTGTTCTACATAAACTTCCTCTTGGATAAATCCATTTAGGAAAGCACTTTTGACATCTATTTGGAATAACCTGAAATTTTTGAAACAAGCAAACGCAAGTAATAGACGAATAGCTTCTAACCTTGCTACAGGAGTGTAAGTCTCATCATAGTCTATTCCTTCTTCTTGCGTGTATCCCTTGGCCACGAGTCTTGCTTTATTCCATACGACTTTTCCCTTTTCGTTCATCTTGTTTCTGAACACCCATTTGGCTCCAATAACAGTTTTACATTTTGGTTTAGATGTCAATTCCCAGACATCGTTAATGTTGAACTGTCTGAGCTCTTCTTGCATAGCTTCGATCCAGCTTTCATCAGATAAAGCTTCTTCTATGCTTTTTGGTTCAATTTCAGAGATGAGAGCCACAGCACTAGACTCTTCACGTCTTTTGGATCTAGTGCGAATTCCTTCATTAATTTCGCCGATAATGAGATCTTTAGGATGACTGAACTTGTGTTTCCAGTTACTGGTCGATTTCTCTGGATGATGATCTCTTTCTTTATTTGAATCTTCATGAACATCTTGACGCTGGTCTTCCAGAGTCTGAGATACTTTTTGAGTTGTAAGCTTTGGAAGGTCTGGAGCAGGTTCAGACTCTTTATATTGAGTCTGGATTTGGATTCATCTTGCGTAGAGTCTTGAAATTTGACATTCATTGACTCCTCCACAGATCGGCTCTTCTTATTGTAGACTCGTAGGCTTTGCTTGATGTAGAATATCCAAGGAAGATGCCTTCATCTGATCTTTCTTCAAACTTACCAACTCGATCTTTTGCATTTTTCAATATAAAGCATTTGCAACCCGAACACATGAAAGTATGAAACAATGGGCTTCTTACCTTTTAATAATTCATAAGGGTTTTCTCAAGAATAGGTCTTAGGAAGACTCTATTGATGATATAGCATGCTGTTGAAACAGCTTTAGCCCAAAATCGTGAAGAAATTTTGCTTTCGATTAAAAGAGTTCTAGCCATTTCTTGAAGAGATCTATTCTTTCTTTCCACAACTCCATTTTGCTGAGGAGTGTATGGAGAGGAGAACACATGCTTAAAACCAGAATAATCACACAATTTTGTGAAATCTTGATTTTCAAATTCACCTCCATGATCTGTTCTTATACTTGAGATAACACACCTTTTTTCATTTTGAACCTTTTTAGCAAATTTTTCAAAATGCGAAAAGGTTTCTGACTTACTTGCAAGGAAATATACCCAAGTAAAGCGAGAGAAATCATCCACAATTACTAGGCAGTATTTCTTACCTCCAATACTCTGAGTTCTGGTTGGTCCGAAGAGATCCATATGCAGCAATTGTAGTACATGATTAGTAGAGATATGATTTATTTGCTTAAATGAATTTCTTACCTATTTCCCCATAATACAAGGTGTGCATGGATCGGACTTTTGATATGGTAATTTGGGTAGACCTCGAACAAGCTGCTTTGATGAGATTTTGGCTAATTGCTTCATATTGACATGACCAAGCTTTCTGTGTCATAAGCTCGCTTCATCTTGAATTGAGATTAGACATTGTGATTCATTTAATTTCATGTCTAAGATGTAGATGTTTCCATGTCTTCGACCCATGAAAGACTGAGTAGAGTCTTTACTGATTCCATAGCAAATTCCTTCTTGAAAGGAGATCTTGAAACCAGTATCACACAGTTGGCTAATCTTTGAGAAGGTTATAGTTGAGTCCTTCCACTAGAGAAACATTGCTTATTGTGAGATTTCCAATTTTCACAGTTCCAAATCCCACAATGCTTCCTTTGCCGTTTCCTCCAAATGAAACATTTCCACCGTTTACTTGAACAAGCTTTACGAAGCACTTTGAGTCTCCTGTCATGTGTCTTGAACATCCGCTGTCAAGATACCATTTTATCTTTTTCTTGATGGAGACCTGCATTTAAAAGAGAGTCTCAAGTTTTCTTTGGTACCCAAATTTTCTTGGGTCCTTTGGTGTTAGTAGGATAAGCATTATTAGGCCATACTTTCTTAACAGGCTTCCAAATCATGGGACACTTTTTTTCAAAGTGATCCTTACTGTTACACTTTGAACACCTTAGAGCATTTCGACCTACAGACTTTACAAAAACTTTCTTGAAATGATTTTTGTAAGCCTCTCTCGACGGTCTTTTCTTAATTCTTTCTTTAACTTTAGGAAAATCAATCAAAGGAATTGTTTCCGCTGTCATGCCTAGACCAGACTTATTGAAGTAAGGTCTTTGAACTGAAAGAACTTTTTCAAGCTTTTCGGATCCTATCGAAAATTTCTTTGAAATATTTGATAAGTCCGTTTTTAAGAAAACATTTTCTTTCAAAAGATCATCTTCTTTTTCTTTAAGAGCAGAAACATTTAGGTCTAGACTTTTAACTCTTTCTTCTAAGATGACTTCCTTTTGTTTTAGAGCTGAGTTTTCCTTTTTAAGTTCGGAAATCCTTTTGAGAGAAGTCTTAAGACTGAAACATAGTTCATCAATGTATTTAGAGACTTTGACAGGAATTTTAAAATCACTTACCTCAAATTCACTGTCTGGGTCTGATCCAGAATCTAAGTCTGAGTCTGAATGTGCCATCAAATATATGTTGGCATATTCATTATCACTTTCTTCACATTCTCACGTATCACTCCGGGTTTCGGCTTTGAGAGCTTTTGAAACTTCTCAGCTTTTCCTCTTTTCTTCTTCGAAGAGGACAGTTAGGGTGCGATGTGTCCCTTCTTCTTACATTCGGCGAGACTACATCTTTGTTTGGTTCCTCATCATCAACGAGACTTGGTGCTATCTCTGGAAACTTTGTTTCTTTGAGTTGAACCTTCTGCCTTTTCTATTCAGTTTTCTGAATCTTCTTATCATGAGGGCAAGCTCCTCATCGTCCATATCATCTTCAGAATCTGCATTATCAGAATCATCATTTGATTTTAATGCAATAGATTTCTTACCTCTTGGATCTTCGTCTTCATTAATTCATTCCACTTCATATGATTGAAGAGTTCCAATCAGCTCGTCGACAAATAGAGGTGTAATTCTTTGCGTCTCTCTTATTGA
Organism: Eucalyptus fibrosa; assembly: GCA_017140475.1. Lineage (NCBI taxonomy): Eukaryota > Viridiplantae > Streptophyta > Magnoliopsida > Myrtales > Myrtaceae > Eucalyptus > Eucalyptus fibrosa. The sequence goes on from CM029511.1 coordinate 10,747,295, forward strand.
AGTCTTTATATGATTCCACTCCTTGGAGAGTCCACGCAGTAGCTTGTTCACCTTCATGGGATCAGAAATTTTTTGTCCTTGGTTCTCAAGACCATTGACAATATCTGTAAAACGAATAAACATGTCAGTTATAGATTCTCCTGGTTTCATTTTGAAGGCTTCATATTGACCGAGGAGAATGTTGATTTCGGTCTCCTTCACTCGATCTGTTCCTTCATAGGTGATATGTAATCTATCCCATACTTCTTTTGATGTAACACAGGAAGATATTCTGTTATATTCAGTTGGAGATAAGGCACAATATAAAGAGTAAATTGCTTTTGCATCGAGTGCTTGTCTCTTGTTTATCTCTTCCTGAGTCATTCCGCTAGCATCAACAGTTTCTTTTCCTCTTTCAAAGATTGATGCAGCAGTAGGAGTAATTCATCTTTCTACAATGTCCCATTCCAGAGAATCCTTGGATCGTAGGAAAGCTTTCATCTTGTTCTTCCAGATGTTGTAATCCTTTCCGTCAAAGTAGGGTGGTCTGGTATTGCTTTGCCCTTCCATCAGCCCTGGTGCTAGCATACTAGCCATGGATCTTTTACTCTGAAGTAAAACACTTCAAACAAAGTAAGAACACAGGCTCTGATACCAAGTGATATTGCTAGTACGAGTACCTAGAGGGGCGGTGAATAGGTATACAAAGATTTTTCTTGATAATTTCTGTATACTTGCGCAATACTTAGACAGTTGAAGGATTTGCGAAAAGTAATAGTCAACGTAAGACTAAGTAAGGAAAGAGAGAATTAAACACGAGGTTTGTAGTGGTTCGGCTTGATTCAAGCCTACGTCCACTCTTACGCACCGATGACCAATTTGGCTGGATTCCACTATGAACAAAGAGATGTTACGGTGTTGATCTTCATTGATTTCTCGGTGTAGATGATCTACCACACTCGCTCAAGGTATCACCAAGTATAGACACTCTCTGTGTATACAATTTCGCTCAGACTGTATCGACTAATAATCAAGGTGCTTCAGACTTTGGAATTTTTCTATCAATCACATTCTTAAACAACTAGAACTTCTTCATTTTTATACTCCTTTATGCCATCATACCGTTGGCACTTACCAAAGGAATTCCTCCAATCTACCCGTTGGACGGAATCAATCAAGAAGATCATTCGAGCTATAAAAGGAACCTGACGGTAGCTCATCAATCCTGTTCGCCCATACAATCAGGATCTTCGTTTTCAAGAATAGAACATTCCAAGAATACTTCATCGACCATCGGATCTTCAATTGATCTAGATACGAACAAAAGAATCCGTTATATTTATCCAACCAAAAGATCTTCTCCAGATGATAGGATTAAATCCTCAACCATATACTTCGGCTCTGGATTTCCTTCGTCACTGGATCAGAAAGACTGTCAATGAGAATAGTCTTGAGTCTTGAGTCTTAAGTCTGGAATCTTGAGTCTTGAATCTTGAGTCTGGTAGTAAGAAAGTCTTCAGACTTTAAACTAGACGATCTGCAGATACCCAGACTAGACTGAAGGAAACGTTTTGTCAGCTTCAAAATATTCTGGAACGATTTCTCCAACACATCTCTGGTTTCTTCTTCGTGACTGGATCAATGGCATCATAATCAATGGTCGTCACTTCAAAATCAAGTTCTTGATTCAAAGCCAGACCATTGCTGTTGTCATCAATGGCCATCACTTCGAAACCTAGTTCTTGATTCGAAGCCAAAGGGATGGTCCACCTGGAATTGAGCGCATTGTGCAGAGCACCGTACACCAACATATCCTCCGAGTCGTTGACTTTTGGGGGTAGTTTGCTCCAACTCTCCGTCCGCAATAGATTGCCGACGCTTGAACTCCTTGAGTACATGTTTGCAGGAGATGGTGCAGCATATGTTGCGCTGAAACTATCACCGTCGTCTTCAAGAAGATGGTCACAGATGGATTTCAAAACATCGAATTGATCGGCCTGAAAGGGACCGATGATTTCTTGAAGCATTTCCACTTCTGGCTAGAATTTGTATCTTTGAGATAGCTAATTGTAGAAAGATTGAAGGGATGGATTGGCTTCTGCAGCAGGTGGAATCGTTGGAAAGACCATGAAAAAGTGGGAGCTATATATAGAGGTTGAGCTTGACTGCTGGAGCGTGTTGACTACTATATTATATGATATAAATGACCAATCAAACGGCTTAGGTCCAATGTATTTTGGATGGAGCTTCTCAGAAAGTGCATTGGCGATGACTCATGAGATTCTCAACACATGTTTCAAATGCTCCATTATGACTTTTTTTAATCACGAGATAAATAAATTGGTATATATATATATATATATATATATATTTTTATTTATTTTCATTATCCGTTCTGAATTAAAAAGTCAGAGCATGGGCAGTTTCCATTTTATTTATTGGGGAAGGACAATAATATGTCGGTGGACCCTTTGGCGTTTAAATCTTAGGTGTTTAGATCTGATGTGTGGGGTGCATGTGATGAAAAGAAAATTGCAGAATTGGATTGTTCTGTAATATACAGATGTTTTTTAATAAGTTTCAAAAAGGATTAGTCAGTTTTAAATAAAATTATTGGTTGAATGATTGGCGACTTTATTTTAAGTAAATAGTTGGTGTAATCTACCAACTCTTTTATGCAATTGCCACCTTTTTGGTATAATTTACAATACTCGTCACATGACATCTTTATGAGAAGAACTTTATTTTAGTTTATATCACCCAATAAATTGGACATCAACAAATAATTACTTTTCATATCATCATTTGGAACGCTTGAAAATGATTCAAGAAAATTCATTCATATAATCAACAAAAATTTATTCTTTCATATCAAAAAATGATTTACACTTCTTAAAAGTCAAAATTTAATTTTCAAATTCTAATTTAATCTTCCCATTGTTGTCATGAGTATCCTATCATCCAAACCCGGGACCTAAGATCCCAACCCCAAAATCATCGACCTTGAGGTCCACCCCTTGAACTTGGAGGGGTGGACCTAGCACCCTAGTGGTTGGATCCTAGACTCCGGGACCAAAATTAGGACCTCAAGAGTTTGGATCACGGCCCACAAGCTAGGATGCGAACCTTGGCGCTCAAACAAGAGACCTCAACACTTGGACAAGAGAATTAAGTATCAACCTAGGACCATGACCCCTAAACGCTAAGGCGTAGGGGAACCTAGGCCCAGGACTTGGACCCAATGCCCTTCGCCGAGTGTCTAACATCGGGGGTCCCTAGGTCCCATAATCAGGTCCTAGCCTCGAAGCTCTGAATTTGGGTCGTTGGCGTGACCTTTGGTGTCCCAAATCTAGGTACCGGGATCCCAAGTCCAACGGTGGTCACCATGCACTTTAACCAGCTCTATTGTTCAAAAAGCATGTTTAAGGTCTTCTAGAATCCACATAAAAAAAAAAAAAAAAAAAAGAGGTGGTCTGCCTCATTTGGAACATCTATCCTCGATAAATATAGACATCAGAAACTAACATCAATGTGACATTCTTCTGTTCTGTTCTTTTTTACTGTCATCTACATTTTTTTGTTCTTACCATTATGTCTCCATAATGAGCATGATACATGAACCCGTGGCATTTTACCCTTTTTGAAATGAGTTCGAGCACTCACACCTATAAATTGTCATAGCAAGTAACCACGAGAGCTTAGGGTTTGGATACGCTTTTCAATTGGAACAAATATTACATGCTTAATTAATCCTTAAATTTTGTTTGAATTGACGGAAGACAATGATGTTTTATCGGGAAATTTTTTGTAGCTTCTCTTGGAACAAAAGGTAATTGCCTACTCACACCATGTTGGAAAAAGGATTAGAATACATAAAATAATAATAATTATTGGAAATACATTACAAAAGATTAGAAAATAAAAAGAAATGTATGAGGCGTGCAAACACTGTCCTTAAGGATAATTCCGCTCTTCGGAGTACGAAACTCGGTGTGTAAGACTTTAGCGGTTTTCCTCCCAAAATACAACAGACATTCCTCTATACTCCGCACAAAATATTAAAAGGAAACTGAACAACTTTTGTGTATAACCAAGCAAAAAGAAAAAGGAAAGATGTGAGAACATATTGTATCTACTAAGATTGTGGTTTGAAGTTTAATTTATATTTAAATAAGAAAAAGAGAGAGTTGTTAGGAGATCGTTATAAATTAATTGGTAGTTAAAAAAATGACCGTCATAAAATAATGAAAAGTTTATGAAGTAATAAATCAAAAGTTATAAAGCCGTTAGACGACCGTTATATAGCCATTAGAAAGCCGTTATATGACCTTTAAAATGCCATTACAAAAATGATGACTTTCATGACGATCATAATTTCTAATAAATATTTCAAAATTGCTGAAATATCTAACAAACCAATCATCGCATGCCATCACTATTCGTATGGCTGTACATGGTTCTATCATGTTGTTTATTGAGAAATTCAGTTTGAGCGATTCATGTTGTTAATTTTAAAAGAATGACTATATAGACGCTACAATGAACCAAATTTGATATCTTTATTCTATCGATCACACTTTGTATTAAAAATCTCAAACTTATATAAGAATAACACAAAATTACATTTTCATTCTTGGTGGTTCCAGAATACAACCGTAGCTGGTAGATCACGCAAGATTCACAAGGAGCCAAATGCTAATTGTAACTACTGAGGTTAATAGCTTTTCATATTGAATTAATACAGAGATGTTTTTATACTACTCTTTTACTTTTGCTAGTCACTTTCATATGATTTGAAGGTGTTTTCCTCCCCCTTTCAAGAATAGGAAATTTGACCTAAGCAAGCTCTCAAAAGTTTTCATACGGATCTTCATCCGGATCTCGAGATACCATGATGTAAAACATCGAGAGGGTATTGTCAGATACAAGACCAAAAAAAAAAAAAAAACAAACCAAAAGAAAAAAAAAACAAAAGACAAAAAAACATATTTTACCAATTGGAGACGTGGGGCATATCCGTAGAGCCTACCGTCTTTGTATCAAACAGATAGGCCACAGAGATGGGGATGGAGTACGTTTTTGGTTTTTCTGGACAAACTCCAGAGGAAATGAAATCAAATCATCAAATTTTCTACAACGTAAATTCCCTAATTGACTTCTCATTGATCAAAACATATCTATCTGCGGTTTGCATAATTAAAGTACAAATTGTTCATCCCCATTCCAAAAACCAGTACCCATTATGGGAAAGGGGATTGGAGTTCGAAAATCCAACTCGCCATCCACGTTGACCTCTCTCTTTCCCTTCTTCGTCCTCGTCACCAAACCGTCGCCACTGGACGAGAATGGTGAGCTAAGCTCAATAGACAAACGCTTGCGGCTGACCCTGACAGGCTCATAATCAGCGGTGCCGATGAGGTGAGGGAAGTTGAGCTTGGCCTTGGACCCCCTTATCTTAAAAGCTGCTCGGTCATAGGTCGTTGCAGCATCCTCGGGTGTCTTGTAAGTCCCGAGCCAAATCCTTGCCCCGTTCTTCTTGGGGTCCCTTATCTCTGCCGCGTATTTTCTCCATGGCCGCCTCCTCACTCCTTTATAATGTGTCTTCTCGAATGACACTTGTACCTCCAGCTCCACCATCTCGAGTGTCTTCTCCATTGCTGAACCAATGCTGTTATAATCGTCAGTCATCACTTCGAAATGAAGTTCTTGATTCGAAGCCGAAGGCATCGCCCACCGAGAATTGAGTGCGTTGCACATAGCGCCATATACCAACATGCCCTCCGAGTCATTGACTTCGAGGGGCAGTTTGCTCCAACTCCCCGTCAGTAAGAGATTGCTGAAGCTTGAGCTCCTTGAGTACGTGTTTGCAGGAGTTGGTGAGTATAATGTTGCGTTGACACTGTCATCATCATCTTCAAAGAGACGCTCACATATGGATTTGAAAGCATCGAATTGATCTGTCTCAAGGGGACTGAAAATTTCCTGCAGCCTTTTCGTTTCTGGCTAGAATTTGTAGCTTTGAGATCACTTGATGTGGAAGATTGAAGGGATGATTTGGTTTCTGAAGTAAGAGTGAAAAGCTGAAAAGATCATGAAAGTGGGAGGTATATATAGGTCGAGCTTGACAGTTTGAGTGGTTGAAGATCGAAGGGAAGATTTCAGATGGAGCTTCTGAGAAAGTGGATTTGGTGATTACTAATGAGATTCTCAACACATGTTGCAAATGCTCAATTAGACTTTTTTAATCACGAAAGACATAATTTGATATATTCTTTGTGATCCGTAATGAATTAAAAAGCCAAAGCAGGGGGAACGCTCCGTTTTATTTAATTGGGGAAGGACATTGTTATTGGTGAATGCTTTTGTATCTATATTATGGTTACCACAATCACATATTGTGCATGTGATTCAAAAGAAAATTGCAGAATTCTATCATTCTCTATTTAAATATTCGGTTTTTTTTTTTGGTCAGTAAATTTTTATAAGAGATAATGATACAAATGAATCCTGAAATTTGGCTCAATAGGCAATGTGATCTTTGTACTTTTAATTTGTTCAATGTGATCCATGAATATTTAGTATATTTTCAATTTAGTCCCTAATCTATATGAAAATGTTCAATATTCTCATTTCATTAATTCAAGTTCATGAACAACATTGAATATTTTTATATAACTACAGACTAAATTGAATAAGTACCAAAAGTTCAAGAATCACATTGAACAAATTAATAGTTTGAGGACCACATTGCACATTTGTTTAAATTTTAGGACCACGGTAAACAAATTTAAAGTTCAAGAAAACATATTACATATTAGGTCAAAGTTCTTAGATTATTGGCATCATATCCCTTTCAGTAAAGTTGGTACATTTAAAAAAAAATCATTTAAGAATGGAATAAGTGTATCGATAGTGTTACGTTGTGAAGATGCAATTGAGTCATAAATTTTTTTAATTTGCTAAAAATATGACCATTCAAATTGTGATTAGGGCATCTCAAGTAGTCCAGATTTTCATTAACCTACTCTTAATTTTTTAATCACGATGGAAATTCATTTCTTTGTCTTTCGGTAATAGCCACACTAGTTTTGCATGGACGTCCGACTTCCGTTGTAAGGAAATGGATAGAACTACGTAAAGCAAAAGTTACATACCAACCGAGGTCATACATATGTATCTTCGCAAAGATTTACACAAATGGCATGTGATGGATCATATTTGACTCCATCAAGACGCTTGAAACCCAAGAGTACGTGCTTCTAGATGGTCGGAAACTCGTTCAAGGACACACAAAGAACACCTTCCTTTGACTTTTCTCCTCTCCATCTAATCCTATAGTCTAAAACTCGCCTCGAAGGTACAAAGTCAACCTCGTGTGCGATGCTCATGCAAGCATGCAAAAACATGTATATGAAAAAATGTAGTTTGTGGATTCCACGCTGTACTCATTTCCTACTTTAACACGTGTAAATTCTCTGTATGTCAAGTTTATTGACCAAACTAGAGTTGCAATGTATAAAATTTTATGTAGAAAGAGCGCAAGCATGTTCATCAACATCGGCTGAACTTTACTTGAACTTATTTATTTTCATGTCACCCAGAATATAAAGATAATTATCTGGAGGTTACCCAAAAAAAAAAAAAAAAGATAATTATTTGGATGGGTTACCTAGATAAACCAGCTTTTGCTATTAGGGCTTAGACTTCGCATGCTGTCTTATCGCTTCTCAATGATCCAAAAAATTGTCTTTACTAATCAAGACTTTTTGTTTGGCCATAATTCAATCGACGACCATAGAAAATGTATGACAGATCTAGAAAAATCATATTGTAGAGGTTCAGGGATTTGAATTTTCTCTTGATTACAATTTTGTTGCTCGTTTTATATCACATCATTACAATTCACCGTGATTTTACTTAGAATTCATTGGAATAAGTTATTGTGTAAAGAAATTATTGTACAGATCTACTTTATTGCATATGTATTTCTTTTAATATTTTTTCCACCTTATGTTTTGCATGATTATATATTAACTAAAATTTTCCTTACATTGTGCATTTGGGCGTACAGCAACCACCAAATATGAGAATCTTGGGGGTGCATGACAACCCAAAATTTATGTTCCAGAAATAGTTTTTTTGTTCCAGACTTGTTTCTGGAAGAGAAATTTATTTGATAAACCTATTCAGTTTTTCTATTTCTGGAATAGATTTCTATTCCAAAAATAGATTTGGAAGAGAAATCGGGAGCTAAAATTTTATACTTGATTTCTAGAAGAGAAATCGAAATAATTTCTCTCACTAAACCCTAATTTCGGTAAGTACTCCTCATCTCCTCTACGTCTCGCCTCCTCCTCCTTCTCTGCCTCTCCTCATTTTATTAAAAATAAAAATAACTAAAAATAAATATATTCATTTTATTCATTTAAAAAAATAAATTTATTAAAATAAATAAATTATTTTTATTTATCATTTTATTTTTAGTTTATTGAAAATAAATTTATTAAAAATAATTTATTTTTATTTGCCTTGAGTGTTTTGCCAAGTAATTTTTTTATTTTTTATTTTTATTCATTTTAAAATAAATTTATTCGTAAAATAAAATAAAATATAATAAATAAAATAAATTTATTTTAAGGATATTTTTATTTTAAAATAAAAATGATATTTTTATTTTATTTTTTATGATTTATTTTATTTTATTTTATTTTATTCATTCTTTTTTTGTTACTAAATCATTTTTATTTTTATTTTTTATATTAAAGGTCGTGTCACCGCCGCCGTTTGAAAGGAAAAAAATTTTATGTTGTTATCAAACGAATTTCTATTTTTAGAGTAGAAATTTTGTGTTGTTATCAAACGGTTATTTTTGCTTAAAAATCTTCTAAAAATAGAAATAGAAAAAATCTATTTATGTTCCAAAACTATTTAAGAACAGAATGGTTGTTATGCACGCCTTTAATGTCTGATATTAGACTATTTTTATGTAATAATGCACTTGAGCGTGCATTCTAAACTTCATGGTCCTCATGCAATAAAATTAAAAAAAAAATTAAAGGAACGTGACCCATCACTTTTTTTCTAATTTCGTACGGGATAATAAGAATTATAATACATTTATTTATAGCTGACAATATGACATTTTAAATAACTAGAATATCAGCACTTGAAACACGTGTTCCACCCTCAACCCTTAATTGAAGCTTCTTGAAAACTCCCAAAGAAGTAATAAATATAGAAAAAAGTACATTTTATGTTTGCTTTAATCCACATCCTCAGCCTCCATGTACTTCTTTTGCTTCGTCCATTCTCGGTCACCGACCGAAAGTCTGCAAACAAACACTCTTAAAAAAAAAACAACACACAAGGAAAGGGGGAAGAAAATGCTTGGACATGAATGTTTCCATGAACCCTACTATCATTTCGACATTGTCGAGTCCATTCGCTATCATCTTCTTGAAAATGATATCAACATTGATGATGATATGTACTGTCCGAGCTTAAGCTTCACCAGTTTCGTTAAGCGAGGTCTCAAGTTTGAGCCATGTATGAAACCTTAAAAGATTTTAAGATTTTTATTTGTTCAAAATATGATATGCCGAATCATCCTATTGCGGAAACAAGTGGTCAAACAATAAAGTGACACAATAAGGAAATAAATCGAACACTAGATTTATGTGATTTGATTGTGTGATTAACATCTATAGCGATAACAACAAAAACTTCCACAATAAATTAAGTGATATGATAGAAATTATAAGTAGATTTGAACCACTCAAATAAGATTAGTGTTCATAATCCCTAATTACACCCAATAACTCATACATATTTAACCCTACAATGCCCACAAAATAATCTCAATCTCATAAAAGAATTAAATAACTCTTATTATGAAATTTTATAGGCTTCCATGCTTGAACTTGTTGGTGTACTTCCACAAAGAAACCCCACTATCAAGAACTCGCTTCATCGACCACACGAAAACCAAAGACCTAGAACAATATATATTGCCATGAAAGACATTGTATGGCCAACTAAATTATTTGACTTTACTCCAAAGGCTTAATACCCTAAAAAATATCCAATTGTAGTTCTTGTCTCAATTTTACCTTTTATCTCATAAAAAAATTTCAACTTTAGGTCAAGTCTCAATTAAATAATGAACCTTTTTTTTTTCTTTTTGGTCTCATAAAGAACTCCAAATTTTAGTTCAACTCCTAATTCTACTCTAAACTCTCTTTTGTATCATAACAAACCCTTAACTTAGGTCAACTATCACTTCTACCTTAAGCATTTTTTTGTCTCATAAAATGTCATCAATTTTTATTTAAATCTCAAATCTGCTCTCCATTAGCCCTCCGTCAAATCACCCTTAGGGATTTTGCACTCATCTGTCTCTTATGCTTGGGAATGTTCCATCTCTTGCGATTGGAGAGCTCATGCTTAGGGCATTCGAACAACTTGTGCTTGGGATTTTTCTATCTCTTGGTTGTTAGCGATAAATTTTGGATTGAACGTATGTTGGCAAATTTGTGACTTAAGTAAAAATTTGTGGTTTTTTATAAGACTGTAAAAATTTCAAGGTAAAACTCGGGTTGAAAGGTAAAATTGGGACAAAACCTAAAGTTGCATGTTTTTCATAGGACCAACAAAATTATGATAGAAATAGGACATAAGTTAAAGTTGAAATTTTTTTTATAAACGAAAGAAAAAAGAACTTACGATAGAAATGGGACAGGTGAAATTGGGACAAAAGCTAAATTTAGAGGGCTTAGGTATACCAATTCATATCTCGAAGTTCATATCCAACTTTCAAACTTTTATTTGATTGATCGGATTTCCTTACGATTCATTTCGGACTATGTTTTATTTAGGGATTCGAACTTGACATATACCTTAATACATTTAAATTCAATTTGAAATTTCGACCCCAAAAAGAATTCAATTTGAATTTTCTTGGGCGTCATTTTTTGTTGGAGATAATTCTCCAAGGTTTGACCAAGGAAGAGGAATCTGACGAGAAAAGCTCCACCTGGACTCCTTTGACCGTATTAAAGGAAGGGATCACAAATTCTGTCATATTTATTTTTTCATTATACGTATGGATTTTGCTTTTTGGGTTCTTTTCCGTCCAAAGCGGCATGGACACTGAACAAAAAGGGAGAGGAGCTCGGAGTTCTCTTTCTTTGGCCGTGCGGACGTCGGTGGGCACATGAATTTTGTCCCGTGAGCTTTACGTCCAAATTAAATTGTTTATTTATAAACACCATGAACCTTTTTTTATTTAATTTAAGTGTTGGAAACACTCAAATGCATAAACAATTGTAATTTTAATTATCTTATTATAGCAAACTATTTTATATTAACTCTCTCCGTGGAGTAGATATGGATTTTGGACTGAACCACACAAATCTGTAGAAGTCAACACTTAAAATATAAAGAAGTAATTACCAAATGGACGTTATAATGAGCAGAGTCTGATACAGCCGTAGTTTTTACTCTAAAATCGTATGTAAGTGGAGTACATAATTATGTGTACTGAAATAAAGTTATTTGAGAATAACACCAAATTATAACTTTGGATGGTAATGGTTTTTAGATACAACTGTAGCTGATAGATCACGTAAGATTCACAAGCAACCAAAACGCTAAGTATAACTACTGTGGTTAATAGCTTTTCATATTATACGAACTTTTTCGCTTTTGTTTGTCACTTTCCATACCACGTGAAGGTGTTTTTACTCCGCATATGTAGGAAACGAGTGCTCATCAAAGGAGGAGCTGGGGACAGGGTAGGATTTCGGATTTTCCGGACAAACTTCAAAGGAAATGAAATCAAAACACTAAATTGATAGTTTCTACAACATAAAATGCCTGATTGACTCCTCATTAATCAAAACAATGTCTTTGCAGTTGACATGATTACAGGACCAATTGTTCATCGCAACTCCAAAAATCCATATCCAATACGGGAAAAGGGGTTGGAGTTCCAAAATCCACCTCAGCATCGACATTGACCTCTCTCTTTCTCCTCTTCATCCTCGTCATCAAGCTGTCATCACTGCACGTGGACGGTGAGCTAGGTTCAGAAGACAAACGCTTGCGGCCAACCATAACAGGCTCGTACTCAGCCGACCCGATGAGGTGAGGGAAGTTGAGCTTGGCCTTGGAACCCCTCATTTTAAAAGCTGCCCGGTCATAGGCCAATGCCGTGTCCTCGGGTGTCTTGTAAGTCCCGAGCCAAATCCTTGCCCCGTTCTTCTTGGGGTCCCTTATCTCCGCCGCATATTTCCCCATGGTCGCCTCCTCACTCCTTTATAATGTGCCTTCTCGACCAGCACTTGTACCTCCTGGTCCACCATCTCCAATTTCTTCTCCTTCACCAAATCACTGCTGTTATAATTAACGGTCGTCACTTTGAAATCAAGTTCTTGATTCGCAGCCAGACCAATGTTGTTATAATCAATGGTCGTCACTTCAAAATCAAGTTCTTGATTTGGAGTTGAAGGCATTGTCCACCCAGAATTGAGCTCATTGCGCATAGTGTTGTATGCCAACATGTCCTCCGAGTTGTCGACTTTGAGGGGCAGTTCGCTCCAACTCTCCATTAGTAACAGATTGCTGAAGCTTGAACTCCTTGAGTACATGTTTGCAGGAGTTGGTGCATAAGATGTTGTGTCAACGCTGTCATCCTCACCTACAAAAAGATGCTCACAAATGGATTTCAATGCATCAAATCGATCAGTCTCAAAGGGACCGAAGATTTCCTGAAGCATTTTTGTTTCTGGCTAGATTTTGTAGCTTTGAGATGACTGAATGTAGAAGATCGAAGGGATGATTTGGTTTCTGAAGTAAGAGTGGAGCTGAAAAGAACATGAAAGTGGGAGCTATATATATTGGTTAAGCTTGACCGCTTGGGTGGTGGAAGATTTAAGGGAAGATTTCGGATGGAGCTTCCGAGAAACTGGATTTGGTGATGACTAATCATCAACACATGTTTCAGATGCTCAATTGGACTTTTTTTAATAATGAAAGACATAAATTGATATGTTTTTCTTATCCGTACTGAATTTTTTTTTAAAAAAAAGGCATGGGGCGCGCTCCCTTTTAATTAATTGGGGATGGACGATGATATTTGTTCATGCTTTTGCATTTAATTTGTGATTTTTAGATCTGATGCGCGGGTGCCGTATAGATTCAATCACATATTATGCATGTGCTTCAAAAGAAAATTCCATAACGTCTTCTCTATTCAAATATACAGTTTTTTTTTTTTTTTTTTTTGGTCCTGGTAAATTTTAATAAATGTTGGTAAGCACTCTAAAAGGCCTAAATCGCAAAAATGCAATTGAGTCATAAAGTGCAATCGAGTCATGAAATTTGTCCAATTGGCACAATGAAGTCCCTCCCCTAACTCCGCTCGATTTGGCTAATTAAAAATGCCAATGTGAGTATTTTTATTTTTATTTTTTTTCCTATGTGACTATTAACTTTAACTCAAGTATGAACCAATGCCTAAAACCATGTTGTTAAGAACATGCAATCAATTTCTAAAACTTTAAAACATACAATCAAATTCTAAAACTTGCTAAATTGATGTAATGAAATCCCTTCCTTGACTTCACCTGATTTGGCTAATTAAAAATGCCGATGTGGATGATTTTTTTTTCCTACATAACTATTAAACTTTAACTTGAGTATGAACGAATGCCTAAAACGATGCTGTTAAAAACATGCAATCAAGTTTTAAAACTCGCTAAATTGGTGGAATGAAATCCCTCCCTTAATTCTATCCAATTTAGCTAAACAAAAATGCCAATATGGGTCATTTTATTATAGGGAGAATTACCAAAAAAGTTCTAAACCTATTACAATTATGCCAATTCAGTTCTAAACTTTTTTTTTAGCCAATTTAGTCCTAAATCTTTTACAATTGTGCCAATTCAATCCATCCGACCAAAATTGGACCGGCGCCGACATGGACGTCGGCCGATCGGCAAACGATTTTTTAATAATTTTTTAAAACTATTTTCGATTTTTTTCTTTTTTTTCCTTATCTTCTTCTTCCTCTAGGGCGTCGGCCATCCGGCCAGAGGCGAGGGCCGGCAAGGTTAGCCTCGCCGGCCACTAGCGAAGGCAAGCCTTGCCCAGTGATGGCAAGGCCGCCGTCACCCAGCCAAGGCAATGCTCGGCCTCGCCCAACCATGGCGAGGTCAAGCCTTGCTAGATCTAGCGATGATGGCCTCGCTGTCGTTGGGCGAGGCTCGCCTTCGCCAGTGGCCGGCAAGGGGCGAGCCTCGCCCAGCGACGGCGGCCTCGCCATGGCCGGGCAAGGCCGAGCCTCGCCTTGGCTAGGCGATGGTGGCCTTGCCATCGCTGGGCGAGGCTTGCCCCTGCCGGCCACTGGTGAAGGTGAGCCTCGCCTAGTGACGGCGAGGCCACTGTCACCAGATCTGGCGAGGCTCGACCTCGCCATGGCTGGGCGAGGCCGAGCCTCGCCTTGGTTGGGTGATGGCAGTCTAGCCGTCGCTGGGCAAGGCTCGCCTTCGCCAATGGCCGGCGGGGCGAGCCTCGCTAGTGGCCGAGGCTGACCTCATTGGCCCTTGCCTGCGGCCGGCTAGCTAGCGCCGGCCGGAGGAAGAAGAAGATAGGAAGAAAAAAAAAAAACAGAAGAAAAAATTAAAAAAATTTAAAAAATCGAAAAAAAAGTCAAAAAAAATATTAAAAAATTGTTCGCCGGCCGGCTAGTGTCCATGTCAGCGCCAACCGGCCAATTTTGGCCGGATAGACTAAATTGGCACAATTGTAAAATGTTGAGGACTAAGTTGGCCAAAAAAAAAAAGTTTATAACTAAATTGGCACAATTGCAATAGATTTAGAACTTTTTTGGTAATTCTCCCTTTTATTATGTTATTTTTCCTACATGACTGTTAACTTTAACTTGAGTATGAACTAATGCCTAAAATGATGATGTTAAAAACATGCAATCAAGTTCTAAAACTTAAAAAATATAATCAAGTTCTAAAATTTGTTAAATTGATGCGGTGAAATCCCTCCCTTAACTCCGCTCGATTTGGCTAATTGAAAATGCCGATGTGGGTGTTTTTATTATTTTTTTTTCCTACAAGACTGTTAACTATAACTCAAGTATGAACCAATGCCTAATGGCGTTAATTTCCCGAATCACAACCTTGCTTGGTGTTCTTATTATTTTCTTCATCGCCCACTTGTTGGTGTAGGCTTTGGCAAGAGTGTGGATGAGAGGCGCGGGAGGGCGCGACTGGATCTAAGCTGGCCGTCCTCGCTAGGGACTATCCAGGGGATGAAGAGCTGGTGGCCTGTCCTGTGGATGAAGTTGCTGTCGCGAATGTTGAAGTCGGAGTGGGCCTAGGCTTCGGCTTGTGCTTGAACAGAGCAAAGGAGATTTGATAGCTCGGGCCATGGCAATTGAATGCTTCTTCAAGCTCGCAGTCATGGCCATTTGAGCTTCATCAAGCTCGATCATGACTGCTCAGGTTTCATCGTGCTCATGAAGTAATGGTGGAGCTCGAGGCCATGTTGGGGGTGATCCATATTCTCCATTGACAGGGTGGCACGGGGGTCCCAAATTCTTTTTCTTGCTTTTATTCTCAATTTATCTGTCATCATGTGATGAATACTAGTAGGCCATGGCAGCTAGAGTTTTTTGAGATCATGGTCATGGTCACTTGATAGTACTTATGATAATCCATCAATGTACATTCACTAAATCAAGAAAATGCTCATGCCATTCAAAACTAACCGCAAGAGAAAATGGATTGTGTCATTGAACATTAGTAGTATTTTCCACATTAGTTGTTGAAGAAAAGCAATTAACTTCATGAATAACTATTGTTTTCTTAATTAAAAAATTTTATTGATGAATATTTTCTTTATTAGATCCACATCAAATATATGTTTTTAGTTTATACCAAGTTCTAATTTGAGGATCGCGTTAGGTTTTAAGCCATTGCTTCGTATTTTAGTGTAGGAATTAGATGATAAGTTTTATTTTTTAGAATGAACACAATCAGCGTCGAACTTTGTTTGGGATTAAGGTAATTGGTTAGGGGGAAGAAAAGAATTTAAGGTAAATTAGTTATAATTTCCACAAAAGCAAATTCCAGTGGATTTAACTTGATTGAGGAAATGAAATTTTCCTATGTTACAACACGGCACGAATATTGGCATTTCTACTGTGGTAAAAAAGGGAAAATAATTACCAAAAATTCCAAATTACGACCACATGACACATTTATCTTAATTTTATTTTTTTTTATGATACAAAAAACTCAAAACTAAGCACATTATGACATTTATCATCCGTTAAACTTCCATCCCAAATCACCGTTAAAAAGCTGACATGAATTTAACGTGGCACTTTGAGGGACAAATGGCATTGATGTGGTGCCACGCAAGCGCCACATAGGAAAAAGACAAAGAAAAAAAAAAGTGTTCATCGTCTTCTCCAGTACCTCGCGAAGTACTATTCATCGCTTTCATCATCTTCAATCACTTGGCCAAGCTCGTCCGGCGCTCTTGCTTCGTTGCCTATTGCTACCTAGACCTCTGGTGGTGCTCGGTGGCGCTTGCCTGACCACCACAAGCTTAGAAGATCGAGGCCAGACCAAACCAAGCTTCGAGCTCGAACAGCCATGGTGGCCGCGAGCTTCGAAGCTTGGCATTGGCCGCTTGCCACCACCCCTGAACTTCAAAGGTCGGGGTCAGAACCTCAAGCCAAGCTTTGAGATAGAGCAGCCGCGAGCTTCAGAGCTTGGCCATGGAGGCCTGTGACCACCCGCGAGCTTCAAGCTGCTTCAAAGCTTGGCCTTAGCGGCTCGTGACAACCCGCAAGCTTCGAAGCTCGAGATCGAGCTTCAAGCTAGAGCGGTCATGGCGACCGTAGGCTTCGAACTTGGCCATGGCGGCTTGCGACCACCTGCGGCTTTCGAAGCTCGACCTTCATGCTGCTTCGAAGCTTGGTCTTGGCGGCTTGCGACTACACGTGAGCTTCGGAGGTCGAGGTCAAACCCTCGACCAAGCTTCGAGCGAAGAGCGGCCATGGTGGCCGCGAGCAGCTTGGCCATGGTGGCTTGCTACCACCCGCGAGCTTCAAAGGTCGAGGTTAGACAAGCCAAGCTTGGAGCCAGAGAGGGCATGGCGGCAGCTCAAGCTCGACCTTCTCGAAGCTTCGTTTTCTGGACAAGAAAGTACTGTTCTTCCTCGCGGAGAAGACGATGAACAATGCAAACTTTTTTCTTTTTTGATTGTTTCCTTCTTTTTTTAACCAATGTGGCGCTAGCGTGGCGCCACATCTGAGTCATTTGTCCCTAAAAGTGGCGGGTGGGATCCACTTACCTTTTTAACGGTGATTTTAGACGAAATTCTAACAAAGGATAAATATATCATAATATGTATAATTTGGGTTTTCTATAATGTTTTCCCAAAAAAAGAAAAGAAATTTTACGTGCACTACTTTGCACGATGGAATAAGTCCATCTATATGTTATGCGGTGAATCACTGATTTCATTTCCTTTAATTTGGTTGCACAAATTTTGATGTAAGAGAAAGCTTCATCTGGGGTCATCCAACGTATATCCTTATAATTCGTCAAGAAATTATAAGAAACTCATTCCACTTCTCAGTAATGATTGATACATGATAAGTGACAATATAGATCTTTTAATAGTTTTTCATTATTTAATAATTTTCATTTTATTTTTTAGGTGGAGTGGTCGGGTGATAATCTTGGGTCAGTTTTTATGAACCGAATAAAGTCCACCTCCCTAGTACGATCAAAGATAGACCATCCACATTATGACCAGTGTATCTCATGAAGTCAGGGTTTTCATTAACTTACTCTCTGTTTTTTTTTTTTTTTTTGGAAATCTCAATGGAAATTCATTTCTCTGTCGTTTGGTTATAGCAATGCTAATTACGCGGAGGTTTGACTGACTTCCATCCTGCCAAAAATGGATGGCTAGGTAAAGCAAAACTTGCATACCAAATGAAGAACGCGATGGATCATATTTGACTCCATCAAGACGCTTGAAGTCCAATTATACGTGTTTCTGGATAATCGGAGCCTCCTTCAAAGACACGCGAAGAACGCCTTCCTATGGCTTTGTTCCTCTCTATCTAATCCTAAGTATAAAACGCATCTCGAAGGCACAAAGTCAACCTCGTGCGCAATGCGTGGCAATGTTTGACCTGCGAAGTTGTTCGATGCTCATGCAAGCATGCAAAAACATGCATCTCAAAAAATTTAGTTTGTGGATTCCATGTTGTGCTCTTTTCATACTTAGACTAATGTAAAGTCTGTATGTCAAGTTTATTGATGAAATTAGAGTTGCAATGCTGTAAAATTTCATGTGGAAGATGATGATGCTAGTACGAACACTTAGAATGGGGTGAATAGGTGTTTAAAAGAAATTTTAACAAATAAATACGAAATAAAATAAGTTACGAACAAAGTTTGAATAATGATCAGAGTCTGATAAACGAGTCATCAGACTTTTGATAGATGTTTAGAATCTATTATGTAATAGAATAGACTTTTGAAATGACCTGTAAGTGTGCAATAGAGTTAAATAAGGAGAGTTAATGGAAGAGAAGATTGCAAATGAAATTTATAGTGGTTCGGATTAGATCAAGCCTATATCCACTCTTTCACACTAACAGCCTACTGAATGGATCTAAGCTTAAAACCAGAGAAGACAAGAGTTAGTTTCCTGCAAGTATGCCTTCTCACAATAGGCGAACCTCATGTTCAAGCCCTTCAGGGATAATCTTTTAGTAGAAAACTACTCAGACTTTTAGTTCAGAGTCTAGAGATACTCAAAGATGCCAAGATGGTTACATTTCTAATTATCTGAGCTACATTTCTTAGAGGATCCTACCAAGCTGGACAAGAATAAGTATTTAGAAGGACATTGAGAGTTTTAATAAAACGCTCACTTTACTTTAAGGGACTCAACTCAATACATTACACCCTCCTTGCCTTTTATAGGCATTTAGAGGTCATAAGCAAACAAGACCAAACTCATGGGTCTTAAAACAAATAGGGGCTCTGGAAAAACTGGTCGATAATTATTCTTGGTGATATGAACAATGATAATGAACAGTGATTTCCTTAGCTTACTACTACAATGATTTGCTACAATCAGCGATCTCTTTTGTCGTGGGTATTGTAGTCATAGTTTGAGTCATCAGAATTATATATTTCTGCAAGATGTTCTTCATATTTTTGTTCAAGTTCTGCAAGTTGGATATCAAAGGGAATTCGAGTATTCCACATGTTTACCTTGTTTGATGAAGATGCTTCTTCATGATTTCTAGAGAATCCTGGAATGTCGGCAGGCATGTTTGGCTGAGGCAATTGGATAGTTGAGCATAATAAGATGTGTCCATCCCTAGAGATAAGGACATGGATCCTTAATCATAGTGGTCTTAAGTTAGAGAATCCTGGAATGTCGGCAGGCATGTTTGGCTGAGGCAATTGGATCGTTGAGCATAATAAGATGTGTCCATCCCTAGAGATAAGGACATGGATCCTTAATCATAGTGGTCTTAAGTTAGAGAATCCTGGAATGTCGGCAGGCATGTTTGGCTGAGGCAATTGGATAGTTGAGCATAATAAGATGTGTCCATCCCTAGAGATAAGGACATGGATCCTTAATCATAGTGGTCTTAAGTTAGAGCGCCCCAAAAATTATGCATAGAGGTCTTGGGATGATTGTGCAGAGTCATTTGTGTTTGTCATTTCTTGCTCATGTGATGTGGGGTTGTCCTTGCAGCATGTCTAAATTCTTCGAGTGCTTCTTTGGTTGCCATGACAATCAATGAGCTTATGGGTTCATTATGTTCAAGAGTTGCTAGTTGCCCAGCAAGCCCCTTTTGCATATCCCTACATCCCTACGGTTTCCGAACAGTAAACAACCATCATCATCCATCCTATTTGCCATAGCTTCACGGGCCACACTATCTCGCTGGTACCCACCAGAAGATGCGGCACCTTACTTCGCTTTGATTGTCTTAGGTTAATGCTTGTTGAAGGTAGGCCGGATTTGTCTAAGTTCACTTTAGTCTATGGTTTTTAAATGCATGTTATTAGTTAATTGAAGCTTATGTTGTCATGATTTGATCTGATTTTTTCCTTTTGGGAGTTTAGACACTAAAAAACTCCAATCAACGATGTGATTAATTCAAATCATTACATGTATTTCAATACATAGGTATTGCATGTCATTGTATCATGCATATTTAGAGTTTAGGGCACGTTCATAATTTGTTATCTAGGGCAAAGCATTTCAGTCTTAGAGTACATGCAGATTTAAAGTAGTTAATGGTTTTTATTAGTGGAAAACAAAAGAGAAAAAAAATGTTACTTGTCTTTCTTATAGTTTGCATGTAGACTTAGGCTTAATTTGGTCATATATCAAGTAATGCACGTAATCTAGAAAATCACATTTTTCATAATTATGTGGTGAAGATTGGAGTAATTAGTCATTGCATTTCATGCATCATTCATGTTGCATATCATAAAAAGAAAAATGTGAAGAGTCAGCATCACTAAGTCGATGTTCTTTTAATAAAGGTCATCAATGCATGTTAGATTAGTGCATATAATCATAGCTTTATGTGAGTCGTGTCCATATTGCATTTAGGGAGTTCATCTCATAAACAAGAAAACACAAAAAGAATTAATTGACATTGCATCTTAGATATCTCAAAATAGCATAGGTCATGCATTAGTCAAATTCATCAACATTTCCATTTATAAATGCATTTGTCATCGCATGCGCGCCACCCGGGCAGCGTTCCCACTGCCCGGTACCTTCACTTGGCTGTACCTCCCACGGAATGCTAAGCAGGGACCGTGGCCCGGCATCGCGGCGATCCGGTAGAGTTACCCAGGGAACTTAATCCCGTGGCGCGGTGCCCAATGGGAGAGAGAATCTTTTTCAAGGTCTCTCTCACACCTTTATGGAAGACAGACACGCAGGGACTCCCACCCCAGGGCGGGTCCCTCCGCCTGTTTCTTCCTTGAGCAGTTTAAGGACCTGCTCAGGTCCATTGTTGTCTAAATCTAAACTTGCAGAATCCCTGTCTCAATTAGTGGTGAATACACATCCATTCCTGTTCGCTCATGCATTTCTGGTTCTTTAATCTTTTGAGTAATTTACTATTTTGATTATTGAATTTTCCACTTTTAGGAGTTGAACCTCACATGTACATGCGCATGTTTTTGTATCTTTCTACCCTCGCTATCCCTGTAAGTGTTCTATCTTCTTTGTCATTCTTATATATTACAATGTGTCTCCCAATCATGATCAATCAATACTTGTCAGGTTGCGTGGAAGGAATGACCAAGAAGTTGGTACTCGAAGGAAAGAGTGATGGGATGACACCCCTCCGACGTCGAATGAACGAGTTAAACAATGTAGTGCAACGTCTGTCAGATTGCGTGGATAAGCTGGAGAAGGTCTTTGCGACTCTACCTCTTCCTCCAAGGTCAAACCCAATGAACCGGGTAAAGGCCGCTAATTTTAATTCGACGGGCAAAGCTGAAAGTGATAAATATGTCCGAGCAACCAATAATACTACCGTTGTCATTGATGAGGATTTGAATGATAGAATGAGTTCGAATTGCCCAAAGTAGGGGCATGTTTAATTATCCTCATATTCCTCTACATAGAGTCTTTCCTACTTCCTCGGATTTCGGTTTCTCGTTTTCAATAATGTAACTCGTTCCTTTCAATAAATTGCAAGTTCATGAGAAATTTTCATATTTTGAGGACATGTGAAAGCACATCAAATTGGCCCTATGATCAAATCTCTTTGAAGGTTGGGCTTCTGCACAATCCCTCCAAAATTTGTCGAAGTCAAAATTTTCAATACATCTCAAAAAA
The DNA here is from genome assembly GCA_017140475.1 of Eucalyptus fibrosa. NCBI lineage: Eukaryota > Viridiplantae > Streptophyta > Magnoliopsida > Myrtales > Myrtaceae > Eucalyptus > Eucalyptus fibrosa. The sequence continues at coordinate 10,769,204 of CM029511.1, forward strand.
TAAAAAATAAAAACTTGTGACTTTAGAATGCACATGAGGTGGCAAGACAAATTCTGATGATCTAGCGGAGGAATAAAGGCCTAAATTTTATAGATGCTTAGAGATGCCATTTTCTGTGCAAACCGAGTCGGAAGACTGCCTTGAAATATTCATACCTTCGAGATGCGATTTAATAAGGGAGGATTGCCATCAGGTTCCATTTGTTCTAACTCCGCACTATTCATTCAGATGCTAACGCATGATGTTGTACTTAATGAAGATTACTTACACCCAATAGCGTTGGCGGAGAGCAATCACCTCCACACATGCCCTTGAGAAAGAAAGTTACAGAGGTAGATAGGGTCAATGTGGGGGCTAATCTTATATCGATCAGACACAAATTCATCTCCAAGAGTGTTAAGAAGTGTTCGCTCTTAAAACTTCATGCACGCCACTGATAGGTGACATGGTGGGGCAAGCTGCCGGCAAATGAGGAGATATAGAGGAACTGAGACAAAAGGATCACTCGACTTTCGAAGAAAATGGTGTATCTCATGCCTGAATATAGCTTGATTAGTACCACTCTTTTCCTTTGTAGGTGACAAGATGCTTAGCAAGGACAATCGCGGTTTCCTGAATCCTAGAAGTGTTGATTCCGCATCGCTTCAAAATTACCATTGTTGTGCAAACCAACTTATAACTTGTAGGGGGCAAAGAATAGACTTGAATGGGTGATTAGTTGAAGGTCCAAATTCCCAAATCACTCCTTTCAAAGAGGGGTAAGGCACAATATCTAAAGAATCATATCGTAAAGGTTCAAAAATTTAGTTTATTCTTTATTATGATCTTGTCCCTGTTATTGTATGATGAAATTATTGGATGGATTTACAATAGGAACCTATGCATTTCTTGTAACATTTCTTCACCTTATGTTTTTCTCGGTTATACAAGCATGCATGCATTTTGTTCATTATAGTCCTTGTTCAATAAAATTAAAAATAAAGGAACGCGACCCAGACCATTTTTCTCAAATTTTGCATCGGATAATTAAGAATTAAAATACATTAATTTATAACTGCCACAATTATATACTAAGCAACTAGAAAATAAACATTTAAAACACTTGTTCCAGTCTAGCCACTAATTGAAGTTTCTTGGAAACTCCAAAAGAAGTATTAAATTAAAGAAAAAGTGTGTATCATTTTTGTCCTAATCCATACCCTCAATCTATATATACTTCTTCTGCTTCATCCATCCATGGTCACCAACTGGAAGTCTGCAACCATACAGTCCTCAGAGAAAAGTCCTACAAAAGGAAAAGGGAAGAAAAAATGTTCGCGTAAATTGATTCCGATGAACCCCTTTCTCATTTCAATGTTCTCGAGTCCATTCACTATCATCTTATTTACGAGCACATGTACTGTTCGTGCTCTAGCTACACCGGTCTTTTGCTTATGGAGAGTTGGAGTGAAGACCTCCCGCTAAGGCTCGGCGACTTTGAGCGCATGTATGTGTACGGTGCGCTGCATTATGCACTCGACATGGGGTGGATCCCTTTCAATCAATAGCTTGATTTCGAAGCAAGTTGCCAGTTGATCATTGTGTCATCGATGATATGTAAGAGGAGAAGGGGCAAGCAAAGAAGGCGGAAGAAATGCGCTATAGAGAGGGAAGGATGAGGCTGTAAATATGTAGTAGAGATAAAAGTGATATAGCTAGTATGAGTACCTAGAGGGGGGGTGAATAGGTATATAAAAATTTTCTTGAAGATTGCACAATATTTAGACAGTTAAAGGATTTGCAATAATAAAAAATCAATCGTAAGACTAAGTAAGGGAAAGAGAGGATTGAACACGCGGTTTATAGTGGTTCGGCTTGATTCAAGCCTACGTCCACTCTTCTGCACTGACAGCCGATTGGCTGGATTCCACTATGATCAAAGAGATGTTACAGTGTTGATCTTCCTTGATTTTTCGGTGTAGATGATCTACCACACTCGCTCAAGGTGTCACCAAGTATGAACACTCTCTGTGTATACAATTTAGCTCGAACTGTATCGACTAACAATCAAGGTTCTTTAGACTCTGGAATTTTTCTATCAATCACACACTTAAAACAACTAGAACGTCTTCCTTTTATACTCCTTTATGCCATCATATCCGTTGGCACTTACCAAAGGAATTCCTCTAATCTACCTGTTGGACGAAATCAATCAAGAAGATCATCCGAGCTATTTAAGGAATCTGATGATAGCCCATCAATCCTGTTCGCCCATACAATCAGGATCTTGGTTTCCAAGAATAGAACATTCCAAGAATATTTCGTCGACCATCGGATCTTCAATCGATCTTAGATAAGAACCAAAGAATCCGAAATGATTATCCAACCAAAGAATCTTTTCCAGAGGATAGGATCGAATCCTCAGCCATATACTTATGCTTTGGATTTCCTTCGTCACTGGATTAGAAAGACTGTCAGTGAGAATAGACTTAAGTCTTGAGTCTTGATTCTTAAGTCTTGAGTCTTGAGTCTTGAGTCTTGAGTCTTGAGTCTCGAGAATACAAAGTCTTCGGACTTTAAACTGTCAGTCTCCGAACATCCAGACTTAGACTGATAGAAACGTTTTGTCGGCTTCAAAATATTCGGAAAGATTTCTCCAACAGTCCTCCTTTTTGATGGTGACAAAACTTTCTTGTAGATTTGAACAACTTTGACCCGCAAAAACATTTCTCAAGCAATATGGCTAACTCATAAAGATTAATAAAACAACCGGACTCGCATCCACGAAAATTGGTTAGTCTTTCATGAGTAACACCATATAACAACACTTGAAATAAATGCAACCAGTCCAGCATCAGAATCCACAGCCAATTCAGTCAAATTCACACCCAAGTTCAAGTTCTCAAGTCATACTAAAAAATAAACATAACCACTAAAGTCAAAAGATATTGAAAAAATATTGAGATATTGAAAAAGTTGTTGGTTCAAATTGATTCTCCCCCTTTTTGTCAGCATTAAAAAGGGTGAGAAAGGAGTCATGTCTCGCTGGGAATGCGCACGATCTGGAAATCCCCAATGGACTGGACTACTCCATCGAGCTTCTTCGGGTCTTCCCTCGCTTGAGCTACCTCTTCTCCCTTAGCATTGGCTTGAAGTTGCGAGCGAGGTCTTTGAATTTATCCTCCGAGAGACGAAGATGCTTGTCCAGCATTCTTCATGGCTTGGATTTCACAGTCCAGAGCATATATCTAGCCACGCATTTCCAGAAGAATATCCATGATACGACGAAAATCTGCAGAATCGTCCGTCTGATTGAAACCTAGCACAGATGCAAACACTCAACAAAATAACAGGTCTAGAAGCAGTAAGATAAAGAAGTGAACCGATCATGCTCCCGTACAGCTTTTGATCTACTTTCTTCCCTTCTTCATCCTTGTCTATCTTCGAGAACATGACATTGGTATGTCGGTCTTTTTGCACTTTTCCAATCCAAACCTTTTGACAAGATCATTCGCATATTTTTCTTGATGAATGAAAGTTCCTTCCTTCATTTTTTCACTTGGAGTCCAAGAAAGAATGTTAACTCTCCCATCATACTCATTTCAAACTCATTCTGCATAGACTTAGAAAATTTCTTGCATAGACTTTCATTAGGTGATCCAAAAATAATATCGTCTACATATATTTGAACAAGTAAAAAGCTTTTGTTTTCCTTTTTAATAAACAAAGTAGTGTCTACTTTACCTTTGACAAAACCATTCTCAGTAATAAAAACTTACTTAGTCCTACGTCGTACCAAGCTCGAGGTGCTTGCTTTAAACCATACAAGGCCTTTTTCGATCAAGACCGACCGGCTTCTTTGGGTCTTCAAACCCAGGTGGTTATTCCACATAAACTTCCTCATGGATAGATCCATTTAGGAATGCACTTTTGACGTCTATTTGGAATAACCTGAAATTTTTATAACAAGCAAACGCAAGTAATAGACGAATAGCTTCTAACCTTGCTACCGGTGCGTAAGTCTCATCATAGTCTATTCCTTCTTCTTGCGTGTATCCTTTGGCCACGAGTCTTGCTTTGTTTCGTACGACTTTTCCTTCTTCATTCATCTTATTCCTGAATACCCATTTTGCTCCAATGACAGTTTTACCTTTTGGTTTAGATGTCAATTCCCAGACATCATTGATGTTGAACTGTCTAAGTTCTTCTTGCATAGCTTCGATCCAACTTTCATCAGATAAAGCTTCTTCTATGCTTTTTGGTTCAATTTCAGAAATGAGAGCCACAGCACTAGATTCTTCACGCCTTTTTGATCTGGTGCGGATTCCTTCATTGATTTCGCCAATAATGAGATCTTTGGGATGACTGGATTTGTGCTTCCAGTTACTAGTTGATTTGCCTGGTTGATGATCTCTTTCTTTATTTGAATCTTCATGAGTATCTTGATGTTGGACTTCCAGAGTCTGAGATGCTTCTTGAGTTGAAGACATTGGGAGGTCTAGAGCGGGTTCAGACTCTTCATACTGAGTCTGGCTGGATTCATCTTGCGTTGAGTCTTAGAATTTGACATTCATTAATTCTTTCACAGACTGGCTTTTCTTGTTATAGACTCTGTAGGCTTTGCTTGATGTGGAATATCCAAGGAAGATGCCTTCATCTGATCTTTCTTCAAACTTACCAACTCGATCATTTGCATTTTTCAAAATAAAGCATTTGCAACCAAACACATGAAAGTATGAAACAATAGGCTTCTTACCTTTAAACAATTCATAGGGGTTTTCTCTAGAATAGGTCTTAGGAAGACTCTATTTATGATATAGCAAGCTGTTGAAACAAATTCAGCCCAAAATCATGAAGAAATTTTACTTTTAATTAAAAGTGTTCTAGCCATTTCTTGAAGAGATCTATTCTTTCTTTCCACAACTCCATTTTGCTCCTTCGAGTATATGGTGAGGAAAACATATGGTTAAAACCAGATTTATCACAAAATTTTGTGAAATCTTGATTTTCAAATTCACTTCCATGATCTGTTCTTATACTTGAAATAGCACATCCTTTTTCATTTTGAACCTTTTTAGCAAACTTCTCAAAGTACGAAAAGGTTTCTGACTTACTTGCAAGAAAATATACTCAGGTAAAGCGAGAGTAATCGTCTACAATTACTAGACAATATTTCTTACCTCCAATGCTCTGGGTTCTTGTTGGTCCGAAGAGATCCATATGAAGCAACTGTAGTACATGATTAGTAGAGACATGATTTATTGACTTAAATGAATTTCTTACCTGCTTTCCGAGAATGCATGAAGTACATAAGTCAGACTTTTGGTATGGCACTTTAGGTAGTCCTCGAACAAGCTTCTTTGATGAGATTTTGGCTAATTGCTTCATGTTGATATGGCCAAGCTTTCTGTGCCATAAGACTGCTTCATCTTGAATTGAGATTAGGCATTGTGCTTCATTTGGTTTTACATCAAGGAGGTAGATGTTTCCATGCCTTCGACCCATGAAAGACTGAGTCGAATCTTTACTAGTTCCAGAACATATGCCTTCTTGAAAGGAGATTTTGAAACCGGTATCACACAATTGGCTAATGCTGAGAAGATTGTAATTGAGTCCATCCACTAGAGAGACATTGCTTATTGTAAGATTTCCAATTTTCACAGTTCCGAATCCCACAATGCTTCCTTTGTTGTTTCCTCCAAATGAAACTTTTTCACCATTTACTTGAATAAGCTTTGTGAAACAATTTGAGTCTCCTGTCATGTGTCTTGAGCATCCGCTGTCAAGATACCACTTTACCTTCTTTTTGACAGAGACTTGCATTCAAAAGAGAGTCTCAAGCTTTCTTTGGTACCCAAATTTTCTTGGGTCCTTTGGTGTTAGTAGGATAAGCATTATTAGGCCATACTTTCTTAACAGGCTTCCAAACCATAGGACACTCTTTTTCAAAATGATCTTGAATGTTACACTTTGAACACTTTAGAGCATTTCGACCTACAGACTTTACAAAGACTTTCTTGAAATGATTTTTGTAAGCCTCTTTTGACGGTCTTTTCTTACTTCTTTCTTTTACTTTTGGAAAATCAATCAAAGGGATTGTTTCTGCTGTCATACCTAGACCGGACTTATTAAAGTAAGGTCTTTGGACCGAAAGAACTTTTTCAAGTTTTTCCGACCCTATTGAAAATTTCTTTGAAATAATTGATAAATTAGTTTTTAAGAAAGCATTTTCTTTTGAAAGTTTATCTTCATTCTCTTTAAGAGTAGAAACATTCAAGTTTAAACTTTTCACTTTTTCTTCTAAAATGTTTTCCTTTTGTTTTAAAAACTGAGTTTTCCTTTTTAAGTTCGGAAATCCTTTTTAGAGAAGTCTTAAGACTAAAACACAGTTCATCAATATATTTAGAGACTTTGACAGGGATTTTATAATCACTTACCTCAAATTCACTGTCTGAGTCTGATCCAAAGTCTGAGTCTGATTGTGCCATCAGACACAGGTTGGCATATTCCTCGTCACTTTCTTCACACTCAGACGCTCCAGTTTTGGCTTTGAGAGCTTTTCGAGACTTTTCAGCTTTTCCTCTCTTCTTCTTCTAGAGAGGACAATTTGGTCTGATGTGTCCCTTTTTCTTACATTCGAAGCAAACTACATCTTTGTTTGGTTCCTCATTATCAACAAACTTGGTTTGCCGTTTCTGAAAACTTTGTTTCTTTGAGTTGAACCTTCTTCCTTTTCTATTCAGCTTTCGAACCTTCTAATCATAAGAGCAAGCTCCTCATCGTCCCGATCTTCTTCTAATCTGTATAATCGAATCATCATTAGATCTTAATGCAATGGATTTCTTACCTCTTGGATCTTCGTCTTCATTAATTCGTTCCACTTCGTAAGACGAAGAGTTCCAATCAGCTCGTCTGAGATAATGGCATAATTCTTTGCGTCTCTCTTATTGAAGTCTTTATATGATTCCAATCCTTAGAGAGTCCACGCAGTAGCTTGTTCACCTTCATAGGATCAGAAATTTTCTATCCTTGATTCTCAAGACCATTGACAATATCTCAAAACGGCTAAACATGTCGGTTATAGATTCTCCGGTTTCATTTTGAAGGCTTCATATTGACCAAGGAGAATGTTAATTCTGGTCTCCTTCACTCGATCTGTCCCTTCATAAGTGATATGTAATCTATCCCAGACTTCTTTTGCTGTAACACAAGAAGATATTCTGTTATATTCAGTTTGTGACAAAGCACAATATAAAGAATAAATTGCTTTAGCATCGAGTGCTTGTCTTTTGTTTATCTCTTCTTGAGACATTCCGCTGGCTTCAACAGTTTCTTTCCCTCTTTCAGATACTGATGCAGCAGTAGGAGTGATTCCTTTTTCCACCACATCCCATTCCAGAGGATCCTTTGACCGTAGAAAAGCTTTCATCTTGTTTTTCCAGATGTTGTAATCTTTTCCATCAAAGTAGGGTGGTCTGGTATTGCTTTGCCCTTCCATCAGCCCTGGTGCTAGCATACTAGCCATGGATCTTTTACTCTGAAGTAAAACACTTCAAATAAAGTAAGAACACGAGCTCTGATACCAATTGATATAGCTAGTATGAGTACCTAGAGGGGGTGAATAGGTATATAAAAATTTTCTTGAAGATTGCACAATATTTAGACAGTTAAAGGATTTGCAATAATAAAAAATCAATCGTAAGACTGAGTAAGGGAAAGAGAGGATTGAACACGCGGTTTATAGTGGTTCGGCTTGATTCAAGCCTACGTCCACTCTTCTGCACTGACAGCCGATTGGCTGGATTCCACTATGATCAAAGAGATGTTACAGTGTTGATCTTCCTTGATTTCTCGGTGTAGATGATCTACCACACTCGCTCAAGGTGTCACCAAGTATGAACACTCTCTATGTATACAATTTAGCTCGAACTGTATCGACTAACAATCAAGGTTCTTTAGACTCTAGAATTTTTCTATCAATCACACACTTAAAACAACTAGAACGTCTTCCTTTTATACTCCTTTATGCCATCATAGCCGTTGGCACTTACCAAAGGAATTCCTCCAATCTACTTGTTGGACGGAATCAATCAAGAAGATCATCCGAGCTATTTAAGGAATCTGATGATAGCCCATCAATCCTGTTCGCCCATACAATCAGGATCTTGGTTTCCAAGAATAGAACATTTCAAGAATATTTCGTCAACCATCGGATCTTCAATCGATCTTAGATAAGAACCAAAGAATCCGAAATAATTATCCAACCAAAGAATCTTTTCCAGAGGATAGGATCAAATCCTCAGCCATATACTTATGCTTTGGATTTCCTTCGTCACTGGATTAGAAAGACTGTCAGTGAGAATAGACTTAAGTCTTGAGTCTTGATTCTTAAGTCTTGAGTCTTGAGTCTTGAGTCTTGAGTCTCGAGAATACAAAGTCTTTAGACTTTAAACTGTCGGTCTCCGAACATCCAGACTTAGACTGATAGAAACGTTTTGTTAGCTTCAAAATATTCTGGAAAGATTTCTCCAACAAAAAGACCCCAAGAAGAGTCGAGCCCAGATTTGGCTCGGGACCTATGAGATGCCTGAGGATGCAGCAAAGGCCTACACAATGCGAGGGTCCAAGGCCAAGCTCAACTTCCCTCACCTCATCGGATTAGCTAAGTATGAGCCAATTAGAGTTAGCCCCAAGCACCAGTTGGCGAACTCTTGGTCGTTGTCTGCCACATTGAGCGATTGTGGCTTGCTTAGGACTTCAAATCAACGAAGGAGCCAAGCCAAGCCGGATTTCAATGCAACATTTCCGATTTTGGATGAAGGCACATTGACGGTGGATGGACGGGTCTCTGTATGCTTATAGGTGGATTGATGATCATTCCTTTCTAGCTTCCATAATGCAGCCTTATTTTACCTTTTCGGACAAAATAATTAAGCAGGTTTTCTATTTTTATTTTTCAGAGAAAGCAGACTGTTCTACGTTTTTTTTTTTTAAACAAGTATTCCACATGTAATCACTACCATGGACTATCTTCTTCTATTTAATGAGGAGAACATCTCCAACTTCCAAATGACAGTGAGAATGCATCAATTCCCTCTTAAAGAAAAGAATATAATGGCAAGTCGATGATGAGGAGAGATTTGGTGAAGCGGTCTCTAGACTTGAAAGCCCCACCTCTAGACCTGGTCGTCGCCAATTGATGGTGATGACTTAGATCCTGGTGAGATCTCAATGAAAGCTCCAAGACATCGTCGGGATATAATAGTGAACAGCTAGTGTGGGGGCATTGCTATGGATAATGTGACAGCCTGAATTTTCAAAATTTATTTTTGATTAAATAAATCGGGCATTTCATCGCCCTGCCAATAGTGCCATTCTTTGAGCTAATTACTTATGAGATAATTAAACTATCTGGGGAAGCTATTAAGGGATTTTAACGCAATAGACTTGAGAATTCGACTATGAATCGACTGTTCAACCATGTTGATCTGTAATGGTCATCACGGCAGCATCAAAAATCGATCAAAGACCAGAAATAGGTCGATTTGATTGAGATATGTGATCAGAGTGTGGGTGATTCTGATTGCAAAATACTCATCGATTAGTACTAAACCGATTTTTCTATCATTTTGGTACCTGGTGCTTGTATTTGAAATCTCGAGATTTTTACGACAACCGAGAGTTGCTAATGAGTCGAAGATGTACATTGTGACTCGAGATAAATCAATCATAGGTAAATTGTACTAAAAATTCCTAAAAGCTACCTGGTAGACTAGGTCACGCTAAAATCGCATTGGATTGAAATTAACCGCGAATTTGAACCCGATTTTAGAAATTGAAAGTTCTATCGTGTTACAATTTATTTTGGGAACGTCGACTCATCCTCCAAAGAATTTTTGAAGATTCCGAGATTTTTACGAAGAATTAACAGAAATTCGGATGGGCTAAGTCGAAGGAAATTTGGACTTCCTTACCGAGCCTCTGGGTGTTGGGAACTTATAGAAATTTTATGGGCTTTCTTCTTCATTGAATTGGACGTCGAATTGGGAATTTGTTGGAGAAATTGAAGCTCAAAGGGATGAAATTCGGAGCCTAGGATGGAGGGGTGCAACATTTGATATCAAATGGAGTTAATGGAGTTATTTGTGGATTTATATCAAGAAAGAATTAGGGGGAACATGCAATCAATGGAGGGGATAATTGTTGACTTTAAGCCCCTTTTTCAATGGCTTCTTGGACACGCTTGGCCGGCCTCCATCTTCATCGTGCAATTCTTATCTCAGCAGAAGAATTCATCCAATTCTACCTTGCTTCTGTTCTTGCTTCACTTCCATTTCCTCGCAAGCTCTCTGTCCTTCAGCTGCCACGTCTCCAAGCAAGTCCACCACCAGCGAACTCTTTCCCATTTGTTGACTCCATTCCTTTCATCCACGGCCACGTCTTGCCTCACGATCGAAGCAACCCAGCGAAGACCACCGAATCTCCTCTACATGCCACGCGTCCCTTGGTCAACTAAAGAAGCCCCTCCCCCACCAACGTTGACCGCAAATCTTCACTGAGCTTCTAGCTTCACGTTCGGCGCCCTCTCTTTCCACCGACGGCCCATCTTTCCCAACCGCTGCCACATGTCCGTTGAGTCAACAAACCAGTGTCTCCTTCACCGAAGTTGACTGCATCTCGTCCACAACGCCAGCCGCACGAAGCATTCCCACTTGCCGAAGCTGCTGCCCGATTTCTTCAATCCAGCATCGTGGGCCCATCTCCATTGAGTCAAGCTTCAGTCCACGTGATTTCTAGCCCACAGTTGGTTAGGATCAGCTCACCCATATGAGTTTCAGTCAAGCCCAGTAGCTCCTTCGGGCTTTCTTGGTCAGCCCGTGAAATTCAGTAGCCCATCTCGAAATGCTGCAGTAGTTCGGCCCAACCTGTAGCAAGCTCACTTGAAGCCAGTCCATTTTCAGCAGCCCAAGCTTGCGAATTCAGCCCGCTTCAGGTCCAGCCCAATTCAAAAACAAATCTCAGATTGGACTGAGATTTGTTGGGCCAGTTTTAGGCCCAGTCCAAGCTCGTAGGTGTCGTCGCGAGCCCAAGTTCGGCTGCCGTTGCGCCGTTGTCACAGTGAATCGGTTTCTGCACTAAACTCTTCTTAGTAGGCTAATGACGTTTAAGGGGTGTTTAGTTTAATTTAATTAGGAATCAAGTGATTAATTAGATTAAATTAGAAATTTAATTATTTAATTGAGCATGTTAGGTGGTTAGCATGGTTTACCTAAGGCCTAGATATATCGTAGTATTTATCTAGATTGGTTTGGTATTTTTCCGAACCCGCTTCGATATCTAATTTAGTGATTTCGGCTTAGGATAGCATCTTTTAGAATTTAAATTGATTTATTCAATCAATTTCTACAATTATTTATTTATTTATTTATTTATTTTTCCAAAAAAATTAGGTCGGGATAACGATGACCGGAATTTTGTGCCAATTGCAATTGTGTGGTTAATTTCTGCAATTAGGTATTAGTTTGTGCAAATCGAGTGCTTATTGGAAATTTGAGTGTTTGATTCCAAAATTGTGAATTTCAATAATTATTTAGAAAATCCTAGTTGTCGGATTTTGACACCGGAAAAAGTTTTAAGTACTATATAAAATATTGAGACTTTAAAAGAAAGGATGTCAAATTTCTGGGATGAATTGACCATGTACCCACCCATGACAATTTTCATGGGTATTGCTAATACGAAAAAAATAGACCAGGTTCACCATTTTAATGGAGATAATTGAGTGCAATGCACGGTGCCCTGGGCCATGTTTGAGTGATCGTGTTTTGGTTAAGAGAACTTGTCCCGAGCTATTAAGCTAAACATTACCCCTATATGGGATGCCCTGTTAATGGATGCCCTACCAATGGATGCCAGTCATAATAGATTCTAGACCAATGCTCCTTTATGGAATGCCGTCGACATAATGACAATGCCGTGCACAATGGTGTGAGACAATGCCTGATAATGTCAGAGGACCGCCAAACAAAAAGTAGGTCGTACTATAAACCGAGATCAAACTAGGAATGCATGATTGGTTGAGTTGAATGCACCAGATTATGAGACAAAATTGTGTGACATGATATAGGACGTGTCATAACAATTTGGCCCTATAATCGGGACCCCTGTGTTAATTTGAGAATTGAGTATGGCATTATAGTTGTTGGAGCTTAATTATTGCTCATATATGTTTGGTTGTCTGTATTGTAAACTGTACTGACCTACAGGGTGGATCTGAGGCGAGATGAGTCTTTATGATTGTGTGATTGTGTGGTTAGAACGCCTCTGGGCATATTTCCCTCCTAGTTGGGGTTTAGAGCGTGAACTCGCTGAGATTTATGTATCACCCCGTCATGGGTTAAATTTTCAAGGTCGTCGAGTGGAGGACCTGAAGCCGAGAGGAGGTGATCGAAAGTGTAGATCGGTTAGGACCACTTCTTTTTGGAAGGCCAGTCTTTTGCAGTCTTTTGACTATAGACTTTTGTACATGACTCAATGATATATAAATGTGTGTTTTATTGGTAAAATTATTGTCCTGCTTTTCTATCCCGAGATAATTATTGTCAGGGGATTTATTTTTGTTTCCGCATGTGCAATGATAAAGAAAGGGTCAGCAACTCGTCCTAGGAAATTGCAAAAATTTATCGACTAGAGAGGGATAGGCACACGCTCGGGGTTCGGGGCGTGACAGATAAGGCGATGTCAAAGTCATCAGCAATGGAAGTTGCGACACGGTGTGAGAAATGGCATTGAGGAGAGAACTTAAATCGGTGTTAAGTTTTTGTTGGAAACACTTCAAGTAAAATCACAAGCTTTATTTCAACAGATCAAATTCAAGTCACAAAAACAGTTGATATCATTATACATGACTGAGTTAATTAGTAATTACTCTTCCCACGTGATCACACGTGACAGTTACAATATACTGTTCTTTGAAAATTGACGTCATAATTTAGGTGAGACATTTTACACATCAATAGAAAACCGTTTTGGTGGAATGTTAGCGCGACGGGATTGTTCTTGAGTTGATCCCATGTTGTTATTAGTGTGACTGTGAGATGGTTAGCATCTGAATTTGTGCTTCGGCCGCCGTGTCTCCGGATTGCTTGTTTTTCTAGTTAGTATGTTTTTGCTATGCTGTGTTTATTGCAGTGTAATTTGGTGCTTGCTACATTGACGAACTTGTGATGGAAATGTTGCAGTTACCTTTCTTGAAGTGTGAACTGATACTGGTGTGTAACTGATGTGTGACTGTTACTAGCTAGATGTTCGCACACTCTGCTCTCTGATATCCGTGCATTGTTCATGCATTTTAGTTGCTCAGTGGGTGGAACTCTCCACCGCGAGATTTGAATGCGAAGCATTTTGACTCGCTTTTATATCTATTTGGGCTTCCGCAAGACAGCGTGCTGCATGAAGCAATTAGTGTCGGGTGGCCTCTGTCATCACTCCATTGGCATATCCTTTGCCTTTATTGTGGTTTCATCGATTGTTGATGGAATCAGATTTTGGATTTGCAATTGGTGATACTCATGTTGTGTTTAGTGCATTCACTCGTCGCTCGCATTGTAGTTTTGTTGGCGTTTTTGGGAAAGCGTGTGTTAATGTGTGTGCAAGGGAGTGTTGGAAGAGAAGTGGGAGTGTTGGAAGAGAAGTACAAGGGAACAAAAAAGAACTTTTTTATTATTGATTATAGTACAAAGGGAAGGGGAGGAGCTTGCTTACATTTGTTGGTCTGCTACACTCCCCCCCTCTTTCCTATTTATAGGGTGCCCCATCGACTAAGTACAACATTCTAGATTTCTATAGAATGCCGTCCATGTAGGTTTCATCTAGGAAATTCCAGATTGTAGTTTAGCCACTCTTCTTCTAGAGACTTCTACATTTGTGCTTCTACACTTTTCTTTGCCACCTAAGCTAGATTTTCTTTTTAAAGGATTTTTCTTGTCTTTTCTAGCTAATATCAATCTTGAAGTTTCTAGAAATTTGATCAATAATTTAACAAGTTTGGTGCAATCTCGGGAGGGAGTTGCTCTTAAGCTGCCACCCATGTTGCTGGCTGCGAAAGCTCTAGCTCTCTCTTTCCATTTCATGTCTCGCGAGCTAGACAGCCTCGTCTAGACTCAGATGGCTGCGGCTTTTTTCAAGAGCTCTCTTAGCAGGGAGGATGGCGGGCCAAACAGAAATGAGGGGAAGCAACCTACTGGGAGGAGACAGGTTTTCATACAGATTGAAACGGGCTGTATGTTGGGTGTGGAGCTGGATTGCAGCAATAATGCCCACACTCTGAAAAGGCGGTTGCAAATCGCTCTTAATTTCCCTATAGAATTGTGCTCCTTGACTTTTGGGGACAAGGTACTAAAAAATGATCTCAGTGTTGTCCTAAACGATTCCCCACTTCTCCTTACACGGAATTTTCTTTGTAGGAGCTCATTGACACCTTGTCTTTCACCAACCGGGAGGGATATCCAGCAAAGAGATGAGAGGGGTCCGATAGAAATACCTGTCCCGTCAAATCGATTTGATAGAATCAAGCAATTGGTGAAGGACGTTGTCAAGGCGATTGACATGGGGGTTGATCCAATTCCCGTTCATGGTGGTCTTGGAGGTGCATACTACTTCTGAAACAGTAGAGGTGATTGTGTTGCTATTATAAAGCCCACTGATGAAAAACCATCTACCCCCAATAATCCTAAAGGCTTTGTCGGCAAAGCTCTAAGACAACCGGGCGTGAAAAGATCCGTGCAAGTTGGAGAAACAGGGATCAGAGAGGTTGCAGCTTATCTTCTAGACTCTGAACATTTTGCTAATGTTCCTCCAACTGCTCTAATGAAGATCACTCACTATATCTTCAATATTAATGATGGACTGAATCCTGACAAGCCAAATGAAAAGAAAGTGGTTAGCAAGATAGGATCTTTTCAGTAGTTCATACCTCATGATTTTGACGCCAGCAATCATGGCACCTCAAGCTTCTTTCCCGTTTCTGTTGTGCATCGAATTGGAATATTAGATATTAGAATTTTTAACACAGATAGGCATGTAGGGAACCTTTTAGTAAGGAAACTCGACAGCATAGGAAGGTTTGGTCAAGTGGAACTGATTCCTATTGATCATGGTCTTTGCTTGCCAGCAACTTTGGAGGACCCATACTTTGAGTGGATTCATTGGCCGCAGACTTCAATTCCTTTTAAATATAGTAAAATCCAGCTTCTTTTTTTTTTTTTTTTTTTTGGTGAAATGTTGTGTAGAATAAAGATAACGAGTTGATATGAATACTTTCTAGTCCTTGACAGGAGTTGGTGATTTTTGCCAATACCTTGATATATCAACCTACGTCCTGTACACCAGTCTAAATCTTGGTGATGCTACTATTCATGTTTCACTCTAATTCTGTAGGATGTGGGTCTTGGGTCTTTTAAATTTGGAATCTCGGGATAGAAAGGTTTGATCGCTGCTGACATAATTGTAGTCCGCAAGGTACTTGCTAATTACACAAATCCATTCCACTCTTGTACTGGTGATTCATTAAGAAATTATCTGGTCATGATGTTTCTTATGGTGTTGTCATAGCTTTATTTTGATTCAATCGACTGAGCGCGACCATGATTAAGAAAATTAACACGTGTGCTTTTGTACCGTAGGTCAAGGTATGGATGATCATCTCATGCTAAAGAGTTTGTACGTATTTGTTACAAGATCCTGGAGCATAACATTTCCATGAAAGGCATATTTGTTAATGAACTGGGTGGTCTACAACAACGCTGTTGCGTTCATCCTCGATGCTATTAACAAATACATTTATGTAAAGCACTCAACTGTAAATTCTTGCTGATACGTGAAATTCCCCAGTGAAGGACGACATGTTCGTCCTTTGAATTGTACATTGCAACGTATCTTTGTTAAGTTGCATTAAACTGTGCAGCTTTTCTAATTTGGTCCTGATTTCAGGTACTATTTACTGTAAGGATCCTCAGTATGTGTTGGTGTAGAAGGCGGTTCCTCTTGTATTTGTGGCTGGAGAGAAATTGTTTACCAATTGATCTCGAACTTCGGGAGACTCTAGCATAGCAACAACTTCATCATACATGTGAAGTACAGAGGTGATGCAACCAACCTTTGGAGTAGTAATTCAAGTGTGTGTTCAATGCAAATTTCTAATGACGATTGTCCGTGACCAGTAAAGTAATTTGTAACTAGTGGTAGTAAGACGGGGGAGGTTATGCGGCGTTAATGCCGCTGCTGGGATGTGTCGCAATCATTCCTGATGTTTCGCATAATCCGCATGAAACTGTAGCTCAAGAAGGAAAACCCCAAGACTAAAATTCGTACATCTCAGTCCCTAAGACAAACGGAACCCCACTTTCCCTCTGGCTTTCTCTCCTTGCAAAAGTCCTAGTGTCGTGTGCCCTCGATGGATTTTGTCGACGGTGCAGAATCAGATAAGCAGAGGGATGCCCTTGTTCGCGTGGTTCACAGCTCAAGGCGGCGTCGAGCTCTTCAATGGCGAGGTGCGACACCATTGTTAAGCTCTCATTGTATAGAATGACATGGATGAAGAGATGAGAGAGAGACAGAGAGACAGAGATGGGCGTGAAATCAAGCTGAGACGATGGCAGTGGCTTCGTGTGATAGTGGTGCGGGTCTGGAGTGGGGGCGGCGTCCGTGTCAGCTTTGTGGAGGGGGTCGTTGTGGTGAAGTGTTGATGGGTGCCGAAAGTGTGTGGGAGATAGAAGGAATGTAATTTTTTCTTTTTTTTGGGTCGGAAAGCACTTGTCATATAAAAGTCTGAGACGATAAAATACGAGCTTCAGAACAAAGCATTTCCAAAAGACAAGTTAACCAGTAAACGTCTATTGCGGTGGGCTCTGATAACCCAATCCGTAATACTCTCTTCAACAATGGGCCTACTTCATATTGCTGAATGACTTTGCATGGGCCTGGGTTTCAGTGATAAGTGCATAAGCTTCCCAACTCACTTGATCTGTTCCCTTGCTCATCATCTTCACTAGAGTTCGGTCAGTACTTGGGGGTTTCAAGCACAGCAGCTACCTTCTCCTGAATTGCGAGGTGAGGACACCTGGAGTGCCATAACTTGGCACGCCGGGACACTTACGTGCCATAACTTTAAAATGGTACACTTAAGTGCCATCATCGGAGTAAAATGGGACACTTAAGTGCCACTCCGGCGAAAATCCGGCCAAATGGCTGACGTGGCAATTTTCCGGCGAGTTTAGTCCAAAACGGCATCGTTTTGCACGCTGACGTGGCGGAGAAAACGCAAAAACGACGCCGTTCCGTGTCTACGTGTAAATAATAATATAAAAATTAATTAAATTATAAAGTATTCAAAAAATTAAAAAATTTTAAAAAAATTAAGAAAAATTTAAAATTTTTTAAAAATTAAGAAAATAAAAATAAATAAATAAAAAGGGGGTGGGGGGAGGGGGAGGTCGAACGGGTGGCTGAGGGCTGAGCCCTCGCTGCCGCCGCCCCCCGCCGCTGCCGGAAGGGCCAGCGATGGAGGGGAGGGTCGGCGAGGGCCCGCGAGCCTCGCCGGATTCGGGTGAGGGCCGCGACCCTCACCCTAAATCTGGGCGTGGGCCGCGACCCTCGTCCAGATCCGGCGAGGGGTCGCGGGCCCTCGCCGCCTCCCCGCCGCCGCCGGGAAGGGCCGACGACGAAGTGGGGAGGGTCGGCCGGGGTCGCCGGGCTCTGGCCAGGGGCCGGCAAGGCCGTCCGACCGGCAGCGAGGGCTCGCGAGCCCCCAAATGTGCACGTGTGCGCGTGTGCGCCAAGGTCAGCGCCTTTCGTGCCCCCAAATGTAGTTTTTTTTTTTTTGACACATCGGGGTGGGGTTGAAGATGACATGGTTGACATGGGACGTGCGGCTTTTCAAACAAAGACAAAGTCCATCAAATTTTTGGCGCAGATGCATGTGGTTCTTACTCCAGCGATTCAATTATCATAATCCCATGGCTCTCATTTCGTCAACTTCCTTTTGTGCATGTGTATGCCAGTGTCAGCATCTTCGTCTTCCACGCCTCCCAAATGTAGTTTTCTTCCTAATAGTCCAGGGTGTGGTTGGAGATGACATAGTCAACATGGAACGTGTGGCTTTTCAAACAAGACAAATTCCGTCAAATTTGGCAGAGATGCACGTGGTTGTTATTCCTATTATTAAATTAATGTCTCGGGTTTGAATTCGAATAACAATTTGTTAAACTGAATTTTGTTGATAAAGATTTCCTGAGTAGATTTTAAATTGGATGAAGAAGCCCTTATTTTCTTGGACTCTTTATAGCAGCATAGAGGAAGAAAATTAAATAAAAGGAGCAAGTTTCCTCCAATCCACGCCGAAGGAAGAAGTTCCCTACACGTGAAGAGGAAGGTGGTGGGGCCCAAGGTCAAAAGTTTGACCTTGGGCACACACGCACACACAATATTCCGGATGGATTTTTCTTTTGCTTGATGGTTAAAATAGGAAGTCTCTATATGTACACGTAAATCCAAGCGCTGGTGAGCCCAAGTCAACTATTTGACTTTTGGGCACATGATTTCCTTCTTTGGCGTGCCTGAAGTCGGTTTAAAGAACGAAGCCCTACATAGAAGAAGTGAGCGAGAAGCTGTACATCCACCGAAGCTTACGTAGAGCTGGACGTTCACGCCACTTGGGAAAGAGCCGCATGTTTTCCTTGAAGCCGCGCGAAGCTTGAACGCATGATAATTTTGTGCCGTGAGTTTATGTCCAAGTGAGTTGTTTATTTATAAACATTTTGGATTTGGGGTAAAATCTAGGTGTGGAAAACACTTGAGCGTTTGAACGATTGTAAACTCTGATTCTCCGATTATAGTGAATTATTTGCTGCTGGCTCTTCTTGTAGATGTAGATACTGATACTCGGACCGAATCACGTAAATTTCTGGTGTCCTTATTATTTCTCGTTTATTTCTCTGGAGATTTCGTGTTGACGTAAATTGCAAGATCCTGTCATTTTCGCATATTATATTTCAACAATTGGTATCAGAGCTTGGGGTTGAATTTTTTTATTGTGATTTGGAGTTTTTGTTTATCTGATTATCATCTAGAAATTTTGTTATTGCAATTATGTCTAAGAGGAAATCTGAAATTGAGAAGTTTAACGGGAGCAACAACTTTGTGTTATGGAGCATCAAGATGTGAGCTTTATTGACAACTCAAGGTTTGGCAAAGGCATTGGATGGTGAAAATGAGTTGCCTATTATAATGAAAGCCTCTGAGAGGATAAAGTTAATAGAAAAAGCAAAGAGTATAATCCTATTAAATTTGTCAGATTATGTCTTAATAGAGGTTGCTGAGGGGAAGGATGCCGCAACATTATGGGTAAAACTTCAAGCACTCTATGTAAAGAATGTTTGAACAATCGCTTATACATGTTGAAGAAGATGTTTCAATTTAGATATACTGAAGGTATGTCTATCAAAATCCACCTAGATGAATTTAATAAACTCATGATGGATTTGAAGAACATCGATAAAATACTTGATGATAAAGAACGGGGCATGATGTTGTTAACCTCTTTACCAGAGTCATAGGAGCACTTTACTAATTCATTGTTTCAAGGGCCTCAGAAGAGGTAAATCCGCCTTATTCTCTAGGAGTGGTAGAGAAAGTTGCGAAATGACGGTCTGGCACAAGGAGTAGTGCAAGCACTGACAATTTAAGGTAGAGAATAACATCGAAGGCCTAGTAGCAGCAGAGGTAAAACCAAATCGAAATCACACCTAAGAAAGTCCAAAGGACACGTGAAATGCTTTGAATGTCACGAGAATGGGGCACATCATGAGAGATTGTCCTAAGCGAAGGAATAAAGTTGATAGGCGGAATGCTACAAGCAGTATGGCAACCATTGTCGATGGAAGCACTAGTGATGCAGAAGCTGTCTTATGTGTGACTACTACTTCGTCAAGAGACGAGTGGGTGCTAGATTCAGGGTGTTCTTATCATATGATGCCTCATAAAAACTGGTTTACTACTTACCAGACTGCAGATGGTGGTAGAGTTCTTTTAGGGAATAATGCAATTCGTAAGGCTTTGAGGATAGGGACAATTGGATTCGGATGCACGATAAGGTGGTGTGCACATTGACAAATGTGAGGCATGTACTAGAGCTCAAGAAGTATCTTATTTCTCTAGGGACACTCAATGACACCGAGTATAGGTACACTGCTGAAGGTAGAGTACTGAAGATCTCTCGATGTGCCATGATAGTGATGAAGGAGAAGAAAGTGAATACTCTTTATCATCTACTGGGAGAGATTGTGACTAAAACCGCTGTGGTTTCATCAGCTGAGTTAGACTCTAACTTAACTCAATAATGACATATGCGTTTAGGGCATATGAACTAGGCATATATGATGATACTAAGTGAAATGGAGTTGTTGAAGGGTCAAAAGACAGGAAAGTTGGACTTATGTGAGTATTGCATAATTGGGAAGCAGCACCGAGTTAAGTTTACTACAGCTATTCATTCAACCAAATAACTAGTTGAATATATTCATTCATATGTCTGGGGCCCGTCTTCGGTTCCTTCGAAAGGAGGTGCTCGATATATACTGACATTTATCAACGACTATTTGAGGAAGGTATGGGTATACTTTCTGAAGCAAAAATATGATGTGTTTGATCGGTTCAAGAAATTTAAGGCATTGATTGAGAAGCAGATAAATAAACAAATCAAGTATCTGAGAATCGATAATGGCATGGAGTTTTGTGGTAAAGATTTTATTAAGTTCTGCGAGGAAGAAGGTATTGTAAGACATCGCACGGTACCTGGGACACTACATTAGAATAGCGTGGAAGAACAAAAGAACATAACTTAGCTTGAGCAAGTTCAATGCATGCTTTCGCATGCAAGACTTGGCAAGGAATTTTGGGCCGAAGCAGTGAACATGGCATATTACCTAGTTAATCGATCTACATCATCTGCTATCGAGTGGAAGACTTCTAAGGAAGTATGGTCGGGGAAACCTGTTGGTTACTTCGGATGACACATATTCGAATGTCCTATGTATGCTCATGCAAGTGATGGTAAGATTGAGCCGAGGGCGAAAAAGTGCATATTTCTAGATTATGCGCATGGGTTGAAAGACTATCGGTTGTGGTGTACCGATCCCAGATCACCCGGTTTTCTAATCAACAAAGATGTGATCTTCAACGAGACCATAATACTTCAATGGTGCAGTCCTGAGACACAACCAGCAGAGAAGACAGATCATGGTTGTCACGCCCCGAACCTCGAGCACGCGCACATCCCACTGTGGTCGATAGAAAAGCGACTTCCCAGGACACGTCGCCGACCCTTTCTTTTTAATGCACATGCGGAAGCGAATAAATAATCCCCAGACAAAATTCAATTGGGATAGAAAAGCAGGATCACATTTTCAAAACCAACCACATACTTTTTATACATATCAAACCAGTTGATTTACAGGACTAGGCTATTAACAAAAGATTTATAGAAGATCAGTCCTCAAAAACTAAGCTGTCCTAAGATCAGCTAGATAGGTCCATTCGCCAGCTCTTCAGTCGGGATCGGCGAAGTGTCCTGGGAAGTCGCTTTTCTATCGACCGCAGTGGGATGTGCGCGTGCTCGAGGTTCGGGGCGTGACATCCCCGTTTAAGTGGTATCAGAGCAATCGAGGGTCCTCCTCGACTCCCTATAAATTCGAAACTCTCACCCCCTAACGGGTTAAACTGAATCGATTTACGATAACAGTCCATCTTAGCTCGTTGCTTGGTGAGCCAGCCCATGCCAATAATCACATCAAAATCATACATGGCTAGGACTATCGATCTATTTCCCCACTCGCTCACCAATCACTAACTTGCAACGAGAACAACCCAATGCAACTAACACCTTATCCTTTAACAAAGGTAGATATGCTAACCACGACTCCAACAATTCAGGACTTAATCCTATCGGCTTAACAAACCGCTCGCTATAAAAGAATGAGTGGCGCCAGGGTCAAACAAAGCATAAGCAGCATGGTCGTTCAACGAAACCGTACCTGTAATCACATTAGGCACTTCCTCCGCCTGTCCTCTAGTGATGGCATACGTCCTTCCCTGAGCTGGAGGTCTAATCGGTCCACCCTGTGGTGTGATCTGCGGCGCAAACCCCCTATTCTGACCCAACTGAAGCGGCGGTGGCGGCGGTAACTGCTGCAGTCCTCTCTGCTTTCTGGGACAATCTCTGGCTATGTGACCAGGCTAGCCACACTCGTAGCAATTACCCGTCCTACGATTACATGGGGCGGTACCATGTTGCCTTCCACAGAAGCGAACACGTGCCATTCTGATTTGGCGCTGACTTCCCAATTCCACCCTTCCTATTGGGCGGAATATGATACCTTCCTCCATACATTGGTTTCTTCCCAAACCGATTACCTTCTCTGTTCGACCCAAACCGCGACCCAGATGCGGCGGCTCTCTCATTCTGGTCTCTCTTAATCATCTGGACTCACTTGTACAAGTCATTGTAGTTCCCCAAGTTCAGTAGTATCAGCGAACTCCTCAGTTCCGGCCTAAGCCCATCTCTGAACCTGCTAACTCGGTTCACCGGATTCTCGACCAATTCAGGGGCATATCG
Source organism: Eucalyptus fibrosa (assembly GCA_017140475.1). Lineage (NCBI taxonomy): Eukaryota > Viridiplantae > Streptophyta > Magnoliopsida > Myrtales > Myrtaceae > Eucalyptus > Eucalyptus fibrosa. The sequence continues at coordinate 10,791,852 of CM029511.1, forward strand.
CGATAGTTCCGTGAACTTCGCTTCATACTGGTCTACGGTCATAGTACCTTGGCGAAGACACTGAAATTCTACCATCTTCACTTCTCTGGTAGCTTTAGAAAAGTACTTGTCGTTGAAAACTTCGAGAAAGGTGTTCCACTCTGGAACTACGCCTTCAAGGAATACTGTGTCTCTCGCGGCTTCCCACCAAATCTCAGCATTACCTTTTAGTTGGTAGACTGCAAGGGCTACCTCTCCACATCAGTGCACATTAGCAGTGCAAAAGCCTTCTCTAAGCCCTTGGTCCAAAGAACTGCAACTTCGGGGTCTCCTGACCCAGTGAACTTCGGTGGATTCAACTTCAGGAAATGCTCCACCAACTTAGAACTCCAACGGTCTTCGACGCTTGTCTGCATAGCTTTTCTGACGACTCTGAGCGGTCTGTAATCTGCTTCTGATCACTGCAACTGCCTCCACTGACTGTTGAACTAACTCTGGGCCTGTAAGCTTTCTTTCACCAACCTCATCCCAACACACGGGTGTTCTGCATGCTCTGCCATACAACGCTTCGAAAGGTGCCATCTGAATACTCTGCTGATAACTGTTGTTGTAGGCAAATTCGACGAGATGAAGCTGCTCTTCCCAACTCCCTTTAAAATCCAGTACGCAAGCTCGCAGCATGTCTTCGAGGGTTTGAATAATCCTTTCAGACTGGCCATCCGTCTGTGGATGATAGGCCGTACTATACTGCAGCTTCGTACCCAAAGCACTCTGCAAGCTTTTCCAAAAGGCGGCTGTGAACCTCGGGTCTCTGTCTGAAGTAATCGTCACTGGCACTCCATGCAAACGAACGATCTGATGCACATACAGATCTGCGTGTCTATCCAAACTAAGGTCCTTTCGTACTGCAATGAAGTGAGCCGACTTCGTCAATCTGTCGACCACTACCCAAATCGAATCATTTCCTCTCTGACTCCTCGGTAGTCCAGTCACGAAGTCCATCGTGATATGTTCCCATTTCCACTCAGGAATCTCGAGAGGTTGTAAAAGTCCTCCCGGCTTACAGTGCTGTGCCTTTACTTGCTGACAGGTCAGACATTTGGCGACATGCTTAGCGATGTCCGCCTTCATACCAGACCACCAATAATGTAGACGCGGATTCTGATACATTTTCGTACTGCCAGGATGAATACTGTAACTGCTACGATGAGCCTCTGATAAAATCTCCTCTCTGAGCTCTGCATCGTCGGGTACACACAATCGTCCTTGAAACCTCAGTGTTCTATCCTCAGCAATCTGAAAGTTAGCATTCTTCTTTTCTGCATTTTCTTGCAGAATCTTTTGAATCTCTGGATCTGTCTATTAAAGTGTCTTGATTCTGATCTGAACTTCCGGCTCAATTCTGAGGGTGGCCATAAGGTTCGAAAGGTGGCCTACCTCAAATTTGAAACCCGAATCTCGAACTTTCTCAATCAATCTCCATTCCTCGAGTACCATATGAGCTACTGAAGACTTCCGACTTAGAGCATCAGCGACCTTATTTGCTTTTCCAGGGTGATACAGAATATCACAATCATAGTCTTTCAAGAGTTCCATCCAACGACGCTGTCTCATATTCAACTCCTTCTGAGAGAATAAATACTTGAGACTCTGATGGTCAGTGAAGATCTGGAATCTTTCTCCGCACAAGTAATGTCTCCAAATCTTCAAAGCGAAGATAATAGCTGCAAGTTCTAAGTCATGCGTCGGGTAATTCAATTCATTAGGCCTCAACTGACGGGATGCGTATGCAACAACCCTGCCATGTTGCATCAACACGCAACCTAGTCCACTGAAAGACGCATCACTATAGATTTCATAACCTCCAGGACCAGACGGTATGGTCAGCACAGGTGCGGTAGTCAGCTTCTTCTTAAGCTCTTGAAAACTACGCTCGCACTTGTCTGTCCACACAAACTTCTCCTCTTTCCTCAGTAGACGAGTCAACGGTGACGCTAACACTGAAAACCCTTCCACAAACCTTCTGTAATACCCTGCCAAACCCAGAAAACTTCTGAGGAATGGAGATTAATTGAGAAAGTTCGAGATTCGGGTTTCAAATTTGAGGTAGGCCACCTTTCGAACCTTATGGCCACCCTCAGAATTGAGCCAGAAGTTCAGATCAGAATCAAGACACTTCAATAGACAGATCCAGAGATTCAAAAGATTCTGCAAGAAAATGCAGAAAAGAAGAATGCTAACTTTCAGATTGCTGAGGATAGAACACTGAGGTTTCAAGGACGATTGTGTGTACCCGACGGCGTAGCTCGTAGAGGAGATTTTATCAGAGGCTCATCGTAGCAGTTACAATATTCATCCTGGCAGTACGAAAATGTATCAGAATCCGCGTCTACATTATTAGTGGTCTGGTATGAAGGTGAACATCGCTAAGCATGTCGCCAAATGTCTGACCTGTCAGCAAGTAAAGGCACAGCACTGTAAGCCGGGAGGACTTTTACAACCTCTCGAGATTCCTGAGTGGAAATGGGAACATATCACGATGGACTTCGTGATCGGACTACCGAGGAGTCGAGAGGAAATGATTCGATTTAGGTAGTGGTCGACGATTGACGAAGTCGGCTCACTTCATTGCAGTACGAAAGGACCTTAGTTTGGATAGACACGCAGATCCGTATGTGCATCGACGTTCGTTTGCATGGAGTGCCAAGACGACGATTACTCGCAGGAGACCCGAGGTTCACAAACTTCCTTGGAAAAGCTTGCAGAGTGCTTTGGGTACGAAGTCGCCCCGATAGTACGGCCTATCATCCACAGACGGATGGCCAGTCTGAAAGGATTATTCAAACCCTCGAAGACATGCTGCGAGCTTGCGTACTGGATTTTAAAGGGAGTTGGGAAGAGCAGCTTCATCTCGTCGAATTTGCCTACAACAACAGTTATCAGCAGAGTATTCAGATGGCACCTTTCGAAGCGTTGTATGGCAGAGCATGCAGAACACCCGTGTGTTGGGATGAGGTTGGTGAAAGAAAGCTTACAGCCCGCAGTTAGTTCGGCGCATCGGTGGAGGCAGCTTCTGCCGGGATCGGCGCAGATTGCAGACCGCTCAGAGTCGTCAGAAAAGCTATGCAGACAAGTGTCGAAGACCGTTGGAGTTCTAAGTTGGTGGAGCATTTCCTGAAGTTGAACCCACCGAAGTTCACTGGGTCAGGAGACCCCGAAGTTGCAGTTCTTTGGACCAAGGGCTTAGAGAAGGCTTTCGCACCGCTAATGTGCACTGATGTGGAGAAGGTAGCCCTTGCAGTCTACCAACTAAAAGGTAATGCTGAGATTTGGTGGGAAGCCGCAAGAGACACAGTATTCCTTGAAGGCGTAGTTCCAGAGTGGAACACCTTTCTCGAAGTTTTCAACGACAAGTACTTTTCTGAAGCTACCAGAGAAGTGAAGATGGTAGAATTTCAGCGTCTTCGCCAAGGTACTATGACCGTAGACCAGTATGAAGCGAAGTTCACGGAACTATCGCGATATGCCCCTGCATTGGTCGAGAATCCAGTGAACCGAGTTAGGAGGTTCAGAGATGGGCTTAGGCCGGAACTGAGGAGTTCGCTGATACTACTGAACTTGGGGAACTACAATGACTTGTACAAGTGAGTCCAGATGATTGAGAGAGACCAGAATGAGAGAGCCGCCGCATCTGGGTCGCGGTTTGGGTCGAATAGAGAAGGTAATCGGTTTGGGAAGAAACCGATGTATGGAGGAAGGTATCATGTTCCGCCCAATAGGAAGGGTGGAATTGGGAAGTCAGCGCCAAATCAGAATGGCACGTGTCGCTTCTGTGGAAGGCGACATAGTACCGCCCCATGTAATCGTAGGACGGGTAATTGCTACGAGTGTGGCCAGCCTGGTCACATAGCCAGAGATTGTCCCAGAAAGCAGAGAGGACTGCAGCAGTTACTGCTGCCACCGCCGCTTCAGTTGGGTCAGAATAGGGGGTTTGCGCCGCAGATCGCACCATAGGGTGGACCGATTAGACCTCTAGCTCAGGGAAGGACGTATGCCATCACTAGAGGACAGGCGGAGGAAGCGCCTAATGTGATTACAGGTACGGTTTCGTTGAACGACCATGCTGCTTATGCTTTGTTTGACCCTGGCGCCACTCATTCTTTTATAGCTGAGCAGTTTGTTAAGCTAATAGGATTAAGTCCTGAATTGTTGGAGTCAGTGGTTAGCATATCTACACCGTTAAAGGATAAGGTGTTAGTTGCATTGGGTTGTTCTCGGGGTTGCAAGTTAGTGATTGGTGAGCGAGTGGGGGAAATAGATCTGATAGTCCTAGCCATGTATGATTTTGATGTGATTATTGGCATGGACTGGCTCACCAAGCAACGAGCTAAGATGGACTGTTATCGTAAATCGATTCAGTTTAACCCGTTAGGGGGTGAGAGTTTCGAATTTATAGGGAGTCGAGGAGGACCCTCGATTGCTCTGATACCACTTAAACGGGGATGTCACGCCCCGAACCTCGAGCACGCGCACATCCCACTGCGGTCGATAGAAAAGCGACTTCTCAGGACACTTCGCTGATCCCGACTGAAGAGCTGGCGAATGGACCTGTCTAGCTGATCTTAGGACAGCTTAGTTTTTGAGGACTGATCTTCTATAGATCTTTTGTTAATAGCCTAGTCCTGTAAATCAACTGGTTTGATATGTATAAAAAGTATGTGGTTGGTTTTGAAAATGTGATCCTGCTTTTCTATCCCAATTGAATTTTGTCTGGGGATTATTTATTCGCTTCCGCATGTGCATTAAAAAGAAAGGGTCGGCGACGTGTCCTGGGAAGTCGCTTTTCTATCGACCGCAGTGGGATGTGCGCGTGCTCGAGGTTCGGGGCGTGACATCCCCGTTTAAGTGGTATCATACAACTAATCATACAACTAATCTAATTTACATTAAAATAATCTAATATAACCACCTAAACCTAATTAGACTAATCTAAGCACCCCTTAAGCATGATTAACTTACTAAGCAAGGTTTAGAGGATAAACTCACCGGTTTTGCGCGCCGGTGAGTTCACGGCGACCACGACACCAAGGCGGTCGATAAACCCCAAAGCGGCGACACCAACGGAGGCCGAGAAGGGCTTGAAAACGGGCCACAAAGATCACACGGCTTGCTGGTTTTCTGCTTCTGATCTGAGCTGAACCGGGAGAAGAAAACAGCAGCTGAACGGAGAGGAAACAGGCCGATCGGAGCTCCGGCAAGCGGGTGGGTTGGCAACCAGCAGCTCCCGGGGGTCTTGGGTATCTTGCTGGAGGTTGGGACGGGCAAAGGAATGGTCGGAAAGGGGCGAAACAACAAGAAAACGCGAACAAAGTGGAGCGGTGCGGAACTGGACGGTCCGGCGAAAGCGGCTTCTCTCGGGATTTCGGGACAGCGAGAATCGTTCCGGCGAGCGGCGGTGCTCCGAACGATCGGATGTCGTTTCGCGGAGATGGGTGGCTCGTTTGCTGATTCAACCGGGAAGTTAACTTTTACTCGGATCTTTGGCGAAAGGTCGGCCGGGAGCGAAACGGAACGAGGGGAAAACGAGGGAGGAAATGGGGTCCGATGGGCATGCGACGGCGATGGGGAGGTCGGGGACGGGTAAGAGGAAGCTTCGGGCGGCTCCCGCGGTGCTGTGGCTGTCGAACGGCGAGGTAGACGGCCAAAGGACGCGGATGAAGGCGGAGCAGCGGCTGGACTCGCGCTGCACGGGACGGACGCGGCGGGCGAGCTAGCTCCGGCGGACTTGCGGGGCTTCGGACGGCTGGCCGGACGAACTCCACTGGTTTCTCAAGCTTTTTCCCTTCCTCAACCATGGAGAAAGCTGCCGCACGAGGGATTCAAGGAAGGAGAAGCTTCAGCTGAAGCAAGGGCCCCCCAAGAGCTCTTCTAGCTTCAACACTTGTCAATCTGTCTCTCTCCTTGCCCCCACCATGGCCGGCCCACCCTTCAGCCTCTTCCTCTCTCCTCTAGCTCCCCTACAAGCTAGTTAATAGGTCCAAAATGAGGTGTGCCAAGGGGATTTCGAATTTTGAACATTTGTTCACTTAATTCACTGAATTGCCAATTAATTCCATCCAATTGAAGCTCAATTAAATCAACCCATGTGTCCTCGGCCTTCTCATGACATTTCCCCGTCAAATGATCCAATTTACATCCCGAAGATTCGATTAAAAACGGCCCTCTGATAATCCCGAACAAAAACGGCCCTCTCGATAATCCCGAACAAAAACGGCCTTACTTTGCTTTTCCGCCAAAAATCTCGGTTTGTAGAAAAAATCTTCTGGAGATGAGTCGACGTTCCTAAAATGAATTGTGACATGCCGGAACCTTCAATTTCTGAATTCGGGTTTAAAATCACGGTTAATTTCAACGGCGCGATTTGAGCGCGTCCTAATCTACCGGGTAGCTTTTAGGAAATTTTCAGTGCAATTGACCGTGGTTGATTATTTTCAAGCCACGACATAAATCTTTGACACATTAGCAACTCCCGATTGTCGTGAAAATCTCGAGGTTTCAAATACGGATACAGGGTACCCAAAACGACAGAATAATCAGTTCAGTGCCGGTCGACGAGGATATTGAAATCAGGTGGAATCACCCACACTCTAATTACATATCTCAATCGAATCGACCTATTACTGATCTCTGTTCGATTCTGACAGTGTCGTAATAATCCTTGCAGATTTATACGGTCGACGGTCGTTCATGGTCGATTCTCAAGCCTATTGCATTTAAATTCCTTAACGGCTTCACCTGATAGACTAGTTATCTCGTGAGTGATCAGCTCGGAGAATTGAACTATAAGCGCGTCGATGAAAAGTCCGTCTCATTTAATAGAAAACAAAATCAGAAATTTGGAATGTCATAATGGTGTCATTAGTGAGATGGAGCTTTAGGTGGAGACTTCGGAGACCTCAAAGGTAACAAAAGTTGAGATTGTAGATGAAGCCGCAATTCCTGAAATCAATGATACTGAACAACCAGTAAAGCCACAGCACACTATAGCCATAGATAGACAAATGAGGCAAATTAAATCACTATTACATTATGGTTATACAGATATTACTTATGCATTGACTATAGGTGATGAGGTGGAGACAAATAAGCCTTCATCTTACTTTGAGGCGATAGCTAATTCGGAGTTATCACAGTAGCTAAGAGCTATGAGTAAAGAGATGGAATCACTCCATCGAAATCAAACATAGAAGTTTGTCAAAGTACCTAAGAGCAAAAAAGATTGTCGGAAGTAAATGGATTTTTAAACGGAAAGAGGGCATTCCCGATGCCGAGGCAGCGAGGTATAAGGTGAGACTTGTGACGAAAGGATATACACAATGTGAGAGCATTGACTACAATGAGGTATTATCTTCTGTGATAAGACATAATTCTTTTCATGTTTTACTTGTCTCAGTTGCTTCACAGGATTTCAAGTTAGAGCAAATAGATGTGAAAACTGCGTTTCTTCATGGTGAGTTGGAGGAGCAGATTTACATGAGGCAACCAAAGGGATTGCTATTCCAGGTAAGGAAGATCATGTTTGCTTGTTGAAGAAATCTTTGTATGGGTTAAAACAGTCTCCTAGGTAGTGGTATAAATGTTTTGATGCTTTCAAGGGTAGTCAAGACTATTCGAAAAGTCAGATGGATAGCTAAGTTTACTTTAGGAGATTGGAGAATGCTTCTTTGATTTATTTACTCTTATATGTTGATGATATGTTGATAGCAGCTAAGAATATGTCTGATATTGATGTGCTGAAGAGTCAATTAAATACTGAATTTGAGATGAAAGATTTAGGTGCTACAAAGAAAATTTTGGGTATGAAGATTTTGCATGATATGACTGTAGATGTTTTACGTCTATCTCAAAAGAAATATATTGAGAAGGTCGTTGCATGTTTTAATATGTAGTCGGCAAAATTTGTAAGCACACATTTAGCGAAGCACTTAAAACTTTCAAATAAATTATCACTGTAGACTCAGGAGGAGGAGGAGGAGGAGGAGCATATATTCCGTGTTTCTTATTCTATTGCCGTGGGTAGTATTATGTATGCTATGGTGTACATTAGGCTTGATATTTCATAACCTATGAGCGTGGTTAGTTGCTATATGAAGCGTCTTTGTAAAGTTTATTGGGAAACTATAAAGTGGATCCTCAAATATTTGAAGGGGACAATAGACGTGGGTATAGTGTACCGGAGCAACAGCAATGGTAGTGAGACCATTAGTTTTGTGGATTCGGATCACGTCGATGACTTGGATGATTGCAAGTCTTTAGTAAGGTACGTGTTTATGCTAGCGGGTGGTGCAGTTAGTTGGAAAGTGTCCTTACAGGATCACATTGCCTTATCTTCAATTGAGGTAGAGTACATGGCACTAACCTTTGTAGCGAAAGACACAATATGGTTACAAAGTTTACTCTCGGACTTTGGGTTAGAACAAAAAAGTGTGGATATATACTGTGATAACCAAGGCGTGATATATTTGGCATATAATCCAGTTTATCATGAGCGAACGAAGCATATCAGTATTAGGTATCACTTCATCCAAGATGTCTTAGCTAAGGGTAATGTTATTGTCAAAAAGATTGCTACAGTAGATAACTCGGTAGACATGATAACTAAGTCTGTTCCTTTGGTGAAGCTCAAGCTCTACTTAAGCTTTATTGGCGTTTGTGGAGAGTGAGCCCGTCGGAGCATTGGGAGAGCAGCATGAATGATGAGCACTATAACTTGGTTTCAAACATTGAGACAATATGGAGAATTGTTAAATTCATGTCTTGAGTTTGAATTTGGATAACCATTTGTTAAACTGAATTTTATTGATAAAGGTTTTCCAAGTAGATTTAAAATTGGATGAAGAAACCCTTATTTTCTTGGACTCTTTATAGCAATACAAAGGAAGAAAATTAAATAAAAGGAGCAAGTTTCCTCCAATCCACGCCGAAGGAAGAAGTTCCCTGCATGTGAAGACGAAGGTGGTGGGGCCTAAGGTCAAAAGTTTGACCTTGGGCACACACATGCACACATAATATTCCAGATGGGTTTTTCTTTTGGCTGATGGTTAAAACAAGAAGTCTCTGCACGTATGCGTGAATCCAAGCGCTAGTGGGCCCAGGTCAACTATTTGACTTTGGGCGCATGATTTCCTTCTTTGGCATGCGTGAAGTCGGTTTAAAGAAAGAAGACCTACGTAGAAGGAGTGAGCAAGAAGCTGCACGTCCGCCAAAGCCTACGTAGAGCTGGACGTTCACGCTGATTGGGAAAGAGCCACATGTTTTCCTTGAAGCGATGTGAAGTTTGAATGCGTGATAATTTTGTGCCGTGAGCTTATGTCCAAGTGAATTATTTATTTATAAACATTTTGGGTTTTGGGTTAAATCAATGTGTGGGAAACACTGAGTGTTTGAGCGATTATAAACTCTAATTCTCTTATTATAGTGGATTATTTGCTGCTGGCTCTCCTCATGGATATAGGTACTGATACTCGGTCCGAATTATATAAACTTCTGGTGTCCTTATTATTTCTCGTTTATTTCTCTAAAGATTTCATGTTGACGTAAATTGCAAGATCATGTCCTTTCCGCATATCATATCCAAAATTTTGGATTTTTCATGTCACCAAATTTTGGGTGTTGCCAACAGTGACACATTTACCCCAAACTTTTTTTCGTGACACAAAAAACCCTGAACTTTTATCCTTATGACATATTTATCCTAAACTATAGGACATTTTCTTCTTTTACTTTTAAAAAAAATTTCTTTCTTTTTCTTTTTTTCTTCTTCTTCTTTCTTCCATCCGCCAGCCATATTGGAGGGAAGCCGGACACAAGCGAGGCGGGTGAGGGCTGCCCTCCCCCGACCTAGTCGAGAGCCACCCTCGCCCGACATTGGCGAGGGTGACCCTTGCCTAAGTCTGGTTTCCTTCCGTCATGGCCGGTGGAGGGAAGAGAGAAGAAGAAAAAAAGAAAAAAAAATGAAAAATGAAAAACATAAAAAAAAAATGAAAATGCCCTTGGTGGGGTAAATGTGTCACAATTAGCAAAATTTGAGATTTTTCATGTCACAAAAAAAAAAATTGGGGTAAATTTATCACTTTGGGTAAAGTCTGGGATTTTCGATGGTCTTTTCTCTAATTTTAACGTAGACGTAAAATATACGGAGGATGAATAATTAAGAAGTACATTTAAACTTGCAAATAAAGTCGGTTTTTGTTTTATTTTTATTCAATTTTATATCACTCTAAAGCAAAAAAAAAAAGTCGCTAGAGCAATTTTTTTTTTTTTTTTTTGGTCGGTTGGCTAGAGCAATTGGACGTCAAATTGCTTAGGTCACATGAACCTAGTAACTTACTCATACCATTTATGCTTGAAAAATTCGATATACTTATGTTTGTTTGTTTTGTTATAAATGAATAATATCAAAATTATCGATAATAAAAATATTTTCTTATTGATTAATTATTTTAATCGATATAAATGATCATTTTTAGGAAAAGTTTTCAAAAATTTTCAATTTTTGTGAAACAAATGAATCCTTAGTTGATCAAAATGTTCTTTATAATACATTTCTTTTTTACTAGTGTTGTAAAATTAATGCCAAAATTCACAGCATCTCGTAATTAAGTCAATGTGAAGTTATTAGAGAAATATACTAAGAATAATAAAGGATACCGTAGATTTATGTGGTTTTGTACGAGTGTTGGTGCCTACTCAATGGAGAGAGTGAGAATTACAATCATTCATAAGCTCGAATGTTTTACGTACTTAGATTAATTCCAAACACATAGTATTTAAAAATAAATAACTTAATTGGATGTAAAACTCTAAAAACAAATTAATTTCCGTGTGTCTTGCTCCTATGCGTGGCCGAAGAACAAACTCTTAAACTCTTTCGTGCGTCCAAGAAAGAGTCATCTGTTCGGCTCCTTGTTAATCCTTCTTGAAGTCCACTGTGTGGCTTAAACAAGAGCAGCCCCTTTCTTTTTGTCTTTCTTGTGCTGACTTTTTTATTGAATAAGGAAGAGACGTCCACTTCTTGGTCAAATACTCAAAACATGGATAAAAGAAGTAATCGCCGGATATCTTGTGCTGAACCTTGGACTTATATATACATATATAGAGGCAACATCAGATCAAAATCTTCCGGCAGATATGGATTCCATACACGACACAAATTCGAGACATCATTTAACAGCTAATACTTAAGAATCCAATACTTAGATAATGATAATATATCATACATATATGTGAGTCATGATATCGCAAGATATAAACTAAAAAATCTCGTTAAGAAAGATTAAGAATGTCTGAAAAGGTCAGCATATTAATCGTATAGTAAATGTTTTCATTAATTATAAGCATCCTTAAGGACATCTTAGAAATAAAATACACTTTTATTTTGTTAGTTAGATTGATCACAGTACTCCGTTGGAATCAGAAAGTTGTCTCTTTTTTATTGTGCATGTAGTCACAATTTTTCATGCAAGATATAACACAACGTATTTGGTTAGATTATTACATATATAGTTTTCATACTAGTTAAATTAAATCAATGATTAAGAGAACCAAGCAATAATCAGTTTCAGTTTTATTTGTAAAAGCAATCACTTCCAATTTTGGGTAATATAGGTGCGACAACATTCACAAACATATTGTACCTTTGAAGAATTTTTGTTAGATGGTCAGATGCAGCATCAAATTTTTTCGTTCTAGTTTTAAAATTGACATAGAAGAACAAGATTTCACCCTTTACTGTTGATCAAGGAGAGTACTAATGAAATGAACGATCAAGAAAGGAACTAAAACTCATACTCGACGACTTGAAGTTATCTTGCAGATCAATCAAATAACCGTGTAATACTTACACCGAGTCAAATCCAAAGCTAACATGTACGAACAAAATTGCAGGAAATTGACATGCGTGCAAGACAATAAAAAGTATGGTGAAGGCCAGGAAAATGGAAGAAGAAAGTAAATTGAAAATTCAGAATAGAAGCGAAAAATCAAATTTGGCCATGCCCCTAGTAGCCCTTATTGCGGGAAGATCAGTTGACATGCTTGATGAGTTACAAATTAGAATTAATGGGATAGGAGCGCTAACTTCCTCCGTAGCCAAACCTCATCCACCGAGAACTTCCTTGCTTCTGTCGGACCGCCACATTGCTACGGTCTCTGATTCATCATCGAATGCTGATGTGATGTCCGTCAGACTAGAACTGTGGTGTAATCTCACATCTGTTGAACCGATGCCATGCCCTTGGGTAGTTCCAATTATCGAGATGGGAACATCGCCATCTAGTTTGAGGTTTTGGGGATTGTATGATTGGCGATCGGTTACAATTGAAATAGCTAGTACGAGTACCTAGAGGGGGGGTGAATAGGTATAGAAAAAATTTCTCGAAACTTGCACGATATTTAAACAGTTAGAGGATTTGCAACAGTTAAAAATTCAATCGCAAGACTGAGTAAGGGAAAGAGAGAATTGAACACTCAGTTTATAGTGGTTCGGCTTGATTCAAGCCTACGTCCACTCTTCTGCACTGACAGCCGATTGGCTGGATTCCACTATGATCAAAGAGATGTTACAGTGTTGATCTTCCTTGATTTCTAGGTGTAGATGATCTACCAGACTCACTCAAGGTGTCACCAAGTATAAACACTCTCTGTATACAATTTCGCTTGAACAGTCTCAACTAACAATCAAGGATCTTCAGACTCTGGAACTTTCTATCGATCACACACTCAAATCAACTAAAACGACTTCTTTTTATACTCCTTTATGCCATCATAGCCGTTGGCACTTACCAAAGGAATTCCTCCAATCTACCCGTTGGATGGAATCAATCAAGAAGATCATCCGAGCTATTTAAGGAATTTGATGATAGCCCATCAATCCTGTTCGCCCATACAATCAGGATCTCGGTTTCCAAGAATAGGATATTCCAAGATTATTTCGTCGACCATCGGATCTTCAATCGATCTTAGAAAAGAATTAAAGAATCCGAAATGATTATCCAATCAAAGAATCTATTCCAGAGGATAGGATCGAATCCTCAACCATAAACCTCGGCTTCGGATTTCCTTCGTCACTAGATTAGAAAGACTGTCAGTGATAATAGACTTAAGTCTTGAGTCCTGAGTCTTAAGTCTAGGGTCTTGAGTCTTGAGTCTTGGGTCTTGAGTCTTGGGAGTACAAAGTCTTTAGACTTTAAACTGACGGTCTCCGAACATCCAGACTTTAGACTGAAAGAAACGTTTTGTCGCCTTCAAAATATTCCTGGAAAGATTTCTCCAACAATCTCCCTTTTTGATGGTGACAAAACTTTCTGAAGATTTGAACAACTTTGACCTCGCAAAACATTTCTCAAGCAATATGGCTAACTCACAAAGATTAATGAAACAACCAGACTCTGCATCCACAGAAAATTGGTTAGTCTTTCATGAGAAACACCATATAACAACACTTGAATAAATGCAACCAGTCAAGCATCATAATCCACAGCCAATTCAGTCAAATTCACACCCAAGTTCAAGTTCTCAAGTCATACTCAAAAATAAACATAACCACAAAGGTCAAAGTTTAAAAAATGAATGAAAGTTCAAATTGGTTCTCCCCCTTTTTGTCAGCATTGAAAAGGGTGAGAAAGGAGTCATGTCTGCTTGGGAATGCGCACGATCTGGAAATCCCCAATGGACTGGACTACTCCTTCGAGCTTCTTCAGTCTTCTCGCAAATGAGCTACCTCTTCTCCTTGGCATTGGCTTGAAGTTGCGTAGCGAGGTCTTTGAATTTATCTTCCAGAGACCGAAGATGCTTGTCCAAAGATGCTTCAAAGCTTGGATTTCACAAATCCTGCGTAACATATATCCGCTACGCATTTCCGTAAGAATATTCATGATGCTACGAAAATCTGCGTAATCATCCGTCTCGTACCGGCATTGGCTTTCTCAGATGGTGTGTATGCGTACGATGGCGCTTCCGTATGGTCCGGGCAGATTTGGAATCGACGTATCACCTTCTTCGTGCAATTGAGAGACCTAACTTTTCCTCGGATCTTCTCGAGATTGTCTTAGATCTTCAAAGAAAGCGATGAGGTGTAGACCTCTCTTGCTCGCTAACTCCCCCTGTCTCTAGGACATCGAAAGGGGAAGAGTGATGATCATGCTCTTGTTTCCCTTCTCTCCAGATTTATCAGCAGACCGTTCTTTTTCTTCTTCTCCTTCTTCTTCAACTTCTTTCTCCTTCTCTCTCTGTTCTTCTTCTTCTCTGCTCTGCTGAAGTTCTGTCGGATAAGACACAGAACGTCTTGTTCTTGTCAGTGCTGGGATAGTGGGATCTTCATCATCTTCATCTTCATCTTCATCCTCCAAGATAAGAGTTCTTTTCCTCTTTTTCGATGAGGCACCAATGGCCTCCTTTCCTTTCCTTTTTGAAGCGTGTCGGATCGGAGATTTCACTTTGAATTTCTCCATTGCCTTGGAGAGTTCTTGCAGACGCATCTTCATTAACATTTTCAACCCTACCACCATCTTATCACACGGTCGAACACAAAAAGTATGTGGCAGTTCAATATTTAGATGTCTGAAGATCTTGGTCACCAGACCAAGATAAGGCAATTGTCCTTTGTCTTTTGACACTGCTCTGTACATATGGAAAAGAATAGTGTGCGGGAGAGAAAACTTCCGTCCTGAGTTGATCGCATACATCAACTTTGCTTCAGACAGAGACACAGAAGTCTTTGACGTAGACTTCGGTCTGAGACAGTTGATTACAATCTTATGAAGCACAATGTTGATGGCATTCATCCTGGAATAGATAATTTTCTTATCTACGTCCCTATCTTTGACAAGATCCAGAGTAGTACGAGCAGGTGAGACTTTGATTGGGAGATAGCGTCCCCGTTCAACTCCAACTATGTCCGCCAACATATTCACATCTACCACATAGACTTGGTCTCGAACACCGAATGAAATTCTATTCGCATCCAAAAAGCTAAGATTTGAATAGAAATAAGCGGTCGCTTGATCATACCTATCTCAGAGTCGTAGCAAAAAGTCTCAAGTTGAAGCAAATTCAACTTCTCTCTTAAGTTCAAGTTGATGGAATCCAGGAAATCAAAATCGACACTTCTAGGGTTGATTACCCCTCTTTTCAATAGCCTGAAATACACTTTTTCCTGATCCTTGGATTTAAACAAATCCATCCGATTTCCTTTCACCTTTGCTGCCACACCCATTCTAGGTTTAAATTCAAGGAACATTTTGTCATCATCGTTCCTGTCAATCAGATTTTGTCCTGGCATATGAGGATCACTTGGAATGTTCGTAAAAGCCTCCTCTGCTCTTCCTTTCGGAGCAATTCCCAACTCTTCCATTTTCCGCAGAAAAAGATACTCATTTCCATAATTTTTGTCCTTAAGGAAGTCATCTATATATTTTAATGAAGAACCGGAGGTTTTCAACGCACGATAAAGCTTATAGATAAAGGAGGGTCTTTGGACTCTTACTGGGTTGGCATCCTCGATTATCTCTTCTTCCAGATTTTGACTTGCACCTTGTGGGGCAGGAGATGCTGAATGACGTGGAGGAGAGCGAATCGGACTTTGTCGCTGACTTGATAAGTCTTCTTCCTCAGTAAGATCGAAGTGAGTCGGTCCCTTCTCCATTCTCTGTGGTCCCCTGTTTGCTATTCTTGATGATTTCCTCGAAGACGACATCTTTCTTTGTCTATTGGAGGATTCCTTCACTTGCTTTTCCCAAGAAAAATGACCACTTTCTCGACAATGAACAAAGAGTAGAAACAAAGATCGGGAGGAGAGTGCCTTTTAGGGTTTTGAAAATTGGGCGTAGAATAACCGTATATATATATATACTCGGATTTGAAAAGAGAAGTTTAATCGGTACAAGGAAAGTGTACGAACACTTCTTTTCAAAATCAATAATCGCCAAAATTAACTTTCTTTAAAAAAGACAAGTTTTCAAATTTCACACGAATTATATCTGAATGAAAGAACGTATCTTTTCGAGATAAGATAAACGAGAATTCGTACCTTTAGTTAAAACAGCAACTTACGCTCTTTAGCCATGAATGATTGAGTCTCGGATTTAAAGTCTAAGAGATCGTAGTCTTAGGGTTGGTGAGTCTCTAGACTTTAACTTCTTCAAGCTTCAAAATGTTGAGTCTTGAGCGGATAAAGTCGAATTGATTTTTCTCCAAAGGCTTTGTGAATATGTCCGCTAGTTGACTTTTTGAATCAACAAATTGAATCGAGATTTCTCCATTTTGAATATGATCTCTAATGAAGTGATGACGAATCTCAATATGCTTTGCTCTTGAATGAAGGATTGGATTTTTGGTGAGATTGATCGCGCTGGTGTTGTCACATCTGATTTCTGTGCATGAGTCTTCAATGTCAAAGTCTTGTAGCTGTTGTTTTATCCATAGAATTTGCGAACAGCAACTTCCAAGAGCTACATACTCGCTTCGTCGTTGAGAGAGCTACAAAGGTGCTTTGCTTCCTTGAAAACCAAGACACTGTCCTGTTTCCAAGCAGTTGACAAGTTCCAGAAGTGCTCTTTCTATCGACTCTGCAACCGGCCAGATCTGCATCTGAGTATCCTAGAAGATTAAAGTCTCCCTCTTTGGATACCAAAGACCGATGCTTGAAGATGAAGCAACGTATTTGATAATACGTTTCACGGCAATGAGATGTGATTCTCTAGGATCCGATTGAAACCTAGCACGAGATACAAACACTAAACAAAATATCGTCTAGAAGCGCAAGATAAAGAAGTGAACCGATCATGCTCCCGTACAGCTTTTGATCTACTTTCTTCCCTTCTTCATCCTTGTCTATCTTCTGAGAACATGACATTGATATGTCGGTCTTTTTGCACTTTTCCAATCCAAACATTTTGACAAGATCATTCGCATATTTTTCTTGATGGATGAAAGTTCCTTCCTTCATTTGTTTCACTTGGAGTCCAAGAAAGAATGTTAACTCTCCCATCATACTCATTTCAAATTCATCCTGCATAGACTTAGAAAATTTCTTACAAAGACTTTCATTAGAGGATCCAAAAATAATATCGTCCACATATATTTGAACAAGTAAAAAGTTTTTGTTTTCCTTTTTGATAAACAAAGTAGTATCTACTTTACCTTTGACAAAACCATTCTGTAATAAAAACTTACTTAGTCTGTCGTACCAAGCTCGAGGTGCTTGCTTTAGACCATACAGAGCCTTTTTCAGTCTGAAGACTGAGTCTGGCTTCTTTGGGTCTTCAAATCCAGGCGGTTGTTCCACATAAACTTCCTCATGGATAAATCCATTTAGGAAAGCACTTTTGACGTCCATTTGGAATAACCTGAAATTTTTGTAACAAGCAAACGCAAGTAATAGACGAATAGCTTCTAACCTTGCTACAGGAGCGTAAGTCTCATCATAGTCTATTCCTTCTTCTTGCGTGTATCCCTTGGCCACGAGTCTTGCTTTATTTCGTACGACTTTTCCTTTTTCGTTCATCTTGTTCCTGAATACCCATTTGGCTTCAATAACGGTTTTATCTTTTGGTTTAGATGTCAATTCCCAGACATCATTGATGTTGAACTGTCTCGAGCTCTTCTTGCATAGCTTCGATCCAACTTTCATCGATAAAGCTTCTTCTATGCTTTTTGGTTCAATTTCGTAGATGAGAGCCACAAAGACTAGATTCTTCATGCCTTTTTGATCTGGAGCGGATTCCTTCATTAAGTTCGCCAATAATGAGATCTTTGGGATGACTGGATTTGTGCTTCCAGTTACTAGTTGATTTGCCAGGTTGATGATCTCTTTCTTTATTTGATTCTCCATGAGCGTCTTGATGATGGACTTCCAGAATCTGAGATGCTTCTCGAGATGTAGACATTGGAAGGTCTAGAGCGGGTTCGGTCTTTCGTACGAGTCCGGGCTGGATTCATCTTGCACTCGAGTCTTGGAATTTGACATTCATTGATTCTTCCACAGACTGGCTTTTCTTGTTGTAGACTCGTAGGCTTTGCTTGATGTAGAATATCCAAGGAAGAAGCCTTCATCCGATCTTTCTTCAAACTTACCAACTCGATCATTTGCATTTTTCAAAATAAAGCATTTGCAACCAAATACATGAAAGTATGAAACAATAGGCTTCTTACCTTTGAACAATTCATAGGGGTTTTCTCAAGAATAGGTCTTAGAAAGACTCTATTTATAATATAGCAAGCAGTTGAAACAAATTTTCAAAAATCGTGAAGAAATTTTACTTTCAATTAAAAGTGTTCTAGCCATTTCTTGAAGAGATCTATTCTTTCTTTCCACAACTCCATTTTGCTTTGGAGTATACGGAGAGGAAAACATGTGATTAAAACCAGATTTATCACAGAATCTCGTAAAATCTTGATTTTCAAATTCACTTCCATGATCTGTTCTTATACTAGAAATAGCACATCCTTTTTCATTTTGAACCTTTTTAGCAAACTTCTCAAAGTACGAAAAGTTTTCTGATTTATTTGCAAGAAAATATACCTGTGTAAAGCGAGAGTAATCGTCTACAATTACTAGATAATATTTCTTACCTCCAATGCTCGGGTTCTTGTTGGTCCGAAGAGATCCATATGAAGCAACCGCAGTACATGATTAGTAGATACATGATTTATTTGCTTAAATGAATTTCTTACCTCGTTCCCGAATGCATGGAGTGCATAAGTCGACTTTTGGTATGGCAATTTAGGTAGACCTCGAACAAGCTACTTAGAAGAGATTTTGGCTAATTGCTTCTTGTTGATATGGCCAAGTCTTCTGTGCCATAGAACTGCTTCATCTTGAATTGAGATTAAGCATTGTTCTTCATTTGGCTTTACATCAAGGAGGTAGATGTTTCCATGCCTTCGACCCAAGAAAGACTGAGTCAAATCTTTGCTAATTTCAGAACATATGCCTTCTTGAAAGGAGATCTTATAACCAGTATCACACAGTTGGCTAATGCTGAGTAGATTGTAGTTGAGTCCTTCCACTAGAGAGACATTGCTTATTGTGAGATTTCCAATTTTTACAGCCAGCTCCCAATCCCACAATACTTCCTTTGCTATTTCCTCCGAATGAAACTTTTCCACCATTTACTTGAATAAGCTTTATGAAACAATTTGAGTCTCCCCGTCATGTGTCATGAGCATCCGCTGTCAAGATACCATTTTACCTTCTTTTGACAGAGTCCTGCATTCAAAAGAGAGTCTCAAGCTTTCTTTGGTACCCAAATTTTCTTGGGTCCTTTGGTGTTAGTAGGATGAGCATTATTAGGCCATACTCTCTTAACAGGCTTCCAAACCATAGGACACTCTTTTTCAAAATGATCCTGACTGTTACACTTTGAACACCTTAAAGCATTTCGACCTACAGACTTTACAAAAACTCTTTTGAAATGATTTTTATAAGCCTCTCTCGATGGTCTTTTCTTAATTCTTTCTTTTACTTTCGGAAAATCAATCGTTTCAGCTGTCATACCTAGACCCGACTTATTGAAGTAAGGTCTTTGGATTGAAATGACTTTTTCAAGTTTTTCAGAATTTATTGAAAATTTCTTTGAAATATTTGATAAATCAGTTTTTAAGAAAGCATTTTCTTTTGAAAGATTGTCTTCACTCTCTTTAAGAGTAGAAACATTCAAGTCTAAATTTCTTACCTTTTCTTCTAAAATGTTTTCCTTTTGTTTTAAAACGAGTTTTCCTTTTTAAGTTCGGAAATCTTTTTAAGAGAAGTCTTAAGACTAAAACATAACTCATCAATATATTTAGAGACTTTGACAGGATTTTATAATCACTTACCTCAAATTCACTGTCTGAGTCTGATCCAGAGTCTGAGTCTGATTGCGCCATTAGACACAGGTTGGCATATTCCTCATCACTCTCTTCACACTCCGTATCGCCTGTGTTTCGGCTTTAAGAGCTTTTCGAGACTTCTCAGCCTTTTCCTCTTTTCTTTTCAGAAGAGGATAGTTGGGTCCGATGTGTCCCTTCTTTTACATTCAAGCAAACTACATCTTTGTTTAGTTCCTCATCATCAACGTACTTGGTCTCGCTATCTCTGAAAACTTTGTTTCTTTGGGATGAACCTTTCCGCTTTTCTATTCAGCTTTCTGAATCTTCTTATCATGAGGGCGAGCTCCTCATCATCCATATCATCTTCGAATCTGCATCATCGTAATCATCATTTGATTTTAGTGCAATAGATTTCTTACCTCTTAGATCTTCGTCTTCATTAATTCGTTCCACTTCGTAAGACCAAGAGTTCCAATCGCCGTCTACGATAATGGCATGATTCTTTGCGTCTCTTTATTGAAGTCTTTATATGATTCCAATCCTTGGAGAGTCCACGCAGAAGCTTGTTCACCTTCATGGATCAGAAATTTTTTGTCCTTGGTTCTCAAGACCATTGACAATATCTAAAAACAACTAAACATGTCGCTTATAGATTCTCCCGGTTTCATTTTGAAGGATTCATATTGACCAAGAAGAATGTTAATTCTGGTCTCCTTCACTCGATCCGTCCCTTTATAAGTGATATGTAACCCGTCCCATACTTTTTTTGCTGTAACACAAGAAGATATTCCGTTATATTCGTTGGTGACAAAGCACAATATAAAGAATAAATTGCTTTAGCATCGAGTGCTTGTCTCTTGTTTATTTCTTCTTGAGACATTCCGCCGGCTTCAATAGTTTCTTTCCTCTTCGTGAGATTGATGCAGCAGCAGGAGTGATTCCTCTTTCCACAAAGTCCCATTCCGTAGGATCCTTTGATCGTAGGAAAGCTTTCATCTTGTTCTTCCGCATGTTGTAATCCTTTCCATCGAAGTAGGGAGGTCTGATATTGCTTTGCCCCTCCATCAGCCCCGGTGCTAGCATACTAGCCATGGATCTTTTACTCTGAAGTAAAATACTTCAAACAAAGTAAGAACACGAGCTCTGATACCAATTGAAATAGCTAGTACGAGTACCTAGAGGGGGGGTGAATAGGTATAGAAAAAATTTCTCGAAACTTGCACGATATTTAAACAGTTAGAGGATTTGCAACAGTTAAAAATTCAATCGCAAGACTGAGTAAGGGAAAGAGAGAATTGAACACTCAGTTTATAGTGGTTCGGCTTGATTCAAGCCTACGTCCACTCTTCTGCACTGACAGCCGATTGGCTGGATTCCACTATGATCAAAGAGATGTTACAGTGTTGATCTTCCTTGATTTCTAGGTGTAGATGATCTACCAGACTCACTCAAGGTGTCACCAAGTATAAACACTCTTTGTATACAATTTCGCTTGAACAGTCTCAACTAACAATCAAGGATCTTCAGACTCTGGAATTTTTCTATCGATCACACACTCAAATCAACTAGAACGACTTCTTTTTATACTCCTTTATGCCATCATAGCCGTTGGCACTTACCAAAGGAATTCCTCCAATCTACCCGTTGGATGGAATCAATCAAGAAGATCATCCGAGCTATTTAAGGAATCTGATGATAGCCCATCAATCTTGTTCGCCCATACAATCAGGATCTCGGTTTCCAAGAATAGAATATTCCAAGATTATTTCGTCGACCATCGGATCTTCAATCGATCTTAGAAAAGAATTAAAGAATCCGAAATGATTATCCAATCAAAGAATCTATTCCAGAGGATAGGATCGAATCCTCAACCATAAACTCTCGTTTCGGATTTCCTTCACACGGATTAGAAAGACACAAGGAGAATAGACTTAAGTCTTGAGTCCTGAGTCTTAAGTCTTGGGTCTTGAGTCTTGAGTCTTGGGTCTTGGGTCTTGAGTCTTGGGAGTACAAAGTCTTTAGACTTTAAACTGACGGTCTCCGAACATCCAGACTTTAGACTGAAAGAAACGTTTTGTCAGCTTCAAAATATTCTGGAAAGATTTCTCCAACAACAATCAGCTGAGAAATATCAGTGTATTCTAGAAGTAGGACCTGCAAAGACGATAATCCCGTAATGTTGCATTCACCTTTCAAACATCTACAGCTCGAGAAATCTATCTCTTCTAAACTCTCTAGATTCTTAATCTCCCCTGGAAATTTTCCTAGGTAAGTGCGAGCCATCTTTAATACTTTCAAGTTTCTCAAATCCTGAATGTTAAGGTAGTTTGTCAACTACCGTGTCCGAAGATCCATGACTTGCAGCTTTTTAAGGTCTCCAATGGAATCCGGCAATTTCCACAAGCTCCCGCAGCTTCTCGAGATAGTGTCCGAGATTCTCCAGCAATCCGATAGAACAAGAGAGCTCACTCAATTCAGTCTCGTCCAATGCTAGGTACGAAAGAGATTTCAAGTTACCAATTGAATTGGGTAGAGACAAGAATTTACAGTTGCAAGCACTCAGAATTTTAAGCTTCCCATAGGAACCCTCGGGATATCAATTGCTTTAATGGAAGTTCCATCGATGTAAAGCTCTTTCAAAGCTTCCAAGGAACCTAGATCTTCTCGCAGCTCTTGCACGAAGCGCAGAACTTGATATTCAAAGAAACTAAATTCCTTAGCTTGCTAATGGACCTCACAACACACGTAGGTAATGTTGAGCAACGTTCCAGGTTTACTCTCTCTAAGTGTACAGGAGCATGGGAAAATGGAGATTTAGTTAGCCAACGACAATCTCTTAGGATCAAAACTTTCAAGTTTTTGGCCCTCTACAAAACAAAAGAATAATATAAAAGCCTTGTTTCTGCAAGCTATTGTCAAACTGGATGCAAAAGAAGATGCGCAGGTATGTCATCATACCTTCATAATTTGTTTCCAGCACTGCCAATTGCCGGAGGTACTCCCAGACAAATCAAGAATGATCAATCTTGACATATCTAGAGCAAGTAGACTGGAGATATCGTTGCACCCTTGCCATTCAAGCCACTTTAACCTTCGAAGGAAAAAATCCTCTCTGGACCTCTTTGCACTCTACTTATATGCTTTCACAATAGCGTGGTTTATTTTAAGATACCTAAGCTTCGAGAACTCACAAAAAAATCTACGTTTAGGAAATAAATGGGGTTTGTCGAATGTGGCACTAAGGGCTTCAACTGCAGCGTCCTGCCAATCCTGGAAAAATGGTAAAATGAGAAAGTGAAATAGAAGTGCATTCACAATCATCTCTGAAAATAGAATGAGTATTCAAAAGAAGTACTTTAATTCAGACTTAAAAAGAGATCTTCTTTTCTTCAAAATTTACCTTGCTTTTGTTCAATACCGGTTCGATATCCTCCGATTCCATAGCTCTCGCTCCGCTTGAAAGGGTCACTTGGATTTTCCTCGTTGACAATATCCCTCCCAAGGATTTTTAGTTGATTATTCATCCACAGCTTCATTGTTTTCTCCTTGGTTTTGACCAAAGACAAGTCATGAAGCTCATCAATTCCTCTATAAGGATCATATTTACAAGCTTCCCACATGTAAGAGGGCATTGTTTTGTCCTTTCCCACAAAAAAACACGCTATATCAAGAAATATCTCTTGGGCATTTTTTTCTAAATCTTCATATCTTCTCTTCGAATTCGTTTTACTTCCTCGGTAAGGCTCTCGTTTCAATCTATCCAATGTCTCCTTCCAAAATTCTATGGGCTTTCCACGTAAAATGAACCAACCACCTCAATAACCAGAGGAATTCCTCCAGCAGCCAAAATAATTTCACATGTCAAAGAGGAGAATTCCTTTTAAGAGGTTTTTCTCTAAGAACACTACAAAATAGCCGAAAAGCATGGTCACTATTCATTTGTTTTAGCTCGTACTTTTCAACGTGGATGACATCAAGACTGTTAACAATATTGCTGCTTGTAGAGGTCACAGGCACCTGATTATAGCCATCAACAAGATTACTTCTCCTAGAGATCACGATGATCCTGCTTCCCGGACCGAACGAACTTAGATCTCTGGCTAGTGAATTGATTTGTTTAAAATCACTAACATCATCAAGAATAATGAGAACTCTTAGATCTCCAAATTTGTACTTGATAAATTCGGTACCTTCAGCAGGAGATTTGAATGTGTATGCTCTCTTTTGGAGGCCACTAACTAAATCTTCTTGGAGAAACAGGAGCCTCGTTTGCTCAACCTCTTTAAGGAAACTCTTACCTTCGAAGAGCTGACCTATTTTGTTGTAGACAACCGTGGCAAGAATTGACTTACCAATTCCTGGAAGGCCCGATATCTCAACCACACGTTTTCCTGTCACCGTTTGCCCTCTAATTACTTCTCCATTTTCATAGCCAACGCCAAGTTTTCTCATCACCTCTTGCACAGGTTGATCCGTCCCCACTAAATGTGCCGTCACATATAAGTCATCCTTCCTCAACAACCGGCGGACCGTGGAAACAACCTCATTTATAAGTTCACGCTGCCTGCCAAAGGGAAAAGAGGAAAGAGTAAGATGTGAAAAGTAACAATTGCTCGGATAATACACCAAGCAGAAGAACAGAAGCATTGACTTTTTTCTTTTCTTAATTTCATACTCGATGACCACTGTTGGAAAAGTCTAAAGAAGCATAGAAATCTTGATTTCGTATTACCCGTGCTGGAATTTCTCCAATAACCATCCTCGTTTTCTTGAAACACTATGCAGAGCCTTCTTCCAGTTGTTTATAGTCGTTGACGTCACTCCATCGGCCTCATGGTCGCGGAAGGACTGCTGATAACTCTCCTTTTGTTCGCCGACCACCAAAGGGGAGACGTCGTAGAAAATGGGCATGATTGTCCTGTCACACTCCACCATTTTCTCTACCTCCTTCAGACAACTCTTACTGGAAGCGAAATCTTTGGAGAAGATGGGAATGCAGATCTGCGTGTGCCCAATCACTTGAAAGATCTTAGGCATGATATGTTCTCCGATCTCGATCCCACGATGATCGATAAATGCAATGATCCCTGAATCAGCGAGGCCTTCGTAGAGAAATTCAACGAAGCCTCCCCGAACATCATCTCCTCTGAAACTGAGAAAGGCTTCGTAGCGGCAAACATCGGGCCATTTAGTTGATGGAAGCCCCAAGTGGTTGATATCCATGAGTGAGAAGCTCAAGACAAGGCGTACAGACCAGGTATTTCTTCGGACTGGGAACAGCTGGGAGATCGGTCCAGGATGAGAAGAAGCTAATAGACCTGCTCCGGTCTAAGAAGGTTGCGTACCAAAGCTATGGAATCTTTCAAAGACAAAACTAGCTATATGTATTCATTGTCAGATTCATGATAATTAACTAATTTTCTCGATCTTCTTGTAAAATAAGGAAAAGTTGCATTATAATTAAAATAAAAAGAAAAATAAAGAAAGGAAAATAAAGAAAAGGAAAAGAAAAAAAGAAAAAAATTGAAAATCAATTTAAAAAAAAGAAAAACGAAAAAGAAAAAATGAAAGAAAAAGGTGTTTGGTGAAAGAAGATATGAAAAATATTTTCTCTACATAAAAGTGAAAAACATTTTTTTCATTAATGGAAAATATTTTTTTAATCAATTCATTTTCCGTAAATTAAACATTGGAAAATCTAGAAAACATTTTTTTAGAAATTTTTTTTACAAAACGAATGGAGTAATAACAAGTAATTTACCTCTCGTGTGCTTGAATTTCCTAGCCTTTGTGACTTTGTATGGGAGACCGTCAACAACTTGAACTTATTATAAATTATTTATTCTTAGTAACTTACATCCACCATCGTATCATTGCTCCGTAGTTCGTAAATATATCGTATACAGCAATTTTACCGGGCAACAGCAAGACTGAGAATCTGGTAATGAGTTATTTCTCTTGAATTTTCGTAAATAATTACTTTTTTTTTTTGGGTGGAATTTGTCTTCTTAAGCTGGGATGGAACGACCGTTAAGGCAAACCCGAACGGTTCACTTGGCCATTCTCTGAAAAACCCAGGTAGAGTGAAAACTGGACGACGACAGATTGAGTCGAAGTCGTAATCGAGTATGGCTGATTCCCCAAGCAGAAAACGGAAAGAAGTCGCGCCCAGTTTTGGACGACAACCATCGCCACCACATCGGGTAATTAAATCAATTTATGGCCGAGAAGGCGAGTCAAGAAAACCGGAGAAGCTAAAATCAGGGGCAGAATCGAGTGTTGCTGAATTATCTGACCTCGTCGAAGATAATGTGATCCTGAGTTGCAGAGGATCCGATAGTCCCTTTGGATTCGTTGGTTCCCTCTGTCGCTGCTTGGAAGCTGACGGAATTCGCGTTTTCAGAGTTGACGACATCCCATCTATTCTACCAGAAGAGCTTCGGCTGTCGGTCTCCGGCTCCAACATCTACGTACCTATTTTTTCACCAGCCTATGCTTTTAGCCCGGGGTGCCTTGAGACGCTGGCACTCATGGTAGAACACACGTCTAAATCAGGAGGGAAGAAAGAGATCCTGCCCGTTTTCTACGATGTGGAACGGTCTAATGTACAGCTGGACCAAAAATCACGCTACAGAGCCTTCCTGGATGCGCACAAGCAGAGATTCGGCGATGAGAAAGTCAAGCTGTGGGAGAAGGCTCTTGTGGGGGCTGGTAAAATCAAGGGATGGGAACTAAGCTCATATGAAAGGTATGTGAAAGAATACGAAGAAGACTTAGGGAGATTTGTAAATTTGTGAATTTCTTGTATTCAATTTAATCTTCTGATGTACAATGCTTCTGTAATTATAGTACAGAAAAGAATTAATAAAGGAAAAGGAATATTCACAAATCAAATCTATTCTCAATCTAAGATTTCTAGCCAATTTATGTACGGACCAATTTGGTCAAAAATCCGAATGTATCTTCTAGTGATGCATATCTTCCAACACTCCTCCTCAAGCTGGTGGCTGGTAGATATCCAAGACACCTAGCTTGCTTAGTAGATATGCATGCTGTCTTTGACATAGAGGTTTGGTGAATATATCAGCTGGTTGCTCTTCCGTTCCAATCCCTCTAGTTTGGATCACTCCTTCTTGAATCTTGTCTCGAGTGAAATGACAATCCACTTCTATATGCTTTGTTCTTTCATGAACTATAGGATTTGCTGCAAGTTTGAGTGCGGCATCGTTGTCACAGAACAACTTGGTCGGACCCTTCAATTTTATCCCAAGATCCCCAAGTAGTCCCCGTATCCATATGATCTCACAGGTAGTCTTTGCCATAGCTCGATACTCTGCTTCGGCTGAAGATAATGATACGGTAGCTTGTTTCTTGGTTTTCCATGAAAGAAGAGAATTTCCAAGTTTAATACAAAAACCTGTAATGGATCGTCGACTCATAGGACAGGTCGCATAATCTGCATCACAGTATGCTAACATTTCCATGTTGCAATCTCTGGATAAAAAAATCCCTAGTCCTGGACACTTCTTCAAATATTTTACGACCTTCAGAGCAGCATTTAAGTGAGACAACTTAGGGCTATGCATAAACTGACTGAGGGTCTGCACTGCATATGATATGTCGGGTCTGGTCATAGTCAAGTATATAAGTTTCCCAACGAGCTTCTGATAACCTGAAGGATCACTAAGGATGGGATCATGATTTTCTGACGTCCCTACATCATAATCCTTGGTGGTCAATTTCACGTTTTGCTCAATTGGAATGACTGATGGTTTGCATCCTGACAATCCTGCCTCTGATACAATCTCCAGCACAAATTTCCGTTGACTAAGAGAAATCCCGCGATCAGATCTAGCAATTTCTATCCCAAGGAAGTATTTGGGTGCTCCCAAATCTTTAATGTGAAAAGTAAAGTGCAGATACTTTTTGAATCTCTCTATCGCAGTTCTATCATTTCCCATGATAAGGATATCGTCAACATATATCATCAGATAAATAGATGACGTACCGTGATTCCATGTGAATAAGGCGTAATCATATCTAGAATGCTTGAAACCTGTAGAAGTGAGAGCATTTGCAAATTTGGCATACCACTGCCTAGAAGCTTGCTTAAGATCATAAAGGGATTTACGGAGACGACATACTCTATTCTCCCCCTGTCTCCGTAATCCTTGAGGAATATCCATGTAGATTTCCTCTTCTAGATCTCCATGCAGAAAGGCGTTATGCACATCCATTTGATGTAATGGCCAATCATTAATAGCAGCAACAGATAAAAATGATCTTACTATTACGTCTTTGGCGACTAGAGAGAAGGTCTCATGATAGTCAAACCCTTCTCGTTGAGTAAATCCTTTGGCCACCAACCGAGCTTTGTAACGCTCAATGGATCCATCAGCGCGGTATTTGATCTTGTAAACCCATTTGCATCCGATGGGTTTCCTATTTGGTGGTGGAATGACCAAATCCCAGGTTCCATTTGCAGTTAGTGCCTGCAATTCAGCCCCCATGGCTTCTTGCCATCTTGGGTCTTTGGCTGCTTCTTCATAAGTAGATGGCTCGACATCCTCTGATATTCGACTCACACAACATCTATGTTCCGGTGAAAGTCTATGGAACGAAACATAAGACGATATTGGGTAATGAATACCTGGTGAGTTCAGAGATGCACAAACATAGTCTTGTGTCCAGGCTGGCGGTCGTGTAAACCAACCAGATCTTCGAGGAGGATTTACTGGAACGGGGGTTGAGGACACTTCCGTATTGCCAACTTCATTGGCGGAATCTTCTATCACGGAGGGATTTTCTTGAACTTCGTCATTGGAGTTTTCAATAATTTCTAGTGCAGAGATCTCAGAGGCCATTGGAATAATTGGCGCTTGAGGTCTTGTGACAATGTATTCAGAATGTGGAATTTCTTCCATAGAGAAAGACTTACCAGAAGTATTTGATGCCTCCCTTGATAAATCCTTTTCTTTGAAAGGAAAAACGTCCTCGTGAAAAATTACATCTCTGCTGATGAAGAATTCCAGTGTAGATTGGTCCAAGACACGATACCCCTTTTGTAAGTTCGGATAACCCATAAAAATGCAGCGTCTTGCTCGAGGGCTCATTTTGCTTCGAGGACCCAAGACAGTGGCAAAGCATTGGCAACCGAATGTCCTTAAGTGTCTCAATTCTGGTTTCTTCTTGAAGAGTAATTCAAATGGAGTTTTTCCATCGAGTACCCGAGTGGGCATACGGTTGATGAGATATGCTGCAGTAATTATGCATTCGCCCCAATAATCTTCAGGAATAGAAGCCTGAAATTTTAATGCACGTGCAACTTCTAATAGGTGACGATGCTTACGCTCCACTACTCCATTCTGTTGTGGAGTATAAACACAAGTACTTTCATGAAGAATTCCTTGAGACGATAAGAGTAAACTGCAGTCATTATTAAAAAATTCCCTGCCATTGTCTGTCCGAACTCGTTGAATGGATCTTCCAAATTGATTTTTGGATAGAGCGATGAAAGTTTTCAAGTATGAGAAAACTTGTCCTTTGACTGCATCAGAAAAATCCAGGTGGCACGAGAATAATCGTCCACAATTGTCAAGAAATATCGGGACCCATCATGATGTTGGGTATGATAAGGGCCCCAGACATCCATGTGAATTAACGAGAAAGCATTTATGGCACGATTGTTACTAAGAGAAAAAGGAATGCATGATTGCTTTGTAATTGGACATATCTGACACTTAGAGTAAGGAATGGAAGCACTATGACCCAAATGTGAATGTAAAAGATAGTATTTATCATTGGTAGTCGTGTTACACAATGACATTTTATTTGAAGGAAATAAAGATGAATTACTTGGAGAATTCTTCCATAGAAATAACCCTTCAGAAAGACTACCCAAGCCCATCACTTTGCCAGTTGAAAGAGCCTGAAATAAGCAAGAGTCAGAACTAAACAATACACGACAGGAATTCTCTCTGCAGACTTTGGATACAAAAATAAGATTGAATTGAAATTCTAGAAGGAAAAGAACATTTTGGAGTGTGATTTGAGGGCTGAGTTTAACTGTTCCAGTGATCTTGACATGAGTACTATTTCCATTTGGTAATTGAACAGAAATAGGAAATTCTGAATCCTCATGAATATCTGAAAATAGTGCCCTCTCACAAACAATATGATCACTTGCCCCAGAATCAATTATCCAGGTTTTTCTGGAAACAATATTGATTAGGCAACGAGAAATACCTGAAAAATTTCCTCCTTTGTTTGAGGTGTCTAATTTCTATATTGCTTGCATCAGTTGCTGGTATTGGTCATTTGAAATGGACTAATCAACATTAGAAAAACCAACCTGATAAGCTGCAAAAATTCTTTTCCCTTTTTCTCCGGGTTTACCGTGCAATTTCCAGCAATTTTCCACTGTGTGGTGTGGCCTTCTGCAAAAATCACAATATAATTTACCCTTTTTTGGGTTAAAATTTTTTGCAAATGCTGAGAAAATTCCTCCACCGTCGGATCTCGAGAAATGATTCCCACTGTCGGATGCGAGGGAAATGCCGCCACCGTCGGATGATTTCCAAGTCCTCTCATCTCGTCCGTTGGATCCAGACGAGTAGATGGGCCCTTTTGGGCCGTCCGATCCGAGCGACAAATTTGAGCCGCTCGTTCCTCCCCTTTTAAGGAGACGGGAGTCTTTAGATTCGGATGCCCGTAACCCTAGCTCGCCCCCTTTCTCGTGTGCTAGGGTTTTGGGCGTCCAATTTCGTCGCTCGCCGCGACTGGCCAGAGCGAAGCTCTCTCCTCCTTTCGTCGGTTCTGATGAAGCGAGCCTCTGGCTTTCTTCCTGGACAGCTAATTAAAAGATCCACCCGAGAGGTGGTACGGGTTCCATAGCCAATATCTGCGATCGGAATGTCAAGTAAGTCTCATTCAAGATAAGCAAAAATCGGGTAGCCTTTTCTCGCTCTTTCATCGATCGGTATTGTGCGAGCGTCTCTTCTGGTCCCTCAAGCTTCTCTTCTGCAGCTTCGAGGTCATTCCACAGAGACGATAATTTGTTGTAGCATGTGGAAATCGTCATGTTTCCTTGCTTTAAATCGCTAAGTTCCTGCATTAAAGAGAAAATTCTTGCCCAATCTAGCTTGCCGTACATTTGCTTGATGTTTTCCCACATATTTATGGAATCTTCCGTCGGCGGCAGACCGGCCGCGACATCTAGAGAAATGCAATTTCCGATCCATGAGCGAACGAGTTGGTTGCATTTTCTCCAATATCGCGCCAGTCTGTCGTCGGTCGGAATCGGGACGGTTCCGTCTAGGAACCCATCCTTGTCTTTTGTTACCAGCGCTCGTCTGAGATCTCGGGACCACCTGAATAGTTCTTCGGCCCGGTTAACTGCGTGCTTGATTAGCCGCAATTCGGGCCATCGGCTGTTGAGACGTACAGGGGGTCTCCGGGCTCTGGTCGTCCGATGATGGCATCGATGGGAAATGGCAAAAACCCGGGCGTGAAATTCGGGTAGGGATTTGTCCCTAAACCCGATTCGCCTGACCCGAATTGATAATCCGCATTATAAGTTCCCGGGTAGGGATTCGTCCCATTACCCGGGTCTCCTGACCCGCTCGACCCACTCGTCCGCTCCGACCCATTGGTTGGGTTTGCCCCAATTATGGATGGTGGACTCCCTTCGGGTTGGACGTGGCTTTGGTGGCCCATGTTACCAGGCAATGATGGATTAGGACTCGACCCGATGTACCATGGGTAAGGTACCCACTGGATCGATTGACCCGCAATGGGTTGGCCCAGATTAATCTGAGCCTGAGTTGGCCGCCATTGCACGAGATGAGGTTGTGTCGTCGGTTGGGTTGTTGCAGCAAATTGGGATGAGGTTTCTACCGCTGTTTGGTTGTCAGCAGAGAAGCTAGCCTGCGAAGGAGAGCTGGCCATGATTGGTAAGGAAAAACTTCTTCTTCGTTAATAAAATAATCCCTGATTTCCAGAAAGCAAATCTGACTGTTTGCAGATCAGAGTTCTCCTGGATTGGATGATCAAGAGCGGAAGCAAAATTGAATCAGCAGCCTGAAGGCTTTGATACCATGAAAGAATACGAAGAAGACTGAAAGCATACGAAGAAGACTTAGGGAGATTTGTAAATTTGTAAATTTCTTGTATTCAATGTAATCTTCTGATGTACAATGCTTCTGTAATTATAGTACAGAAAAGAATTAATAAAGGAAAAGGAATATTCACAAATCAAATCTATTCTCAATCTAAGATTTCTAGCCAATTTATGTACGGACCAATTTGGTCAAGAATCCGAATGTATCTTCCAGTGATGCATATCTTCCAACAGTATGTTGCATTACATCTGTCTTCTTTTCTTGTAGGTTTCTTCTGATTTATTTGCTCAATCGACGGAGGTAATGTCGAGAATGTCAGGAAAAGGAAGCCCAACGACATTTTCCCAGCAAAAAAAGCAAATATTGGTTGACTCTGGTGTACTCTAAATTGTTTTGCTCACTTGCTTGGGTTTATGATTGTTACCGAGCCTGTTTCAAAGCTTTATGGGGACTAAACTAGAGAAAAAAAGAGGAAATTATTGATGGGAATTAACTGGGTTAACATATTCAATTCCCTCTTCTTCCTTTTTCAGGCCAAATCTTTCTCTCGAATTGACCCTGTTTACACTACATATCTGAGTTTGGCTCAGTGAACTATCTTTAAAACTTCATTCTGTTCAGCCACATAATTGTGTAATTCTGTGATTCAACCCGTGGTTGAGTGATATTTTCACTCGATGACAAACTGTGAGAATATAATCCATTGTTTGGACCAAATACTTGCTGCAATGGCATTATGCAACGTTCACACAATTACTAATATCAGTGTGTATGTTTATATCTTTGCATCAGGTAAATTATGTTCTGCATAAAGTTTCAGTGATCTTTTAGCACATTGATTGCCGTTTCATTATGTAGTGCGTTGGGTTAACATTTTTATGAGCCATTTGAAGTTTCAGTGATCTTTTATTGGTTTGGAACTGAGATTTTTTCTGCCTTGGCAGTGAAAAGGAACTTATCACAGCCATCGTTGGAGAAATGCACAGAATCATGTGTCTGAGGATCTATCCACTGGTGATAATCCCATGTTATCTGACAGGACCTTGGTATATTTCTTCACTCCCATTCTCCTCTCTTCTCGAGTACTCTCTCCTAAAGACTGTAAGTGTTGATGAAGTTAGTTTCAGCTTAAGTGTGTTTTACATCAAATAGATAAAAAGTCTAATTACCACGAAATATTTTTACGTCATTTTTACAGTCGTTGTAAAGTTAGAATATGATATAAAAAGGAAGGCAAACGCATGAACTGAACCTCCAAGATAATGCAAGTCATCGTCTGAACTCTGAAGTAGCTTGCATATACTTCAATTTTTTCAGTAGCTAATTACCCTTGATTTTAGCCACTATGGATCTTGAACATCTAAATGAGATCTCATGGTAAACTCCTACTTAATTTATCACCATGGCAACTCGGAGATGCTCTCTGATAAGGCTGGTCATCACCTTTCTGTGCTTCCTTTTGCAAATGACAAGAAACGGGGGTGTGTTAAGCTAGATTAGGCTTTTTTATGTTTAGTAAGCCAGTTTGCTTACTAGTTTTTTCCATAATAGAGACAGCACGTATCTTTAGCTTAAATGAGATGCATGTGGTGAATGATTGTGTGGAGGAACTTCAGAGGAGTTTATCTTCAACAATCTGTCTTCTGTGTCAGCTATATATTAGTTACAACATCTCAACTAGCAAGGCATATAATTGATTGGCAGGCACAATCAAAGCACATGTCTCAGAGAATGGCATTTTCATCTGGAACTTACAGTGCCACATCTGTATATTTCTTCACTTCTCTTCTTATCTAACTTTCTCTTAAACTTAAGTACCTTTATAGGAGCTTGAAGACAGTCAAGAATCGAAAATAATGGAATTATTGGAACTGGAAGTAAGCGACGTACGGATTGTTGGAATCCATGGGAGAGATGGCATTGGAAAGACTGCTCTTGCCAAGATCATATATGATAAAATATCCCTTCGCTTTGACGCTTGCAGTTTATTGCTGAGATTGAAGAAACAACGCAGCAACCTGGAGGTGTTCACTATCTTCACACCAAGTTGATCTATGATATTTTAAAAAGAGAGCATGAGGTTGCTTCTGCTTTCGAAGGAGTACGATTTTTGAAAGAGATATTTAGGAGTATGAAAGTTCTTATTGTTCTGGATGATGTGGAGAAGGCATCCCTCCTCAAGGAATTTGTAGGAGCTCAGCTTGATTGGTTTGGTTGTGGAAGTAGAGTAATTGTCACCTCAAAAGAAAGCAGAGTTCTTCAAAGGTTTCTTGCTCGAGGGTTGGCTTATACTTACAATGTTCATCCAATGGATGATAATCAAGCTTTCAACTTTTTCTGGCAGTATGCTGCAACCGGAAAGAGAGATAAATTACTATCTCATGTTAAAATTGCAATCGAAATAGTGAAGGCTGCGAAGGGACTTCCACTACTTGTCAAAGTTTTTGGTTCTTTTTTGCAATATAAAAGACTGGAAGAATGGATTAAATTCAAAGATCTCATGCAACAATTTCAGGAAGATTACCAGAAGATTCTGAGAATAATTTATGATACTTTAAGTGAAGATCTAAAGCTGATGTATCTTAATCTTGCAAGTTTTCCCCCGGATGTGGATTGTCAGATTGCCTCACTTGTGTGGTGTCGGCTTCCTCGTCCTCCTCGTCCTCCTCGTCCTTTTCTTCCTCATCGGATTATTCGGCCTCATCATTATAATCGTCGTGATGAAGTCAGTGTCCTTTGTCAAATGTCCCTAATAGAAATGGACGAAAATAAATTAGGCATGCACAGCATGCTAAGGTGCCTTGCCAGGGAGATTGTCCACGAACGTTTCCACGATCCAGGAACAGGTGCTGGATCGTACTGTCCTGCCATAGCCCAGGACAGGAAGAAGGGGAAAAGGGTACGTTGGGGGAAAAAAAGTTGCATTTGAGCTTCTATATGTTTTTCGATTTTCTTTACCTCATGGGAGTTTAGGCATCCATAGTAACTATTTCATTGTCTGATGACTTTCGCGTTTCTTTTGTTGACTTTTTTGGTCCTTCATACAGAAAAGAGACCACCTGGAAACTAAAGAGGCAGGCTGTGAGATCCTGCCGAGCATGACTTTTCTCATCTTGGGTCGCGCCAATATTAGTAGACAATTTGAGGGTGCCTTGTTGAACGTCTGGTGGCTTCAGTGGCAAGGGTGCCCTCAAGATGCAATCAGCACGCATTTAAAGAAAAATGAGAACCTAGTTATTCTTGATCTTTCCTGGAGTAAGGTTACAGAGTCCTGGGGAGGTTGGAATAGAATAAAGGTGGGTTTATAACTCATTTGTTGTTGTCTGTGTTTGCCCTTAAGTACATCGAGAGTTCTACGTCATATGAACTTTTTTCCCCTGTTTTGCAGATGAAGCGTTTGAAAGTCTTGAATCTTACAGGTTGTACGGACCTATTAGTTACCCCTAGCTTCTCTTGTTGCCCAAATTTGGAGATACTGATCCTTGAGCGATGTTCTCGATTGGTTCATTTGGATCCTTCAATTAATGATTTGAAGCCCTTGGTTACCTTGAATTTGAAGTTTTGCTCTGAACTTAGCATGTTGCCTGTGAAAATGGATGGGCTGAATGCTTTGAAAGAGCTCCTGATTGATGGCACTTCTGTACGAGAACTTCCTGTATCGATAGGCAAATTGGTTCGACTGCAAATTCTTAGTGCCACTAATTGCTGGTCATTGGTTCGTTTTTCTGGTTCAGTTTGTGAACTTAAAGCTCTTTCAGAGCTAGCCTTGGGTAACGCGAAAATTCTTGAACTCCCTGAGTCAATAGGAGACTTGGGACATCTTAGACGCTTGTCTTTGAAGGACTGCCGTGGGCTTGGAAAGCTTCCGGAATCCATTGGCAAATTGGGGCACTCATTAGAAGAGTTGGATATTTCAGGTACGGGCATTTCGAATCTGCCCGATTCAGCTAAAAAACTGTCGAGATTGAAAGTGCTGAAAATGGATTCTTGTTTCGTAAGAGAATTTCCTCGTTATATTGGAAGGTTGATTTCCCTGGAAGAAGTACATGCCTCCTGGTGCAGGAGTTTGGAGGGAGTCATTCCCGATGATATTGGGCAACTACGTTTTCTCAGAAAACTGAGGCTTCGGGGTACTCGTATATCCGGTCTTCCATCAATTCTCCAGTACATGTTAAATCTTCAGACTCTGGATTTGCTACATTGCAACATTCTCAAAGAGTTGCCTACTCTTCCCCCTAACCTAAGTGGCCTCGATGTCGATCACGACTTGAAGCAAAAAATGTTGGAATCTTCAAATTTCAGCCGTTGGTGGCATTTATTGCAATAAGTAATACAGTGTTAGTTTGGATCAGATTGTTTTGAGTGTTGTCATTTGACGTGGTTCGTAGGGTTGATTACATTATGCTCCTGGCAATTATAGAGTTGTGTCAACCTACTCTTCTCAAATGAATATGTTCCCCCTTGCTTATATTTTTAGTGTTTATTTCAATGTGGTGTATATGCATCAATTTAACATAATCATGAGTTTTTATGACTATCGGTAATATTTTCATAGCAACTACGATAACTAACGATACACATGCATTGAATAAGAGAAAACACTCGTGTCATTGCAAATTAACCATAGAGGAATGCTTTGTGCCGTTGGAAATTAGCTGTATTGTATATATTAGGCGTAAATTACTTTCCCAAACTATGACTGCGTTGCACAATAGCACTGATTTTTAGAAGTTACATATTATCCTCTTGAGCTTTGATTTTTGTTTTTATCACTATTTTTTCCCCTCTGCATCGCAAATTAAACGTCCCTGCATAGGGACTTGCTCATTTTTCTTGACTAGAATAATCTCTACTACAAGGTGAATGGAGTTAAGAAAATAAAAATGATGTATGACTAATGAAGTTAACAATGATACGGTTAAGTTTGTAAAGAAAAATAATTTAATCCATACTCAATTAACAAACTTAACGGAGATGTAGATTAAAAAAATTAGCCATTGCAGAAAAAATCAAAATTCAAGAATTAACCCGTAATTTTTCAGAGCTCAGGATTTATTGTGCAACGGTATTAGAGCTCCGATACATTTTCAAATTCGGGAGCTATTGTAAAATAATGCCTAATTATCCCCGATATTATGATTGTTTGGGCCACCAGAAACGGTTCACCTGTACAGTTGTCAGATTGTACATAATACTCCTCGGATCATCATCAAGATGAAAAGTACAAAAATCCAAATGGGTTGGATCTATAAACCGCTTAAACAATAAAGTCAGCGGTAGTTATCTATCAGAATACTTACCATTAAAGCACTTGTACATTCAACAGTTCAAATTTTAAATGAGTTGACAATTACCTCCCTTTTATCTATAAAATAGATGGGCTATATTTAGTTCGAACGTATTTCGACTTTAGCTTCGTATCTTTTCTTGAGCTGTCCATCAACAATTGTGGGAATCTTCCGTATGGAAAAATTATGTCATTGAAAATTAACTGTAGAGACTATGCTTTATGCCGTTGAAAATTAGCCCTATTGTACATATTAGTTGCTGAAGAAAAGCAATGAACCTTGTGAACGACCATCATTTTCATAATGAAATATTTCATTTATAAATCTTTTGTGTTTGAAGCCCGAACTGGGACTACACATCCAAGTTACACTAGCTGCATGTTCTTTTATATGCAGCTCACCGGTTGGAGTGTAGACCATCTACGCGTTTGTTTTTGGTCAAAGTTCCAATTTGAAGTAAGAGTGATCGATTTTTGGATGGTTCGGTTCTCGACCTAGTGATGCCAGACTTCCTAGAGTAAATCTTGGCCTAAAAGATAAAAACTTGCCCAAACTTATAAACCACATTACATCTCAGCATGAAAGGGCTCGTCTTGCTTCCTTTAGCGGGTTAAAACACCTCACAGAATCTTGTCTACTCCTAGGACCGCATCAGGTTATAAATCATTACTAGGTAGTTTAGTGTAGGAATTAGGATACGAATTTTAGAGGAAAGAACATAGTCCAAGTCAAAATTTGTTTGGGTTTAAGGTAATTAATTTGGGGGAAAAATAAATTTAAGGTAAATAAGTTGTAATTTCCGTAAAAGCATATGCCATTGGATTTAACTTGATAGAGGAAATAAAGTTTTCTATGTAGTTGTACGTCAACCAAAATATTGCATTTTGCACTCTGGCCACCAAAAGTAAAAAAAAATCATATTTTGCATTGTGATTCTTGATTAGATTGCTTTTTTGTCCTGAATCTCTACTTACCCTTAGAAACGTACATGCAAGGCATGGTTAAAGTTATGTGTTGACGAATTGATTCATTTCCTTCAATTGGGTTGCACCAATTTTGATGTTGGAGAAAACATCATCTCGCATCATCCAATATATATCATGCTAATGCTTCAATAAGTCATGAGAATCTCAATTTAATATATAAGTATCGACTGAGACAGGATAAGTGATGGTGTAAATCCTTCAATGATTTCTCACTATCTAATTATTTTCCTTTTTATTTTTTGGACATAACAAATAGGTGATATCTTGGGTCATTGCATGCAGCTCACTGGTATGGTTAGAGATAGACCATCTTCATTCTGACCAAGGAACCTCATGAAGTCACGATTTTCATTAACTAGCTCATTCTTTTGAAATCTTGACAGAAATTCCTTTTTTTGTCGTTTGGCTATAGCAGTGATAGCTTCATGTGGAAGTTTCGCTTCCATATGAATAGCGAGGTAAAACAAAAGTCACACACCAATCAAAGTCATACATATCTATTTCCACAAAGCTTTAAACTAATGGCATGTAATGGATCGTATTTGACTTCATCAAGACAATTGAAGTCCAATAGTACATGTTTCTAGACGGTCCGAACCTCATTCAAGGACACACCAAAAACACCTTCCTTTGGCTTTGGTTCTTGTTGCGACCTGTGACATCCTGAAATTCGACCTCGTTTCGATAAAGTGAAATGGGCATTTCGTCGGCGTGCCTATGGCTTTTTTCTCTGAGCTGATCACTCACGAGTTAACTAACATATTAGGTGAGGCCGTTAAGGGATGTATCAGTTGTAAAATCCCTAAAAGCTACCTAATTGGTTGGATTGAGCTAAAATCACGTCTGATCGATTTTTAACAACGAAATTGAACTCGATTTCGGGAATCGAATTTTAAGCGCGTCATAATTCTTATTTTTTAGGATCCTATCTCATCGCTCGTCAATTTATTGACGGGTCCGAAATTTCAAGAAAGAAATTATCGGAAGAAAAATTGAAGCCCGAAAGGAAATAAGAAGGGAAAGAGAAAAAGAAAATTAAGTAAGAATAATTGTATAAATTTTTACTTTATTTTTCCTCTCTCTCTCTCTCCCTTCTTTTCTTTCTTTTCTTTCTTTTCTCATTTCTCTCTCTCTCCTTTCCCCTTTCCCTTTCCCCTCGTGCGGATAGCCTCCCCACCGCCCATCCCCTCTTTCTCTCTTACTTTGACCAGTCAATACCTATCTCCTCTCTCTTCTCTCTCCTCTCTCTCTCTCTCTCTTTCTTTTTCTTCTTCTTCCTCCCCACGCATCCGAAGAAGCGAACCAGAAGAGGAAGCTCGAGCAGGAGCCGCACGATCACAGCTCCTCGTCACTGCTCGTTCGACCGCTGCCTGCGCCCGCGCCGCGCCCGAGCGCCCGCCGCTCGCCGTCGTCCCGTCGTCCTGCCGTCCGCCGCTCGGCCCAGCCCTGTTTTGCCTCTGTTTCGCACCGACCAGC
This sequence comes from Eucalyptus fibrosa, assembly GCA_017140475.1. Lineage (NCBI taxonomy): Eukaryota > Viridiplantae > Streptophyta > Magnoliopsida > Myrtales > Myrtaceae > Eucalyptus > Eucalyptus fibrosa. Next base: position 10,831,569 of record CM029511.1, read on the forward strand.
CACCGTCCGGCCACCTCCGGCCACCGCCCAACCCCGCCGGACCTCCCCTGCGACCCCCTCGCCCTCCGCCGGCTTCCCCTCGCCGCCCTAGCCGCCGGAGCTACCCCGATCAGCCGCGACCAGCAAGCCCACGGAGTGGGTTTCAGCGACTTCGGGCCCGCTTTTAGGCCGTTTCCAGGCCCCGGATCCGTGAGTCACTTTGGGAAGTTTCGTTCCTCGTGTCGCCGCCGTCGGATTGATCCGATTTGCGCGCGATTTGGTGAGTAATCTCACTAATCCAGGATTAGTTGGCTAATTATGCTTAAGGTTGGTTTAGATTTAATTAATTATGTTTAGGTTGTTAGATTAGAATAAATTAGCAATTATTAGTCAATTGTTATGCGATTTAAATAAATTGATTGTGCAATTAACAAGTAGACGTGGTCTACTATTTATTGGAAGCATCTTGGGAATTTTTTGACACCTAATCGGGCTTCAATTTGACGATTCGGGCCTAAGTGGGATTTTTGGCATTTAAATATTATTTTTCGAAATTAAATTAAATAATTATTTATTTTTCGAAAATTCAACTGAGATAGCCTAGAACCGGAAAATTATGCTGATGATCGTGGTGAAGTCCGTTTGTTTAATTGAGTTTTAGTTTGTGCTAAATTGAATTTTTAATATTTATTAATTAATTTTCGAAATTAATTAATTAATTAATTATTTTTCGGAAATTAAGATTTTGATGGCCGACGACCGAAATCTCGTGCTGATCGTCGTGGCACAGTTCGTTTATTTATTTGAGCTCTACGTTGTACGGAATTGAATAAATTGTGATATTTTAAAGATTTACCCTAAATTGATTTGAAATTGATTGAGATTGAATGATTGATTGGTAGATGGCCGAGGATGTTTTATTAGCATTTATAATGCTTTGATTGAGTTGTAAAGTGGATGGAGTTATGAGAGAATTGGAAATACTCTGGGATTGAACCAATCAGACACAGTGTATAGACCTACGTGGTTCGGTGATTGGGACATCACTGGCGAAAATGGCGCCTTAAAGAACGCACGTATCGGTCTATTGCATACATTATTGTGGACCTACGTGGTTTGGTGATTGGGATATCACTGGCGAAAACGGCGCCTTAAAGAACGCACGTATCGGTCTAGTACTCGTATTGTTATAGACATGTATGGTCCAGTGACTAAGGACATCACTGGCGAAAACGGCGCCTTAAAGAACGCATACACTTGTCTATTAAATACATTGTTATAGGCATGTGTGGTTCAGTGATTGGGGATATCACTGGCAAAAACGGCGCCTTAAAGAACGTATACAATTGTCTATTTGAGTACATGGTTATAGGCATGTGTGGTTCGGTGACTAAGGATGTCACTAGCGAAAACGGCGTCTTAAAGAACGCACGCAATTGTCTAGTGGATAAATCACATTGGTGAACTTGGCACCCGAGAGTATTGACCTAGAATGGTCCATCTGACATGTAATCGGCTAGATCGATTGATCATTGTTTTGATTTGATGTTGTGAATTGATTGACTGAATGGAAATGACCGTAAGTGGTCTTGTTGGTATATAATCGACTATGTCGATTTGTTCGATGCTTCTATCGGTGATATGACTGTTTGGGTGCCTATTATGAATTGTACTGACTTGCAGGTAGGATCTGAGGCTAAGGTAAGTCATCTGCCCCGTGCGTGTTTAGGCAGCCTGTAGTATAATGGTTTACTAATCGGGCTTAGTGGGGTAAAACTCGCTGAGATGTAGTCTCATCCCAGTTTGGGGAAAACCATTTTAGAACCCCGCTAAGGAGCTGAGGAGGAAGAGTTGGAGAAGGATTTTTGGGAGAAGAAGACAATCTCGAGAGGGGCCGTGAGTACGGCTTAAATGGACTGAAATTTTATCTTCTTTGTATCTCCATTTTGATGTGAATAGAGTTTAGAATAAAAAGTTGTGAAGTGTTCTGGTTTGTGGTTTGTATAAAAGTTTGGTTATAAATTTCAATATGAAAAATATGGCCATGCTTTTCTATCCCATCGTTTTATTGTCTGGGGATTTTAATTGCTTCCGCATGTGCTTAAAAATGAAAGGGTCGGTGATACATTGTCCTGGGATATCGCATTATAAAATCGACCAAGTGAGACGGATGTGTGCGTGCCTGAGGATCGGGGCGTAACATCCAGTTTAAGTGGTATCAGAGCGAGGTTGAAGATTGGAGTGATAAGGAGCGTTGACCATGGGATAGTTAGTAGGAAAGGCCTTTAAATTCATGCTGGTGCATGTCTGTGTTAGCTGAGTGCTAAAATTGTTTGTTGTTTGAATCGCTCTGTTTCTAATTCGGTGTTGAATTGGAAGCAGGTGTCAGTAGATTAAAGTGACACCATGAGCGATCAGGAGCCAAGAACTCCTAGGCAAAGGACTTTGTCCTCAGTGACTCGGACTAGGACACCGACAAGAGTTGGTGCCCGAGGTGGCCGAGGTAGAGCGCAAGCTGAGGCTAGCGCGAGTGGAGCAGCACCACATCCTGTTGGTGCCGGGGTAGCAGCCCCAGTTGATCAGGGAACAGTTAGGATCACGCAAGCGTTGGATGCTATGCGTGAGATGATGGGGCAACAGGCCGGGATCAAATAGCTGCATTTACTGCCGCCGTTACTGCCGCTACTACTGCTGCTGCCAATGCTATTGCTGCAGCCGCACCTGCCGTCATACCTGCTGAAGTCCCGCCTGTGAGACCGATGCCTAGTTTGGTGGAGCAGTTTTTGAAATTGAAGCCACCGAAGTTTACTGGGGCAGGAGACCCCGAAGGTGCTGCTCTGTGGATCCAAGGACTGGAGAAGGCATTTGCACTATTGATGTGCTATGAGACTGAGAAAGTGGTCCTCGCAGTCTACCAATTAGAAGGAGTTGCGAGTACTTGGTGGAGAACCACTCAAGGAATGATATTTCCCGAAGGTGTAGCCCTAGAATGGAACGCCTTTGTTGAAGCCTTCAACGGGAAATACTTTTCAGAAACTGCTAAAGAGATTAAGATGGTTGAGTTCCAACGCCTTCGCCAAGGCTCTATGACTGTGGATCAATATGAGGCGAAGTTTGCTGAACTGTCGCAATATGCCCCTGAATTAGTTGAGAATCCAATAAACCCATTGATTTTGCTAAATCTAAGAAATTATAATGATCTTTATGAGAGAGCTCAGATGATCGAAAGAGACCATAACGATAGAGCCGCCTCATCTGGATCGAGGTTTAACTTTCATAGAGACAACATCCGCCAAGGAAAGAGGCCGATGTTTGGAAATAAATTCCAAGGCCCGCCCAGTAAGAAAAGTGGATTTAATAGGCCAGTACCAAGTAGTGTTGGTGTATGTCGTTTTTGTGGGAGAAGATACGGGACAGCACCGTGCCCAGCTAGGACGGGTGCATGCTTCGAATGTGGCCAACAGGGCCACATAGCCAGATATTGTCCAAAGAAGCAAAGAGGACAACCTCAATTGCCGCCGCCGCCACCGCTGAGGTAGATAGGAGAGTATGCCCCTTAGAATGCACTGCAAGGAGGACATCAAAGACCTCCAGCTCAGGGCACTGTGTACGCGATTACCCAAGGTCAGGCAGAAGCTGCGCCTGGCGTGATTACAGGTACGGTCTCGCTCAACGACCAACCTACTTATGCTTTGTTTGATTCGAGAGCAACCCATTCCTTCATTGCCGAGCAATATGTTAGGATGCTAGGATTGAATCCTGTATTGTTGGAATCGGCAATTTGCATATCTACACCCTTGAAAGATAAAATTATTGCTACTTTGGGATGTTCGGGGTGCAAGTTAGAGATTGGTGAGCGAGTGGGGAAAATTGACTTGTTAGTCCTACCCATGTATGATTTTGATTTGATAATTGGCATGGACTGGCTCACCAATCAACGAGTTAAAATGGACTGCTATCGCAAGGCGATTCAGTTTGACCCGTTAGAGGGTAAGAGCTTTGAGTTTGTCGGGAATCGAGGAGGACCTTCGATTTCCTTAATCTCGTCGTCAGAAACAGCTCGTTTGTTAGATGAGGGTTGCCGAGGGTACTTAGCGACTGTCGTGGATACGACAGTTGAAGAGCTGAAAATGGAAGATATTGCAGTGGTACAGGAGTTTCCAGATATCTTTCCAAAAGAATTGCCAAGGTTACCACCAGAAAGAGAGATTGAATTTGTAATCGAGCTAGCACCAGGGACAGAACCGATCTCAAAGGCACCGTACCGAATGGCGTTATCTGAGTTGAAGGAACTGAAGGTGCAGATGCAAGAGTTACTGGATAAAGGATTTATTTGTCCTAGTGCATCACCTTGGGGAGCACCAGTTCTGTTTGTTAAGAAGAAAGATGGTTCGTTGCGTTTGTGCATCGACTATCGGCAGCTCAATCAAGTAACGATCAAGAACAAGTATCCATTGCCGATGATAGATGACTTGTTTGATCAACTGCAAGGAGCGTCAATATTCTCGAAGATCGATTTGAGGACAGGATACCATCAGCTGAGGATTCGGAAAGAGGATATTCCTAAGTCAGCATTTCGTACTCGGTACGGGCATTACGAGTTCACAGTGATGCCGTTTGGATTGACGAATGCTCCAGTTGCCTTTATGGATTTGATGAACAGAGTGTTCAAGGAATATCTAGATCAGTTTGTAATTGTGATCATAGATGATATCTTGGTCTATTCGAGAAGTAATGAAGAGCACGAGAATCATCTGAGATTAGTGCTTCAGACCTTAAGAACACATCAACTATATGCTAAGTTTAGCAAATGTGATTTTTGGCTGACTCGTGTTGCGTTCTTAGGTCATGTAATTTCCGGAGAAGGAATCTCTGTCGACCCGAGCAAGATAGAAGCCGTGATCAAGTGGCCAAGACCGACATCAGTGACAGAAATCAGAAGTTTTCTGGGATTGGCAGGTTATTACAGACGGTTTGTAGAAGGTTTCTCAGCATTAGCGTCGCCTTTGACAAAGCTCACAAAGAAAAATGAGAAATTCATATGGACAGACAAGTGCGAGCGTAGTTTCCAAGAGCTGAAGGAAAAACTGACTACCGCACCTGTGCTGACGATTCCATCTGGTCCTGGAGGATTCGAGATCTATAGCGATGCGTCATTTAGAGGATTGGGCTGCGTGCTGATGCAACATGGCAGAGTTGTTGCATACGCTTCCCGACAGTTGAGACCTCATGAATTGAATTATCCAACGCATGACTTAGAACTCACAGCCATCGTATTTGTGTTGAAGATTTAGAGGCATTACTTGTGTGGGGAAAAGTTTCAGATCTTCACGGGCCATCAGAGTCTCAAGTATTTTCTCTCTCAGAAGGAGCTGAACATGAGACAACGACGATGGATGGAATTGCTGAAAGACTACGACTGTGATATTTTATATCACCCGGGAAAGGCGAACAAGGTCGCCGATGCATTGAGTCTGAAGTCTTCAGTGGCACGGATCTTGGTTAAGGAGTGGAACTTAATCGAGAGAGCTCGAGATTTGGAATTTAAATTTGAGGTAGGCCACCTTTCAAGTTTTATGGCCACCCTCATAATTGAATCGGATGTCCAGGGCAGAATTAAGCAACTTCAACCGACAGATCCGGACGTGCAGAAAATTCTTCAAGAGGATACTGACAAAAGAAAGGCTGATTTTCAAGTTTTCGATGATGGGGAACTGAGGCTTCATGGACGTTTGGTTCTACCTAACGATGTAGAGCTTATAGAAGAAATTTTATCTGAAGCACATCGTAGCAATTACAGCGTTCATCCTGGAAGCACTAAGATGTATCAGAATTTGCGTCAACACTACTGATGGTCAGGTATGAAGGCGGACATCGCCAAGCATGTGGTCAAGTGTTTGACTTGTCAGCAAGTAAAAGCCCAGCATTGCAAGCCGAGGGGATTTCTGCAACCTCTCGCGATCCCAGAGTGGAAATGGGAGCATATCACGATGGACTTCATGACTGGACTACCAAGGAGTCAGAGGGGAAATGATTCGATTTGGGTAGTAGTCGACAGGCTGACAAAGTCGACTCACTTCATTGCAGTTCGAAAGGACCTGAGTCTGGATAGACACGCAGACCTGTATGTGTGTCAAGTAGTTCGTATGCATGGAGTGCCAATTACGATAACATCTGATAGAGACCCAAGGTTTACTGCTGCTTTTTGGAAGAGCTTGCAGAGTGCTTTGGGTACAAAGCTTCAGTACAGTACAGCATATCAGTAGAGCGTGTGTAATAGACTTCAAAGGAAGCTGGGAAGATCAACTTCATCTAGTGGAATTCGCCTACAACAACAGTTATCAGCAGAGCATCAAGATGGCTCCATTTGAAGCGTTGTATGGCAAAGCGTGCAGAACTCCAGTGTGTTGGGATGAAGTTGGGGAAAGAAAGATAACATGCCCAGAGTTAGTTCAGCAATCAGTAGATGCCGTGGCAGTGATCAGAGATAGATTGAAGACAGCGCAGAGCAGGCAGAAAAGTTATGCAGATAAGCGTCGAAGGTCTTTGGAATTCCAAGTTGGTGATCACGTTTTTCTGAAAGTGTCACCAATGAGGGGAACTTCGCGCTTTGGTAAGAAAGGCAAGCTGAGTCTGAGGTACGTAGGTCCGTTTGAGATTCTTGAAAGAATCGGAAACCTAGCGTATCGTCTTGCGTTGCCGCCAAGATTGGCGCAAGTATATGACGTCTTTCACGTGTCGATGTTAAGGAAGTACGAGCCTGACCCGACCCACGTGCTCAATTTCGAGGAGTTGGACGTGGATGACCGTGTGTCATACGTTGAAAGCCCGGTCCAGATTGTCGATCGTAAAGAGCAAGTTCTGCGTACAAAGACCATCCCGTTGGTCAAAGTGGTTTGGCAACACCACGGTACCGAAGGAGCGACTTGGGAGACTGAAGAATCGATGAGACAGTTATACCCCCACCTTTTTGAACAAAGTGTAATGGTTTAAATTTCAAGGACGAAATTTTTATAAGAGGGGAAGAGTTGTGACATCCTGAAATTCGACCCCGTTTCAATAAAGTGAAATGGGCATTTCGCCGACATGCCTATGGCCTTTTTCTCTGAGCTGATCACTCACGAGTTAACTAACATATTGGTTGGAGCTGTAAAATCCCTAAAAGCTACCTAATTGGTTGGATTGAGCTAAAATCACGTCTAATCGATTTTTAACCACGAAATTGAACTCGATTTCGGGAATCGAATTTTAAGCGCGTCATAATTCTTATTTTTTAGGATCCTGTCTCATCGCTCGTCAATTTATTGACGGGTCCAAAATTTCAAGAAAGAAATTATCCGAAGAAAAATTGAAGCCCGAAAGGAAATAAGAAGGGAAAGAGAAAAAGAAAATAAAGTAAGAATAATTGTATAAATTTTTACTTTATTTTTCCTCTCTCTCCCTCTCTCTTCTTTTCTTTATTTTCTTTCTTTTCTCATTTCTCTCTCTCTCTCCTTTCCCCTTTCCCTTTCCCCTCATGCGGATATCCTCCCCACCGCCCATCCCCTCTTTCTCTCTTACTTTGACCAGTCAATACCTAGCTCCTCTCTCTTCTCTCTCCTCTCTCTCTCTCTCTTTCTTTTTCTTCTTCTTCCTCCCCATGCATCCAAAGAAGCGAACCAGAAGAGGAAGCTCGAGCAGGAGCCGCACGATCGCAGCTCCTCGTCACTGCTCGTTCCACCGCTGCCTGCGCCCGCGCCGCGCCCGAGCGCCCACCGCTCGCCGTCGTCCCATTGTCCTGCCGTCCGCCGCTCGGCCCAGCCCTGTTTTGCCTCTGTTTCGCATCGACCAGCCACCGTCCGGCCACCTCCGGCCACCGCCCAACCCCGCCGGACCTCCCCCGCGACCCCCTTACCCTCCGCCGGCTTCCCCTCGCTGCCCTAGCCACCGGAGTTGCCCCGATCAGCCGTGACCAGCAAGCCCACGGAGTGGGTTTCAGCGACTTCGGGCCCGCTTTTAGGTTGTTTCCGGGCCCCGGATCCGTGAGTCGCTTTGGTAAGTTTCGTTCCTCACGTCGCCGCCGTCGGATTGATCCGATTTGCGCGCGATTTGGTGAGTAATCTCACTAATCCAGGATTAGTTGGCTAATTATGCTTAAGGTTGGTTTAGATTTAATTAATTATGTTTAGGTTGTTAGATTAGAATAAATTAGCAATTATTAGTCAATTGTTATGCGATTTAAATAAATTGATTGTGCAATTAACAAGTAGACGTGGTCTACTATTTATTGGAAGCATCTTGGGAATTTTCCGATGCCTAATCGGGCTTCAATTTGACGATTCGGGCCTAAGTGGGATTTTTGGCATTTAAATATTATTTTTCGAAATTAAATTAAATAATTATTTATTTTCTGAAAATTCAACTGAGATGACCTGGAACCAGAAAATTATGCTGATGACCGTGGTGAAGTCCGTTTGTTTAATTGAGTTTTAGTTTGTGCTAAATTGAATTTTTAATATTTATTAATTAATTTTCGAAGTTAATTAATTAATTAATTATTTTTCGGAAATTAAGATTTTGATGGCCGACGACCAAAATCTCGTGCTTATCGTCGTGGCGCAGTTCGTTTATTTATTTGAGCTCTACGTTGTATGGAATTGAATAAATTGTGATATTTTAGGAATTTACCCCAAATTGATTTGGAATTGATTGGGATTGAATGATTGATTGGTAGATGGCCGAGTATGTTTGTTTAGCATTTATAATGCTTTGATTGAGTTGTAAAGTGGATGGAGTTATGAGAGAATTGGAAATACTCTGGGATTGAACCAATCAGACACAGTGTATAGACCTACGTGGTTCGATGATTGGGACATCACTGGCGAAAACGGCGCCTTAAAGAACGCACATATCGGTCTAGTACATACATTATTGTGGACCTACGTGGTTCGGTGATTGGGATATCACTGGCGAAAACGGCGCCTTAAAGAACGCACGTATCGGTGTAGTACTCGTATTGTTATAGACATGTATGGTCCGGTGACTAAGGACATCACTGGCGAAAACGGCGCCTTAAAGAACGCATACACTTGTCTATTAAATACATTGTTATAGGCATGTGTGGTTCGGTGATTGGGGATATCACTGGCGAAAACGGCGCCTTAAAGAACGTATACAATTGTCTATTTGAGTACATGGTTATAGGCATGTGTGGTTCGGTGACTAAGGATGTCACTGGAGAAAACGGCGCCTTAAAGAACGCACGCAATTGTCTAGTGGATAAATCACATTGGTGAACTTGGCACCCGAGAGTATTGACCTAGAATGGTCCATCTGACATGTAATCGGCTAGATCGACTGATCATTGTTTTGATTTGATGTTGTGAATTGATTGACTGAATGGAAATGACCGTGAGTGGTCTTGTTGGTATATAATCGACTATGTCGATTTGTTCGATACTTCTATCGGTGATATGACTGTTTGGGTGCCTATTATGAATTGTACTGACTTGCAGGTAGGATCTGAGGCTAAGGTAAGTCATCTGCCCCGTGCGTGTTTAGGCAGCCTGTAGTATAATGGTTTACTAATCGGGCTTAGTGGGGTAAAACTCGCTGAGACGTAGTCTCATCCCAGTGTGGGGAAAACCATTTTAGGACCCCGCTAAGGAGCTGAGGAGGAAGAGTTGGAGAAGGATTTTTGGGAGAAGAAGACAATCTCGAGAGGGGCCGTGTGTACGGCTTAAATGGACTGAAATTTTATCTTCTTTGATATCTCCATTTTGATGTGAATAGAGTTTAGAATAAAAAGTTGTGAAGTGTTCTGGTTTGTGGTTTGTATAAAAGTTTGGTTATAAATTTCAATATGAAAAATATGTCCATGCTTTTCTATCCCATCGTTTTATTGTCTGGGGATTTTAACTGCTTCCGCATGTGCTTAAAAATGAAAGGGTCGGCGATACATTGTCCTGGGATATCGCATTATAAAATCGACCAAGTGAGACGGATGTGTGCGTGCCTGAGGATCGGGGCGTGACACAACCTACCCCTCACGAGAGAGAATAAATTTAGGGAGATTACCTAAAAGACGGGCCCATAGCCCATGATTAGGAGCGAGCTCTCCCAAATCCATATCTTACGCGATATTGATGTGTTTGTAAAAATGTTCTAATGAGTAGTCACTATTAACCTATTGAGGTCGGCTTAGAAACTAAGTGAAGCATGTGAGTGTATCTCACTTTTTACACAATCAGAGAGTTTGAGGCCAAGGACTTAATTACACTAATAAATAATTGGTACCATTTGGGTACCTAATCTTATTTCTTTGTCAAGTAGTTTAAATTGATTTTAGACCTATCTACTGGTATGTGAGGTGACTATGTAGGTGTGTAATTGTTAACATAACAATCAATAACTAAAGTGACATCAAACAAATTACATTAGGAGAGCAAGAATCTAGCATTGTCAAATAAGGAGCATGCCACCTTTAACTAAGCTAAATGAAAACTAACATAAGGAAAAGTGCGTACTTAAGGGCATTCGTCTCTAAGGACAATTGGCACAATTTTAGACACAAAAGGATCCCCCTTTTTAAGAGAAGATCATCCAAAAACTATTTTTAAGCTTTTTGGGGAATTCTAAATTTTTTGGAATTTTTTGGGGATTTTCTAAATTTTTTATGAATTTTTGAATTTTCCAAAATTTTAATTTTTTAATTTTTGATTTTTTTTGTATTTTTATGCAGTTTTTGAATTTCAAAAATTTCTATGAATTTTATTTAATATCTTATAAAATTTTCTTATTTTTAAATTTTTTATGATTTTTATTAATTAATTAATGTTTTGAAAATTTTCATGATTTTCTTTCTATGAGTTTTAATATTGTTAAAATGGAATTCGGACCGAGTCTCTTGGGTTTGACCCGGACCCTATAGGTCCAGGTTAAGTCAAGAAATCGAACCAGCCCTGAGGCTCGGCCCGAATAAACCTATTTCGTCAGACCAAATATTCCTGGCCCGGCCACCTCTTCTAATTGCACTAAGCACACTGCATAGCAATTTAAGCCCAAGTTTTCTGAAGCCAGACTAAAGCAAATCAGGCCCGAAGATCACCAGTCCAAATATAGCTCGAAATCGACCCAAACTCAACAAATTCTAGTTGAGCCTAGATTCCTAAAACCCATGAAAACAGAAGAGACGAACGGCCATGAGCCGGCTCGTATCCGCCCTTGGCTCAATCAAAGGACCGTCCTTCGGGATGCACACACGACCCGCAAAAGAAACAGCGCACTACTCCACAGATGCCAATGAAAGTCCACAAACATGTCAAATAACCAACAAATGCTTAGAACCAGACCGAAATCCCGGAAACTCTACATAACTCGGTTCGAGCATTTTCACAAACACATGACAGGCGTCAACTGAAGGGAGACTATTGAATTAACTGGGAGTCAAACCGCGCCGAGACGCTTAGCAATCGATAAGCAGAGATCGAAATGCAGCTTAGCACGACATAGATGGGGGCTGGGACTCACACGAATCGTACCACGATGAAGCCCAGTCCAACGAGCCGAAACAAGGCACAAAGCAGGGCAAATGGGGGCGTCGGTGGTGCTCTCTACCCAGCTCGGCGGCGGCGAATGGTGGGCGAGATCCATACATAGATCGGGCCATGTCCGTTCGCCTCATGTGCCTCCGAGCCGGGATCCTCGAGGAATCGACCCAAATCGGAAAAATAAGAGAAAAAGAGCAGCCGGGTCTTACCACTTTTTCGAGGCGGAGGAGGGGTACAAGTTGGCCGGGACTCGGCGCGGCCACCATCGGAAGTTGGCCAGGACTCCAGTTCTCCCTCCCTTTCACTCACGGCTCTCTCTCTCTCTCTCTCTCTCTTCCAAGCCCTGTGTTCGATGCCAGCCGTTGCTGGCCAGCTCGTCCTGACTGCGTCGCTTGCGACATTTGTTCGTTGTCCTTTGACGTACGCTGTCCTTCGTTGCGTCGTCCTTCTACCCTTGTCGCCGAGCTACCGTCCAAGCCGAGCAGGGAAGAGAGAAGGAGAAGAAGAGAAGGGGGCCGGGCTAGCAAAAGGAATAGGTGGGCCGGCCCGCAGGGGAAAGAAGGAGGGAAAGATGAAAAAGGAAGAGGGGGGTGGGCCAGCCCAGACTTGGCCCTCTTCCGCTTTTTTTTTTTATAAATAATTTTTAAAAATTAAAGTTTTAATGGATACTAGTTATGCATTGTAATTGAATGAAAGTTATTTTTGTTAGTGGTTAAAATCAATCCCTAAATTTCTATGTAATTTAAAACTTAAATGAATAGTGTCAATAGTTCTCTCCATCTAATTCCAATTCTCACGCACATCTCGAAGGTACCCAATCAACCTCGTGTGTGAGGCGTGGCTAACCTGCCACATTATTTGAGAATCATGCTTGCATTACAAAAACATGCATTTGACAAAATGTAGTTTGCGAATGGCATGTGTCATTGATTGCCTTTCAATGAAATGAAATCTACAAGGCATCACTTTATTTTCGGCTAGCTCCAAGAAATCATATTTATCTCTTTAGAAGATTGAGTAAAAGGGAAATTTAGGTGTCAATTTGGTAGTTAGACTATTGATATCTAAATTTTGGTAACCTATTTAGTTATTTAGGTTGCATAAGAAAATTGAGAGTCGACCCGACTCCTAAAAATAATAAAAATATCACTTGCATCATTCACATTTGTATTCTTTTTGCTTAAGTCATTATGTGACTTCTCTTCGATGCCACCATGGACTGATGCACGGACAAGCGCACTAAGGATCATCTCCCATAAATAGCTGGCCGTCACGACCTCTTTATCTCGGTTAAGAATTCAAAAGGAGAGAGAGGCAATCGCGATCGGCAAAGCGAGAATATTTATAGCTAGATAAAAAACAGCGGAATTTGGTAACGCTAAAGAGATCAATTCGGTGGGAATCTGATAATGGGCTGGCAAAACGGAAGAGATCTTTCAGATGGGATGAAGACTTGGACTTCGGTGATTGATCAAGATAAGACAATATATATATGCAACTAGAGATTGAGCCATTGAATTTTTCCCTAAGGAAGATGATAAAAATCAGCGGATGTGATCTCTTTTCCCACAATTGACGTCTGGGCTGTTGGGAAATCTTTCCATAGAAATGCGATATCATCTCCCGGTTGTTAAAGAGGTTTATTTGAAAAATTTGTGATCAGCATCTAACGTCCGTGGGTATCATCATTTCAAGAGCAAATCTTCATCCGCGGTTGCTCTCCTCCGCACTCCGCCGCCCACCACCACTCCGTAAGCCAAGCCACCATATCCTACTCTCCATCCGCGACGTTGCCCTGACGTGGTCATTCATCTCATCAATGCTGACGTCAGCTCCGCCGCGCGTCCCGCCTTACTCAGCCGCGACTTCAAGGCGCAGTGACTGACATGATGTCGGGTCGCTGACGAGCCTCACTATCACGTACAGCAGCTAGGCCGAGAAATCCAGCGAATCCAGCCACGGCCAGTTATCCCAGAAGGTCTTCTAGACCTCCTTGCAAGCCTTCAGGTTTCCTGGCGAAGCAGCTAGGCACCGGTGGTCATTTAGCGACATTGGCGATTGCCTGTGGCGTTTCTAGCTAACATCCGTCCTTGCCATTACGTTCAAGAGTCGCTAGTTCCCCCGGCAAGCCCCTTTTGCAAACTCCGGCATTGAACAACGGTCGTCAATCCTCGCTGCCATAGCTTCACCGGTTACACTCTCCTGCCAATACCCACCGGAAGGCGTCGCACCTTTCCTCGCTTCGATTGTCTTAGGTTAATCTTTGCTCAAGGTAAGCTGGGTTTGTCTAAATTCATTTTAGTATATGGTTTTTAAATGCATGTTATTAGTTAATTGAAGCTTATGATATCACCATTTGATTTGATCCTTTCCTTTTGGACCTTTAGGCACTAAGATCGAACTCCAATCAATGATGTGATTAATTCTAATCATAACGTGTATTTCAATATATCAATATTGCTTGTCATTGTCTCATACATATTTAGGGTTTTGTGCAAGTTCATAATTTGTTATATAGGGCAATGCATTTTAGTGTTAGAGTACATGTAGATTTAGGGTAGTTCATGGTTTTACTTATCCAAAACAAAAGAGAGAAAAAAATGTTACTTGTGTTTTATATCACGTAATTCACGTCATCTAGAAAATCACATTTTTGGTTATTATGCGGTGAAGATTGGAGTAATTAGTCATTACATTTCATGCATTATTCATATTGCACATTATAAAAAGAAAAATATGAAAAAAGTCAGCACTGCATCGCTAAGTCGATATTCGTTTAGCAAAAGTCAGTAAGTCAAATATAGGGTCCTAGGATATAATTTGCTGTTTTCATTAACATACATATAATACAAATAAATAAATAAAAGCATTTCATATAACTTGCATCCTAGGATTAGTCCATGATTAATTCTATCTTATGTCATAGCATTCTCGGCATATCATATCACTAGCTTTAGGAATTGATCCCGTATCACTGCATATAGTTAATTCATTATAGCATAGCAAGCATGACATTTAGGACTTTATGTTACTTCATTGATGCATGTTAGATTAGTGCATATAATCATAGCATTATCTGAGTCGTGTCCATATTGCATTTAGGGAGTTCATCTCATTAAAACGAAAACACAACAAAGAATGAATCGACATTACATCTTAGTTATCTCAAAATAGCTTAGGTCATGCATTAGTCAAATTCATCAACATTTTCATTAATAAATGCATTTGTCATCGCATGTTTGTTTTCTAAGTCTAAATTTGCAGAATCCTTGTCTCAGTTGAGTGTCAAATACACATCCATTCCTGCTTGCTCATGCATTTCAGGTTCTTTAATCTTCTGAGTAATTTTGTTACTATTTTGATTATTGAATTTTCCACTTTTAGGAGTTAAACCTCACGTGTACATGTGCATGTTTTTGTATCTTTCTACCCTTGCTATCCCTGTAAGTGTTCTATCTTCTTTGTCATTCTTATATATTACATCGTCTCCCAACCATGATCAAGCAATACTTGTCAGATTGCGTGGAAGAAATGACCAAGAAGTTGGCGCTCGAAGGAGAGAGCGACGGGATGACACCCCTCGGACGTCGAATGAACGAGTTGAACAATGTAGTGCAACGTTTGTCAAATCGCGTGGATAAGCTGGAGAAGGTATTTGCGACTCTACGTCCTCCTCCAAGGTCAAACCCAATGAACCGGGTAAAGCCCACCAATGTTAATTCGACCGGCAAAGCTCAAGGTGATAAAAATGTCCAAGCAACCAATGATACTACCATTGTCACTGATGAGGATTTGGATGATAGAATGAGTTCGAATTGCCCAGAGTAGGGGCATGTTTAATTATCTGCCTATTCCTCTACATAGGAGTCTTTCCTACTTTCTTAGATTTCGATTTCTCGTTTTCGATAATATAACTCTTTCCTTTCAATAAATTGCAAGTTCATGAGAAATTTTCATGTTTTGAGGGCATGCGAAAGCACATCAAATTTTCCCTATGATAAAATCTCCTTCAAGGCTGGGCTTCTGCACAATCCCTCCAAAATTTGTCGAAGTCAAAAATTTCAATACATCTCAAAAAAAAAAAAAAAACCCCGTGACTTCAAAATGCACATGAGGTGGCAAGACAAATTCTGATGATCTTGTGGAGGAATAAAGCCCTGAATTTTATAGATGCTCAGAGAAGCCATTTTCTGTGCAAACCGAGTCGGAAGACTGCCTTGAAATATTCATACCTTCGAGATAAGATTTAATAAGGGACGATTGCTCTAGTTTTATGCTCAAATTTCATTTGACAATTTGAAGTTCATCAAAACTCTGCTTTGATTATATACTCTCTAATTAGAATGCTCCTCTACTTTCTCTTTTTCACTTGTGTTTTCTTCTTCATTTCTCTTTGGTTTAGCTTTAGTATGCCTCCTTATTCTTAAATTGTTTTATTTTCTGTATTACCTTTACTTACAAAAAAAGAACAAAAAGAACTTTTAAGCATGGGCTCAAGTTTCTTTATGTCTCACATGTAGAGAGCACATTGAAGGCCCTGAGAGAGAAGGAAAAGGAGCCAAAGGAGCTAGAACTAGAGCCAGAGCCAACTACTGAAGTCCTTTTCCTCTACTGCTATGAAGGATGTGGAAAAACCTTTATCGACGCTGGTGCTTTGAGAAAGCATTCTCACATCCATGGAGAAAGACAGTATGTGTGTCACTATGAGGGATGCGGAAAGGTAGCGTGCCTTGTTTTTTGTGCTTGTTCATCTTATATCATCTCAATGTTGTTATTGCTTTCCTCTATTTAGCTAATGTCTAGCTGTTATCTTAGATTTTAGTGTCTTTTCTGGGATGGTGAATGAAATTATGTGATGTTATAACCATATGGTGGTGACTGCAGAATGGCCTGGATAATATTTTAAGCAATAACAATGTGACTTCTATCATAGTTTTGTTTCAATTGCCAGCATGTGTTTTACTAATTTTAATGGCTCACAAGTTTATTTTATACATGGCCTTATGAAGATTACTTAAAATATAAAAACAACCTGGGGCTTGCCCCATCTGCTGTTTTTTTTTTTTTTTTAATTTTTATGTACAACTTTAGGCTTACTTGTTGATATTGCCACGTAGGGGCATTGGATGATCAATCCAGTCATAGTTCTGGTTGGCTTGGTGGTGGATAGGTTTAAATTACGTGTTTGAAATCAAATATCATCTATGAATCCAAATGCTTGATGGGGTTTATGACTAATGTGGAAGATTGATATGCATGTGATTTTAGTCTGAGTGCCGAGGGATCTTCATGCAATCGTCAATTGATCAGTTTTACCATTTTTTGAACTGTTAGGTCGTGTCTGATGGACCTTGCCAGGGATGTCCAGTTGTCCACTAGCTCTCTCTCTCTCTCTCTCTCTCTCTCTCTCTCTCTCTCTCTCTCTCTCTCTCACGTGTGCACACGCTCACATGCACAATAACGGCACCCTTTCGCTGGTTGCTGACCAGAGCAATGATCAGCCACTGGTCAGCAACCACCAATGCTAGCCGTGACTGGTAGTGGACTGGAAATCGGTTAACAACTAGTTTCCAGCATCTGGTTTTCTGGTGCTTCTCTTAATAATTTTTGTTTTTTGAGTTAAAATTTCATTTCACATGCAGCTTTTCTGTCTTATTCGTAGTTCGTCCATTCCCTTTTCGGTTCCTTGTGGTTAAAGTATCCAACATCACTTGTTTGTGGGTTTGGTTGGCCTTATATTGATGTTTTCTCTCTTTACCCAATGGTTTAAGTTTATGGGTTGCACCTTCTACCTAAACTTACAAAATATGAAAATTGTTCCTCTGCCAGCTTGTGGGCATATCCTTATCAAATGCTAAAAGGCACTTTCTTAGTTGGGAGGAGACTTTAGTTGGGTTATCTCTTTGCTTTCGGGGAAGGAGTTCTACAAAAGTATTGTCCGCTTTCCTTTGGTGCACTCTGTCACATCATTTGGAAGAACGGAAACAATATTCTTTTTAGGCGGGAACAATATTCTTTTTAGGGGGGAGCCGCTTTTTGTTCCAGCCATTAAGAGGCACCTCCTCAAGGTCGTTAAAGATAAAGCTGCTACCTTCAAAGATGTCGAGGACTCCTACAGAAACATGAGGATTCATCGCTCGTGGGAGTTGGAACCCTTTATCTTCTCGTCCACTAATTGTGGACCGGCTGGCTAGGTGTCTTGCTAGGTCAATTCTGGTTGTTGGTCTGCTTTTCGTTTTTTGGCCGTTCTCGGTTGCCTCTTGGATTTTTCCTCGGCTTCCTTCCACTCATAGTGGGCATGTCCATCTTGAGTGTAAGTTTTTGAAGCCGATTGGTTGTACAGTTTGACCTTTCCCCAATATATCTCTTACTTTTACCAAAAAAAAAAAAAAAAAAAAAGGCACTTTCTTATTCACACTGGGGAAAGAGATTTTGTGTGTCCTTATGAAGGCTGTGGTAAGGTGGTCAATCAATCTGCCCCCCTGAGTCTAATTTCTAGGTTTTGCTGGGTTTATCTTATTCACTTGTTGGCATTTATTTTTGTATGAGATGGTGTCTCAAATTTCTATGGTGGTGTTGCCAGAATTGTAGTTCCCAACCAGGTCCTGACTAGAATTCTATAGGGCTAAGACTGAGTAAGAGATTTTCACATCTCTGAGATAGTTTAATTCTCTTTCCATTACTAGTTGAGAATCATCTGACCCCAAAAAAATAGAAGTTGACAATCACGGTGAGGTTGGTGTTATCATATCAAAATGCATGAATTATTTTAAGCAATTTTTCGTTCTTGTACTTTCATGCATTTTCTAACCAAGTCGCTGAATATTTAATTTGTTAAGTTAAATTGTACCATCGCAAAGTTTCTAATCAAGTGTTCTGACACTAAATCCAATCAAATTCAATTGACATGGATGAAGCATTTTCTTTACCTCATGGGAGATTAGGCATCCATAGTAACTATTTTATAGTCTGAATACTCCCATATTTTTCTCTACTTGACTTTTGTGGTCCCTTATACAGGGAACAGACCACCTCAACACTGACGAGGCAGGCTTTGAGATCCTGCCGAACACGACATTTCTCAGCTTGGGTCGCGCCAATATTGGTGGAAAATTTGCAGATGCCTTATTGAACGTTCGGTGGCTTCATTGGCAAGGGTGCCCTCGAGATGCGATCAGCATTCGTTTAGAGAAAAATGAGAACCTAGTTATTCTCGATCTGTCGTGGAGTAAGGTTACAGAATCCTTGGGGGGGGGGGGGGGGGTGTGTTGTTGGAAAAGAATTAAGGTGGGTTGATTGATCATTTGTTGTTGTGGTCATGTTGGTCCCTCGGTAAATTGAGAGTTCTATGCCATCTCAACTTTTTCCCTTGTTTTGCAGATGGGGCGTTTGAAAGTGTTGAATCTTACAGGTTGTGCGGACTTATTAGTTACCCTAGCTTCTCTTGTTGCCCAAAATTGGAGATACTGATTCTTGAACGATGTTCTCGATTGGTTCATATAGATCCTTCAATTAATGATTTGAAGCTCTTGGTTACCCTGAATTTGAAGTTCTGCACCGAACTTAGCATGTTGCCAGTGGAAATGGGTGGGATGAATGCTTTGAAAGAGCTCCTGATTGATGGCACTTCCGTTCGAGAACTTCCTGAGTCAATAGGCAAATTGGTTCTACTGCAAATTCTTAGTGCCACTAATTGCTTCTCATTGGTTCGTGTTCTTGATTCAGTTCGTGAACTTAAATCTCTTTCAGTGCTAGCCTTGGAGGATGCAAAAATTCTCGAACTCCCTGATTCATTTGGAGGCTTGTCGAAACTTACACGCTTGTCTTTAAGGAATTGTCGTGAGCTAGGAAAACTTCCAGAATCCATTGGCAAATTGGAATCATTAGTAGAGTTGGATATTTCGAGTACAAGTATTTCAAAATT
The DNA here is from genome assembly GCA_017140475.1 of Eucalyptus fibrosa. NCBI lineage: Eukaryota > Viridiplantae > Streptophyta > Magnoliopsida > Myrtales > Myrtaceae > Eucalyptus > Eucalyptus fibrosa. The sequence goes on from CM029511.1 coordinate 10,851,000, forward strand.
GCCCGATTCCACTATCTGCCTACAGAATCTGAAAGTGCTGAAAATGGATTCTTGTTTCTTAAGGGAATTTCCTCTTAAAGTGCCGAAAATGGTTTCTCGTTTCTCAAGGGAATTTCATCTTAATCGGCTGGAAATGGATTCTCCTCTTCACATCGGAGAGCACCTGGAAGAAGTACATGCCTCCTGGGGCAGGAGTTTGGAGGGAGTCATTCCCGATGATATTGGGGAACTATATCCTCTCAGAGAACTGAGGCTTCGGGGTACTCGTATATCCGGTGTTCCATCAAATCTCTGGAAAATGTCAAAGCTTCAAACTCTGGATTTGCTACACTGCGATATTCTCAAAGAGTTGCCTACCCTTTGCCCTCGTAACCTAAGGAACCTCTACGTCAATCAGGACTTGAAGCAAAAAACGTTAGCATCTTCCGAATTCAAAGTTTGGTGGTGTTTATTGCAATGAATAATAGTGTTAATTTGAATCATACGATTGAGTGTTGTCATTTGCTATGGTTAGTAGGGTTGATTACATTACGCGGCATTATTTACGCCTCCAGCAATTTTAGAGTTGTGTGGACCTATTCTTCTCCGTTGATTAAGTTCCCTCTTTCTTATATTTCTACTTTTCATCTCCATAAGGTGTCAAGTATTTGATTTAGCCGAATTTCAATAATTGTCGGTAATATATTCATATCGACTACGGTAATCCAACAATACACGTGCACTGAATAAGAGAAAATGTTTATGTCATTGAAAATTAACCGTAGAGGAATGCTTTGTGTCATTGGAAAGTAGCCATATTGTACATATTAGTCGTAAATTACTTTCCTGAACTATGACGACCTTGCACAATAGCACTGAATCTTGAGAAGTTACATATTATTTTCTTGAGCTTTGGTTTTCCTTTTTGTCACTACTTTTTTTTTCCCCGCTGCATAGCAAATTAAACGTTCCCTAAAAAGGGACTTGGTCATTTTTCTTCACTAGGATGATCTCTGCTGCACGGTGAATGAAGTGAATAAAACAGAAAGGATGTATGACGAATGAATGTCGCGACCTCACGAGCGCCTAAGGAGGCTAATGGCTCGGCTGAAATTAGTTAAGCCCGGACTCTCCCAAGTCCGCCAATTCACGACTTAATGGTTCAAGTTTTTAACCTGTAAATCAATTTTTAAAATGGAGTCGCCACTAATCGATTTGGGGTGGGTTGATTAGAAACCCAAGTGAAGTATCGGGAGAAATACTCACTCCTGCGCAACCAGAGAAATTAGGATCGGGGACTTGATTACACTAGTTAATCACTAATGCCCTTTCGGTACCTAATCTTGTTTAAACCCTGAGGTTTTTTGGATGTTCAAGGGATTTTCCATGCATTTTTGGGAGGAAAAACATTTTCTAGGTCTTTTTCTAATTTTTTGGACACAAAAGGGATTTTTTTGGGATTTTTTTGGTATTTTTGGGAAAATACAAGTCTTTTTGGCTTTTTCTGATTTTTTTTTTGGGCTTTTTCATGAATTTTTGGCTTTTTTTGGATTTTTGGCATTTTTTGGAAAATATGAAATATTTTTGATTTTTTGATTTTTTGGAAAATAAAATATTTTTTAATATTTTTGGAAAATAAATTATTTTTCATTATTTTTAAAATATTATATTATATTATAATGTAAAAAAAAAAAAACGAACCGGGTCGGATCCCTGGGTTGGGTCCGACCCGGGTCATCCATTGCGGGCCCGACTCGGATTTTTTCATTTTTTGATTTTTTTCATTTTTGAAAATAAAATATTTTTGATTTTTTATTATTTTTATTAATGTATTACATAAAATAATAAAAGGCCGACCCGGTCGGATCCGCGGGTTGGGTCCGACCCGGCCGACGACCCAAACGCGGACCCGACTCGGATTTTTTGCTTTTTTTTTTTTTTTAAAAAAACTCAAGCCCAAACACAAAATAACTGGGCCTATTAAAAAATAGATGCCCGGCCCGAGTTCCACTTTTAAACCGGCCCGACGAGTGCGCAGTCCGACCCGGGAAACCCTACCCGGAAACGGAGGAACCGGGTCGAAAGGACCCGCGAACCGACCCGGTTCCCAACCTCTTCTCTCCTTCGTTTGCTCGCGGCGCATGGGAGGGACCGAGGCGTCACCGGCGAGGACGGCGACGACGGCGGCGACGACGGACTAGACAGCGATGATGGCGGCGACGGCGACGACGGTGGAGACGACGACGACAATCCGCTCGCGACAAGGACGACCGACCATGGGTCCGTGATGGGGGTTTCGGTGGATGGCACGGTTCGAAAAAAGGGGAAGATGCGACGGCGGCGACACGACCGGCGGTGGTGATGGTTACCGTTACCTATCTGTGACGAGGTGGCGAACGGTAGCGGTGACGGGAGGTAGTGACGCACGGCCCCGTAGCTCCTAGATCCGGCGTGGCGTCGGCGGATCGATCGCGACGCGGCTCGGCGGGGGTCTCGGCTTCTCGGATCCGGTCCTTCGAAACCTCCTCTCTCCGGCCCTTCGACCTTCTACGGCCTCGGCTTCTCCGATCCGGCCCTCCTCTCTCGATTTCTCTCTCACTCAACCTCCACACGCTCGGATCTTTCCCCTTCGGGCTCGCTTGCCGCCGGCCTCCCCCGAAGTCTCTCGGAGGGAGGTCGATCGAGCTTTGCGACCCGATTTCTCGCGTGCTTGCTCGTTGATTCTCCCTGAAGTCTCTCAAGGGAAGATCTCCGAGTTCGCCGTGTCCTTCGACGGAGGTGGTGCCTCGCTATTTATAGGCGAGGGGGCGATCGATCGACGGGGCTTCGATCGCCGATCTTCGCACGCCGAACGGACGCCCGCGGCCGAACCGGCGTCCCCATCCTCGCTCCTCCAACAAAGCGTGCTCAGCATTGAAGGCAGCCATTAATGGCGCTTGAGATCCGTCCTCTCCAGCCGACGTCGGCCTACCCTCCTCGGCCATAGGTTGTCTTCGAGCGCGTGAGTTGCAGAGGCGTAGGGGGAAGAAGGGAGAAGAAGGAAGAAGGAGGGGGAAGGGGTTAGGTCGTCCGGGATGGGCCATGAGGGCTTGCGAGAGAGAGAGAGAGAAGGAGGGGCCGGGCTTGAAGGCCTAGCCCCAATTCTTGCAATTTTTTTTTTTTTTTGTTTTTACTGATTTTTTTGTTATTTTATCTTTTTATTATCTAGTTATCCGAAAAGACAAATTAAAAACTTAATTAATAAAACTAATTAAAATTGAGGTGTCAACAGCTGCCCCTCTTTAAAGGTGAGCTCGCAGAGGTTGCATTCAAAGAAAAATTGATACCTCAATTTTATCCATGCATGCGCAATAGATTATATTTTATTTGGGATCTATTATTCTATGCAGGAAAAGAGCAATATAACTTTACATATTCTAAGGCAGATAAGAAGATACCTGTAGTTACTTACCGGGAGTGAGTGGGATAGGGTGTGAGCCCCGAGTTTTGGCAAGTATCAAGGCGTCATCTTACCTGTTGCATGAGGAGATTGCTTCTCTAGGACCCGAACCATTTTTCGGTCGCCTATTGGAGCAATAAGTGATTTGTCTAGGACCCGAACCTTTCTTCAGTCGCCTTGACGGGGAATTGCCTTCCCAGGACCCGAACCTTTCTTCGGTAGCCTGTTAGAGCAATAAGTTGGTTTGTCTAGGACCCGAACCTTTCTTCGGTCGCCTTGACGGGGAATTGCTTTTCCAGGACCCGAACCTTTCTTCGGTCGCCTGTTAGAGCAATAAGTTGGTTTGTCTAGGACCCGAACCTTTCTTCGGTCGCCTTGACGGGGAATTGCTTTTCCAGGACCCGAACCTTTCTTCGGTCGCCTTGACGGGGAATTGCTTTTCCAGGACCCGAACCTTTCTTCGGTCGCCTGTTAGAGCAATAAGTTGTTTGTCCAGGACCCGAACCTTTCTTCGGTCGCCTTGACGGGGAATCGCTTTTCCAGACCCGAACCTTTCTTCGGGGACACCTAGAGAGCAATAAGTTGTTTTGTCTAGGTCCCGAATCTTTCTTCGGTCGCCTTGACGGGAGATGCGCCGACCTTTCTCAGGGCATCTGTTTGTTGGGAGATAGTACGTGGATGATCACAAGTACAAACTCTTGGGGGATACCTGGATGATCACAAGTATCGAAGGGGTACCTGGACGATCACAAGTACAAACTCTTTGGAGATACCTGGATGATCACAAGTATCGATACTCTGGGACAACTCGTATAGGTCGAGTGTCGATAAGAGGGAGTACCCGGCAAGTGGTGAGTACTCAAAGACAAGGGGATAGAAATATGCTTACCTGGCAATATCTCTGATCTCTGAGAGTATGTCTGCTATTTGCACAATATACACACATGATTGTATGTGTTGTAAATTCATGAGTTCAAATGAGATTCATGCATGACAACTTTGTCTGCTTTGTATCATTCGAATTCCACTGGGGAAGATTTTGAAAGACAACCTTTATTCAGAACGTAGATGTCTTGAGCATGCCAGATGAGGGGCTTTCAGTCTGAAAGGACTTTTCGCTCACTCTCATGGAAAAGGCTATCCTGACCATTGATGCAGGATTTATAAGGACCACACTTCTCACTATCATCATGTCAACAGGGGTCTGAGTATTCTCGCAAGTGGTACGACTTTACCAATGTGAGAGGTCTTTGTTGAAATTGTGATGAAGACTTGGTCAATAGCTCATCAAATGGGACCGTCGAGGTCAAGGCTCATGAACGAAGTGCCGCACGATCATCTCCAAGTTTGCAAGTCAAGAGTCCTGCGAAAAGAGATAGAATAGTCTTGCTCGTACTTCTTCAAGCGATGCTTATAAACATATGAAATCCTACGTTAATTGAAGTGCCCCTAGTCTGAAGAGACTTTTACAATGGGATGCAATGTAGGCTTGATTCATGTGTAAAAGGGAGAGAGCTGGTGATTGCCTTGGCATTTGTCACCAGTCTTTGTTCTCACTGTCAAATGGAGGTTCTATGGACCACAACAACAACATTTTCTTGGCTGCATTTTAGACTGGGGGGCATTGGCCTTGCTTTTACTAGGCACACTGCTTTTTCATGCCCCTATTTTTATTCCGGTTCTTCATTTATGGGCATTGACCTTGCTTTTACCAGGTACACTGCTTTTTATGCCCATGTTTTTTTTTTTTTTTTTTGTTGCTTGAGAGCTGATCTTGACCAGTTCAAGCAAACGCCTTTGTTAGACTATTGAGTCTTCATCTTTTGCCGGCACTTCGATTATGCTGCTCAAATGGCGTAGCTTTTGCTTTGCCTCCACATGAGGGTGAATTTACAAACTCAATTGAGTTGTACAATAGATACAAGTGCGTAAAGAAAGAATTGCTTTTCATGACTCTAGGGCACTTAAATTAATGCGAGTGTTCATATGCAATAAAGACACCCAAAGATTGATGCAAGTGCGAGCAAGAAAATTTCTATCTCTCTTCTCACCTTGTGATGTTGCTTCGCCTCCAATCTACCCCAGTGTGGGGTGGTTCTTGACAGGGATAGGACAGAAATTTCATCAGTGTATGGGGCTCAATGAGGTGAGCGATGGAATGCCTCTCACTATTTTGGTTATCGTACCATTCGCGAGAGAACTCTTTACCCTGCAGCCATGGAATCTTCTGCGCTCATCTCACAAGTGTATAGATGGGGGGGACTGTGTGTAGGATATAGCTTGCCTGTCATCATTCTGACGCGCCTCATCTAGCATGCTCAATCAATCTTGTATTCTTCACTTAGCTGTCTATTCTAATAATCCTCAGTGGAATCAGTGACTTAGACAAACAAAATCATCATGCAGAATTCATCTGGAAGTGACATGCAACATTTTGAATATGATGGAGTTTGAACTCTTCAAAACAAGTGAATGGTTTCGACTCAAAAAAGACTCTATTGATAACTTTAAGAGTTAACATAATGGTGTTTCCAAATATGTTAAATTTTGAACATCAAAAGGGTTATTCACAAATGGGTGTCGATAGTTGTCCTTATTGATTAGGGATATGACACATGAATGATCAGTCGGGGTTGGGAATCTGATCGGGCATCTCTGCTTTTGCCCCTGCAGAAGAGAAGATGTACAAGTAGATCAATTAGTCTGGCCAAAATCAAATGTGAGTTGAGGCCTGAAGATTTTCTGTCATTTGCTTTGGCAATACTTGAGACGCCATTTTGCTTGGGAGAGTTTGTCATGCCTCTCATTGATCTGTTATCTTTGTTTTTGACAGTCGAGTGATCCTACAAAAGATAGGAAAGAAGGTGTCAATCACGATTTTTTACAGGAGTTTAAACAACTGGGAGCGATACAACATTACCCTTCACTGCTTTGCAGATGATTGGATGGACCTGAAATGCGAGTGGGACACGAAGTCCTATGTCTTTTGCTTCGTTAGATCACCTGCTTTCTCGTAATTTGCAAGCGCAAGAGAAGCAAAAAAATTTTTTTATTATTTTTTTACCAAGCGGCTAACTGCCGCGTCGGGGATTCGAACCCCCGACTTCGGACCTTTTCGCTTCTTCCCGGACACCACTCGGCTAAAGGCGCCGACGGTGTTCATAGGGCGCTGTTTTTTTTCATTTAACCGACTCGGTTCCTGGACGTCACGTCCTTTCATACCAAGTTAGGTAAATCGATATGGGTCATTTGATTTGTCCAAATTAATCATTAAGCTTGCTTCTTGAATCCTATGCTTCCTGTCAATAGGAGAAAATATGTCAAAAGTGAGTTCAGATACTAGGAGTATTGGAAACGATACCAAATTACTCTTCCCCAAAGTTTATATTTGCTGACTCCTAGGGATATTTGAATGTCAATGACGGCCTTTTGTTTTCGACATAGTTCAATGTCTCTTTTGATTGGCCCTCCTCATTTGTGGCCCCGTGTGCACATGATTGATGATTTGCAACGCATTCCTTCGTGGAATTTTCTGTCTTTGACCACATGACCATTAGCAGCATTGAGTAAAGTCATGTACTTCAAGCTTCTATGGAATCTGATATGGACAATCAAAACCTTTTATTTCTCTGATGGCAATTATTTCTTGTAAGAGCCTGCGTCTGGAACAAAAAATGAAGCTTCCGGATTCTAAGATTGTTGATTGGGACAAAAGGTTCCTTCTAACCAGACCGGTTCTTGAATGACGCGTCCTTTACACCGAGTTGGGCAAAATTGACATGGATTACTCTTACGAGTCTGCCTGGATAATGTCGATTTGCTCGAGTTATGCCATCGAATTTGCTATTTGATTTTCAACACTTCTTTAAATGCTGGTGATTATCATTCATTTTTCTTCATCGAGTCAACCAAACACACACTTTTTTATGATGGTGGAAATACATCACTCATATATAAAGGTGCATAGGCATTTTCATTCTGATAGAGAAGTGCTTGGCAATGCCAGACAATGAACATCTTTCAAGGGTAGTACTTTTTCACAAAGATCGGAATTAATTGGTTTAGAGAATTCTCGCCCATCCATCTCGCTTAGGATCAAGGCTCCTCCTAGGGAGTATCTTCTTTATTACATAAGGACCCTTGTAATTTGGGGCGAACTTGCCTCCGGGCTCGGAAAGATTGGCGTGTCTTTCTCAAGACTAGCTCGTTTACCTCAAAGTGCTTGGGTCGCACCTTTTGATTGAACGATCGAGCTACCCTCTGTTGGTAACACTGACCATGACAGAGGGCTTTCAATCGTTTTTCGTCGATCATATTCAGTTGCTCAAGCCTTTGTTGTGTCCATTCTTCCTTGGACAATCCTGCTTGGGATAAAATTCGCAGGGAAGGGATTTCTACTTCCACGGGCAAAACCGCCTCCATGCCGTAAACCAGGGAAAAAGGCGTTGCCCCAGTGGAAGTTCGAATCGAAGTTCGATAAGCTGTTAGTGCGAAGGGTAACCTCTCATGCCAGTCGCGGTAGTTTTCAGCTGTCTTGGATAGGATCCTCTTGATGTTCTTGTTGGCGGCTTCCACGGCTCCATTCATTTGTGGACGATAAGGGGACGAGTTCGGATGTTGGATTTTGAACTCGAAAAACAATTGATCAATCAACTTGTTGTTCGGGTTTGACCCATTGTCGGTGACGATAGCTTCCGGTACGCCATAACGGGCGATTATGTCACGTTTGATGAACTTCATAACGTTTCGTGCAGTTACGCTTGCATAGGATGCGGCCTCGATCCATTTTGAGAAGTAATCGATTGCAACCAAAATGAACCGGTGCCCGTTTGATGCCTTCGGATTGATTGGGCCAATTACATCGATGCCCCACATTGAAAATGGCCACGGCTCAGATAACTGATGCAATTCAGTTGGAGGGACATTTATCTTGTCCCCATGAATCTGACAACGATGACAGCTTCGCACATGCTGGGCACAATCGCCCTCTAAGGGGAGCCAATAATAACCCAATCTCATTATTTTCTTGGCCAACATACGTCCATTCATGTGAGGGCCACATACTCCCTCATGTATTTCTTGCATTATTTGTGCGGCTTCATTTGCATCCACACACCTTAACAGGACTGAGTCATATGATCTTTTGTACAAATTTTCACCGCTGACGAAGAACCTCGAAGCCATTTTCATTAGGTATTTTCGATCCGAGGGAGTGCTTTCTTTAGGGAATTCCTGCTTCTGGACGTATTTCATGATATCATAATACCAGGGTTTTCCGTCGGGTTCTTCAGTTATAGTCATGCAATGAGCTTGTTTGCCGGACTTCAATCTTCAGAGGCTCCACTTCTAACCCTTCTGTTACTTGTAACATAGATGATAACGTTGCTAGCGCATCAGCGAACTGATTATGAATTCTAGGTAGGTATTCAAACGAGACGTCCTAGAATTCTCCCACCAATTCTTCTAAGTATTCGTGATAAGGTACAAGTTTGGCGTCTCTTGTCTTCCACTCGCCCACAGTCTGGAGAATAATTAAGGCGGAGTCACCGAACACTTTTAGTTTTGTTATTTCCATTCCAATAGCCGCCTGCAGGCCGAGGATGCATGCTTCATATTCGGCTATATTGTTGGTGCATGGAAACATCAATTTTGCAGCCACAGGATAATGTTGCCCATTTGGGGATATCAAGACCGCCCCAGTGCCTGACCTTGACAAATTTACAGCTCCGTCGAAGAACATAGTCCATGTGTCCTCTTCTATTGTTGAAATTCGGTCATCTGGGGAATGATCCTTGCGTACTTCTTTAGGACAATCTGCTAACATATCAGCAATCACCCAACCTTTAACTGATTTTTGCGACATCACCTGGATGTCGAATTCTGAGATCAGGATTTGCCATTTGGCCAATTTTCCCACCAAGGCCGGACAACCGAGCAAATACTTGATTGGGTCACTCTCGCCAAGGAATGTCTAGTAATGCAAGGTATATTGCCGGAGTCTCGTGCAACACCCATACCAATGCAGCGCATGTTTTTTCTGATTTGGAGTAGTTTTGTTCGACGTGGTGAACTTTTTACTCAAATAGTAAATGGCTCGTTCCTTCCCATCATGGGGTCCTTTACGTGCCAACATTGCACCTAGGGATTCACTTTGTTGATGGTAAGGTAGAGGGTCAAAGGGTGTCCTGGAGTCGGGGTACTAAAACAGGGGTTTCATCGTGTACGCTTTAAATTTTCAAACACCGGTCGGCGGTCATCATCCCATTTGATTTGTGCATCTTTCCCGAGAAGTTTAAAGAAAGGCTTTGCGCTTCGGAAAGCTGGGAAATGAATCGCGCAATGTAATTTAATCTTCCCGGAGACTCCGGACTTCTTTTACAAATCGAGGGAGGAGGTATCTCAAATATTGCTTTAGTTTTTGACGGGTCCACTTCTATCCCTTTACAGCTCACAATGAATCCAAGTAATTTGCCAGAAGTTGCCCCGAACACACATTTCGCTGGATTCAATCGCAACTTAAACTGGCGAAGTCGCTCAAATAGTTTCTCCAGGGTCTTCACATGGTTTTCTCCATGTTTGGTTTTAGCGATCATGTCATCGACATATACTTCAATTTCTTTGTGCATCATGTCATGGAAAAGGGTAACCATGGCTCGCTGGTAAGTTGCTCCAGCATTTTTTAGGCCAAAAGGCATGACCTTATAATGGAAAGTTCCCCATGGAGTAATGAACGCCGTTTTTTCCTTGTCTTCCTCCTTCATCTTTATTTGGTTGTATCCCGAGAATCCATCCATAAAAGAGAACAGTTTGAACCCTGCAGTACTATCTACCAGAACATCTATGTGGGGTAATGGGAAATCATCTTTCGGGCTTGCTTTGTTCAAGTCACGATAGTCGACACAAACACGTATTCGACCATCCTTCTTCTTCACCGCACAATGTTTGCTACCCAAATTGGGTATTGCGAGACTTCGAGGAAACCCACTTCAAGGAGCTTCATTACCTCTTCTTCAATCTTTTTTGACAATTCTGGCTTGGTTCTTCTTAGCCGTTGCTTCTTGGGGGCCATATCGGGTTGGTTGGCAAACTATGCTCCACGATCATTGGATCAAGGCCTAGCATATCCGTGTATGACCATGCGAATACGTCTTGATACCTCTTTAAAAGAGCAATCGGATCTGCAGCTTCTTCTTCAGGAAGGCTGGCGCCAATCTTTATCTCTCTTGGACCTTCTGTGCTGCCTAAATTGACAGTGACGGTGTCTTCAGTGGTAGAGGGCCTTGCTTCTTCATGACGCTCCCAGTCTCGTTGAATTTCATCGGAATTATCAAAGTCATCATCTGAGCTATCAGAATTGCTATCATGGTTGTCCATGATGTTGGTTTGGACCGTTCCCATACCCTCGCCTGCCGCTAGATTACTCCTGTATCATAAAGTAGATAGGCTAAGGGAACAAATAAGGCTAACAGCATGAATGCTTCTTTCTTTTGAAAATGTGATAAATTGTTCTTGAAGATTTAGGACAAGGAAACATGAGGAGACCCGGGCCTCAGATTTCTTCTTTCATTTGACGGCTGGCTATCATCAACGGGCCGGTTTGGTGTGTCTCCTCATGCCTTCAAAATGTTTTCAACTTTATTTATTAGTAGACGGATTTACAAGGTGATTTCAAAAAATAGTTCCTTGAGTGGAACTGATGTTGAAAACAAAACAAGCCAGACTTTAAGAAATATGTACGGGCTCCCACGTAGGGGAGTATGCAAAGGAATTAAAAAAAGGGTTCTACTCGAGCGGGCCTGCACCCATTTCCCCTGACGGTCCTTCGTTGATAGCGCCCACGAAGAAGTCTTCATACCAGTCACCAGTCACGCCTCCTTGTGCTCCCAACTTTGTGAATTTCAGATCGTCCATGCCTCCCCATCCATCAGGGACGATGCTCTGATGATGGTCATAGAAACCTAGGGGAATTGAATAGTTGACATAATAGTCGAATTTACCACTTGGTTGGCCCAAAGTGTCCATGATTGCCTTTCCTCTATGTGCTTCCTTAGCATGCTCATGGAGCATGGTATGGGTGCTAGGTACCACGAGAAGGTCATCTTTGCCATAACATAGCCACGGGGAGCGGAACGTGAATACCCCAGCATCCAAAAGATCCTGAATCTTGTCTCTCAGGATGGTACAGTCATCTAGCGAGTGTCCTAATTCCCCCGAATGATAGTCACAGTACTTGGATGGATCATAATCAAGGAAGTACTCCGGAGTAGGACGCCTCAGTTCCCTAGAGATTATTCCTTGCTCTAGGAGGATGGGGAAAATAGTGACCATCGATTTAGGAAGAGGCGAATATGACCGCGTGCTTCTTGAGGACTGTGGTAGCCGAGCTCCTTGCGAGATTGTGTCAGTAGGGTCTTCTTCACTTACTTTGGCTACCAACTCCTCATTGTGACGAGAGCGGAATGTACGGGCAGCTTGAACAAAATTTTCTGTCAAGTGGAATATGCTATCGCGTAGTTCATCGACTTGACGCTGAAGCTGGGTGAACGAAAAGTTATCGCCTGTTTCTTCTAGCTGTTCCTCCTCAATGGCACCTACGAAAAGGTCCCCAAACATGGTGGTCACGTCATCTGGCCCTTCTTTCTTTGTAAGTACGGGCTGAGTTATGCTCTTCTGACCCATGCCTAAATAAATGGGAAACTTCATGCTTTCATGGTTGAATTGCTTTGGAACGCCGATCATTTCTTCTTCCTCATGCATCATCTTCGCAGGGCCTGGGAAGGTTTCCTCAAGGCGAGGGTATACAAGGCCGATCTTCTTTTTCGCTTTTCCTTCACGGTATTGCTCCTGATATCCTAAACCGATGGTGTGAGGTCTCCTCAAGGCTTTGATAGGCTCGCGGATGCCTTGGTTTCCCCTGCCGAGCCCTTGACCTGGGATAAAACCGTATCCAGTCATGATTTTCCCTACCATGATTGCAGTGCTTGATATTTCGGGGACAAGGGATGGAGTCCCTCGAGTTTCATGTATAGTAGACACAAGCTCGAACGATTGATAGCTAGATTCATTTTTGTCACCAGGTTCAACATAAGGGATGGCCGTCTCATGGTAGATGCGGTGATCTTCTTCTCCACGGATCGTGATCAGTTTTCCTTCAATCACAAACTTTACATTTTGGTGGAGGCTTGAAGGTACTGCTCCAGCGACGTGGATCCATGGGCGGCCTAAGAGGAAATTGAACGCAGTGGGGATATCCATCACCTGGAACAAAATTTTGAATATGGTTGGGCCTATTTGAACGTCAAGCTCGATCTCTCCCACTGTTTCCTTCTTTGTTCCATCGAATGCTCGAACGGAAGTCTTAGGAGTCTGAATTCGTGATGTCTCTATTTTAAGACGACAAAGTGTTGCTAGTGGACATATGTTAAGAGCAGATCCATTGTCAATCAGTACTCGAGCGACGTGAGATGCGTTGCACTTGATTGATATGTAAAGGCCTTTGGTGTGTCCTCTACCCTCCTCTGGGATCTCTTCATCAGAAAATGCCATTTGATCTTTTAGAAGGATGGTACTGACAAACTGCTCGAGTTTGTCATGTTCAATCGTTTCAGGGACATGTACTTCACTTAGTACCTTCATAAGGGATTTCTGGTGCTTGACATATGTCTGAAGTAATTCCAGCAAAGAGATCTGTGCTAGTGATTTCCGTAATTGTTCCACCACGTTGTACTCGCTGGCTTTAACTACAGCCAGAAACTCCTTGGCTTCTTCGTCAGTGACGGGCTTGGCAGGCTGTGTATTGGCCTGAGCATAGGTTCGTCCAGATCTCGTGACTAAGCCAACATCGAGGTTGTAAGACCACGGTACTGCATTGTTGCCTTCGTATTTGTAGGGCTGGGGGATCTCAATGACTATAGCTGCTTCTGCTGTCGATGCTTGAACTATGGCTCCTTTCCCTTCAAAGACGCCCTCAAGTGGGGTGGAATCCTTCTTCTCTCTCTTTTCGTTTAGTGTGGCAAATTCTTCATCCCAATTGATGACGACTTGTGATATAGTAGAGACCATGCCGGTGTGGCCAACGTACATAATTATTCCTGCCTCTATCATTCTTGATACCCTTTCTTTCATTGTTGCTAAGGGTGGTATTTCATCACCTGAATAATACCTGGTTTCTACTAGCCCTCGATAGATGTCAACAATATGTGCATTGACATTTCTGATTTGGCTGGCTTCATAACTGAATATCGCGTTTACTTTGTCAGCGTGATCAAGGAGCGGATTGCTTTGGACATTTGGTTTTGTAGTTTGGAATGAGAAAGCCTTAGTATCCAGCAAGTTCTGGATCCGATGCTTAAGGATGAAACACTCGTCAGTTGAGTGGCCTACTTCTCCCATGTGATAGTCACATTTTTTGGACGGGTCATAGATGGAGAAGCTTTCAGCGTTGGGTCGTTTTGGCTCAATTGAGAGGAGGTTCTTGCTCCGGAGAATTGCCAAAACCTGTGATAGAGATCCAGGAAGTGGAGTGAATTGTCTTCTGTTGTTGTAGCGCTGGGGTGGTTGACGACTAGTGGTCTGTTGTTGGCCTGTGCTTGTCTGAACGGTCGGGAGGTGACCGGTATTTGCAGTGTAGGTTGCATTAACATCTACCAGGGGTTCTTTGTCTTTTTTCAGGTTGAGCCTTGTGCTGACGGGTGCAGGTTCAGTGAACCAGCCATCCCTTAACCCTATCTCAATCTGCTCTCCTACTGGAATGAGTTGATTGAATGATTCAGCGATCGTAGTCACCATTCGGTTGCGGTATTCATAGGGGAGGGTTTTGATGAACATTTTTCTTAGTTCAAAATCAGTTGGTTCGGGACTGATCTGGGCGGCTAGATTCCTCCATCTAATAGCATATTCTTTGAAAGATTCATGCTTTTTCTTTTCCGTGCGCTCGAGATCTTCACAAGAAGGGGTAATATCCATTATGAACTTGTACTGCTTGAGGAATGCCTCACTTGCTTCACTCCATGTTTCGAGGAGGTTTATATTTTTTGTGATGTACCACCTCAGGGCGGGACCTACTAGACTTGACTGGAACAACTGGATCATTAGAGGCACATTATTAATGTACTGGGTCATTCGAACCAAGTACATTTGCAAATGAGCCCTTGGGCAAGTCGTGCCATCGTATTTCTCGAACTCAGGCATTTTGAATTTTTCCGGCATTTTGACCTTGGAGTAGATGGAGAGGTCTGCTGGAGTAGGATCTTGGAGGCCCTGCAATTGTTTTAGCCTATCTTCAAGTTTCTCAAGGCGTTTGTCATGTTCAATTTTAGACAAACTGTTGGGCTTTGCTTTCTCAACTATGATTTGGTGCGTATCATCCTCCAATTCGGGCATGTTATCATCGGTATCTCTTCCTTGATCACCTCGGGTAGACGATTGCGGTAATAATACTTCGATTGAGGCTGGGGTGGGAGCCAATTTGCCTTGGATGGAATCTATCTACTTTGAGAGTTGTTGAAGCACATTGAAGACTTGCTTCATTTCACTTTCCATAATCTCGACACGGCTTGGTACATTTTCTTCGGCCATTCTAGCTTTTGGATTTGGTGAATATGACTATGACGTGATTACCTGTTAGCACAGAAAATGGAGAAAACGTAAATGAGGGAAACACATGAAAAACTGGCTCATGGCAAGGGTCGAGTCATTCTTATTTATTAACAGGAGATTTATACAGAGCTCTTTTCACCAGTTAGAACGACCCTAGATATTCACATTAGAAATATTCACATCAAAAGTCCCACTGCCCATTTTTATATGCGATGGGAAGTTCCAGTCTTGTGAAGCCGCTTGCTTCTTCGTACTAGCTTCGATACGTGTCTCCTGCTGGTCTCCAAGCTCTTTTCAAGAGATTCGATTCGCCCTTGCAGGGTAAGTTTATCAACTACATCGGGGATTACTGGTTGTAGCTCCTTGGGAATTATATGGTTGAGGATGTAGAATGTTGATGCATGATGAACTTTTTCTTGTCCTTTTAACCTTCTGGGCACGACGATCTTTTCAGTGTGACATCTACTCCATGCGTTCTGAATCATGCGGATCTCCTCCAAGTAGTTGTAGTCTGCACGGGTGAAAAAGATTCGGAACAATCCTGATTTGAGCGGTGGCGGGATTTCTTGGAGGACCCTGTACTGACGAGCCACCCTATATGGATAATACGAGGTAGCTCCAGAGAGGCCCAGCAACGGGATGGGGTTGTAATAATTAAGCGCAAAGCGCGCCTCTCCTGCAAAGAACCATTTAGCTCGCCATAGGAATGTCTCAGGGACCGGGTTTTTTAGCAAGTTAATCCACCGAGAATACTCTTCATTGGGAGAATATTTTTCCAAGGTTTGAAACTTTTGTAATGGGTGTTTAAACTCGCTGATTTCAAATATTTGCATGAGGTGCCCAAATCCTTTGATATGGGAAAAGAATCACATTTGTAAAATTTCTGGAGCGGCCCTCATGATTTTTTCTTTTTGGTCCTTGAAACGATTAAGGGATAAAAACGTTTCGGCTAAAACCATGTTCACATATCCTGCTCCAAAAATGACTTGATTTATCACCCATGTGATTGAAGGATTTATAGCATTCTTTCAATGGGGAAAGATAATAAAACCAAAGAATGCTAAGAGAAAGATCTTGGCTTTTTGGGTCATTGATTGTTTTTCAAAGCATTCAGTTAAAAATGATAGCGGAAAAGCATTGTTGTTGGCTTGAACAATTTCTCTTACCGAATGATTTTTTAGAAACCGTGATAGACTAACCACAGGGTCAATGCCGATTGGTGGTTTGGCAAGCTCGCTTCCCAGGGGCATTCCTATGGCGAGACTGTACTCTTCTAAAGTCGGAGTCAGTTCAAATTTGCCGAACATGAAGGTGGATGTTTCAGGGCACCAGAAATGTGGTAGTGCTTGCATGACCCCAGAGTGGATATTAATTTGGAGCAATGGGAGGAGATGATCGATTCTTGCTTTGACACACTCTTGGCCGAGCTGATCTAACTGCTCCCACCATCTGAGAAGCTCTCCCTTTGGGGTAGGAATGAACTGGATATCAATTCTTCCCATCGCATATAAGAACGGGAAATACACAACCTGACCCTATTTTGCCATGAACCAGAAAGACTGAGTAAAAGTAAATAAATTACTTTGCTTTTAAAGAAAATGGCAAGCACAGAGACATACAGATGGGACGTGTGGCTCGATTTCTAACTCAGAAGGCTTGGTGAGATTAAAAGGATATCCGCCCGTCGCAGTCTCGCGTTAGCGGTATACCCTCCTAACCTCGGCTAAGAAATTCGGGGAAAAGAAAGGCAACCTCTACATCGTAGTCTCACGTTCGAGGTCGTATCTTTCTTAACACCATCCTAAAATCCTATGGCGGCCCAAGTCCGGCGGCCGGGTTGTGTGTGCCATGTGTAGTGCTAAAACATTTAGGGATGCACAACAGTTTATAATCACAAGATAATCTATTTTAAACAAAATTAAAATAAATTTCTAAACTTTTCACCATAAAATAAAAAAAAAAACAAGTCAATAAATAATTTAAACAAGACAAAATGGCCTAAGTCTTCAAATTCCCCAGCGGAGTCGCCAAGCTGTCGCGACCTCTTTTTTTTGGCGCCCGCAATCGGGTACGAGCGCCTAAGGAGGCTAATGGCTCGGCTGAAATTAGTTATGCCCGAACTCTCCCAAGTCCACCAATTCACGACTTAATGGTCCAAGTTTTTAACCTGTAAAACAATTTTTAAAATGGAGTCGCCACTAATCGATTTGGGGTGGGTTGATTAGAAACCCAAGTGAAGTATCGGGAGAAATACTCACTCTTGCGCAACCAGAGAAATTAGGATCGGGGATTTGATTATACTAGTTAATCACTAATGCCCTTTCGGTACCTAATCTTGTTTAAACCCTGAGGTTTTTTGGATGTTCGAGGGATTTTCCATGCATTTTTGGGAGGAAAAACATTTTCTAGGTCTTTTTTCTAATTTTTTGGACACAAAAGGGATTTTTTTGGGATTTTTTTGGTATTTTTGGGAAAATACAAGTCTTTTTGGCTTTTTCTGATTTTTTTTTGGGCTTTTTCATGAATTTTTGGCTTTTTTGGATTTTTGGCATTTTTTGGAAAATATGAAATATTTTTGATTTTTTTTTTTTTTTTTCGTAAAATAAAATATTTTTTAATATTTTTGGAAAATAAATTATTTTTTTTTTAAAAATTATATTATATTATAATGTAAAAAAACGAACCGGGTATCCCTATATTATATTTTTTGATTTTTTTGAATAAAATAATTTATTTTTTTATTTAAAATATTATTTTAAAATAAAAAAACTGACCCGGGTCGGATCCATGGGTTGGGTTTGACCGGAGCCCGACCGGTCATCCATTGCGGGCCCGACTCGGCCTTTTTTTTTTTTTTTTAAAAAAATAACTTCAAGCCCAAAAACTTCTTTTAAGAAAATAACTCCAGGCCCAAGACCTTTTAAAAAATGCCCAAAACCAAAATAGGCCCACTTTTATAAAACCTTCTATTCGGCCCGCACGCAAACCCTACCCGGAGGAAACCCTACCCGGTCGAAAGGATCCGCGAACCCGCGGCTAACCCTCTTCTCTCCTTCGTTTGCTCGCGGCGCATGGGAGGGACCGAGCGTCACCGGCGGGACAAAGACGACAACGGCGATGGCGACGGACTAGACGGCGATGATGGCGGCGACGGCGACGACGGTGGAGACGACGACGACAATCCGCTCGGCGGAGGACGACCGACCATGGGTCCGTGATGGGGATTTCGGTGGCGAGTTGGTTTCAAAAAGATGCGGGCGGCGACACGACCAGCGGTGGTGATGGTTACCGTTACAGCGGATCGAGGTGGCGAACGGTGGCGGTGACGAGGTGTGACGTCGGCCCCATAGCTCCTAGATCCGCGTGGCGTCGGCGGATCGATCGTGAGGACGGCGGCACGGCAAGATGGGGTCTCGGCGTCGGATCTAGTCCTTCGCAACCTCCTCTCTCCGGCGCACCTGGAGGACGGCCTCGGCTTCTCTAGATCTGGCCCTCCTCTGGCCTCGTTTCTCTCTCACTCAACCTCCACACGCTCGGATCTCCCCTTCGGGCTCGCTTGCCGCCGGCCTCCCCCGAAGTCTCTCGGAGGGAGGTCGATCGAGCTTCGCGACCCGATTTCTCGCGTGCTCGCTCGTTGATTCTCCCTGAAGTCTCTCAAGGGAAGATCTCCGAGTTCGCCGTGTCCTTCGACGGAGATGGTGCCTCGCTATTTATAGGCGAGGGGGGCGGCCGGTCGACGGGGATTCGATCGCCGGTCTTCGCACGCCGAACGGACGCCCGCGGCCGAACCGGCGTCCCATCCTCGCTCCTCCAACAAAGCGTGCTCAGCATTGAAGGCAGCCATTAATGGCGCCTGAGATCCGTCCTCTCCGGCCGACGTCGGCCTACCCTCCTCGGCCATAGGTTGTCTTCGAGCGCGTGAGTTGCGAGACGTAGGGGGAAGAAGGGAGAAGAAGAAGAAGGAGGGGGAAGGGGTTAGGTCGGAAAAGGGGATGGGCCATGAGGGCCTGCGCGAGAAGAAAAGGGAGGGGGGCTGGGCTTGAAGGCCTAGCCCCATGGGCTGCAATTTTTTTGTTTTTTTTTGTTTTTTTGATTTTTTTGTTATTTTATTATTTGTTTATCTATTTATCCGAAAAAGACAAAAAAAAAACTTAATTAATAAAACTAAAAAATTGAGGTGTCAACAATGAAGTTAACATTAACTCAGCTAATTTTGTCAAGAAAAATAATTTAATCCATTCTTGAATAACACTAAACAGTAATGAAGACTAGAAAAATTAGCCATTGCGCAAAATTCAAAGTTCAAATTTCGTGCAACGGTAACCGAGTTCAGAATAGTGATTTGTGACATATTCAAATTTCTTAGCTATTGTTAAATAATGCCTAATTATCCCTGGCATTATAATTTTTTGCCCCCTCGGACTGATTCATCTACTCAAATGGGGGATTGTACCTTACATACATCGGGTCGTCATCGAGATGAAAAGTACAAAAATCCTCTCCAAGGACGACGCCAGCTGTTTTGGCCAGCCCATCCTGACCGCGTCGCGCACGACATTCCTCGTTGTCCTTCGTCGCACGCGGCCCTTCGTCACGGCGTCCTTCTGCCCTTGCGGCCGAGCTACAGTCCAAGTAGAGCAGGGAAGAAAGAAGGAGAAGAAGAGAAGGGGGCCGGGCTGGCAAAGGGGAAAGGAGGGCCGGCCCGCGGGGGGAAGAAGGAGAGAATGATGAAAAATGAAAAGGGGGGGCGGGCCAGCCCAGGCCCGGCCCTCTTCCGTTTTTTTCCTTTTTTTAATAACTTTAAAAAAATTAAATTTTTAATCGAGACTAGTAATGCAAATTTCATAATGTATATATGTAATGTAGTTTAATGAAAATTATTTTTGCTAGGGGTTAAAATCAATCGCTAAAAACAATAAATGAATAGTCGAAATTTAGGTGTTAATAGTTCTCTCCATCTAATTCTAAGACTTACGCACATCTTGAAGATATATAATCAACCTCATGTGCGAGGCATGGCTAGGTTTGACCTACCACATTATTCGAGAATCATGCTTGCATTGCAAAAACATGTGCCTAACAAAATGTAGTTTGTGAATGGCATGTGTCATTCATTGCCTTTCAATGAAATGAAATATACAAGGCATCACTTTGTTTTCGGTTAGCTCCAAGAAATTATATTTATCATAAAAGGAAAAATTTTGGTGTCAATCAGGTTGTGAGATTGTTGATATCTAAATTTTGACGACCTATTATTTAGCCATTTAGGTTGCATAAGAAAATTGGCAGTCAACTTGACTCCTAAAATTAATAAAAATATCATTTGCATTATGCACATTGGCATTTTTTTTTCCTTAAGTCATCATGTGACTTCCCTTCGATGCTACCATGGACTGATGCATGGACAAGCGCACGTAGGATCATCTCCCATAAATAGCTGGCCTTCACGAGCTCTTTATCTCGGTCAATAATTCAAAAGGAAAGAAAGGCAATTGCGATCGGCAAATCAAGAATATCTACCACTCGAAAGGAAGCAGCGGAATTTGGTAATGCTAAAGAGATCAATTCGGTGGGAATCTGACAATGGGCTGGCAAAATGGAAGAGGATTTTGGAGATGGGATGAAGGTTGGGATTTCGGTGAGTGATTAAGAGAAGATAACGAGGCAATTAGAGATTGAGCCATTGAATTTTTCCCTAACGAAGATGACAAAAATCAGCGGCCGTGATCTCTTTTCCCACAATTTACAGCCGAGCTGTTAGGAGATTTTTCCATAGAAATGCGATATTATCTCCTGGTTGTTAAAGCAGTTTAAATGTAAAAGTTGTGATTATCGTCTAACGTCCGCAGGCATCATCATTTCAAGAACAATCTTCATCCGCGGTTGCTCTCCTCCGCACTCCGCCGCCGCACCTCCAGCCCGTAAGACAAGCCACCATATCCTACTCTCCATCTGCGACGTTGCCCCGACGTGGTCGTTCATCTCATCAATGCCAACGTCAGCTCTGTTGTGCCTCTGCCTTGCTCAGCCGTGACTTCCAGGCACAGCGACCAACTCGACGTCGGCTTGCTGACAAGCCTTGCCACACGCACAGCAGCTCGGCCGGGAATTCTGGCAAATCCTGCCACGGCCAGTTAGCCCAGTAGGTCTTCTAGACCTCCTTGCAAGCTTTTCCCCGCGAAGCAGCTTGGCACCGGTGGTCATTTAGCGACACTAGTGATTGTCTGTGGCATTTCTAGCTAACATCTGTCCTCGCCATTACGTTCAAGAGCCACTAATTCCCCGGCAAGCCCCTTTTGCAAACTCCGGCATTGGACAACGATCGTCAATCCTCGCTGCCATAGTTCGCCGGCTACACTCTCTTGCCAATACCCACCAGAAGACGTCGCACCTTTCCTCGCTTCGATTGTCTTAGGTTAATCCTTGCTCAAGGTAAGCTGGGTTTGTCTAAATTCATTTTATTATGTGGTTTTTAAATGCAGGTTATTAGTTAATAGAAGCTTATGCTATCATGATTTGATCCGATCCTTTCCTTTTGGACCTTTAGGACTAAGGTCAAACTCCAATCAATAATATAATTCTAATCATAAACTCTATTTCAATACATCGACATTGCTTGTCATTGTCTCATGCATATTTAGAGAGTGCCGTACATTTAAGTGCCAAAATCGGAACAAAATGGATCACTTAAGTGTCATTCCGCCAAAATTCAGCTAGAAAGCTAACATGGCGATATATAAATTAATTAAATTTAATTTAAAACTAAATTTATTTAAAACATTTAAAAATAAAAATAAAAATTTCAAAATTTTCAAAAAAAATAAAGTAATAAAAAAATTTAAAAAACAAAATTTAAAGGAATGGGCGGCCGAGGGCCGAGCCCTCACTGCCGTCGGGAAGGGCTGATGACGAAAAGGGGAGGGTCAGCCAGCCCGAATAAACCTATTTTGCAAGACCAAATATACCCGACCTGGCCTCCTCTTCTAATTGCACTAAGCCCACTGCACAGCAATTCAAGCCCAAGTTTTCTGAAGCCAGACTAAATCAAATCAGGCTTGAAGATCACTAGTCCAAATATAGCTCGAAATCGATCCGAACTTAACAAATTCTAGTTGAGCCCAGATTCCTAAAACCCATGAAAACAGAAACGGACCTAATACCACTAAACGAACTGAAGGCCAACCTACTACTCATCCTTCGCGGAATCGACGCCTCCAACTTTACCCTCTCTTTTGCTTTCTCTCCATCCGAACAGAGGAGACGAACGGCCATGAGCCAGCTCGTATCTGCCCTTGGCTCAATCAAAGGACCGTCCGTTGGGATACACACATGACACGCAAAAGAAACAACGCACGACTCCACAGACGATAGTGAAAGTCCACAAACATGTCAAATAACCAACAAACGCTCAAAACCAGACCAAAATCCCGGAAACTCTACATAACTCAGTTCGGGCAATTTCACAAACACATGATGGGCATCGATTGAAGGGAGACTATTTAATTAACTAGGAGTCAAACCGTGCCGAGACGCTTAGCAATCGATAAGCAAAGATCCAAATGCAGCTTAGCACAACATAGATGGGGTTGGGACTCGGACAAACCATACCACGACGAAGCCCGGTTTGACGAGTCGAAACAGGGCACAAAGCAAGGCAAATGGGGGTTGTTGGTGGTGCTCTCTACTTGGCCGGCGGTCGGCGGCGGCGGTGGCGCCGATCGGCGGCCAACGGTCGGCGATGGCTCTGGGTGGTTGGAGGTGGCCGCAAAGAAGAGAGAGGAACAAAAGAAAAAAAAATTGGCTTATTTTTAGAAATTATTCTCGGGAACAAGAAGCAACCTTTTTTTTGTTTTTTGTTTCTATTCCAAAACTATTTCAAGGCTAATTTTCTATTTCAGGAAACAAAAAATTAAGTTGGCGTTACCAAATGGATTTCTGTTCTTTTTTCTTTTTTTATGCCGGAGAACAAAAGAACAAAAATCGTAAGGAACATAAATGTTACCATGCAAGCCCTTCTTGTTCCTAAGAACAATTTCTAGAATCTTTTTTCTCTCTCGCTTTTTTCTTCTCTTTTCTTCTTTTCTTTCTTCTTCTTCTTCTTTATTTTGGCCAATTGCCGACCTTGGCCATGGCCAGTGCCGGCGATCGGCTAGACGAGAGCCAAGAACCTTGCTGGAGCATCGCCGGCCGGCGCGAGACTCGGCCTCACCAAGCCAAGCCAAGGTCGACCTTGCATCGCTTGGGTGAGGTCGAGCCTTGCTGGTGGCCAGGCAAGGCTCCGGCGAACTTGCCTACCCTCACCCGGCCCGATCGGCTGGGCTGCCGGCGACCGGCCACAATGAGGAAGAAGGAGAGAAAAGTAAAAAGAAAAAGAAAGAAGACAAAAAGGAAAATATAATAAAAATATAAAAAATTAAACAAAACAATAAAATTATACAATTTTATCAAACATATTTCTTTTCCGAGAATAGAAATTTTGTGCGGTTACCAAGCGCGTTCTTATACTCAGAAATTATTCTCGGGAACATAAACAAAAAAAAAATCATTTTTGATAAAAAAAATTGTCCTCAGGAATAGAATCGTTACCAAACGTGCCCTAAGTAACAGGGACAATTGATGGTTCCTCGGTGCTAGATAGGCAGTTACTTTTTGTCCAGCGTGGATGCGCTTTGATGGAGAAAAAAGATTGCGAGATAGCTGAATAGTTCTAGCATTTTGGAGGCAGTAGGGCTCAAAAGGCGATAAAGAAATGGTGGAGGGGGTCCGCTTATTTTCAATCGAAATTGCATGGCCAGTTGCGAGCCGGGGATTTTGCTCTTCCGTCCAACAGCACCTTGACCACCTCTTCAACCGCTACTTTGAAAATGGCAATTCTATAAAAAAAAAAAAAAAAAAGATTCAAAGCAAAGCTTGCCGTAAGGATTCGGTTTCCAACTTCTTGATATTTTAAAAGCATGGTCATAAACTACCAATATTATGAAGAATTTTACCAACATACGAATGGATTAATAAATTCATAACTTCTTATCAACATTCTTATCAACATTGTAGGGGATTTAGTGATATCCAAATAAATTAGATTTACCAATGTCAAAATAAATTAGGAAATTACGTATTCTTTTTTTAAAAAAATTAGACGCGTGGTTCATAAGTTTTTAATGATGTAATTAATCTACTTATGTCAGATTAATTTGGAAATAACCTCTTAGCCTAGTTGGTTAAGATCTCACCCTGAGATTTGGGAGGTAAAGGGCTCAAAGCCCCTAATATTTATCTTGTCCCTCAAATTGAGGCGTGTGTTCATTGCTGCTTTAATTCCACCTTTAAATGCACGTACTCAATTTGGGCTTACTCGATGTCGGGGTGGCGTTACTCCTAGCGCCCCATGAGGATCTTTTAATTTCTTAAATTGATCGATATATTTCTATTTTTTGTCCTAAATTATCTATCTTTCAGTTAGAATTTGTATATCGTGGATATACATGTAATATATACCTTTTTAACTAGAACTTTTATTAGATCCACAATCAATACAAAATAGCCTCTATTGTAAAACTACAATATTTATATGTGTATGCTGACCGTCCGATTATGTCAGGTTAATTAAATCTTGGAGTACATGCGTAAGTATATTTTACCATCAAGTAAAATTATTTTCGTTTTGGTTGACTGACCGAATTAGGAGGGTTGCTTTTTTAAGGATATTTGTTGTTGTTAGTTGTAAAACAATTTTGTACAAATCGGGGACTAAATATGTAATTGTGTATGGTCATGCACACTTTAACGTGATGCTTTCAAGCTTTTTCAGCAATTCCTTTTTAATTTCTATTTTACTAGGTATGATATACTTGAATAAAAATACTTGAATAATATTAGCATTCACATATATGAAGTCATCCTGCCAATTCAATTATATATGTAATTCAAAACCTATGCACTGTCACAAGATTAATAGATAGATTTTTTTTTTAATATCAATAGAGTGTCTAAAACTCTTTGAGTATCCAATCTAATCTCCATACGGTGTGATGGTCCCTCCATCTCACACACATCAAGTAATCACCGGAGACTCATAAATGTGTGCTCATGGGAATGGCCGCAAGAGAATGTACAAGTGTAGTGATTCAATCACAAGCTTTGACAAGAAAGATAAACACACTTACCACTTGAACAACTTCTTGGGGTTGAAAGATTAGTATCGCTTATTTTCTTGGAATAAAGCTAAACTGATCTAGTATAAAGTGAATCTCTTCACCTTTTCCTTATAAAAGAATTCTTCATTTCCCAAATGATAACTGCCATTGTGATCATGGTTATATACCATCCACTTTTGAAATTTTTTAAGTTGCCATACTTGACTTATGTGTGGGCTGAGCCCTTCTTCTTATTCTTTATAACTCCAGAAAGGGTTGGAGAATATTTCTTCCACACTAGAAATTATTACTTATATAAATTCTAACAATAGTCTCACATTATATATTGGTTTTACCATGTGAAAGAAAGAATTAAGATGTAATACGTGTAATTATGAGACCCAAAAAACTAGTTTCCTTAAAGTTTAGATTCAAATCATGAGGCAATATTCCTCATCTTATTTGTGTCATTGCTCCGTCCTTTAAATTGACTTACACACTAGTTTATTTTCAGCAGTCACCGCACTTCGATCCATCTTTCTGTTGAAGCTAGTTCAATCGAGATTTGGTTCTCTTCTTGTAGCAACCAATGAACTTGTCATTAAGAAATCTCAAAAAATTCCTCTAGTACATTAAGAGAAGATGCATTGATGTTCTCTTTATATCACGGTGCTTATTGAGGAGAAGATGAAACTTCATAGAGTTAACTGGTTAAATGGCAATTGTGTGACAAATTTCAACCAAGAGTCCCATAAAAATTTACAATTCTAGAAAATACATGTGCACTAAATTTTTTCCACAGGATTTCTATGTTAAAAATCTCCAATTAAATTCCTTGATTGTGTAAAGCAAAGTGAGTTGAGTTGGGAAAAATTAGGAAAATACGATGCTTCGGCCTTCCACCATTGCAAAAGGTCAACATTGTCTTCCTCGAATTTTTCAAATGTAGTTCCTTGTTGAGATATCCATTGTCACGCCCCGATCCTCCGAGCGCGCGCACATCCCACTCTGGTCGATACAAATGCGACTTCCTAGGACACGTCGCCGACCCATTAAATTTTATTATGCATGCGGAAGCGAAACAAATCCCCTGACAACATTTAACTTGGGATAGAAAAGCAGGCAATCAATCACAACCAAACAAGCTTTCTTATAAACACATAGGTTTATATACAACACTGGATTGACTATAAAATAGACCGGCTCAACAAAAAGGAAACTGTCCTATGACCAACTTGTCAGACACGTTCACCAATTCTTCAGCCTCCACCTTCCGAACTCCAGGACTTCCGGTCCTCCACGACCGTCATCTAGGGACCTGAAATATTATCCCACAACCGGGATGAGGCTACGTCTCAGCGAGTCCTACCCTCTAAAACTCAATTAGGAAGAAAATACGCCTCAGGGTGCTCTAGCCACACAAATAGGATAGAGGACTTACCTCTCCTCATTCCCTTTCCTGCACATCAGTACAATTCATATTCAAGCAATGCTCGTACAAGCTGAAACTACCGACACTTATATCGGTCTATCAATTCAATCAATCCAATCATTCGCAATGATTCAATTCAATCATATTATCTATCTTTCCATACCGTCTACCAAACCAATCGTTAATACGATATATGCTTTCCAAAGTCAGAGCGATAGATAATATAATAGCTCACCAAAGCTGCCGCAATATTCATATAGTATACTATAGCTCACCGGAAAGTCATCAAATATATATAGTATACTATAGCTCACCGTGAAAATCACCGCAATATATATGTATATCATAATTGCTCGCCTAAGCGGATACATATATATAAATCAATGCTTGCCAAAGCTGATCATTCAATAACAAATCATAGAACTGGATATTCAATCCAATAATAACCAATGGTTCAAACTAGTCATACAAACCAATTACGGTGCTAAAAGCCAACACCTAACATTTTCAAGTTAAATACCACAACTTCATTAATATCACTCAATTCCACACTTTTGGAATAATTCACCATAACCATCAATAACTCAATTTCTCAATTTAAGCTTACAATTAACACAAACCAACCGCATCTACGATCAGCGAAATTCTAACGACCGCCATCCGGGCATAATTTTCGAAATTATTAAATAATTAAATTTAATTCCAAAAATTAAATAATTAAATATTATTTTATAATAATATAATTTAATAAAATAATATTTATAAATTCGAAATAATTATTTAATTAAAAATAATTAATTAGGTCTTAAACAAGATTACACTAATTTAATCATACAATTAGCCCTAATTAAACATCCATTAAACTAATCATACAACTAATCTAATTTACATTAAAATAATCTAATTTAACCACCTAAACCTAATTAGACTAATCTAAACACCCCTTAAGCGTCATTAACTCACTAAGCAAGAATTAGAGGATAAACTCACCAGTTTTGCGCGCCGGTGAGTTCACGGCGACCACGACACCAAGGCGGTCGATAAACCCCAAAGTGGCGACACCAACGGAGGCCGGGAAGACACCTAAAACGGGCCTCGAAGTCTCCAAAACCTTGCTGTCTTCTGCTTCTGTTCTTGGCTGAACTGCAGAGAAGAAACCAGCAGCTTCAATGGCGAAAACAGGCCGATCGGAGCTCCGGCAAGCGGGTGGTTGGCAACCGGTGGCTCCCGGGGGTCTTGGGGGTTTTGCTGGAGGTTGAGATGGGCGGAGGAAGGACCGGAATGGGAGAAAAATGGCCGAAAACGCGAAACAGGCGGAGCAGGGCGGAACCAGACGGTCCGGCGAGCGGTTCCTTCTCGGCGGCGCCCAGGCCGGCCGGCGGCTCCGTTCGGGACGAAATTGAGCTCGTTGGAACGGTCTGTCTCTCCCGGTCACGTTGATAGGTGGATCGTTGGCTGATTCATCCGGGAAGACCACTTTTGACTCGATTCTTCACTGAAGGGTCAGCTGGAGCAGAAACTGAAGGAGAGGGAAAACGAGGAGAGAGAGAGCTCCGTTCGAGGGAGGCCGAATGGGGAGAGAGAGAGTGATGGGAGGGCTGTCAAAGCCTCCATAAAACCTGCCCCAAGTCCCCATGCTCATGATGGCCTCATCTTCTCTCTTCTCTAGCCTTTTCTCCCTACAACTAGGGGTAATTTGGTCATTTCCACCTTGCACAAATTACACATCTGACCTTGGGCTGAAATTGGTGGATGGGCCTAAGAAATGGGCTTGGCCATGAATAGGAGTGGGCTTGGAAATTGGTTGGGCTTGATTGGGCTCAAAGTTGGACCATGTGCTTTGAAAGAGAAATAGTTGATTTGGTCCAATGGGTTCACTTGCTTGACTTAGGGCCATTTGGTGGCTGTCCCACCTTTGGGCCTAGGGCCCACACTGGCTTGGCCCGGCCCACGACCTCACGGGCTTGCTTCCTCGGTCCGAAAATCCCTTTTTCCAATTGCTCGGCTTAACTGGCTCTGTCGACTGTCTGAAGTAGCTTCATCCCAAAGTCCGTCCCGGACATTCCCGATAATTCGAAGTCCAATCATAAGTTCTGTTGCCATGTCAATTTCGCCAAATGCCATTTCGGTTACAACTCGACCGACGGGTGGCTGAGGATTCACGCGTGACCGACTCGTGCCAAATCACGTTCAAGACATCTCAACGCATGGTCGTCCTTGACTGCATGAAATTACGGAGGATAGATTCTTATTTCAAAGTACACGATTACTGAGGATCGACATAGGGTCGTTCATGGATTCGATAATAGTAGACGGAATCACCCGTCGTTCCATTATGTTCTGTCCGCGAATCGACTTTTAGTCGTCCTTAGAATCGGCTTGCCTATCTACAGGATCGTCCTCACGTAAATCTCACGGTCAAGTCATTTTCCTAGCTCGAGTCCTTTAGCCGTACGAGTTCTGTCCTCATTAGCCTTTCCCCTCAAGGTCAGTATCTCAGGAGTGATCAATTCCGAGTGAGATCAACCAACAATGCATTGACGAAATTCACCTTCACTCATCCCTCAGAGGGCTCGAATTTCAGGATGTCACATCCATTCATCTCACCAGCAATCGACATCGAAGTGCTCAAGGCTTACCCTTTTTTTTGGCAGGCTGCTTGTGGTGAAAGAGCACAGGTTTGAACCGGCACGGCCCATTAGCCATCCTAACTAAAACCTATCTATTTGGGCTCATGTACACTAGGAAGAACCTCAGAATAATTTAGGTAGCTGAGGATCTGTCGTTCAAATGGTTACTGACACCTTCATAGATATTTTTGGAGCTTTAATTAAGATCACTAGAAACAGGTATGTACGGTTGAAAAGGGTCAGACGAGCACATGCACTAGACAAAGTTTGTCCCCTTTCTAGAGACAGGCTTTCATGTCACTTTTGTCGGTCAGTGCTGCTTTGATGTGCCCTTCCAACTCTATTTGGCTTTTTCTGGACTAGACAATGTGTGAAATGAGAGATAGGACGGTACGTCCCTGGACGTGAGGTTTGACAAATTGTCATGTGACCCTTCGTACATCGTACTCTCATATGGGGAAGACGCCGAAGCTTTAATAATTGCGAAATTGCGAAGTGACCGACAATACAATGGGGAAAGAGTAACTTAACTCTACCCCAGTTAAACTCTTAACCTTACTTTGTCCTGTCCTCCTCCTCCTCCTCATTAGTGTTTCAGAGAGAGGGAGAGAGCGCAGCATAGCAGTAGCAGCATGAGAGCTTAATCAAATTGTGGCATTTTTTTTTGGGCGATTCCATAAATGTTTTAGATAATTAGATGACACATTGTACAACCTATGCACATCGACGATGGGCCAAGAGATGCAGGCGATGGTCATTCCCATATTCTTGGGACTCAACATTTGCTTATAGTCTATAATTATACCATTTGCTAGTACTAAAAATGGACTCTAATAGTATAATTGAAGCCAATTGAGTAAGCACATCACCATCCACCATGGAAAGAATAGGAAAAACACGGCAATTTGGCCTTCCACCATAGCAAAAGGTCGACATTGTCTTCCTCAATTTTTCAATGTAGTTGCTGTTATCTTCGCCTCATCAGCAACCGACACTGAAGTGCCCAACGCCTACCCCTTTTTAGCCCAGGAGCATGGGTTTGGACTGGCTCAACCCATTGGCCAACCTAATTGAGATCCGATTAAGGTTCATGTACATTTGGAGAAACCTTACAATTCTTTTCAAAGGCCGAGGATCCTTCACTGAAGGGGTCGCCGACACGTTTGTAGATATTTTTGGAGCCTCAACTCGTCTCATTCAAACATATGTCACATGTCTCACCTCGCAGTGACATTGAGTCGAGAAAATGCAATAGATGAACTCGCCATTCAAGGGAAGAAGACACTCATTTTTGCCTTTCCCTCTATTTCCTCCCACTTTTTTGGAGGAAAATATCTAGTGGATTCACAAGAAAATCTCGCTCTATCATTCCCTTCGGATTCCTTGAATCTTTATTTCCTCCTCTCTGTTCACCCCATTCCTAAAACCCACTTCATTCTATGGAATGGCCCGATTCGATTTCACGTGGATCTTGCTCTCAAAAGAGAAATCGAATGTCATGATTAATATACTAAATTTTTTATAAGGTCAACAATTTGATAGAATAATAGTTCATATTGTGACACTATAATAATTATACGCGCAAGATTAATATTTGATTATATTGGATTTTTTAAAAATTTTCTCATCGATTAAAATTATTTTAGTTTTGGGCGATCGATCGAATTAACAAGTAGCTTTTTTTAGAATATCTATTGCTGTTTTTCATAAAATAATTTATACGAAATTGCCAACAGATATTTAATCATACATGGTTGTGGACACATTAACTTGAAGCTGGAAAGGACAATGTACAGAAAGAGAGGACAGTACGGTAGACTGGTCCTCGGGCTTGAGGTTGACATAAAAAACTTTAATAATTCAACCTGACCCACGATGTACCATGCAGTAAACAAGGACATGCCAGAGAGCTTGTCAATAGGTGCAGCTTTGGCTGTGCCCTTCCAACTCTTACATGCATTTTT
Organism: Eucalyptus fibrosa; assembly: GCA_017140475.1. Classification (NCBI taxonomy): domain Eukaryota; kingdom Viridiplantae; phylum Streptophyta; class Magnoliopsida; order Myrtales; family Myrtaceae; genus Eucalyptus; species Eucalyptus fibrosa. The sequence continues at coordinate 10,882,175 of CM029511.1, forward strand.
TTTGGACTGGGACAACGTGTGAAAAGGCTGAAAGGACGGTATGGGGAGCTGGGTCCCTAGACGTGTGGTTTGACATAATAACAAGCTCTAAATTATTATATGGCCCAGGACGATGTATCAAGCCTTACTTCCCATCTACAGATGAGGTCGACTGAACTCGAAGCCTTACTAATTGCAAGCGACCGACGATGGCCAAAGAGGAACTTAACTCTACCTGGTTAAACTCTTAACCTCGCTTTGTCCTGTCTTCCTCCTCCTTGTCTACGTTTTGGAGAGAGAGAGAGACACACAGAGCAGAGCAACAATGGTGGTGTTGGTAATTTGTTTATAAAACAAATGAAGAGGTACCTTGTCCCACATCGAAAAGATGTGAGTGCGCATGTGGACAGAATTTGGCACTAATCAACGATCATTATTTTTATTTATTGAAAATTCGGATTTATTTCTATAAAAAATTAATTATAAAGTCTTTGTTGAAAAAAGTTTTTACTGTTCACGAAAAGTTACAATTATTTTTTATTTATTTAATTCCAAATTTCTTATGTCTTTTCAACGTAACCTTTGAGACATACTTGTTCATTTTACAACATTTCCCGAAAGGTTGTCTTTGTTCTTTTGCAATCTTTTGAAGAGTTGCATTTATTCGAAAGACATATATAAGTACATTTGTTTTGAGATCAGATATATATCTTCTTCCATTTTTTCATTTTATTTAGAGAGAAACTGCAGCCATTTTTTCTAATTGTTTCTCATGAGAGATCCTGGAGAAATACTAGAATTGCTATCTAGTATTCTTACTTGAGACTTTGTTGTATCCTGGAGGAAATTTGCCGATGACCATTAGCAACGTAGTGGGGCAAATAAATCCTTAAATAAAGTGATATCACGCCTCAAAGTCCGACTCGAGTACTCTAACAATCTGACTTCATTGTTCTACCCAATTCGAAGCCATATTTTCCCAACAATTTTAAGGATTTATTTGCCCCACAATGTTGCTAATGGTCACTGGCAAAAATCTTCCAGGATACAACAAAGTCTCGGATGAGAATACTAGATAGCAATTTTAGTATTTCTCCAGGGTCTCTCTAAGAAACAATCGAAAAACTGGCTGCTGTTTTTTCAGGAAGAAGACTCGAAAAAATGACCACTCACCTCTTCCGAAAATTGACAAGTATATATATATGAAACAGTCTTGCAACTATTTGTGAAAAACTGTCAAATAATGAACAAACACGACCTTTGGAAAATTGTTCGTATAAACAACCGCGACTTTTCAGAAGAAGTCGAAAACCGAACAATTGCAACCTTTCGGAAAATGTTGCAAAACCGAATAAGTAATTTTTTCAAATGTTGTCTTGAAAAGACACAAATAAAATTCGAAATAATAATTTTTTAAATAGAATTTCGAATTTTCATTTTATATTTCATTTCCGAAAATTCTCAAATTAAAAGGCAACCTTAGAATTTAAATAAAAAATAAAAAATTAAATAAATAGCAAGGAATTGATGCTAATTAAACCGCAAGCGTGCTAAGTGCGCCAAATAATCGCGCACCCGCACGCGGGTATAGTGGGGTCTAGCCCCACCTAATCACTCCTTTAACTACAAAAGGAAAACCCACATATTTAAACTGACCAACTTGCTCCCATTTTTTCTATGTGGGACAAAGTAAAAGGCACTCCTTTTTGTTTTATCAAACAAAATTCCAACAATCCCCCACTTTGTTTGTAAAACAAATATTTCAAAATAAAACATACAGCCAAAGTTTCAGTAAGATTGATATACATACAGCCCAACAATTTTAAGGATTTATTTGTGAAACAATGGAGTTAAGGATGCGGTTGATGGTGGGCAAAACGCAAATGGAGCCCTCTTCTTCGTTCCATGGACAAATTTCTCTCTGGTCATTATGGCATTCATCCCACTCACGGTGGCAGGGGAGACGCTCTATTTCTCTCTTGAATTTTCTCTCGTTTTTTTTTTATATGTCCATTTTGGTTCTGTCATAAGTCAAGATGTGGTGAAACAAGATCGCACGAGGAAGAGAGGTGAAGTTGCTCTCGAAGCCATTCACAATGTAGAGTGCCCTGACCAGGATGTGGGACTTAGTCGCCAGGGGAATATGGATCATTATTTTTTTTTTCGCTGCAGCCTTCGCTCTCATTACTGCCGCGCTTTTAGAGATCTCAATATTATATTATTTGATGGCATCAATATTCTTAGCACTGAATGGGAACACTGCAATGTGTCTTCGGAATGCGTCTCTTGGTTATTTTGTGCATTGGTGCAGGATATCTTCTTTGACGGGGAAACGGTGGTTCATCGGGGAATGGCTCGTTTATCATGCATGAATTCGAGTGCAGCGCTGGTTACGACAACAGTAGTGAGGATGACATAGACGTCATAATCGAGTCCCTTGCCAACGTCGATTACAATATCTCGAGGCACGTGTGGCCGTAGATTTAGACGCAAGAAGCCAGGTCTGTTCTTTGATGGCTTACATGGACGCCAATGATCATCGCTCATTGCATGAGAACCTGAGGCGACTGGATCTCGATCAAGGTCTTTCCGTTGACCGTGACTCCGATTATCAATGATAACCGAAGCCGGATCATGCCCTCATGGAACAGATCAACACGCGGGAAAGGCCTTGGAACCATGTGGGAACGATAATTGGTAGATATTCGGCCAATAATCTCCTCACGGTCGTGGATGAAGGCATGGATGATCCGCGCCACCACCTCGGTGCTGCTGTGGATGTGCGTGGTGCAATTGACGGCCTTGGGAGAGACGTGGGGGCCAAGAGTGTTGCTGGGTTTGCCTTCTTGTCTGTCTCAAGAATCTGCGGTCTTGGACGAGAAGGCTTCCGCGGTTCCTGTCAGGCTCAAGATGAGAGTGGATCAAGGATTGACCTTTCAAATACCACCAATTAGTTGGTCAGATATTTCCTACTATCAGCACCAGATTCTTCCATTGATACAGATAAGTATATTTATTTAAAATTCACTAAGAATATGCTGTTTTAGTGTATTTGATGGTAAATCGTAGTCAGTTTGCAAACATGAACAGGTGTGAAGGTAGGAGTTGTATGAGGAAATTAAAGTGAAGAAATGAATCCTGAGAACATGATCAAATAATGAATTCGTTTTCATAAAATAAAATAAAAAAGAATAAAATCTTTTGACTTGTCGAATTTTGTCATACTTGTTCAGTTGCAAATGAAAGAGCTATGCTTACTTAAAAGTTGAATCCCATTGTTTGGGAATAGTGTTTGTTTCCCTCTAGCCAGCAACCTTGAATTTGTCTAGGTGGCTCTGAATGTGAATGATGCATAATGTATTTGATTCATTTGAACTTCAAAATGTCAAGTCCAACTTTTATGTCTGGATTGTGCGTAAGTTCCTCTTTAAGGACTTCTGTTTGAAGTATGTATATTCATTTGTAAATTCCTCAATTTTGCATGTTCAATTATCATTTGCTGATACCTTTGACAGTTTGGCCTCTTGAAGTGGCTGCATTTGTTTAGACAGCTTATATAATGTCGGATATGTCTCGGTTTATGCCTTGTAATGCTTAATAGTGATGCATTGCTTTCTAGAGTGCATGCATTTCGAGAAGTTGCAAAGATTGAAAGAATGTCTTCTTATGGTCTCGTGAAATTATAAATTTATTGGTTTATGAAAGTGTTAATGGTCATTGTAGTGGCATCGAATTTTACGACACTAGAACTTGGCATTTTTTCGCATGAACATTCGTTGATATTTAGTGCACCAGATTTGACATAATTCTGTGATCAGTGAAGAACATCAAAACTAATGTAGTCAACCCGGGGCACTTTAGGATGTCTACGTTGACTCCATGTCATGACGAAATGATGCAGTCTTGCATGCCAAATTCTTTAGGTATTAAATGTGCCATCATCAATGGTTAATAACTTGCTGGAAATTAACCATGTGAACATCCTGTTTATAAGTTTGCACACACTTTGAGCGGGTTGAATCTTTTGCTGTGGATTTTCATTGAAGAGGAATAAATATGTTGCACGACCTGACTCCATTCTTCTTCGCATCATGGGGTGCTTCATCCGCAATGGGAAAGGCGGAGTCGTTATAGATCTTGGATGCCTCTTAAAATAGTCTTGAAGTGGGGGTATTTGAAGGGGACTATGGAGCCAATGTGATTGGAGTCATTGAGACAAAAGGTATCTAACTTTCATTTTAAAATGAAAGATTTGAGTGAAGTAGATACCTTATTGGGTGTTAAAATTTAAAAATAGTGGGGGTTATTCTTTGAGCTAAAGTGATTACATGGAGAAGATGTATAAATTTAAACATCTTGTTTTCAAATATATAAGTACTACATTTGATTCCTGGTGGAGAATTTTTAATGTGAGTGCTATGGGTCTTTATGTGATACATTATACTAGACCTAATATTACATTTTGTATATGTAAGTTGAGTAAATACAAATAATCCAAATATAGAACATGCGAGAGTTATCTTATTGTTCTATAATAGTCCTGCTATATTAGAAAGATACACCGATACTAGTTGGATTACAAGTATGGGAGATGAAACTTCTATATGAATTTTCATAGTACATGAATGGTTGTTTCTTGGGTGAGCAAGAAACAAATGTGCATAATTCACTCAACTATGGAATTTGAATTGTTGCTTTAGCAAAATTTGGGAAAGAGGCTGAATGGACTATGAATTTGTTATTGAATATCAAATTGTGGCCTAGTCATATGCCTCCTATTTCTATCCACCGTGATAGTTAGGCTACTTTGGCAAGAACCTATAATAGCACCTATAATGGTAAGTCTTAGACATATTAGTTTAAGACATGGGTATATGAGATAATTGATTAAAGATGGTACCATAACAATTGTTTACATGAGGTCAAGTAATAATCTTGCCGATCATTTGACGAAGGATTTACCAAGACATATGGTAATAATGACCTCATAAGAAACGGGGCTGAAACCCTTTAATTGAAATCACCAATAATGGTAACCCGACCTTTTCTAGAACATCACTAGTTACAAGGTTTAATGGGTAAAAACAAGTTATTGAATGTGATTGTTTGATACTGACGTAGCTCTGATATGAGAAGTCGGTATCGTCTGTTACGTTTTGTAGGTTGAATTGAATTCTTAATGAAGTATAGTGCAAACTTGTAATGTGTTGATAGTAACAGAAACACATGGTAGATACTGTCACGCCCTGATCCTCGGGCACGCACACATCCTTCTCACTTGGTCGATTTTATAATGCGATATCCCAGGACAAAGTATTGCCGGCCCTTTCATTTATTAAGCACATGCGGAAGCAGTTAAAATCCTCAGACAATAAAACGATGGGATAGAAAAGCAGGGCCATATTTTTTTTTATTGAAATTTATAACCAAACTTTTATACAAAACACAAACCAATTCATAACTATTTACTTCAAAAGGAATTCTCAAAAGAAGATAGACTCTCACATCCAGGCCATACTTAAGGCCCCTCTCGGGATTATCTTCATCTTCCAAAAATCCTTCTCCTCAAGTTTCACCTTCGAATTCTCCTTCTCAGACTCCTCCTCATCAGCTCCTTATCGGGGTCCTGAAATATTTTTTCCCCAAACTGGGATGAGACTACGTCTCAGCGAGTTCTACCCCACTAAGCCCAATTAGATAAACCATTATACTATAGGCTGCCTATACACACACAGGGCAGAAGACGTACCTTGGCCTCAGATCCCACCTGCAAGTCAATACAATTCATAACAGGCACCCAAGCAACCATATCACCGATTGAAACATCGATCAAATCGACCTAGTCGATTATATGCCAACAAGACCACTCATGGTCATTTCCATTCAGTCAATCAATTCACAACATCAAATCAAAGTAATGATCAATCAACCTAGTCGATTACATGTCAGACGGACCATTCTAGGTCATTGATTCCACACCATATATCCTTCCGTCGAGTATTCAGTCACAGAGCCACATCAATGCTCTCGGGCGTCAAGTTCGCCAAGGTTACGTATCCACTAGACAATTGTGTGCGTTCTTTAAGGCGTCATTTTCGCCAGTGACATCCTTAGTCCCCGAACCACACATGCCTATAACCATGTACTCAATAGACAATTGTGTGCGTTCTTTAAGGCGCCGTTTTCGCCAGTGACATCCCAAATCACCGAACCACACATGCCTACAACAATGTACTCAATAGACAATTGTGTGTGTTCTTTAAGGCACCGTTTTCACCAGTGATATCCCAACTCACCGAACCACACATGCCTACAACAATGTATTTGATAGACAAGTGTATGTGTTCTTTAAGGCGCCGTTTTCGCCAGTGATGTCCTTGATCACCGAACCATACATGCCTATAACAATGAGTACTAGACCGATACGTGCGTTCTTTAAGGCGCCGTTTTCGCCAGTAATATGCCAATCACCGAACCACGTAGGTCCATACACTGAGTCTGATTGGTTCAATCCCAGAGTATTTCCAATTCTCTCATAACTCCATCCACTTTGCAACTCAATCAAAGCATTATATATGCTAAACAAGCATACTCGGCCATTTACCAATCAATCATTCAATCTCAATTAATTCCAAATCAATTTAGGGTAAATCTCTAAAACATCATAATTTTTTTAATTCCATGCAACGTAGAGCTCAAATAAATAAACGAACTGCGCCACGATGATCAGCACGAGATTTCGGTCGTCGGCCATCGAAATCTTAATTTCCGAAAAATAATTAAGTAATAAATATTAAAAATCCAATTTAACACAAAATAAAGCCCAATTAAATAAACGGACTTCACCACAGTCATCAGCATAATATTCTGGCCATTTACCATCTCAATTGAAATTTCGGAAGTTAAATAATTAATTACTTAATTTCGAAAATTAAATAATTAATATTAAAAATTCAATTTAGCTCAAAATAAAGCCCGATTGAATAAACGGACTTCACCACGGTCATCAGCATAATATTCCGGTCTCGAGCCATCCCAGTTGAATTTTCGGAAAATAAATAATTATTTAATTAAATTTCGAAAATTAATATTTAAATACTAAAAATTCCACTTAGGCTCGAAAAGCCTAATTGGAGCCCACGAAGGGTCGGGAAAAATCCCGAGGCACTTCCAATAATTAGTAGACTACGTCTACTTGCTAATTGCGCAACCAATTTATCTAAATTGCATCACAATTGACTAATAATTGCTAATTTATTCTAATCTAACAACCTAAACATAATTAATTAAAACTAAACCAACCTTAAGCATAATTAGCTAACTAATTCGGGATTAGTGAGATTACTCACCAAATCGCGCGCAAATCGGATCAATCCGACGGGGGCGACGCGAGGAACAATTCTTCCCAAAACATGGCTCGGGTTCGGGGCCCGGAAACGCCCCAAAAGCGGGCCCGAACCAGCTGGAAACCCATTTCGTGGGTTGCTGGTTGGCTGCAAAACAGGGGAAAACAAAGATGGTTAGGGGCGGGGAAGGCTTCGGGAGAGCGGGCGATGCTCTAGGGAGGGCCGGTGGAGGTCCAGCGGCTTCAAATGGCGGCCGGAGGTGGCCGGACGGGGTGGAACGAAAGCTGAGCAGAGGCTAAACTGCGCGGGGAAGCACGCCTGGGCGCAAGGGACGGCCGGCGGAACGCGCGGCGTCGCGCGGGTGGGTGTCGCGGGCGGCGGTCCGGCTCCGGTGCGGCAGCGACAGCTTCGGCTTGCAGCTGTCTTCGCTTCAGCCTCTGCTTCTGTTCGCTGGTTACACGAAGAAGAAAGGAAGGAGGGGAAGAAATCGGTCACGTGGGGGAGTGGGAGAGGAGAGAGGAGAGAGAAGAAGAGATAAGAAGAAGAAGTTTGAAAAGTCAAAGTGAGAGGGGAAAAAAGCAAGTGGGTGACAGCCGACTATTCGGTGGAAATGGGGGGATTCGCACGAGGGGGAGGGGAGAGGAGAGAGAGAGAGAAAAAGAAAGGGAGAGAGAAAAAGAGAGAAAAGAAATAGAAAAAGAAAATAGTACAATAATAAGAAAATTACCTTATTCTTATTACCACTATTATTTTCCATTTCTCTTTCCTTTTTATTTTCTTTCGGTCTTCAATCTTTCCTCCGATAATTTCTTTCTTGAAATTTCGACTCGTCAATAAATTGATAGACGATGAGACGGTCCTAAAAATGAATTGTGACACGCTCGAATATTCGATTCTCGAAACCAATTTAAATTTCATGGTTAAAATCAATCAAACGCGATTTTAGTCCAATCCAACCAATTGAGTAGCTTTTAGGGATTTTACCGCGGATACATCCCTTAACGGCTTCACCCAATAGATTAGTTAATTCGTGAGTGATCAGCTCAGAGAAAAATGACCATAAGCACGTTGACGACATGCCCATTTCACTTTATCGAAACGGGGTCGAATTTCAGGATGTCACAACTCTTCCCCTTTTATAAAAATTTCGTCCTCGAAATTTAAACCATTATACACTTCGATCATAAAGGCGGGGGTACAACTGTCTCATCGACTCTTCAATCTCCCAAATCGCTCCTTCAGTGCCGTGGTGTTGCCAGACCACTTTGACCAACGGAATGGTCTTTGTACGCAGAACTTGCTCTTTACGATCGACAATCTGAACCAGACTTTCAACATATGACACACGGTCATCCACGTCCAATTCCTCGAAATTGAGCACGTGGGTTGGGTCAGACTCGTACTTCCTTAACATCGACACGTGAAAGACGTCATACACTTGCGCCAATCTTAGCTGCAACGCAAGACGATACGCTAGGTTTCCGATTCTTTCAAGAATCTCAAACGGACCTACGTACCTCGAACTCGGTTTGCCTTTCTTACCATAGCGCGAAGTTCCCCTCATCGGTGACACTTTCAGAAAAAACGTGATCACCAACTTGGAATTTCAAAGACTTTCTACGCTTATCTACATAACCTTTTTGCTTGCTCTGTGCTGTCTTTAATCTGTCTCTGATCACTGCCACGGTATCTACTGATTGCTGAATCAACTCTAGGCCTGCTATCTTCATTTCTTCGACTTCATCACAACACACTGGAGTTCCGCATGCTCTGTCATACAACGCTTCAAAAGGAGCCATCTTGATACTTTGCTGGTAACTGTTGTTGTAGGCGAATTCCACCAGATGAAGCTGATCCTCCCAACTTCCTTTGAAGTCTATTACACACGCTCTCAGCATGTCTTCAAGTCTGAATTGTCCTTTCAGACTGGCCATCCTTCTGAAGATGATACGTCGTACTGTACTGAAGCTTTGTACCTAAAGCACTCTGCAAACTCTTCCAAAAAGCAACAGTAAACCTTGGGTCTCTGTCAGATGTTATCGTAACTGGCACTCCATGCATACGAACCACTTGACGCACATACAAGCTGCGTGCCTATCAAGACTCAGGTCCTTTCGAACTGCAATGAAGTGAGCCGACTTTGTCAGCCTGTTGACTACTACCCAAATCGAATCATTTCGTCTTTGACTCCTTAGTAGTCCAATCACGAAATCCATCGTGATATGCTCCCATTTCCATTCTCGGATCACAAGAGGTAGCAGAAGTCCTCCCGGCTTACAATGCTGGGCTTTTACTTGTTGACAAGTCAAACACTTGGCCACATGCTTGGCGATATCCGCCTTCATACCTGACCACCAGTAGTGTTGACGCAAATTCTGATACATCTTAGTGCTTCCAGGATGAACGCTGTAATTGCTACGACGTACTTCAGATAAAATTTCTTCTCTAAGCTCTACATCGTCAGGTACAACCAAACATCCTTGGAACCTTAGAGTCCCGTCATCAGAAACTTGAAAATCAGCCTTTCTTTTATCGTATCCTCTTGAAGAATTCTCTGTACATCTGGATCTGTCGGTTGGAGTTACTTGATTCTGACCTGAACATCCGGCTCAATTCTGAGGGTGGCCATAAAACTTAAAAGGTGGCCTACCTCAAATTTGAATTCCGAATCTCGAGCTCTCTCGATTAAGTTCCACTCCTTAACCAAGATCTGTGCCACTGAAGACTTCCGACTCAAAGCATCGGCAACCTTGTTCGCCTTTCCTGGGTGATATAGAATATCACAGTCGTAGTCCTTCAGCAATTCCCTCCATCGACGCTGTCTCATGTTCAACTCCTTCTGAGAGAACAGATACTTGAGACTCTGATGGTCTGTGAAGATTTGAAACTTTTCCCCGCACAAGTAATGCCTCCAAATCTTCAATGCAAATATGATGGTTGCAAGTTCTAAGTCATGCGTCGGATAATTCAATTCCTAAGGTGTCAACTGCCGGAAAGCGTATGCAACAACTCTGCCATGTTACATCAGCACGCTACCCAATCCTCTGAATAACGCATCACTATAGATCTCGAATCCTTCAGGACCAGATGGAATCGTCAGCACAGGTGCGGTAATCAGCTTTTCCTTTAGCTTTTGGAAATTACGCTCGCACTTGTCTAACCATACAAATTTCTCTTATTTCTTCAGGAGCTTTGTCAGAGGCGACGCTATCGATGAGAACCCTTCCACAAACCTTCTGTAATAACCTGTTAACTCTAGAAAAATTCTGATCTCTGTCATTGTCGTCGGTCTTCGCCACTTGATCACGGCTTCTATCTTGCTTGAATCAACATAGATTCCTTCCTCGGAAATCACATGACCTAAGAACGCAACACGAGTCAATCAAAACTCGCATTTGCTAAACTTAGCATACAGCTGATGAGTTCTTAAGGTCTGAAGCACTAATCTCATATGATTCTCATGCTCTTCATCACTTCTCGAATAGACCAAGATGTCATCAATGAACACTATCATAAACTGATCAAGATATTCCTTGAACATTCTATTTGTCAAATTCATAACAGCAACTAGAGTGTTCACCAGGCCAAACGATCTTACTATACTCTCGTAAAGACCCTATCAAGTACGAACAGCTGCCTTTCGAACAACCTCATTCTTGGTTCGTAACTGACGACTTCATAATCTCAAGTCAACCTTTAAAACATCGATACTCTTTATAACTAGTCACACCATTCATTGATCTTTGGCAAAGAACACTTGTCATTGATCTTCACCTAATTGAGTTGACGATGGTCGCTGCATGATTACAACGAATCATATTTCTTTCTCTCTCCACAAAGCTAATGTTCCCCAAAGTGATGCACTGATCTGCATGAATTCCTCATTCCTCAATCTTTATACCTGCATCTTCAATTCTACTAGTTCAGACAACAACAGCTGGTAATAAGCCTTCGAGAGTAGCTCTATCCTAGTGCTAGCTCGATTGCACTTTCTATTTCTTTTTCTGACGACGGTTTGACAATTCTTGTGACAACACATCTAGAAATTCTTAGACCACTGAGATGTCCTCCATCTCTAGTTCTTCAATTTGTCCTACCCAAGACAATCGCCAAGCAACCTTGGCAACCTCCGTCTAACAAACAAGTTGCCTCCAGTCAATGAGATTAATGAAATCGAAGATTCTTTTCGACTCCCAAAAATCCCGATACTTTCACATGTTAATAGACTAAATCGGATTATTCCATAACCATGATTCATTATCACAAGATGCTCTATGAGTCCACTCTACTCATATAGCATTAAAAATATTCCTCAGCAACTAGTCAAGTATAAGTATTGCCAGGTTGGTTCCATTCTACTCCCATTCCTTTCGCCATCCTAGTGGCATTCTAGCTGCAGTAGCGATGTCCATGCTACCTTAGACTTCCACTGACAGTCCTTCACCCGGTAGCCATGCTGGTCATTATTACATGTTCTAGTCATACTCGAACACTGGATCCATCCATGCTTCCTTCTACAATTCTAACACTTATCATGTGAGTCTTCTATCTCCTGCCAAGTGACAGCACACACTCTTTCTGGTTGCCCCATTAGTCTGCTAGGACCACTCTCGACCTCGATCTTTTCCCTGACCGATTTCCATTTCTGCCTGAACTAGATCTATACCTCGGCTCGAATGTAATGACTCGCTCCCGGATCACGTCTCCACTCTGGATCTCAGCAGGTGAGGCAACAACGGCAATTGCAACACTGACGGCGGTTCAATCCTGAGCCTCCTGGCTAATCCAATTCCCAAGGAACACTAGCATTAAAACGATCCTATCGAACTTAGGATCATTTGACGCTACTACACTAGTACCAACCTACAGTGGTACTCTTACACTCGGGCTGGCCAGAGCCAACACTTTGCCACAAACACCTCGGGTACTAACCTTTGTCAGTGCATTATCCTGAGTCACAGAGGACATTGTCCTCTTACTAGGAGTTGTCAACTCCTGCTCGCTCATGGTTCAGTTTTTACACTGAAATCCGTCTTCCAAACCCACATTGGATTGAAAGGGTGAGCGATCCACACACAACAAACAATTCTAGCATCCGGCTAACACAGACATGCACCAGCATGAATTTAAAACCTTTCCTACTAACTATCCCATGTCATCGCTCCTTATCACTCCAATCTTCAACCTCGATCTGATACCACTTAAACTGGATGTCACGCCCCGATCCTCGGGCACCCACACATCCTTCTCACTTGGTCGATTTTATAATGCGATATCCCAGGACAAAGTATTGCCGACCCTTTCATTTATTAAGCACATGCGGAAGCAGTTAAAATCCTCAGACAATAAAACGATGGGATAGAAAAGCAGGGCCATATTTTTTTTTATTGAAATTTATAACCAAACTTTTATACAAAACACAAACCAATTCATAACTATTCACTTCAAAAGGAATTCTCAAAAGAAGATAGACTCTCAGTCCATCCAGGCCATACTTAAGGCCCCTCTCGGGATTATCTTCTTCTTCCAAAAATCCTTCTCCTTAAGTTTCACCTTCGAATTCTCCTTCTCAAACTCCTCCTCATCAGCTCCTTATCGGGGTCCTGAAATGTTTTTTCCCCAAACTGGGATGAGACTACGTCTCAGCGAGTTCTACCCCACTAAGCCCAATTAGATAAACCATTATACTATAGGCTGCCTATACACGCACAGGGTAGAAGACGTACCTTGGCCTCAGATCCCACCTGCAAGTCAATACAATTCATGACAGGCACCCAAACAATCATATCACTGATTGAAACATCGATCAAATCGACCTAGTTGATTATATGCCAAGAAGACCACTCATGGTCATTTCCATTCAGTCAATCAATTCACAACATCAAATCAAAGTAATGATCAATCGACCTAGTCGATTACATGTCAGACGGACCATTCTAGGTCATTGATTCCACACCATATATCCTTCCATCGAGTATTCGGTCATAGAGCCACATCAATGCTCTCGGGCGTCAAGTTCGCCAAGGTTACGTATCCACTAGACAATTGCGTGCGTTCTTTAAGGCGCCGTTTTCGCCAGTGACATCCTTAGTCCCCAAACCATGCATGCCTATAACCATATACTCAATAGACAATTGTGTGCGTTCTTTAAGGCGCCGTTTTCGCCAGTGATATCCCAAATCACCGAACCACACATGCCTACAACAATGTACCCAATAGACAATTGTGTGCGTTCTTTAAGGCGCCATTTTCACCAGTGATATCCCAAATCACCGAACCACACATGCCTACAACAATGTATTTGATAGACAAGTGTATGCGTTCTTTAAGGCGCCGTTTTCGCCAATGATATTCCAATCACCGAACCACGTAGGTCCATACACTGAGTCTGATTGGTTCAATCCCAGAGTATTTCCAATTCTCTCATAACTCCATCCACTTTGCAACTCAATCAAAGCATTATATATGCTAAACAAACATACTCGGCCATTTACCAATCAATCATTCAATCTCAATCAATTCCAAATCAATTTAGGGTAAATCCCTAAAACATCACAATTTATTTAATTCCATGCAACGTAGAGCTCAAATAAATAAACGAAATGCTACGCCACGACAATGAGCACGAGATTTCGGTCGTCGACCATCTCAATCTTAATTTCCAAAAAATAATTAAGTAATAAATATTAAAAATCCAATTTAACACAAAATAAAGCCCAATTAAATAAACGGACTTCACCACGGTCATCAGCATAATATTCTGGTCATTTACGATCTCAATTGAAATTTCGGAAGTTAAATAATTAATTAATTAATTTCGAAAATTAAATAATTAATATTAAAAATTCAATTTAGCTCAAAATAAAGCTCGATTGAATAAACGGACTTCACCACGGTCATCAACATAATATTCCGATCTCGAGCCATCTCAGTTGAATTTTCATAAAATAAATAATTAATTAATTAAATTCCGAAAATTAATATTTAAATACTAAAAATTCCACTTAGGCTCGAAAAGCCTAATTGAGCCCACGAAGGGTCGGGAAAATCCCGAGGCACTTCCAATAATTAGTAGACCACATCTACTTGCTAATTGCGCAACCAATTTATCTAAATTGCATCACAATTGACTAATAATTGCTAATTTATTCTAATCTAACAACCTAAACATAATTAATTAATACTAAACCAACATTAAGCATAATTAGCCAATTAATTCGGGATTAGTGAGATTACTCACCAAATCGCGCGCAAATCAGATCAATCCGACGGGGGCGACGCGAGGAACAATTCTTCCCAAAACACGGCTCGGGTTCGGGGCCCGGAAAACGGCCCAAAAGCGGGCCCGAACCAGCTGGAATCCCATTTCGTGGGTTGCTGGTTGGCTGCGAAACAGGGGAACACAAAGATGGTTAGGGGAAGGGAAGGCTTCGGGAGAGCGGGCGGTGCTCCGGTGAGGGCCGGTGGAGGTCCGGCGGCTTCAAACGGCGGCTGGAGGTGGCCGGACGAGGTGGAACGAAGGCTGAGCAGAGGCTAAACTGCGCGGGGAAGCACGCCCGGGCATGAGGGACGGCCGGGGGAACGCGGCGGCGTCACGGCGGGTGGGCGGACGCGAGCGGCGGTCCGGCTCGGTGCGGCGGGCGGTGACGGCCGGCGTGCGGCTGTCTTCGCTTCGGCCTTCCACTTGTTAGCTGGTTACACGAAGAATAAAGGAAGGAGGGGAAGAAATCGGTCACGTGGGGGAGTGGGAGAGGAGAGAGGAGAGAGAAGAAGAGATAAGAAGAAGAAGTTTGAAAAGTCAAAGTGAGAGGGGAAAAAAAAGCAAGTGGGTGACAGCCCACTATTCGGTGGAAATGGGGGGATTCGCACGAGGGGGAGGGAGAAAATATTCAGTGGTTCGTGCGCGCGAGGTCATCCACTGACCTGGTGCGCACAAACCAATGAAATATCGGCACGTGTCCCCGAGCGGGACCCGCTAGAAAAGGAAGGCGCTGATTTTTGGTCGGCTCGGCTCGGCTCAGCTCCACCGCGAAGAAAGGACGGTCATCGTATTCCTCCCGCTCAAAATTTTTTCTCTCTCTTCACTCGAATTTGCTGGGTTTTTCTCTCTCTCCTCTCTCGCCTCTCTCACTCTTCCCTCCCTCTCTCTTTCTCTCTCCGACGAACAGGACGCGACCTCCCAGTCTCTCTGTGCCATCCCTCTTTCCGACTGGCGAACCACCGCCAGCAACCGACGAACTACCGTACCGGACCAGCGAGAGGACCGCGACCTCCCTCTCTCTCTCTCTCTCTGCCCTCCCTCTTTCTGGCCGGCGAACCACCGCACGGGACCGGCAAGAGGACCGCGAGCAATCAACGAACCATTGCACGGGACTGGCGAGAGGACCGCGACCTCCCTCTCTCTCTGCCCTCCCTCTTTCCTACTGGCGAACCACCGCGAGCAAATCAAACCTGGGTTTTTTTTTTTTTTGGGGGGGATTTTTTTTTTTAAAGGCTGAGGGGGTTGGGCTTCTTTGTTTCTGCTAGCCAGACGATGGAGAAGGCGATCATCAGAAAGGAGAAGCACCTAGAAGAGGAGATTGATGAGGATGAGGAAGTTATCTACAAAATCGAAGTTCCGGCGAACAGGTGACTGCGAAGTTGATTCGACATTCGGTTAGATATTGTGTGTTTTGGATGGGTTTGGAGCTGTTTCGCGAGTCGTGGGTAAATTTTGGTTCGGGGTTTTAAGATGCTAGTGTCCGACTTCGGATGGGTTAAAGTCTTTCGCGGACCATGTTACTCGTAATGGCTATCGAGATGCTGTGTGGTTCGATCTTTTCTTTGATGTTATGATGTTGCCGAAGGTTTTTTTTGTTATCTTTTCGGTCGATTAATGTGAAGGACTAATTGCATGTAATTAGAGACTTCATAAACACATTACCACCTGAAAAAGGCTCAGCTTTTGAGTAGTCCATGTGATGTAGCATTTATAGTGTGTGTCGAGGCTTTTCTTACTTATGTGTTAATAGTATCTTTTAATAGTCTCGAAAGATTGGTACAAGTTAGGACATCTTTTCACCACTTTGTGAAGAATTCTAGTTGTATGGGGAAGCGGGTTGATATTCTGACCCTTGGGATTCCCGGTTCATGATAATGGTCCTAAAAGGGGTTGATCTTGAATTTAGTTTATGTTCAACATTTTGTCATGATAGATGGGTCAATCCCCAAATTTTATAGGTATTATCGTCGGCAAGAAACGTAACAAGCCTTTTTAGATTTGGTCAGCAGGTTGCAATATTGACTCCTTATTGTTGTTGGCTTTATTTTGAATCATTTCATCTAGAAACTTCATTATTTAGTTATAAGTCAAGTTTTTCAAAGAGATGATGGGTTTATCATCATTTTAGTCTGTATTGGTAATTAATGATTATTCTTCTTGATAAATTCCTACATGTAGTGTAGAAATGACTATACTATTATAATAATAAGGTATCCTCTAGGAAATGCACAGATACGACTTGCTTTGCCTCGAAGGGCTTGCTTAGGCCTTACGTGTATTCAATAAGCAGGAGGAGACACCTCAATACAGTCTTCGTAACATCAGCAGGGGATCAATGCTTAAGATGCATGTAAAACCAGAGGTACTGATATGTGAGGATTGATCTGTCTAGATTGATCTATGCTGGAATCATTTATTACTTGAGTGACCATTTATGTGTTGCAGACCTCACAAATCCGTCCATACGTTGTTTCTGCTGTCTTAAGAGGGATAACATTTGATGAAGCCCGTTATAACAGCTTCATTCATCTTCAAGACAAGCTCCATCAGAACATTTGCCGGTATTAATTTTTGGATCTTTAACATGCAGCATAATACCTGTTTTCCTTCTCTATTTCAAGATTTCAGGTTTGAGAGGGAGTGGCGGGGGTACAACACATTTTTGGGAAGCTTTTACTGTGTTCATTTGAACCTTAAATGTAAAGAAGAGCGACCGTGATCTTACATTGAGATGCAACGTCCTATATGGCTTGTCCAGAGCAATGGTTTTAAAAACTTTCCAGCATGCAGCCAATTGTCTTTGCATGCGTGCATTTTAGTGTGATACAATAATGTTACTTCATAAATTGAAGATGTGAGGGAAGCATTGTTTTTTTTTATTTTTTTTAAAATAAGTCATGGCTTCACTGTTGCTTATGCTCTATGTGCTCAGTAGGGGCCATATATATTATTACCCTTAGGAGGGCTTTAAATTGTGAGAAATGCCTGGATGTGAAGAGAGGACTCCGCTGAGTTGTTTTGAATAATTTGGTGAAGTGGTGATGATAGATATGTTCCTTGAAATAGTTTTCATTCTCGAGATCTATATTCAATTTGATATTTTATTTGCATGTAATAGATACCCAGCCCCTCAATCCCTCCACTTAGTACAGCAGATGCTTGTGCTTATGCTAGATCCTCAAAATGTTCTGCTTGGATTGACATGCTCGGATTCTCTCGATATTTTAGGCGAAGAACACTGGTTGCAATTGGGACTCATGACTTGGATACGCTAGAAGGCCCCTTCAGCTATAAGGTGTGTGTTTTAACTAATCGCCTAAACTAGAATCTAAAATGAAGAATTCTGCACATGTCCTACTATCCTCGCTTGAAGCTAAGGCCCAGCTAGAACTTAAATGGAAGATTTTCAGATTGCTGGCATAATGGATCTTGTCATGATAGAGTGTTATCCGGGCTGGAAGCTTGTGCTCACCTATTCTTTCCTTTTTTTTCTCTCTCTCTCTATATATATGCTTGAAAGATTCCCTCTTGAAGCTTCTTTCTACCCCACACTTTGCCTCAGCATCTATTACATGTTTTCGAGGAGTTGCAGCTAGCTAGACAAGCTTTGACCAGTTCAAGTTTTGTCATCCTTTGAGCTTGTCCCAAAGGATGGTATTACTATATATATCCGAGATACTCTATTTTGATCCCAAAAATTCATAGTATTATGTTTCCCTATCAGGAGTGCTCATCTACTAGATAAAGCATAGACGTAAACAGACATGACAAGGAATTGCACATTTGGTTTAGCTTAATATGTATGAGTCATATATTTGCTACAGCTAAATGTTTCTTCTTAATATGTCAAGTTATATATCTGCTACGGCTAAATGTTTCTTAGAGCAAAGTATGATAAAATGTTACGAGAAGTGCAGCGTATCACCGACTCATGTTCCTTTTCCTTTGGTCTCGGGCTTTGCCGCCTTCCAAGATAAGTTTCGTCCCCTTGAAGCAGGTAGTTTCATGATAAAGATTGTATTTTTCTGTTCATGCATGTGCCATGAGTCGATCTCGTAGTGAAGATCTTTGTATTTGTAAGGATTTTGTTAAGCTGTTCTCTAGGGGCAATTCTTAAGTAGTTGATTAAAAAAATTTTATGGTTTTCAATTGGATGCATAGATTGTTCTTGTGGTGTTTGTAATTTTTTCTTTGGAAAGTGAATCATATTAAATAAGTATGCTTAACAAGTGCCCTTTTGTTAACAGTGCTCTAAGGAGACTTACTAAGTAACTAAAAAAGAAATTTTGTAGTTTCCAATGCATTAGCGTGTTATTTCTAATTACTATTTTGCAAAGTGAATTATTCCAAATTAAGTATGCTTAACATGTCAATGCCACTTTTGAGTTCATGAGATTGCTTTCATTTATATATTTGTTTTTTTTTCTCTACCAACTGTGATTGATGTGTTGGCTGATCGCGCCTTAGTTTACGTTCGATATTAGGTGAAGAACTTCAGAGCTGATGAACTAATGGAATTTTAGAAGGTGGGTCCTCAATAGCTGCTCCTTTTAATGGTCTTTTTATAACTGTCATATTTGTTTTGTTACATATATCTTATGCTTGGAACTTACTTATTCAAAGTGTGCTAGTTGATATCTTCCGTAAATGAAGAATTATGTAATAGTTCCTCATTTTTGCCATGTTGTTTTACCTGTTTTCGCTACTTTGTTGCAGTCAGATTTGAAATTGAAGAAGTTCTTGCACATAATAGAGAACTCTTTGTGTTCCCTGTTATCTATGATTCAAAGAGGTATCTTGGTTTCTTTATACACTCTTCTTTGTAATGTGAGTTCCATGTATAAATATGAAGTGTGTATATTGATGTTAAGGGAAAATAATAAATAACCACTTAAATGTAATGACATGTTGACTTAGTTTTGATTCAACCATTGCCACTTAAGTCATTAATATTGCAACCTTGAGTTATTTGGGGGTTGATCGATGCATTAGGTTCAATTTGCAAAGAGAAAATAATCTAGGCCTTCAAGCATCTTCTGCCACATTAAGCCACTAAGTGCTAGGTCTCGTTTATGAGTTGAAGTGAGATCGATTGTTCTGTTTAGGTGTCACTAGTGTTCTCAAAAGCACTGGAGTTGCCTGGGCAGGCACCCAATGTGGCGACTTAAAAAGCACCTCAAGTGGATATTTGTGAGTACAGCGGATCCCATGAAAGAACCTCCTCTTATAACTGCAAACACTGTTCTGTCCATACTTGCTGTAGATTACCCAGTCGACAAAGTAGCATGCTATGTCTCAGATGACGGGGCAGTGATGCTCACCTTTGAAGCCCTTTCCGAGACATCAGAGTTTGCAATGAAGTGGGTCCCATTCTGTAAGAGATTCAATATTGAGCCTAGGGCCCCAGAATGGTATTTTTCTCAGAAGGTTGACTATTTGAAAGAGAAAGTGAATCCTGAATTTGTGAGAGAACGCCGCACCATGAAGGTCTTCAGCTTTTAACCTTTTCAAGTTTGTTGTGTGACTTTTATCTACTCTTGTGTGTGAAAGCCAATGTGGCGTCTTTGCCTTTTACATAATCAAGGAGACTGCTTGTTTCTAGATGTCTTATATTGGCTCTCTCACCTTTATTGTTGCAGAGAGAATATGAAGAGTTCAAAGTTCGGATAAATGGGTTGGTGGCAATGGCACAGAAAGTTCCTGAAGAGGGTTGGACAATGCAGGATGGCACTCCGTGGCCTGGGAACAATGTCAGAGATCATCCTGGAATGATCCAGGTGGATGCTGTTTTCGGGAATTTTTCTATTATTTGTGGCATAAGATTTATGAAGTTGGCTTACATTCAGAGAATTTAAAGTCGTCTTTCATTTAATCATCTTTATGCAGGTTTTCCTTGGCCAAAATGGTGACCGTGATGTTGAAGGAAATGAATTACCTCAGCTAGTTTATGTCTCTCGCGAGAAGAGACCTGGTTTTGATCATCACAAGAAAGCTGGTGCCATGAATGCTCTGGTATGAATCCCTGTCTACCCGAAGTACCTTTCAAAGTCTGGACTTACTTCTCAGCTGTTTATATCATCTCTCTCAAATTGCTGAATTACCTGCTATTTTGTGAGTCGTTAATCAAGGTGCGGGTCTCAGCAGTCATCACAAATGCCCCTTATTTGCTAAACGTGGATTGTGATCATTATATAAACAACATCAAGGCTCTTCGAGAAGCCATGTGCTTCATGATGGATCCAATTTCGGGCAAGAAGATATGTTATGTGCAATTTCCACAGAGATTTGACGGGATAGATCGTCATGATAGATACTCAAATCGTAATGTAGTATTTTTTGATGTAAGTAAACATAAATATAGGCCTCATTAATATCGTAATGTTCTTCCTTTCCTTTTTTCAGAAAAAAAGCAAATTATTCATATATACTTATGTCTATACTGTTGAATCCAGATAAATATGAAGGGTTTGGATGGTAAACAAGGACCAATTTATGTCGGAACTGGTTGTGTCTTCCGGAGGCAGGCTTTGTATGGATATGATGCCCCAATAAAAACGAAACCTCCCGGGAAAACATGTAACTGTTGGCCAAAATGGTGCTGCTTGTGTTGTGGATCTAGAAAAAGAGGTAGGAAAATGAAGTCCGATGAGCAAAAGAAGACAGGGAGGAACAGGGAGGCTTCAAAGCAGATTCATGCACTGGAAAATATTGAAGAGGGAATTGAAGGTGCCCATTTTCTATCTAAATTAATCTTTGGACTTGCATGTTGTTCCACTTGTATCAAGTAGTTGATTTTCCAAATATATGCTTTATCTGAAATCTTCATTTTTTACGCTGCATTCATTTCTACGGTTGTGATTTCACATAGTAGTCTTATGGCGCTTGCTTGTTATTTCTTATAATAGAAATGGATAGATGCAAAATGATACGTACTTTTTGGAACTATATTTCAGGTATAGACAATGAAAAATCATCACTAATGTCCTGAGTAAAGTTCGAGAAGAAATTCAGTTAATCCCCAGTTTTTATAGCTACAACCCTGATGGAAGAAGGTGGTGCCCCAAAGGGAGCCACTACTGCATCACTTTTGAAAGAAGCCATTCATGTCATTAGCTATGGTTATGAGGACAAAACGGAATGGGGAAAAGAGGTAAAGATCTTACAATTTCAGCAGAAGTCACTGCTTTTGATACTTTATCGAGATTGTCTACTTTGCATTGTGCTTATTGTCTACTTGTAACTATCCCTTAGGTGGGCTGGATATATGGCTCCGTTACAGAGGATATTCTAACGGGCTTCAAGATGCATTGTCATGGCTGGCGATCTGTCTACTGCGTGCCTAAGCGGCCCGCTTTCAAGGGTTCAGCTCCAATAAACCTATCAGATCGCCTGCATCAGGTTCTCCGTTGGGCTCTTGGAAAGGTTGAGATTCTTTTGAGCAGGCATTGTCCGATATGGTATGGGTATGGCTGTGGCTTAAAATGGTTATAGCGGTTTTCTTACATCAACTCGGTCGTCTATCCTTTGACTTCCATTCCCTTGATCGCATATTGTACTCTTCCAGCCGTTTGTCTTCTAACAGTAAAGTTTATTGTCCCTGAGGTAAGTTCCACCACACTTCCAGGAGTTCTGTGCTTGCTCGAGCAATTGATTTTGCTTGATTGCAACAAGACCATTGCTGACTTTACCTTTTCAACATTGTTGCAGATGAGCAACTATGCTAGTCTCATTTTCATGGCACTCTTTATATCTATTGCGACTACAGGCATCCTTGAGATGCGGTGGGGTGGTGTCGGCATCCTCGACTGGTGGAGAAATGAGCAGTTCTGGGTAATTGGTGGGGTCTCCTGTCACCTGTTTGCTCTCTTCCAGGGTCTACTAAAAGTTTTGGCTGGAGACAGCACAAATTTCACGGTCACGTCCAAAGCTGGAGATGATGGAGAATTCTCTGAGCTATACCTCTTTGAGTGGACATCACTGTTAATACATCCCTTGACTCTGCTCATCCTAAACATAATTGGAGTCATTGTCGGCGTTTCAGATGCCATCACTAATGGCTACGAATCTTGGGGTCCACTGTTTGGTAAACTTTTCTTTGCTTTGTGGGTCATTGTTCATCTGTATCCCTTCCTCAAGGGATTCATGGGAAAACAAGATCGGTTACCTACAATCATAATTGTTTGGACAATTCTTCTTGCCTCGATTTTAACTCTTTTATGGGTCCGAATAAACCCTTTCATTTCCAAGGACGGCATTGTACTAGAGGTGTGTGGATTGGATTGCAACTAGGATTAGGTGAGCTGGAATGTTGTAGTCACTAAAAAATTTACCTGTAGAAATTTTGTTGCTGTATTTTGCACTTGATTTTGTTCGTTGGTTGAAGACTCGAAGAGGAGGGCACCCTTTTGCAATTGGCGGTGGGATTCATCAATGAGAAGGCTCCTTGAAGGGTATATGTACAAAAAAAGGAAAATTGAAAAGAAGAAAGGAAAAGTATGATTTTTGGCAGATGTGGGCCTTGAGTTGTGCAAAATCCTCTCGATTGTTTCCGCGTGTTTAGTGTTGCAATGAGGTGGATGAAACAAGATAGTTTGTAACTCCGGAAAAGTAAAGCTCATAGTGCTACTCGAGAAATGTAGCACTTTTTTCAAGTGATGATCTATCTTTTTATCAATGCTAGCAGAGGCTGCTGAATCATACCGTTTCCGCATTTTCCGTTGTTTTCATACTCCAATGGGACAAGCGGGATGTTTCTGGAAATATTCTTGCTGCATATGCGAGCTTCTGCATTTGTTTTATATCAGTACTTAAAACTTGTTAGGCACCCGGTTCTTGTGAACATGGTACACTTGTCGGGTGGATGGACTTGGACGTGGAGACGGAAGCGATTATTGCACTGGTCATTAAAATTTGCATGCGGATGTCAAATCTATTTTCAGAAAGCCGCATGCACTGTGCAGCGTGATCAGGGGATTAACTTTGTTAGTTAAGCTATGATGATTTTTCCCCATTTTAATAATTTAGATTGAGAATTAGGATTCTGTATTCTGTGTTCTTGCATTAGTATCTTCACGCAAAAACAAAGATGACAACAATTGAAGCTCGTGGTGTTTTACTTTAGTGAAGGGTGTCGTGCCAAGAATCCAACACAAGCGCACTTTTAGGACGTTCAGCCTGACTCAGAATTTTCGTAGTTCACACAATTGGCTGTTTTCCCGACAAGCTTCTATCTTACAAGAGAAGATCGACTCGATAAAATGGAAATACACAGTTCGCTGTGGTCTTGTAACACGTCTCTTTCTTCATGTCAATTCCTAATTCAATATTTTCATTGCCATCACCTTGATAACTCGGATGACATTGAAACACATCTAAAGGAGCACTATCACTTGCATAAACTTTAGCACGTTCCTTCTCACTTGCATAAGGCACTAACATTTCCTCGGGCACTCCCATCTTCCAACTTCTCAAGATCGATATACTCTGCAATCATGGCAGAGACTTCCCGCTCCATTGACTCTTTCTTGTTCTTGATTGTAAGCTCATTTACAGTTTTGGCAGTCAATGCCATGGTCGTCTGATGTGTCCGTCCCTTCATGTTCCTTAGCATGGGAGTATTCTGACATAGCCATGTCCTCAGGATGCTCATCGTCGGTGACTCTGAGGACAGCTCCCCCGTCTTCTTTGGTTTTCAACGGAGACTTGTTTAAAAATTAATTTGTGCTTTCTTAAATTCCGCAGTTTGCTCTGCAGGATGATCCTCGTGATCTTTCAAACCTTCTACAGCAACTACTGGAGCATTTTCTCCCAACTTTGTGCTCCTTACCTTACAGTATCGGCAATGTTTACATTTCAATTACTAAGTCTCGCTTCGTCGGTGTCTGCATCCACTTCACTTTCTGAGTTGTCAGCAAAGACAGGGCTCATTGTAAGTATGTCTGCTACTCCACTTGACTCTCCAAAGACTTGTTTTCTACATTGGGAAACAAAACACTTATCCAATATAATCAACAAAGCGAATGTAGGAATTAAGGGTTTACATTATGAAATGAAGATGTGAATAAGTACTTACTGTGAATCAACGTATCTATGATTGGTGAAACCGAAGAGATTTTAGGATATTTGCTCCTGTCTTGTTTTTAGATTTAATCTTTTCTAACTTCAAGAGGATTGTAAGTAGCTTCACTTCGTTTCAATCTCAGTATGACAATGGCCATTAAAACGGTTAATATCATAGGATACTATCCATGTTTTTTTGCATAGCAATGTATACATACCCTAAAAATCAGTCTAGAGGACAACTCCACAGTTTAAAAGGAAAAATAGCTATATAGATGAGTACCTTTACTACAGCTGTACGTATAACAAGCAGCACAGCCACCATCCCCCACTCGTACATCAGCTTCAGCAGCCCTTCCAATGGCACAAACTGCTGCACTCAAACCAGCCCCAACTGAAAAATGAGCAGTACCATCAAATGTCTTCACAGCCTCAGTTGATCTCAACACTATAACGAAGTCTGTCAATTCTCCTCCAGCCTGCAATCACCCTTGACTGGTTACTATTGACTGGAATAAGGATATCTCTACATAAAAATATAACACAAAATCAAACATTTCTTGCAGGGATAATCTTTTCATTTATGTATTTGATTTTTACTATTATTGTTGTTATCATTTCGGGAGGAAGGGGAATCGACTAAAGATTTCTTTAGTTGATTTTCATGTTTTATGCAAGACTTCTTTGCTCGAGCTTAAGCCACACAACCAGAAGCTATTAATGCGATAGACATGTTAACAAAAAGGGAACGATTATAAGTAACACAAGGGCAATCTCTGGCTCAGGGACTTCTCCCACTTCCACAAAAAAGCAAAACACAAATTCAGAGAAAGGGAACAGAGATGCAGAAAGGAACTTGAAAACTCAATGGCAACATGGTAATCAAACAAAAAGTCCAAATCTCATCCTGAGAAATACTGTTCTTAGATAGAGTTCCAGAAAGGAGAAACAAATGGCACATTCCATGAAATAGAAGGATGACAGACCAGACATTTACAAAGGAAAATTCTCACAGAGACCATGGAAATGAAGCAGACAATACGTCAAGCATTCCAGATGGAGTAAAAAATCAAATTGGTGTTTATTATCTAAACAATCATTTTGAGCACGTTGATTCACGTGGTTAATCTGCAGACTGCATGAAAGCCAAAAACACTTGTTGGTTCCGACGCTTGGCCCTTAAGGTTGATGAAATCAAAATCCAGGTATACGATAAAACAAGCCTACAGAAGGTGGAGACCATGAGCTGTCTTCCCTACGAGCAACCAAAGGCCTGTTCCAATATTGTAGGTTACCATCATACCAACTTTCACAACAGTAATTATCGCATACATGACTGTCTCGACCTGCTGATTTACACCACCAGATGAACACAAAATACACAAAGTATTTTATGTAAATTCTCAACTTCCCTGGTCAGCGATGCTCCTAAATCAATTGCATTTCAAGAGCTCTTTCAAGCTGCTAGATGCCCACTGTTTTCTGTCACTTCCATACTGTGGAATATTTTCGTGATACAAAACAAGCTTTGAAGAGTAAATTCAGCAACCATGGTCGCAGTAGATGCATATTTGGATGAGTGTGGCACTAATGATGATGCCTCAGCTGTGCATACACCTGCCATATATCAATGACTAGTTTCTTAAGAACTCGAAGCATTTCTGAGGAGAAGTCTAAAACAGGACAAACCAAGCAATCAGAACGGTTTGTAAGGAAATAATGAGAGCAGTACACAAGGGACACATATGACATACTGTCAAGCAAGAGATGACCCCTCTTGCATCTAGCCTGCACTCCACTTGGATTTGTGCTTCGATTTCTTGTCTCGTTTCTTACTACTGCAAAGCATCAATCTCATAGGTTTCACATGCCAATTGTTATCAAGAATAAAAGAAATCAGAGGACAGGGGTTTGAAGGAATTACTCATCATGTGAACTGAGGCCCCAACAAGACCTCAGCTTCCTGTTGATGTGTTTCATATCTTTCTCAGAAGGGAATTTATATGTCCTAACCTGTATTCAGTCAGCAGCATGAAGAACAAATTAGAAACTTTTTATCAATACCTAGAACTTGGTTCACATGACTTGCATTTTCAAGTAGAATTGAGATCGCAAGACCAGTTATGCTTTTATATTTTGAGATAAATGCGAGAAAACTTGAGGATTTACCGAGGAATCTATTGCATTCAGATGCTGAATGAGCTCTGTGCTGCTGTGAATGGAATTTTGGCGTATGAGCATGTTCTCTAGGTATCTGAAAAGAAGCATAAATTTCAATTGACTCAATCATCATTACAACTAAGGTACCAAGAGAATCAGACCAACTGGCTGCCCCAATGTAGAGATGTCTATGGCAAGTAATTCTTATTGTTGGTTTCATAAAAAAAAAAAAAAAAAAAAAAATTGAGTTGCTTTTAACCTTTCATAGTCCAGAACTCTATGCACCTCATTAGCATGACACAAAGCCGCCAATGCCAGCTGCACCAGA
Organism: Eucalyptus fibrosa; assembly: GCA_017140475.1. Classification (NCBI taxonomy): domain Eukaryota; kingdom Viridiplantae; phylum Streptophyta; class Magnoliopsida; order Myrtales; family Myrtaceae; genus Eucalyptus; species Eucalyptus fibrosa. Next base: position 10,909,308 of record CM029511.1, read on the forward strand.
AATCATAAAAAAGCCTTTAAGAATATAACATGGGAGTTCAGCTACACCATCAAACTAAGGAGAAATTCTAAAGGATTTATTCAGTGAGGTAGAGACCAAGATCTTGGAAGCGCTCAAGAGTTATAATTTCCAAACACATCCACTATTACCGGTATTGCAGCCAACATTTCTAAAGGTTACAAAATTGCTCCTGCACCATATTTCTCTGTTGCCCAGATACCCATTTAACATGTTGAAGCATCTGACATGAGTTCAACTCCTTTTTATTCGAACAAATCTATACTCCTCATATAGAGTATATAAACCTAATGGGAAATTATCCAAAAATTGAAAGCAAGTTGCCGGGCCTAAAAATTTGCTCATGAACCAAGTAAAAATAGAACTATAAGAAAAGGAAAATGCAAGAAGTACCTGTCCAGGAGGAAAGAGAAGTGGTGCATCAGTAACCACAATTTTGTCTACCTCCTCTTTTGCAGTTTCCTGGAAATGATCAAGAACCATAATGCAGAAAATTAGTGTGACATAAGGATATGAGTAGTCTATTTCCAAAAGTACACATTTGCAGCAGTAATAAAAATAAGAAGAAGAATATAAACAGGAACATATAAAACGAAACAATTGACTTAATATACTGTTGAACAAAGATTCTATAACGCTTGGGTCAGAGGCTCTCACATACATAAGGCAGAAGCCATGTAATAACACTATTTGAAGTTCATCAAAAGCATGCAAATTTCTGAGCACAAACATCCCCAGCAGTATGGCGAAATGCTAGATGTCAGCTCAACCCACCTGCTTATTGTAGCCTTTAAGCTTAATTTCCTTCCAAGGGTCATGCTTCTCTAATGTCAAGCAACTAAGCTGATGCACATGGGGTGGTTTTGTGTTTACTTCCCACAAGTTATGCTTACAACTAAGGTTCTCACTCAGTTAGATCTGTTAAGAAGCGAATAAGTTTATTGAGGTAGATATACAGTTCCATAAAGTGCTAAAGACTGGCCTAGCGCATACACAAATATAACAGGGCAACAATTTGGCATTTCTCAATTGCATGTTCATCTACAAACAGATACGCTCAATTTAACAATGGTTTAAGGCGATGACCCACTAAGCATATGAGGTGGTTGTTGTCATAAGGAACTGGCATCGAAAGCTTTCTCCCTTGAGTTAAGTTCCTTAATAGGCAAAACTCCACTACAATTGAGAGGAGATCCTTCATCTCAGCCCCACTAGCTGTGACCAAGACTCTACCATTGGAGTTAATGGTTATTTTTGAATTTCGGACCAAATCTCCCATGAAATCTGAGAGAGCGCTCTGAGTGGAAAATTGAAAGTTAGGCTAGACGAGAGAAGGAATGATGGGCAGGCGATGCATGTCAGTTTCCACTGAGTGAAGACCTGTTAAATCAGATACTAGAGACATATCTAGTCCAGCCTTTTCAGCACAACTCAATCCAGACATGCGAATCTCAAAGACTTCTCTCTGCATGGTGGATTGTTCAGCAATTCCGGTGCCTAGGGGCCCAGTAGTTGAGTGGACATCTGCAATCATAATAAATAAACCATTACTTGACCATCCCCTCTCACGACAAGTAACCTATTTAACTACAAAGAGCACTGCAAAACATGCCCTACAAAAGCTATATTGTTTTCTTTAGAAGCAGATCTTGGTTTCAGTGATCTCCTAAACCTATATAGATGGTTCAGCACTTTAGCCAGTTCTACCAACCTCAACAGTAATCCCCCATTTGTTGTTGAAATTCAGTTTCCATGAATTTTCTGACCATACAAATGCAAGTGCCATGAATAAATTGCTAGTTTCAATTTCCATTAAGCGTATGATTCTACAAATTCGTGTGGCCTAATATAATTGCTTATACCATCAAGCACTTGCAAAAGGATACAAATTCATATTCTTAAGTAGTTTTGTGGTAAGATGATTTAAAACTATAAGGGTGATAAATAATAATGGGCCCAAAAAATTTAATTATCTCTGTGGCATGAAGGGTGAGATTTTCATCAAATGAAATCGATGACTTGAAGCTTGTAATTAACAAATTTACATGAGAAATAAATTATACCCAGAAGGAACGCGAGCACTTTATTTCAAGGTCTCTCCTTTTGGACAAGCTGACATATAACGTGAATTGATTTAAAAAAAAATAAAAAATAAAAGAGAGAGAGATCTTCAACTGAGTATTACGTGCATACCTTGCAAATCTAGAATCATGGGATCTTTCTCCACAGAATCAATCTGCACACACTGCTTTGCTGCTAACAGTACATATAGGGGTTCCACTGCCTCCTTGAATTGATTAGGACTGAGGGTCATGGATCCCAATCTTATAATGTCTTGTCTTGTCCTAGCAGCAGGCAAAATTGGCTGAAGATCCTACACTTTCCATAATTAGATTTCCCGAATGCAGGATGCAAAATAACAAGGAACCGACACCTGACCAACATTAGCCATTTCTATAATCTAACATAGAACAAAAGAAAATCCCTAGCAAACATCACTGCACATAGATCTAAACCACCCTAAACAATTGAGGAGGTCAGAATCAACAAAGACAAAGCTTCGCAACGTGCAAGCACCAATGAAAAGCAAAATTTAATTGCAACTTCGCAGCACTCTTTAAACCCGAAATAACCAAGCTTGGAGCATCAAGCCACGGAGGTCAAGATGGAGTTGTAAAATTTCAATCTTTTAGACAAAGAGTGGTGAAAAAACAAAAAACTCGTGATCAAGAGATCTTACATAGATGAATCTCCTAGAGAACCAGAGTTCTGCAACACATCAGAGACCCAGTCAACGACGTGCACAGTGCAGCATCGAAACTCACAAAAGCCGCAGTTAACGACGAGCTACAGAGCTAAAACACCACACGACCCAATCAAAGACTGAACGCCAAGCAGCAAGCACGGAGCTGCCACGACAACAGAACAAAATCGACAACACCGCACAAGAATCAACCGACGGAAGCTATCCAAAGCGCTTCAGCAATCCCTAGGCACGAAACCCAGTTCGTTCCGATTCGAATTCGCGACGGACGGAATCGAGAGGAACCGAGAGAAGTCGAGACTCACCCTGACGACTCTGCTCGCGCCCTTGCTCCTGACCAAGAACGAGGCTCGGCGGATAACCATGCGAAGCCATCAAGCAGAGCTCCGCCATCATCGACCAAGAACGAGGCGAGGAGGAAGCGCTTAGGGTGAGTGAGAGGGCTCGAGACAGAGAGGAGGGGGGCGCTTGGGGTGATTGAGAGGACTCGGGACAGAGTGGAGAGGAGTGCTTGAGGAAGAGAGAGGCAGAAGCGGGAAGAAATAGCGCGCGCTCCGTTGAAATGAAGAGAGAGAAAATGCAGCAGGCCTCTCCTTCTTCGCCGCGCCGTCGATCCCGCCCAAGTCCGCCGAGATCTCCCTTGCGACGGAGCGGGCTAGCGTCAGGGACAGCGCCCGGTCAGCGGCGGGGAGCCTGGTGCCGCTCGGGAACGAGACCAAGATGACCAGCGAGGCTTTTGGGCAGGCGGAGGCGGAGGCAGAGGCGGAGGTGGAGACGGAGGCAGAGGCGAAGGCGGAGACGGAGCCGGAGCCGGAGGAGGTGGGATGTGCGGAGAAGGAAACAGAGGAAGGCTTTGAGCGTTCTCGGTTCTTTTACGAGGAGAGAGAGAACCGGCCTATTCAAGTGAGGAGAGAGAGAGAAATTTTGAGCGGGAGGAATATGCTGACCGTCCTTTCTTTTCTGCAGGTGGAGCCGAGCCGAGCCAGCCGAATACCAGCCCTTTTCTCATTTTCCAGGGGTCCCGCTCGGGACAGGTGTCGGTACCTGAGTGGTTTGTGCGCACCAGGTCAGCGGATGACCTAGCGCGCACGAACCACTGAATATTTTCTCAGGGGGAGGGGAGAGGAGAGAGAGAGAGAAAAAAAGAAAGGGAGAGAGAAAAAGAGAGAAAAGAAATAGAAAAAGAAAATAGTACAATAATAAGAAAATTACCTTATTCTTATTACCACTATTATTTTCCATTTCTCTTTCCCTTTTTATTTTCTTTCGGTCTTCAATCTTTCCTCCGATAATTTCTTTCTTGAAATTTCGGACTCGTCAATAAATTGATAGGCGATGAGACGGTCCTAAAAATGAATTGTGACACGCTCGAATATTCAATTCCCGAAACCAATTTAAATTTCATGGTTAAAATCAATCAAACGCGATTTTAGTCCAATCCAACCAATTGAGTAGCTTTTAGGGATTTTACCGTGGATACATCCCTTAACGGCTTCACCCAATAGGTTAGTTAACTCGTGAGTGATCAGCTCAGAGAAAAAGGACCATAGGCACGTTGACGACATGTCCATTTCACTTTATCGAAACGGGGTCGAATTTCAGGATGTCACAGATACTTCACCTATATGAGCTTAGAAGTGGTGCCGCTTTTTACGAAAGTTAGGGTTGCTTTCTAGAGAGCTCATGAAACAGGATCAAGCACAAGGTTATAATAGTGCGGAGTAATATAGAACTTCTCGCTGAAACAAGAGGTTAGTGTATGTGCGGTATGTCCGGTTCTATTATATAAAAGTATAAGTTTAAAGCCGAGCTACTTGTCACTTTGATAGAGCTTTGAGATACTTGCACTAAGTAAAGGTTTAACTCGAAAGAGACCTTTATGTATGTATATTAATCTCACGGAAATTTTGGCTGTATATTTCTAATGTTTTAGTTTTTGTTTTTGTTTTATAAACAAAAGTGGGGGATTGTTGGTAATTTGTTTATAAAACAAATGAAGAGGTGCCTTGTCCCGCATCGAAAAGATATGAGTGCGCACGTGGACGGAATTTGGCACTAACCAACGATCATTATTTTTATTTATTGAAAATTCGGATTTATTTCTATAAAAAATTAATTATAAAGTCTTGTTGAAACAATACGACTGTTCACGAAAAGTTACAATTATTTTTTATTTATTTAATTCCAAATTTCTTATGTCTTTTCAACGTAACCTTTGAGACATACTTGTTCATTTTACAACCTTTCCCGAAAGGTTGTCTTTGTTCTTTTGCAATCTTTTGAAGAGTTGCATTTATTCGAAAGACATATATAAGTACATTTGTTTTGAGATCAGATATATATCTTCTTCCATTTTTTCGTTTTCTTTAGAGAGAAACTGCAGCCATTATTTCTAATTGTTTCTCATGAGAGACCCTGGAGAAATACTAGAATTGCTATCTGGTATTCTTACTTGAGACTTTGTTGTATCCTTGAGGAAATTTGCCGGTGACCATTAGCAATGTAGTGGGGTAAATAAATCATTAAAGAAAGTGATATCGCGCCTCAAAGTCCGACTCGAGTACTCTAATAATCCAACTTCATTGTTCTACCCAATTCGAAGCCATATTTTCCCAACAGGTGGAAGTGTGGTTGGTACTTTGTCAGGGAAGGAAAGACACGTGAGGTTTTGGAATTTGCAGAGAATTGTTACGTTACTCTGTGGATAATCGGAAAGAGTGTCGTTACATGGAAATTATTTACAGAAAGCGGTCAGAGAGAGAATTACATAAAAATACACTACATATTCACTGGATCAATGAAATTGGGTTGTTTTAGAACTTTTAAAAGTGAGGTTTTATGAAATAAATGACGAATACAATTGGTAACTTCTATACAAAAAAAAAATGAAAATGTATCTTCCATGAACCTTCAATTTCTCACAATGGAGTACCTATGCACATGCACGAAATTAATAGATAAGTATCTCTTATATATCAATGGAGTTTTTTTTAACTCTTTGAGTATCCTACTAATTTCCATCAGGTGGGTAGTCCCTTCATTTCACACATATCTGATAGTTTTTATATTACATTTTTTTTAAATCTTTTAGTTGCCACATTTGATTGGTATTTTTATCTCAAATTATAATCGAAGTTGATTTTGGTAGTTCAATGTTCCGGTTGATGGTCAGCTTAAAAAACAATAGGAAATTGAGCGCAACTCTCATTGATCTTATCTTTATTACATTTTTTTTGGGCATTATAGGAGACACGATACCTATTGACTCTCGTCATGCATGAATCAATCCTCAGCAATACTCCTTACTGTCTCAGAGGGCTTGCCGAAGTCAAGGAAATTACAAACTATTAAGTTCACATGCCTCACGAGGCTACTTGATCTATTCGTGCTTGAGAAATGTACAATCATTGGAACTATTTTATTTAGAAAGAGCTGTTGAGATTCAAGGTTTGGGGAATCAGGATCTTTGTTGCATGTGATTCCATTGAAAGATTACCTAACCTATGCGAGTTGAAGAAGCTAAGTCCTTTTGAACTCAAAGGTTGTATCTAAGACCCATGGAAGGCCGCAATAGCTTAGAGTTTACAAAGTACTAGCCAAAGGTAAAGAATCTCTTGAAATGCGTTGCCCAATGTAACAACTGTAGTGGCTATTGTGGTAAGAGAATACCGTGACATGTGAGGTGGTTATGGTAGACTTGCAATATTTTAACTAATCTTTAGGTGTCATGGACTCTAATTCCTCATCTTAAGTATCATCTTATACAACATAGGTATGCATTAAAAACTCGAGTTATCAATAACTCAGCCTATTCTAATTTGTGAGTAATACTACTTAAGTATTAAATTATGAATCGGGATTTTGGTCTTGTTTCATCAAATTTTAGATATTCAAAATTGAATTATACTATGGACTGCTGACATTAAAGCAGATACATATAAATAGGGTCTCGACTATTAGAGGTCAACGTCCACACGCAAATTGTGCTTTGCACTAACATTGTAGCTTATCTTCGCCCAGGCCCATCAATCTATAATAAAAAAGACGTAGAGATGAGCTGCAGATGGTTTGCATAGAGAAACAAAGTGGACGAACAATACAACGTTTTCACTCTCTGCAATGGTGCATGGAGATGTATTATACAGGGGTGAGAGGTTTTTTTTTTTTTTTTTCTTCTAATTAATATATTTCTAATTGAAAACCACACCACCTGTTTTTGGTATAACTATTGAATATGTGATTTTTGTAATTAAAACTTTTATTATGTCCTCGGTCAATAGAAGAACGACTTCTATTGCCGCATTACACTATTTATACATGCATGCTGACTATTTGATTACATCAAGATATATATAGAATTGTATGAGTAAGTATATTTTACCATCGGTTAAAATCAATTTTATATTTTTCCATTGGTAAAATCATTTTTTGTTTTGGGTGATCAACCGAACAGAGAGGCAGCTTTTTTTCTTTCTTTTTTTTTTTTTTCAGAATATTTGCCGTTGTTATTTGTAAAATAATTGATACAAATTTGGGACTAGATTTGTAATCATTATATGGTTGTGGCCACATTAACACGATGAAGTTAATATTAATATTCATATGTATGAAGTTTGAATGACATATAGGACAGTACGTGTATGATGTTGTATTGACATCTAGAGCGTGAGGTTGATATAACACAACACTTAATAATTGCCACATGAACAATGAAGACACAAAGGCAACTTTAAATTTACCATGATTAGCTAAATAACATCACTTTCTTTTTTGTCATCATTTTGGTAAAGCATTATGTCTATCTTTCCTTCTATTAAATTGAAATCGTGATTAAAACTTTAGACTGAAACTGAACGTAGCCTCAAATGAGAGGTGCAATTGGTGGCAATATCGTAGAGAGGTTAAAAATAATGAAGAAGTTGAATAAAAGGAATAGACAAAATAATAGTTAAGAATATTGAAGAGACTTGATTACATTATACGTGAGGGATGAAGGAATGATTAAAATAATGATTTATAGTGGAAAAACACAAATATTTGATTACGAAGCAGAATAATAATGAGAGGATATAGACCTGACAAGATGATATTAAGAAAAAAATAAAATTTTCCAATCCTGCCTTAGAAAGAATATAGGTCTCATTAATGAAAAGTTGATACGAGTACTTTGGATTCTCATATTTCCCTTTGTTTTCCCTCACAAGTAAGAGGAAATATTTTGTGGACCCATAGGAAATTTGTTCTCTTCAGTTCTCTTCTCTAGATCAATCAAAACATGGGCAGTGTAATTAATACATGGTTTTCTCTAATTAAAAGGAAAGAAATGAATAGTTTCTTCTAAGGGAGAGATGAAATGTGGTGAAAATTGCCATAATAATTTTCGTACATTCCAATCTCGAGCCGAAGAGATTTATTGATTATGTTAAGGCCCAGGTCTAGGGTGCACCAAATTGGATCTAGAAAGGGACAACGATTATAAATATTCTATAATGCTCAGAGGGTGTTTATTATATATGTAAGCAAATCTAGATTATTGGGAACAGATATGTAAAGGTTGAAAAGGACAAGACGAGCGCATGCATGCATTGGACAAGGACAGGCCAGAGAGCTTGGCCCCTTTCTTGAGACGGGCTGACACGTCTCTTTTGTCGGTTAGTGCAGTTTGGTTGTGCCCTTCCCTGGGACAAGAAAATCCGACTTGGATTTTTCTGGACTGGGACGTGCAGAAAGAGAGAGGTACGACGGAATGGGGTCCCTTAGCGTGAGGTTGACATGACAAGGAGCTTTAATAATTTCTACGTGACCCACGATGTATCAGGTCGTACCCCATCTGCAGCACGTGGTTGACGTAACACGATGCTTTAATAATTCCCAAGTGACCAACGACGGTCAAAAGCCAACTTAACTCAACCCTAGTTAACTCTCATCCTGATTTTGCGCTGTCTTCTTCCTCCTCCACCTCATCTGCATTTTAGAGAGAGAGAAGGTGTGTGTGGCTGGTACGTGTTATGGAGGGAGAGACAAGGTAAGGATTTGGGGGTCTACAGTGAGAAGCGTCGGTTTTGTGAATTGTTACGTTGCTTTTGCATAGAATGAATCGAAAGGGGGTCATTTCGTGGAGGCTCATAGCAAAGAGAGGTCAGCGAGAGAGAGAGAGAAACAGAGAGAGAGAGGTGATCCCATAGAGTCCATGAACGAGGCTGACATTATCGAGTTCAAGGAACACTGCTATGGATCTCATGATCCCGTTAAACGTAATAGTTAACGAAGTGTAATCGACCAATGAAATTGCGTTTTCTTAGAACCATTAAAGTGAGGTTTTTGAGAAAAAAATATGATGAGAAAAGCAAAAGACAGGGCATTTTCCATGAACCTTCATTTTTTTCTCAATGAAGTGTTTAGGTCTCTTTGAATATTTGACTAATCTTTATTATGTGCAATGGTCCCTCTATTTCACACTCACCGAATAATACACACCGTTTTTATATTACAATCTTTTGAAAATTTGATGGCTGCTGCACTTGAAACTTTTTTTTTTTTTTGGTAAAGGTAATAATATTAATGAGGGGGACAAATGTACAAAAGATCGGATCCAAACAAGCACTCTTAACAAAGGAGCAAGAGTGACGGGGACCCGATAAAAAGCCCGAGGGCGCCAGCAAGAACACAAACGCTATGAAGCGACAATCAAGCCGTAACGACAGGAACCCGTAGTGTCCCCATCCTCAAGCCCTCAAAGCTGAAAGCGGAGAACGGATGAGGAAGGAACCTGTAACTACAAGAACAAGATCAGACCGAACCACCAACAACCTAAGGAGGAATAGCTATAGATGAAAAGATCATTGGGTGGAATCCCCACCCCCTTTGCAGTCTTCCGTTCCTCGGAGAAGGAAGAACTTCCGTGAATGTGAGTGCTTTGTCCTTAATCACCTTGATTAGGTGATTTTTAAGGGCAGGGACTACTAAGGATTCACCCCCGAAGATAATCGCATTCCTCTTCTTCCAAATGAGATGGCACAAAGCACCGAAGGAGAATTGAACTATCCTGTGGTAAAAATCCTTCCCCATGAGGAATTTCCTGGCCCAAGTGAGCGCCTCACTCCAACATCTATTCCTCCATGGCAAGTTACATCTGGCCGCCCAAAAAAAGGCCAACGAGGCGGAGATGCGACACCGGAAGAATAAGTATTCGATTGAGTCCGGTTCTTCACTACAAAAAGCACATAGATTAAAATCAATTCGACCTTGATTTAACAATCTCACCTGAGTGGGAAGACGATTTCTAGATATAAGCCATAGAATAAACTGATGGCGCGGGACTATATCAATATCCCAAATCAAAGAAGCCCACTCCACCCGATCTCTCTTGGTTCTAATGACATTCCATGCAGATGCGACCGAGAAGGAGGCTGATGGATCACCACACCAAATAAACTTATCATTATAATCCTCCAGAGTTGGTAAAGCTACACCCCATCTGATTAATATCCGAGAGAATGAGTCACCTAACGGGGTATATAAGTTAGCAACTACTGCATTATAAGGGAGCCGCATATTGTCCCTAAACAAGGGCGGAACGAATCCATCAAGAGGGCCACATGGAAGCCAGTAATCATGCCATAAGGATACCGATAGGCCATTACCAATTTTCCACCTAAACAAGGTTCTGAAATGCTTTCTAAGCTGGAGGATTTTCTTCCACGCCCAGGAGCAAGTCGCAGGTTGAGATGAAACCCAAAAATTCTTCCTTGTCAAGAAAATGGAATGAATCCACTGGCACCACATCGATTCCTTATCCGAGAAGAGGATCCATATGAATTTAAGCATAGAGGCTTTGTTGCAATCCCTGATATTCCTAATGCCAAGACCCCCTTCAAGTTTCGGAAGACATACATCCTCCCACGCTACTTTTGCTCCACCTCGACCAAGAGCTGTTCCCTTCCATAAAAATTGCCTCATAATTCTCTCGATGTCTGACAACACCGAAGCAGGAAGCATAAAGACACTTGTCCAGAATGATTGAATCGAGTAAAGAACCGACCGAATCAGCTGCAGTCTCCCTGCAAAGGACAGAAAACGATGCGTCCAGGACTGAATCCTAGCCGTAATACGCTCCGTTAATGCAATACAATCCCCCTTATTCAATCTGGTAGATATGATAGGTACCCCAAGATAGCGAACAGGGAGTTTCCCTTCCTTAAAACCAAATGCCGATTGGATTCTTTTTCGAATAGAAGGGTCACCACCTGCAATAAAAATCTCGCTCTTGTTTTTGTTAGGAACCAATCCACTCCAGGATGAGAATATATCTAAGCCTCTTTTCAGCATGGATACTGATGGCCAGTTAGCTTGAGAGAAAAGGAAAACATCATCAGCAAAGAATAGATGCGTTAGTTGGACTGGCTTACACCTCCAATAATACCTGAATTCATGATTTGAAGTTTGAGACACCAATAAACCGGAAAACACTTCCATCACTAGGGTGAAGAGATAAGGTGACATAGAGTCACCCTGTCTCAAACCACGTCCTCCCGAAAAGAAGCCATGGAGATCGCCATTTATAGAAATGGAGTATTTAGGAGTCCGAACACAAGCCATGACTAACTTAATGAAATTCTCCGGGAAGTGGAAGGCTAGGAGAACAAGTTCAAGAAACTCCCAATCTACCGTATCATATGCCTTATGGAAATCAACCTTAACCGCACATTTAGGCGGTATGGGGGAGATGAAACCCCGCAAACAATTCCTGAGCCAAGAGGATGTTATCCCTAATTCTCCTTCCTTTAACAAACGCATTCTGAGATGGACTTATCAATACATTTAAAACCGCCGCTATACGATTGGCCAAGATCTTGGTAATCACCTTATATATAGTATTACAACAAGCAATCGGCCTAAAATCCGAAACAGTATTGGCGTTAGGAACTTTAGGGACGAGAGCAAGGATGGTTGCATTTACCTCTCTCAGCAGCCGGCCGGTGAGGAAGAAGTCGTGAACCGCCTCCAGAACCAATGGACCAACGATCTCCCAGTTGGACTTGAAGAATTCAGCCGAGAATCCATCAGGTCCAGGGGCCTTACCTTTGGCTAATGAGAACAACGTAGACTTGATCTCCGCATCAGAAACCGGATTAGAGAGAAGGCACATCTGATCAGCAGCTAGAGGTTGACGAATAACCCGCTCCACCTCTTGGACGGACGGCCTGATTAACACATCATGGGGGGAGTACAATGAAGAGAAGTAGCTAATGAACACCTGTGGAACCAACTCCGGGTCAGTGATCAGTGCGCCGGTAGGATCCTTCACCGAAAGGATTCTGTTGATTAGCTGTCTCCTCTTGACAGACTGGTGGAAGAACTTCATATTCTGGTCACCCTGCTTTAGCCATCTAATTCTGGACTTTTGCCTATAATAAGATTCCTCTTGATTCCTCAATTCAATAAACACCTGACGTTGGCACCTTTCTTGATCAGCCAAAGCAAAGCTAGATGGGTTTGATTGAAGTTGAACTTGAGTGGCGTTGAGAGCTTCTCTTGCCTCAGCAGCTCTAGTCGAAATGTTAGAGAAAGCATCATGGTTGAGGGTTTTGAGTTGAGCTTTCAAAATCTTCAACCTAGAAACCAGTTTAAACATAGGGACACCTCTAACCGGAGTATTCCATACACGCTGCACGATCGCCTTAAACTCGGATGACCTATCCGAAATCAAAGTATTTGAAAGGTTTCCTCCTCGGGGCGGATGGACAATTCTTACAACCATCGGCGTGTGGTCGGATATGCCGGGATTCAAAAGGACGCCTCCGAATACGAGAAATCAAGGTTCCACTTGCTGTTAACCAATACACGATCTATCTTTCTCATATTCCTCCCGGTCCTAGATGAAGTGGACCAAGTGTACCGAAGCCCGACAAATCTGAGGTCAGAAAGATCAGTTTGGTCCAAGCACTAGCAGAATTCATCAAAATACGGAATCCAATTGGTGGCGCCTCCAACACGGTCCGAAGGATCCTTAATAGCATTAAAATCACCAGCAACTAGCCATGGTGAATCGAGGAAGAGTTCACTGCAGCGCTGGAGATTCTCCCATAACGAGTCTACGACGGGCAAACGTGTGTTCTCCGTAGACAGCCGATATACAAAAACTCCTTCCAGAAAGATTGCATTTTAAAATGCCATGCAACACTTGGTCATTAATAGAGATAGCAGAAAAGGCAACGAGATCCGGGTTCCATCCAACCCAAATCCTCCCATGCGGAGCATAATCAAAATTAGCACACCAATTCCACCCCTTAATGAGGGTGGCTGAAATAGAATCAAAAAGCTCTAAAGGAACTTTAGTTTCAAGCAAGCCAATAAAACAAAGCTTATTTACCGCTGCAAAACGTCTAATTTCGGCACGCCTAAGAGGATTTAAGATGCCTCTAATATTCCAAAAACCAACAATCATCAAAAAACAAGGAGCAAAATTACCTCTTTTTAGAGGCCCTCGAAGCTGCAACTTCCTTCTTCAAATCTTCTGGACCATCAGATAGGAGCATACGAAGATTTTCCTGAAAGTTTGCCATTAACGGCGAGGTAAGCCTTTTAGATTCGGGAATATCCCCAACTTGAGAATCTACTCCAATCAGGTCCTCTTGGATACTAGAATTACTAATTTCGTCGGAGGTATCGATTAAAGCCAGGGGATCATCCTGAGCGGGAGGGTCCGCTATAGAAGGGGATAATAATCTTGCCGGAGAATGAATCACTGGATCAAGAGATTTTGAAGGGTCGCTTGGTTTCAACATAGACAACTTTTCAACCTCCGCTTGAACAATATCTGCAGGTGCTATAGCAATTGCATCAGTAGCAACAGTAGCAGCAGCAGCAGCAGCCTTCCTTGCTGCCTGCTTCATCTTCTTTTTCTTATTTTTCCTATTAACTTGCTTCCATCCTTCATCCTCAGCAACTGATTGTGGGTCAGGTAGAGCATCCGGTCCCTGAGGAGCCGCCTTCCCCGAGCTTGATTCCCCAACATAGGAAGGCCTGTCACCAGCCACACCAGATACGGGTTTTGATGCACCCACTTTAGAACGATGGGAGACTTGAACATCTACATCTTCCGCAGAAGGATGCTGCATAACCACCTCCTTTCCTTTAGAGGAGTGGGCCTCAACAACCGGATTAGCCTTCTGGATACTTTCTGAAGCTCCCTCAGATCGTCCAGCAGAAGGACCAGGAATAACATTTTTACAGGTGTGACCAAACATTTCACATTTGGAACAAATCATTGGTTTCCATTCGTACTCAACTTCCACCACGACCTTTGATCCATTGGTAGTTAAATCAATGGTTTCGTATTGAGGTTGCTGAGTTGTCATTTCTACACATACTCGGGCAAAAGTCAACATGGACATCTTCTCAGTTTTCTGATCAACATAAAGCGGCTTACCCAAGGCACTAGCCACCTTACCGATAGCTTGAGCAGACCAGAAGGCAAACGGAAGGTTCCTTAGTCTTACCCAAACTGGAACAGATCTATGAGTATCTCTGTTTAGCTCAACCCCCGGTTTCCATTGTTGAAGGATCAAAGGAATTCTTGCAATGGTGATGGGACTGCCCTCCAGGATACTCCTTCTGAATTCGCGATCAACAATGCGCAGAAGAAACACACCACGCCTATTGGACATTACTTCTACCAAATTCGGTCCCCAAGCTCTCCTCAGGGACTCCTCAACCAGCTTAAATGGAAGATTCTTCCCAATGAATTGTCCCACAAGGCAGTCATACAACTTAGGGTCCGCGGCATCGATATCAGAATCGTCCATTTGAATAACTGGTTTGTTATTCACAATTATCGGGGGGGTAAACTCAAGGTCATATCCCTTATTCGCACCACTTGCGACAGCAGCCCAGGAACGGTTTTGAGGCTTCTTCGATCGACTCCTAGACTGAGGTCTTTTCGATTTAGAAGGCTCTCTATTAACAGGACGACTTCTTGATGTCGTTCGGGGTTTCAATGTCCCGACTCCAGCAGAAGGGGTTTTCATTTGGTTACTCACATTCGCCACAGAAGCATTCATCAAAGGATGATCATTCCTATGGGAAAACGGTCCAGACGAGCGCAATCCCTCATCATTCAGGCGAGGTCGAATAGAGTCGGCCTCCATCTCAAATTAGAATCCCAGATCTCAAAACCTAGTCCATCAACAACAAGAACAGCCCAAAAGAGAGGTAAGAACAAGCTGACCTTTAGGGAAACCTCTTCACGCTCAAGCCGGCTCACCAGAGCAACCCTCGCGCCGCCACTCAACGCTGCCTCTGCGTCCGTCCGCACCCCCGTCCCGAGCCGCCGACGATGGTCCGGCTACACGTAGACCCGAATGCAGCTCCTCTTCGTTCCAACCAAGAGCAAACGCCGTCGTCGCCGGTTCAAACCGAGATGGGATTTCCAACAAGAGAAAGAGGAGACTCACGGAGGTTATGGGAGAAGACCCCAACTCTCGAGCGCGACCCGTATCCTGGTCCCCGAGCCGTCGAAGATGGACCAGGCGTCCTCCTTCTTCGATCCCGCCAAAGCAGGCGGCCCTACCCGAGAAGGCCCTCCAACAGACAAGAGAAGTCCTCTCACGCGAATCCTCTGCAATCCTCTGCAATCCTCTTCGAGATTCTTCGATCGGCTGCAGCAAAGTCCTCTTCGAACCCGCCGAAGCAGGCGCCTCCGTCGCCGGGTTAGCCGAGAAAGCCCTCCGACGAGAAGAGAAACCCTAGCTCACAAACCCTCTGCCCTCTTTCCTTCAACCGCGCAAACCCTTGCTCTTCGAACCTCGTGACACCCTCGCTCGCGAACCTTCGCACTTTGGGTATCTTCGCTCGGACGGAGCAAAGATCTGTCCGATCCCGCCGGAGCAGGCGCCGTCGTCGCCGGCTTAGCCAAGGAGGTCTTCAGACGAGAGAGCGAAAATGGAAACCCCGCTTGAAACTTTTTTTTTTTAATCTCGATTTCTATTGGAAGTCGATTTTGGCCGCTTACCATTTTAAACTTGGGGGCTAAGCCGCCCTTCCTTTTTTGAACTTCTGACAAGGTTTGGTAAATATTTTTGGGTAAAAGTCAACAAAAATTTTAAATTATGTCCACTGTAACATATTTATTTAGAAATAATTTTGCGACACCAAAAATGTTAAAAATTATATTTATGTGATATATTTACCCTAAACTTGTAGAGTGTAATATATTTTTCCCAAATTTCTTTTTGTGACACCAAAGACTCCAAATTTATATTTATATGACACATTTACATAAAAAATTTACATCTTCTAGTTGATGTGAAACATGAGATGTACAAAATTCTCCCACAAGCGTCTATGTCCTTGTCTTTAACAATGCACATCGACTGGACTATAGATGCACATTTTATTCAAAGAGACGTCATTATTGTCATTTTAAGTTTCTCGACTCGAATTATATTTTGCACTTGGCATTATAGCTAATCATTCACTTAATTCCATCAAGCTATAATAAGAATGAAGAAGTAAAAATGAACTGTAGATGGTTTCCATAAAGAAACAGAGTAGATTAACAAGACAACGTCTTCATCCTCTGAAATTGTGCATGGAGATGTTTTTATATAAGGGTGGTAGTTTCTTTAATTAAATTTCGCCAATTAATATTCTCTTATTTAATCCTATAGTACCTGATTTTGGTTTAGTAATTGAATATTATAGATACATATGAAATATATACCTTTTTACTAGAATTTTTATTATGCCCACGGTTAATAGAAGAATAGTTTCCATGCAGCACTACACTATTTATATGACCGTTTGATTATGTCAAGTCATTTAAATTTTGGATTATATAGGCAAGAATATTTTACAATAGATTAAGATCATTTTTGTTTTGAGTTATAGACCGAATTAGGAGGATAGCTTTGTTTGGGGCTAAATATTTGTGGCTGTGCATATATTGACATGATGCTTAGAGGCTTTTTCAGCAAGTCCTTTTCTAATTTTTATTTTTCTAGGTAAACGTGTTCTTAAATAGAAGATATTCTTTGCTCTTCTGTACAATTGAAGTGGGCCTGAACATTTTCCTTTACTTCTCACATGTCAATTGTCGTACAGAGCATTTAAGTAAAAGAAAAACAGATGGGACGATCCGGTGGAATTGGATCCCTAGGTGATTGACTGAGTAGCCTTCACGTGCATGAAGTCGTATTACCCATCTGCACCGCCAGGTTGACAGAACACGAAGCTTTAATAATTTCCATGTGACCGGCGATGGCCAAACAGCAAATTTTAACGCCACCTTGGTTAACTCCTGACGTCACTTCGTTCTATCTTCCTCTTCTGCGATTTAGAGAGGGAGAGCGCAGCAGCAGCATCAGAGCATCGATGGTGGACGTGCTGTTGGCACGTGTTAGGAGAGGAGAGGAGAGGAGAGGAAAAGGGGGGGGGGGGGATGCCCGTGAGGATTTGGAATTTGCAATGGCAAGCGTGAATTGTTACGTTATATTTTGCGGAGAATCGGAAAGAGCATCATTACGTGTGGGTTAATAACACAGAGAGGTCACAGTGACAGTGGTCAGGCTCGACCATTGAATAGCTTGAGATCTGTATAATCCCTTAAATCCCGTTATCAAGTCCATGCTACACTAACATGGACTCAATGATCCCCTTAACACGATTGTTTACATACACATACACTTTAAATTCACTAGTAGAGTTAATGAGGTGTAATTAATCAATGAAATTGGGCTTTTTTTTGGAACTGTCAAATCAAGGTTCTCAAAAATAAGTGTTAATTGTGCTTATTAATCTTTATAAAATTAAATGAAAAGACATCTTCCATGATCCTTCAGTATTCCAATGAGGTTATATGTATAGCTCAAAACTTAGGTATATTCACGAGATTAATAGATAAGGGTCTTTTAAAAATCAATAGAGTATCTAGAATTCTTTAAACACTCAAATAATCTCCATCAAGTACGATGATACTTTTTTTTTTTTTTTTATGACTCAGGGAACTCGCGCACCGTACCAACACGGACAGCCCGATAAGCTCGGGGTAACGGGGGTAAACCCTAGGGCGATGCTAGCGAAGGACCCACCACCCTAATGTCGCACTTAAGATCTCGTGCGGCCAGCGGGATTCGAACTCCTCTCTTCTCACAAAGGATCATGGGAGCACTTATCCAACTGGGCCACCGCAGGCCGTGGTAAGTACGATGATACTTTTGTCCCACACACATCGGTAATTACTGGAGACATGGGCCTATGTTCCTTGAGGCGAAATACAATGACAGTCTGTAATTGAGTCCTAAAATGTATCCCATGTTTTAAACTCGGGAGCTAAGCCCTACTTCTTTTCTTTTCTTTTCTCATAACTCATGAGAAGGTTTGGAGAGTATTTCTTTTACACGTCTTGAGAGGAGAGGTGGGCCGCAGTGGTTATAAAGCAGGTCAGCGGGCTTCTCCCAAGCGATGTGGAACAGCTAGGATCCCCTTAGCATTAAATGATGAGGCATGATCAATGAAAATCTAATGATAAAAGTTGTGGATCACGAGCTTGGTAGAACTTGGAGTTGATGGTCACGGCATAATTAGCTTAAATATTAAAATGTATATGGAAATTGAGTGCAACTCTCATGGATCTTATCTTTTTAGGAGAGATGCAAGTGGAGGGAACATTTCTCACCATGGTAGAACCATTCTAGTTTGTTGGTATCGAAACTTCGTGTTGTCGCACTACTGCCACGTATTTCAAATAAACTTTAAAACTTGTCAACTCTCCTTATCGAGAAAGGCGCGACACTTTCCTGATTTGAAAGGCTTGGTGAAGTGGTGGAGGGAACTGCGAATTACTAGGTGCGAATGCCTCGCGAGGACACTTGGTCTGTCAAGCTACGGTCCTTGGAGACATCACAATTAGAAAGACTCGTTGAGATTCAAGGTTTGTGGGAACCGGGGTCGTTGCACTCAACAGTTTCCTACTTTGATTCAATTGAAAGATTACCTAATCTATGCAAGTTGAAGAAGCTTAGGTCTGTCGAATTGAAAGCTTTTCCCAAGCCAGGAGCCATGGAAGGCCGCAATGCTAGTCTTTAAAGTACTTGGAGACGAGTTGAATTAACTCTTGGAGCTACCACCTCGAAGATACAACTTACGAAAATTGTACTGTGCTGCCTATACAGGAGACATTATTGCACATTGACTTTCCACAATTCAAGTCATTTTTTTTTTGTCGAACAATTCCAGTCAAGTTCAAACACTATATTTTCTAGAAAGCTGTATGAAATTTTATTTTTTAGTTCTTCTTTTGACTTGTTTTGGCAATTCTTCTCAACAAACATGAGGAACTCATCACATCGATCATTTGAGAGTGGGTTAAGCTGAAAGTCCAATATAGGGTACATTTGTTTTGCGGAAAACTCCATGATAAAGAAAAAGTCATTTTCTAGGAATACAATTAGTTTTTTTTTTATTTGATAATATATAATCGAAATTCCTTTACGATGTTTGGACTTCATTGGAAAATGATTTTAATCTCATGATTTTATTTCAAGAAAAAAAAAGCATTTTTTAAGAATATATTTTTTTAAATTCGAATTTTTAATTATTTTTTACTTTTTAATTATTTTTAAAGATTATAATTATGGTTATTTTTTATTTTCCTTTTTCTCTTTTCTCTTTTCTTTCCTTTTCCTTTTCCTAGTTCCCCCGCCATGACTAGCTGACGACAACCACAGGCGAGCTCAAGCTCATTAGGATCAAGCGAGCTATAATGAGCTTGAGCAAGCTGTGAGTTGGCCAAGCTTGAGCTCACTTGGATCGGCCAAGCCTCGAGCTTGTTGGCCTACATCATGGTTGATTGCCGAGGTACCGACCATCGCTGAGGCACGTGGCTGGCAAAGTCGTTGAGGCATGTGGCTGGCGGAGAAAGAAGGAGAAAGGAAAAGAAAGAAAAGAGAAAAGAAGAAAAAGGAAAAAGAAAAGGAAAAAGAAAAATAATATTTGAAAATTTTGTAAAAAATAATTAAATAATAAATTTTAAAAAAATTATGAGAATGAAAGTTTCATTAACCAAGGGCCCAAAGAGTAGAATAATATTTGGGAAAACGTTTTCCAATTCCTTTATAGGGGAAATCATTTTCCTCAAGTCAAAAAATGAGTAAAATGTTTTTTGCATAATAAATGCATCCTTAGTTTTATTATCAAGCATGTGGCCGCATTGAATGATCAAGAAGGCATAATGAAACCATTAGATGCCGAATCTGAAGGGGTACGTCTTGTTATGAGACATTTGATTGGTGGCTGTGGTAACATGACTCTTGCCGATGTTATATTGAGCTAGTTATAGGCTAGCTTCAACTCTAATGCAACTTGAAGAGCGGGGTTGGCCATTGAAGAGCGTATGAGGACTCAAAAACATTTTCCTACACCTATGTCCTTACAAGTGCCATGATAAATTGAATTTTTGGCATTTGTAGTAAAAAATTTTAAAAACGGTGAATATATACAAATAAACTATAGATTTTCATATTTTTATAATATACGTAAAACATATGAAGGTTAAATTAAATAATTAAGACATACAAGACATTCCAATAAAAGTTTATATTAGTTGCTTTTATCCAATTTTATATCAGTATAAAGCAATCAAAAATATGAAGCTAAAGCAATCGAAAATGGAATTGCTTAGATCACATGAACAAATCTAACTTGCTTATATTATTTTGCACTTGAAAGAGTTTAAAATATCTAATTGTTTAAATTTTCTTTAAAAAATCCAATAGGTTTATACCAACTACGTATCACTAATATATGTGAGCCAAATTATATATATATATATATATATATATATAAGTCCTCAAAATCTCGTAAGAGAAGATTAAAAAAGTCAGCATATTAATTCTGTTGTATATATTTCATTGATTGTAAGAATCATTAAGGGCATGCGTTTTAGATTTTGAAAAAACTCTTGTTTATTAGATCGACCGTAGTACTACTGTGAGAAAGTTAGTTTCTATTCTATTATGGATGTGAACTCACTTTGAAGACCCCCCGCACAACACAAACAAATCCTGTTATCTTTCTATAATTTTAGCTGTACTCTCTAGACATTTCATTGTTGATTAAATTCCGGCTTGTATCTTTGTTGTAGTTTCCAAATATTTATCGTCGATTAAATTTCAACGTGTATTCTTACTGTAATTTTTTAGTACTTCGTCGTTGATTAAATTATGATATTTTATCTTTATCTTATATACTAAAATGATGATTAAATTCCATTAAAGTATATGTATCAGAGTCCTTGTGTGCTTGTGAATTTTATGTTCGGAATCGCCACAAAACCTGCCTTCTGTCATTAAAAAAATTGAAGAACAACTTTCGGTGAAAAGTATTTCATCGTCAAGACAAATTTTGGCGACAATTAGACAACAATAATATATTGTACATATATGTGAGTGAAATCTTCGCAAAATAGTCCTAAAAATTATTGTTCAAACAGATTAAAATGTCTAAAAAGGTCAGCATATCAATCCTATAGTAGATTTCTCCATTGATAATCAGCGTCATTAAGGACAATGCGTTATAAACTTAAAAAAAAAAAAAAGTGCACGAATTTCTTATTAGTTAGATTGATCACAATACTCTTTCAGAAAGTTAGTTCTTTTCTATTGAGCGTGTAAGCATAATTTTTCACGAGAGATATTCTTTTGAATGACACAACATATGTCAACGTATAGATGTAGTTTTCATACTGGTTAAATTAGATGAATTATCAAGAGAACCAAGTAATAATCATTTTCACTTTTATTTGAAAGCAATCAATTATTTATCGGTAGCGGTCATTTTTAAATATTTTTCTAATGACCAATTAATTCATTAAATAATGGATCCATTCTCCAACAAAGACTTTATTCGGTCATTGTAAATTGTTTTTCCTTAGATAGTGGTCATTTTTCTTTAATTATTTATCTTTTTTTAATGACCAATGGTTGTTTTCTTATCCATCATAAAGCAGTAGATTCGTTATATGATACTTCTTTCGGTCATTTTAAAATGTTTTTCTTCGGTAGTGGTCATTTTTTAAATTATTTTTCTTTTATGATGATCAATGGTCATTTTGTCATTAATTTATAAAACAATAGATCTATCCTCCGACGTAGATTTCTTTAGGTCATTTTATAACATTTTTCTTTGGTAGTAGTCATTTTTTAATTTTTTTTATGATGACCAATTGTCATTTTTTTTATTAATTCATAAAGCAGCCGATCCATTCTTTGATGCACACTTCTTTTGGTCATTAAATAATGTTTTTTTTTTTTGGTAGTGGTCATTTTTTGATTTATTTCTCTTTCTAATGACCAATTAATTCATAAAGCGGTAGATCCATTCTCCGACATAGATTTCGCTCGGTCATTCTAAAATCTTTTTCATTGGCAGTGTCCTTTTCTTTAATTATTTTGTCCTTTTTGATGACCAACATCTATTTTCTTATCCTCATAAAGTAATAGATTGATTTCTGACGCTTCATTCGGTCATTTTAAAATGTTTTTCTTCGGTAGTAGTCATTTTTTTTTATTATTTTTCTTTTATGATGACCAATCGTCGTTTTTTATTAAGTCATAAAGCGAGAGATTTATTATTTGACACACACTTCTTTCAATCATTGTATTACGGTTTTCGTCGGTAGTGGTCAGTTTTTAAAATATTTTTCTAATGACCTATTAATTCATTAAGTAATGGATCCATTCTCCAACATGACTTCGTTCGGTCATTGTAAAATGTTTTTCTTCGATAGTGGTCATTTTCTTTAATTATTTATCTTTATATATATATGACCAAAGGTTGTTTTCTTATCCATCATAAAGCAATAGATTCGTTACATGATTTCTTTTGGTCATTTTAAAATGTTTTTCTTTAGTAGCGGTCATTTTCTTTTTTTCTTTTGTGATGACCAATGGTCATTTTGTCATTAATTCACAAAGCAATAGATCTATTCTTCGACATAGACTTCTTTGGTCATTTTATAACGTTTTTCTTTGGAAGTGGTCATTTTTTAATTATCTTCTTTTATGATGAACAATGGTCATTTTTTTTTATTAATTCATAAAATAGTAGATCCATTCTCTGATGCACACTTCTTTTGGTCATTTAATAAATAATGTTTTTCTTCAGTAGTAGTCATTTTTTCAATGTATTTTTATTTCTGGTGACCAATTAATTCATAAAGCGGTAGATTGATTCTCCAACATAGATTTCGCTCAGTCATTGTAAAATGTTTTCCATGGATGGTGGTCATTTTCTTTATTTATTTGTCATTTTTGATGACCAACAGCTATTTTCTTATCCTCATAAAGCAATATATTGATTTCTGATGCTTCATTTGGTCATTTTAAGATATTTTTCCTCGGTAGCGGTCATTTTTTAATTATTATTTTTTATGATGACCAATCGTCATTTTTTATTAAGTCATAAAGCGAGAGATTTATTCTTTGACGCACACTTCTTTCGGTCATTATATTACGGTTTCCGTCGGTAGTGGTCATTTTTAAATATTTTTCTAATGACCAATTAATTCATTAAGTAATGGATCCATTCTCCAACAAAGACTTCATCCGGTCATTGTAAAATGTTTTTCTTCGATAGTAGTCATTTTCTTTAATTATTTATCCTTTTGTTTTAATGACCAATGGTTGTTTTCTCATCCATCATAAAGCAATAGATTTGTTATGTGATACTTCTTTCGGTCATTTTAAAATGTTTTTCTTCGGTAGTGGTCATTTTTTAAAATTATTTTTCTTTTATATGATCTATGGTCATTTTGTCATTAATTTATAAAACAATAGATCTATTCTCCGACATACATTTCTTTAGGTCATTTCATAACGTTTTTTTCTTTGGTAGTGGTCATTTTTTAATTATTTTCTGTTATGATGACTAATGGTCATTTTTTTTCTTAATTCATAAAGTAGTAGGTCTATTCTCTGATGCACACTTTATTTGGTCATTTAATAATATTTATCTTTGATGGTAGTCATTTTTTAATTTTTTTTTCTGATGACCAAGTTTTTTTTTTATAAAGCAATAGATTCATTCTCCAACATAGACTTCATTTGGTCATTGTAAAATTTTTTTCTTGGATAGTGGTCATTTTCCTTAACTATCTTTTTTTTTTTTTGATGACCAGTCATTGTTTTCTTATTTGTAAAAAAAAAAAAAAAAAAAAAAAAAAAAAAAAAAAAAAAGATTCATTCTCCAACACTTCTTTCAATCATTTGAAATTTTTTTTATTCAGTAATGATTAGTGATTATCATTTTTAATTATTTTTATTTTTTGATGATCAATGGTCATTTGTCATTAATTCATAAAGCAATATTCTCCAATATGGATTTTTTTTCAATCATTTGTGACATCTTTCTTTAGTAATGGGCATTTTTTTAATTATTTTTCTTTTATGATGACCAATGGTTTTTTTTTTTATTTATTAATTCATAAAGCAATGGATCCTTTCTCCGATGCGTATTTCTTTTAGGCCTTGTTTGGTAACCATCCAAACAGGGCCAAATTTTGATTTTTTGTTCCCAAAATCAATTTGGGTCGAGAATCGCGTTTGGTAAAATTTTTGCTCCGGAACAAATTTGTTCCCGGAAATAGATTGGGAGTGGAATTAAGAATAAAAAAAAAAATTGATTCTTGTTTCGAGAACAAATTTAAGAATCAAAAACCAACTCTTCTTCTTCTTCCCTTTGGCCATCTTGTGACTACCGTCCACCTCTGCCCGCTGCCGCTCGCCGCCGCCCGCCGTCCGCCGTCCTCTGGTCCGACGAGCTCGTCGGAGGCTTGCCAGGCTAGGGTGAGGTTCGGCGAGCTCGCCGGAGGCAAGCCAGCCACTAGCGAGGCTCGACCCACCTTGGCCAGGCCCGCCCGGCCACCAGCGAGGCTGGGCAAGCCTCGCAACGCCCACCCCCGCCGGTGGCTAGGCAAGCCTCGCCCAGCCCCAGCGAGGCCGTCCTGGCCACCGGTGAGGCTCGTTGACGGGGCCGGCGACCGGCCATAAGAAGAAGAAGAAGAAGAATAAGAGAAAAAGGAAAAAAAAAGAAAAGAAAAAAGGAAAAAAAAAGTAAATATGAAAAAAGTAAAAAATTTATTTAAAAATTAAAAGAAATTGATTTGGAACAGAATCAATTTGCATGGTACCAAACACAATTCTATTATAGAATCAGAAATTTTGGATAGTTATCAAATGCGTTTTTTTACTCATGATCGGTTCACGGGAACAGAATAAAAAATAATCATTTACGGTCGAATCATTCCGGAAACAAAATTATTACCAAACGCGCCCTTAGTATTTTATAACATTTTCTTTAGAAGAGATCATTTATTAATTATTTTTCTTTTTGATGACCTATTAATATATAAAGCAATTGATCCATTTTCCAACATAGACTTCGTTCGGTCATTGCAAAATATTTTTCTTCGCAATGGTCATTTTTTAAATATATATATTTATGATTAACGGTCGTTTTATCATTAATCCATAAAGCAATAGATCTACTCTCCGATATAGACTTCTTTCCATTATTTTACAACTTTTTCTTCAGAGTGGTCATTTTTTTCTTTTATGATGACCAATGGTCATTTTCTTATTAATTCATAAAGCAATCGTGGATTGACTCGGAGTTCTAGAAGATGTAGCACTGGAATTCAGACTATTTTCATCAAATAAAAAGAGGCGTGGAAATTTTTCAAACATATTGATGGATTGAGAGAAAATGATTCCCTACAGACAGAAAGAGATTCCTTCCTGTACGAGTCGTGAAGAATTAGATAGAGCTTACCACCGCCTGCGGTGGCCCAGTTGGATAAGGCTCCCATGATCTTTTGCGAGGAGGAGAGGAATTCGAATCCCGCTGGCCGCACGGGATCTTAAGTGCGACGTCGGGGTGGTGGGTCCTCCACTACCGTCGCCCCAGGGTTTGCCTGCCGGCTGTCGACTTGCGGGGTTCCCTGGGTCATTAAAAAAAAAAAGAATTAGATAGAGCTTTGGCTGGTTGTTAGGGTGTGGTGTGGTGAGGTTTTGCCTCACTAGGAAGTGGGAAATTGGGGCAAAAGCCGAAATGGAACTAACCGAGATTGAGGTATACTCCATGCTGTGAAAGGGATTCGACCAGTAGAATACTGAGTATTATTGAGGCCATGAAGACGGACGGTGCTTTTAGTGTCACGCCTCGAGCGCGCGCGCATCCCTCATTAGTCGATAACAATGCGACGGCCCAGAATGTGTCACGGACCCCTTTTCTTTTAATTGCACATACGAAAGTATATAATAAAATCCCCAAACAACACAAATATGTGACAGAAAAGCAAGATACCATTTTCATCAAAACACTTTTCATAAACAAACTAGTTTATACACAGGGGCCAACTCACATGAGATCTATCTCCAAAAAGAACTACTGAGCCATCTATGCTCCTGCCCTTCCGCCTCAAGTTCCGGGTTCTTTACACTAGGGACCTAAAAAGATAAGCTCATGACGGGGTGAGATAATGTCTCAGCAAGTTCACCCCCTAAACCCCTATTAGTACACCAACTTAACTCGGGGTATCTCTCCAGAACCACTCCACAAACAAAGCAATGGCTAACAACCAACAATCAATTAGTTGGTTCGCATACAACCTTAGCTGGTATGCCATACCCTGCGCGTTAAATCTCAGCACAATACACGCAATACATATGGCCATTAGATGATGTAGTTCATCAATCAAATATGAGTCACATCACAAGCGATCTCACATGGCCATTGCCACACCCTGCACGTTATCGATTCATGCGTGCGTGCCATAAACAATGTGCTCAACTCATGCATAGTCAAAACCAATGATGCCATGATTCTCATACGCTCTTGCACATTAGTGTGCCACCCATCATGCATCAATCAATCACACGAGTCCTGATTATAAGGTAAAATTGTTATAACACGTCCCATACCGTGCCACACAATTTTATCTCATAATAAGGCCCAACCATCTCAACACTCACGCGTGTTCCACTTATTTATGACCTCTCGATCATAGCTAACTTTCCAGTTGGCGATCATCGACCTTAACACTCATGCGTATTGCAGTTATTAATGACCTCCCGGCCATGGCTAACTTTCTAGTCAGCGATCATCTGACTCCCACCGGGCTACCGATAAATATCGAGCTTCGTCCCACCCCATCGGGCACAGCTACGTCTAGAACTCCCGTTTAGACAGTTTCCCAAAAAGGGACATCGGTCCAGAATCTACCACGACCGGCTTCCGACTCCCATTGGGTATCGCCCCCAAACTCTCGTTGTGTGACGATTTAACTTTTGATCACGCAAGCATACCACCACAACTCACTACGCATCGCCCCCAAACTCCCGTTGGGTGACGGATTCCACTTTTTGATAACGCAATCACACCACTAAGACTCCCTTCTTATCTCTGAGCATTTACCTAATGCACATATGCTTGCATATATACTTTGAAATCATTTTCCCCTAAAGGCGATCCATTTTGATGTCCCTCGGACAAAGCATACTTCCCTTTTTTTTTTTTTTGTGAAAATCACTCAATTCATGCGGATGCCCATGTATTTATACACTCAAATCACCTCATAAGGTCAAAACACATGAATTTAGACGACTTTTCATTCTCGGGCGAACAATGCGTGTGAACAGTACTTTGTAAATAGTACCATGTGAACAGTGTTTTTCAGAATTAAATAACTAATAAATTAAATCCAAAAGTCATTAAAAACACTAATTAAAGCAAACAATAAATCAATTAAAGCTAAACAAGCTTAATTAAGCACATAAGCATCATTAAGCCAATAAAGCAAGATTAGGCTAAACTAATCTTAGCCATTCATCTAGCCACCTATCTTAGGGCTAATATAGCTTAATTAAATCGCCTAAACTATAATCAACACTAATTAAACCAACCATAAGCAAGTTTATGCACTAATAGATGGATTAGGAGCTAAAATCACCCGTTAAACGGGCTGGAGACACGGACGTGATGGCGATGATGGAGGCTACGCATAAGAACCTCAACCACGATGATCCAAGGCAGTCCTAGGGTTGAAACGGCAGCAACAAGCTCTGCCTCTCATTGAAACTCCAGGAAATCAAATTGCAGGAGGAGAAAATGAGTTAAACGGGTCGATCAGAGCTCTGGTGAGGGGTTGGCTGGCGACCGGCGGCACCTAGGGATCAAGGGGGACCTACTGGTAGCTGGGCTAGGTGGAGGCTTGGTTGAAATGGGAAGAAAATGGCCGAAACAAGCGAAAAAGGTGGAACAGTGCAAGCAGGCAGGCGGACTGACGGATCGGTGAGCGGTGTGAGTGGTGACTTTAGTCCAATCGGCGGGTCAACCAGCAGCTCCGTCCGGCAAGCAGCTGGGTTCTTCTGTATAGACTACATGTCCTGAGCATAGTGGACGGTGGCACGAGAGTTGATTCACATGGGAAACCAACAATTAACTCAGTTTTTCACAAGGAGATCAGCTGGAGTGGAAATAGGAAGAAGAGGAAAATAGGGAAGAAAGGGCTGCGAATTCCTTGGGGCTAAAGGGGGGAGAGAGAGTGATGTGAGGGCTGGTTTATCTAGTTCTCTCAAACTTTCAAATGCCTAAACAATGGATAAAGGAGGAGGCAAGGAAGAAGATGGCTGTTGAAGATGAGGAGGGGCCACCAAAATATCCAAAGCTCTCAAGTGGCTGTCCCACCATGCATGGCTATCCTCCTCAGCCATTATCCACACCAAGGCTTCCTCAAGAAGTCTCCCAAACAACCCAAAATATTGTTCTCCCCTTGGTCTACAAATTTTGGACCACTTGCGATCCCATTTCATTCAATTCCCCTTCAATTCTCCTCTAATTGGACAACCAAGATGCCATTGCCCATCTCATGATTTTTCCTCGTCAATTGAACCAACTTGAATCCCAAAAATGCGATAAAAAATGGTCATATAATTTTTCTGGTCCAAAATAACTTTACTTTGAATTTTCGTCGAAATCTTGGGTTTGCAGAAAAAATCTCCGAAGGATGAGTCGACGTTCCTAAAATGAATCGTGACATGACAGAACTTTCAATTTCTGAAATCAGGTTTAAATTCGCGGTTAATTTCAATCGGGCGCAATTTTAGCATAACTTAACCTACCGGGTAGCTTTTAGGAACTTTTAGTGCAATTAACTTGTGGTTGATTATTTTCGAGCCACATTGTGTATCTTCAACTCATTGGTAACTCTCGGTTGTCATGAAAATCTCGAGATTTCAAATGTGAACACATGGTACAGAAATGACAGAAAAATCGGTCTAGTGCCGTTTGACGAGAATTTTGCAATTAGGTGGAATTACCCATACTCTAATCACATATATCAGTCGAACTGACCTATCTCTGATCTCCTATCGATTTTGACAGTGTCGTATTGACCTTTGTGGATTAGCATGGTGAACAATCGATTTTTGGTCGAATTCTCAAGCCTATTACGTTAAAATCCTTTGGGATAAGTGCTGTGGAAGTCCTAAAATTTGTCATGAAAATGCATTTAAGTCCTAAAACTTGCAAAAAGTACAAATAAGTCCTGAAACTTGTCAAAATGTTTCATTTGATTCCTAAAATTGACGCCGTTAGCCTTTTCCGTTAAAAAAAGCGACGTGGCATTTAAAATTAATTTTTATTTTCCACGTGGCTTTTAAACAATTTTTTATTCATTAAGAAATAGATTTAAAAACTAAAAAATTAGATTTATTCATTTTATCTTATTTTCAAAAAAAAGTGAAAATTTATTTAAAATGAATAAATCTAATTTTTGTTGAAAATAAGATAAAATGAATAAATCGAACTTTTTAGTTTTTAAATCTATTTTAAAAAATCATTAAAAAATATTTAAAAAGCCACGTGGAAAATAAAAATTAATTTTAAATGCCGAGTCAGCATTTTTAATGGAAAAGGCTAACGATGTCGATTTTATGACTCAAATGAAACATTTTGACAAGTTTTAGGACTTATTTGCACTTTTTTGCAAATTTTAGGATTCAAATGAATTGTCGTGACAAATTTTAGGACTTCTGCAGCACTTATCCCAAATCCTTTAATGGCTTCACCGATAGACTAGTTATTTCGTGAGTGATCGGCTCGAGAAAAGAACTATAGGCGCATCGATTGAAAGCCCAACTTATTTAATTGGAAACAAGATACCTGAAATTCAGGATGTCACATTTAGCCTGCCTATAGGGTTTGATCGAAGATTCATTCGCCAATGCATACTTCTTTCAGTTATTTTTCTTTATGATGACCAATTAATTTATAAAGTAATAAATCCATTCTCCAACATAGACTTTGTTTAGTCATTGCAAATTGTTTTTCTTTGACTATGGTCATTTTTTAATATTTTTCTTTTTTTATGACTAGTGGTTATTTTGTCATTAATCCATAAAGCAATAGATCTATTTTCCGTCATAGCCTTCATCGTTATATATTGTTTTTCTTCGGAGTGGTCATTTTTTTTATAACTATTTTTCTTTTATGATGATCAATGGTCATTATTTTCATCAATTCATGAAGCAATGGACCCATTCTTTGATGCAGACTTCGTTTGGTTAATTTAAAATGTTTTTTCTCTGTAGTGGTCATTTGTTTGATTATTTTCCTTTTTTGATGACCAATGGTCATTTGTTTATTAATTTATAAAGCAATAAATGCATTCTCTCACATGTACTTTTTGAAAAAATTACCAAAAAAGTCATAAATCTATCCCATTTGTACCAAATTCAATCTTAAACCATTTAATTGTGTTGATTTAGTTTTAAACTTGTTCGAATTTTGCCAATTGAGTTAATCTGACCAAATTTAGTGGGAAACCACTAACTTAGATATAAACTGTTATATGTGGCATGGATTGGGTTGATGTGGACACTTTTGCATAAATTTTTTAAAAAGGTCATGGCCCTTGCCAAGACCAAGTGAGGGCCACAAAGACCTCGCTGGTTGATTTGGTGAGGGCTTGGCCTTCACCAAATTTGTGCATGGGTTGTGACCCTTGCCCGTGGTCGGCGAGGGTCATTACCCCTCGCCTATGGTTGGTGATCCTCATCGAACTAGGTAGGGGAAAAAAAAGAAACAAATAGCAATATTTTTTTTAAAAAATTCAAAAAAATTATAAAAATGTGTCAACAAAAGCGCTAGCTATCTTACATGATATTACCACGTCCACGCCAATGATTTTTTTATTAAAATTGGCCGAATAGACTTAATTGAAAAAATGTGAAAATCTTTAAGATTCAATTGTCACAATTGAAATGTTTATGGTTGATTTGCATAAGTGTAATAAGTTTAAGACTTTTTTTATAATTTTTCCCACAGTTTTTTCAATCAGTTTAAGTCGTTTTTCTTTGGTAGTGGTCTTTTTATTAATATTTACATTTTTGGATGACCAATGGTCATTTTGTTATTTATTCATAAAGTAATAGATCCATTTTCTGACATAAATTTCGTTCGGTCATTTTAGAACATTTTTCTTTGGCAATGGTCATTTTTTTAACTATTTTTTTCTTTTTTTGATGACCAATGGTCATTTTTTCCATTAATTCATAAAATAGTAGATCCATTCTCTAACGCAGACTCTTTCCATCATTTTATAACTTTTTTCTTCCATAATGGTCAATTTTTAAATTGTTATTCTTCTATGATGATCAAGGGTTATTTTGCCTTTAATTCATAAGGCAATAGATCTATACTCCGACAAAGACTTCATTTAGTCATTTCAAAATATTTTTCTTCTGCAGTGATCGTTTGTTTAACTATTTTCCTTTTTTTTTTTTATGACAAATGTCATCTTCTTTATTAATTCATAAAGTTATAGATCATTCTCCGGTGCAGGCTCTGGTCGATCATTTTATAACGTTTTACTTTGATACTAGTCATTTTTTAATTGTTATTATTAATATTATTATTTTTTTATGATCAATGGTCATTTTCTATTAACTTATAAAGCAATAGACTTATTCTCTGACTTTAAATTCCTGTTTCTTCGGTAATGGTCTACATTTTATTAATTCTCATTTCGCACAACTCATAGGCATGATGACAATCCTTGTCAATCCTTGGTAGTTTGCTTTTAATATATGTGGCTTATTTTATAAGCGAACGTGAGACGTAGTCACATGGTTGGTGTGGCTTTTCAATTTGGACAAATTACATCAGATTAGGCACAGATATCTGCAGTTCTTGTTCCTAAAGAAATCTAGGGGCGAAAAGAGGACAATTAGTTCCCGTAATGTGTGCCAAAAAAGATCATCTCAAATGTGGGTAAACCTCGTTGAATTAAGCGCAAGAGATTTAATTCGGGATGAGGATGGCAGGTGAGTTTACTGGCTTCTCTATGCGTTGAATAGAGAAGCCAGTGATCTTATATTGTAATATTAATAAAGTATTATACCAAGGACGAATAATTAAGACATACATGGACACTTCCGGTTAAAGTCGATATTGGTTTTTTTTTTCTTTTTTAACTCAAATTTTACATCACTCTAAAGCAATAAAAAAATAGGGCTAAAGCAATTAAAAATGGAATTGCTGAGGTGGCATAACTAAATATAACTTACTTGCATCATTTTACAATTTAAAGAATTAGATGTGCCTGATTCATCAAAATTTACTTTTAAAATGCATTAGTTTTTGACTGGGGCTTTAGAATCGATAGTTAAATAAAGGTCTAAAGTAAATAGTACTTTAAATAAAGGTATAAAGTGATCATACCAATCTCAAATAAATATTTAAAGTAGTTAAATTGTCTCAAATAAGAACTTTGGGCCGATCAATGACTATTCCGATGTAGTCAAATAAAATTCTAAGTATGTTATCTAATTTTTTTAATTTTTTTTTCCTTTAATTTTTTTCTTCCCTCTTCCCTCCATTGGTCATGACCACACCTTGTTGATAGCTAGCGGAAGTCATCGACCTCAGGTGGGCATTGCCCTCGCTTGATCTCATGAAGGTTGCCCTCATCGGTGTCGGGCAACCTCCGCCATGGCTAGAGGAGGGAGGAGGGAAGAGGGAAAAGAAAAGAAAAAAGAAAAAGAAAAAGAAAAAAAAAAATAGAAAAAGGAAAAAATAAAAAAAAAAAAAGGAAAAGGTGAAAGACGAAAAATAGCCTTCGGCCAATGAAATTAGGACCTTCTTTGAGATTGATATTCTCACTTTAAGTTCTTATTTGAAACAAGTTTCAATTCGACCATTAGAAAACAAGTATACTTCGAGTTCTTATTTGAAATAAAGTTTACTTTAGATTATTCTTTATAAAAATGAGAGCACTTTGGGCCATTATTTGGAATTTTCCTTAAAAAAAAAAATCTTTAGATGTACTTAGAAAGACAAAAAACAAGAAAAGAGGAAGAAAACAATCATGAGCAAAGCACAATGAATAACAAACAAAAGCCGGTGCAGGTATACTTGAAGATGCCTCTAGCAAAGATTCCTGGTTTGGTGCTTGACAGGAGGTAGGCAATGAGTCTTCCCCTCCTTTAAAATAAATGCAATAGATATCTGTTTTTTTTTTTTTTTAAAACTAAAACTAGAAGCCATTTGCCATGCACGAGATATTATAACATAAATAAAGTCAAAAGTTTTCATAATTTTAAAATATATGTAAAATATATGAAGGGTTAATGATTAAGAAGTACATTTACACTTTCGATTAAATTCGGTTTTCATTTTATTTTTATTCAAGTTTATATCACTCTAAAGCAATCGACAAATGAGGCTACGGCAATTGAACATGTAATTGCTTAGGTCACATAAGTAATTTATACCTTTTTACCCTTGCAAGGAATGGATATACTTAGTTGATCAAAATTTCCTTTTTAAAAACATTTCCTTTTTAAAAAAATTTCCTTTTTTACTAGTGCTTGAGGATTTGATAGTTAGATACCGATAATATATCATACATATATGTGAGTCAAATTATCACAAGCTATATAGTCCTAAAGAATCTCGTTAGAGAAAATTAGCAGGATAATTGTCCAAAAAGTCATAAACCTATATATGATAGCCAATTTAGTTATAAACCTTTCAAATATGCTAATTTAGTCATAAACCTTTTGACGATATGCCAATTTAGTCCTAAACCTTTCATCAAAAAATTTAGGACTTAATTACTATAATTGAAAATTTTAGGACTGAATTGACCTTCGTATAATATGTTTAGGACTTTTTGGATAATTTTAGAAGATTGGCAATGTCTAAAAAAGTTAGCATGTTAATCCTATAGTAGATATTTTCATTGATTATAAGCGTCATTAAGGACATTTAAAAATATTAAAAATTAAAATAAACAAATTTCTCGTTAGTTAGATTAACTGCGATACTTTGTTAGAAAATAAGTTCTTTTCTATCGTGCATGTAAGCACAATTTTTCATGCTAGATATTCTTTTGAATGACACAATGTATGTTGACTATAGTTAGATTAATACACATATTTTTCATACTAGTTAAATTAAATCAATTATCAAGAGAACCAAGCAATAATCATTTTCAATTTTATTTGAAAAAGCAATCACTTCCGAATTTTGGATAAGTATAGGTGCGAGTGTGACGACATTCACAAACAAATTGTATCTTTAAAGAATTTTTGTTAAAAGGACGAATGCAGAATCGAATTTCTCGTTTTCGTTTTAAAATTGCCAAAAGAAGGATCAATAGTAAGACTTCATTCTCTACTATTGACCATATTCTTAACCAGGACAATTCCTACCCAGCGAGCAAATTTCTCGTGGCCAAATTACCGATATTCGAAAATCATGAACAAGTCGTCAATTCGATAGTAGTTGACTTCGGCATACTGGAGAATAGAATCCAGTGGCAATGCTTATGCCATGAATAATCATTAGCACGTACGCGCAAAATTGCAGGAAATTGACAAGCATACAAGACCATAAAAAGTGAGTGAGTGTGATGGCCAAGAAAACGAAAGAAGAACGGAGATTGGAAATTCAGAATAGAAGCAAAAATTGGAATTCATTTATGCCTCTAATAGCCTTAATTGCAGGAAGATCATTTGACATGCTTGATCAGTTACAAAATTAGAATTAAATAGACACGGGCGTGAACTCTTCCTCTTTAGCCAAACCTCGTCCCCCGGGAACTTTCTTGCTTCTGTCTGACCGCCACCTCGCTTCAGTCACTAACTCATCATCGGCATGCGTCCGTCAGCCTGGAACTGCGTCGTAGCCTCACATCCATGGAACCGATGCTGTGCTCCTTTTGTAGTTCCATCTTTCGAGATGCGAAGTCCAAGGTTTGAGAAATTAGAGCATTGACCATCCGTCCCAATCACCAGAGAATAAACAGTATTTTCTAGAAGTAAGACCCGCAAAGACGATAATCCAGTAATGTTACATTCCCCCCTCAGACTTCTACAGCCCGAGAAATCTATCTCTTCTATCCTCTCCAGATTCTCAATGACTCCAGGAAATTCTCTTATATGAGTGCCAGACATCTTTAGTACCTTCAAGTTTCTCAAATCCTTGACAAATGAAGGTAGTTCATCGACTCTCGTGTATGAAAGATCCATGAGTTGCAGGTCCTTGAGGTTTCCGATGGAATCTGGCAGTTTCCACAACTCTTCGCAGTTTCTCAAAGATAGCGTCTGGAGTTGCTCCAGCATTCCAACAGAAAAAGGGAGGTCACTGAGTCTAGTCTTGTCCAATGCTAGGTACTTAAGAGATTTCAAGTTACCAATCGAATCGTTCAGAGACAAAGATTCACATTTGCAAGCACTCAGAATTTCAAGATTCCCATACGAACCCTCCGGGATATCAATGGCTCTAATGCCCGTTCCATCGATATAAAGCTCTTTCAGAGTTTCCCAGCGACCTATATCTTTTGGCAACTCTTGCACAAAGGTGCAGAACTTGATATTCAAAGAAACTAAGTTCCTTAGCTTGCTAATGGACCTTGTAGCGTGCGGAGGTAATACAGAACAACTTTCCAGGTCAAGTCTCTCTAACTTTACAGGAGCATGGGAAACTGGAGACCTAGCTTGCCAACGACAACCTTTTAGGATCAAAACTTTCAAGTTTTTGGCCTTCTGCAAAACAAGCAAATGTAAACGCCTTGTTTACTTCAAGCTATTGTTAAATAGGATGAAAAACAAATGTAAAGTTACGTCATCATACCTTTATAATTTGCTTCCAGCGCCCCCAATCTTTGGAGGTACTCCCAGACAGATTAAGGTGGACCAAGCGGGATAGATTTAAAGCAAGTAGAATGGAGATATCGGGGCACATTTGCCATTCAAGCCACTTTAATAATGGAAGGAAAAGATCCTCTCTGGCGTTCCTTGCAGTCTGCCCAAGTTCCTCACGACGAAGGCAGTGCATTTCAAGATAAATAAGATTCGAGAAATTACGGAAAAATTTATGTTTAGCAAATAATTCGGCATTGTCCAAAGTGGCACTGAGGGCTGCAACGTCGGCGACCTGCCAATCGTGGAAAAATGGAAAAAGGAGAAAGTGAAATAGAAGTTAATTAAAAATCATTTCTGAAAACTGAATTAAGCATTCAAAAGAAGTACTCTAATTCAAATTAAAAGAGAGACTTTCTTGTCTTCAAAATTTACCTCATTTCCATTCAGTACTCGTTGAATGTCCATCTGATTCCAAAGCCTGCTACGCTGGGAAGGTCTTCCTGGACTTTTCTCCTTGACAATTCCCCTCCCGAGTAATTTTACTTGATTATGCATCCAGAGTTCACTATTTTCTGTGATTGTTACCAAAGACTTGCGTTCAAGCTCGGCAATACGTGTAGAAGGGTGGTAATCACGAGCTTTCCATAGGTAAGAGGATATTGTCTTGTCCCTTCCCATAAAAAAACAGGCTATGTCAAGAAATATCTCTTGGGCATTTTCCTCTAAATCTTCATATCTTTTCATCAGAGCCAGTTTGATTTTCCTAATCAAAGGCCCGTGGTTCAATATATCGATTGCCTCCTCCCATTGCTCTCTGGGCTGTCGGTATAAAGATGAACCAATAACTTGAATAACAAAAGGATTCCCTTCGGCAGCCAAACTAATCCTCCGTGCCAAAGAGGATAATTTCTGTGGAGGTTTTCCTTTAAGAGCATGTTTACAGAACAGTTGAAAAGAATCGTCATCATTCATTTTCTTGAGATTGTATTTTTCAATGAGGATGTCATCACAATCGTTAACAATGCTGAGTGCCTGACTATATTTGTCAACAAGATCGCAAGTCCTAGAGATCACGATGATCCTGCTTCCTCGACCGAAACAACTTGGATCTCCGGCTAGTGAATTGATTTGTTTAAAATCACTAACATCATCAAGAATAATGAGAACTCTCAGGTCCGTAAATTTGTACTTGATAGATGCGATACCTTGAGTAGGAGAACTGAGTGTACATCTTCTCTTTTTGAGGTCACTAATTAAATCTTCTTGGAGAGACAGGAGTCTCCCTAGCTCAGACTCTCCATGGATATCTTTAAGGAAGCTCGTACCTTCAAAGAGATGATGGATTTTGTTGTAGACAACCGTGGCAAGAGTAGACTTACCAATTCCTGGAAGGCCCGATATCTCAACCACACGTTTTCCCGTCAGCAGATGTCCTTCAATTACTTTTCCTTTTTCATAGCGAACATCCAGTTTTTTCATCACCTCTTGCACAGGGCGATCCATCCCCACAAAATATGGTGTCACAGCTAAGTCAGCCTTGCCCAAGATTCGGCGGACCGTGGAAACGACCAGGTCTATAAGTTCGCGCTCGCTGCCAAACAGGAAAAGAAAGAGTAAGATGCGAAATGGAACAACTGGTCAGATAATACACCGGGCAAAAGAAAAGATGCGTTCACTTTTTTCTTGCTTTAGTTTCGTCCTCGATCACTAGTGTTGGAGAAGTCAAAAGAAGCATCGAATCTTGACTTCGATTTACCTGTATTTAAATTTTTCCCATCCAAGTTTTCTTGAAGCTTTATGCAGAGCCTCCTTCCAGTTGTCTATAGTCGCTGACTGCACCCCCAGGGTCGCATGGGTGCAGAAGGACTTCTGATAACTCTCTATTTGTTCGCCGACGACTGAAGGGGTGACGTCGTAGAAAATGGGCATGATTGTCCCGTTACACTCCACCATTTTCTCCACCTCCTTCAGACAACTCTTACTGGAAGCAAAATCTTTGGAGAAGATGGGAATGCATATCTTCGTTTGCCTGATCACTTTCAAGATCTTAGGCATGGTCTCTTCTCCAATCTCAATCCCACGATAATCGATAAATGCAATGATCCCTGCATCAGCGAGTCCTTCGTAGAGAAATGCAACGAAGCCCCCCCGAACATCTCCTCCTCTGAAACTGAGAAAGACTTCGTAGCGGCAAAGATCGGGCCATCCAGTAGTTGGAGGCCCCGAGTGGTTATTGCAGACATCCATGAGTGAGAAGTTCAACAGAAGGCGTAAGGACCAGATCTTTGGTTGGACGAGGGCCAACTGGGAGATCGCTTGAGGAAGAGAATAAGCTAACAACAGACCTTCTCCGGACTAAGAAGCTTATTACAGATAGGGGTGTGCAACGGGAACCGCCTTAACCGGGAACCGGCCAGACCAGACTGAACCGGCCGGTTTTGGGCGGTTCCCACAGTCAGCAGTCTGGTTCCCAGTTCCTAATCTTGGAACCGGTAGCTGGTCGGTCCGATTCCTGGATTCAATGTGAGAACCGAACCAAACCGGAGGACAGAACCAAATTTTTTAATATATAATTTATATACATAGAATTAATAAAATATATAAACATGATAACTTATTGCAACCAAAATTGCAATTTGAAGTAGGAACCTCTTATATGGCCAAGAGACCATTAAAATCATTTTTGTTACTCTTTTATTTATAGAAAAAATCTCCTTCTCGACTAAACATTCAAAAAGCAGAAGAGAGATTGTTTATAAAATTTAAATCAAGCCGAAACTTTAGCCAAATTGTTCATGACCTTCATGGTTAAAGTTAAGTGTAAAACACAAAGTGTGAATCACACAAGTGAAATTTGAATATTTTGCACGTGGGAACATGTGTGATTAGTTTTGTTGAATTGCTCGAGAACTGAATTGGATTGATCGGTTCGGAGCGCGGTCACTCTTTAGTGCAAAAAAAAGTAGAGCTAATTTTGTTGGACCGGACTGGACCGAACCAAAACCGATGATTAGGTTCGGTTCCCGGTCCTAGGACCAAACAGTCCAGTCCACGATTCGCAATTTTGGGAACCGGTGCTCCCGGTCCAGTTCCTAGTTCCAAGATGGAATCGGATCAAACCGGGAACCGATCACCCCTAAAAGCTATGGAATCTTGACTTCGAGTAAGGGTATTCCAATGAGCAACCCGAAGTGACATCTCTCGGTAAATATATTACAATCTGTCCATTTTTTAAAATTGTTAATTCCTACTAAACATAAGTAGTTTCTCATTTGTAGTAGACAATTTTATGTGTAATAGAAGAGTTCATTGGTATTTCAACATGTTATTTCTGGTAATATCTCTTTTTCCCGAGTGTAATATTGGCAAAAATTAATCGACCAAACTAAATAAGGGTTAATTAGCACCCAAAGAAAAAGAAGAAAACAAGAGGAAAGAATTTTTTTTTGAAAAGAAGGGAAGTTTAAAAAAGAAATCAGAAGAAGTAGCTTTTAAAATTGAAAATTAGAAGGGGGAAAAAACAAAAAAGAGGTGGCTGGGCGGTGGCAATCACCGCCATCTCCGGCAGGGAACTTGAGCCCCGCTTAAGATGCATGTAAGTAGTTTCAATAAGTTATTAGGACTTCTAACTCAGCGAAATGAGTTCCATAGCTAATTCAACCCAACCCAAATCAAGTAAAAAGATTCAGTAAGTCAGATGGGACTCGAACCGGGAAGATACCACTAGATGAACATATTCTTCGCCTGCTTAGTGTTCAAGTACCGTAAAGCAATCTTATAAGTTGCCTTGCCAAAAATCAAGCTGCAAAATATTCATTTTTAAAAGTGCAATAATGAAGAGAATAATTTACTCAACATCTGAGGCAGACTTCATTTGGTCTTTTTAAAACATTTTTTTTTTGTCAAGTAGTGGTGATTTTTTTTTCAATTATTTTTCTTTTTTGATGGCCAATATGTGACATCCCGATTTTCCAATTCTATTTTCAATAAATTGAGATGGGCATTTCGTTGGCACGCATATAGTTCTTTTTCTTGAGTCGGCCACTCATGTGAAAAATAGTCTATTAGGTGAAGCCGTTAAGAGATTCTAATGCATCGACTCGAGAATTTGACCGGAAGCGACCTTTCGATCCGGCTAATCTGCAAGGGTCATTACGGCACAATTAAAAATCGATTAGAGACCGGAGATAGGTCGACTCAACGGAGGCATGTGATCAAGTGTGGGTGATTCCACTAGATCGCACAATTTTGGTCGATCGGCCTTTGGACTAACGTTTTTGTCGATTTGGTATCCTATGTCCGTATTTGAAACCTTGAGAGTACCCCAACAACCGAGAGTCGCCAATGTGTCAAAGATGTACATTGTGGTTTGATCAACCATATGTCAAATGCATGAAAATTTCTAAAAAGCTACCCGGTAGATTAAGATGCACTAATATCGTGCCAGAGTGAAATCAACCATGAAATTGAGATCGAATTCAAAATTAGAAGTCATGGTGTGTCACAAATCATTTTAGGATCATTGACTTATCTTCGGAAGATTTTTCATGCAAGTTGAGTTTTTCAGCAAAATAATCAGAGAATGGCTAATTTGGCTTAAGAAATTAGTAGGCCCGCTTTTGGTTGTACTTTTAGGACTTAAGTTGATTCTATGGACAAGTGAAGATGTGAATTGAAGTGTGGTGACATTGGATTAATTTTATGGACTTCAATTGGAAGAGAATTGAATGAAAATAAAAAAATTAACGTACAAAGTTTCATGCCCCAGCGGAAAAATAAAATGCACCCATTAGAAGAGGTTGTGGTGAATTGAGTTCATGGAGCATGACATCACTTAGTGATGTCATGGTGTGGGGGCAAGAGTACATAAGATCATGACAAGTGGAGGGTAGAGATTTGTTCTTTAAAAGGTGGGATGTCACCTCCAACTCATTTCCATCATCTTCAACCTTGAGTTTGTTTCTTGAATGGAGAGGAGGGAGAGACCGACGGAAAACAGCAGCTCGCCGGCCTGCTCGCACGCCCAACCGGCCACCCACTCGCACGTCGTCGTCGCAGTTGCAGCTCGCCGCCCGTTCGTGCGCGTCGCCCCGCATGCCAACTCGCCGCTCCGCCGCTGCCCATGCAACCCCGAGCCTCCAGCCCTCCGTCCAGCTGCTGTTTGGAGCCACCACACATCGCCGGAAGCCCCTCTAGCTGCCGTGAGTCACCGCCTGAGTTGCCACCACCTATCTTCGCCGATTTCACGCTTGAACCGCCACCGTGCAGCCCTCCGTCGGCCTCAACCAGCAGCCAAGAAAATGGGTATGGTAGCCCGGTCTTGGCCCGTTTTGGCCACCTTCTCGAGCCCAGATGCTCGGCCCGCCTTGAGGAAAGTCGATCCTCGCGTTGTCCTCATCGTTTTGGTCTGCTCGGCTCGCTAATTCGGTGAGTTTAGCTCACTAAACCTCGCTTATAGGGTTAATTATGCTTATGAAGGTTTAGTTTATGTTAAGTATTATTAGTTTGTTAGTTTAGGTTATTTAAGAGTATATTAGATTAGGTGGTGTTTTAATTTAAAATGTGCTTAATTAAGGGTAAGTAGGTTTATTTAGAATAAACCTTGATTTGACATAAATGAATTTACTTTTGATTTATTTAAATGTCTCGAAATTATTAAATAATTTAATGATATATTATTATTCGAAATTATTAAAAAGTTATTATTTAATTATTTTCGGAATAAATTTAATTATTTATTAAATTTTGAAAATTTTGTCAAGACCCTAAATTTTTAGAATTTCGTGCCGGTCGCTGCTACGTAGTCAGATTTTGAAATTGATGGTTGGATATTATAAATTGAGTGTGGATCGTGAAAAATATGGATATTATTATATAATTAATTTTCGGAATAAATTTAATTGTTTAATAAATTTGGAAAATCATATTGAAACTTTATTTTCTTAGAATTTCGTGCTAATCGTTGCTGTGTATTTAGAATTTGAATTTGATGAATGGATGTGGCAAATGAAGTGTGATTGCGATAAATAGTGATTCTTTTTATAAAATCCCAAGTGTCAAAATTGGATGGAAGAACGACCGTATTTGACCACCTATTAGAGGTTGTGCCCAATAGGGCCGTGATTGACCATCTATTAAAGGTTGTACCCAGTGGAATCGTGATTGACCACCTATTAAAGGTTGTGCCTAGTAGAGCCGTGATCGACCGCCTATTAAGGGTTGTGCTAAGTGGGGCTGTGATTGACCACCTATTAGAGGTCGTGCCCATCAGGCCGAGATCTACCACCTAATTAAAGGTCGTGCTGAGTGGGGCCGTGATTGCCACTGGTTGTTAAACCTTCATATAAGGTCGTGATTGGAAGTATCGATTGATTTGCTAGAATGACATGTAATCGGCTGAGTCGATTGATCGCTAAGACGATCCAAGTGGTTGAATTGTTCTAATAATGTGATTGTGCCATAGTTGTTTGGTTATCATAATTGCACGTGGTTGAATTATATAAACTATGCTAACCTGCAGATGAAGACTAATGCGAGATAAGTCTTCTTTATGATGTGGCTAGGCCACCCGAGGCATATTTTCTTTCTAATAGGGGTTTAAGGGGGTTGAACTTGCTGAGACATCGTCTCATCTCGGTTGTGGGATTAAAATTTCAAATCCCTGGTGGACGGAGTAGGCAGATAACTTTGGTTGGCCATAAGGAGTTGTAGAGGTGAAGTCATAAGGATTGGAGAACATGTCATGCTAATTGGTTTTATGATAATTCCCCTTTTGTCAAACTGATCTATTTTATAGACAGTCCAATATTGTATTTAAACCTATGTGTTGTGAATGAGTGTGTGGTATTGTGATTGATTGCTTGCTTTTCTATCCTAAGTTAAATGTTGTCAGTGAATTTATTTTGCTTCTGCATGCATAATGAAATGAATGGGTTGGCGATGTATCCTAGGATGTCGCATATTTGATCAATCGTAATGGGATGCGCGCGCGGTCAGGGTTCGGGGCGTGACGTAATATCTTATTAATTCATAAACAATTCATCCAATTTCCGACATATACTTCTTTTGGTCATTTTAATAATTTATCTTTATGGTCATATTTTTATTAATTTGTATGTAGCATGCCTCATTGAAATATGTTATCTTTTTTTTTTTCAAAATTCGCGATAAAATATTACATACAATTATCGTACCGCGTCACTTATTCAACAATCCATTTATCGTGAGACACGTATCAATATCCCCCCTTCCCCAACCCTTTTCTCTGTCTCCGCCGCCGGTTGATATTCTATTCTGCACAGTCTCCAATTCTTTGCCCAAGAAACTTTAATTCCTTCTCTGCCCTTTTACTCAGATCCGAAGCTCCTCTACCCCTCGATTGATTTCCCCATAAATTTCCCTCCTTTACCGTCAATCTCTGAGACCCACCTGCCAGATTATTGTTTTCCCACATCAAAGTTGCTCTTTTCTTGTTCAAGCTCCATTCTCCTCGTCCTTCTCCTCGCCCTCAATCTCTCCTCTTCCCTTCGTTTGTTGGCACAATATCGTATCTTTGACGCCTTCGCTAGGGTTTTCCTCCTGCCAGTTGAGGGGTGTTTCTCAAGCTTTCTCTTTGATGATTGTTATTCGTCGGTGTCCGATATTGGGGTTCCTGCATAGATTTGTTGGGATATTTTGGAAATTTTAAGAGAAAATAGTGGAGAGAGCGGAACGTAGTAGTGCAGGGCGGAGGCTCCGACGTGGTTCGTAAGACGAGAGAGAGCAGAGTTAGGGCTTCTCGATTTTGAGTCAGGAGGGAGAGGGAGAGAGAGAGCAAAATCGTGGGTCGGTCGGGAGGGAGAGACAGCGGAGCATGAAGAGTGGAGAGAGAGAGAGAGAGAGAAGGGGGGGGGGGCGAGGGGGGGTGAGGGACTTGAAAAATGGGTGGGCCATATTGTCACGTGTTGCATGGTGAGTGGACAAATCAAGAGCGTCTCGGGGAAAGAGGGCTGGTAGCTATCACTTGGTCTTTCTTCCTTTTGTGCGCTTCGGAACGAGTTAGGACACGTTTGATAACATTTCTGTTCAAAAATTATTTTAAAAATCTATTTTTGTTCTGGAAAACAATTTTTGATAAGAAAGATGCGTTTGGTAAACTTGTTCCGGAAATTAAAAATAAATAGAAACACGTTTGGTAAATTTATATTCTTTTTTTTTTTTGTTTTAATTTTTTAATATTTTTATTTTATTTTTCCTTTATTTCTTCTTTTGGCCGGCAACCTCGCCCAAATTCAACGACGTCGAGCCTCGCTGGTGGCTGAGCAAGCTTGGCCTCGCCTAAATCCGACGATGTCGAAGAGCGTCGCCAGTTTAGGCAAGCTCGAGCTCGCCTAGCCAAAGTGAGGCTGAGCCTCGGCTGGGGGCCGGCAAAGCTTCGGCGAGGTCACCGGCCATGGCCGAGGCCGACGACCGGCCAAAGAAAAAAGAAGAAGAAAAGTAGAAGAAAAGA
This sequence comes from Eucalyptus fibrosa, assembly GCA_017140475.1. Classification (NCBI taxonomy): domain Eukaryota; kingdom Viridiplantae; phylum Streptophyta; class Magnoliopsida; order Myrtales; family Myrtaceae; genus Eucalyptus; species Eucalyptus fibrosa. Next base: position 10,953,784 of record CM029511.1, read on the forward strand.
GAAGAGAGAGAAAAAATTGTTCTTCAAAAGTGTTTATGGGAAAAAAAATAACTTTTTTTTTATTTTTCATTTTTGTTTTGGGAACAAAAAAATAGATTTTGAACAAAAATGCAAATAAACGCGTTTCTATTTTTTTTTTTGTTTCCGGGAACAAAAAAACAAAAATTTTGTTCATAAATAAGGAAAAAGAACATTACCGTGCACTCTAACTTCTTAAAGAGAAGGAACTTTTGGATTTCTTCCCAGCCTCGTTGTTGTTCTTGGGCATGGAAAAAAATCCTTCAACTGAGGAATTACTTTCGCTTATCCTTTGTGTGGAAGATTGGAAATGGCCTTTCAGTGTCTCTTTGGCATGATCACTGGCTTTCTTGTGGCCCGCTTGATGCCTTTATCCCTTGCTCATTCCGTGAAGGCTTGTGTCTTCCTGACAATGCTGTTGTTGCGGATTTGTTTACCTCTATGGGTTGTTTATTTAAATCCTTTTTGGAAAGATGGGGGATCTCTCTTCCGGTCCTCTCTTCGGCTCGTGACAGGTTTACCTGGTGTTGTGATGCTTCTGGATCATTCTCTGTAACTTCAGCATGGAATTCCATTAGAGTCAAGAAGGATCGTGTTGATTGGGCGTCTTTTGTTTGGGACAATGCTGTAGCCCCGCGGTTCCAGTTTAATTTATGGCTTATAACCAAAAATCGCCTGCCGACCCAAATGCTGCTTCTTTCTCATGGTAGGATCGACTATAATGTTTGTGCCTTCTGCAATGATGTTCCAGATTCTGTTGAACATTTATTCTTCGGGTGTCGCACCTCGGCTTCTCTGGCCTACTTTTGGGCCGCCAGGTGTAACCTCCCGTGGCGGAATAGATGTTGGAAAGATATCCTCAGTTGGGCCTTAAAGTTCTTATCTGGTAAGGACTTCTTCCATTGCATTGCGCGGTTCTCATTTGGAGCTATGTGTCACCTTATTTGGAAAAAGAGGAATGCGATTATTTTTCAGGGCGAATCCTTAGTGGTCTCGGCTCTAAAAAACCACCTTATTAAGGTTGTGAGGGATAAAGCTATAACATTCAAAGATGTTCCTCCTACCCCGAGGAATAAGAGGCTTCAGCGTGGTTGGGGGTTCGACCCTGCGGTGTTCTCTCGTCTAACTAGTGCTCCTTAGTTGCTGCTTTGCACGAGTTGCTCCTGTCTTTCTTGGCTCTCCGTACTTAGCCGCTTCCTTAGGGGGCTGAGGGTTGGTCAGCCTTGTTGTTATCTCTTTCCCACTTGTTTGTTTTGTTGCTCTGCCCTTGTGGCTGCCTTGTTTGCCTATGTGGCCTCTTGCATTGGCTCCCCTACACTTTCTCACCTTTTGAGGAATGAGTGTAGGTTTTTGGTGCCGATCTTTTGTATATTGCCTTAACTTTATTTATATATTTATTACCTTTACCAAAAAAAAAGAACATTACCGTGCAGGACCCAAGTGAGCGAATGATGACATTGGCATCTCATGCACCCATTGACGGGCTACGCTTGGACATCGTGTCCATGGGTTTTTATTTTCCTTTGAAAGTTTCCTTTACCAGGATCGTAAGTTTTCTCTAGCGGAGACTTCTTTTGATCTTTTAAAATATATTATGTTCGGTAATGGTCATTTTTTTTATTAATTCTCATGTCGTCCAACTCATAAATACCATGAAATTTTCAATCTTTGGTAATTTGCTTTTATAATCTATCTTGGCTTTTTTTATAAGCAAGAGAGAAAAGGGGGTCTATTAGATCACCAAGGCTGGATGGTTTTCAAGCAATGTTCCACAAGAAGTTGTGGGATGTGGTTGGAGCCGACATACTCATGTCTAAAAATTTGTCATAATATACTTGAAATAGTGATAATGTACTTGAAATCATTGTAATGTTTATCACGCCTTTACGTAGTAATTTAACTTCATCAGTTGTGATTTAATAGTAGTTATTGTTAGGGGTGTAATGATTCAATTCAGTTTGTTTTCTTATAAATCCGAATTGAATCGAACTAATAAGGTGCACCTTTGAATCAAACCGAATTTTGATCCGAACTGAATATGGGTGCATCTGGGAACTGCTTTGGAACGGGCTTTGGGGGCCTAAAGGCCTTTGGGCCAAGTATAGGGGTGTTTGGCAAAAAAAAATTAAACCCCCATTTGGAGAATGCCAGCTTTGCGAAGCTGAAAGTCCAAAACAGGTGAGGACTTACCTTGGGCTTTCGAATTTTTCGACATGCCACGCGGGTACTGTTCAATTTTTTCTTTTCCTGAAATTGTCCTTATGAACTTTTTGTTTTTCCGTTTTTTGCCCTTGTGAGGAGACACTGTTCATCTTCTCTGTCTTCTCCGTCGAGGGTGGCCGGTGTGGTCGCGACAACCTAGCAATCGTTGTCGGAGAGTCAGGCAACCTCTATGAGTCGCGGCGTTGTCGGCGATCGTCGCATGCCGCACTGCGACCTCTGCACGGAGCTCACTAGGGCCGCGTGACCCATCTTGTTGTAGGTTTGGTCGCGACCGGATCTGGTGCCGAAGGCTCGAGCGACGACTAGATTTGGGTTGCGCGACCTCGCTGCCCTTGGATCTAGGTCGCGGCGATGTTGCGCGACCTAGATCTGGGGCGGCGAGGTCCTCCCGCGACCTCGACGCCTCGGATCTAGGTCGCCGGAGGTCGAGGTGGCGTTGCACGATGCGCGCGACCTCGCCGCCTTAGATTCGAGGTCGCCAGAGGTCTCCGACGGCCGCTCCCCTTGCCGGTTAATTTTTTAAACTTTTCTTTTGATTATTTTTTTTACCACAAAACTTTTTTGTAAATGTAATTCCCCAAACATCATTTTGCTCAAAGTACTTCACAAAGACTTTCAAAATACAATTTATTAAACATAGTTTGCATTTTGAAAAACACCTTTAACTTAAAGGTTTTTGCATTTTCTAAAGACTTTCCTCAAAAGATTTTTCAAACGCACCCTATGACTTGAACCAAAAACCTAGTTCAGTTCGGTTTGGCTTTGATCTGGTTTTGATTTATTTATTTATTTATTTATTGGGCTTTCATCCTCCACAAATTTTGAACAACATTCCAGTGCCTGATTCAATCTTGAGATGTCCAACAAGACAGTGCAAAACAGCTTCGAGTCAACCATCCAAATCCTCTGACAAAACAAAAACATCCAAATCAACCCAATTTCTTTCCCCGATTTTCTCACAGCTTGACTAAATCCATCACCTATTCTTCCTTCCTCATCAGATTTTCCCGAGAAAATCAAAGAGAGAGAAACGCCTCAACACCGAGAGAGAGAGAGAGAGAGAGAGAGAGAGAGAGAGAGAGAGAGAGTGGGCAGATTGAATAAGGATCTAAAGCTCATAAACGGGGAGACGTTGTACCCTTTTCATCCTTTTCTCAAGATGCATGATCGTCCTCACCGCTGTTGTCTCCTCCATCATCATCCACAACGCCCCATCAATGACCTCCTCTGCGGAAATTCCGGCATCATGTTCATCCCCGTTTATTTTCGTTAAATGCTGCCCTCTGCTGGTTTTTATGGGGAGAGAGAGAGAGAGAGAGAGAGAGAGAGAGAGAGAATGGACCAACGAGCAAGAGCAAGCAACAGCAATGGCTGTCTGAGAAGAGAGGAAGCGGCTTTCTGTTTTCCTTTTGGATATTTGAAACGAAGAAGAGAGACAAAAATTTCTCAGAGCGATTTTGAAAGAAGAGAGGAGCAGTTTTTGTTGAAAATTTCAGTTTGGTTCGATTAATTAAACCGAACTGAAATAACCCAAACTGAAAATAAAGGATAGTTTTTTTTTTCTTTAATTAACCGAACTGAACAGAAAAAAAAAACAAATCGAAAATTTACAAAATTTCGGTTCAGTTTTGATTTCCTTTCAGTTCTGTTTTGGTTCTTGACACCCCTTGTTGTAACTCATCTTTACATACAGTTAGTAGTTTACCTTTTTGATCTATAACTTAACCATACAGTTCATGACTAGAATGTTGTAGCACTTGGTAATCGACCAATAGAGAGTAAAATACTGCAAATTGTGGTAAGCGATGGCTACTTTCCTTGATAATTTTGTACAATGTTTATAATCTTTCTATAAGTCCTTGTACATGACAAGTTATCATCTTTTAAATATAGTAATTTACCCCCGGGTCTTGTAAAGTTGAATTTCTCAATGTTTGTAACATTTCATCGAATATTGTGAACAACTTGAATTTATTGTAGATAACCTCTTCAATACTCTTAGTTACTTACATCAATAATTCTTACATCACTCCACGATTTGTAAAATGGTTAATAATCATCGTATACTTTAATTTCCTCAAACAACAGTAATTTAGGGACAAGTAGTTTTTCTTGAATGTTCGTATGTACTTTTTTTTTTTGGAAACTTATTTTCTCTTAAATTAACATCTCACATTGAACGACTGGTAAGGCAAACTCGGACCGTTTGACATGACTATCGTTTAAAAACCCAGATAGAGTATGATTTGGAGGACGAGAGATTGAGGTGAAGGCGGAATCAAGTGTGGCTGAATCCGCAGGCAGAAAACTGAGAAGAGGCGGAAGATGGATCAGCAAGGCTGAATCAAGATATGATAAAGTTAGAGGTTGAATAAGTATGGCTGAATACGCTGGTGATAATCGGAAAATAAGCGACGATGAACCAGCGAGGCTGGATCAAAGTAAAGGGAAAAGTAGTAGGAAAGAGAAACCAGCGAGGCTGAATCAAGATTGATGGAGTTAGAGGCAGGATTAAGTACGGCTGAATACGCTGGCACAAAACAAAGAAGAGTCGAAGTTGAGCAAGCAAGGCGGAAGCCTGTCGCGACCTCTTTTTTTTCGGCGCCCGCGATCGGGTACGAGCACCTAAGGAGGCTAATGGCTCGGCCGAATTTAATTATGTCCGGACTCCCCCAAGTCCACCAATTCACGACTTTAATAGTTTGAGTTTTTAATTTATAAATCAATTTTTAAAATGGAGTCGCCACTAATCGATTTGGGGTGGGTCGATTAGGAACCCAAGCGAAGTATCGAGAGAAATACTCGCTCTGCGCAACCGAGAAATTAGGATCGGGGACTTGATTATACTAGTTAATCACTAATGCCCTTTCGGTACCTAATCTTGTTTAAACCCTGAGGCTTTTTGGATGTTCGAGGAATTTTCCATGCATTTTTGGGAGGAAAAACATTTTTTGAGTCTTTTTTTAATTTTTTTTACACAAAAGGGATTTTTTGGGATTTTTTTGGTATTTTTGGAAAAATACAAGTCTTTTTGGCTTTTTCTGAATTTTTTTGGCTTTTTTCATGAAATTTTGACTTTTTTTTGGATTTTTGGCATTTTTGGAAAATATGGAATATTTTTCAATTTTTTGATTTTTTGGAAAATAAATATTTTTAAATATTTTTAAATATTTTTGGAAAATAAATTATTTTTCATTATTTTTAAAATATTATATTTATATTATAATGTAAAAAACGAATCGGGTCGGATCCCTGGGTTGGGTCCGACCCGTCATGCGGGCCCGACTCGGATTTTTTCATTTTTTATTTTTCTTTTTTTTTTAAATAAAATATTTTTGATTTATTATTTTTTTATTAAAATATTATTTTATATCATTATATATTATAAAAATTGAATCGGGTTGGGTTCCGGGTGGGACCGACTGGCCGGCAACTCGCTCGTGGACGGGCCCGCGTTGCGGCCCGACTGGATTTTTTTGTCTTTTTTTCTTTTAAGAAAAACCTAAAAAGCCCGCCCACTTTGACCCTTTTTCATTAAAATAAACTCAGCCCAAAGACTACCCGGCCCACGTGCATAACCCGGCCCAGGCGGAACCCTACCCGGTTACTGGGAAACCGGGTCAGACGGACCCGCGAGCTGACCCGGTTCCCGACCTCCTTTCTCCTTCGCTCCCTTGCGGCGCTGGTGAGGGGGGAGAAGCGTCACCGGCGACCACAGCAACGACAACGGCCACTACGGTGACAACAACAGCAGCAACGGCGGCCACCACGGTGGCGACGACGGGCTAGACGGTGACGACACGACCGAAGGCGGCGACAAAACGGTTACGACGAGGATGGGTTTGTACCAGTGTGGTTAGCGACGGCACGGTTAAAAAAAGGGGGGGTGCGACGGCGACTATGGGACCGGAGGCGGCGGATCCGAGTGTCATTACCTGTCCGCGACGAGATGCGCGAGTCGGCTTCACAGCTCCGGTTTGCACAGTATGGCGGCGACGCGTGAGGACGGCGGCACGGCAAGATCTGGGGCAGTAGCGGCGTCGGGACGAGGAACAGCAATGACGAAGCAGCGGTCGCAGGTGGCGGAGAGCTTCCGGCTTCCCAGATCTGGTCCTCCCTCCTCCGGCTGGCCTCGTTCAGCCCTTATTTCACAGATCCAAGCGCTCAAATCTACCTTCCTCGGGCTCGCTTGTTGCCGGCCTCCCCCGAAGTCTCTCGAAGGGAGGTCGTTTGAGCTTCGCGACCCGATCTCTCGCGTGCTCACTCGTTGATTCTCCCTGAAGTCTCTTAAGGGAAGATCTCCAAGTTCGCCGTGTCCCTTGACGGAGATGGTCCCTCACTATTTATAGGCGAGGGGGGTGGCCGGTCGACGGGGATTCGACCGCCAGTCTTCGCACGCCAAACGGACACCCGCGGCCGAACCGGCGTCCCATCCTCGCTCCTCCAACAAAGCGTGCTCGGCATTAAAGGCAGCCATTAATGGCGCCTCAGATCCGTCATCTCCGGCCAACGTCGGCCTACCCTCCTCGGCCATAGGTTGTCTTCGAGCGCGTGAGTTGCAGAGGCGTAGGGGGAAGAAGGGAGAAGAAGGAAGAAGGAGGGGGAAGGGTTAGGTCGTCTGGGCCGGGCCATGAGGGCTGTGCGAGAGAGAGAAGGGAGGGGGGCTTGAAGCCCGGCCTCGGCAGCTGCAAATTTTTTGTTTTTTCTTGTTTTTACTGATTTTTTGTTGTTATTTTTGTTATTTATTATTTATTATCTAAAAAAAAGGAAACAGAAAAGAAATTAAAACCTAATTAATAACCTAATCAAAATTTTAGGTGTCAACAGCTACCCCTCTTTGAAGGTGAGTTCGCAGAGGTTGCATTCAAAGACAAACATAATACCTAAATTTTGTCTATACATATGCAATAGATTATATTTTATTTTGCATCTATTGTCCTATGCAGAAAATGAGCAATATAACATTACATATACTAAGACAGATAAGAAGATACCTATAGTTACTTACCGGGAGTGAGTGAGATAGGGTGTGAACCCCGAGTTTTGGCAAGTATCAAGGCGTCATCTTACCTGGTGATATGATGATGTTGCTTCTCTAGGACCCGAACCATTCTTCGGTCACCTATTGGAGCAATAAGTGGTTTGTCTAGGACTCGAACCTTCCTTCGGTCGCCTTGACGGAGAATCGCTTTTCCAGGTTCCGAACCTTTCTTCGGTCGCCTGTTTAGAGCAATAAGTGGGTTTGTCTAGGACCCGAACCTTTCTTCGGTCCCCTTGATGGGGAATTGCTTTTCCAGGATCCGAACCTTTCTTCGGTCGCCTGTTAAAGCAATAAGTTGGTTTGTCTAGGACCCGAACCTTTCTTCGGTCGCCTTGACAGGAGATGCGCCGACCTTTCTCAGGGCATCTGTTTGTTGGGAGATAGTACCTGGATGATCACAAGTACAAACTCTTTGGGGATACTTGGATGATCACAAGTATCGAAAGGCTACCTAGACGATCACAGGTACAAACTCTTGGGGGATACTTGGATGATCACAAGTATCGAAGGGGTACCTGGACGATCACAGGTACAAACTCTTTGGGGATACCTAGATGATCACAAGTATCGAAGGGGTACCTGGACGATCACAGGTACAAACTCTTTAGGGATACCTGGATGATCACAAGTATCGAAAGGGTACCTGGATGATCACAGGTACAAACTCTTTGGGGATACCTGGATGATCACAAGTATTGAAGGGGTACCTAGACGATCACAAGTACAAACTCTTGGGGATACCTGGATGATCACAAGTATCGATACTCTAGGACAACTCGTACAGGTCGAGTGTCAATAAGAGGGAGTACCCGGCAAGTGGTGAGTACTCAAAGATAAGGGGATAGAAATATGCTTACCTGGCAATATCTCTGATCTCTGAGAGTATGTCTGCTATTTGCACAATATACACACATGATTGTATGTGTTGTAAATTCATGAGTTCAAATGAGATTCATGCATGACAACTTTGTCTGCTTTGTATCATTCGAATTTCACTGGGGAAGATTTTGAAAGACAACCTTTATTCAGAATGTAGATGTCTTGAGCATGCCAGATGAGGGACTTTCAGTCTGAAATGACTTTTCGCTCACTCTCATGGAGAAGGCTATCCTGACCATTGATGCAGGATTTATAAGGACCACACTTCTCACTATCATCATGTCAGCAGGGGTCTGAGTATTCTCGCAAGTGGTACGACTTTACCAATGTGAGAGGTCTTTGTTGAAATTGTGATGAACACTTGGTCAATAGCTCATCAAATGAGACCGTCGAGGTCAAAGCCGATGGATAAAAATGCCGCATGATCATCTCCAGATTTACAAGTCAAGAACCCTGCGAAAAGAGATAGAGTAATCTTGCTTGTACTTCTTCGAGCGATGTTTATGTACACATGAAATCCTACGCTAACTGAAGTGCCCCTAGTCTGAAGAGACTTTTACAATGGGAATGTAACGTAGTCTTGGCTCACATGTAAGAGGGTGAGAGTTGGTGATTGTCTTGGCATTTGTCACTAGTCTTTCTTCACGGTTAGATGGAGGTTGTATCAATTGAACAATAATTTCTCTTGGGAATACAAATGGCTGTATTTTTGTTTAAGGCATTGGCCTTGCTTTTACCAGGCACACTGCTTTTTTCATGCCCCTATTTCTTATCTCAATTTTTCATTCATGGGCATTTGACCTTGCTTTTACCAGGTACACTGCTATTTTATGCCCCAGTTTTTGTTCTTGTTTACTTGAGGAATTGATCTTGGCAAGTTCAAGCAAATGTCTTTGTTAGACTATGGAGTCTTCATCTTTTGTTGGCACTTTTGATTATGCTGCTCAAGCGATAGTGGCTTCTGCTTTGCCTCCATGTGAGGGTGAATTTTCAAACTCGATTGAGTTGTACAATGGATACAAGTGCGTAAATAAAGAATTGCTCTTCACGACTCTAGGGCACTTAAATTAACGCGAGTGTTCATATGCAATAAAGACACTCGAAGATTGATGCAAGTGCAAGCAAGAAAATTTCTATCCCCTTTCTCACCTTGTGATGTTGATTTGCTTTCGACTTGCCCCATGTGGGGTGGTTCTTTGTTGGGAGTATAGCAGAAATTTATCAGTGTATGGGGCTCAAAGTGAGCGATGGAATGCCTCTCACTATTTTGGTTATCGTACCATTCGCGAGAGAACCCTTTACCCTGCAGCCATGGAATCTTCTGCGCTCATCTCACAAGTGTATAGATGGGGGGGACTGTGTGTAGGATATAGCTTGCCTGTCATCATTCTGACGCGCCTCATCCAGCATGCTCAATCAATCTTGTATTCTTCACTTAGCTGTCTATTCTAATAATCCTCAGTGGAATCAATGACTTAGACAGAAAAAATCATCATGCAGAATTCATTAAAGGCAGCCATTAATGGCACCTGAGATCCATCATCTCCGGCCGACGTCGGCCTACCCTCCTCGGCCATAGGTTGTCTTCGAGCGCGTGAGTTGTAGAGGCGTAGGGGGAAGAAGGGAGAAGAAGGAAGAAGGAGGGGGAAGGGTTAGGTCGTCCGGGCCGGGCCATGAGGGCTTGTGCGAGAGAGAGAAGGGAGGGGCTGGGCTTGAAGGCCCAGCCTCAGCAGCTGCAAATTTTTTGTTTTTTCTTGTTTTTACTGATTTTTTGTTGTTGTTTTTGTTATTTATTATTTATTATCTAAAAAAAGGAAACATAAAAGAAATTAAAACCTAATTAATAACCTAATCAAAGTTTTAGGTGTCAACAAAGCCAGATATGACAAAATTAGATGCCGAACCAACGTATGATGTGTTCCTGAGTTCAGCAATTGAAGATCATAAATTCACCACTAGCCTCTATGACCGCTTGACAGGTGAGGGAATTCATGTTTTCAGAGATAATGGAATCAAATTTACTCCCGAAGAGCTTCCGCTAATGATCTACAGCTCCAAGATCTACATACCTATCTTTTCCAAACTATATGCTCGTAGCCCTCGGTGCCTTGACTCGCTCGCACTCATGGTAGAACACATGTCTAGATCAGGTGGGAAGGAAGAGATCCTGCCCGTTTTCTACAATGTGGAACGGTCTGATGTGAAGCTGGAAACTTCACTCTACAGACGCGCTCTGGACACTCACAAGCAGAGCTTTGGCAATGAGAAAGCCAAGCGGTGCAAGAAGGCTCTTGTGGTGGCTGGTAATCTCAAGGGATGGGAACGAAGCTCATATGAAAGGTATATTACATCCGTCTTCTTCTTTTCTCGTCAGTTTCTTCTGATTTGTTTGCTCAATTGACCACAATACGTTCAAGAATGTCAGAAAAAGGAAACTCGACAACCTTTTTCCTGCAGAAAATGCAAACGTTGGTCGACTCCGCTGTACTCTTACTTGACCCCGTTTCCACAACATATCTCAGCTTGGCTCAGTTAACTCTCTTTAAAAGTTCGTTCTATTTCATCCAAATGATCGCGTCATTCTATAGTTCAATCCATGATTGAGTGATATTTTTACACCTATGGCAAACTGTGACAATATAATCCATTGGTCAGACTAAATACTTGCTGCGGTGGCATTATCCCTCGTTCATCCAATTACTAAACATCAGCATAGTATGTTTAATATATATCTGCATGAGCTAAATCTTATTCTGCAGTTAAGGATCAGTGATCTTTTAGCACATCCTTGTTTTATTATGTAGTGCGTTGGGTGGTGGTAGATCTTTAGATTGCACCTACCAATGGTTTGGAACTGAGATTTTCTCTACCTTGGCAGTGAAAAGGAACTTATCACATCCATCGTTAGAAATTCTTTGTACAAGCAGATGATAGAGCCCAATTATGTGTTTGAAGTTCTACGTACTGGTGATAATCCCAAGTTATCTTACAGGACCCCGGTATATTTCTTTGCTCCTATTCTCCTCTCTTCTCGAGTACTCTCTCCTAATGGTTGTTATTGTTGATGAAGTCTGTTTCAGCTGAAGTGTGTTTTACATCCAAATGACAAAAAGTCTAATCTTCGTGAAATATTTTTACATGATTATGCAGTTGTCGTAAAGTTAGAATACTATAGAAAAAAGAAGGCAAAGCATGAACTGAAACTAGAAGAGAATGCAAGTCATTGGCCGAATGTTGAAGTAGTTTGCATATACTTCAATTTTTAAGAATGAGGGAAGTTGTGTAGGCGCTGAAAAGAATATTTGGCTTTCCCCCTTTACTTTTTTAGCATAGAGGTGCAGCTCTTTAGATGCCGAGTCTATTTTGAATTTCTTAGATATTTCCTAACTCCTAGAGTGTAAATGGGAGGCCCACCTGGTGCTCTTGAATATACTTGTCGAAATAGAATTTAGAGATTGTGAAAAGATTCACGCTACTTTGAATGTTGACATCGACATGGTTCTTAAGATAAGAGGTCTTCAATACTAAATGAGAATCAAACTTAGCTACCAAAGAAAAATCAAATTTTAAATGCTGAAAGTAAAAGAATTTAGAGATTGCAGCTTTATGTTAGGTGGATCAGCAATGCATCAAACTTGACTTTTTGATACAGCAATACCTCTAGATATAAATATTTTTTGGTACCATTAACTTTTCAGTATTTACCTGCCAAATGACCATCTTGGTCCCTCGCAGAAGCATCTCTGAAATGCAACTATACTTATATAGCCTACCACTATTTTCTTCTAAAACAACTCAGTCAACTTTTTGCATCTCCCATCACCACAGCCTTATGCAGCTGCCACCTTCAGCGCATATCCTATTAGCTTCTTTGCTACTTCTGATAGTTCAGTATATTAGAGGACTGAGAAAGTTCTCATGGTTCTTCACTCTCTTTTTCTTTTTTTTTTCTTTTCTGTTTGGTGGACTCTGATGTGAGCTGATTATACACAATTGTTTATTAAGTGGTGACTTCTTATAGTAGTCTCAATTCATTGCTTTCAAGACACTTACTAGTTGGGGTGCCATAATCATATTGTCCAGTAAAAAATACAATGGAAGACGATCTAGCTCTTAATGCTGTGCACTTTGTTTGAGGAAGGATCGTTAGCATTACGGGAAAAACTAAACAGAGTAAAAATGTCCAAGCAATTACAATAAATGAAGATAGAAATAGTGGGATTGGAGGATCGATAGAAAAATGTTGTTTAAGAAATAAAACCACTAATAGATGACATGCCAGATTAGAAACTCTCTGTATGACAGGAAACTAGCAAAAGAGCATTTTTAAGTTGTAAATAATATCATAGCTTTCACGTTTCCTGGAAAGTGAAAACTTCCGATCAACTGCCGTGATGATAGTTTGCACTTTGAGAAGGAAGTCTGACATATTTACTTCTATTTTCACAGAAAACTAAGGCAATCTTTACTTCTAGACACTATATTCAAGTGGTTTATGCATTTTATTGCTTTTACCATAGGCCTGTCATTGATGTGTCAAATTGTTAACTTTCTTGATGGCTGACGATTTTCTATGCTGGTTTTAGTTTTTGGTGTTGATGTACATGTGTGCGTGTTGTACTTGGTAGAAAAACGACAAGAGATGTGTGTATGGGAGTGGACTTTACAGTCGAAGGAGCACAATGAAACAAGGGAAAAAAAGAAGCTTTAATTATTTAATTGTTGTTGCACAAGGAAGGAGAAGAGCTTAGTTGGTTCGACGTCTAAGAATAGTTTTGGACGACCCAAGCCTTTTTATAGGCTTACAACCAACTTAGACATTAGAAAATCTGTACTAGTCATAGATTTTTTGGTTCTTTTTTTCTTTTGCAGATTTCCACCACCAGAGCTTTGTAATCCTTGTTGCAGAGATATTCTTTATGGATCCTTCTCCACAAGCTTTAGCGGATTCCAGACACTTCCACTGCCGCCCAAGGATTAGAATTTTCGAAGGATTTTTCTAGACTTTGGAGCATATTGCTATCCTAGAAAAATCTTGGATCAGAATTTTTAACAGCGGAAGCAGTGGGTGATGGGATCGTTCAAATTATATTTGTGTTTTCTTCCACTTTCTGTGGCATTGAATCTTAGTCATTATAGATCTTGAACATCTAAATGAGATCTCAAAGGTAGACTCCTACTAGATTTATCCCCGCAGCGACTCGGAGATGGTCCCTGATAAGGCTGGTAGTTAACTTTCCGGCTTCCTTTTCAGACTACAAAGGGCAAGAAACGAGGTATGCTAGTCAGATTAGGCTTTTTGATGATTAGTAAGCCAGAATTACTAAATAGATTTTTTCATAGACAGGAGGTTTACTATGGGATCTTTAGCTTAAATGAGATGTATGGGGTGAATGATTCTGTTGGAGGAACTTCAGTGGAGATTATCTTCCACAACCTATCTACTCTATCGGCTAAACATTAGTTATAACATCTCAACTAGCAAGACATATGATTGATTGGCAGGCACATCCAAAGTACATGTTTCAGAGAATGGCCTTATCGTCTGGAACTTACAGTACCTCTTTGTATTTCTTAACTTCTCTTCCCCTCTCTACTAACTGACATTCTCCTTGAGTACTTTTATAGGAGCCTGAAGACAGTCAAGAATCAAAAATAATGGAATTATTGGAAATGGGAGCAAACGATGTACGAATTGTTGGAATCCATGGGAAAGATGGTATTGGAAAGACCACTCTTGCCAAGATCATCTATGACAAAATATCCCATCTCTTTGACGCTTGCAGTTTTCTTATGGAGATTAAAGAAACAATGCAGCAACCTGGAGGTGTTCAGTATCTTCAAACCAAGTTGATCTTTGATATTTGGAAAAGAGAGTATGAGGTTGCTTCTGCTTTCAAAGGACTACGATTTTTGAAAGAAATATTTAGGAGTATGAAAGTTCTCATTGTTTTTGATGATGTGCAAACAGGGACCCTCCTCAAGAAGTTTGTAGGAGCTAAGCTTGATTGGTTTGGTTCTGCAAGTAGAATAATTGTCACCTCACAAGAAAGCAGAGTTCTTCAAGGGTTTGTTGCTCAAGGGTTAGCTTGTACTTACGATGTTAGTCCGATGGATGACAATCTAGCATTCGACTTTTTCTGGCGGTATGCAGCAACTGAAGAGTCATCCACTACGTTCTTATGTTAAAAGTGCAATCGATATAGTGAAGGCTGCGAAGGGACTTCCACTACTTGTCGAAGTTTTTGGTTCTTTTTTGCAATATAAAGGACAGGAAGAATGGATTAAATTCAAAGATCTCATACAACACTTTCAGGAAGATTACCAGAAGATTCTGAGCGTAATTTATGAAGCGTTAGATCAAAAGCAAAAGCAGATGTATCTTGATATTGCATGTTTCCCTCCGGATGTGGATTGTAGGATTGTCTCACATATGTGGCATCATTATGATCGTCCTAGTGATGAAATCGAGGTTCTTCATCGTATGTTCCTAATAAAAACGGAAGAAAATAAAATGGGCATGCATAGCATGCTGAGGTGCCTTGCCAGGGAGATTGTTCGCGAAGGTTTCCATAATCCAGGAACAGGTGTTGGATTGTACGGTCCTGCCTTAGCCCAGGGCACGAACAAGGGGAAAAAGGTGTGTCGGAGGAAAAAGTAGCATTTAGGCCTTAATTTATTTTTTGATTTTCTTTCTTAGTGAAGCATGGGATTTAGGGCACGTTCACTAATGATTTTGTTTTTACGAATAAATTTTTTTATCACAAATAATTTTTTTTTGATTCAATTCTCAAAAATAATTTTTGAATAAAAGAATGCACTTAGTCAATTGCATAAAATTTTTATTTCAAATATAGAAATGCGTTTGGTAAAATTCTTAATTTTTTTCTTTTAATTTTTTAACTTTTTATTATATTTTTCCTTTTTTTTTTTTCTTTTCTCTCCTTCCTCCTTTGTGGCCGATCATTGGCCACGGTAGTGGTTGGCAACGAGTGGGCGAGGTTCGGTGAGCTTGCTTGAAGCTCACCTGGCCACCGCGAGGCTTGACCTCACCTAGGTGACGTGAGGTCGGCCTCGTCTTGGTTGAGCCAGCTCAAGCTCGCCCAAATCTAGTGAAGCTGAGCTCGCCTAGCCACCGATAAGGCTTGGGCCGATGAGCCTCGCCATGGTTTGGCATTGCCGGCCCTCCTCGGCTGGTTGCTAGCCATGGCTAAGGCTGGCGACAGACTAAAAGGAAAAGAAGGAAAGTGAAGAAAAGAAAAGAGAAGAAAAAATAAGAGAATAAAAAATTGTAGTTGATTTTACGAACCCAAAAACAAGAAGCAACTTTTTTCTATTTTTGTATTCTGTTTCAAATCTATTCCTAGGAATTAAAAATATATATATATATATTTTTTTTTTTTTTCCGGAAACAAAAATATTATGAAACAGGTTTCTAATCTTTTTTCATTTTCTGGAATAAAAAAACAAAAATAGTTGTTTCGGAAAATATAATTTTTTTTTACCAAACAGGGCCTTAGTCATCCACAGTAATTATTTTATAGTCTGAATACTTCCACATGTTTCTCTACTTGACTTTTATGGTCCTTCATACAGGGAACAGACCACCTTAACACTGAAGAGCCAGGCTTTGAGTTCTTGCCAAACACGACGTTTCTCTGCTTGGGTCGCGCCAATGTTGGTGGACAATTTGCGGGTGCCTTATTGAACGTTCGGTGGCTTCATTGGCAAGGGTGCCCTCAAGATGCGATCAGCATTCATTTAGAGAAAAACGAGAACTTAGTTATTCTCGATCTCTCATGGAGTAAGGTTACAGAGTCCTGGGGAGGTTGGAAAGGAATTAAGGTGGGTTTATAGCTCATTCGCTGTTGTGTTTGTGTTGGCCTTTAAGTAAACCGAGAGTTCTACGCCATCTGAACTTTTTCCCTTGTTCTGCAGATGGAGCGTTTGAAAGTCTTGGATCTTACAGGTTGTGCAGACTTATTAGTTACCCCTAGCTTCTCTTGTTGCCCAAAATTGGAGATACTGATTCTTGAACGATGTTCTCGATTGGTTCATATAGATCCTTCAATTAATGATCTGAAGCTCTTGGTTACCCTGAATTTGAAGTTCTGCACCGAACTTAGCATGTTGCCAGTGGAAATGGGTGGGATGAATGCTTTGAAAGAACTCCTGATTGATGGCACTTCCGTTCGAGAACTTCCTGAGTCAATAGGCAAATTGGTTCGACTGCAAATTCTTAGTGCCACTAATTGCTTCTCATTGGTTCGTGTTCTTGATTCAGTGTGTAAACTTAAAGCTCTTTCAGTGCTAGCCTTGGAGGACACAAAAATTCTCGAACTCCCTGATTCATTTGGAGGCTTGTGGATACCTCCACGCTTGTCTTTAAGGAATTGTCATGAGCTAGGAAAGCTTCCGGAATCCATTGGCGAAATAAGATCATTAGTAAAGTTGGATATTTCGGGTACAGGTATTTCAAAATTGCCCGATTCAACTATCTACTTATGGAATTTGAAAGTGCTGAAAATGGATTCTTGTTTCTTAAGGGAATTTCCTCTGAAAGTGCCGCAAATGGTTTCTCGTTTCTCAGAGGAATTTCATCTTGATTGGCTGGAAATGGATTCTCCTCTTCACATCGGAGGGCACCTGGAAGAAGTACATGCCTCCTGGTGCAGGAGTTTGGAGGGAGTCATTCCCGATGATATTGGGGAACTACATCGTCTCAGAGAACTGAGGCTTCGGGGTACTCGTATATCCGGTCTTCCATCAAATCTCTGGAAAATGTCAAAGCTTCAAACTCTGGATTTGCTACACTGCGATATTCTCGAAGAGTTGCCTACCCTTCCCCCTCCTAACCTAATTAACCTCTACGTCAATCAGGACTTGAAGCAAAAAACGTTAGCATCTTCCAAATTCGAAGATTGGTGGCATTTATTGCAATGAATAATAGTGTTAATTTGAATCATACGATTTAGTGTAGTCATTTGCTGTGGTTAGTAGGGTTGATTACATTACGCAGCGTTATTTACGCCTCCGGCAATTTTAGAGTTGTGTGGACCTATTCTTCTCCGTTGATTAAGTTCCCCTCTTTCTTATATTTCTACTTTTCCTCTCCATGTGGTGTCAAGTATTTGATTTAGCCTAGTCATGAATTTCAATAATTGTCAGTAATATATTCATATTGACTACGATAATCCAACAATACATGTGCACTGAATAAGAGAAAATGCTTATGTCATTGAAAATTAACTGTAGAGGAATGCTTTGTGTCATTGGAAAGTAGCCATATTGTACGTATTAGTCATAAATTACTTTCCTGAACTATAACGACCTTGCACAATAGCACTGAATTTTGAGAAGTTACATATTATTTTCTTGAGCTTTGGTTTTCCTTTTTGTCACTACTTTTT
Source organism: Eucalyptus fibrosa (assembly GCA_017140475.1). NCBI lineage: Eukaryota > Viridiplantae > Streptophyta > Magnoliopsida > Myrtales > Myrtaceae > Eucalyptus > Eucalyptus fibrosa. The sequence continues at coordinate 10,971,355 of CM029511.1, forward strand.
TTTTTCCCGCTGCATAGCAAATTAAACATTCCCTAAAAAGAGACTTGCTCATTTTTCTTGACTAGGATGATCTCTACTGCACGGTGAATGAAGTGAAGAAAATAGAAAGGATGTATGACGAATGAAGTTAACATTAACTCAGCTAAGTTTGTCAAGAAAAATAATTTAATCCATTCTTGAATAACACTAAACGGTAATGTAGACTAGAAAAATTAGCCATTGCGCAAAATTCAAAGTTCAAGACTTAACTTGTAACTTTTCAGAGTTAAGGGTTTATCGTGTAATAGTAACCGAGTTCAGGATAGTGATTTGTGACATATTCAAATTTCGTAGCTATTGTTAAATAATTGCCTAATTATCCCTGGCATTATAATTTTTTGGCCCCTCGGACTGATTCATCTACTCAAATGGGGGGTTGTACCTTACACACATCGGGTCATCATCAAGATGAAAAGTACAAAAATCCTCTCCAAGGACGACGCCAGCTGTTGCTGGCTAGCCTGTTCCTGACCGGGTCGCGCGCGACATTCCTCTCTGTCCTTTGTCGTACGTGGCCCTTCGTCGCGTCGTCCTTCTGCCCTTGCGGCCGAGCTACAGTCCAAGCAGAGCAGGGAAGAGAGAAGGAGAAGAAGAGAAGGGGGCCGGGCTGGCAAAAGGGAAAGGAGGGCCAGCCCGCGGGGGGAAGAAGGAGAGAAATATGAAAAAGGATAAGGGGGGTGGGCCAGCCTAGGCCTGGCCCTCTTCCGCTTTTTTCCTTTTTTTAATAACTTAAAAAATTAAATTTTTAATTGATACTAGTAATCCAAATATTCATAATGTATATATGTAATGTAGTTTAACGAAAATTATTTTTGTTAGGGGTTAAAATCAATCACTAAAAATAATAAATGAAAAGGTTAAAATTTAGGTGTTAACAGTCATCTTCATCTAATTCTAAGTCTCATGCATGTCTCGAAGATATACAATCAACCTTGTGTGCAAGGCATGGCCACATTTGACCTGCCACATTATTCGAGAATCATGCTTGTGTTACAAAAACATGTGCCTAACAAAATGTAGTTTGTGAATGGCATGTGTCATTCATTGCCTTTCAATGAAATGAAATCTACAAGGCATCACTTTGTTTTTGGTTAGCTCCAAGAAATTCTATTTATCATAAAAGGGAAAATTTAGGTGTCAATCAAGTTGTTAGAATGTTGATATCTAAATTTTGGCAACTTATCATTTAGCCATTTAGGTTGCATAAGAATATAACTTGCATTATGCACATTTGCATATTTTTTTCCTTAAGTCATCATGTGACTTCCCTTCGATGCTACCATGGACTGATGCATGGACAAGCGCACGTAGGATCATCTCCCATAAATAGTTGGCCTTCACGAGCTCTTTATCTCGGTCAATAATTCAAAAGGAAAGAAAGGCAATTGCGATCGGCAAATCGAGAATATCCACCATTCGAAAGGAAGCAGCGGAATTTGGTAATGCTAAAGAGATCAATTCGGTGGGAATCTGACAATGGGCTGGCAAAATGGAAGAGGATTTTGGAGATGGGATGAAGGTTGGGATTTCGGTGAGTGATCAAGAGAAGATAACGAGGCAATTAGAGATTGAGCCATGGAATTTTTCCCCATCGAAGATGACAAAAATCAGCGGATGTGATCTCTTTTCCCACAATTTACATCCGGGCTGTTAGGAGATTTTTCCATAGAAATGCGATGTCATCTCCTGGTTGTTAAAGAGGTTTAAATGAAAAAAGTTAAGATTATCGTCTAACGTCCGCGGGCATAATCATTTCAAGAGCAATCTTCATCCGCGGTTGCTCTCCTCCGCACTCCACCGCCGCACCTCCAGCCCGTAAGACAAGCCACCATATCCTACTCTCCATCTGCGACGTTTACCCGACATGGTCGTTCATCTCATCAATGCCAACGTCAGCTCTGCCGTGCCTCTGCCTTGCTCAGCCGTGACTTCCAGGCACAGCGACCAACTCGACGTCGGCTTGCTGACAAGCCTTGCCATCGCGCCCAGCAGCTCGGCCGAGAAGTCTGGCAAATCCTGCCACGGCCAGTTAGCCCAGTAGGTCTTCTAGACCTCCTTGCAAGCTTTCCCCCGCGAAGCAGCTTGGCACCGGTGGTCATTTAGCGACACTCGTGATTGTCTGTGGCATTTCTAGCTAACATCTTTCCTCGCCATTATGTTCAAGAGCCACTAATTCCCCCGGCAAGCCCCTTTTGCAAACTCCAGCATTGGACGACGATCGTCAATCCTCGCTGCCATAGTTCGCCGGCTACACTCTCTTGCCAATACCCACCAGAAGGCGTCGCACCTTTCCTCGCTTCGATTGTCTTAGGTTAATCCTTGCTCAAGGTTAGCTGGGTTTGTCTAAATTCATTTTAGTATATGGTTTTTAAATGCAGGTTATTAGTTAATAGAAGCTTATGCTATCATGATTTGATCCGATCCTTTCCTTTTGGACCTTTAGGACTAAGGTCGAACTCCAATCAATAATATGATTAATTCTAATCATAAACTCTATTTCAATACATCGACATTGCTTGTCATTGTCTCATGCATATTTAGAGAGTGCTGGGCACTTGGAGTGCCAAAATCGGAGTAAAATGGATCACTTAAATACTACTCCGGCAAAAATTCAATTAAAATGCTGACATGGCGATATATAAATTAATTAAATTAAATTTAAAACTAAATTTATTTAAAACATTTAAAAATAAAAATTTTCAAAAAAAATAAAGTAATAAAATAATTAATTTTTTTTTAAAAAGGAAGGGGCGGCTAAGGGCCGAGCCCTCGCTGCCATCGGGAAGGGCCGGTGACGAAGAGGGGAGGGTTGGTCGGCCCGAATAAACCTATTTCGCAAGACCAAATATACCCGGCCCGGCCTCCTCTTCTAATTGCACTAAGCCCACTGCACAGCAATTCAAGCCCAAGTTTTCTGAAGCCAGACTAAAGCAAATCAGGCCCGGAGATCACCAGTCCAAATATAGCTCGAAATCGACCCAAACTTAACAAATTCTAGTTGAGCCTAAATTCCTAAAACCCATGAAAACAGAAACGGACCTAATACCACTAAACGAACTGAAGGCCAACCTACTACTCATCCTTCACAGAATCGACGCCTCCAACTTTACCCTCTCTTTTGCTTTATCTCCGTCCAAAAACAGGAGACGAACGGCCATGAGCCAGCTCGTATCCGCCCTTGGCTCAATCAAAGGACCGTTTGTCGGGATACACACACGACACACAAAAGAAACAGCGCACGACTCCACAGACGATAGTGAAAGTCCACAAACATGTCAAATAACCAACAAATGCTCAGAACCAAACCAAAATCCTTGAAACTCTACATAACTCGATTCGGGCATTTTCACAAACACATGATGGGCATCGACTGAAGGGAGACTATTGAATTAACTGGGAATCAAACTACGCCGAGACGCTTAGCAATCAATAAGCAGAGATCCAAATGCAGCTTAGCACAACATAGATGGGGGCTGGGACTCGGACAAACCGTACCACGATGAAGCCCGGTCTAACGAGCCGAAACAAGGCACAAAGCAAGGCAAACAGGGGTTGTTGATGGTGCTCTCTACCTAGCCGGCTGTTGGCGTCAGCGGCGGCGGTGGCGCCGGTCATCGGCCGGCGGTCGGCGGTGGCTCTGGGTGGTTGGAGGTGTCCGCGGCAAGAGAGAGGAAAAAAAGAAAAATAAAAAAGAAAATTGGCTTATTTTTAGAAATTATTCTCGGGAACAAGAAGCAACCTTTTTTTTTTGTTTTTTTTTCTATTCCAAAACTATTCTCGGGCTAATTTTCTATTTCGGGGAACAAAAAAATAAGTTGGCGTTACCAAATGGATTTTTGTTTTTTTTTTTATTCTAGGGAACAAAAGAACAAAAATCGGAAGGAACATAAATGTTACCATGCAGCCCTTCTTGTTCCTAGGAACAATTTCTAGAATCTTTTTTTCTCTCTTCTTTTTTTTCTTCTCTTTTCTTCTTTTCTTTCTTCTCTTCTTCTTTTTCTTCTTCTTCTTCTTCTTTATTTTGGCCGATCGCCGGCCTTAGCCATGGCAAGCGCCGGCGACTGGCTAGACGAGAGCCAACAACCTTGTTGGAGCGTTACCGGCCGTCGCGAGGCTCGGCCTCACCAAGCCAAGCCAAGGCCAACCTTGCACCGCTTGGGTGAGGTCGAGCCTTGCCGGTGGCTACGCGAGGCTCCGGCGAGCTTGCCTACCCTCGCCCGGCCGATCGTTGGCTGCCGGCGACGGCCACAAAGAGGAAGAAGGAGAGAAAAGAAAAAAGAAAGAAGAAAGAAGACAAAAAGGAAAATATAATAAAAATATAAAAAATTAAACGAAATAATAAAATTATACAATTTTATCAAACATATTTCTTTTCTGAGAATAGAAATTGTGTGCAGTTACCAAGCGCGTTTTTATACTCAGAAATTGTTCTTGGGAACATAAACAAAAAAAAATCATTTTTGATGAAAAATTGTTATCGGGAATGAATCGTTACAAATGCACCCTAAGTAGTAGGGACAATTGATGGTTCCTCAATGCCAAATAGGCAATTACTTTTTGTCCAGCGTGGATGCGCTTTGATGGAGAAAAAAGATTGTGAGATAGCTGATTACCCGTTTGGTTCAGCATTCCCAAGGGGCTTTCAGCCCCGAAAGCCTCTTGGGGAAAATATTTTGTGTTTGATTTACACTTTTGAGTTTGCATTTGCCAAATGCCAGCATTCGGAATGCTAGTTTAGGGTTTAATGAATTTTTTTCTTTCCAATATTGCCCTTACTGATAATTATATTTTCCCATTTTGCCCTCCAAAACACTGTTCATCTTCTTCTTTGGACTTCCTTGGACTTGCTGCTCGGCCAAGCTTCGCGGTGGGCGGCGCTCTTCCTTGGACTTCCATGGACTTGTTGCTCGGCCAAGCTTCGCGGTGGGCGGTGCTTAGTTGCGAGTGGCCAAATATGGCCGCCGGGGGACCAAATCTGGCCGTCGAGAAGCCTGGCCTGAGGTCACGCGACCTCAGGCGAGGTGGCCTAAGGTCGGGCGACCTTGGGCGTCACCGGAGGCCGCGCGCCTAAGGCCTCACGACCCAGGAGGCAGGCGACGTCGCTTGAGGCTGCACGACCTCGGCGGCATCGCCGGGTCGTTGCCCCCACCCCCCGGCCGCCGCCGCCTCACCACCATCAGTTGCTCCCTCACAATTTTCCCCTCACCGTGCGCAACTGCATCTCCCCCTCCCTTTTTTTTTCTTTTCACCTCAAAGTTGCTTTGCAAAATGTACACAAAAATTGAGTTTCCAAACACGTTAGCCTTCACAAAATGCCCCCATTCACTCAAAGATACTTGGGGAAATGCAAAGCCATTTCCCCAAAGTTGAACCAAACGGGCCCTGAATAGTTCTAGCATTTTAGAGGCGGTAGGGCTGAAAAGGCGATAGAAATGGTGGAGGGGCTCCGCTTATTTTCAATCAAAAATTGCATGGTCAGTTGAGAGTCGGGGATTTTGCTCTTCCGTCCAACAGCACCTTGACCACCTCTTCAACGGCTACTTTGTAAATTGCAATTCTATAAAAAAGATTCAAAGCAAAGCTTGCCGTAAGGATTTGGTTTCCAACTTCTTGATATTTTAAAAGCGTGGTTATAAACTACCAATATTATGAAGAATTTTACCAACATACAAATGGATTAATAAATTCATAACTTCTTATCAACATTGTAAGGGATTTAGTGATATCCAAATAAATTAGATTTACCAATGTCAAAATAAATTAGGAAATTACGTATTCTTTTTTTAAAAAAATTAGATGCGTGGTTCATAAGTTTTTAATGATGTAATTAATCTACTTATGTGTCGCGACCCAATTTTTCGGGTGCACCACATAAAACTAGGTTAATAGATTACTAAGTCTTTAAGCTTAGCTCGGGCTCTCCCAAGCCCATACTAATTCGCGACTTAAAGTTTTAACATGTAAAAGATTATTATCTAGGAGTCGCAACTAATCAGTTTAGGGTAAGTCGATTAGACACCTAAATAAAATAAATGGAGCATTATTTTACTCTTGCGAACCGTAGAGAGTAAAGGGTACGGGGACTTGGTTACATTAGACTATCCTAGTGCCCTTTCGGTACCTTTCTATTTCATTTTCAAAAAAAAATGTTTGGCAATTGAATTGATTTTAATTTAACTTCCTAACATGTGAGATGATCATACAAGTACGCATATCACCAATTTAACACTCAAAAAGCAATTAAATAATACAAAACCTACCGCAAAGCAACGAAAACATCTGCATTGTTAAATCAGAATTCACATCAGTAATCCTATATATGATTTCTAATTAACACGCAATTTTAATTTTTTGATTTCATTTATTTAATGAAAATCATGACTTATGCAATGCATGTCACTATTCTAATATGAAATGATATGATAACATGACCAAAATTTTATGACATAAATAAGCATGCAATCTATCCTAAAGCATGAAATGAATTCATTCTAATTCTTTTATATTTTCCATGAAATTTGAAATTAAAGAAATGCAACAATTAAATATGCAATCTAAATTAGTTAAATGACATAATTCTAATGATGGGTAATGCGATGCAATGACATACAAAATTATTTTAACTAAAATGACATGCAACGTACAATTTAGGATGTGAGTTATATGTCATGCGACATTTATTAAATGACTTAGTCTAATGACGAGGGAGTTTTAATTAAATGAACCTAATAAAAACTAAATGATGTGCATTTGATATTTATATTTTTAAAAATGCAAAAATGATCTAGCTAGATTAAAATTCTATCTAATTTAAACTAAGGATTAAGTTACATTAAATCCTAATTTAAACTAAGATATTATCTCAATCTAACATGCAATTTACCTAAAAAGATTATCTAAATTTAAAATGAAACATGCCATTCTAACCTAATATGCTCAATGATTTTTTTTGTGATTTTCTTTATGAAAATTCGAAATTAAAATTAAAACATAATTAAACATGCAATCCAAATAATAAACTAACAACCTAAATGAATGTATTTTTTTTGTTCTTTATATTTTTCTAAATTAGGAATAAAATTCCTATTCTAGATATGCAAGATAACAAGAAATATTCCGAAACAAACTGAATCCTAATTCAAATATTTTTTTGGATATTTTTTAGTGTTTTTCCAAAACAAGAAATTATCAAATAAACATTGTATTTAAACTAATCAGGACATTCAATCAAATACATGATTAAAATAATCGAAAAAAATAACATGTTATCTCACAAGTCAAATTAACGATTATCCTAACCCTAATTATCACGACAAAGAGTTCAAAATAACTAAAAATTTGATCTGAATTCTTACGGATCAAATTAATAATTATATTGATTCAACATTTAAAATACTATTGACAAACCCCAAGAATTAATATAATTAAAAAAATGATCCGACATCTTACGGATCAAATTAGTAATTACAATAATTATGGGGAAGACCCCATGGATAATGCCTACAAAATTCATGAAATGAAGATCACTTCAAATTTTCACAATAACAACTAAACTTAAAAGAAATAAATAAAATAAAGTTAATAGAAGAAGAAAATAAAACTACATAATTTCATTTTCTTTTCTTTTTTTTGTATTTATTTTCTTGCTTTCTTCACCCACGGTTGAGCGGCTTCGGTGGATCACCGGGGGTTGGGTCGTCGGCGTTCAGAGCTCCGGCAAAGACCAGCAACGGGCTGATCGACGACGAGCGATGGCGTCGCGAGGAGTAGCAGCAGGCAGCCTCGCTCGGGCTCGGGCTCGGGCAGAGAGCGGAGCAGCTCGACTTGGGCTCGAGCAGAGGATCGGGGTCAGGCTATGGCAGAGGATCGGCGTCGGGCTGTGGGTGGAGCAGCTCGACTCGAGTGACGGGGGGGCTGCTGGTACTCGGGCAATCAGGGGTGCAATAGCAGCGGAGGTGCGGCGAACCAGCTCAGGATCTGCTAGGTCGCGGGTTGCAGATAAGTTGGGGGAGAGATCGGCGCTCCGGTGCGGTAGATTAGGCTCCGAGCGGGTGCGGGGACTGAGCAGAGGGTGGTGATGGTGCGGTGTGGTGTCCGGCGGGGAGGTGGTCTGCTGTGATTCGTTGATGTAGGGCTTCAGGGACAAGCAGTGGTGTAGACGCAGCGAGAGGGAGGCGCAGCAGTGCGAGCGCGGCTGCGGGGGCACGATCGTCAGAGGCGGCAGGCGGAGGCGTCGGCACAAGGGTGCGGTGGCGCGGCTAGGTGAACCTGATAGCGAAGGTGCGGGCACGGTGGTGCGCTACTGAGGAGAATTCCACGGAGAAGAAGCACAGTAAATCTGCTTTTTACTGTGTCTTCTCTCTCCTCTACTGTCTTGTACTTTTGGCTTCTGCTTTTTGCTCTCTTTTTTTTTTTATCGAAAAGAAGCCCCCTAAAGCACAAACATTATTTTCCCCTTGTGTGGATTTTGGCCTCTCCCCTTCTCTCACCGTACACGATTGCTTTTATAGGTAAAAATAGGTGATTATCGTAGAATATTTTATCTTGCTTTTTCAATATACATGAAGATAATCTATAACCTCCCGATCACCCAAAATCCTCTTATTTTTCTTTATCTCCTTAATATTCCCAACGATCTTATCACCTAAAGACTAAAGATAAGATTGCAACCTGATTCTAAAAACCACCGTAATATCGCATAAAATCTCAATTTCCCATGAGATAATTAATTTAAAAAATAACGGGCTTGGGCTAATTTACTCCTTTCATGGGCCTAATTCGGCCTGCCAAGCTAGAGCTCAGAAATATTAACTCACACCCCTCCACCACTAGTCTTAAAAAATAAAATGCAAATATGCAGACTAAAAATAAATGCATCTAAATTTATATGCGATGCAATTAATATTTTTTTCAGGGATAAAATTACCCCTAATTTTCTATGCAATAAATAAATGACCGACTCGCCAAAATTTAGGTGTTAATAGCTGCCCCTCTTTGAAGGTGACCTCGTTGCCTTCAAAGACAAATTGAGACCTAAATTTTGATCATGCACATATACTGAATGATTTTTTTATCGGGAAATGTATTCCATTTAAAAAAAAATATGCAATTTATATGGTGCATGGAAATGCTAATGCAAATGCATGATGTCAAAGGAAAGAACGTACCTACAATTGCTTACCAGTCAGTGCGGTAAAGCATCTTGAGGTACATGATAAATCCCTATTTACTCCACAAGTACTCAACTCTTACTCAGGTTCCTTGAAAAGCGTAACAGGTTATAGATTGAGACATCCAGATCCAGACTGAGATGTCAAGAATTTTTTAAAAACTCGAAATACCTAAATCCAGATTAAGGTACGAAGAAGCTCAAAAAACAATCACATCCAAAGTGAAATTTTTAACGAAAAGAATTAAGAACATCCAGATCCAGACTGTGATGTCAAGATTTTGTGCTCGAAATACCTAGATCCAAACTAAGGTATAATGAGAAGGATTGACAAACATTCACATCCAGAGTGAAATGTTTGAATGAAAATAATTAAGACATCCAGGTCCAGACTGAGATGTCAAGATTTTTGTAATTGAGATACTTAGATTTAGACTAAGTATAACGAGAAAGGTGGAAAAAACATTCACATGTAGAGTGAAATATTTAACGAAGATAATTAAGACATCCAGATTCAGATTGAGATGTTGAAATTTTGGAATGCAATTTGTATGCAAATGGTAAAGGAACCTACTTGGAATATCTTACCTTCAAGGAGGGTAGAGTGATTCAAGATAATTGGTGTTACATGTTCAGGACCCGTACCTTTCTACGGTTGCCTAAAATAGTAACGAAGAGACTACTTTCCTAGGACTCGTACATTTCTACGATCGCCTAGTATGGCAGTGTTTGGTTGTGCCTAGGACCCGTACCATTCTACGGTTGCTTAAATAAGGAAATAGGTTTTGTCTAGGACCCATACCATTCTACGATCGCCTAAATGGGGATTCATTTTCTAGAACCCGTACCATTCTACGGTCGCCTAAGTAAGGAATAGGTGTTGTCGAGGACCCGTACCATTCTACGATCGCTTGAATGGGGAAATTGCTTTTCCAGGACCCGTACCATTCTACGGTTGCCTGTTAGAGCAATAAATGTTATTTAGGACCCGTACCATTCTACGGTCACCTAAATGAGGATTTTGCTTGGCTAGGACCTGAACCATTCTTCGATCGCCCAGCCTTGCAACAGAGATCAACTGACCAGGACTCAAACCTTTCTTCGGTCGCCTTAATCAGACTGAATCTAGAGAAAAATCTTTGGGAGACAACTCAATCAAGTGTCGGTGTTTTTAAAAGGAAATACCTGCACAATGACAAGTATTTAAGGTATGGATAGAAATATACTTACCTGGTATCATCTCTGTTCCTGGGGGAAATGTCTTCTGCAAAACATGGTCATGGGAGAAGCAATATGCATTTGTGATCACAAACATGCATTAATTTAAGGGAGGTTCATGCGCTATGATTTATATCAATCCCGCATCATCTAATTTTCATTAGGAATGATTTCACAAAGAATGTTCCAATCTAAATACATGAGTATCATGGATGTGCCAAATGGGGGACCTCTTGGTCTGAAAGGACTTTTCACTCATCCTCATTAAAATGAGTTGTTTTATTCTGACCTTTGATGCATGATTTTGACGATCACTCTATCTCACCATCGTCATGCCAGACAAGGGTTTGAGCAATCTCGCAAGTGGTACGACCTTACCAATTTGATGGGTCTTTAACAGGGATCGTACTGTCGGCTTGGTCAATGGCTTAACAAATGGGGCTATTTGAGTCGAAGCTATTGAAAAAATGATATTTCACAATTGGCTTGGGGTTTACTAGTCAAGAAACATGAGGAATGAAGTAGGAATTATCTTACTCGCACTTCTTCAAGCGATGCTTTCAAACATATGAACTTTTACGTTGATTCAAGTGCCCTAATTTGAAGAGATTTTGTGAGGAACGTAACGTAGGCTAAGTTCATGGGTTGAGAAACAAAAGGATGATTAGGCTCAAAAAGTGTTTAGGGGGTCAAAGTTGGTGATCATTTTGATGTTTTCACCAATTTTTCTCCAATGTTGAAGATTTTCTTCGCATCACAACTCCATTGATTGCAACATTTTAGCATTTAAGTTTTGTAGTACTGCCTTGCTGGGAATACACTCACTTCATCAAGTGTTTTTTTCTTTTTGGGCATTGGCATTGCTTTTACTAGGTACACTGCTTTTTCATGCCCCATTTTTTGGACTTGTTTTCTTTGGATTTGCTCAGCATCCATCTTTTATCAGCATTGTAAACCATGCTACTTGAGTGGTTTGATTTTTCTTGCCTTACCCCAATGTGGGGGATGATCATCAACTGGGTTTAATGTGAAATGAATTCATAGGCTCAAAGGGGCTATGCAATGGATAAAGTATATGGATAGAGAAAGAACTGCTCTTCGTCGTCCTAAGGCACTTTAAGTTATCGTACAAGTCACATTGTAAAAGCAATACTCAAAATTGATGCAAGTGTGAGTAAGAAAATTCCTATCATTAATTTCAAATCTTGTCCCGGTATGGGACAATCCTTGACAAGGATAATTTAAAAAGCTCTTCATGTGTGTGGGTTAAAGGGCTGAACAATGGATTTATCTGTAGTATTTCAAGTAGTAGAAGAAACTGCCTCTCATCACCTCGGTTGACGTACCCTTTGCGAGATCAGCCTTTTCCTCGTGGGCGTGAAATTTTTCCACACAACTCACTGGGGCTCAGTGTATGGAATAGGGTGTGCCTTTCATCATTCCAAAGTATTCCATTTCACACATTCAATCCATCTCACACAGTTCATCAAGGAAAACATGCAATATTTGCAATAAGTTTAGACAATTGAATTTGCAACTCAATGAGGCAATTTATTCATCATAAAATGTTTGCAATTCAAAACATGACATGGCAAATTCTATCATGGGTAATACTTCTTGACAGCATCTGAATTAACTGGAGTGGAAAATTCACAACCATCCATTTCTGCCAAGATCAAAGCACCGCCATGAAGTACCTTCTTTACCACATATGGGCCATTGTAGCTTGGAGCAAACTTCCCCCCCTCCCCCGGGATCCGGAAAATTTGGCAATAGCTTTCTTAGAACAAGATCATTTACCTTGAAATGTCTCGGTCGTACCTTCCAATTGAAGGATCTGTCCACTCTCCGTTGATAAGTTTGGCCATGGTAGAGAACCTTCGTCTTTTCTCATCGGTTAAGTTTAACTGTTCAAGTCTTTATTGCGACCATTCTATCTCAGATAATTCCACTTGGGATAATACTCTCAGGGAATGAATCTCCACTTCCACAGATAAAACTGCCTCCATGCCGTATACCAAAGCAAAAGGAGTTGCCCGGTAAAAGTACGAATTGATGTCCGATATGCCATCAGTGCGAAGGGTAATCTGTCGTGCCAATCTCGATAATTTTTGGCTGTCTTAGCCAAGATCTTAATATTCTTATTGGCCACTTTAATAGCCCCATTCATTTGAGGGCGATAAGAGGACGAATTCAGATGCTTGATCTTGAACTCGCTGAACAACTCATCAACAAGCTTGTTATTCAAATTTGTCCCGTTGTCAGTGATAATTTCAAAGGATGTAGCTTCAATCCATTTGGAAAAATAATCTATCACCACCAAAATGAAACAATGTCCATTTGAAGCCTTAGGATTTATCGAGCCGATCACATCAATGCCCCACATTGAGAAGGGCCATGGCTCAGAAAATTGGTGCAGCTCTGTTGGAGGAACATTTATCTTGTTGCCATGAATTTGGCAACGATGGCAACTCCGAACATGCTGGGAACAATCACTTTCTAGTGTGAGCCAGTAATAGCCTAATCTCATAATCTTCTTAGCCATCATGTGCTCATTCATATGGGGGCCACACACTCCTTTGTGAACTTCTTGCATGATTTGAGTGGCTTCAGCTACACCCACACACCGCAACAAGACTAAATCATAAGATCTCTTGTACAAATTCTCACCACTGACGAAGAACTTTGAGGCCATCTTCATTATGTACTTCCTATCAGACGGAGTGCTTCTCTCGGGGAATCCCTTTTTTGGATGTAGTTCATGAAATCATAATACCACGGTTTTCCGTCAAGCTCTTCAATCACTACCATACAATAAGCTGGCCTTGACAGAACCTCTATCTTCAATGGCTCGACTTCTAATCCTTCAGTGACTTGCAACGCATATGATAAAGTTACGAGTGCATCTGCAAATTGATTGTGAGACCTAGATAAGTATTCGAATGAAACTTCATCGAATTCCTTGACCAAATCTTCTAGGTACTCATGATACAGGAGCAATTTAGCATCCTTAGTTTTCCATTCACCTATGGTCTATAGTATGATCAACGCGGAATCCCCGAACACTTTTAATTTGGCTACACCCATCTCGATTGCAGCTTGAAGCCCAAGGATGCAAGCTTCATACTTGGTTGTATTGTTAGTGCATGGGAATATCAATTTCACAGCTATTGGGTGATGCTTTCCGTTTAGGGATATCAAAACTACCCCAGTGCCAGAACCAGACAAGTTCACAGCTCCATCAAAGAACATTGCCTATGAGTCTTCATTTACACTCAAGATACGATCATCCAGAGAATGATCATCATTATTTGAGACTTCTGGATTCTCAGCCAATAAATCGGCAATCGCTCGACCCTTAACTGACTTTTGTGGCATATATTGCACATCAAATTCTAAGATCAAAATTTGCCACTTAACCAACTTACCCACCAAAGCTGGCTGATCAAGTAGGTACTTGATAGGATCGTTCTCAATTATGAGGAATGTCTGGTAATGCAACATATACTGTCTCAATCTATGCAACACCCACACTAGTGCAACACAAGTCTTTTCCACATCAGAATATTTTAGCTCTGACACAGTGAATTTCTTACTCAGGTAATAAATGGCTCATTCTTTTTTATCGAAGGGATTTTCCTGTGCCAACATCGCACCAAATGACTCACTATGAATGGTGAGGTAAAGAATCAAAGGATGCCCGGCAATGGCGGGACAAGAACTGGTGGATTCATCAAGTATTGCTTCAACTTGTCGAACGTTTCTCGACACTCATCATCCCAGTTGACTCATGCATTCTTCTTTAAGAGCTTGAAGAATGGCTTGGCGGTGTCAGAAAGTTGGGAAATGAATCGAGCAATATAATTCAACCTCCCCAAAAGACTCCGGACTTCTTTCACTGTTGATGGAGGTTGCAGCTCACATATGGCTTTAGATTTAGCCGGGTCGATCTCAATCCCTTTACTGTTCACAATGAATCCAAGTAATTTACTAGATGTTGCTCCAAACATGCATTTAGTGGGGTTTAGATGAAGCTTGAACTCACGGAGTCGATCGAACAACTTCTTCAAGGTTTCAACGTGGCTTTTCCCAGGTCAAGTCTTTGCAATCATATCATCAACATAGACATTGATCTCTTGATGCATCATATCATGTAATAATGCTACTATGGCTCGCTGGTAAGTTGCCCCTGCATTCTTGAGCCCGAAAGGCATAACCTTGTAATGAAAGGTCCTCCATGGGGTGATAAATGCAGTTTTCTCCTTGTCTTCCTCCTTCATCCTTATCGATTATACCCAGAAAAATCATCCATAAATGAGAATAGTTCAAATCCAGCAGTACTATCAACAAGGACATCTATGTGAGGTAGTAGGAAGTCATCTTTTGGGCTAGTCTTGTTCAAATCCCGATAATCGACACAAACTCGAACTCGACCATCCTTCTCCATTACCAGCATGATGTTTGCTACCCATTCAGGGTATTGCAAGACTTTAATGAATCCGACTTTTAGAAGCTTCATCACCTCTTCCTCTATCTTCTTCGAAAGCTCAGGCTTAGTTCTCCACAGCCTTTGCTTCTTAGGAGGCACGTCTGAGTTAGTAGGTAAACAATACTCCACGATTGACGGGTCTAACCCAGGCATGTCAGTGTAGGTCCATGCGAAGATGTCCTAATATTCCTTTAGTAACTGAATTAGGCGCTCAGCCTCGTCTTTGGAGAGATTCGCCTCTATTTTCACCTCATTGGTTTATTTAGTGTCACTTATATTAATAGTGACAGTCTGCTCAAATGTGAGAGCCTTGGTTTTTTCATGTTGTTCCTAGCTTCGCTACACCTCAATGGAATCTTCGATTGAATATTCAGGATCATCATTATCATCACTTGTTGTATTGGATTGGACCATTTCCACACCTTCGCATGCTATATGATTGTTCTCTTGTGGGCTAGGGCTCATTTCTTCCAGAGGTTCTCCATCAATGGCTCCAATGAAAAGGTCATTGAATAAACTTGAAATTCCTTCCAAGGTGTCATTAGAGTTTTCAGTCTTTGAAGGTGTCGGATCATCCATGCCATCCCATCCACTTGGAACTATATTGCGGGCATCAAAGTAAAAGCTGGGAGGAGTCGAATACTTCACCATATAGTCGAACTTCCCACTTGGCTGTCCGAGAGTATCCATCACTTCAACTTCATCTTGCATCATAATTGGAGGACTAGGGAACGTCTCATGAATGTTTGGAGGTGGTAAATTTTCCCTCCCTCACCCTTGCTCAAGTGACGAGTTATGCCTTCCCTGTTTTTGCCTTCCAGAACTTCCTCCACCTCTTTCATGGTACCCTAACCCCGCAGATCGGGACCTCTGAGGGGCTTCAATGGGGTTTTGAATACCTTGACCTCTTCTTCCAAGACCATGGCCAGGAACAAAGCCATTCCCAACCATCACCCTTCCTATCATAAGGGCAGCATTTGAAACTTTAGGAGTGGGTGGTGACGAATCTTGAGAACGATGTATGGTGGACACCAATTCAAATGAGTGATAACTCGATTCAAATTCAACATCTGACTCTACATAGGGGATAGCCGTCTCATGGTAAATTCGATGATCCTCCTCTTCATAAACAGTGACTAGCTTCCCTTTGATCACGAACTTCACAGCTTGATGCAGACTTGAAGGTACCTCTCCAGCAGTGTGAATCTAAGGATGACCCAGCAAAAAAT
Source organism: Eucalyptus fibrosa (assembly GCA_017140475.1). Classification (NCBI taxonomy): domain Eukaryota; kingdom Viridiplantae; phylum Streptophyta; class Magnoliopsida; order Myrtales; family Myrtaceae; genus Eucalyptus; species Eucalyptus fibrosa. Next base: position 10,987,499 of record CM029511.1, read on the forward strand.
TAAACGCAGTAGGGATATCTATTACTTGAAAAGGGACATTGAAAACAACAGGCCCTACTTGCACATCGAGATGAATCTCCCCAAGCACCTCCTTCTTTGTGCCATCAAAAGCTCGCACAAAAGTCTTTGCAACATGTATCTGGACGGGTCTACCTTAAGGCGGTGAAGAGTGGCCAATGGACATATGTTTAGGGCAGACCCATTATCAATGAGCACTCGGGACACATGAGAAACCTTGTGCTTGACCGATATGTAGAGTGCTTTTTTATGCCCCCTACCCTCAAGAGGGAATTCCTCATCAGAAAAAGCAATCATGTCCTTGAGAAGGACTGATCCCATAAAATCCTCCAACTTATCTACTTCAACCATTTCGGGTACACGAATTTCACTTAGCACCTTCATCAGCGACTTTTGATGCACAAAGGAGGTTTGGAGGAGCTTAAGCAAAGAGATCTGGGCAGGCATTTTTTGCAATTGATCAACCACATTATACTCACTTGCTTTAATTACAGCCAAAAATTCCTTAGCCTCTTCGTTAGTGATAGGCTTTGTAGGTTGAGCACTAGTTTGAGCATAAGTTCGACCAGACCTTGTAACGAGGTCAACATCTAAATCGTAAGACCAAGGCATTGCCTTATTGTTGACATACTCATATGGTTGAGACATCTCGATCGCAATCTCCTCATCAGTTGCATCTTCTAGTGGGGGCATATCTGCGAGTGACAAATCTACTTCTTCCTTACCATCATCGAGAGCAGCCTGCTCCTCCTCCCAATCGATAATGATGTGGGAAATAGTGGAAACTACGCAGTTATGGTCAGCATACACGATGATGCCGTCATCCACCATTCTGGCAATTCTTTCATTCATTAGTGATAGGGGAACTTCTTCTTGATCTGGATAATATCTAGCTCTCACCAGTCCATTGTAGGCATCTGCCACATGCACCTTCGAGTTCTTGATCCGTCTGACTTCAGGTTCTAGGATAGCATTCACTATACCCTCATGCTCCGGTAGCGGATGTTTCTGGATGTTTGGCCGAGCAGTTTGAAATGAGAAGGCCTTCGTGTCCAAGAGATTTTGGATCTTGTACTTAAGGGTGAAACATTCATCAATTGAATGCCCCAATTCACCGTTATGGTAGTCACACTTCTTTGTCGGATCATAACCGCGAATGTTTTCACGGTTGGGACGCTTTGGTTCACTAGTAAGCAAACCTTTCTTTCGGAGGATTGTCAGCACTTGGGATGGAGATCCAGGGAGAGGAGAAAATTGCATTTTATTAGTTGCTTGGGCAAATGATTGACGGCCAGTGGTTTGTTGTTGTCTTGGGTTCATTTGGATGGCCGGGGCATGTTTGATATTTTCTTGGCTATAAGCCATATTCACATCCACAGTCGTTTCCTTTTCCTTTTTGGCAGTGAATCTTTTACTAGATGGCTCAATGAACCATCCTTCCCTTATCCCCTTCTCAATTTGTTCTCTTACAGGAATAAGCTAATTGAAGCTTTCGATGTATGTACTGGCCATTCTGTTACGAAACTTGGACGGGAGGGTTTTCACGAACAGCTTTATCAGCTCCTTGTTAGTAGGCTCAGAAGTAATTTGAGCTGCCAAGTTTCTCCATCTCACAGCATATTCTTTAAATGACTCAATCCTTTTCTTTTCCATCCGCTCCAGGTCTTCTCGAGAAGGTGCAATGTCCATGTTGAACTTGTACTGTTTGAGGAATGCGTCAGCCACTTCGTTCCAGGTGTCGAAGAGGTTCACATTCTTCATCACATACCAATTTAGAGCGGGCCCAATCAAACTTGCATGAAACGATTGGATCATGAGAGGCTCATTCTTGATATACTGGGCCATGCATACGTGGTACATCTGCAAATGAGCCTTTGGGCAGGAAGTACAGTCGTATTTCTCGAACTTCGATATTTTAAACTTTTTCGGCATCTTGACTTTCTCGTAAACCGACAAGTCAAATGGAAGTGAACTCCGCGATTCTTGCAATTGTTTCAGTTTCTCTTCAAGTTTGGTGAAGTGTTCATCTTGCTCCACCTTAGGGACATTGTCAGGCTTAACCTTTTCGGTAGTGACAAACAATGGGTCATCCTCCAGTTCAGGCATGTCGTCATCATCAATTTGAGTCTTGTTCGTCTGCTTTGGGACTACAATCTCGGGGAGAGTAGGTGCAAGGGTCTGATTCACTTGGAGAGATAGCATTTGAGTTGTCATAAGTTGCATAGAAGTGAGCAATTGTTTGAGTTGGTCTTCCACGACAGACATACGATCTCGCATCTCATTTTGGTCAGCCATTTTAGCTCTCGATCGTGTAATGATGGGCGAACGTGGAGGATCCGTTATCACCTAATTAAAAGTAATGTAAGAACCAATGACAAGATAGGAAAAATGGCCCATGACAATGGTCTAATTGCTTGATTTTATTTGAAATTTTAACCAAGTTTCCTAACAATGAACTAAGAATTGAAATCCAAAGTCCCTAAACATTGAATCTAAAAATTGAAAACATTGAGCTAGAAATCAAAGTCCCTAATCATTGAACTAAGAATCAAAATTCAAGACGTCTGATTTTATATGCTTTCGGGATTCCAACGCCTTGCGAAGCTTCTTATTTTCCGCTTCAATCATTTCCACTTTCTGCTTAAGATGCTCAATTTGTGCTCGTTGGGTTGGCTTCTCAGTCACATCAAGGACCACTGGACACAGGGCGGCAGAAATCCGGTGTTGTTGGATGTAGAATGTTAACGCATGGTGAATCTCCTCCTCCCCTTTTAGTCTATTGGGCACCAAAATCTTCTCTGGGTGGCATTCATTCCATGCAACAATGATCATCTGGATCTCCTTGAAGTAGTCATAGTTTGTTTGAATAAAACAAACTTTGTACTGACGAGCCACCCTATACGGGTAGTAAGAAGTCGCACCAGAAAGGCCCAACAATGGAATTGGCTCATCATGCTTGTTTGAGAAACGAGCCTCCTCAACTTGGAACCATTTAGTATGCCATAGGAATGCCTTAGGATTAGGATTTTTCAAAAAATTAGTCCAACGAGCATACTGTTTATTTGGAGAAAAACGTTCTAAGATCGAGAACTTCTGTATGGGGTGCCTAAAATCATCAATCTTAAATTGTTTCATAAAGTGCCCAAATCCTCTTATGTGAGAGAAAAATCATATTTGCAAAAGTTCGGGGAGGGCACGCATGGTCTTTTCCTCATTTTGTTTGAAACGGGTTAATGACAAAAATGTTTCGGCTAAAACCATATTGACATAATTTAACCCGTCGCAAACACGATTAACCATCCATGAAATTGAAGGGTTAATGGCATTTTTTTTATAAGAAAAAACGATTAGTCCAAAAAATGCTAACATGAAATCCTAGCTTTTGAAGTCATTGATTGGTTTGAAAAACAGCGTTCCAAAAACAAAAATGGGCATGCATAGCAATTGGCTTTAACAACCTTCCTCACTCTTTCGGCTTCAATTTCTTAAAATTGTGATAATTTAGAAATAGAATCTATAACAATAGGCGGTCTAACAAGTTCCTTTTCCAGGGGCATTCCAATGGCGACACTATATTCTTCAAGTGTTGGAGTCAATTCAAACTCACCAAATATGAAGGTGGAAGTTTGTGGACACCAGAAGTGAGGGAGTGCCTGAATCACACCAAAGTGGACGTTGATCTCTAATAGTGGGAGAAGTCGAGCGATCCTAGCCTTCGCATATCTCTGGCCATCTTGATCCAACTGATCCAACCACCTCTTGAGCTCTTTTTTTGGAGTGGAAATGAATTGTACGTCGGTTTTCCCCATTACATATAAAACAAGATCGACGACGAAACCTAATTGTCATGGACCAAAAAAATTACAATAAAGTAAATAAATTGCGAAGAATTTAAACAACTTACTTTCACTGGAAATAGATGACAATCACATAGGCACACGCATGAAAAGTGAGGCTCGATTTCTGCCTAAATGACTTAATAAGTTGGAGCTAAGAGGATGATCTGACCGTTGCAGTATCGCATTAACGTGTTAGGTCCCCCTAACTCCAGCTCAGTCAAATGGAATACCCAATGATCACGCAGTCTCGCGGATATGGACAAACACATTTGACACCATGAAAGAAATTTCGGGGAAGAGAAGATCAACCTCTACATAGCAGTCTCGCTTTGGAAGAAGTATCCTTCTCAAAACCATCCTAGAAATCCTATCGCAGCCCAAGTCCGATCGCAGGTTGTGTGTGCAATAGTGTAGTGCTAAAAGTAATAAAACATGCAGAAAAGTTTAAATACAAACAACACTTCTATAGTTTTAATTCAAACATTCATCCCTAACTTCAACCTGCAAGACAAGGGTTAGCAAAGACTACTCCCCTTATACCTCCCATCTGCAAGAACATTTAACACCTTAGGAATGTTAGGGACATACCTGAGATCCTTGCTGCCAAACAAAAACATTTTTAAAAGAAAAAGAAAAATTGGCCTAAGTCCACTAAGTGTTTTAACACAAGTCCCCAGCGGAGTCGCCAAGCTGTCGCAACCCAATTTTTCGAGTACATCACCTAAAACTAGGTTAATGGATTACTAAGTCTTTAAGCTTAGCTCGAGCTCTCCCAAGCCCATACCAATTCGCGACTTAAAGTTTTAACATGTAAAAGATTATTATCTAGGAGTCGCCACTAATCGGTTTAAGGTAGGTTGATTAGACACTTAAGTAAAATAAATTAAGCATTATTTTACTCCTGCAAACCAGAGACTAAAGGATACGGGGACTTGGTGTTATCCCTAAAATTATTGTAATTATTAATCGACTGTAAGATGTCGGGTCATTTTTTTAATTATATTAATTCTTGGGGTTTGTCGATAGTATTTTAAGTGTTGAATCGATATAATTATTAATTTGATCCGTAAGAATTCGGATCAAATTTTTAGTTATTTTGAACTCTTTGTCGTGATAATTAGGGTTAGGATAATCGTTAATTTGACTGTGAGACAACAAGTTATTTTTTTTATTATTTTAATCCTTTATTCAATTGAATGTCTTGATTAGTTTAAATAAAATTTTTATTTGATGATTGCTTGTTTTGAAAAACCACTAAAAAATATCCAAAAGATATTTGAGTTGCAGCGCTTGTCTCCCTCATGACAACCCAGGTGCCGACCGCCGCGACACCACCCCCCGTCACTTGAGTCAAGCCCACTCACAGCCCCGATCTTGACACCTAAATTTTGGCGAGTCAGTCATTTATTTATTGCATAGAAAATTATGAGTAATTTTATCCCTGAAAAAAATATTAATTACATAGCATATAAATTTATATGCATTTATTTTTAGTCTGCATATTTTCATTTTTTTTTTTTTAAGACTGGTGGTGGAGGGGTGCGAGTTAATATTTCTGAGCTCTAGCTTGGCAGCCTGGATTAGGCCCGCGAAAGGAGTAAGTTAGCCCAAGCCCGTTATTTTTAAATTAAATATCTCGTGGGAAATTGAGATTTTATGTGATATTACGGTGGTTTTGGGAATCGGTTGCAATCTTATCTTTAGTCTTTAGGTGATAAGATCGTTGGGAATATTAAGGAGATAAGGAAAATAAAAGGATTTTGGGTGATCGGGAGGTTATAGATTATCTTCGTGTATATTGAAAAAGCGAGATAAAATATTCTACGAATATCACCTATTTTTACCTATAAAAGCAATCGTGTACAATGAGAGAAGCGAAGAGGTCAAAATCCACACAAGGGGAAAAGAATGTTCGTGCTTTAGGGGGCTTCTTTTCGATAATAAATAATAATAAATAAAAAAAGAGCAAAAAGCAGAAGCCAAAAGTACAAGACAGCAGAGGAGAGAGAAGACACAGTAAAAAGCAGATTTACTGTGCTTCTTCTCCGTGGAATTCTCCTCACCGGCGCACCACCATGCCCGCACCTTTGCCATCAGGTTCACCCAGTCGCGCCACCGCACCCTTGTGCCGACGCCTCTGCCTGCCACCTTCGACGATCGTGCCGGCGCAGCCGCGCTCACACTGCTGCGCCTCCTCTCGCCGCGTCTGCACCACCGCTTGTCCCCGAAGCCCTACATCAACGAATCACAACAGACCCCCTCCCCGTCAGACATCGCACTGCGCCATCACCACCCTCTGCTCCTCACCCGCTCAGAGCCCGATCTACCGCACCAAAGCGCCAACCTCGCCCCCAAATTGTCTGCAACCCGCGACCCAACAGATCCCGAGCGGATTCGCCACACCTCCGCTGCTGCGCCCCTGATTGCCCGAGTACCAGCAGCCCCCCTGGTTGCTCGAGTCGAGCCGCTCCACCCATCGCTCGCTGCCGATCAGCCCGTTACTGGTCTTTGCCAGAGCTCTGAACGCCGATGACCCAACCCCCGGTGATCCACCGAAGCCGCTCAACCGTGGGTGAAGAAAGCAGGAAAAGAAAAACAAAAAAGAAAAGAAAAGGAAATTAGGTAGTTTTATTTTCTTTTTCTATTAACTTTATTTTATTTATTTCTTTTAAGTTTAGTTGTTATTGTGAAAATTTGAAGTGATCTTCATTTCATGAATTTTGTAGGCATTATCCGCGGTCTTCCCCATAATTATTGTAATTACTAATTTAATCAGTAAGATGTCGAATCATTTTTTTAATTATATTAATTCTTAGGGTTTGTCGATAGTATTTTAAGTGTTGAATCAATATAATTATTAATCTGATCCGAATTCGTAAGAATTCGAATCAGATTTTTAGTTATTTTAAACTCTTTGTCGTGATAATTAGGGTTAGGATAATCGTTAATTTGATCTGTGAGACAATAATTTATTTTTTCGATTATTTTAATCCTTTATTTGATTGAATGTCCTGATTAGTTTAAATACAATGTTTATTTGATAATTGCTTGTTTTGGAAAAACACTAAAAAATATCCAAAAAAATTAAATTAGGATTCAGTTTGTTTCGAAATATTTCTTGTTATCTTGCATATCTAGAATAGGGATTTTATTCCGAATTTAGAAAAATATAAAAAAACAAAAAAAAAAAAACAAAAAAAGTGCATTCATTTAGGTTGTTAGTTTGTTATTTGGATTGCATGTTTAATTATGTTTTAATTTTAATTTCGAATTTTCACAAAGAAAATCACCAAAAAAATCATTGAGCATATTAGGTTAGAATGGCATGTTTCATTTTAAATTTGGATCATCTTTTTAGGTAAATTGTATGTTAGATTGAGATAATATCTTAGTTTAAATTAGGATTTAATGTGACTTAATCCTTAGTTTAAATTAGATAGAATTTTAATATAGCTAGATCATTTTTGCATTTTTAAAAATAGAAATATCAAATGCACGTCATTTAGTTTTTATTAGGTTCATTTAATTAGAACTCCCTCGTCATTAGACTAAGTCATTTAATAAATGTCGCATGACATATAACTCGCATGCTAAATCGTACATTGCATGTCATTTTAGTTAAAATAATTTTGTATGTCATTGCATCGCATTACCCATCATTAGAATTAGGTCATTTGATTAATTTAGCTTGCATATTTAATTGTTGCATTTCTTTAATTTCAAATTTTTATGGAAAATATAAAAGAATTAGAATGAATTCATTTCATGCTTTAGGATAGATTGCATGCTTATTTATGTCATAAAATTTTGGTCATGTTATCATATCATTTCATGTTAGAATAGTGACATGCATTGCATAAGTCATGATTTTCATTAATAAATGAAAAAAATTAAAATTGCGTGTTAATTATAAATCATATCTAGGATTGCTTGATGTGAATTCTAATTTAACAATGCAGATGTTTTCATTGCTTTGCGATAGGTTTTGCATTAAATTGGTGATATGCGCACCTGTATGATCACCTCACATGTTAGGAAGTTCAATTAAAATCAATTCAATAGCCAAACATTTTTTTTTTTTTGAAAATGAAATAAAAAGGTACCGAAAGGGCACTAGGATAGTCTAGTGTAACCAAGTCCTCGTACCCTTTAGTCTTTGGTTCGCAGGAGTAAAATAATGCTCCATTTATTTTACTTAGGTGTCTAATTAACCTACCCTAAACCGATTAGTGGCGACTCCTAGATAATAATCTTTTACATGTTAAAACTTTAAATCGTGAATTGGTATGGGCTTAGGAGAGCCCGAGTTAAACTTAAAAACTTAGTAATCCATTAACCTAGTTTTAGGTGGTGCACCCGAAAAATTGGGTCGCGACATTATATCAGATTAATTTGTAAATAACCTCTTAGTCTAGTTAGTTAGGATCTCACCCTGAGATCTGGGAGGTAAATGGCTCAAAGCCCCTAATATTTATCTTGTCCCTCGAATTGAGGCGTGTGTTCATTGTTGCTTTAATTCCACCTTCAAATGCACGTACTCAATTCAGGCTTACTCAATGTCGGGGTGGCGTTACTCCTGGTGCCCCATGAGGATCTTTTAATTTCTTAAATTGATCGATATATTTCAATTTTTTGTCCTAAATTATCTATCTTTCAGTTAGAATTTGTATATCGTGGATATACATGTAATATATACCTTTTTAACTAGAATTTTTATTATATCCACAATCAATACAAAATAGCTCTATTGTAACACTACAATATTTATACGTGTATGCTGACCGTCCGATTATGTCAGGTTAATTAAATCTTGGAGTACATGCGTAAGTATATTTTACCATCGAGTAAAATTATTTTCATTTTGGGTGACTGACCGAATTAGGAGGGTTGCTTTTTTAAGGATATTTGTTGTTGTTAGTCATAAAACAATTTTGTACAAATCGGGGACTAAATATGTAATTGTGTATGGTCATGCACACTTTAACGTGATGCTTTCAAGCTATTTCAGCAATTCCTTTTTAATTTCTATTTTACTAGGTTTGATATACTTGAATAAAAATACTTGAATAATATTAGCATTCACATATATGAAGTCATCCTGCTAATTCAATTATATATGTAATTCAAAACCTATGCACTGTCACAAGATTAATAGATAGATCTTTTTTTAATATCAATAGAAAGTCTAAAACTCTTTGAGTATCTAACTAATCTCCATACGGTGTGATGGTCCCTCCATCTCACACACATCAGGTAATCACCGGAGACTCATAAATGTGTGCTCATGGGAGTGGCCGCAAGAGAATGTACAAGTGTAGTGATTCAATCACAAGCTTTGACAAGAAAGATAAACACACTTACCACTTGAACAACCTCTTGGGGTTGAAAAGATTAGTATCGCTTAGTTTTCTTGGAATAAAGCTAAACTGATCTAGTATAAAGCAAATCTCTTCACCTTTTCCTTATAAAAGAATTCTTCATTTCCCAAATGATAACTGCCATTGTGATCGTAGTTATATACCATCCACTTTTGAAATTTTTTAAGTTGCCACACTTGACTTATGTGTGGGCCGAGCCCTTCTTCTTATTCTTTATAACTCCGAAAAAGGGTTGGAGAATATTTCTTCCACACTAGAAATTATTACTTATATAAATTCTAACAATAGTCTCACATTATATATTGGTTTTACCATGTGAAAGAAAGAATTAAGATGTAATACGTGTCATTATGAGACCCAAAAAACTAGTTTCGTTAAAGTTTAGATTCAAATCATGAGGCAATATTCCTCAGCATCTTATTTGTGTCGTTGCTCCGTCCTTTAAATTGACTTACCCACTAGTTTATTTTCAGTAGTCACCGCACTTTGATCCATCTTTCTATTGAAGCTAGTTCAATTGAGCTTTGGTTCTCTTCTTATAGCAACCAATGAACTTGTCATCTAGGAATCTCAAAAAATTCCTCTAGTACATTAAGAGAAGATGCATTGATGTTCTCTTTATATCATGATGCTTATTGAGGAGAAGATGAAACTTCATAGAGTTAACTGGTTAAATGGCAATCGTGTGACAACTTTCAACCAAGAGTCCCGTAAAAATTTACAATTCTAGAAAATGCATGTGCACTAAATTTTTTCCACAAGATTTCTATGTTAAAAATCTCCAATTGAATTCCTTGATTGTGTAAAGCAAAGTGAGTTGAGTTGAGAAAAATTAGGAAAATACGATGCTTTGGCCTTCCACCATTGCAAAAGGTCAACATTGTCTTCCTCGAATTTTTAAAATGTAGTTCCTTGTTGAGATATCCATTCATCTCACCAGCAATTGACACCGAAGTGCTCAAGACCTACCCCTTTTTTTTGGCAGGCTGCTTGTGGCGCGAGAGCACAGGTTTGAACCGGCACAGCCCATTAGCCATCCTAACTAAAACCTATCTATTTGGGCTCATGTACACTAGGAAGAACCTCAGAATAATTTTAGGTAGCTGAGGATCTGTCGTTCAAATTGTTACCGACACCTTCATAGATATTTTTGGAGCTTTAATTAAGATCACTAGAAACAGGTATGTAAGGTTGAAAAGGGTCAGACGAGCACATGCACTAGACAAAGTTTGTCCCCTTTCTAGATACAGGCTTTCATGTCACTTTTGTCAGTCAGAGCTGCTTTGATGTGCCCTTCCAACTCTATTTGGTTTTTTCTGGACTAGACAATATGGGAAATGAGAGATAGGACGGTACGGTGGAGCTAGGTCTTGGACGGTACGGAGGAGCTAGGTCGTGACGCGAGGTTTGACATAATGACAAGCTTTGAATTGTCATGTGACCCTTCATACATCGTACTTTCATCTGCGGAACAGGCCGAAATTGCAAAGTGATCGACGATGGGCAATGAGTAACTTAACTCTACCCCGGTTAAACTCTTAACCTTACTTTGTCCTGTCCTCCTCCTCGTTAGTGTTTCAGAGAGAGGGAGAGAGCGCAGCACAGCAATAGCAGCATGAGAGCTTAATCAAATTATGGAATTTTTTTTTGGGCGATTCCATAAATGTTTTAGATAATTAGATGACACGTTGTATAGCCTACGCACATCGACGATGGGCCAAGAGATGCAGGTGATGGTCATTCCCATATTCTTGGAACTCAACATTTGCTTATAGTCTATAATTATACCATTTGCTAGTACTATAACAGTATAATTGAAGCCAATTGAGTGAGCACGTCACCATCCACCATGGAAAGAATAGGAAAAACACGGCAATTTGGCCTTCCACCATAGCAAAAGGTCGACATTGTCTTCCTCAATTTTTCAATGTAGTTGCTATTATCTTCGCCTCATCAGCAACCGGCACCGAAGTGCCCAATGCCTACCCCTTTTCAGCCCAGGAGCATGGGTCTAGACTGGCTCAACCCATTGGCCAACCTAATTGAGATCCGATTAAGGTTCATGTACATTCGGAGAAACCTTACAATTCTTTTCAAAGGCTAGGGATCCTTCACTGAAGGGGTTGCCGACATGTTTGTAGATATTTTTGGAGCCTCAACTCGTCTCATTCAAACATCTTGCACATGTCTCACCTCGCAGTGACATAGAGTCGAGAAAATGCAATAAATGAACTCGCCATTCAAGGGAAGAAGGCACTCATTTTTGCCTTTCCCTCTATTTCCTCCCACTTTTTGGAGGAAAATATCTAGTGGATTCACAAGAAAATCTGGCTTTATCATTCCCTTTGGATTCCTTGAATCTTTATTTCCTCCTCTCTGTGCACCCCATTCCTAAAACCCATTTCATTTTATGGAATGGCCCGATCGATTTCACGTGGATCTTGCTCTCAAAAGAGAAATCGAATGTCATGATTAATATACTAAATTTTTTATAAGGTCAACAATTTGATAGAATAATAGCTCCTATTGTGACACTATAATAATTTTACGCGCAAGATTAATATTTGATTATATTGGATTTTTTAAAAATTTTATCATCAATTAAAACTATTTTAGTTTTGGGCGATCGATGGAATTAACAAGTAGCTTTTTTTAGAATATCTATTGCTGTTTTTCATACAACAATTTATACGAAATTGCCAACAGATATTTAATCATTATAGTTGTGGACACATTAACTTGAAGCTGGAAAGGACAATGTGCAGAAAGAGAGGACAGCACAGTAGACTGGTCCTCGGGCTTGAGGTTGACATAAAAAACTTTAATAATTCAACCTGACCCACGATGTACCATGCAGTCGACAAGGACATGCCAGAGAGCTTGTCGATAGGAGCAGCTTTGGCTGTGCCCTTCCAACTCTTACTTGCATTTTTTTTGGAATGGGACAACGTGTGAGAAGGCCGAAAGGACGGTACGGGGAGCTGGGTCCCCTAGACGTGTCGTTTGACATAATAACAAGCTCTAAATTATTATATGGCCCAGGACGATGCATCAAGCCTTACTCCCCATCTACAGATGAGGTCGACTGAACTCGAAGCCTTAATAATTGCAAGCGACCGACGATGGCCAAAGAGGAACTTAACTCTACCTTGGTTAAACTCTTAACCTCGCTTTGTCCTGTCTTCCTCCTCCTTGTCTACGTTTTGGAGAGAGAGAGAGAGATAGAGCAGAGCAACGATGGTGGAAGTGTGGTTGGTACTTGTCAGGGAAGTAGAGACACGTGAGGTTTTGGAATTTGCAGAGAATTGTTACGTTACTCTGTGGATAATCGGAAAGAGGGTCATTACGTGGAAATTATTTACAGAAAGCGGTCAGGGAGAGAATTACATAAAAACACACTACATATTCACTGGATCAATGAAATTGGGTTGTTTTAGAACTTTTAAAAGTAAGGTTTCGAGAAATAAATGACGAATATAATTAGTAACTTCTATACAAAAAAAAATGAAAATGTATCTTTCATGAACCTTCAATTTCTCACAATGGAGTACCTATGCATATGCACAAAATTAATAGATAAGTATCTCTTATATATCAATGGAGTTTTTTTAACTCTTTAAGTATCCTACTAATCTCCATCAGGTGGGTAGTCCCTTCATTTGACACATATCTGATAATTTTTATATTACATTTTTTTAAATCTTTTAGTTGCCACATTTGATTGGTATTTTTATCTCAAATTATAATCGAAGTTGATTTTGGTAGCTCGATGTTTTGGTTGATGGTCACATCATAATTAGCTTAAAAAACAATAGGAAATTGAGTGCAACTCTCATTGATGTTATCTTTATTACATTTTTTTTGGGCATTATAGGAGACACGATACCTATTGACTCTCGTCATGCATGAATCAATCCTCGGCAATACTCCTTACTGTCTCAGAGGACTTGCCGAAGTCAAGGAAATTACAAACTATTCAGTGCACATGCCTCACGAGGCTACTTGATCTATTCGTGCTTGAGGAATGTACAATCATTGGAACTATTTTATTTAGAAAGAGCCGTTGAGATTCAAGGTTTGGGGGAATCAGGATCTTTGTTGCATGTGATTCAATTGAAAGATTACCTAACCTATGCGAGTTGAAGAAGCTAAGGCCTGTTGAACTCAAAGGTTGTATCTAAGACCCATGGAAGGCCGCAATAGCTTAGAGTTTACAAAGTACTAGGAGACCAAAGGTAGCGAATCTCTAGAAATGCGTTGCCCAATGTAACAACTGTAGTGGCTATTGTGGTAAGAGAATACCGTGACATGTGAGGTGGTTATGGTAGACTTGCAATATTTTAACTAATCTTTAGGTGTCATGGACTCTAATTCTTCATCTTAAGTATCATCTTACACAACATAGGTATGCATTAAAAACTCGATTTATCAATAACTCAGCCTATTCTAATTTGTGAGTAATACTACTTAAGTATTAAATTATGAATCGGGATTTTGGTCTTGTTTCATCAAAGTTTAGATATTCGAAACTGAATTATACTATGGACTACCGACATTAAAGCAGATACATATAAATAGGGTCTCGACTATTAGAGGTCAACGTCCACACTCAAATTGTGCTTTGCACTAACATTGTAGCTTATCTTCGCCCAGGCCCATCAATATATAATAAAAAAGACGTAGAGATGAGCTGCAGATGGTTTGCATAGAGAAACAAAGTGGACGAACAATACAACGTTTTCACTCTCTGCAATGGTGCATTGAGATGTATTATACAGGGGTGAGAGGTTTTTTTTTTCTTCTAATTAATATATTTCTAATTTAATACCACACCACCTGTTTTTTGGTATAACTATTGAATATGTGATATTTTTGTAATTAAAACTTTTATTATGTTTGCGGTCAAAAGAAGAATGACTTCTATTGCCGCACTATTGCCGCACTACACTATTTATACATGCATGCTGACTATTTGATTACATCAAGATATATATATAGAATTGTATGAGTAAGTATATTTTACCATCAGTTAAAATCAATTTTATATTTTTCCCTCGGTAAAATCATTTTTTGTTTTGGGTGATCAACCGAACGGAGAGGCAGCTTTTTTTTCTTTCTTTTTTTTTTTCAGAATAATTGCCGTTGTTATTCGTAAAATAATTTATACGAATTTGGGACTAGATTTGTAATCATTATATGGTTGTGGCCACATTAACACGATGAAGTTAATATTAGTAGTCATATGTATGAAGTTTGAACGACATATAGGACAGTACGTGTATGATGTTGTATTGACATCTAGAGTGTGAGGTTGATATAACACAAAACTTAATAATTGCCACATGAACAATGAAGACAAAAAGGCGACTTTAAATTTACCATGATTAGCTAAATAACATCACTTTCTTTTTGTCATTATTTTGGTAAAGCACTATGTCTATCTTTCCTTCTATTAAATTGAAATCGTGATTAAAACTTTAGACTTAAACTGAACGTAGCCTCAAATGAGAGGTGCGATTGGTGGCAATATTGTAGAGAGGTTAAAAATAATGAAGAAGTTGAATAAAAGGAATAGACAAAATAATAATTAAGAATATTGAAGAGACTTGATTACATTATACGTGAGGGATGAAGGAATGATTAAAATAATGATTTATAGTGGAAAAACACAAATATTTGATTACGAAGCAAACTAATAATGAGAGCATATAGACCTGACAAGATGATATTAAGAAGAAAATAAAATTTTCCAATCTTGCCTTAGAAAGAATATAGAAAAACAACCACCGATCGTGGTGGTTCCGCTGAGTAGGCTTCAGACCCTCCAAATGGGAAGTCGAGAGTTCGAAGCCTTTGCAACCCAAATTGCAGGGAGGCTAGCGGATCATTATGCGATTTAAGCGTGGCGTCGGGGTGATGGTTCACTATGTAGTGTCGGGGGGTTTACGGCCAAGACCGTCGGTCAAGCAGTTTTGGCTTCCTCTTATCACCAAAAAAAAAATAAAAATAATATAGGTCTATGGTGCCATCACTTTGGATTCTTTTATTTCCCTTTGTTTCCCCTCACAAGTAAGAGGAAATATTTTGTGGACCCATAGGAAATTTGTTCTCTTCGGTTCTCTTCTCTAGATCAATCAACATGGGCAGTGTAATTAATGCATGGTTTTCTCTAATTAAAAGGAAAGAAATGAATAGTTCTTTCTAGGGGAGAGATGAAATGTGGTGAAAATTGCCAGAATAATTTTCATACATTCCAATCTCGAGCCGAAGAGATTTATTGATTATGTGTAGTGTGCACCAAATTGGATCCAGAAAAGGACAACGATTATAAATGTTCTATAATGCTCCCAGGGTGTTTATTATATATGTAAGCAAATCTAGATTACTGGGAACAGGTATGTAAAAGGTTGAAAAGGACAAGACAAGCGCATGCATGCATTGGACAAGGACAGGCCAGAGAGCTTGGCCCCTTTCTTGAGACGGGCTCACACGTCTCTTTTGTCGGTTAGTGCAGTTTGGCTGTGCCCTTCCCTGGGACAAGAAAATCCGACTTGGATTTTTTTGGACTGGGACGACGTGCAGAAAGAGAGAGGTAGGACGGAGTGGGGTCCCTTAGCGTGAGGTTGACATGACAAGGAGCTTTAATAATTTCCACGAGACCCACGATGTATCAGGTCGTCCCATCTGCAGCACGTGGTTGACGTAACACGATGCTTTAATAATTCCCAAGTGACCAACGACGGTCAAAAGCCAACTTAACTCAACCCTAGTTAACTCTTATCCTCATTTTGCGCTGCTTCTTCCTCCTCCACCTCATCTGCATTTTAGAGAGAGAGAAGGTGTGGCTGGTACGTGTTATCGAGGGAGAGACAAGGTAAGGATTTGGGAGTCTACAGTGAGAAGCGTCGGCTTTGTGAATTGTTACGTTGCTTTTGCATATAATGAATCGGAAAGAGGGTCATTTCGTGGAGGCTCATAGCAAAGAGAGGTCAGCGAGAGAGGGAGAGAGAGAGGTGGTCCCATATAGTCCATGAAAGAGGCTGACATTATCGAGTTCAAGGAACACTGCTATGGATCTCATGATCCCGTTAAACATACATATAATTACATACATATATACTTCATATTCACGAGATCCATTAACGAAGTGTAATTGATCAATGAAATTGCATTTTCTTAGAACTATTAAAGTGAGGTTTTCGAGAAAAATTATGATGAGAAAAGAAAACGACAGGGCATTTTCCATGAACTTTCATTTTTTTCTCAATGAAGCGTTTAGGTCTCTTGGAATATTTGACTAATCTTCATTACGTGCAGTGGTCCCTCCATTTCACACACGCACCGAATAATAACCATTGACACCGTTTTTATATTACAATCTTTTGAAAATCTGATGATTGCCGCGCTTGAAACTTTTTTTTTTTTATCTCGATTTCTATTGGAAGTCGATTTTGGTCGCTTACCATTTTAAACTTGGGGGCTAAGTCCCTTCCTTTTTTGAACTCCTGACGAGGTTTGGTAAATATTTTTGGGTAAAAAGTCAACAAAAATTTTAAATTATGTCTACTCTAACATATTTATCCTGAAAAATTTTTGCGACATCAAAAACACCAAACTTATATTTATGTGATATATTTACCTCAAATTTGTAGAGTGTAATATATTTTTCTCAATTTTTTTTGTGACACCAAAGACTTCAAATTTATATTTGTATGAAACATTTACGTAAAAAATTTGCATCTTCCAGTTGATGTGAAACATGAGATGTACAAAATTCTCCCGCAAGTGTCGATGTCCTTGTCTTTAACAATGCACATCGACTGGACTATAGATGCACATGTTATTCAAAGAGACGTCGTTATTGTCATTTTAAGTTTCTCAACTCGAATTATATTTTGCACTTGGTATTATAGCTAATCATTCACTTAATTCCATCAAGCTATAATAAGAATGAAGAAGTAAAAATGAACTGTAGATGGTTTCCATAAAGAAACAGAGTAGATTAACAAGACAACGTCTTCATCCTCTGAAATGGTGCATGGAGATGTTTTTATATAAGGGTGGTAGTTTCTTTAATTAAATTTCGCCAATTAATATTCTCTTATTTAATCCTATATTACCTGATTTCGGTTTAGTAATTGAATATTATAGATACATATGAAATATATACCTTTTTACTAGAATTTTTATTATGCCCACTGTTAATAGAAGAATAGTTTCCATGCGGCACTACACTATTTATATGACCGTTTGATTATGTCAAGTCATTTAAATTTTGGATTATATAGGCAAGAATATTTTACAATAGATTAAAATCATTTTTGTTTTGAGTTATAGACCGAATTAGGAGGGTAGCATTGTTTGGGGCTAAATATTTGTGGCTGTGCATATATTGACATGATGCTTTGAGGCTTTTTCAAGAAGTCCTTTTCTAATATTTATTTTTCTAGGTAAACGTGTTCTTAAATAGAAGATATTCTTTGTTCTTATCTTCCGATTTTGAGATTTGTCTATCTTCTGTACAATTGAAGTGGGCCTGAACATTTTCCTGTACTTTTCACATGTCAATTGTCGTACAGAGCATTTAAGTAAAAGAAAAACAGATGGGACGATCCGGTGGAATTGGATCCCTAGGTGATTGACTGAGTAGCCTTCACGTGCATGAAGTCGTATTACCCATCTGCACCACCAGGTTGACAGAACACGAAGCTTTAATAATTTCCATGTACGCCACCTTGGTTAACTCCTCCTGACGTCACTTCGTTCTATCTTCCTCCTTTTCTGCGTTTTAGAGAGGGAGAGCGCAGCAGCAGCATCAGAGCATCGACGGTGGACGTGCTGTTGGCACGTGTTAGGAGAGGAGGGAGGTGTTGAAAATATGACTTTGAAATGGGGTAAAACAATGATATCGGATCGAGTAAAACAATTCAGATTTTGAGGCGTGATATCACTTTCTTTAAGAATTTATTTGCCTCATAACGTTGCTAATGATCACCGGCAAAAATCTTCCAGGATACAAGAAAGTATCGGATGAGAATACTTGATAACAATTCAAGTATTTCTTCAGGATCTCTTTAAAAAACAATCGAAAAATTGGCGCAGTTTTCTGAAAGAAGACTCGAAAAATGACCACACACTTCTTTCCGAAAAATGACAAGTATATATATGAAACAGTCTTGCAACTCTTCGTAAAATTGTGAACACGATAAACAAACGCGACTTTTCGGAAGTCGAAAACGAACAATTGCAACCCTTCGAGAAAGTTAAAACCGAATAAGTAATTTTCCAAATATTGTCTTAAAAAGACACAAATAAAATTTAGAATTTTTTTTAAAAATAGAATTTCGAATTTTCATTTATATTTCATTTCCGAAAATTCTCAAATTAAAAGGCAACATTTGAATTAAAAAAATTAAAAATTAAAAATTAATAAATAGCAAGGGATTAATGCTAATTAAACCGTGGGCGCGCATAAGTGCTAAGTGCGCCAAAATCGCGCGCCCGCACGCGGGTATGGTGGAAGTCTAGCCCTACCCAATCATTCCTTTAACTACAAAAAGGAAATCTCACATTTTTTAACTGACTCACTTGCTTCCACATTTTATATGTGGGACAAAGTAAAAAGCATTCATTTTGTTTTAACAAACAAAATTCCAACAGGAGGGGGGATGCCCGTGAGGATTTGGAGTTTGCAATGGAAGCGTGAATTGTTACGTTATATTTTGCGAAGATCCGTATAATCCCTTAAATCCCGTTATCAAGTCCATGCTACACTAACATGGACTCAATGATCCCCTTAACACGCTTGTTTAGGTACACATACATTTTATATTCACTAGTAGAGTTAATAAGGTGTAATTAATCAATGAAATTGAGCTTTTTTTTAGAACTGTCAAATCAAGGTTCTCAAAATTATAAAATTAAATGAAAAGGCATCTTCCATGATCCTTCAGTATTCCAATGAGGTTATATGTATAGCTCAAAACTTATGTATATTCACGAGATTAATAAATAGGTGTCTTTTAAAAATCAATGGAATATCTAGAATTCTTTTGTCCATCAAGTATGATGATACTTTTGTCCCACACACATCAGTAATTACCGGAGACATGGGCCTATGTTCTCTGAGGTGGCCCTAAGAAAATGCACAGATGTGGTGATTCAATCACGTGCCTCCAGTGAGGAGGATAGACACAATTATCACTTGAGCCACCTCTTAGATTTAAAAAAATAGGTGCCACTTAGATTTTTTGGAAGAAAGCTTAATTTTTCCTTATAAATAATTCTTGATTTTGTAAATGATATCTATCATTGTGATCATGGTTTTATATTGCATTCTTCTAAAAATATTTTAGTTGCCGCCCTTTCATTCGGTCATTGTAAAATGTTTTTCATTGGAGTGGTCGTTTTCTTTAATTATTTGTCTTTTTTATGGCCAATGGTTGTTTTTTTATCCGTCATATAGCAATAGATTCATTCTATGATACTTCTTTCGGTCATTTTAAAATATTTTTCTTTGGTAGTGGGCGTTTTTTAAATTATTTTTCTTTTATGACGACCAATGGTCATTTAGTCATTAATTCATAAAGCAATAAATCTATTCTTCGACATAGACTTCTTTTGGTCATTTTATAACGTTTTTCTTTGGAAGTGGTCATTTTCTAATTATTTTCTTTTATGATGTCCGATGATCATTTTTTTATTAATTCATAAAGCAGTAGACCTATTCTCCGATGCACACACTTCTTTCAGTCATTTAAAAATGTTTATCTTCGGTATTTTTCTTTCTGATGACTAATTAATTCATAAAGTGGTAGATCCATTCCTCGACATAGATTTCGCTCGGTCATTATAAAATGTTTTCCATTGGTAATGGTCCTTTTATTTAATTATTTGTCTTTTTTGATAACCAACAGTTATTTTCTTATCCTCATAATGCAATAGATTGATTTCTAACACTTCATATGGTCATTTTAAAATATTTTTCCATGGTAGCGGTCATTTTTTAATTAATTTTCTTTTATGATGACCAATCGTCATTTTTTATTAAGTCATAAAGCGAGAGATTTATTCTTGGACTTACACTTCTTTCGGTCATTATATTACGGTTTTCGTCGGTAGCGGTCATTTTTTAATATTTTTCTGATGACCAATTAATTCATTAAGTAATGGATCCATTCTCCAACAAAGACTCCAATCGGTCATTGTAAAATGTTTTTCTTCGATAGTGCTCATTTTCTTTAATTATTTATCTTTTTTTTTTAAGGACCAATGGTTGTTTTCTTATCCATCATAAAGCAATAGATTTGTTATATGATACTTCTTTCGGTCATTTTAAAATGTCTATCTTCGGTAGTGGTTATTTTTTAAATCATTTTTCTTTTATGATGATCAATGGTCATTTTGTCATTAATTTATAAAACAATAGATCTATTCTCCGACATACATTTCTTTAGGTCATTTTATAACGTTTTTCTTTGGTAGTGGTCATTTTTTAATTATTTTCCTTTATGATGATTAATTGTCATTTTTTTATTAATTCATAAAGCAGTTGATCCATTCTCCGATGCACACTTCTTTCGGTCATTAAATAATGTTTTTTTTTTTTGGGTAGTGGTCATTTTTTGATTTATTTCTCTTTCTAATGACCAATTTAATTCATAAAGCGGTGGATCCATTCTCCGACATAGATTTTGCTCGATCATTCTAAAATGTTTTCCATTGGTAGAGTCCTTTTCTTTAATTATTTGTCCTTTTTGATCACCAACAGCTATTTTGTTATCCTCATAAAGTAATAGATTGATTTTTGACACTTCATTCGGTCATTTTAAAATGTTTTTCTTCGGTAGTAGTCATTTTTTAATGATTTTTCTTTTATGATGACGAATCGTCGTTTTTTTATTAAGACATCAAGCGAGAGATTCATTATTTGCTGCACACTTCTTTCAATCATTGCATTGCGGTTTTCGTCGGTAGTGGTCCTTTTTTTAAATATTTTTCTAATGACCAATTAATTCATTAAGTAATTGATCCATTCTCCAACAAAGACTTCGTTCGTTCATTGTAAAATGTTTTTCTACGATAGTGGTCATTTTTTTAATTATTTATCTTTTTTTATGACCAATGGTTGTTTTCTTATCCATCATAAAGCAATAGATTCGTTATATGATGCTTCTTTTGGTCATTTTAAAATGTTTTCTTCAGTAGTGGTCATTTTTTTTAATTATTTTTCTTTTATGATGGCCAATGGTCATTTTGTCATTAATTCACAAAGCAATAAATCTATTCTCTGACATAGACTTCTTTTGGTCATTTTATAACGTTTTTCTTTGGTAGTGGTCATTTTTCAATTATTTTCTTTTATGATGAGCAATGGTAATTTTTTTATTAATTCACAAAACAGTAAATCCATTCTCCGATGCACACTTCTTTTGGTCATTTAATAATGTTTTTCTTCAGTAGTAGTCATTTTTTTAATTTATTTTTATTTCTGATGACCGATTAATTCATAAAGCGGTAGATCGATTCTTCGACATAAATTTCACTCACTCATTGTAAAATGTTTTCCATTGATAGTGGTCATTTTCTTTATTTATTTGTCTTTTTGTTTTTATGACCAACAGCTATTTTCTTATCCTCATAAAGCAATATATTAATTTCTGATGCTTCATTTGGTCATTTTAAAATATTTGTCCTCAGTAGTGGTCATTATTTAATTATTTTTTTATGACATTTTTTATTAAGTCATAAAGCGAGAGATTTATTCTTTGACGCACACTTCTTTCGGTCATTATATTATGGTTTTGGCCGGTAGCGGTCATTTTTAATATTTTCTAATGACCAATTAATTCATTAAGTAATGGATCCATTCTCCAACAAAGACGTCATTCGGTCATTGTAAAATGTTTTTTCTTCGATGGTGGTCATTTTCTTTAATTATTTATCTTTTTTTTAATGACCAATGGTTGTTTTCTCATCCATCATAAAGCAATAGATTCGTTATATGATACTTCTTTCGGTCATTTTAAAATATTTTTCTTCAGTAGTGGTCATTTTTTAAATTATTTTTCTTTTAGATGATCAATGGACATTTTGTCATTAATTTATAAACAATAGATTTATTCTCCGACATAGATTTCTTTAGGTCATTTCATAACGTTTTTCTTTGGTAGTGGTCATTTTTTAATTATTTTGTTTTATGATGACTAATGGTCATTTTTTATTAATTCATAAAGCAGTAGATCTATTCTCTGATGCACACTTTTTTTGGTCATTTGATAATATTTTTCTTTGATAGTAGTTATTTTTTAATTTATTTTTCTTTCTGATGACCAAGTTTTTTTTTTTAAAGCAATAGATTCATTCTCCAACATAGACTTCGTTCGGTCATTGCAAAATGTTTTTCTTGGATAGTGGTCATTTTCCTTAACTATCTTTTTTTTTTTTTTTTTTTTTATGACCAATCATTGTTTTCTTATTCGTAAAAAAGCAATAGATTCATTCTCCAACACTTCTTTCGATCATTTGAAATTTTTTTTATTCATTAATGATTAGTGATTATCATTTTTAATTATTTTTATTTTTTGATGACCAATGGTCATTTTGTCATTAATTCATAAAGCAATAGATCTATTCTCCAATATGGATTTTTTTTCAATCATTTGTGACATTTTTCTTTAGGAATGGGCATTTTTTAATTATTTTTCTTTTATGATGACCAATGGTCATTTTTTTGACTCGATTGAGCTGGTGAGCACCGTGGTCGTATTCTCCAAGAAACAATAGAAAAAGATTTGAATTAATATTGCAAAAAAGGATCAAAGTCTGATCATCAACATCAAATGTCAAGGGTATATTAAAAGGTGTATGCTTTTCTCTCTTAGTCGGCCGAGCTTGGATAGCACTAATTTCCATTTGCCAAGGAATAAAATGAAGACGGACAAAGAAGGCTTTGTTGCAACTGAAAGTCATGACATTTACTCGATTGAGTTGGTGAGCACCATGGTCATGTTCTCCAAGAAACAGTAGAAAAGGATTTGACTATTAACACAAAAATTGATCAAATTTTGAGCATCAACATCAAATGTCAAGTGTATGTATTAAAAGGTGTATGATTTTCTCTTTTTGTCGGCTGAGCTATGCTCCTCCCCAGCTTGGACAACACTAATTTCCATCTGCCAAGGAATAAAGTGAATCGAGAGTCACGACATTTACCTTAGATTGAGTTGGTGAGTGACCGTGGTTGTCTTCTCGAATAAATAGCAGGAAAAAATTTGAATTATTACTGGAAAAAAAATGAAGTTGGAGCATCAACATCAAATGTTGTATGTACTAAAAGGTGTGTACGTTTCTCTCTTTGTTGGCTGAGCTAAACTTTTGCCCAGCTTGCAGAGTACTAATTTCTTCTGCCAAAAGTGAAGATGAACAGAGAAAGCTTTGTTGAATTCGAGAGTCACGACATTGACTTGTTCAGCCGATGAGTGAGCGTGAGCTGGGTCGTAGCTGTTGGTTGCTGAGGCACTTCTGTCACTCCTCATCGATCATCCACGCGTACCATGGTAAGACTTATGATGTTTACGCTGTACGCAAAAGCTCGGCCCCAACACGCCCACCACATCGTGCAGATCCAAAGGCCAACAATGCCACTAACCTTTTCATTCACTCTCTGTGATCTTACCCCAGTTGCACGCAATTATTCTTAACTCGAGTGTTCCACTAAAATGTATGATTTGATTTCTCGTGCACACGCCCCATTTTGAATTCTGACGGGTTTGGAAGAAAAACGATGCACGCGAGCTCACCGCAGGCAACTTAACAACTGCAAGTCGAGATGGTGTCATCTTATTTGGGGGCCAAGATCGTGTGAGATTTTCGGAGCAGCTGCTAGTCTATCGCAGAGAAAACAAGATATATGTTGTGGTAATCCTTCCATGACCCATGTGCATTGAACAAAACTTTAACTCGTGATCCAAAAGATGTAGACAAACTAATGTCTATTGAGCATCTAAAGATTAGGGAATGCAGAGTCTTCTCCTCCGCCTGCAACGCAAGGTGGACTGGTAAAGGGAAAAGCTGGCAGCGATGCTTTCAAGCACCATATGATGATGAAACGCACAGCCGGGCCCAACCTTTTCTGGCCTTTTCTCCATAGATGAAAGTGGAATTGCTTAGGTCACATGAATCTAAGTAAACTACTTATAACATATCTTGAAAGAATTGGATGTACTTAGTTGATCAAAATTTTCTTTTAAAATGCATCTCTTATTCTCCAGTGTTGTAAAATTAATGCAAAAATTGACAGTATTTTACAATTAAGTCAATGCAAAATTACTAGAGATATAAACTAGGAGCCATAAATGATACTAGAGATCATGGTTTGGTCGAAGCCAGTACCTACTTCACGGAAAGAACCAGTAGCAAATAACCCATTAATAATAAAAAAAAGTCAGGGTTACAAGTAGTCACATGCTCGAGCGTTTCTTATATTAGATTAAATTCAAACCCACAGTTTTTATAAATAAATAACTCAATTGAATGTAAAACTCAAAACATAAATTATTTACATGTGTCTTGCTCCTATGCCTGGCCGAAGAACAAACTCTTTCCGGCGTCCAAGTAAGAGTCCTCTGTTCGGCTCGTTGTTAATCCTCCTTGAAGTCCGCTGTACGGCTTAAACAAGAGCTGCCCTTTTCTCCGTCTTTCTTGTGCGACTTTTACATTGAACAAAGAAGAGACGTCCACTTCTTGGCCATATACTCGAACTTGTATAATAGAAGAAACCACCGAATATTTTGTGCTGAACCTTGGACTTATCTAAGATTATTATTATTATTATTATTGGGTAAGGAATCTAAGATTATTATTCGTATACAGCAACATCAAATTTTGAACAAATCAAAATCTTATGATAGATATCGATTTCTTATGCGACACAAACTCGATACATGATTTAACAACTAGTGCTTGAGGATCCGATAGTTAGATAATCATAATATATCATACATATATGCAAGTCATGATATCACAAGGTACAGTCCTAAAAAATCTCATTACTAAAGATTTAAAAGGTCTTAAAAAGTCAGCATATTAATCATACAGTAGATATTTTCATTGATTACAAGCGTCATTAAGGATATTACCTTATAAATCTTGGAAATAAAATACACTAATTTATTGTTAGTTAGATTGATCATAATACTCTGTCAGAACCAGAAAGTTTTCTCTTTTTCTATTGTGCATGTAAGCACAATTTTTCTTGCAAGATATTCTTTTGAATGGCACAATGTATGTTGGCTATAGTCACATTATTACATATGTAGTTTCCATACTAGTTAAATTAAATCAATTATTAAGAGAACCATTTTCAATTTTATTTGAGAAAACAATCGGTTCCAATTTTTGGTAATATAGGTGCGAAACATTCACAAACATACTGTGCCTTTGAAAATTTTTTGTTAGATTGTCGGATGCAGAGTCAAATTTTTCGTTCTAGTTTCAAAATTGACCAAAAAAGAACAAGATTTCATTCTCTACTATTGATCAAGGAGAGTACTCGTGAGATGAACGATGGAGAAAGGAATTACAACTCATAATGACGACCTTGAATTTGTCTTGCGGATCAATCAAATAAACTGAGTAATACTTACACTAAGTCAAATCCAAAGCTAACTTCGACCAAAAAAAAAATAAAATCCAAAGCTAACATGTACGCGCAAATTGCAAGGAAATTGACATTCATACAAGACAATAAAAAGTGTAAGTTTGATGGCCGAAAAAAGAAAGAAAAGAAGAATGTAAGTGGAAAATTCAGAATTGAAGCGAAAATCCGTATTCAATTATGCCTCTAGTAGCCCTTATTGCAGGAAGATCAGTTGACATGCTTGATCAGTTCCAAATTTGAGTGAAAGAGACGTGCGCTAACTTCCTTCTTAGCCAAACCTCATCCACCGTTAACTTTCTTGCTTCTGTCTGACCCGCACCTTGCTTCAGTCTCTGCCTCATCGTCCGCACGCTGATGTGACGTCCGTCGACCTGGAACTTTGTCTTGGTCTAACAGCCGTTAAACCAATGCTATGCCGCTTTAAAAGTTTTATTTCGAGATGGGAACGCCGGCACCCATTCTGAGGTTTTGGAGATTAGAGTATTGAAACTCTAGGACCCTCAGATTAGAAATATGAGTATTTTCTAGAAGTAAGACCCGCAAAGACGGCAATCCCCTAATGTCACATTCCCCCGTCAAACTTCCGCAGTACGAGAAATCTGTCTCTTCTAACCTCTCCAGATTCTTAATGCCTTCAGGAAATTCTCTTATGAAAGTGCGAGCCATCTTTAGTACTTTCAAGTTTCTCAAATCCTGGACAGATGAAGGCAGTTCATTGACTGACGTGTTTGAAAGATCCATGAGTTGCAGCTCTTTTAGGTTTCCGATGGAACCTGGCAGTTTCAACAACTTCGAGCATTTTCTCAAAGATAGCGTCTGGAGTTTCTCCAGTGATACGATAGAATCAGGAAGTTCACTGAGTTCAGCTTTGTCCCAAGCTAGGTACAAAAGAGATTTCAAGTTACCAATTGACTCGGGTAGAGACAAGAATTTACAATTGCAAGCACTCAGAATTTGAAGCTTCCCATACGAACCCTTAGGGAAGTCAATGGCTTTAATGGAAGTTCCATCAATGTAAAGCTCTGCCAAATCTTCCAAGTAACCTATATCTTCTGGCAACGCTTTCACCCTGCTGCAGAACTTGATATCCAGAGAAACTAATTTCCTTAGCTCGCTAATGGATCTTCCAACACTTGGTAATATAGAACAATGTTCCAGGTTTAGTCTCTCTAAGTCTATGGGTGCATTGGAAACTGGAGATTCAGCTAAACTCCTACAATGTTCTAGGATCAAAACTTTCAATCTTTTGGCCTTCTGCAAAACAACAGAATATAAAAGCCTTGTTTACTACAAGGTATTGTCAAATGTGAAGCAAAAAAATGCACATGTAAGACATCATACCTTCATAATTTTTTTCCAGCGCTTCCAAGTCTTGGCGGTACACCAAGACAGATCAAGAACGACCAACCTTGACAGATCTAAAGCAAGTAGAGTGGAGATATTGTGGCACCATTGCCATTCAAGCCACTTTAACCGGGGAAGGAACTGATCCTCTCCAGAGTCCTCATCACTCAGCTCATTTCCTTCAACAATAGCGTGGTTCATTCTAAGATACCTAAGATTTGAGAAATTACGAAATAATCTACGCTTATGAAATGAAGGGGAGTCGTCGAATGTGGCACTAAGGGCTTCAACTGCATCGCGCTGCCAATCATGGAAAATGGTAAAAGGAGAAAGTGAATAGAAGTGCATTCACAATCATCTCTGAAAACAGAATTACGTAATCAAAAGAAGTACTTTGTCTTCAAATTTTACCTTCCTTATTTTCAATACTCGTTCAGTATCTTCCTGATTCCACAGCCTGCTACGCTTGGAAGGTGTCTTCTTCTTGACAATCTTTCTCCCAAGGACTTTTAGTTGCTTATACATCCACAGTTCATTATTTTCTGTGGTTTTTACCAAAGACATGTTATGAAGCTCATCAAGTCCTCTATAAGGATAAAATTGACAAGCCTTCCACATGTAAGATGGTATTGTCTTGTCCGTTCCTGTAAAAAAGCATGCTATATCGAGGAATATCTCTCGAGCATTCTCCGGCAAAGCTTTATATCTTGTCTTCATAGTTCGTTCAACATCCCTATCAAAAGGCACTTGACGCAATGTATCCCGTGCCTCTTCCCAAAACTTTATGGACTTTCCATATAAAGATAAACCAACAGCCCTAATAACTAAAGGAAGCCCTTCAGCAGCCGTACAGATGGACCGTGCCCAATAGGAAAATTCCTCTTGAAGAGGCTCTCTCCCAAGAGCATGCTTACAGAATAGGTGAAGAGCATTGTCATCGTTCATTTTCTTTAGCTCGTATTTTTCAATGAGGATGTCATCAAGCCTCTGGCTATATCTGTCAATGAGATTGCTTCTCATAGAGATCACGATTATCCTACTTCCTAGACCGAACCAACTTGGATCTCTAACTAATGAATTGATTTGTTCAAAATCACTAACATCGTCAAGGATGATGAGAACCCTAAGATTTCCAAATTTGCACTTGATTCGCATGGTACCTTCATAAGAAGATTTGAGTTTACATTTTTTGTTTAGGAGGTCTCCAATTAAATTTTCTTGGAGAGATATGAGTTGTTTTTCCTCAACCTTTTCATGGATATCTTTAAGGAAGCTCCTACCTTCAAAGAGATGACGGATTTTTTTGTAGACAACCGTTGCAAGAGTTGTCTTGCCAATCCCTGAAATGCCCGATATCTCAACCACCCGTTGTCCTGTCAGCGTTTGCCCTTCAACCACGTCTCCATTTTCATAGTGAATACCAAGTTTTTCCATCATCTCTTGCACAGGTTGATCCATCCCCACTAAATCTTCTGTCACATCTAGGTCATACGGCCTCAACAGCCGGTAGACCGTGGAAACGACCTCGTTTATAAGTTTCTCCCTGCCAATCAGGAAAAGAAGGAAAGAGTAAGAAGTAAAAAGGAACAACAGTTCAGATAATGCATCGCGCAAAAGAACAGATGCATTGACCTTGTTCTTTCTTTGATTTCAAACTAGATCACTAGTGTTGGAGAAGTCGAAAAATTTACCGGTTTTTGAGTTTCTCCAATTCCCATCCTTTCTTTTTTGAAGCAGTGTACAGAGCATTCTTCCAGCTGTCTATAGTTGTGGACCTCTCCTTGGCCTCGTGGTCGCGGAAGGACTGCTGATAACTCTCCTTTTGTTTGCGGACGACTTTAGGGCTGACGTCAAAGAAAATGGGCATGATTGTCCTTTCACACTCCACCATTTTATCCACCTCCTCCAGACAACTCTTACTGGAAGCGAAATCTTTCGAGAAGATGGGAATGCATATCTTCGAGTGTGGGATAACTTGCAAGATCTTAGACATGATGCCTTCTCCCACGCCTATCCCCTCATGATCCTTAAACGTATCGATCCCATAATCCCTGAGTTTGTTGTAAAGACTTTCAACGAAGTCATCCCGAAGATCTCCCCTGAAACTGAGAAAGACTTCGTAGCAGCGAACATCGGGCCATCTAGGAGATGGAAGCGATGAGTGGTTAGTGCCGATATCCATGAGTGAGAAGCTAAAGAAAAGGCGTAAAGACCAGATCTTTCGTTGGACGGGGGACAACTGGGAGATCGCTCGAGGAAGAGAAGAAGCTTGGAGACCAAAGCTATGGAATCTTGACTTCGAGCGAGTAAGGGTATTCCAATGAGCAACCCGAAGTGACATCTCTCTGTAAATATATATCACAATCCGTCCATTTTTTAAACTGTTGATCATATTACCATTATTCCTAGTAAAGTTACTAAAAGATATAATAAGTAGTTTCTCATTTGTAGTAGACAATTTTATGCGTAATAAAAACAGCCGTTGGCATTTAAACATATTATATCTAGTATTATCTCCTTTTTACGAGTGTAATATGGACGAAAATTAATCGACCAAACCAAATAAGGATTAACTAGCACCCTACGAAAAGACAAAAATAAGAAAAAAAATCGAAAAAAGAGAAGTTTTAAAAAGAAATCAGAAAAAAGTAGTTTTTTAGATTGAAAATTAAAGGGGGGAAAAACAAAAAAGAGGTAGCTGGGCAGTGGCAATAATCACCGCCAACTCTGGCAGGGAACTTGACACAAGCTTAAGATGCATGTAAGTAGTTTCAATAAGTTTTAGGATTTATTGACATGATTCAATACGTACGGAGAGGACTTGAAAAGGAGATATTGCGGAAAATGATATATTTAGATACAAATGAGTGTTTTTTCTATACATAATTATTCTACTACATATAAGGAATTGTTCTGAATAAAAAAAATGAAAGCAAGGGAGGGATTCGAATTGAGAGTATAAAGATTACTTGTGCCGCCATTTCAAAAGAATGAGAATTGGCTCTGCCCTGAAATTTGTTTGACACAGGCTCAAAACTTTGAGCCTAGATACTGCCCTCTAAGTTCTGAATCAAATGAAAGCTAAGGTTCAAGAACTAAGAGATGAAAAAGACAAATTGAAGGAAGGACATACTATTATTAGGAAAAGTACCAAAAAAGTCTTAAATCTATTGCATTAGTACCAATTTATTTATAAACTTTTCAATTGGACCAATTCAGTCCTAAACCTTTTAATATTAGTACAAATTCAGTCCATCCGGCCAATTTGACCGGTAGTGCTGACATGGACATCGGTTGGTGGTCGGACATTGACATGACAATTTTTATGATTTTTATGATTTTTTTATTAATTTTTTTCTTTTTCCTTTTCTTTTTGCCTTCTTCCTAGTGGTGGCCGGTGAGCCTCTAATGAGGCTCACTGACCACTGGGTGAGGGAGGCCCTCGCCTAACCCAGCCGAGGGCCGCCCTTGCTTGATGCCAGCAAGGGCGGCCCTAGCCAGCCCAAACATGGGCGAACCTCGCCTGATGTCGGCGAGGGCACTGTTGCCGGATGCCAGCTTTCCTTTGCCGCTTCGCCATAGCTAGCGAAGGGAAGAGAGAAGAAGAAGAAAAAAGAAAAAAAAATTGAAAAGTAAAAAGATTAAAATGTAGATGTGTCAGATGAATAGAAGTTCATGTTTTTTTGTGTCATGAAAAAAAGTTTGGGATAGATGTGTCACCGTTAGTAAAGTTCGGGATTTTTCATATCAAAAAAGAAAGTTTGCGATAAATTTATCATTTTGGGAAAATTTGAAATTTTTTGGTGATCTTTTCTCTTTTCATAAATATTTATTTATTTATTTATTGTGGAATTTGTCTTCTTAAGCTCGGATGGAACGACCGTCAAGGCAAACCCGGACGGTTCACTTGACTATTCTCTGAAAAGCCCAGGTAGAGTGAAAACTGGATGACAAAAGACTGAGGTGTAGTCGGAATCGAGTATGGCTGATTCCCCAAGCAGAAAACCGAAAAGAATCAAGCCCAGTCTTGGAGGACCGCCACGAGGTGCTTCTCCAGAACTAGAATCAGGGGCTGAAGTAATCGACCTCATCGATGGACTAGCGTTGCCGTATAAAGTATGCTATGCGCTCCTGAGTTTCAGAGGATCTGA
This sequence comes from Eucalyptus fibrosa, assembly GCA_017140475.1. Taxonomy (NCBI): domain Eukaryota; kingdom Viridiplantae; phylum Streptophyta; class Magnoliopsida; order Myrtales; family Myrtaceae; genus Eucalyptus; species Eucalyptus fibrosa. The sequence continues at coordinate 11,018,889 of CM029511.1, forward strand.
CAATCCCTGGGATCCCGCCCATTCCTCCGATGATTTCTTGGGATTTTTCGGATCTGCCGGTTCCTCCGATGATCCCTGGGGATCTGCCGTTTCCTCCGATAATGTCTCGGCATTTGCCGATTCCCTGTATCACTGCTTGGACGCTAACGGAATTCGTGTTTTCAGACATGACGAAACCCTATCTACTCTACCCGAAGAGCTTCGGCTATCGATCTCCACCTCCAACATCTACATACCTATCTTTTCGACAAACTCTGATAGCCCTCAGTGCCTTGAGACGCTGGCACTCATGGTAGAACACACGTCCAGATCAAGAGGGAAGAAAGAGATCCTGCCCGTTTTCTACGATGTGGAACGGTCTGATGTGCAGCTGGACCAAAAATCACGCTACAGAGACGCCGTGGACGTGCACAAGCAGATATTCGGCGATGAGAAAGTAAAGCTGTGGGAGAAGGCTCTCGTGGAGGCTGGTAAAGTCAAGGGATGGGAACTAAGCTCATATAAAAGGTATGTCGCATTACGTCTGTCTTCTTTTCTTGTAGGTTTCCTTCTGATTTGTTTGCTCAATCGACGGAGGTGATATCGAGAATGTTAGGAAAAGGAAACTCAACGACATTTTCCCAGAAAAAAAGCAAATATAGGTCGACTCTGCTGTACTCTAAATTGTTTTGTTCACTTGCTTGGGTTTATGATCGTTCCCGAGCCTGTTTCAAAGCTTTATGGGGACAAAACTAGAGAAAAAAAGGGGAAATCATTGATGGGAATTAACTGGGTTAACATTTTCAATTCACTCTTCTTCCTTTTCAGGCCAGATCCTTCTCTCGAATTGACCCCGTTTACACAACGTATCTCAGTTCGGCTCAGTGAACTATCTTTAAAAACTTCATTCTATTCAGCCACGTGATCGTGTAATTCTGTAATTCAACCCGTGGTTGAGTGATATTTTCACTCATTGGCAAACTGTGATAATATAATCCATTGTTTGGACCAAATACTTGCTGCAATGGCATTATCCGACGTTCATACAATTATTAAACATCAGTGTGTATGTTATATCTTCGCATCAGGTAAATTATGGTTTGCTTAAAGTTTCAGCGATCTTTTAGCACATCGATTGCCGTTTCATTATGTAGTGCGTTGGGGTTAACATTTTCATGAACCATTTGAAGTTTCAGTGATGTTTTAATGGTTTGGAACTGAGATTTTTTCTGCCTTGGCAGTGAAGAGGAACTTATCACAGCCATCGTTCGAGAAATTTTGTTTAAGCTGATGATGGAGCACAATTATGTGTCTGAGGACCTATCCACTGGTGATAATCCCATGTTATCTGACAGGACCTCGGTATGTTTCTTTGCTCCTATTCTCCTCTCTTCTCGAGTACTCTTTCCTAAAGACTGTAACTGTTGATGAAGTTAGTTTCAGCTTGAGTGTGTTTTACATCAAATAGATAAAAAGTCTAATTACCAAGAAATATTTTTACATTATTTTACAGTCGTTGTTCCGTTAGAATATAATATAAAAAGGAAGGCAATCACATGAACTGAACCTCCAAGTTAATGCAAGTCATCGCCTGAACTCTGAAGTAGCTTGCATATGCTTCAATTTTTCAGTAGCTGATTACCCTTGCAAGAATAGAATCCAGAGAAAATTGTTGGACAACTCTAAACTTGTTAATTATCATTTGTTAATTTCACCAAAGATCATATCTTGGATTACCGATTTGATGGTCGATTTGAGTAGAATAGCTGGACGAATGGTAATTGTCATTTTAGACCACCACGCAAAAATGTTACTGCAGTATTCATTTTATCACACAAAACTGATGGCAAAGTTAGTGTTAAGTTCACAAAACTAGGTGATTCAAGAATACCTCCGACCTTTTACTCGTTATGGAGAATTGATGCATCAAAACAGACTTCACTAAAACTATACTATTAGAAATATTGGTATATTATATTTGTCGCTTTTGTATTTTTTGGAAAATAATATACTCACGGAAGCTTCTTTTGAAATGCAACTATAATGTAGTAGCCAAAATCCCATAATTGCCTTCCGAAACAACGAACTCACCTTTTTTTTCTGTAACCACAGCCTTGTACAACCGCTAGGGTTGACCCAATTGCACGGCACGTGGGTGTTACCTCAAGTGTGTTCGGGTTATACTTAAATGCAAACGCATCATAAATTGGTCAAGCAGTCTATAGACAAGTAATAAGTCCGTCGAGAACGGGTTGATCTCTTTTGGCTTGTTTATTGTAACATCCCGGGTCCCACTTGTGTGATATTGTCCGCTTTGGACACTGAGTTCTCACGGTTTTAAAACGCGTCACACAATTAAAGGAACCCAAGCTTTATAAAGGCTCTCAGGAACCCCTCCCTAAGCGATGTGGGACAAGAGGGAGAGGAATCCCTTCCCCTTCCCTTGCGCGCGTCCGAGGACCGGAGGCGCGGACGCACAGCCATCCCTCCTCCCTGCGCACCGCCGCTCGGGTCGTCACACTCTCCCCCCCTTGGGAGCACAGCGTCCTCACTGTGGCCCCACACGTTGTCGAGAGTCGGCTCTGATACCATTTGTAACATCCCGGGTCCCACTTGTGTGATATTGTCCGCTTTGGACACTGAGTCCTCACGGTTTTAAAACGCGTCACGCAAGTTTTAAGAGAGACCAAGCCTTATAAAGGCTTCCAGGAACCCCTCCCTAAGTGATGTGGGACAAGAGGGAGAGGAATCCCTTCCTCCTTCCCTTGCGCACGTCCGAGGACCGGAGGCGCGGACGAACCGCCATCCCTCCTCCCCGTGCACCGCCGCTCGGGTCGTCACACTCTCCCCCCCTTGGGAGCACAGCGTCCTCGCTGTGGCCCCACACGTTGTCGGGAGTCGGCTCTGATACCATTTGTAACATCCCGGGTCCCACTTGTGTGATATTGTCCGCTTTGGACACTGAGTCCTCACGGTTTTAAAACGCGTCACGCAAGTTTAAGAGGGACCAAGCCTTATAAAGGCTTCCAGGAACCCCTCCCTAAGCGATGTGGGACAAGAGGGAGAGGAATCCCTTCCTCCTTCCCTTGCGCACGTCCGAGGACCGGAGGCGTGGACGATCCGCCATCCCTCCTCCCCGCGCACCGCCGCTCGGGTCGTCACATTTATAACACAATTAAATTAGAAGTGCTTAATTTAATGGATTAACGATGTTAGGAACAAGAAACGCTACACACGAATTTTTTTACATAGTTTCCCTTGGGCAATTTCTTTTCTATTAGTATCAATATCAGTTGTCGAAATTACTTGTTATAACTGCAAAAGATCTTGCCTCAATATATAGCAATAGTTAAGGATATACAGAGTTATTATACGTATGCCATTAGCAACATTACTTTCTTATTTGCTTTATCACGTGAATTAATCTATGCCATTAGCAATTAAAAGCCTCTCTACTTTAATATTACTTTCCTCCATCTGACTCTACAACTCCATCAATCTCTCGCTTGGAGATTGATCTTCAGTACAACAATAGTTTTTCATAGTCTTCACTAGTCTTTGTGACCAAAATTGTCCAACTGCGACCATCTCCTCATCACTAACTATGGAGGTTGATTGAGGCAATGCACAGCTCCAGTTTCTTAGTGGTGAGAACCTTGGTTAATATATCTGTTGGATTTTTCGCACCAATAATTTTCTTCAATGACAATGTTTATAATGATATTTCAACTCAATGTGCTTTGTCGTTGAGTGAAATATCGGATTTTTTCCAAGACAAATAACACTTTGATTATCATTGAAATGGCATTATCATATGAACTTACAATGCGTAGGCACATTCAAAGCACATGTTTCAGAGAATGGCATTATCATCTATACTTATAGTACCTCTGTATATTTCTTTGCTTCTCTTCTAACTTTCTCCTAAACTTAAGTACCTTTATAGGAGCTTGAAGTCAGGCAAGAATCGAATATAATGGAATTATTGGAACTGGAAGTAGAAGATGTACGAATTGTTGGAATCCATGGGAGAGATGGCATTGGAAAGACTGCGCTTGCCAAGATCGTATATGACCAAATATCCCTTCTCTTTGACGATCACAGTTTTCTTGCGGAGATTGAAGTAACAATGCAGCAACCTGGCGGTGTTCAGTATCTTCAGACCAAGTTGATCTTTGATATTTTGAAAAGAGAGTATGAGGTTGCTTCTGCTTTCAAAGGGGTACGATTTTTGAAAAAAATATTTAGAAATATGAAAGTTCTCCTCGTTCTCGATGATGTGGAAAGGTTGCCTATCCTTGAGCAATTTGCAGGAGCTAACCTTGATTGGTTTGGTTCTGGAAGTAGGATAATTGTCACCTCAAAAGAAAGAAGCGTTCTTCAAGGCTTTGTAGATCGAGGGGTGGCTCATACTTATGATGTTAATCCAATGGATGATAATCGAGCTTTCAACTTTTTCTGGCAGTATGCTGCAATCGGAAAGAGTGATGAACTACGTTCTTATGTTGAAATTGCAATCGAAACAGTGAAGGCTGCAAAGCGACTTCCACTACTTCTCAAAGTTTTTGGTTCTTTTTTGCACGATAAAGGACAAGAAAAGTGGAATAAATTCGAAGCTCTCATACAACAATTTCAGGAAGATTACCAGAAGATTCTGAGCGAAATTTATGAAGAATTAGATCAAAAGCAAAAGCAGATGTATCTTGATATTGCATGTTTTACACCGGATGTGGATTGTCGGATTGCCTCGTATATGTGGCATCATTATGATCGTCCTAATGATGAAATCGAGGTCCTTCGTCATACATCCTTAATACAAGTGGAAGAAAATAAAATAGGCATGCACAGCATGCTAAGGTGCCTTCCTGCCATAGCCCAGGACACGAACAAAGGGAAAAAGGTCCGTCGGGGAAAAAAAGTAGCATTTAGGCCTTAATTTTTTTTCTGATTTTCTTTCATGGATGAAGCATTTTGTTTACCTCATGGGAATTTAGGCATTCATAGTAATTATTTTATTGTCTGAATACTCCCACATGTTTCTCTACTTGACTTTTGTGGTCTATCATACAGGGAACAGACCACCTCAGCACTGACAAGGCGGGCTTTAAGATCCTGCCGAACACGACATTTCTCAGCTTGGGTCGCGCCAATATTGGTGGAAAAATTGCCGATGCCTTATTGAACGTTCGGTGGCTTCATTGGCAAGGGTGCCCTCGAGATGCGATCAGCATTCGTTTAGAGAAAAATGAGAACCTAGTTATTCTCGATCTGTCGTGGAGTAAGGTTGCGTAATCCTGGGGAGGTTGGCAAAGAATTAAGGTGAGTTTATAGATCATTTGTTGTTGTATTCCTGTTGGCCCTTTAAGTACATTGAGAGTTCTACGCCATGTGAACTTTTTCCCTTGTTTTGCAGATGGAACATTTGAAAGTCTTGAATCTTACAGGTTGTGCAGACTTATTAGTTACCCCCAGCTTCTCTTCTTACCCAAATTTGGAGATACTGATTCTTGAGCGATGTTCTCGATTGGTTCATTTAGATCCTTCAATTAATGATCTGAAGCTCTTGGTTACTCTGAATTTGAAGTTCTGCTCCGAACTTTGCATGCTGCCAGTGAACATGGATGGGATGAATGCTTTGAAAGAGCTGCTGATTGATGGCACTTACCTACGAGAACTTCCTGCGTCAATAGGCAAATTGGTTCAACTGGAATTTCTTAGTGCCGTTGATTGCTCCTCGTTGGTTCGTGTCCCTGGTTTAGTTTCTGAACTTGAAGCTCTTTCAGTGTTAGCCTTGGTTGATGCGAAAATTGTTGAACTACCGGAGTCAATTGGAGACCTGAGAAAACTTAGACGCTTGTCTTTGAGGGATTGTCATAGGCTAGGAAAGCTTCCGGAATCCATTGGCTACTTGAAGTTGTCATTAGTAGAGTTGGATATTTCGGGTACAGGTATTTCGACATTGCCGGATTCAACTAGTTGCCTGGAGAAATTAGAAGTGCTGAAGATGGATTCTTGTTTCGTAAGAGAATTTCCCCTAAACATTATATATTAGTTTCGCCTGGAAGAAGTACATGCCTCATGGTGCAGGAGTTTGGAGGGAGTCATTCCGAGTGGTATTCAGAAACTATCTAATCTCAGAGAACTGAGGCTTCAAGGAACTCGTTTATCCGGCCTTCCATCAGAAATCCAGTACATGTTTACGCTTAAGACCCTTGTTTTGCTAGACTGCGATGCTCTCGAGGATTTGCCTAGCCTTCCCCCTCCTCAACTAAGTAACCTCCGTGTCTATGGGGACTTGAAGCAAAAAATATTAGAATCTGCAAAATTCTGCCATTGGTTGCATCTACTGCAGTAAATAATATGGTGTCAATTTGGATCAGTTGGTTGAGTGTTATAATTTGTTGTAGTCAGGACGGTTGATTACATTAAGCCCCGGCAATTTCATAGTTGTGTCAACCTACTCTTCTCAATTGAATATATTTTCCTCTTTCTTGTATTTCTCAATGCCGCGTATATGTATCGATTAAGCATAGTGATGAATTTCAACGAACATCGGTCATATTTTCATAGCAACTACGATAATCCAACAATAGACATGCACTGAATCAGAGGAAATGCTCATATCATTGAAAATTAAACCAGAGAGGAATGCTTTGTGTCGTTGGAATTAGCCATATTGAACATATCTGTCTTAAATTACTTTCCCGAACTTCGACAATGTTGCACAATGGCACCAAATTTTGAGAAGTTACGTATTATCCTCTTGAGCTTTGGTTTGTGTTTTGGTCACTATTTTTTCTCCCTTTGCATAGCAAATTAAACGTTCCCTAAAAAAGGACTTGCTCATTTTTCTTGGCTAGAATAATCTCTCCAACATGGTGAATGAAGTTAAGTAAATAGAAATGAAGTCAACAATAATTCAGCAAAGTTTGTCAAGAAAAATAATTTAATCTAGGGGTGTGCAACCGGACTGGATTTATCTGGGAACCAGATTGGACCACCCAAAAAACATATTTGAGAACGGTTCCTGTTTGAATTAGTTCCATTTTTTGGTAACTGGTTGGAACGGTTCAGGTTTTAGGGTCCAAGCAAAGGCCCAACCAAGAACCAGACCCATTGGATCGGTTTTTGAATCAGTTTTTACTGTGTTAAAAAAAAAAAAAAAAAAAGCCTAACTCTCTTTGCTCAGTCGCCCCCCTCTAAGCCAGCGCCCAGCCACCATCGTTGTTGCCACCATTGGCGCTGCAGCCCTCAAGAATGCAACCCGTGCGGGTGAGAGAGGGGAAGCTCGTGCGCGAAGTCAGGAAGCACTTGCTGAGCCTCTGGTTTCTGTTCACCAATTCGCTGCCGCTCAATTCGAGCGAGCAAGAGCAGGCAGCGTTGCAGATCTTCTCTCGCTTCTTCCCGTGACGCCCCGAAGTCCCTCGTATGTATGCTTCTTTTCTTTGCCCTGCCGCTTCGTATGTCAGGCTGGTCGTAACTGATGCGTCGCTGTTTTGTTTTGAGACGAGACTTTCGGCTCCAGTGCATATGAATTGCTATCAATTCTGTTGGTTTCTGACGTTTTGAGTCTCTAGAAGTGTCGCAATGGTTCTAGCAAACAATATAGGGATTTTGTGACATCCTAATTTTCAGGTTTTGATTTCAATCGAATAAGTCGGGCCTTTCATCAATGTGACTGTAGTGTTTTTCTCTGAGATGTCTATTTATGAGATAACTGACCTATCAGGTGAAGCCGATTCTAATGCAATAGACTTGAGAATTCGATTATGAATCAACTGTTCGACCGTACTAGCCTACAAGGGTCATTGTAGCACAATTAAAAATCGATCAGAAATCGGAAATAGGTTAATTCGACTGAGATGGTGATCAAAGTGTGGGTGATTCCACCTGATTGCAAAATTCTCGTCGAACGGTACTAAACCGATTTTTTGTCATTTTAGGTACCCTGTGTCTGTTACCTTGAGATTTTCACGGCTACCGAGAGTTGACAATGGGTCGGATGGGTTCATTGTGGTTCGAAAAAAATCGACCATGGGTCAATTGCACTAAAAATTTTTAAAAGCTACCCGATAGGTAGGTCACACTAAAAGTGCGTTTGATTGTAAATAACGAGAATTTGAATTCGATTTCAAAAATTGAAAGTCTTATCATGTCATGAGTCATTCTAGGAACGTCAACTCACATTTTGAGGAAATTCCGATAAGTTCGGGATTTTTACGAAAAAACCGGATCGGACGATACGGAAAACAAACGAAGATTGATTAGGCGATTTGAAGGGATTTTTGACATTTGGTGTTAGTGAATTAGTGAATGGAAGTTGTTTGAATTTTTTCTGAATTCAAGTTGACTTGTCGGATTTGTTTGTTCGAAAAATTGGATTAGAAAAGAAAATAAATTAAAATTCGGAATTGAAGAAAATAGCCGTTTTTGTTGCCCGAAATTTATTGTTCGAGGGAAATTTGATGCAAGAAGGGATCAAATAACTTAGCCTGGGAATTTTCAGAGATCAAATTGCACTAAACAAAAGCAATTGGGACAAGAATTCTTGGTTTAAGGATAATTTCTTTTAAATTCTCCATTTCTTTTTCCTTGGCCGAATGCCCCCACTCACTCGCACGCTCGCATTTATCTCTCTCTCTCCTCGTGCGAAACCCCCCACCGACTGTCTTTTTCCTTCTCTTGCCGTGTCCCATTTTCCTTTGACTTTCTTTGTCAAAATTCTTCCCTTACCCTTCCACGGTCGTCATCCCATTCATCTCACATGCCAGCTGCTTCCCATTCTCTTCGATCGGACGTCATCTCCACGAAACAGCCACTCTTGCCTTCCTTTCATTGTTCTTTGGACCGACAGCTCTCCATTTTCTGCCCCAATCCTCGACGCCAGCGCATCTGCAAGACCGCCCGACCTTCAACAATTCACGAAGCTGCTCTTCTCTCTCTCTTCTTCGCCGTGCTTCGTCCAGCAGCTCGTCTCTCTTTATCCACACGGTAGTCCATCACCACCGATTGAAGCAGCTCACGGCAGAAGTTGCTCCACTCAGTGTTCTCCTCGCTCAGCTCACGCCAGCGAGCCACCCTCCCCTGCCAGCGAAGCCCACCTTCGTTTGTCTCCGTCCTCTGAGCAGCCCAGCACCTTCGGTCCCTCATCTCTGCCTCCACCGAACACCTCTCATCTCTGCCTCCACGCGTCCACGGCCCAGCCTATCTTGGTCAACAATAGCAACCGCGAAGCCTCTGATTGACCAAAGCCAGCGAAGCCGGAGCTGCACGCGTCTTCCCCAGCTCGTTCGTGACTCCAGCGAGCCTCCTCGAAGAAGCCCAGCCCGCGGCCTTCATTCAGTCGTGCGAAATTCTCCGAGGCCCAGCATTGTGGGCCCATCATTAACAACTCGGGCCCAAATTTCACTCTTCAAGCCCACAGGATTGAGCCCAGTAATTTCAGACCAGCTTGTAATTTACTCAGCCCATCTCTCTAGCAACTCCATTGGGCCCAAATCAACAAGTTCGGCCCAAGTCCGGCCCGCGAAGAGAGCCCAATCGCAGCCAAGCCCAAGCCCAAGAGTGAGCCCAGTCCAATGCAAGAACAGATCTCAATTGAGTTGAGATTTGTTGGGTCAAGTTTAAGCCCGGTCCGAATATCCGCCGACGCCACCGAAAAGTTGAATTTTGGCCGCCATTGCGCCGTCAATGTTGTGGTGAACCGATTTCCGCAATTAACCGGTGAGTTTATACTCTAAGCGTATGACGTTTAAGGGGTGTTTAGATTTATTTTATTATGAATTAGGTGGTTAGTTAGATTAAATTAGAAATGTAATTATTTAATTGAGCATGTTAGGTGGTTAGCATGGTTTAGCTAAGACCTAAATAAATTATACTATTTATCTAGAAGGGTTCGAGAATTTTCCGAGTCCGTATTGGTTATTAATTTAATGATTCTGGCTTAAGTTAGTATTTTTAGAATTCAAATTGATTTATTTAATTAAATTTCGAAATTAATTAATTATTAATTATTTTTTTTCGGAAATTAGGCCAAGATAGCCGGTGACTGGAATTTCGTGCTGATTGCAATGGTGTGGTTAATTTCTGCAATTGGGTGTTAAATTATGCAAATTGATGTTGATTGGATTTTTTGGTATTTAATTCCAAAAATTGTGAATTTCCAATATTTATTCAGAAAATCTCAGGTGTCGGGTTTTGACACCAAAAATAGTTTTTAGTACTATATGAAATAGTGGGATTTCAAAAAGGATGAATATTAATTTTTCTGGATCAAGTTGACCGTGTACCCACACACAAGTAATTTCATGTGAATTTCTAATACGAAGAAAAAGGCCAAACTCACCATTTTAATTGAAGCATTTGAGTGCAATGCACGGTGCCCTGAGCCATATTTGAGTGATCGTGTGATGGTTAAGAGAAATCGTTCCGGGCTATTGAGCTGGACGTTATCCCTATGTGAGATACCCCTTGGACAATGGGAAGCCGGTCGTAGTTAATTCTGGACCCTATGCTTCTTCGGGAAAGCCGTCTGATAAAGAGACGTGCTGTGCTCAATGGGGTGAGACAAAGCCTGGCAATGCCAAAAGACCGCCGAACTGAGAGTAGGCCATGCTATATGCCGAGATCAAAAACTAGGAACGCATGATTAATTGAATGTGGCGTTTCATTTATAGGAGCTTATTGTTGCTCATGTTCTCATGTTGTCTGTGATATAAATTGTACTGACCTGCAGGGTGGATCTGAGACGAGGTAAGTCTCATTGATTGTGTGATTGAGTGATTAGGACACTTATGGGCATATTTCCCTCCTAATTGGGGTTTAGAGCTTAGATTCGCTGAGATGATATCTCACCCCGTTGTGGGAAAACATTTTTAGGGTCATCGAGTGGAGGACTTGTAGCTGAGAGGAGGTGATTGGAAGTGTAGATCAGTTAGGACCGCTTCTTTTTGGAAGGCCAGTCTCTTGTAGTCTTTTGGCCATAGACCTTTGTGCATGACTCGGTGTATATATAAAAGCATGTTTGTTTGTGATTCTATTGTCTTGCTTTTCTATCCCGAGATGATTATTGTCAGGGGATTTTTTTTTCGCTTCCATATGTGCAATAAAATGGAAAGTGTCGGCGACTCGTCCTGGGAAGTCGCAAATTATTATCGACTAGATAGAGATAGGCACGCGCTCGGGGTTCAGGGCGTGACAGGTTTACAGAAGGATGCTCTGCTCTTTGAAAGTTTTCGAGGTTATGGTATTATGGGATATTGGGGATGTCTACCGATGGTGTCTCGAAAATCATCAAAACTAGTGGCAGTAGCTTTAGTTGGCCTCCTCCAATTACAAGGTTCGAGTGTGGCCCGATAAGGACTTGCACTCCGGTTTTTAATGGAAATATGTCCGAGACATGAGTTCTGATGCACAATGGGGGTGTCGGAAATCAGAATACGAGGTGAATGAGCTGCAATGGCTCCTCAATCATGTGTTTATTCATTACATGTGTTAATGTTTCAATCTCGGAGGAATACGTTGTCGTTTCCTCGCGTGTTTATATAAAATTCGAAACTTTATAGGACATCAAGTGGTTGCAAAACAGATTTCAATGCAAATAGGATAGATTTTGGACCTGGATTAGAAAAACATGGTAGGTTCCAAAACTGGTTCCAATGCAAACATGATAGGTTCTATGATTCAAAAACTAAAAATCGCTTACAATAGAATAGGTTCTGGGTTTTAGATTTCAAGTCTCAAACTTACCCACTCTGGATTTGATCACTCTTAATTTAATCCATTCTCAAATAACACTTAACATATATGTAGATTAGAAAATTAGCCACTCCAACAAAAATCAAAATTCAAGGGTTATCTATAACATTTCAGAGTTCGGGGTCTATTGTGCAATGGTATTCAGAGTTAAGGAGAGTCATTTTAACATTTTCAAATTTGGGAGCTACTGTGAAGTAATGCCTAATTAACCCCGAAATTATGATTGTTTGGGCACCTAGGAATGATTCAGCCGTACATATGTCGGACTGTACCTAATACTCCTCGGGTCATCGTCAAGATGTAAATCCAATTTGGTTGGATCTGTACACTTCTCAACCAATAAAGTCAATGCTAGTTATCCTTCAAAACGCTTAGCACGTCAAACAAACAGTTCAAATTTTGGATGAGTTGACAATGCTCCCTAAACTAAAAAATTAATTTTCTAGCATAAGTTAGATTATGAGTGCCAAATACCTAGAGTGCCAAAACTTAACACGGAGGGATATTTAAGTGTCAAAAGTTATGAAAGTGACACTTAAGTGCTAAAAGCAGAGCAAAATGAATTATTTAAGTACTAACGGTAAGAAAATTTGGCCAAAATGCTAACGTGGCAATTTTCCGGCGATGTACGTGCAAAACGATGTCGTTTTACACACTAACATGGCTAGACAAATACAAAAATGACTTCGTTTTACTTCTAACGTGGTAAATAATTAATATAAAAATTAATTAAATTTAATTTAAAATTAAACATATTTAAAACATTTTAATTTTTTTTTTAAAGGGAGGAGGCATGCGGTTGAGGGTTGAGCTCTCATCGCCGGTGCCTTTCGCCGTCATCGGGAAGGGCTGGTGACAGTGGGGGGAGGGTGCCGGGCAAGGGCTGTCAACCCTTGCCGGATTTAGGGGAGGGTTGCGACCCTCGCCCTAGATTTGGGCGAGAGCATGCGGGTCCTCATCATTGGTTTGCCGAGGTCGCCGGCTCTGGTCAAGGCTTGACGATCTCAGCCGACCCTCCCCTATCATCACCAATCCTTCCCGACGATGGCAAGAAGGTGATGGCGACGAGGGCCAACCCTTAGCCACTTTCTTCCTCCCTTCCCCCCCTTAATTAATTAATTAATTTATAATTATATTATATTATATTATATATTAAAATTCAAATCCACATCAAGACAACATTGTTTTTGTGTTTCTTTGCTGAGTTAGCTCTCCAGCGGGCCACGTAGGCGAAAAAATAATAAAAAATTGCAACGTAAGATTTCCTGCGGGTTCGTCGGACATGGCACTTAAGTGTCCCACTTTTTATAAAAAGTGATATTTAAGTGTCACTTTCCTAATTTTTGGTACTTAAGTGTCCATTCGGTGTCAAGTTTTGATACTTGAGGTGTACTTCTTCCGTTAGATTACTATAAAATAGATGAACTATATTGAATTCGAATATATTTCGATTTCAGCTTCATGTCTTTTTTTAGCAGCCCATCAACAATTGTTGCAATAATCCATATGAAAAATGCTCATGTCGTTGAAAATTAGTTGTAGAGATTATGCATTATGTTGTTGAACATTAGCCGTATTGTAAATATTAGTTGCAGAAGAAAAGTGATCAATCTCATGAGCGACCATCATTTTCTTAATGAAACATTTCATTTTTAAATGTGGAGAATTACCAAAAACTTCATAAACCTATTATAATTTTTCCAATTCAATCCATCCAGCTAAATTTGGCCGATCGACGCCGACTCACAATCGACGCTAACATGGATAATTTTTTTATAATATTTTATTTTTCCGAATTTCTTTATTAATATTTTATTTTTTTATTCTCTCTTTTTTCCCCCTCCTTTCTCCCTCTTCTGGTTGATCATTGGATCGAGGCGATCAACCAGAGGTGAGGGCCAGTTGTTGGACAAAGGTGACCTCACCAACTAGTGGTGAGGGCGAGCCCACCAAACCACTAGCAAGGCAAGCCCGCGCTGTCATTGGGCGAGGGCGAGCTCACCCAACCACTAGTTGGCAAGCTTGCCTCGGTTTGGCGATTTGCCCTCGCCTCCAATTGGTCACCTCGATCTGACGACTGGCCAAGGAAGGAGCAAGAGGAAAAAAAAAATAAAGAGAAAGAAAAAAAAGGAAAAAGAAAAAATAATTGAAAATTGAAAATATTAAAATATTATTAAAATTGTCCATATTAGTGCCGGTTGTGCCATGTTAGCACCGGTCTGCCAAACTTGGTTGGATGGGCTAAATTGATACAATTGCAAAATGTTTAGACTTAATTGGCTAAAAAAAATAAGTTTATAACTGAATTGATACAATTGTAATAAGTTTAAATTTTTTTTGATAATTTTCACTTTATAATTATTTTGTTTATTTAAAACCGGAACTGGGGCTACACATTTAAGTCACGCTAGCTGCCTTCTATTATCCGCAGCTCATGTGTCAGTTGGACTAATTAGCATCGAGGGCCACATAACTTCCTACAACACACTGCGGGTCAAAATGCTTGACGCGAATATTGTCGACTCCTTGGACCGCATCAAGTTATAAAGCCATTGCTTTGTAGTTTAGTGTAGGAATTAGGATTCAAATTTTTAGGGAATGAACATAATCAGCAAAGGTAATTTTTTGGGGGAAGAAAAGATTTTATGGTAAATTAGTTATGATTTCTATTAAAGAAAATGTCGGGGGATTTACCTTGATTGAGGAATTGAAATTCTTCCCATACGTCCACCAAAATATTGCATTTTGCACTCTGGCCACAAAAAGTTGGAAAAAAAATTACTTTTTGCATTGTGATTCATAAATAGACTGGTCTTTTGTCTGGAATCTCTAATTACCCGCAGAAACGCACGAGCAGGGCATTGTTAAACTTATGTGTTGAATTATGGATTCATTCCCTTCAATTGGGTTGCCTCGAATTTGATGTTAAAGAAAACATAGTCTCGGGTCATCCAACATATGTCCTGATAATGCTTCAAGAAGTTATAAGAATCTCATTCAATATAGAAGCCTCAATTGAGACATGATCAATGATAGTGTAAATCCTTCGATGATTTATTGCTATTTAATGATTTTCCGTTTTATGTTTTGGGCATAATAGTTAGGCGATGTTTTGGGTCAATTTGCATGCACCAAATAAAGCCCACCTCACTGGTGTGGTCAAAGATAGACCATCCACATTCCGACCAAGGCACCTTATGAAGTCATGATTTTCATTAACTAACTCATTCTTTCGAAATCTCGACGTAAATTCATTTTTTTTTTCTTTTTTGCCGTTTGGCTAGAGCAACGATAGCCTCATGTGGAGGTCCGGCTTCCATATGGATAGCTAGGTAAAACAAAAGTCACATACCAACCAAAGTCGTACATCTATTTTCACAAAGCTTCAAACTGATGGCATTTAATGGATCATATTTGACTCCATCAAGACACTTGAAGCCCAACAGTACATGTTTCTAGATGATCGGACCTCGTTCAAGGACACACCAAAAATGCCTTCCTTTGGCTTTGCTCCTCTCCATCTAATTCTAAGTCTCACACACGTCTCAAAGGTACACAGTCAGTCTTGTGTGCGATGCGTGGCTACATTTGACATGCGACCTTATTTGAGAACCATGCCTGCATTACAAAAATATGTATCTAAAAAAATGTAATTTGATAATTGCATGTGTTATTGATTACCTTTCAATAAAATGAAATCATGCAAGGTGTAGAAATTTTTATTTATTTGGTAAGAAGATATAGCAAAAATTGAAAATCTAGGTGTCAATCGGGTGGTTAGATTATCGATATTTAAATTTCGACAACTCATTTAGTCATTCATATTGCATAAAAAATTAAGAGTCGATCTGACTCCTAAAAAATAAAAATATCACTTGTATTATTCACATTTGTAATTTTGTTTTACTCAAGTCATTTCATGACTTCCCTACTATGCTACCATGGACCGACGCGCGGACAAGCGCGCGTAGGATCATCTCCCATAGATAGCTTGCCGTCACGAGCTCTTTATCTCGGTCAATAATTCAAAAGGAAAGAAAGGCGATTGCGATCGGCATATCGAGAATATGCATTTTTCGAAAAGATACAGCAGGATTTGGTAATGCTAAAGAGATCGATTCGGTGGAATCTGATAATGGGCTGGCAAAAGGGAAGAGATTTTCGAGATGGGATGAAGGCTTGGATTTCGGTGAGTGATCAAGAGAAGACAACGAAGCAAGTAGATAAAAATCAGTTGATGTAATCTCTTTCCCACAATTTACATCCGGGCTGTTAGGAGATTTTTCATATAGAAATGAGATATCATCTCCTGGTTGTTAAGAGATTTAAATGAAAAAGTTGTGATCAGCATCTATCGTCCGTAGGCCCCATCATTTCTTGAGCAATCTTCATCCGCGGTTGCTCTCCTCTGCACTCCGCCGCCTCCCACCAGTCCGTCCGTAAGCCAATCCACCATATCCTCCTCTCGATCCGCGACCTTGCCCCGACGTCCATCGACTCGTGCCCGCGGCCTCATCAATTGGCGTCCCCACCTGGCAGCCTACGCTTGTCATCCAGCGATCCTCCAACGCTTGCTTCTTTCGTTGCAGACGCTTCAGCAGCCATATGGCTTCAGCAACACACATCATTCATTCGCTCGAAAAAGAAGAGTGAGGTATCCAGTTGAGCAGAAGGTGGATGTGCCGTGAGTGTTTTCTGAAGAAGACAAGACAAATACGCACCAATCATCAACGCACGCTTGAGCGAGAGAGAGGCAAACGTCCATTGTTCCCGAACACACCATCCACGGCAAGACTCTCTCGCACGTCCCACGTGTCTTTCAAGGTGTTTCAATCCGTCCAGCAATTCCAACTCGTCTCGGCTCCTTACTACCGTGCCCAGCAACCGCGACATCAGCTCCGCTGCACCTCCGCCTTGCTCAGCCACGACTTCCAGGCACAGCAACCAACACGACGTCAGCTCGTTAATGAGCCTCACTATCACAGACAGCAGCTCGGCCAAGTGCAGCGAATCCAGCCACAGCCAGTGATGCCAGCAGATCGGCACCGGTGGTCATTCAGCGCCGTCCGTGATTTTCTGTGAAGTTTCTAGCAAACATCCATCCTCGCCAAGAGCTGCTAGTTGCCCAGCAAGCCCCTTTTGCAAATCCCGGCGTTGAACAATGATGGTTTTATGTGATGGGCTTAAGGCCCGTCCACTCATGTTGGGCCTAAAAGCCTAGCCCACAAAATTAGGGCCCATGGATGGAGGGATACGATGAAGGGGTACGTTTCTATTTTTTGAGGAACGTATATAAGGGAGGAGAGAGAGGGAGGACGCACCTTTTGGAATCATAAACGTATGTATGTCCCTCTCTCTCTCTCTTTCTCTAAAAAGAAAAACAGTAAAGCACAAGGCGACGTTTTTTCTTCCCTTCAAGGCGAATTGGCGTCATCGGATTGAACATGACCAAATTTTCTTTCTCTTATCGGCATTGGTGTTTAATCTGTGGCTAACAATGTACGCTCGAATTCGTGGTGTGCTTTAGGATTGGTGATACGTGTTGTTTTCCCGGGCTCGTCTTCCGCATTCGTTTTAGGGGTTCGATTTAGTGTCGAATCCAGTTTTTGGGAATTCGACAATCCCAACATTGGTATCAGAGCCCTAGTTCATGTTTTCCTGACCCTTTTCATGTTTTTTGATTGATTTTTTGCGAAAATAATCGGCCGACGCGGATCGGGGCGAAAAATCCCGACACCCGAGCACTGTTCATCCGTTTTTTCGACTTTCTGTAAGTCGAAATCGATTTATGAAGGCATAGGGTGATAGAGCTTGCCGAGACGAGTCCATCGACGGGTCGTGCGTCGCCAGGCGACGCCGGACGCGCCTACACGCGCGGCCAGAAGCCACTGCGCGTGGGCGCCACGCGCGGCCAGAAGCCGCTGCGCGTGGGCGCCACGCGCCTGAAGCGTTGGCTCAGCCAATGCGTGCGCCACACGTGCCGGTCGGCGAACTGGCACGTGCGCGCCGCCGGCCGGCGAATAGGCATGCGCCGGTCGGCGAACCGACGCGTGCTGACATCATCGTGACGTCGCCCAACGGTTGGTAACCGCTAGGATGATGTCATTGATGATGTCATCACCGGCGCATGTTGGTCGGCGGGTCACCGGCTGGCGACCCGACCCGACCCGAGATGCGACCCGACCAGAGCTTCGACAGGTCGCTCGCACGTGCGAGCCATGTGCCAGGTCGGTTTGTCCGACCCGGTCCAACTGGCCCGACCGGTCCAACCGGCCCGTTCGGTCCGACGACCGGCGACTGACTATTGACCCGTTGACCGTTGACCGTTGACAAAAAAAAAAGAATGTGTTTCTTTTTCAATTAAGTCTATGTGGATTATATGTGATCCCTTATTTGTTCTACATTTGTTGTAGAAACAGTTCTACATTTGTTGCGGGAACTATGCCTCCCATCAGGTTGCGCACACCTATTCGCGCAATTACCGATGAACAAAAGGAAAGGCTTTCTAAGTTGATAGCTGAGCTTACTGATCATCGATGGGAGAGTGTTGACTTAATTGATCACGTCCATGAAGTCAACGGAAAAATTCAAAAGGTCATATGGAATGGTCGTCCTATGCCACAATCAGAGATGGTGCGATTTTTCATGAACACCCTTCCACTTGAATGGCAAGAAGTGTTGAATCGCATATGGGATGTCAACAGAGCTACTTCATATAAGAAAATTGTGATGGATTTTATAAATGAATATTACTGGATTGTTACAAGGGAAAAGATCAAGAAATTGAACAAAAGATGATATTTCCCAGTTCGTGTACTGACTTGGTGTTAGATGTATTGGCTGATCTTTGTTAAGTGTGCTTTGTGGACATCTTATGTAATGTTTACTACCTGATTGTTGTTGATGTAGCAACCGATATGTTAGCTGTATTATGTGAAAGCATTATTATTCTATTGGATGTCAAATATTATTTGCTTTCTGTTATTACTTGGTTGCTGTTGGTAGTTATAGAAGTTTTTGTAACTTCATATAATTTATTTTGCATAATACAATTATATTAATGATATTTTTAAGTTAGTATTTTTGAAGGATGATTGGAAACTAAGTGACCTTTTAATTTTGAAACCTTACTTGAAATTATTCATTAATATGATGGGTCTATGCAAAAAGGGATGCATAAATGATAGGCATTAATAATTCGTGCATATATGTCTGATGTGTTCAGATTAATGGCTTCAGCCACAAAGAGCATAGTTGCCCAGCTGAACAAAGGTGAAAAGCTCAATGGCGACAACTATGAAATTTGGCACATGAAAATCCAATATGTGCTAGAAGAGCAAGAGGCATTAGAGACTCTTAACCTGACCATGGTAGAACCTGAAGAAGGAAACACTGCACAGCACAAAAGAGATAAGGAAACTTTTGCTGCATGGAAAAGAAAGAACTCTCTTGCTCGCATTACGTTGCTGAGCAGCATGGACAATGACATCATGCGAGAGTTTAGGCGTTTTGACAATGCCAAGGAAATGTGGGAAGCATTGGCAGCAAGATTTGGTCATATTTCGGTGACTAGACTGAGGCAGCTCACTATTAGGTTTGACTCTTATAAGAAGTCTCATGGTCAGACCATGAAGCAACATCTTAGAAAGATGTCAAACATGATAAATGAGTTGAAAGATGCTGGCCATGTCCTGACAGATGAGCAGTAAGTGCAAGCAGTGATTCGTTCCTTGCCTTAGAGTTGTGAGCATATGAAGGTGCACCTGACCCATAATGATAATATCAAAACCTTTGAGGATGCAATGCGTCATCTTAAGCTGGAAGAGGACCGCCTCTTGGCGGCTAAGCCAGAAGTTGAACTCTATCATGCTAGTTCTAGCTCACATGGAGCTTCGAGCTCCAAGCGCAAACGTCCTAACTGGTTTGATAAAGGGAAAGGCAAGGAAGCAGATCCTTTAGGGAAGAAACCCAAGCTTAACCAACATGAAAGAGGAAAGCATCCTCGAATGAAGAAGCTTACAAGGGTGAAGTGTTACAACTGTGACAAGAAGGGTCACTATACTCGCGACTGTTGTGAGCCAAAGAAGGTAAACACCCATTGTACTTTTCAGAACTTTACTTTTGTGTCGAGTTCTGTATTCTTGACTGAGTCTAATCCTTTGTGGACTGTAGATTCAGGAGCGACAGACCATGTAGCGAAAGATAGAGGATCCTTCGTGGAATTCTAACGAGTACCAACTGGAACTAAGTGGATCTATGTGGGAAACAACTCCAGAGATGAAGTGAAAGGAATTGGCACATGCCAACTGAATATGCGTGGTGGACGCACTTTGTTCCTACATGATGTATTGTATGTTCCGGAGATTCGTCGGAATTTAGTGTCTATTTTAGTGTTGGTTAAACTAGGTTTTAATATGAACTTCTATAATAGAGGTGTGGATTTGTTTTTAGATACAAATTACTATGGTTGTGGTTATTTTCTGGATGGTTTCATTGTATTAGATATTGACTATGTTAATGCAAATGTTTGTTATTCTCTTTTCATGTCTCCTAATACATATGATAATGATGTGAATGTGTGGCATGCTAGACTTGGTCATATTGGCCAACAACGTATGAATAGACTAGCCAAAGAGGGCTTGTTGGGCAACATTGAAAAAGTCAATTTACCCATATGTAAGCATTGCCTAGAAGGGAAAACGACAAGGAAACCATTTGGAAAAGGTAAAAGAGCTGAATTTCCTCTGCATTTAATCCATTCTGATATCTATGGTCCAATGAATGTGAGAGGAATGCATGGGGCTGTTTATTTCATCACTTTTATAGATGATTATACTCGATTCGGATATGTCTATTTGATTTCTCATAAATCTGAAGCAATAAGTTGTTTCAAAAGGTTTATGAACCTGGTAGAAAATTAATTAGACAAGAAAATAAAAACATTGAGATCAGATCGAGGTCGAGAATATTTATCTGATGAGTTCAGAAAATTATGTGATGAAAAAGGAATAGAAAGACAGTTGTCTATTCCATATACTCCTCAACAAAATGGTGTTGCGGAGAGAAGAAACAGAACCATACTGGAAATGGTTAGGTCCATAATGGCGCATGCTAACTTACCTATCACTTTTTGGAGTGATGCGTTGTTAACTGCTGCCTATATACTTAACCGAGTGCCTTCCAAATCAGTTACTTCCACTCCATATGAGTTATGGATAGGTAGAAAATTGGACTTAAGTTTTCTTAAGCCGTGGGGTTGTGCTGCATATACTCATGAGTCCTCTCACAAGTTTGGGAAATTGGGTCCTAGTGGAAAGAAGAGTATTTTCATAAGATACTCGAAACACTCGAAAGGGTATGTGTTCATAGGTGAGCAGGAAAGTGAGAGTATAACTGAATTTGAATCACAAGATGTCACATCTTATAGGATGAATTTCCTAAGAAGGGCGAAATAGGTGAAGATTATTCCTTATTTGAAACCTTCGATCAAGATAATGATATTAGTGTAGTTCGTCCAAGTGGGAGTAATATGAGAAGTGATGAATTGAATTCAACTTATTCTCAATTGTAACCACATGATGAGATGACATCATCATTGTCTAATCCAAGTGGGAGCGTAATGGGGAATAATGTGCAAAGTGTACAATCTCCCATACAGCGAACAAGTCGCCAAAGTATTCCCCGTCGACGTTTTGACATTGAAGGGGAAACTTTTATGATTGCTCCGCAAGATGAGGATGAGCCAAGAAATATACATGAGGCTCTAAGTTGCCCTAGTAAGGAAAAATGGATTCATGCAATGGGAGAGGTGTCACGATCTCTTTTTTTTTTTTTTTTTCCGTCCGAGAAAAAGAAAGAAGGTTTAGGGGTATTTGCCTAAAGAAGCGGACCAATGGCCTTAAATTAGGTGCGGGCTCTCCCAAGCCCATACCTCGCGCGACGTTGGATTTCATATTTCAATTCTTAACAATTTATGTAGTTCTAGGAGTCGCCACTAGCCTATTGAGGTCGGCTAGAAACCAACCGAGACACGGGAGTGTTGCCTCGATTTCTACGCAACCAGAGATTTCTAAGAACGGGGACTTGTTTACGCCAATGTTTCTATTAGCGCCATTGCGGTACCACTAACTTGGAAGGTTGTTTATCTAAATGGCCACACAATCTTGATTACCAATTATAATCTTTATGAAACCGCTAAGTGTCCATGCAAATGTTTCTGTAGGTTTTTTTTTTTTTGTCTAAATTAATCCTAACGTAATTTAGAAAAGAAATTTACACTCCAATTATTGAAAAGCGGTGCGGTAAATAAACATCCAAGAAATTGAAATGACTTGAAAGTAAAGCGGAAAAGAAAGACCCGATACATGGCCTTGTTATCACGCCCCGGGATAGGACCCCGGTGAGCAAAATGAGAAGTTAAATATGCGTGAAATTACTCTAGATGCATGAAATTACTCCAATTAATTTTAATCTATGGAAAATTGATTATTTACGAAAATAATTATAAAATATCAAAATACCATTAAATTAGGAAAAATGGCCTTATAAAATTAATAAAATTTCATATATGTCATTTTTCCTTAATTTGATGCAATTTATCACTTATATATATTTTTTGAATTTTTTTTTGAATTTTTTTGAATTTTTTGAATTTTTTTAAAATAATAATAATAATTCCCTAAACCGATATATGCTAACATTGAACAACACAACACATAAATATTACAATAATAGAGCTTAAATTGACCGTTTCAAGGTTGAAACTCGGTTCCAACATTTTATCGAATACTTGGCTCGCATCAAATCACCTCAAAACGTCTTCATCGGGCCATGTTCGTGGCCTTCAATCTCGACCCATAAGCAATCTCATGCGGAGGTAAAGTATCAAGATTATACTACGACATGCAAGGAACATGTTTAGCCAGAAATCACAGCCTAAAACATGCAAAAACCGAACTGAAAACGGCCTCCAATATGCGGGTTAGAGCTGTTTTGCAAATCTGGTGATGAACCCAAGTTAAACAGCCATGTCAAATGCTCAGATTGAAGCTCCGACAATCATCACATGCCACATCTATATGAAATATTACTCTATCTAGATGAAAATAGGTAACACTTACTTTCAAATGCAACAAACATCACCGAAAACGATCAACCGAACGCATCAAAATAAACTCTCCAAGAAGCATTCGTGCATGATCTATGCTGGCCAACCATGTCTCAATGTGGTTTTTGGCTCATGTTATAGATGGTTTCATGGTTCACAAGGAGATTTAAAGACTAAATCGGGTTGTCCTATGCATCATTTGCACTCCCATGTAACATTCATGAAAGTCACAACGACAAAAAAAAAGCATGCAAAGGGGAGTAACAAGTCAAGCATGTAGGGGCATGGAAGAGGTTTTAAACACTTAGAAAAATTTTAGCTTCAAAAATCAGTTCTTTGGACTAGTTTCCTTCTCGATTTTCATGATCAAAACATGTTCAAACTCAAACAAAAATACATCTAGGATGCTTACCTTGCTTCCTAGTTTCTTTTTCAAGTGACTCTTGGCCAAGAAAACCATGAAATTGTCCTCTGGAAGCACGTGAAAGTTGGTTCCTTCAAGCTGAAAGTGAGATCTGTAGAAGAAAAAGTGACAACGAAGCTTTTCGTTGACTTCCAAAATTAGACTTCCAAACCTTCCTTGTTGGCCAAGTTCAAATCAACCCAAACTATATGTATTATAGTTTGGCTTGTAAGTCATGGCTTTCCTCATTTGTCTCTCAAGTTTTTCAAAAGCACCCGCTTTTCCTCACTCGTGACCAATCAGGCTTTAGGAGGCCTTCGCGATCTCCATTTGGGACATGTGACCTATGGTTGGAAAGATCTTGGAGTGACGTTTCAATCTCTTGTTGAAGGTTTTGGCTAATTTTGACCGTAGATATGTGAAAATCTTACTTTTCTCTCTAAAGGTTCATATGGAATTTCTGGGTTCTCTCCTTTCTGGAATTGCTTCTGAGAGTGTTTTTTGGGTACGATTCCCAGCTCTCTCCCCTCCCTCTTGTCTCCTTTTTCTCATCCCTTGAAAGACCTTGCTTCAATGATCTTATCCCATGAATTGAGGGATTTTTGGTCGGCTTTTTGCCCCCTACCAAGCCTGCCAACTGAGCTAGTCCACCCACTCTCCTGACTTAGCCAATTTTTTAACTTCTACAGCTGTTGAGTGTGCGGACTTTGCTGCGATTTTCCGGTGCTGTCAGCAGCTTATCCCTGGCCAATTTTCGTCCACTTGCACTAATATATACGCTCTTCCATCACGTGCAAAGATCGAGCTGGTTGGGCAGCTGAGGAGGATATGGTGGGGCCACCAAATTGCTTACTCAGCAACTCCGAATTAAGACCAACTCATGGACTGAGTTTTGGCTGTTGATTTGAGTGCTTTAATCCACTAATTTGGCTGTGTTTTTTGATTAATTAGAAAGCTCATGTATAGTAGTTTAAGATCTTGACAGTTTTTCGCAATTGTCTCCACCCAATTTTGTAATAAAGTCCCTTAAAGTTGTCCATTTTCTTGCCCAAAAATGCCAAATTCAATATAAATGTGGTCTTTTTGGCTCAATTTGATTGATTCGACTTGGCCCAAATTCAAATTAAACTTAATTGATGACCAAGATGATGATTTAAGGGCTCGGGCGCAAATTTTGCAAAATTTGCGAATTGGTCCCTCAACTTTTGGAAATTGCATTTTGGCCCCAACTTGTCATTTGAATTCCAATCTGACCTCCTAGGCTTTGCTAGTCACATTTAGATCATTGGCCTCAACTTGCACCTTTTTTTTTTTTTTTTTTTGATTTCTTCTTTTTTTTAATTATTATTATTATTTTTTATAGGAAAAACATCTTTCATTTAAAACACTATATTAAACACCTAGATAATCTACATGCCAGAATGAAATATTTTTGGGCAAAAATTTAGGTGTCAACAGCTGCCCCTCTTTGGAAGGAAGCTCAAAGAGGTTTCTTTCAAAGATAAGGTGACGCCTAGTTTTTTTTTTTGTTTTTGCTTTCTTTTTTTCTTTTTATTTTTTACAATAGTAAAATGAAAATGCAAATGAGCTTAATGTAAAGAGTGTGGTTTAGGGATGTATCTATGAATACTTTGAAAAGTGTGGTTTAAGGATATACCCACAAACCTTGTGGTTTAAGGCAGTTCCACGAACCTTGTGGTTTAAGGCAGTCCCATTAATCGTGTGGTTTAAGGCAGACTCACTAACCATGTGGTTTAAGGTAGTCCCACTAACCATGTGGTTTTAAGGCAATCCTACTAACCTTGTAGTTTAAGGCAGACCCATTAACCGTGTGGTTTAAGGTAGACCCACTAACCATGTGGTTTAAGGTAGACCCACTAACCGTGTGGTTTATGGCAGTTCCACTAACCGTGTGATTTAAGGCAAATTCACTAACCTTGTGGTTTAAGGCAGTCCCACTAACCGTGTGGTTTAAGGCAGACCCACTAACCATGTGGTTTAATGTAGACCCACTAACAGTGTGGTTTATGGCAGTTCCACTAATCGTGTGATTTAAGGCAAATTCACTAACCTTGTGGTTTAAGGCAGTCCCACTAACCGTGTGAATTGTATGGTTTGAGGATGACTAAGAATCTCTTGAAAATGCATGGTTTAAGGCTGACCCATGAACCCTTTGAAATTGCATGGTTTAAAGGTAACCAAGAACTCTTGAAAACGCATGGTTTAAGGATAACTCATAAACCCTTTGAAATTGCAAGGTTTAAGGATAACCAAGAACCTTTTGAAAATGCAAGGTTTAAGGCTAACCCATGAACCTTTAGAATTGTGAGGTTTAAGGATAACCAAGACCCTTTTGAAAATGCATGGTTTAAGGCTAACCCATGAACCCTTTGAAATTGTGTGGTTTCACTGGAGGAACCTGTCATTCGAGAATATTCTGAAATGGATACTGCACATCAAATAGTATTCATTATAACAAGTATCCTAGTAGCGAAAGCATACTAGATGAGGTCAATTTCAACATATGTCATTAGAAATAATATCAAAAGTGTATCGGTAATGAGAAAGCAATGATTGCATAAACAAATCAAACTAATTCCGACAACTTGACAAACTCGCAAAACTGTCATCACGCTCGAATGATATCATTAATCATCAAATTCTCTTGGGAGAAAAGTCCTTGTCGAAATGACCTTGACTTATGAGAAATGTTTGTTAAGTATGCCAAGCAAGGACCCCTAGTCAGAAAGGGCTTCTCGCATATTCTCAAGAAAATGGCTATTTGATCCCATCTACTCATATGAGAAATAAACTGATCACTCAATCTCACTCTTCCAGTGTGCAAGGCTTTGAATCATTCGCAATAAGTACACATTGACCAATCTAAAAGGTCTTTTAGAAGGACCGTAGTGCAGGTTTGGTCATGGTTTTAGCAATGGATAGACATCATTGGCTATGAAATGAATTAATCACCGATCACATCTTCGCCGGGTTTACAAGTCAAGAAACCTTAAGATGAGAAAAGACAACCTTGCTCTCACTTCTTCGAGCGGCATCTTCTTTAGAAAATCCCAATTTCCACTCGAATTATCCCAATCTGAAGAGACTTCGGGAATATGTTGTAATATTGGTTCGGTGAAAGGCTCAAAAGGCTCAACACTTTTTCAAAGAATAATTTGAGAGTTGGTGATTATCATGGCATCATTACCATATCATCTATCCATCTTTTTTTTTTTTTTTTTTTTAAAAAAGCGCTAGGCTTTTAAAATTCAAATTGTCTCGAAAGTCCTTTGACTAATCATCTTAACATAATGACTTTTGCATTTGCAATGATTTTCTTTTCAATGCAAGCATTTCTTTCTGCTTTTTCATGTCCCCTAGTTTTCATTCTCTTTTGAGCATCTAGGACTCTCGAGTGGCATTTACAAACATTACCAATATTCTCAATTTTGTTGGTAAATCATATGCCTTTCCCCAATGTGGGGAGATAATCATCACCTGGGGTTATGAAAAAATTGCATAAGGCTCAAATTGGCTAAGCAATGGATAATTGTGTTTGTGGTAGTGAACGAAATGCTCTTCGTCACTTTGGGATACTTCGAGTTTCGATAAGAACTCACCTAAAGTTACCACAAAATGATTTATGCAAGTGAGCGTAAGGAAGCCTTTCTCATCTTTCCTCTCCAAATAATGTCAACCCAGACCTCCATAATTGCCCCTTTGTGGGGTGATTCTTGACAGGGGCATTTTATAGAAAATTCTCCACATTAAAAGGCTCAAATGGGCTAACTATTGTCACCTGTAGTGTGTATGATAGGGGAAAAAGATGCCTCTTATCATCTTGATCTATGTACTGCTTGCGAATGAGTTCATTGACCTTAAACGACACTGGTTTTCTTTCTCGCTTGAATCCCATAGTGCTTAAAGGACATGTTTGGAAATGGGTTGCCTTTCATCATCCTAAGTGTTTCTCGCTTGACATAAGTAACATCACCTTTCATTTTTGTTGAGATCATCTCGGGTGGATTAATCTCCATAGAGAATTTTGATTCGAAATGACCGATCCGCCGAGTGGATGGACAAATTAAAGGTAAAGAAGATTTTCGCGAATTTTGTGGAAAACTTGTTTCTTCAATTTCCATTTTTTGTGCTTGTTTCTAGAAAAACATTAAGTGTTCTCTCTCTTTCCCCCCCTTTTTAATGGAAATTCTCCATTTGTTTTCCATTTGATTTTGAGAAGAAGAGTACTTACCCGTGCCTTAGTAGTCGGTGACCCCTTGATCGGTTTCACCATTTGGCAGCAAATAGCGGCATGAACCTATTGTTTTAAGGCTTGAAGAGATTCTCAGGTCTTTGGTCTCATTAGTTCGAGCGCTTTCCTCCTTTTGCAAAAGTAAAAGATGCAAATTTTTTATTTATTTATTATTTTTTTTACATTTTATGGCAAACTCATTGCCGCTTCCAGGGATCGAACCCTGGCCATTCCCGAACCACTTCATTCCCCATACCACCAGGCCGAAGCGCTGGTAGTGTCCATGAGGCGCTTCTTTTTTATTTAATTGAACTGTCTCTAGAATAACACATCTTTTAAACCAAGTTAGGTGAATTGGACATGTGTTACCTCCACATATTTGCTTGGTCGATATGTATTCCGCTTAAATCAATTTCTTGGCTTTATTCTTCGGATACTGACGTTCCTGCCAAATAGGGAAACTACGTCAAAAAGAGGTTAGAGAGGGTATATCGGAAATGATACCAAATTACCCTTCTCCTGAGTTTGTATTCGACAACTTCTGGGAATGTCTCGAATGTGGACCATTGCCTTTTGTTTTGTCATTTTAATTTTCTTCATTTTACAATCTTTCCACCAAAGCCACTAGATACACATAACACGAATACATATGCATGTATAGAATGTATGCATGAAATGCATGATGCAAGTGCTAAGTGACTCGGATTGTACAAGAAATGGCTATACAGCCTTGATTTCATTCATGGAAAGTATTTCTTGACCGCATCAGCGTTTACAGGTTTTGGCAGCTCGCGGCCGTCCATTTCCACCATAATTAAAGCCCCACCGGGTAGTATCTTCTTAATGACATAAGGGCCTTCATAATTTGGAGTGAATTTTCCGCGTGGGTCTGGTATGATAGGCAATACTTTCCTCAACACAAGTTCATCCACTTGGAAATGTCTCGATCGAACTTTGTGATTAAAGGACTTTGCAACTCGCTTCTGGTAGCATTGACCATGGCATAGTGCACTAAGTCTCTTCTCATCAATCATATTCAGCTGTTCGTATCTCTGCTGCATCCACTTAGCTTCCGAGAGTTTAATCTGCGAGAGAATCCTCAACGAGGGAATTTCCACCTCTACCAGTAAGACTGCCTCCATACCATATACAAGTGAGTAAGGCGTTGCCCCCGTCGAAGTACGTATTGAGGTTCGATATGCCAACAACGCATATGGCAATCGTTCATGCCAATCACGATAATTGTCTGCCGTCTTAGATAAGATCTTCTTTATGTTTTTGTTAGTTGCCTCCACTGCTCCATTCATTTGCGGGCGATAAGGTGACGAGTTCAAATGGCGAATTTGGAATTCACGAAGCAACTCGTCTACAATCTTGTTATTCAGATTCGAGCCGTTATCAGTAACAATAGCTTCTGGTACACCATAATGAGCAATGATGTCACGACGAATGAATTTGGCTACGTTTTTCGCAGTGACATTGACATATGAACTCGCTTCAATCCATTTTGTGAAATAATCAATAGCTACCAAAATGAAGCGATGCCCATTAGAAGCTTTGGGGTTAATTGGCCCGATTATATCTATTCCCCACATGGAAAATGGCCACGGCTGAGACATCAAGTGCAGTTCGTTAGGTGGGGCATTAACGTTGTCTCCGTAAATCTAACACCGATGACAATAGCGAACATGTTTGATACAATCGGTTTCCATGCTTAACCAGAAATATCCGAGCCTCATGATCTTCTTTGCAAAAAGGTGGCCATTCATGTGTGGTCCGCACTCTCCCTCGTGTATTTCTTTCATTAGCTGGTTGGCTTCTCTAGCATCGACACATTTCAACAAGACTGAATCAAATGATCTTTTGTAGAGCACACCGCCAGAAACAAAGAATTTTGACGCTAGCTTCTTGATATATTTCTTGTCAGCTATCTCACATCCTTGAGGAAATTCTCCCAGTTGGAGGTAATTTAAGATGTCGTGGTACCATGGCTCTCCGTCTAGCTCGCCTTCAACGACATACGATGGTTTGGGTGCTTGAGAATCTCGATCTTTAATGGCTCAATATCCAATCCCTCCATCACATGCAACATTGATGACAATGTGGCCAATGCGTCAGCAAATAGATTTCGGGACCTTGGCAAATATTCAAAGGATATTTCCTCGAATTCCTTCGTTAATTCTTCAAGGAATTCATGATATGGGATCACTTATGATCGCGTGTCCGACAGCGACCTCTGTTTGCAGAATAATAAGTGCAGAATCGCCATATACCTGTAAATTCTTGACATTCATGTCAATGGCTAATTGCAAGCCAATGATGCATGCTTCGTATTCTGAGATATTATTAGTACAAGGGAATGTCAATTTTGCAGCTACGGGATAATGTTGGCCAGCTGGAGAGATCAAAACTGCCCCAGTCCCAGAGCTAGATAAATTTACAGCCCCGTCGAAGTACATGGTCCATTTATCATTTGCTACTGCCAAAATATGTTCGTCCAGGAAGTCCGCTGTGTCGAAAAATTCTGCTTCTCTAGGATTTTCAGCCAACATATCGGCTATGGCTCTCCCTTTGACTGATTTCTGTGCTACGCTTTGTATATCAAATTTGGAAATTAGGACTTGCCATTTAGCCATCTTCCCAACTAAAGCTGGCTTCTCTAGCAAATACTTGATTGGGTCATTCTCTGTCACGAGCAAAATCCGATGGTGAAAAGTGTATTGGCGTAGCTGGTGCAATACCCAAATCAATGCTACACATGTTTTTTTCACTTCTGAGTAATTTATCTCAGAAACAGTGAATTTCTTGCTAAGATAATATATCGCGCATTCTTTTTGATCACTTGGCCTCTTTTGGGCAAGCATGGCCCCTAGTGACTCCTTATGGATGGTTAAGTAGAGGACCAGTGGTATTCTTGGGCGGTGGTACCGGACTTGGTGGCTGAAGAAGGTATTGCTTTATCTCTTCAAAGGCTTTCTGGCATTCGGCGTCCCATTCATTCTTAGTATTCTTCCTCAAGAGTTTGAAGAATGGTTTGGCTGTCTCCGACAATTGAGAAATGAATCTTGCGATATAGTTCAATCTACCCGGGAGACTTGAACTTCCTTGGACAAGATGAGGGAGCTTTGAGGTCGCAAATGGCTTTAACTTTCGACGGATCGATTTCAATGCCTCGGCTCTACGACCATAAAACCTAATAGCTTCCCGAGACTTTGCTCCAAATATGCATTTGGCGGGATTAAGTTTCAGCTTAAATTTCCTGAGCCGGTCAAATAACTTCTTTAGAACCCTAATATGGTCTTCTCCATGCTTTGATTTGGCAATCATATCATCGACATATACCTCTATTTCCTCGTGCATCATGTCATGGAATAAGGTGACCATTGCTCTTTGATATGTGGCTCTCGCATTCTTTAGGCCAAACGGCATCACCTTGTAACAAAATGTCCCCCATGGTGTAATGAAGGATGTTTTACTCTTATCCTCCTCTTTCATCTTAATTTGGTTGTATCCAGAGAACCCATCCATGAAGGAAAATAGTTTAAATCCCGCGGTGCTATCAACCAAAACATCAATGTGCGGTAGTGGGAAATCATCCTTTGGGCTTACTCGGTTTAAATCCCGATAGTCTATGCAAACTCTCACCCGTCCATCCTTCTTCATGACCGGAACGATATTAGCAATCCAATCAGCATAATGGGATACTTCGATGAATTCCACTTTTAATAGCTTCATAACTTCTTCCTCAATCTTCTTAGAAAGCTCAGGTTTCGTTCTTCGAAGTTTTTGCTTTTTCGGTGGCATATTTGGGTCAGTTGGCAGAGTGTGCTCCACAATTTTTGGGTCTAGTCCTGGCATATCCGCGTAGGACCATGCAAATATATCTTGATATTCCTTTAAGAACTCAACCATTCTTTTTGCCTCGATCTCTGAAAGGCCCGCCCCAAACTTGGTTTCCTTAACATTTCCTGCGTCACCAAGATTTACAATAACTGTTTGCTCGGCTGTCAAGGGTTTAGATTCTTCATGACGAATCCAATCTCTTTCAATGTCTTTCTGGATATCATTATCCTCGTCAGATTCGAAGAGACTTTCATCAGGCAATTCCGAGTCACATATATATGCATCATGATTATGCCGAATGACATGCCTGAGATGCAAATGAGGGGGTCAGTAAAATTACTTAACGAATGCCATGCATGATGCACATTCAAAAATTCTTTTTGAATAACAATTTGAAAAAATATGAATTAGGAGATTGTCCTCATATCCTTAGACATCTTTTCCCAAAACTTTGAAAACTAGGAGTCATGAGGAAGTCCAAGCCTCAAAGCATCATCATAGGACTGGTGGAATACTTCCTCACGCCCTTAATAAAACATGGATGCATTTGTATTAACATGATAAGGTCGTTTTACAAGGTTCAGATCTTGGACCACGGCTCACGATCCAATACCTTGATTACAAATGAAACTAACAAAAGTAGCTAAACAACTCTTCCCATGTAAGGGAATACATAAAGGAAATGACATAAAACATACATAAAGGAAATGACATAAAACTAAACAGGATAGGTAAGTAGCATCCCTACTCCGAAAGCTGGAAGAAGCCTGCAGAAGGCTCCGCCTTGTCATCATTAAAGGTGACACACACATAGTTGGCACCAAATAGGTCTGCTATGTCTAAGATTGCTCCCTCCTCTTCTTGTAGTAGCTCAGGTGACTTGATAAAGGTCTTCTCCAATGGTGGATAAAGATCCTTTAGTGATGGAAGGAGTAAGCCTTGCTGATTTTGTATTGCATTAGTGCAACTTCCATATTCAATTCGTCCTATATAACCTCCACACACATCTCGACCCCAACAGTTACTTTGGCCCATGTGTTCCCCATGCATACTTCAGCCTCCACGATTGCCTCGGCTCATACGGCCTCCACGGTAACCTCGGCCTCTACCTCTGCCGTATACGCCTTGACCAGCAAGCTCTTCATATTTCACCTGACTCTCCAGATATTTTTGGTAGCCTAAACCCACTCTTTTATGATTCCTGAGGGCTTCAATGGGCTTGGTAATACCTTGGGCATACACTCCCAATCCCAATCTGGGAGTATGACCGTACTTCAATAGCACTCTACTTGACATGATGGACGGGCCAGACATTTCAGGACTCTTAGGAGCGGTCCCAATGGGTACATGGACCATTGAGACTAGCTCAAAGGTATGGTAGCTAGATTCCTCCTTCTCCTCAGGCTCCACATACGGGATGGCTGTGTCTTGAAAGATCTTAAAATCAGTTTCCGCACGAACGGTTACAATTTTCCCCTCTGAAATGAACTTAACCATCTAATGTAGAGAGGAAGGTATAACTTTAGCGGCATGGATCCAGGGTCGACCCAGTAAGAAATTAAAAGCGCTAGGGATATCCAACACTTGGAATTTTGTCAGGAATGAAGTAGGGCCGATCAAAAGGTTGAGCTCAACTTCCCCGATTGTCTCTTTCTTTACACCGTCAAAAGCTCGGACGGTATACTTGGATGGTTTAATTTGCTCTTTACCAACCCCAAGATGACGAAGGGTGGCTAATGGACAAATATTCAGAGCGGACCCATTATCAATTAAGACTCGGGCTACTATCATATCGCAACACTTGGCTGATATGAGTAAGGCCTTGTTATGATCACGTCCCTCCTCCGGAAGATCTTCGTCTGAGAATGAGATTTGGTCCTTCAAGAGAATGGACCCAATGAACTCCTCCAGCTGTTTGTCCCCAATAGTCTCCAGTACGTGTATCTCATTTAGAATCTTCAATAGTGCATTTTTGTGTTTCTTAGAGGTCTTGAACAACTCTAAGAGCGAAATCTAGGTGGGCATCTTCCTTAGCTGCTCTACTACTTCAAACTCACTAGATTTGATCATTGCCAAAAATTGCTTCGCTTTCTCATCAGTAACAGCTTTCTTTTCCATAGCTTCTGCGGGTGCATAACAGCGACCTGATCGGGTAATAGCATCGACTTCATTTGTCCCATAATCCCATGGGACTGCCTTAGGATCGAAAGTAGTGACAGGGCTTTTTGGGATCTCATCTGGATCGCATGGTGGCAACTCAATTACCATCCGTTTGGACTCAGCCTCTCCTAGCTCTAAGTTCGCGAACTCCTCGGCCGCCAAATCAATAACCACGTGTTTAAACTCGCCCTCATTAGAGTCCCATTGCTCTTCTTCAATAGATAAATCGATGATTACTGGTGTCATCATGGTGACGGTTTCTTCCTTGAGCTCGGTTAAGTTGTCCATGCCTCCCCACCCATCAGGGATGGTTTTTTTAGGATCCATGAAAAAGCTTGGAGGAGGTGAGTATTTGACGAGATAGTCATACTTTCCACTTGGTTGGCCTAGTGTATCTACCACTTCACCCTTTTCTAGTGCCATCTTCAAAAATGCACGATCTTTGCAAACTCTTTTAGCTTTGAGCTCGGATTCAACATCTAAGGCTTCTCCTTCATTTATGATTAACGGTTCGGTTTCCTTGGCTACGTCGACATCATTTGGTATTTTGACAGTGCTTACCTCCTCGACTGACATCTCCACAACCATCCCAAATTCACAACAAGAATTCTTGGGAGAGAAATCAATTACAGCTATCATCGTCTCATTTGCTTGGCCTCCTCCTCCATTACGGATTATGCCCATGTTGATCATCCTAGTGACACGCTCTAGTTTCTTCTCAGTTGGGACAACTTCATCGCTCCTTTTGTAATAGCTAGTTAAAATCAAATCTTCAAACAGTTTGTGGACGTCAACCCTGACCATTTGCACGTCCCTTTCCTCTCCTTCAGCAATCATATTGACCTCGCTGACATGAACGGGTAAAGGGTTTTGCTTGACGTTGGGCTGCATCTCCTTAAATGATAAGATATCTTTGTTTAATAAGCTCTGGACCTTGTTATAGAGTATTCGGCAATTATCCACATCATGGCCTTTCTCACCCATATGGTACTCGCAAGACTTTGTAAGGTCAAACCCTAGGAATTTAGGAGGGTTGTCACGAGGAATCTCTTTAGCTACCAACCCTTTCTGCAGCAACATGGGTAACAATTTGGACAAGGGCCTAGGCAAAGGTGTGAATTGCCTCGGCGTCCACTTCCTGGGCTCGTAATTCTGGTACCTCCCTCGTGATGTAGAAGGATTTTGAGGATTCGAAAATCGTTTTGATTCGGTTGGGCCTTGCATGTGAGCTACTTCTACTTCTTTCTCCTTCTTATTGGTAAATTTCCTGCTTGTGCCTTCGGTTATCCGACCTTCATGCATGGCTTCTTCAATTCTCTCTCCAATGGTAACCAAATGGGTAAAGTTTCCACAATCAGAGCTAATCATTTTGTTGTAAAAGTCTGGAGGAAGGGTATTAAGGAAAAGCTCCACCATTTCCGCATCGTCCAGTGGTGGTCGAACTTGAGCAGCCAAGGTGCGCCACCTTTGCGCGAATGACCTGAAGGACTCATTTCTCCTTTTCTCCGTGCGCATTAACACTTTGCGCGTCGGGGCAATCTCGGTATTGTATTTATATTGTAGCACAAATGCCTTCGCCAATTCTTCCCATTTTTCCATCTTTTACGGTTCCAACAGGATGTACCATTGCAAGGCCGGGCCGGATAGACTCTCTGAAAAGTTTGAATCAATAATGGGGTGTTACGTATAGCGCCCCATCCTATTCAAATAGTACTTGAGATGGACTTTTGGATCGTCGGTACCATCATACTTAGCAAAATCAGGAACTTTAAATTTCTTGAGAAAATCCATTTTGGCGTATCGAGACAGATCCTCGATCATGTTAGTTTCATATCCCTGTATGGCTTTAAGCTTCTCCTCAAGCTTAGCAAATCTTTTGTTGTTCTCCTCCTCCATTCGAGCTGAGATGGCTTCCGAGATAGGATCCTGTTCCACCACTATGGGTGTTTGATGGGGAATCTCTTCAGCAATGTTCTCCCTAACGTTGGCATTGCTAGCCTCAAGAGTAGGCACGAGCGTGTCTCTATTGGGGGCTACAGCCACTAGACTAGCTCGAATCTCGTTCGCAAATTGGGAAAATTGGGTTGCCAAGTCGGTGATTCTATTATCCAAGGCGTTAAGACGGGCGTTTTGTTCTTCTGTATTCATCCTTGCAACTACAGAACGGGTCCTGATGGGCGATCGTCTTAAAGCCATGTTGTCAGTACCTTGTTAAATAAAACAAAAGAACAAACAAATCAGCATACAAAAGATGAGAAAGAAAATACAATAAAAAACTTAAAACCCTTCAATTTTATATTTTCTTATAACAAAATAGAAATAAGAAACCCCTTGCATAAGCCGAATCTCACATAAGTGGCTTCTTATCAATATTTTGTCATAGGAAGTTATACAATTAAAGGGGTAACACATTATGATTGATCAAAATGCCCATCTCATATTCCATTAGAATCAAAGTAATTATAAGGGAGGGAAAAATATCACTAATTACACCAAAAATTGTGAAGGAAGATCCCTATACATCCACTAAAGTAAAGAACTCCTAAACAATGCTACTAATATTTCATGTAAGGAAAACCTTATACAACTTTTCTAAAAACACAACTCTAATGGAATATGACTAATCCTTTAGTTTTCCCCTCAAAGCAACTTGCGGATGCGTTTGTTTGTTTCGGTCAAACGCTCCACCTTAGCTAAGGCTTCATCCATTTCCCTTATAATCCACCCCATTTGGATTTCCTTCGGAGTTGGCTTCATAGGAAACTTTGGAATGACAACGGCAACTTCGGGTTCAATACGGCGATCAATATATCCTCTTGATGCGTGGTGCTCCCTCATTTCTCCTTCCAACTCGGTGACCCACTCAATATCCCTCGGTGGGCAATGATGAAGGATGTTAATGATGTTTTCCACTTCTTTTTTCATGTCTTCGATTTGGTTCCCCTTGACAACCTTATCGCGAAAGTCAAAACGAAACAACCTCGACTTTAAAGGAGGAGGGATTTCTTGAAGTACTCGATATTGACGAACTACTCTTAAAGGGTAATAAGATGTAGATCCTGTCAAACCTAAGAGTGGAATCGGGTCATCGTGACTACTCATAAGTCGTGCTTTAGGGAAGCGAATCCAATGGGCTTGCCACAAGATTTGGTTTGGGGTGATATTTTCAAAAAGTTCTACCCATTTACGGAATGTCCAAGCATGGAGGAATTTTTCTATATCCTTAAGTTTGGTGAGAGGGTTTGTATCTTTATCAATGTTGATAATAGCCAAATTCCCTCCAAATACTTTTAAGTGAGAGAGAATCCAAACTTGAAGGATGCCTATAGGTGCTCTAAGGATTGAACCCTTGTCCTCTTTGAAACGGTTGAGAGAGAGGAACATTTCGGCAAGAAGCATGTGTGTAAATCCCCTAAGGTGAAGGACTCTATAGACAACATGAGCAAGGCTAGGATCCATTGTCTTTTGGGTGAACGGGAAAAGAACGAATCCGAAGAATGCTAGAAGGAAAATTTTAGCATTTTGAGGATTGGGGCTTGGGAGAAGACTACGGAATCTTTGTTCGATGAAAGACAAAGGGAGGCCTTTTGAATTCCAATTAAGAATTTCTTTAATTTCAAGAGGAGGAACTCCTAGGAATTAACTCAATAGTGGGATAGGATCTACTCCTAAAGGAGGGTCGACAAGACCGAATGCAGGGACATTGCCAACAATGATTTCTAATTCCTCTAAAGTTGGGGTTAATTCATGATGACCAAACATGAACGTTGAAGTCTTGGGGTTCCAAAAATGAGCCATGGCCTTCACTAATGGCACGTGGGACTCTCGATATAAGAGAAAAATAAGATAGTCAAGTTTCTTCTCTACAAAAGTCTTCTTGTCCGCATATAGTGCATCCCACATGTCTAACAACGCCTTCTTTGGGATAGGGATGATACGAAGCTCAGGGAAACCCATGGTATCTAAACCTAAATAGGCATTTTGATCAATCACTATATGTTACAAAATAAGCTAAACTTAATGATAAAACATTATATGCACAAAAAAACATTATTTACATCGGGGAATAAAATACTAGTACCTTTGATAGAGAGAGAGGAAAAAAAAATGCGGCAACCACAAAGACACATCGCATGTCGACTCGTGAGGCTCACTAAAAGGTATGATTCTAAAGGCTAAAGGTTCCCATTTCAATTAGATCAAAAGAGTTTTCCCCACTCCGCACTTACGTCGGACAGTTCTCTTTATCATTAATCAAAATGAGCAGGACCAAAAGTGGATAACCATGGGTCATTCCCCACACGGGTTCCATCTTTTGGCACCTCCTATGGGCTTCCTAGTGCGATCGGGGTTTTAGATCGCGGGTTGTGTGTGTAAATGTGTAGTGCTAAGGTAAATATAAAGGCACACACAACAATTGATATCCAAACAACACTTCAATTTCATCCATATAGACATACATTCCTACACCTCCCTACAAAAGAAATGGGTTAACACACACTCCACCCCTTATTACTCCAAACCTACAAAAACAATTAACACGTTGTTAGTGGACTAACCTTGTCTTCCACGTGGCTTTGACATGCGCTATCAAATGAAGACCATGTTAGTGAACAACCAACCAAATTATTACGGCCTAAGTCCTCTAAGGTTTGTAACCAATTCCCCAGCGGAGTCGCCAAGCTGTCACGACCTCTTTTTTTTTCCGTCCAAGAAAAAGAAAGAAGGTTGAGGGGTATTTGCCTAAAGAAGTGGACCAATGGCCTTAAATTAGGCGCGGGCTCTCCCAAGCCCATACCTCGCGCGACGTTGGATTTCATATTTCAATTCTTAACAATCTATGTAGTTCTAGGAGTCGCCACTAGCCTATTGAGGTCGGCTAAAAACCAACCGAGACACGGGAGTGTTGCCTCGATTTCTACGCAACCAGAGATTTCTAAGAACGGGGACTTGTTTACGCCAATGTTTCTATTAGCGCCCTTGCGGTACCACTAACTTGGAAGGTTGTTTATCTAAATGGCCACACAATCTTGATTACCAATTATAATTTTTATGAAACCGCTAAGTGTCCATGCAAATGTTTTTGTAGGTTTTTTTGTCTAAACTAATCCTAAATTTACACTCCAATTATTGAAAAGCGGTGCGGTAAATAAACATCCAAGAAATTGAAATGACTTGAAAGTAAAGCGGAAAAGAAAGACCCGATATAAGTCGGGCAAATAATATTACATGGCCTTGTTATCACGCCCCGGGACAGGACCCCCGTGAGCAAAATGAGAAGTTAAATATGCGTGAAATTACTCTAGATGCATGAAATTACTCCAATTAATTTTAATCTATGGAAAATAGATTATTTACGAAAATAATTATAAAATATCAAAATAGCATTAAATTAGGAAAAACGGCCTTATAAAATTAATAAAATTTCATATATGTCATTTTTCCTTAATTTGATGCCATTTATCACTTATATATATATATATATATATATATATATATATATATATATATATATATATTTTGAATTTTGTTTGAATTTTTTTGAATTTTTTTTTTATTTTTTAAAAATAATAATAATAATTCCCTAAACCGATATATGCTAACATTGAACAACACAACACATAAATATTACAATAATAAAGCTTAAATCGACCGTTTCAAGGTTGAAACTTGGTTCCAACATTTTATCGAATACTTGGCTCGCATCAAATCACCTCAAAACGTCTTCATCGGGCCATGTTCGTGGCCTTCAATCTCGACCCATAAGCAATCTCATACGGAGGTAAAGTATCAAGATTATACTACCACATGCAAGGAACATGTTTAGCCAGAAATCACAGCCTAAAACATGCAAAAACCGAACTGAAAACGGCCTCCAATATGCGGGTTAGAGCTGTTTTGCAAATCTGGTGATGAACCCAAGTTAAACAGCCATGTCAAATGCTCAGATTGAAGCTCCGACAACCATCACATGCCACATCTATATGAAATATTACTCTATCTAGATGAAAATAGGTAACACTTACTTTCAAATGCAACAAACATCACCGAAAACGATCAACCGAACGCATCAAAATAAACTCTCCAAGAAGCATTCGTGCATGATCTATGCTGGCCAACCATGTCTCAATGTGGTTTTTGGCTCATGTTATAGATGGTTTCATGGTTCACAAGGAGATTTAAAGACTAAACCGGGTTGTCCTATGCATCATTTGCACTCCCATGTAACATTCATGAAAGTCACAACGACGAAAAAAAGCATGCAAAGGGGAGTAACAAGTCAAGCATGTAGGGGCATGGAAGAGGTTTTAAACACTTAGAAAAATTTTAGCTTCAAAAATCAGTTCTTTGGACTAGTTTCCTTCTCGATTTTCATGATCAAAACATGTTCAAACTCAAACAAAAATACATCTAGGATGCTTACCTTGCTTCCTAGTTTCTTTTTCAAGTGACTCTTGGCCAAGAAAACCATGAAATTGTCCTCTGGAAACACGTGAAAGTTGGTTCCTTCAAGCTGAAAGTGAGATATGCAGAAGAAAAAGTGACAACGAAGCTTTTCGTTGACTTCCAAAATTAGACTTCCAAACCTTCCTTATTGGCCAAGTTCAAATCAACCCAAACTATATGTATTATAGTTTAGCTTGTAAGTCATGGCTTTCCTCATTTTTCTCTCAAGTTTCTCAAAAGCTCTCGCTTTTCCTCACTCGTGACCAATCAGGCTCAACACTTAGAAAAATTTTCGGACTTTCTGGGCCTGCCAGGAGGGCACTGTTTCGGGGGGCTTTAGGAGGCCTTCTCGATCTCCATTTGGGACATGTGACCTATGGTTGGAAAGATCTTGGAGTGAAGTTTCAATATCTTGTTGAAGGTTTTGGCTAATTTTGACCGTAGATGTGTGAAAATCTCACTTTTCTCTCTAAAGGTTCATCTGGAATTTCTGGGTTCTCTCCTTTTTGGAATTGCTTATGAGGGTGTTTTTTGGGTACGATTCCTAGCTCTCTCCCCTCCCTCTCGTCTCCTTTTTCTCATCCCTTGAAAGACCTTGCTTCAGTGATCTTATCCCATGAATTGAGGGATTTTTGGTCAGCTTTTTGCCCCCTACCAAGCCTGCCAACTAAGCTAGTCCACCCACTCTCCTGACCTAGCCAATTTTTTAACTTCTGCAGCTGTTGAGTGTGCGGACTTTGCTGCGATTTTCCGGTGCTGTCAGCGGCTTATCCCTGGCCAATTTTGGTCCACTTGCACTACTATATACGCTCTTCCATCACGTGCAAAGATCGAGCTGGTTGGGCAGCTGAGGAGGATATGGTGGGGCCACCAAATTGCTTACTCAGCAACTCCGAATTAAGACCAACTCATGGACTGAGTTTTGGCTGTTGATTTGAGTTCTTTAATCCACTAATTTGGATGTGTTTTTTGATCAATTAGAAAGCTCATGTATAGTAGTTTAAGATCTTGACAGTTTTTCGCAATTGTCTCCACCCAATTTTGCAATAAAGTCCCTTAAAGTTGGCCATTTTCTTGCCTAAAAATACGAAATTCAATATAAATGTGGTCTTTTTTGGCTCAATTTGATTGATTCGACTTCGCCCAAATTCAAATTCAACTTAATTGATGACCAAGATGATGATTTAAGGGCTCGGGCGCAAATTTTGCAAAATTTGCGAATTGATCCCTCAACTTTTGGAAATTGCATTTTGGCCCCAAGTTGTCATTTGAATTCCAATCTGACCTCCTAGGCTTGGCTAGTCACATTTAGATCATTGGCCTCAACTTGCTCCTTTTTTTTTTTCGATTTCTTCTTTTTTTTTTTTTTTTTTTTAATTATTATTATTATTTTTTATAGGAAAAACATCTTTCATTTAAAACACTATATTAAACACCTAGATAATCTACATGCCAGAATGAAATATTTTTGGGCAAAAATTTAGGTGTCAACAAGAGGAAATGGAGTTAATGAAATCAAACCAAGTCTGGGAACTGGTTGATCTTCCAAAAGGACGCAGAGCTATTGGGAACAAGTGGATTCTCAAAATAAAGCAAAAGGCTGATGGCTCGATAGAAAGGCATAAGGCTCGCCTTGTGGCGAAGGGGTATAATCAACAGGAATGAATTAATTATGAAGATACATTTTCTCCTGTAGTGAGATTTACCTCGATTCGCATTTTTCTGGCAATAGTGGCTAGTATGGATCTTGAGTTACATCAGATGGATGTAAAGACTGCTTCCCTCAATGGAGAATTAGAGGAAGAAATATATATGGAACAACCTGCTGGTTTCATAGTGAAAGGCCAAGAAGAAAATGTATGTCGACTTTTGAGATTGATATATGGCCTCAAGCAGTCATCGAGACAATGGTATATACGTTTTCATAATGCCATAATGACATATGACTTTACAATGATTGATGAGGATCATTGTGTATATATCAAAAGATCCAAGGATCAATTTGTGATCATATCATTATATGTTGATGATATACTGATTGCCGGAAGCAATATGGAGTTTGTTAATACTGTCAATAGTTGGTTGTCTTCCAACTTTGAGATGAAAGATATGGGTGAGGCTGCATACATTCTTGGAGTTAAGATTTCGAGAGATCGTTCGAAGAGATCGTTGTCTCTTTCGCAAGAAACATATATAAATAAGGTTCTTGAACAATTTCGTATGCAAGATTGTAAACCCATATACACTCCTATTGCAAAAGGTGAAGGATTGAGCCATAGATTGTGTCCAAGGACTCCACAAGAGAAGGAACAAATGAAACATATTCCTTATGCTAGTGCTGTTGGGAGCTTGATGTATGCTATGATGTGTACAAGACCCGACATATGTTTTGCAGTTGGAATGGTAAATAGATACCAATCCAATCAAGGACCAGCACATTAGAAAGCCGTTAAGAGAATACTGAGGTATCTGAAGGGAACTGCTGATTACAAGTTGAATTACCAAGGAAAGGATCTGCGACTTGAAGGTTATTCAGATGTTGATTGGGAGGAGATTTAGATGAAAGAAAATCTACCTCTGGATTTGCTTTTTTACTGAATAATTGCGCCATATCATGGAGCAGTAAGAAGCAAACGTGTATAGCCTTATCCACGATGGAAACTGAGTTCGTGGCATTATCAGCAGCGGTACAAGAAGGAGTTTGGCTTAAGAGATTTTTGGATCATTTAGGTGTTATTAAGAAAGCTGCAAATCCATTATTGGTTAACTGTGCTAGCCAAGCAGCTATAGCGTACACCAAAGATCCAAAATATCATGGCAAGACTAAACATATAGATACCAAGTATAACTTTGTCAAAGATATGATTGCACGAAAGGATGTGAACTTACAGTATATATCTACGCATAGAATGGTAGCAGATCCTATGACAAATCCAATACCTAGAGATGTGTTTTGTGGTCATGTAAAATCTCTAGGATTGCGTAGAGTCTGATGTATTGGATATTGTAATTTTCCTGAGTTGTTCACATCAATGAACTTGTGTTTTTTCATTGTTAATGCCTATGAATCTTTGTTTGATCTTTATGCATCTTAATGCTCAGTGCATTACTTTAAGTTGAGAAAGTATGTCGGACAGATATAAGATTGGCCCACTCACACGGGTAATCGCCTCTATTTACTGTGTGATAAATGGAGATGAGACTGTTTTTAAGCTTATTATCTATGTGATAATCGAGAGCTCAAGCTTAAAATACGTACGTTGCCTTAACTGGGTGTTAAGATGAGGACATGATACTTACTATGTCCGAAAGTAAAATACCCCACATATTTTACTTTATCTGTTTAATATGCCAGATGTGAGTTCTGATGAAATTTTGTGAATGAGTAGATACGTGAACTCAAGTTAGACATTGGGTATGTCTGAACTATCATCTGTACGGTATAGAAAGGTGTAGACATACGCTCCATGGGAATTGAGTTAATACCGTAATACGTATTTCATACTACGTATGCATAAGACGACCAATAAGAGTGGCAAAAGTTTGATCTCAACTTTTATGCCGTGTGAGACTCTTGAGGAAATGAGTTCCTCAATTTTAGTGCCCTCATGACTTTTACTTATTCTCAAGATTTCTATTTAGTGTTTGCTATCTTAGAATGTTGCCAATGGTCATGAGTAGATTCGATCTAATGGGACATTTCTAGAAAAGCAAGCTGAACTGAAATTGAGAGTTTGAAGAAAAGAGGAAGATCGAATATGGAGAATCACATTGTAGTTTTGTATTCAATGGTCGACTAATTATGACTGTTTTTGTGATAATTATAATTATGAATACAATGTATATATATATATATATATATATATATATATATATATATATATATCATCGTTTAAAAGAGATCAAGAGAGATATAAATGTGATCGATCGATCTAGGGTACTGCATACTAAATCTACTCAGAGTGTGATGCCCATTATAAGTTGCTATATATTCCTAATAGATGTATATCAATGAGCTCTCAAAGTATGCTGGTTGCACGGATTATTCACTGGTATGAATGTTGAAGAGAGGTAAAGAGAATCCTGTTCGGTTCCCCATGTGCGAGTGGGAGATGATGGTTTTATGTGATGGGCTTAAGGCCCGTCCGCCCATGTTGGACCTAAAAGCCTGACCCACAAAATTAGGGCCCATGGATGGAGGGATACGATGAAGGGGTACATTTCTATTTTTTGAGGAACGTATATAAGGGAGGAGAGAGAGGGAGGACGCACCTTTTGGAATCATAAACGTACGTACGTCCCTCTCCCTCTCTCTCTCTCCAAAAAGAAAAACAGTAAAGCACAAGGCGACGTTTTTTCTTCCCTTCAAGGCGAATTGGCGTCATCGGATCGAACAGGACCAAATTTCCTTCCTCTTATCAGCGTTGGTGTTTAATTTGTGGCTAACAAGGTACGCTCGAATCCGTGGTGTGCTTTAGGATCGGTGATACGTGTTGTTTTCCCGGGCTCGTCTTCCACATTCGTTTTAGGGGTTCGATTTAGTGTCGAATCCGGTTTTTGGGAATCCGACAATCCCAACAAACAACGCACCAGAAGACGTCGCACCTTTCTTTGCTTCAATTGTCTTCGGTTAATCCTTGCTCAAGGTAAGCCGGGTTTGTCTAAATTCATTTTAGTGTATCATTTTTAAATGCACGTTATTAGTTAATAGAAGCTTATACTATC
Source organism: Eucalyptus fibrosa (assembly GCA_017140475.1). Lineage (NCBI taxonomy): Eukaryota > Viridiplantae > Streptophyta > Magnoliopsida > Myrtales > Myrtaceae > Eucalyptus > Eucalyptus fibrosa. The sequence continues at coordinate 11,063,562 of CM029511.1, forward strand.
ATGATTTGATCCAATCCTTTCCTTTTAGACCTTTAGGCACTAAAGACGGACGCCAATCAATGATGTGATTAATTATAATCGTTATGTATTCATGTCATTGTCTCGTGCATATTTGGAGTTTAAGGCACGTTCATAATGTGTTGTCTAGAGCAATGCATTTTAGTCTTAGAGTACATGTAGATTTCACGTAGCTCATGATTTTTATTAATCGAAAACAAAAGAGAAAACAGTACAAAAAAATGTTACTTGCGTTTCATATAGATTGCATGTAGACTTAGGGTTAATTTGGTCTCATATCAAATTGTTGACACCTAAATTTTGCCTAATCATTTAGTAATTAGTTGCATAAAAAATTAAAATTAAAAAGATAAAAAAATAAAATAGTAAAATTGCATTTCATGTAGTTGCATTTGTATCGGTATCAAAAGGCAACAAGAAGCAAGGGCTCACGGTCGATAACATGCACAAAAGGATGGTCTCTCTTTGCTGATCTGAACACGCATAAGAGAGAGTAAAAAAAAAAAAAAAGAAGAGGAAAGAAGAGGTCCGCGCACATCCATTGTCTCACCCTCATTAATGCATGCACAAAATTCAGCGGACGTGAGGATTATAGAGAGAGCCTCAAACAAGCAAAATGAGCATAATATATTATATAATATGCTCTCTCAAGTGTGGGCTATTCGGTGAAGCAACGAGAAATTTGCTGAAGTAAGTAACAAGCAAGAAAAGTCAAAAGTTGCAGGAATTCTCTTTCACACAAAGGCGGTGGAATGCCTATAGAAGAGGGGGCAACGTGCAAAGAAGAAAATAGAGAGAGACTCGGCAAAGAAAATGTTGGAATTCAAGTCGGCGAAAGATGACTTACTTGATCTGTTCCCTTGCTCATCATCTTCACTAGGGTTCGGTCAGTACTTGGGGGTTTCAAGCACAGCAGCTACCTTCTCCTGAATCGCCGACGAAACCCTCACCGATCGAGCAAACCCATCTAGTTAGACAGCACGAAAGGAAGTGTAGTTGGGTCGTTAGAAATGCAACTTTTTGTTGACAACGGTGGGAGTTTCCATTGGATGACGAAAAATGCACTCGAAGACTACTAGGTGTCCGCGCAGCGGCGTTAATCTGCGGCCCGGTAGTAGCATAACCTCTCCCCGGTAAAATTGAGGGCACGGCCGATTGTTGAGCCAGCAATATCTTAGTAAGTTTTGACCCCCAAAAAAAATTTAAAAAAAAATTCTTAGTAAGTTACTGACTAGAATTTGGATTTACCCAATTTCTAATCAATCGGTAACTTATCAAACTTTCATTTCATTTTCATTATTGAGCACCAAAATTTACTAGTATTATCTGTTTGAAGATACACAACGTATCTTGCAACCATATTTGCCAATTTGCAGTTTGGTTTGAAAAATTACCTATTGACATTCGAAATTTACCAGTGAATATTGGAACCGACCAATAACGATTACAGCAAGCTATGCTACACATTTGAGGAAGTTACCAATGTGTAGTCACTAATAATTTTCTACTAGTGAGCATTGAATTTACCCTCCTATCATCGATATTAAGCTACTTATAAATGTTCGACAAAAGTTGCCAACTTATATTTTGATTTGCCAATTTGTACTTGGCTAGCAAGTGCCCATCTTTTGGCTTTCAGAACTTTAGTTGTGTATTTTAATTGATCTTGCAACTTACCAACTCAAATATTAGTTTAACAGTCGACCGGTGTTTAGTAAATTTTACAACCTGCCGGATATTAGTTTATCGGCTGTTGCTAGCCCCTTTTTATTTGCCTCAAGAGGTGCATGGAATCACTCGACCTCGAGCGATACCGGAGCATCCTTTACACTAGCAACACCCTCTTGCTCTTGTAGCTGATTTTGAGTAGGATTTGAAGTGTCATATGTGCTCTGCATAGGGGTGTGCAAAAGAATCGAAAACTACTTGGAATTAGTGGTTCCCAAGGGAGTCGGTTTGGTTCTCGGTTTCAATTTATTGGAATCAGTGGGTACTGATCCAGTTTCCAATTTTAGGTGTGGAGTCGCCTACCCAAATCAGACCGCTAATAATATAAATATATATTTGATTTTTAAGGAAAATTAAATATGTATTTGATTTTTAAGGAAAATTAAATATGTATTTATATCGGTGCTTGTTTCATCTTACTCTCACCTCGTCTGAGTTGTCTCTCTATCTTTCATTCATAGCCTTAACTCCCAACTTTTAATATGAATTCCATCTTTTTACTTATCTTGCAATTAAGAATATGAAAGTTTTTTTTATTTTTTGCTTTACTTTGATTAGCTGGAAAATATTGTACTGAGTGCGTGAAACTTGGCCAAACCGGTTCCATGGACCCACTTGGGAATTGGATTGGATTGGCATTCTAGTTTCCGGATGGATCTATGGAATCGAGGGATGATTCTCGTTTCCAGTTATTCAAAATTGATGGACCATGCTCATCTCTGCCTCTGCGTTCAAAGATGAGAGGGAGGAGAGTCGTTTAGTCATCAATCATTTTGCGCATCACCATCTGACTCAAGTCCTTCTATCTAACCTTCAAGAGATATTTTAGGTGCAAAAGCTTACGATTGATACATGTCCAGGGAATTTCATTGTTGTCTTGATTATTCTTACTTTATTTTCGAGTCATGCACTCAAATGCCTATTCAACACTTTCTTCATCCGCAGCACTCTCTCACCCTCTCTCCATTCCTGGAAGATAGTAATTACTAATTAGGGATAGCTTAAATTTTTCTATCTGTGCGTGAGTGTTTTAATCTATTCTTCTCAAGATTGAAGGTGTACATGATGGTTGTAGTGCCGGTGCATTTCAAAACCGCTTTCCCAATGAGTTTTGGACCTTTAAAGTACTATGAAGAAAATTAGGGTGTTTGGTTAATTTTTTTGAAACCATTTGGAGAAAAATTGGTATTGGCAAAGTTGAAAGCCCAAGAGGAGGTGGGGACTTGTCTTGGACTTTCAGCATTTCAGAATGTAGATTTCAAGATTAATTATATTTTTTTCTTCCAAAATTGCCCCCATAATTTTTTTAGATTCCGGTCTTGCCCTTGCCTAGCCACCATTAAATCTTCTCCAAGATTGTAGATCTGGTCCTAAATCAAATCAATAATTGAAAACCCTAGGAGTCAAAGTTGAAGTAGCAACTCAAAATTTAAGCCCATGGCTGCCTTCTTGTCAATCATGGACTTGAAGCCCTCCGTGCCTAGCTTGGGGTCACCCGACCCCAAGTGAGGCGATCCAGGTGACCCTTGAGGTGGTGCAACCTTAGCGTCTCGCCGCACTTGGGTCGTGTGACATCGGAGCTCTTGCTATAGCTTGCAACGGCCCTTTGCTTGTACTAAGTAAATGATTAAGAGTAGGCCTTTGTTTTTCCTTTGTTTTTTCTATATATATTTCAAAGCTATTTTTTAGGAAATTCAATCAATAGTCACTATACCCGTTAAATGGGTGGGTCGGGTTTAGGTTTGGGTTGGGTCATAAATGGTCCGACCCAAATCGACCCATTAACCTGTTTATGACCCGTTTATTACAATGCACAAATTTTGACCCATACTCGACCCAACCCATACCCGACCCATTTAACTAAACTTAATTTATTATAGATATAGATATAGAAATATATATTTAAAAAAAATGGTATTGCTAATATAATTTTATACAAAAAAAATTTAACGGGAAATTTTTAAAATTTTTAAAATAATTATTTAAAAAAATCGAATTTTAATTATTTCTTATTTTTTAAAAAATAAATTTTTATTATTTTTATTATTATTTTTTAAATATAATTTTTCTTTTTCCTTTTTATTTTTTCTTCTTCTTCTTCTTTGGCGGTCGCCGGCCACGACAACGATTGGCGGCGGACTCATCTAAACTTGTTTTTAAAATAGATGTGGCATAATGTGTGTGGAGTCCACATTTGATGATACACACAATACCCAACACGTTTGGATCCACATCACCTAATCCTTGACAAAAGCCCCAAAAAAGAAGTTACATGTCAAAAGTGCATTATTGAAGCAAATATTACGTGCAACAAGATATTAACTATGCACATCAAAAACCAAAAAAAAAAAAATATATGCTGGATTATGTGAGTCTCACGGGGAACTTAGAACTATAAAAGTTAATGTCCTCATTACTTTGTCACATTGTGGCACAATCTCATCATCACTTGCATGGAACTGTAGCTTCCCAGTCCTATAGAGGCCACAAACGTATACCAAGAATACATCATTATATGTGCTACTTCACTATTAGTTAGCTGAAAATCAGGATCAGATTACTTCTTGCAGCTTCTTCAATCCTCCTCACAAACTTTTCTTTACGATTAACATCCCGGAGTTCCACCCGGCCCATCTGTTTTCCACCAACATCAACAAGTACTTAAATGAAAATACGCAAGAATCAGATGGAGTAACCAAATAGACAATGCAAAAGAAGAATTGTTCATAGTAAGTTGTACAAAAAGGACAAACCATTTTTGGGGATAAGGAAGAAAACTATTGATCAGATTAACAAAGCACACTCGACAGCTTTAGCAGTCACCAGAGAAAGTGTACACAGAACTGTGCTGGACATCCATTAAGCCAGAATCTACAGAGCACATATAATTTAAACATAACATCTGCTCAACCCCAATAGGAAAACCATAAATACATCAAGCCAACTCGATATGCCTATTTTTTTCTACTTTTGCCCTTCTCCCTATCTGCTGATGGGAAAATGCAAAGGACAAGCAAGCTTGATTCAAGAGCGCAACATCACATTCGAATTCATAAAAACAAACAACACGTTTTAAGGCGGGATGGTATGTAAACTTGGAGTCCTCAAAGTATACCAAGAATACATCATTATGAAGACAAGTGTATCAAATCATTTGAGCAAACAAAAAGAATGAGATGAAAAAAAGTACCTAATGCAAATAGTCTTGAAAGTCAATGATGAGAGACTCCTCATCCAAATCTTCCTTAGGCGGAACTCCAATAACCAATTTCTAGTGCACAGCTCAGCCTCTACGCTTTCAAGGGAAAGGGAACTACGATATTTATTTAAAATGCGTCCTCCAGTGCTGAAGGCTGATTCTAAGGCAACGGTAGTGATAGGAATGCTCAATATATCACGTGCCATGAGGGATAACTCGGGATACCGATGAGAATGAGTCTTCCAATAATCAAGGACATTGAGATTCGGGAACTTCTTTCTATCAAGCCTATTCTCCTCCAAATACAAATCCAATTGCGACTTACTAGATTGTGATCCAAAGTGTTCACTCTCAAATGCATCATACTCATCAATGTCATCCCCAATGTTTTCATCGATGCCCTCAACTGAAATGTTACCTCGAGTAGTTGAAGAAGAAAAGCGATCATCTCTAGACATAGATGTCACATATTCATCAAAAAGTGTATAGAGTTTTTCTCGAATGCCCCGTACAAATTCCACATGATCATCCATGTCCAACTTTGAGTAACAAAACTCTAACAAGTGTAACTTATAATGAGGATCTAATATAATAGCAAATGATCAGACAACAGTATAACACTTCCAATATTTTTCAAACTTTTTGAGCATCGCCTTAGCCATAGAACTAATAGCCTCATCCTCAGTATCCCTTGCCTGTATTAAACGAAGTTGAATCTGCCATACTTAATAAAAATATAAATTCGTTGTGGGATATCTAACTCCAGAGAACAGAGTAGAAATATCATAAAAGGTTTTCAACAAGAAAGCAATTTTCTTTCCTCTAACCCAATCTTCAGAAGATGGACATGTAACAAAGTTATGGTCAATCAACTTCAAATGTGAAAATGCACATTCAAAGAAAATGGCACCCTCAAGCATTAGGTATGTAGAATTCCATCTCGTAGCCACATCTTGGCGTACCTTTTTACTAGTCTTTAAGCACGACTGTGATATACATTCGGCAAATTTTACTCTCCTCCCTTGTGTAGCCCTCACATACTTGACAGCTTCTCTAATATTATGTAAGGATCCATCAATAACCTTTAAACCTTCCTGTACAATAAGATTCAAAACATGTGCACCACAATGCACATGAAAAAACTGTCCATCACATAACAAAGAGGATCTCGTAGAAGGTGTATATCTCCAAATATCAACCATACTGTCATTGCATGATGCATTATCTAAAGTAATGCTGAAAATCTTTCTCACAATACCCCATTCTCTTAACAAAGTCAGCAATTTTTCTAAAAGTATGGGACCACTATATGGGGGTGGCACATAGGAGAAACACAAGACTTTTGAATGCAATTCCCAATCCTCATCGATATAATGAGTAGTGATAGTCATATAATGATCCGTAGTAACAAAAGTCCATAGGTCAGAAGTCAAACATATTCAGCTTGAAAGAGACAATAATTTGGATTTCAAAATTCCCTTCTCTTTTTCATGAACTTTTACCACATCATTTCTTGCTGTAAACCTTGAGATATGCTTTACATTAGGGTTGAGGTAACTAAACAACTCTCTAGTAGCCTCATGCTCCACAAAAGAGTATGTATAATTGTGTTTGATTATTGCTCTTGCTAGCATATCTCTAAACACACCTTGGTCAAATTGTACTACGAAACCATCAATATTAACCTCTCAATTGGGACAAGTATCTAAATGACGCAACAAGTTTTTTGTCCCATGGCCAGCCGTATAAGTTACTTCGCACCACTTACATTTAGCCTTCTTCATGCCATCACCATCTATGAACTTTTCAAATTCAGACCATACAGTCGAAGTGCATTTTCTTGAACGCTTAGAGCAAGCAGAGTTATCTTCATCGTCCTCATGAACTAAGGATGCGACTCTATGTCTCTCGAATTGTTCTGTAGTTGAATATTCTTCTCGATCCTTATTATCTCTTGACATGTCAACTAATTAGTTGGAGAAAACATAAATTAGAACAGGTTCAGGATTGCATGTTATGAATTTAACATAAAGGGTAAAGAATGAGCTACCGAAAAGAAGCTCTAATGACAGAGTGGAGGAATACGATGTCGAAAGAGCAACTTCTGTTCACTAGAACATTGAAAAATTGCAGCAGTCATCAAATTCATCCTTACCTTCTTTTAGAACTTTCTGGGCCTAAGCTTGAGGAACCGCAACAATTCTCTATTCGGAAGATACCACCCGCTGCAACTCCACTGGATTCGGCTCTCCCTCCCTGGCGCCGAGCCTGCTTGCGCCAGTCTTGTCCTTGGGCAAGTAACTCACAAAGTGGTCACCACTAGTAGAGCGAATTGCCCGTAAGGGAAATAAAAAAATGAAGTTCAACTGCAGTACATGGCTGTTAATGGTAGGAGCAGCACATAGGTAACGCTACATCTTACCAGAAACAATTGATTTGCCTCAATACACGAGGGGTCTTAACATGGTGGACTCACAACCAATGTAACTTACAAGTCAACATCTACGCATTCAATTCTCACAAAAGCCGAAGCAATATTCTCAAGCCCTACCTAGAATTCCTACCAAAAATAAACAAAGGGCACAAATTTCCCCAACTAGAGACAAGCAATCCAATCAGTAAGAAGCTAAAAATTACAGGGGAAATGGGTTCCAAAATCCGTATCCAGACTAACAAAACGTCACAAAAGATAAGGGTATGTACCTGGTGTGAATGATCTTGATGCTGGTTTTCATGTTGGGTTGCGACCAGTTTTAGGTGATCGAGTCCGTGATCCTGTTCAACCACAGAGAACCTGCGAATCCCACCCCTCAAGAAGAATTCATCAAAAGAGAAGAAGAAATCGGAAAAACAAAAGAGAGCGAAAACGAATCCGGCTCCGGCGCAAGGAACAGCTCCCGATTCGAGTAGATGAAACGAAGGGACTGGAGAGATTACCGACGGTGCGGAGCTTGTGCTCGATGATGGGCGGTGGCAAGCAGTGATGAAGCGACGACGGGTTCGTGGAAGCGAAAAGGGGTAGCCGGGTAGGGTAGAGTAGAGAATTGAGATCATGTGACGTGGGTTAATCAGATTAACCCATCTTCAGATTTTAATGGGTTTGTAAATGGGTCTTAAATGGGTACCCATTTAAGACCCATTTATTTTAGTTCTTTTATTTTTAAAACCCATCAAGGTGTCTTAAGAAATGAGGCCGACCCATTAACGACCCATTTATGCTTAAATGGGTCCATAAATGGGTTGCACAACCCATTTAATTAGTCACTAACCAAATGGTCATGTTGACCGAATGAAAAATGAAACACACACACACACACACACACACACACACACACACATATATATATATATATATATATATATATATATATATATATATATATATATATAAAGCTATTTACTATAAAATTATATAAAACCAAACGGTCATGTTGAGCCAATTAGAACTGAAATGAGTCATTTCCCCCAAAAGTTTTGCCAAACGTACCACTCGAGGAGTGGACCCTTCGAATGAACCTAAAGGACAGGTGAATCAAATTGAGAGGGAGAGATACTGTTGAGATGGAGAGAAGACGGAGTGACATCATCCACGAGCATCATCTTTCTTTCCTTTGGATCCCAATTTCACCAACGAATTAGTTTCATCATTTCATTAAACTCACCATGATTTTCTACTTGGAGCTAATAGCCATTATGGCTAGGAAACTACAAATTTTTTTTTTTTTTGGAATTTTTGTGCTCAATGCTACATCAATCAAGTGGTTAACGACTTGATTTCAATATGCTACTTTTTTTTTTTTTGGTTGAATCAGGGATGTCATGCTCAAAAAACCTTGGGTTATCTATGTCACCAATTCATGTGAGTGGAATAATTAATGTACCAAAGTGTGCTTTAGCGAAATTGGACAGTTTAGATATCTTATACCTAGTTATCTGTCTATCCTATAAAGTGAGTTGCCGAATTTGGGGTTGAACACATATTTACAAATATGTCCATATTATTCCTATCCCTCATTATTTCATTTGAATCCATTACTAATGTAAATCAAAGTATCATCACCCATAAAAAAGAATGAAATAGTTAGAAAAAAGGAAAATGTACCATAATTTTTGCACGATATTGATTTTAATTCCAAAAGTTTTTATTGGATCACTTTAAGTGCCAAATTGAAAAAGAAGAAAACAATCACTTAAAGTGCTTCTCATGACAAATTTCGGCCAAAAAAAAAAAGAATTTAATTCATAGGTGGCTTTTTATGGGGAAAAAAATCTGACATGGATGATGGATGGCCTTTCTATACCTAAACGATGTCGCACCCCTCAAATTGAATATCTTCTTCAATAAATAAATCCCTCTTTGTTCACTCGGAATTTCTCTCTTGTTGCTATTCTTACTTCTTGTTTGCACTCTAGCTCGCTTGCGTTGTCTGTCTCTCTCTCACTTAGTGACTCAATCACTTGGTGCCGTCCTCTCTTCCTCACTCACGCAATTGTCACGGGAAAAACATTAGGGCTTGGTGCTTGGAGGAAAAAAATTAGAGCTTGGTGATAGATGGAGGAATCTCGCAACATGGAAAAAGGTGAGTGATTTAGCGGTGATACTCACTTTCTTCTTGGCTTTGCTAATATGAACTTGAGTCGCTGCTTATTCCCTTCTTCATTGCGAGATTCAGCTCTTAATTTTGCCGTAAGATTGTTGGTCGGAATAAGGGTTTGGAGAAGACAGGAAAATTGAGCAATTTGGGTACAAATTTTGTTAAATTTGGGGCTTTTCATGTGTAGCGACGTGATTTTAGGGTTTTTCTCATTGAATTTTGCTATGTCGTATTTTCAGCAAGCCATATCAGTCTGAAAAAATATTAAAATATTATCACTTTTGATTTTTGGAATCCCAAATTGGAATTGGTATTCAAATAATCGTATTGTTAACAAAGTGACACTACAGCAATTTGTCGAAAAATGTTGGTATTAGGGATGATCGGCTCCCAATCCAGTTTGATTCCACTTATTAACTAGGAACCACAACGAAAAGACCAATTCCCATTTTTATGTAACTAAGAATCGGATTGATAGCCCCGGGAACCAAATCGGCTAGTCCAATTCGGTTCAAGCTCCGAGTGGTTCGATATGCTCACCACTAGTTGGTATAGGTTTTGTTTGTTTCCTCGTTATCTAGCGTTTGGTTTGCTTAGAAAAATGAGTCAATGGTAGGCAACAAAAAATATTTTCCTACCATAGCTTTAATTGGGGAAAATGATTCCCTCTTTCAAAAATCGAAAATCAATTTTCAACATATGATATGTATGAGAAACTCTACAATTTAGCATGAGAACCCTAATGCCCCTTCTTAGGCCCTTAGTAGCAGGGTTGGGTCCCCAATCCAGGCGCCTAAGACATTAACATTTGTGCTTGAGTCCATCGAGGTTGAATCTGGGATGTCGGTGCCTAGGACATTAGGGTTGGAAATGGCTGACATGAATGTCAACCATCTTATGTGGCACAACCGACGTTAATGTAAACATTTTTTACAATTTTTTTTTAAATTTTGAATTTTTTATTGTAAATTTTATATTACATAATTCTTTATTTTATTTTTACTTATTTCCTTTCTTTTTCCTTTTCTTTCTTCCTCCAACATTGCCATGCCTTGGCGACGGCTAGCAACCAATAGAGCCGTTAAACGAGTAGGTCGGGTCGGGTTGGGTTTGGGTCGGGTCATTAATGGTCCGACCCAAATTGACCCATTAACCCATTTATAATCCATTTATGCTTAATGTAAATTTTTTGACCCAAACCCGACCTGACCCATACCCAACCCATACCCAACTCGACCCAACTCATATTAATAAAATATTTTCATATTTAACAAAATTTAGAAAAACTTATTCCTATGTTTTTTTAAAAGATTATATTATTAAAATACTTCCAAGCTTTTTATATATATATTATTTTTTTAAATTGTATTGCTAAAATAGTTTTATAGAACACAAATTTAATGGACAATTTTTACAAATTTTGAAATAATTATTTTTAAAAAATCGAAATTTAATTATTATTTAAAAAAATTAAAATTTTAATTCTTTTTTATATTATTTTTAAAATATAATTTTCTTTTTCTTTTTCTTTTTCTTTTTCTTTTTTTTTTTTTCTTTTTTCTTTTTTCTTTTTCTCTTTTTTCTTATCCTTTTTCTTCTTCTTTGGCCGGCGCCGATCGGCCACAGGCGAGCCTCGAGCTCACTGGCGTCGGCAAGCTCGAGGCTCGCCAGATCGGCAAGGCTTGAGCCTTGCCCGATGCCAGCAAGCTCGAGTCTCACTAGATCTGGCGAGCCTCAAGCTCGCCAACGCCGGCAAGGCCTCCGTCTCGCTAGATTTGGCGAGCTCGAGCTCACCCCTCGTCGGAACTGGCGAGGCTCGAGCCTCGCTCGACATCGACAACCTCGAGTCTCGCCAGATTGGCTCGAGCCTCGCCAGGCGTCAACAAGGCCTCCGCCTCACCAGATCCAGCGAGCTCGAGCTGGCCCCTCATCGGCGAGCTCGAGGCTTTCCTGGCCGATCGGTGACCATCGTTGTGCTAGCGGCCGGAAGGAGGAAGGAGAGAAAAAAAAAAAGAAAAAAAAAAGAAGAAAGAAAAAAAGGAAGAAAAAGAAAAGAGAAAAAAATAAAAATAAAAGTATAATTTCGATTTTTATGAAAAAAAAATTATAAAGTTAAAGAGGGAATGGAGAGATTATAACGTTTTTGTTGAAAATGAGTTTTCAACCCAACCCATTTAAAAATCCACTTAAGACCTACCTATCTTAAACCTTTAATTGTGAAACCCATTTAACCATCTTTTGTTATAAACACGTGATCCATTTATAACCCATTTAAGATTTAAATGGGTTATAAACGGGTCTATGACCCATTTTAACACCTCTAGCAACCAACCACAAGAAAGGGTTGGCGAAGCTCGAGCCTTGCTAGATCCTAGCGAAAAAGCAAGGCTCAATCATTACCGGCCTTGGGCAAGGCCAACCTTGGTAGGGGTGATCCATTCATGGTTCGATCCGGTCCAACAAAATCGGCGGGCGATTCAACAAAACTAATCTCATGCTTTCACGTGCAAAATGTTCAAACTTTCAAACTTTACTTGTGTGAATATCAATCACCCTTCGTGTGTTTCACATTTAACCTTAACCATGAAGGCCATGAACGATTTAGCTAAAGGTTGTGCTTGGCTTAAGTTTTATAGACTATCTCTCTTCTGCTCTTTGAATGTTTTGTCGATGTGGGACTCTTGGAGGCTTAAAGTGCCTTGTGGGTCTCTTGGAGCTTTAGTCACACATCGAATAGAAGATGAAACTAACACGTAGATTTTCTCTATAAATAAAAGAGTAACAAGAAGAGTTTTAATGGTCTCTTGGCCACACAAGAGGTTGCTTCTTCAATTGCAATATCGGTTGCAATTGGTCCGGTCCGGTCGGTCAAATTCCCACCTTGGAATCGGAAACCCGACTGATCGGCCACCGGTTCCAAGATTAGGAATCGGCACGGCACACCCCTAGGCCTTGGCGACTGGCATAGGAAGAAAGAAAAAGAACCGTTTATGTTTGGCATTTTTCTTGCTCAAATAGTGTATATATATTTAGGAAAATTTACAATACGATAAAAAAAATTTGAATTTATTTTCGAGTCCTAGCTTAAAATCGAAAAATATTATTATTTTTTTGAAGATAACTTTCCAAAATATATATTGGAAAAATGTCATATTTTCCTTAAGTATCACTAAAACGCTAATTCAAAAGCCGATAACTCCATCGCATATTTAACTATTTACTATTCACAATTTTTATGTCTATGGTCGGCTCTTCCAGTGAACGACCAACCGTCAATACGAACCATCGTCTCCTTTAGCTTTCCCACAGCCTCCCTCTCTCTATCTCCCCTCAATTCGGGTCGAATTCGTTTTCTGAAATCCTAATTTCTGAATCAATTTGAATTTTGATTTGGATGTGGAGGTGCTAAAACCCTAATTCTTGAATCAATTTGGACTTTGATTTGGATGTGGAGGTGCAGCGAAGCGACCGAGCATGCGTAATCTGAAGATGGAGTCTCATTACACCCACAACTTCTTCGACCGGCGCCCCCTCCTCAAGGCCAAGACCCCCGCCGTCAAGTGGGTCAAGGAATGGTACTCTCTTTCGATCAATCTGCGTGTGTTTTGAGGCCCAATTTGTGATTTTTTTCAGTCGAATTATGCTGCCTGGAAGGGGAATTTGGGGATTTGTGCTGTCTACGTAGTCGAAGTGGGAATCTAGTGTAAATCTCGTGTGGAATTGTTGAATCGTCGATTTTTGTTAAGTAGGCCTGTGGTGGGCGCGAATCTTGAGTTCCTGGGTAAGTGGGAGTGAGGTGGCAAGTGGAAAAATTGCGAATTTAAGTCGTTGCTGCTGTAATTTGCTGATAATTGCTCAGGCTAGGGGAGGTTGTCGTGCAATCTGGTGACGGGGAGCTGGAAAGAGCTCTCTTTTGCGACATCTAATGTCTGAATATAGCCCGTGTTATGTAGATTATGCATATGGTTATTTGAGTTATCGAATATTCTTCATGATTGGGTTTGGATCACTGCTCTGCGTTTTGCAAACTCTTGATATGAGTTTGCTTTCATGTATGGGATTCGTCGACGTGCCACTTTTGGCGGAATGGAGTTTTTTTTTTTTTTTTTATCCTGCTGGAAGAAAGTGCTTTGGTAGTTCTATCTTGTCCGGGCGTTCATCATCGGAATAGACCGAGTATGAAGACTAGCGAGCTATCTGTACCAACATATGTATTTAGAGGAAAGATTAGGTTGATGAGGAGCCAAGGATATCAAAATTAGACCTGGCGCATACTGCCATTGGGTCCACTGTGAAGCTCAAATGGCCTTATTCTCCATTACTCGCGGTTACTCAATGAGCCGCAGTCATGTGTCAAACAAATCTTCAGCAGCATTCATCTTAGAAATTTTTGAATCAAATGGTAGTGCAGAGATCCCTAGTTACGAAACCCATCTAACGGCCAAACTGAGGTTGTATCCATGAGAAAATTGGTTTCTGTAGACGGTCCAATTGATTATTCTTAATCTAATGAAAATAAGGGAGGAATTGGTCTTGAGACTGTAAGGATTACTTGCGCTATCATTTCGAAAGAATGGCTATTTGCTCCTCTGAAATTTGCTTGACACCGGTTCTATGCTTTGAACCTAGATATAATGTCCACTAAGTTCAGGATCAAACGAAAGCTAGCGTGGTGGTACTCTTCCAAGAACCATAAGTTGAGGAAAAAAATACAAAAACATACTATTATTTGTAGGAAGCATTTCACAGACAAAATTAAGTGTATTTATTCATGGCCAAATTCATGCTAGTTTACTGAATTTCTTAATCTTCTTCTGGTAATATAAGGAAAAGCTGCATTATAATGAATTTAGAGTCAAGATCTCCATGTACATGCAAAGCATATGTTTTTCAAAATTTTAGCTAACTAAAAAATCTGAACATCCAATTGTCTTTTGACCACAATGTATTAAATAACATGAATCCGCTGCTAATGAGAACTTTGCCTGATTTAACTTAAATATTTCACTTCAAAACATAATTTACTAAGAGCCACACACGAAGTGTGCGGGCATGTAAGTAGTTGGAAAAAGTATATGGCTTAAATTATCCTGTTGATTTGCTAGATAAGATAAGTTTTTTGCCTAGCACATTGAGGGAAATGCGTTTAAAATTTTGAAAATAGAATACACTATACTTTTGGTTGACCTAAGGCATACCTACCTATAATTAGATAATTATGCATATAGTTTTTGAGAGAAAACAAGTAACCATTATTTTGAAGTTTATTTGCAAAAGCAAATTGCCACTTTTTGGTTATTTAAGTGCAACAACATTCACGTAATAGTTTACTGGAGAGCCCCATGCGGAGTGCACGGCATTTGTGCTATCTTGCTTAAATTATCGTGTATTCGTTGAATGAGATGAGTCCGTTGTCTAGCCCGGCCCATTCCAAACCAACCCAACCCAAGTAAAATGATTTAAAACCTGCTAAGAGGACTTGAACCGAGAAGATACCAAGAGGTCAACATGTTCTTGGCCCATTTCATCTCCAGGGAGCGTGGGGCAATCTCGTAAGGCGTCTTGCCTAAGATAATGCCGCAAAATAATGGCTTTCAAAAGTGCAATAATGAAGAGAATAACTTACCGAATCTCTGAGGCAGACTTTTTTAGTCATTTTTTAACATTTTTTTTCTCTGGTAGTGGTCATTTTGTAATCAATTCATAAAACAATTCACCCATTTTCCGATGTAGACTTTTTCTAGTCATTTCAAATAATTATCTTCCGTAATGGTGAAATTTTTATTAATTCGTGTGTCCCATGTCTCATAAAAATATATTTATCATTTTTTTTATTTGCTAGAACCAATCAGATATGGGAAAAAATAGTGGGACAAAAGAGCATCTTTGGGAAAGAGGGCAAGTAAGGTTTTTTTTTTTTTTTTTTTTTTTTTGGGGGGGGAGGGGGGCAGCCAGGAAGGGTGGTGAGGAGACCCCGTGGCTCTCACTTCGTTTTCTTCCTCATGTGCATGTGCATACCACTCTCAAACCGGGTGGAGGGAGTAAGTCAACGATGCCAGTCAAAACCTATTGGCTTGGCCTTGGCATTATGCATCCATCATTGACGGTCAAACTTGGACATTGTGTCCATTTGGCGAGGGGGGGGTGCAGCAGCTGGGGAGGGTGGTGAGGAGACCACATGGATCTCACTTCGTCTTTTTCCTCCTGTGCATGTGCGTGCCACTCCCAAACAAGGTGGAGGGAGTAAGTCAATGATGTCAATCAAAGCTTGTTGACTTTGTATTGGTATTATTCATCTATCATTGATGGTCAAACTTGGATATCGTGTCCATTTGGAGGGGGAAGGTGGGTGGCCGGGGGGTGGTGAGGAGACCACGTGGCTCTCACTTCGTCTTCTTCTTCCTATGCATGTGCGTGCCACTCCCAAATAGGGTGGAGGGAGTAAGTCAATGATGCTTGTCAAAGCGTGTTGGTTTGGCCTTGGCATTATGCATCAATCATTGATGGTTAGACTTTGACATCTTGTCCATCTGGGGAGGGGGCCGGCTGGGGAGGGTGGTGAGAAGACCAGTGGCTCACACTCCATCTTCTTCCTCCCATGCATGTGCGCATCACGCCCAAACAGGGTGGAGAGAGTAAGTCAATGATACTCGTCAAATCCTATTAGCTTGGCCTTGGCATTATGCATCCATTATCGAAGGTCAAACTTGGACATTGTGTCCCTCTAGGGGGAGGCGGCAACCAGCCGGGGAGGGTGATGAGAAGACCACGTGGCTCTCACTTCATCTTCTTCATCCTGTGCATGTGCGTGCCACTCCCAAACTGGGTGGAAGGAGTAAGTTAATGATGCCTGTCAAAGGTTATTGGCTTGGCTTTCGTATTATGCATCTACCATTGATGTGCGTGCCACTCCCAAATAGGGTGGAGGGAGTAAGTCAATGATGCCAGTTAAAGCATGTTGGTTTGGCCTTGGCACTATGCATCCATCATTGATGGTTAGACTTGGACATCTTGTCCATTTGGGGAGGGGGCCGGCTGGGGAGGGTGGTGAGAAGACCAGTGGCTCACACTCCGTCTTTTTCCTCCCATGCATGTGCACGTCACTCCCATACAGGGTGGAGAGAGTAAGTTAATGATACTCGTCAAATCCTATTGGCTTGGCCTTAGCATTATGCATCCATCATCGATGGTTAAACTTGGACATTGTGTCTCTCTAGGGGGAGGTGACAGCCGGCGGGGGAGGGTGATGAGAAGAACACGTGGCTCTCACTTCGTATTTTTCCTCCTATGCATGTGCGTGCCACTCCCAAACTGGGTGGAAGGAGTAAGTCAATGATGCCTGTCAAAGCTTATTGGCTTGGCTTTCACAATATGCATCTATCATTGATGTGTGTGCCACTCCCAAATAGGGCGGAGGGAGTAAGTCAATGATGCTTGTCAAAGCATGTTGGTTTGGCCTTGGCATTATGCATTCATTATCGATGGTCAGACTTGGACATTATGTCCCTCTAGAGGGAGGGGGCAATCGGCTGGGGAAGGTGGTGAGGAGACCACGTGGCTCTCACTTCATCTTTTTCCTCCTGTGCATGTGCGTGCCACTCCCAAATTGGTTGGAGAGAGTAAGTCAATGATGCCTGTTAAAGCCTATTGGCTTGGCCTTGGCATTAGGCATCCATCATTAATAGTTAGACTTGGACATTGTGTCCCTCTAAGGGAAGGGGGTAGCCGGTCGAGGAGGGTGATGAGGAGACCACGTGGCTCTCACTTTGTCTTCTTTCTCCTGTGCATGTGCGTGCCACTCCCAAACTGGGTGGAATGAGTAAGTCAATGATGCCTGTCAAAGCCTATTGGCTTGACTTTCACATTATGCATCCATCATCGATGTGCGTGCCACTCCTAAATAGGGTGAAGGGAGTAAGTTAATGATGCTGATCAAAGCGTGTTGGTTTGGCCTTGGCATTATGCATCCAGCATTGATGGTTAGACTTGGACATCTTATCCATCTGGGGAGGGGGCCGGCCGGGGAGGGTGGTGAGAAGACCATGTGGCTCTCACTCTGTCTTCTTCCTCTCATGCATGTGTGCATCACTCCCAAACACGGTGGAGAGAATAAGTCAATGATACTCGTCAAATCCTATTGGCTTGGCCTTGGCATTATGCATCCATCATCAATGGTCAAACTTGGACATTGTGTCTCTCTAGGGGGGTGATGAAGAGATCATGTGGCTCTCACTTTGTCTTCTTTCTCTAATGCATGTGCGTGCCACTCCCAAACTGGGTGGAAGGAGTAAGTCAATGGTGCCTGTTAAAACCTATTGGCTTGACTTTCACATTATGCATCCATCATCGATGGTCAAGCGTGGACATTGTGTCCATCTGTTGGGAGGGGGGGCAGCCAAGGAGGGTGGTGAGGAAACCGCGTGGCTCTCACTTCGTCTTCTTCCTCTTGTGCATGTGTGTGCCGCTCCCACATAGAGTGGAGAGAGTAAGTCAATGATGCTGGTTAGAACCTATTGGTTTGGCCTTGGCATTATGCATCCATAATTGGTGGTCAAACTTAGACATCGTGTCCATCTTGGAGGGGGGGGAGGGGGAGGTGGGCGGCTAGGGAGGGTGGTGAGGAGACCATGTTGCTCTTACTTCGTCTTCTTCCTCTTATGCATGTGCGTGCCACTCCCAAACATGGTGGAGGGAGTAAGTCAATGATGTCGGTCAAAGCTTGTTTGCTTGGCCTTGGCATTATGCATCCATATTGATGGTCAAACTTGGACATTGTGTCCATTTAAAGGGGACGGCCGGGGAGGATAATGAGGAGAACACATGGCTCTCACTTCATTCTTCCTCCTATGCATGTGTGTGCCACTCCCAAATAGAGTGGAGGGAGTAAGTCAATGTTGCCGGTTAAAGTCTATTGGCTTGGCCTTGGAATTATGCATCCATCATTGGTGGTCAAACTTGGATATCGTGTCTATCGCCCGAGGGGGGGGGGAGGCGGATGGCCAGGGAGGGTGGTGAGGAGACCATGTGGCTCTCACTTCACCTTCTTCCTCTTGTGCATGTGCGTGCCACTCCCAAATAGGGTGGAGGGTGCAAGTCAATGACGCCGGTCAAAGCCTATTGACTTGGCCTTAGCATTATGCATCAATCATTGATGGTCAGACTTGGGCGTCGTGTCCATTTAGGTCTATGAATGCTGAGGGTAAAAGCCACAAAAAATCTCAAATTTTGCCTATTGTGACATTTTTATACCAAACTTTTTTTTATATGATGCTTAAAATCTCAAATTTGTACTTATATGACACATTTATTCTAAACTTATATAATATGGCACATTTAACTCAAAACTTTTTTCTTATATCTATGTGGCACATTTAACCTAAACTTGTACAGTGTAGCATATTTTTTCCAAACTTTTTATTGTGACACTAAAAATCCTAAAATTATATCCATATGACACATTTACCCCAAAAATTTGATGTCACACAAAAATTTTGGTATTTTTGGTGTCACAGAAAAGAAGCTTAGGATAAATGTGTCACATAGATAAAAATTTGGGGTGAATGGGTTACACGGGTACAAATTTAGGATTTTTAGTGTCACAAAAAATTAAGATAAATACGTCATAGTGAGCAAAGTTTGGGACTTTTTGTGGCCTTTTCCTTTTCAAGAAAGAACTTATTCGAAAGTGGTTCTAAACTTTGGACCTAGATATAGTCCTCTAGGTTCTGAATAAAATGAAAGCTTGGGTTATGACACTCTCTAAGAACTATAATTTGAAAAACAATACAAGGGCATACTATAATCTATAGTAATCATCTCATAGACAAAATTAGCTATATGGATTCATCGCCAAATTCATGCTCATTAACCAATTTTCTCAATCTTCTTATGGTAACATAAGTAAAGCTCCCATTATAATGTAGAATCAAGATCTCCATGTCCATATAGTGCTATACTTTTGGACAATTTAGTAAGCCAAATATATTTGCACATCAAGCTGGCCTTTAACCACAATATGTGCCTTTAAATAAATTGAATTCTAATTAGAAGAATTTTGCATAATATAGCTAAAATGTATCACTTTGCAATATAATTTACTTAAGGGCCGAAATGGAGTGCACAAGCATATAAATAGTTGGAATAGGTTTTCATATTTCTAACTTAGATGAGTCCCTCACCTAGCTTAGCCTAATCTAATCCAATCCAATCCAACCTAAATAACACGATTCAAAACCTCCGAGAAAACTTGAACCCTGGAGTTACCATTGGGATCGCATGTTCTTGGCTTGTCCCGTCTTTAAGTACTCAGACAATCCTATAAGATGCCTAGCATATGATAATGCCGCAAAGTGGTGGCTTTCAAAGGTGCAAGATTTTTTTTTTTTTTAAGTAGTTGACCTAATCTCTCACATCGCGTATGGTCATTTATAAACATTTTTCTTCGATGGTAATAACTTTTTAATTATTTTTCTTTTTGTATGACCAATATTTTATCAATTTCTATACAAATTCACCCACTCTAAAAGACTTCTTTTGGTCATTTTAATTATTTTTATTAGGTGATGGTGAATTTTTTTATATTAATTCTTGTTCTGCGAGCCTCATAAAATTATATTCATGTTTTTCTTGAGATTGGTGAGAACCTTAAGGAGGTGGGGGACAAAGAGCATCTTCGGGAAGGGTTAATACTCTGAAAAACTCCAAGCTGATACATTTATGACAAATTTACCCAAAACTATTTTTTTGACCGTGAAAAATCCCAAACCGGTACATTTGTGACAAATTTACTTCAACAACCATAAAAACCTAAACCAGTACATTTATGACAATTTTACCAAAAACTAATTTATTCGACCGCAAAAAACCATAAATTGGTAAATTTGTGACAAATATACCCTCCGTTAAATTAAATCAATATCACAAAAGAATCACAAAAATTGTAAACTATGAAAAACGGAACGTAACATCTCAAATTGGTATACCAGTCAATTGTCATGTGTCATTTAACTTAATTATTTGACAATAATATTTAACAAAAATTAATAGAGGGAAAATTTGTTACAAATGTACCGGTTAGGGGTAAATTTGTCAAATGTATACCCATTTGGGGTTTTAGGTGGTCAAAAAAATAGTTTGGAGTAAATTTGTTATAGGTGTACTTTGGTTTGGAGTATTTATGGATATTAACCCCTTTAGGAAAGAGGAATGTTGGGGACAAGAGCTCGCGGATCTCATTTCGTTGCTTCCTCATGTGCATGTGTGTGCCAAGGTCAGCGCCTTTTGTGCCTCCCAATCGTAGTTTTTTTTTTTTTTTCGACACATCGGGATGGGGTTGAAGATGACATGGTTGACATGGGATGAGCGGCTTTTGGAACAAAGACAAAGTCCATCAAATTTTTGGCGCAGATGCATGTGGTTCTTACTCCAGTGGTTCAATTATCATAATCCCATGGCTCTCATTGCATCATCTTCCTTTCGTGCATGTGCGTGCCAGTGTCAGCATCTTCGTCTTCCACGCCTCCCAAACGTAGTTTTCTTCCTGACATTCCGGGGTGTGGTTGGAGATGACATGGTCAACATGGAACGTGTGGCTTTTCAAACAAGACGAATTCCGTCAGATTTGGCAGAGATGCACGTGATTCTTATTCCTATGATTCAATTATCAGAATCCCATAGGGCAATATAGACCAATCAGTTCGTGTGATGCCTCCCAAAAGATCATCTTATAAGGTGCTAGAAAATAGTAATCTGGCTGATTCTTAATTAGATTCTACGTCCTTTCCGAAGTTGTTTCATCATTTGTCAGCATGCTTTTCGCGAAAGCAACTTTTGCAAGGATTCTTTGGCTAAAGCTAGAACGTGCACTGAGGAAGCTCCTTCTATGGGTCTCTGCCCACTTCTGCAAGCTGATTTAGCGGGAGCGTGGTATCTTTGCTTATTCATTTTTATTTTCTTTTTTCCTTCTTCAGATGTACATTAAAAAAATTCTTCAGATGTACTAAAAAAGAAAAAGAAAAAGAAAAGAAAATGAAAACAATCACAAGCAAAGCGCAATGATAAACAAACAAGGGCCGGTGCAGGAACAGTCGAATATGCCTCTGGCAAAGATTCCTTGTTTGGTGCTATAGATGTGAATTTTTTTTAAAAAAAGAAAACTAAAACAAAAACCCTTGTGCCATGCACGAGATATTATAACATAAATAAAGTCGTAATTTTTCATAATTTTAAAATAGACGTAAAATTTATGAAGGATGAATAAGTAAGAAGTACATTTAAACTTCCGAATAAAGTCGGTTTTTGTTTTATTTTTATTCAATTTTATATCACTCTAAAGGAAAAAAACATGTGGCTGCAGCAATTGAATGTCGAATTTCTTTGGTCATGTGAATCTATTAACTTACTCATGCCATTTACGCTTGAAAAAATTGGATATGCTTATGTTTTGTTTGTTTTGTAATAAATGAATAATATGAAAAATATTTTCCTGAAAATAATTGCTTATATTGCTTATAAAAATGAATGAAAGAAATTTTTTTCTTCATTGTCCACAAAAATATTTAAATTTAATTTGTTGTCGATAATGAAAATATTTTCTTATTGACTAATTATTTCAAGTGATATAAATGATCATTTTTAGGAAAAAGTTTTCCAAAATTTTCATTTTTTGTGAAATAAATGGATCCTTAGTTGATCAAAATTTTCTTTATAATACATTTCTTTTTGACTAGTGTTGTAAAATTAATGCTGAAATTCACAGCATCTAGTAATTAAGTCAATGTGAAATTATTAGAGAAATATACTAAGAATAATAAAGGATACCGTAGATTTATGTGGTTTGGTACGAGTGTTGGTACCTACTCAATGGGGAGAGTGAGAATTACAATCACTCATAAGCTCGACTATTTTACATACTTAGATTAATTCCAAACACATAGTATTTAAAAATAAATAACTCAATTGGATGTAAACTCTAAAAACAAATTAATTTCCGTGTGTCTTGCTCCTATGCGTGGCCGAAGAACAAATTCTTAAACTCTTTCGTGCGTCCAATAAAGAGTCGTCTGTTCGGCTCCTTGTTAATCCTTCTTGGAGTCCACCGTGCGGCTTAAACAAGAGCTGCCCTTTTCTTTTTGTCTTTCTCGTGCTGACTTTTTTATTGAACAAGGAAGAGACGTCCATTTCTTGGTCAAATACTCAAAACATGGATAAAAGAAGTAATCGCCGGATATCTTGTGCTGAACCTTGGACTTATATATACATATATAGAGGCAAATTCGAGACATCATTTAACAGCTAATACTTAAGAATCCAATACTTAGATAATGATAATATATCATACATATATGTGAGTCATAATATCGCAAGATATAAACTAAAAAATCTCGTTAAGAAAGATTACGAATGTCTGAAAAGGTCAGCATATTAATCGTATAGTAAATGTTTTCATTAATTATAAGCATCCTTAAGGACATCTTGGAAATAAAATACACTTTTATTTTGTTAGTTAGATTGATCACAGTACTCCGTTGGAATCAGAAAGTTGTCTCTTTTTTATTGTGCATGTAATCACAATTTTTCGTGCAAGATATAACACAACGTATTTGGTTAGATTACTACATATATAGTTTTCATACTAGTTAAATTAGATCAATGATTAAGAGAACCAAGCAATAATCAGTTTCAGTTTTATTTGTAAAAGCAATCACTTCCAATTTTGGGTAATATAGGTGCCACAACATTCACAAACATATTGTACCTTTGAAGAATTTTTGTTAGATGGTCAGATGCAGCATCAAATTTTTCGTTCTAGTTTTAAAATTGACATAGAAGAACAAGATTTCACCCTTTACTGTTGATCAAGGAGAGTACTAATAAAATGAACGATCAAGAAAGGAACTAAAACTCATACTCTGACGACTTGAAGTTATCTTGCAGATCAATCAAATAAACTGTGTAATACTTACACCGAGTCAAATCCAAAGCTAACATGTACGAACAAAATTGCAGGAAATTGACATGCGTGCAAGACAATAAAAAGTATGGTGAAGGCCAGGAAAATGGAAGAAGAATGTAAATTGAAAATTCAGAATAGAAGCGAAAATTCAAATTTGGCCATGCCCCTAGTAGCCCTTATTGCAGGAAGATCAGTTGACATGCTTGATGAGTTAAAAATTAGAATTAATGGGATAGGAGCGCTAACTTCCTCCGTAGCCAAACCTCATCCACCGATAACTTCCTTGCTTCTGTCGGACCGCCACATTGCTACGGTCTCTGATTCATCATCGAATGCCGATGTGATGTCCGTCAGCCTAGAACTGTGGTGTTGTCTCACATCTGTTGACCGATGCCATGCCCTTGGGTAGTTCCAATTATCGAGATGGGAACATCGCCATCTAGTTTGAGGTTTTGGGGATTGTATGATTGGCGATCGGTTACAATCAGCTGAGAAATATCAGTGTATTCTAGAAGTAGGACCTGCAAAGACGATAATCCCGTAATGTTGCATTCACCTTTCAAACATCTACAGCCTGAGAAATCTCTCTCTTCTAGACTCTCCAGATTCCTAATGCCCCCAGGAAATTCTCCCAGAAAAGTGCGAGCCATCTTTAATACTTTCAAGTTTCTCAAATCCTGAACAGACGAAGGTAGTTTGTCAACTACCGTGTCCGAAAGATCCATGACTTGCAGCTTTTTAAGGTCTCCAATGGAATCCGGCAATTTCCACAAGCTCCTGCAGTTTCTCAGAGATAGTGTCTGGAGATTCTCCAGCAATCCGATAGAACAAGAGAGCTCACTCAATTCAGTCTCGTCCAATGCTAGGTACGAAAGAGATTTCAAGTTACCAATTGAATTGGGTAGAGACAAGAATTTACAGTTGCAAGCACTCAGAATTTTAAGCTTCCCATAGGAACCCTCGGGGATATCAATTGCTTTAATGGAAGTTCCATCGATGTAAAGCTCTTTCAAAGCTTCCAAGGAACCTAGATCTTCTGGCAGCTCTTGCACGAAGCTGCAGAACTTGATATTCAAAGAAACTAAATTCCTTAGCTTGCTAATGGACCTCACAACACACGTAGGTAATGTTGAGCAACATTCCAGGTTTACTCTCTCTAAGTGTACAGGAGCATGGGAAAATGGTGATTTAGTTAGCCAACGACAATCTCTTAGGATCAAAACTTTCAAGTTTTTGGCCCTCTGCAAAACAAAAGAATAATATAAAAGCCTTGTTTCTGCAAGCTATTGTCAAACTGGATGCAAAAGAAGATGCGCAGGTATGTCATCATACCTTCATAATTTAATTCCAGCACTGCCAATTGCCGGAGGTACTCCCAGACAAATCAAGAACGATCAATCTTGACATATCTAGAGCAAGTAGACTGGAGATATCGTTGCACCCTTGCCATTCAAGCCACTTCAACCTTCGAAGGAAAAAATCCTCTCTGGACCTCTTTGCACTCTGCTTATATGCTTTCACAATAGCGTGGTTTATTTTAAGATACCTAAGCTTCGAGAACTCACAAAAAAATCTACATATAGGAAATAAATGGGGTTTGTCGAATGAGGCACTAAGGGCTCTAACTGCAGCATCCTGCCAATCCTGGAAAAATGGTAAAATGAGAAAGTGAAATAGGAGTGCATTCACAATAATCTCTGAAAATAGAATGAGTATTCAAAAGAAGTACTTTAATTCAGACTAAAAAAGAGACCTTCTTGTCTTCAAAATTTACCTTGCTTTTGTTCAATACTGGTTCGATATCCTCCTGATTCCATAGCCTGCTCCGCTTGAAAGGTTCACTTGGATTTTCCTCGTTGACAATATCCCTCCCAAGGACTTTTAGTTGATTATTCATCCACAGTTCATTGTTTTCTCTGGTTTTGACCAAAGACAAGTCATGAAGCTCATCAATTCCTCTATAAGGATCATATTTACAAGCTTCCCACATGTAAGAGGGTATTGTTTTGTCCTTTCCCACAAAAAAACACGCTATATCAAGAAATATCTCTTGGGCATTTTTTTCTAAATCTTCATATCTTCTCTTCAGAATTCGTTTTACTTCCTCAGTGTAAGGCTCTCGTTTCAATCTATCCAATGCCTCCTTCCAAAATTCTATGGGCTTTCCACGTAAAAATGAACCAACCACCTCAATAACTAGAGGAATTCCTCCAGCAGCCGAAATAATTTCACATGTCAAAGAGGAGAATTCCTTTTTAAGAGGTTTTTCTCTAAGAACACTACAAAATAGCCGAAAAGCATGGTCACTATTCATTTGTTTTAGCTCGTACTTTTCAATGTGGATGACATCAAGACTGTTAACAGTATTGCTGCTTGTAGAGGTCACAGGCACCTGATTATAGTCGTCAACAAGATTACTTCTCCTAGAGATCACGATGATCCTGCTTCCTGGACTGAACCAACTTAGATCTCCGGCTAGTGAATTGATTTGTTTAAAATCACTAACATCGTCAAGAATAATGAGAACTCTTAGATCTCCAAATTTGTACTTGATAAATTCGGTACCTTCAGCAGGAGATTTGAATGTGTATGCTCTCTTTTGGAGGCCACTAACTAAATCTTCTTGGAGAGACAGGAGCCTCGTTTGCTCAACCTCTTTAAGGAAACTCTTACCTTCGAAGAGGTGACCTATTTTGTTGTAGACAACCGTGGCAAGAATTGACTTTCCAATTCCTGGAAGGCCCAATATCTCAACCACACGTTTTCCTGTCACTGTTTGCCCTCTAATTACTTCTCCATTTTCATAGCCAACGCCAAGTTTTCTCATCACCTCTTGCACAGGTTGATCCGTCCCCACTAAATGTGCCGTCACATATAAGTCATCCTTCCTCAACAACCGGCGGACCGTGGAAACAACCTCATTTATAAGTTCACGCTGCCTGCCAAAGGGAAAAGAGGAAAGAGTAAGATGTGAAAAGTAACAACTGCTCGGATAATACACCAAGCAGAAGAACAGATGCATTGACTTTTTTCTTTTCTTAATTTCATACTCGATGACCACTGTTGGAAAAGTGTAAAGAAGCATAGAAATCTTGATTTCGTATCACCCGCTGGAATTTCTCCAATTCCCATCCTCGTTTTCTTGAAACACTATGCAGAGCCTTCTTCCAGTTGTTTATAGTCGTTGACGTCACTCCATCGGCCTCATGGTCGCGGAAGGACTGCCGATAACTCTCCTTTTGTTCACCGACCACTGAAGGGGAGACGTCGTAGAAAATGGGCATGATTGTCCTGTCACACTCCACCATTTTCTCTAGCTCCTTCAGACAACTCTTACTGGAAGCGAAATGTTTGGAGAAGATGGGAATGCAGATCTGCGTGTGCCCAATCACTTGTAAGATCTTAGGCATGATATGTTCTCCGATCTCGATCCCACGATGATCGATAAATGCAATGATCCCTGAATCAGCGAGGCCTTCGTAGAGAAATTCAACGAAGCCACCCCGAATATCTCCTCCTCTGAAACTGAGAAAGGCTTCGTAACGGCAAACATCGGGCCATTTAGTCGATGGAAGCCCCAAGTGGTTATTGCAGATATCCATGAGTGAGAAGCTCAAGAAAAGGCGTAAAGACCAGGTGATTTCCTCGGGCAGGGGGACAACTGGGAGATCGCTCGAGGAAGAGAAGAAGCTAACAGACCTGCTCCGGTCGAAGAAGCTTACGTACCAAAGCTATGGAATCTTTCAAAGACAACTAGCTATATGTATTCATTGTCCAATTCATGATAATTAACTAATTTTCTCGATCTTCTTGTAAAGTAAGGAAAAGTTGCATTATAATTAAAAGAAAAAAGAAAAATAATTAAAAACTCAATTTAAAAAAAGAAAAACGAAAAACGAAAATAAAAAATAAAAATGAAAGAAAAAGTTGTTTGGTGAAAGAAGATATGAAAAATATTTTCCCTACTTGAAAAAGTGGAAAATATTTTTTTTTCATTAATGGAAAATATTTTCCTTAATCAATTTATTTTCCATAAACTGAATCTTGAAAAATTCAGAAAATATTTTTCTTGAAGTTATTTTTTGCGAAACAAACGAAATAATAACAAGTGATTTACCTCAAAGTCTCGCGTGCTAGAATTTCCTAACGTTTGTGACTTTTTATGGGATACCGTCAACAACTTGAATTTATTATAAATTATTTATCCTTAGTAACTTACGTCCATCATCGTACCATTGCTCCGTAGTTCGTAAATATATCGTGTACAGTAATTTTACCCGAGCAACAGCAAGTCTGAAAATCTGGTAATGAGTTATTTCTCTTGAATTTTCGTAAATGATTACTTTTTTTTTTGGGTGGAATTTGTCTTCTTAAGCTGGGATGGAACGACCGTTAAGGCAAACCCGAACGGTTCACTTGGCCGTTCTCTGAAAAACCCAGGTAGAGTGAAAACTGGACGACGAAAGATTGAATTGAAGTCGGAAACTACTATGGCTGATTCCCGAAGCAGAAAACGGAGAGAAGTCGCGCCCAGTTTTGGCCGAGAAGGCGAGTCAAGAAAACAGGAGAAGCTAAAATCAGGGGCAGAATCGAGTGTTGCTGAATTATCTGACCTCGTCGAAGATAAACCAGCGAGGCTGAATCAAGATGATGTGATCCTGAGTTACATTGGATCGGATAGTCCCATTGGATTCGTTGGTTCCCTTTGTCGCTGCTTGGAAGCTGACGGAATTCGCGTTTTCAGAGTTGGCGACATCCCATCTATTCTACCCGAAGAGCTTCGGCTATCGGTCTCCAGCTCCAACATCTACATACCTATCTTTTCAACAGCCTATGCTAATAGCCCTCAGTGCCTTGAGACGCTCGCACTCATGGTAGAGCATTCGTCTAGATCAGGAGGGAAGAAAGAGATCCTGCCCGTTTTCTACCATGTGGAACGGTCTGATGTGCAGCTGGACCAAAAATCACGCTACAGAGACGTCCTGGACGAGCACAAGCAGGAATTTGGGGGAGAGAAAGTCAAGCTGTGGGAGAAGGCTCTTGTGGGGGCTGGTAAAATCAAGGGATGGGAACGAAGCTCATATAAAATGTATGTTGCATTAAATCTGTCTTCTTTTCTTGTAGGTTTCTTCTGATTTATTTGCTCAATCGACGGAGGTAATGTCGAGAATGTCAGGAAAGGAAGCCCAACGACATTTTCCCAGCAAAAAAAGCAAATATTGGTTGACTCTGGTGTATTCTAAATTGTTTTGCTCACTTGCTTGGGTTTATGATTGTTACCGAGCCTGTTTCAAAGCTTTATGGGGACTAAACTAGAGAAAAAAAGAGGAAATTATTGATGGGAATTACTGGGTTAACATTTTCAATTCCCTCTTCTTCCTTTTTCAGGCCAAATCTTTCTCTCGAATTGACCCTGTTTACACTACATATCTGAGTTTGGCTCAGTGAACTATCTTTAAAACTTCATTCTGTTCAGCCACATAATCGTGTAATTCTGTAATTCAACCCATGGTTGAGTGATATTTTCACTCGGTGGCAAACTGTGAGAATATAATCCATTGTTTGGACCAAATACTTGCTGCAATAGCATTATGCAACGTTCACACAATTACTACACATCAGCGTGTATGTTTATATCTTTACATCAGGTAAATTATGTTCTGCATAAAGTTTCAGTGATCTTTTAGCTCATTGATTGCCATTCACTATGTAGTGCGTTGGGTTAACATTTTTATGAGCCATTTGAAGTTTCAGTGATCTTTTAATGGTTTGGAACTGAGATTTTTTCTGCCTTGGCAGTGAAAAGGAACTTATCACAGCCATCGTTGGAGAAATTTTGTTTAAGTTGATGATAGCACACAATCATGTGTCTGAGGATCTATCCACTGGTGATAATCCCATGTTATCTGACAGGACCTCGGTATATTTCTTCGCTCACATTCTCTTCTCGTCTCGAGTACTCTCTCCTAAAGACTGTAACTGTTGATGAAGCTAGTTTCAGCTCGAGTGTGTTTTACATCAAATAGATAAAAAGTCTAATTACCACGAAATATTTTTACGTCATTTTTACAGTCGTTGTAAAGTTAGAATATGATATAAAAAGGAAGGCAAACGCATGAAGTGAACCTCCAAGATAATGCAAGTCATCGTCTTAACTCTGAAGTAGCTTGCATATACTTCAATTTTTTCAGTAGCTAATTACCCTTGATTTTAGCCATTATGGATCTTGAACATCTAAATGAGATCTCATGGTAAACTCCTGCTTAATTTATCACTGTGGCAACTCAGAGATGCTCTCTGATAAGGCTGGTCATCACCTTTCTGTGCTTCCTTTTGCAAAGGACAAGAAACGGGTGTGTGTTAAGCCAGATTAGGCTTTTTTATGTTTAGTAAGCCAGTTTGCTTACTAGATTTTTCCATAATAGAGACAGCGCATAACTTTAGCTTAAATGAGATGCATGTAGTGAATGATTGTGTGGAGGAACTTCAGAGGAGTTTATCTTCAACAACCTGTCTTCTGTGTCAGCTAAATATTAGTTACAACATCTCAACCAGCAAGGCATATAATTGATTGGCAGGCACAATCAAAGCACATGTCTCAGAGAATGGCATTTTCATCTGGAACTTACAGTGCCACATCTGTATATTTCTTCATTTCTCCTCTTATCTAACATTCTCCTAAACTTAAGTACCTTTATAGGAGCTTGAAGACAGTGAAGAATCGAAAATAATGGATTTATTGGAACTGGAAGTAAGCGATGTAGGAATTGTTGGAATCCATGGGAGAGATGGCATTGGAAAGACTGCTCTTGCCAAGATCATATATGATAAAATATCCCTTCGCTTTGACGCTTGCAGTTTTCTTGCTGAGATTGAAGAAACAACACGGCAACCTGGAGGTGTTCACTATCTTCAAACCAAGTTGATCTATAATATTTTAAAAAGAGAGCATGAGGTTGCTTCTGCTTTCGAAGGAGTACAATTTTTCAAAGAGATATTTAGGAGTATGAAAGTTCTTATTGTTCTTGATGATGTGGAGAAGGCATCCCTCCTCAAGAGGTTTGTAGGAGCTGAGCTTGATTGGTTTGGCTGTGGAAGTAGAGTAATTGTCACCTCAAAAGAAAGCAGAGTTCTTCAAGGGTTTGTTGCTCGAGGGTTGGCTCATACTTACAATGTTAATCTGATGGATGGTAATCGAGCTTTCAACTTTTTCTGGCAGTATGCTGCAACTGGAAAGAGCGATGAACTACGATCTTATGTTAAAATTGCAATTGAAATAGTGAAGGCTGCGATGGGACTTCCACTACTTGTCAAAGTTTTTGGTTCTTTTTTGCAATATAAAGGACTGGAAGAATGGATTAAATTCAAAGATCTCATGCAACAATTTCAGGAAGATTACCAGGAGATTCTGAGTATAATTTATGATACTTTAGGTAAAAGTCTAAAGCTGATGTATCTTAATCTTGCAAGTTTTCCCCCGGATGTGGATTGTCGGATTGCCTCACTCGTGTGGTGTCAGCTTCCTCGTCCTCCTTGTCCTCCTCGTCCTTCTCATCCTCATCTTCCTCATCCGATCATTCAGCCTCATCATTTTAATCATCCTGTCAGTGTCCTTTGTCAAATGTCCCTAATAGAAATCGACGAGAATAAGTTAGGCATGCACAGCATGCTCAGGTGCCTTGCCAGGGAGATTGTCCACGAACGTTTCCACGATCCAGGAACAGGTGCTGAATTGTACGGTCCTGCCATAGCCCAGGACAGGAAGAAGGGGAAAAGGGTACGTTGGGGGAAAAAAGTAGCATTTGAGCTTCTATATGTTTTTCGATTTTCTTTACCTCATGGGAGTTTAGGCATCCATAGTAACTATTTCATTGTCTGATGACTTTCACGTTTCTTTTGTTGACTTTTTCGGTCCTTCATACAGAAAAGAGACCACCTGGAAACTAAAGAGGCAGGCTGTGAGATCCTGCCGAGCACGACTTTTCTCAGCTTGGGTCGTGCCAATATTGGTAGACAATTTGCAGGTGCCTTGTTGAACGTTCGGTGGCTTCAGTGGCAAGGGTGCCCTCAAGATGCGATCAGCATGCATTTAGAGAAAAATGAGAACCTAGTCATTCTTGATCTTTCCTGGAGTAAGGTTACAGAGTCCTGGGGAGGTTGGAATAGAATAAAGGTGGGTTTATAGCTCATTTGTTGTTGTCTTCGTGTTTGCCCTTAAGTACATTGAGAGTTCTACGTCATATGAACTTTTTTCCCTGTTTTGCAGATGGAGTGTTTGAAAGTCTTGAATCTTAAAGGTTGTACGGACCTATTAGTTACCCCCAGCTTCTCTTGTTGCCCAAATTTGGAGATACTGATCCTTAAGCGATGTTCTCGATTGGTTCATTTAGATTCTTCAATTAATGATTTGAAGTCCTTGGTTACCTTGAATTTGAAGTTTTGCTCTGAACTTAGCATGTTGCCAGTGAAAATGGATGGGCTGAATGCTTTGGAAGAGCTCCTGATTGATGGCACTTCTGTACGAGAACTTCCTACATCGATAGGCAAATTGGTTCGACTGCAAATTCTTAGTGCCACTAATTGCTTGTCATTGGTTCGTTTTCCTGGTTCATTTTGTGAACTTAAAGCTCTTTCAGAGCTAGCCTTGGATAACGCGAAAATTCTTGAACTCCCCGAGTCAATAGGAGACTTGGGATATCTTAGACGCTTGTCTTTGAAGGACTGTCGTGGGCTTGGAAAGCTTCCGGAATCCATTGGCAAATTGGGGCACTCATTAGAAAAGTTGGATATTTCAGGTACGGGTGTTTCGAGTTTGCCCGATTCAACTAAAAACTTGCGGAGATTGAAAGTGTTGAAAATGGATTCTTGTTTCATAAGAGAATTTCCTTATATTGGAAAGTTGATTTCCCTGGAA
Organism: Eucalyptus fibrosa; assembly: GCA_017140475.1. Lineage (NCBI taxonomy): Eukaryota > Viridiplantae > Streptophyta > Magnoliopsida > Myrtales > Myrtaceae > Eucalyptus > Eucalyptus fibrosa. The sequence continues at coordinate 11,095,970 of CM029511.1, forward strand.
GAAGTACATGCCTCCTGGTGCAGGAGTTTGGAGGGAATCTTTTCAAGTGATATTGTGTGCCTATATTCTCTCAGAGAACTGAGGCTTCGAGGTACTCGTATATCAAGCCTTCCATCAGAAATACAGTTCTTGCCAAGACTTCAGACTCTGGATTTGCTACACTGCGACTTTCTCAAAGAGTTGCCTACGCTTCCCCGTAACCTAACGAGCCTTGATGTCGATCACGACTTGAAGCAAAAAATGTTAGGATCTTCAAATTTCAGCCATTGGTGGCATTTATTGCAATAAGTAATACAGTGTTAGTTTGGATCAGATTGTTTGACTGTTGTCATTTGATGTGGTTCGTAGGGTTGGTTACATTATGCTCCTGGCAATTATGGAATTGTGTCAGCCTACTCTTCTCAATTGAATATGTTCCCACTTGCTTAAATTTCTAGTATTCATTTCAATGTGGTATATATGCATTGATTTAACATAGTCATGAATTTTTATGACTATCGGTAATATTTTCGTAGCAGCTACGATAATCTAACAATACATATGCATTGAATAAGAGAAAACACTCATGTCATTGCAAATTAACCATAGAGGAATGCTTTGTGCCGTTGGAAATTAGCTGTATTGTAATTTGTATATATTAGGCGTAAATTACTTTCCCAAACTATGACTGCGTTGCACAATAGCACTGATTTTTAGAAGTTACATATTATCCTCTTGGGCTTTGATTTTTGTTTTTGTCACTATTTTTTTCCCTCTGCATCGCAAATTAAACGTCCCTGAATAGGGACTTGCTCATTTTTCTTGACTAGAATAATCTCTACTACATGGTGAATGAAGTTAAGAAAATAGAAATGATGTATGACTAATGAAGTTAACAATGATACGGTTGAGTTTGTAAAGAAAAATAATTTAATCCATACTCAATTAACAAACTTAACGGAGATGTAGATTAAAAAAATTAGCCATTGCAGAAAAAATCAAAATTCAAAATTAACCCGTAACTTTTCAGAGCTCGGGATTTATTGTGCAACGGTATCAGAGCTCCGATTCATTTTCAAATTCGGGAGCTATTGTGAAATAATGCCTAATTATCCCCAATATTATGATTGTTTGGGCCACCAGAAACGGTTCACCTGTACAGTTGTCAGATTGTCCATAATACTCTTGGGATCATCATCAAGATGAAAAGTACAAAAATCCAAATGGGTTGGATCTATAAACCTATTAAACAATAAAGTCAGCGGTAGTTATCTAACAGAATACTTACCATTAAAGCACTTGTACATTCAACAGTTCAAATTTTAGATCAGTTGACAATTATCTCTGTTTTATCTATAAAATAGATGAGCTATATTGAGTTCAAACTTATTTTGGTTTCAGCTTTGGCTGCGTTTGTTTGTATTTCTTTTTCTTGTTTTTAAACACTTTTTCTGTTTTTTTTTTTTTTTTTTGGTAACCCAGGGAACCTCCGAACGCCGCTTCGCGGGGAGAGTAAACCCTGGGGAGACACGTGGGAACCACCACCCACGTGCCCCGGGTAAGTCACGGCTTGCACTTAAAGCTCGACGACGCCGTGAGTCGAACTCGGGTCCTTTGCGTTAGAGGTCCCTTGCTCAACCAACAACGCCACCACCGCGGGTGGTCTTTTTCTGTTTTTTTGTTCTTTTGTTCCCAGGAACAAAAAAGAAACAGAAACAAGAAACACAAATTTTGTGTTTCTTGTTTAAAACACTTTTTTTTTCTTTTTTCTCTTATTTTCTTGTTCTTTTTTCTTTTGGCCGGTCGCCAGCCTCGACCATGGCCGACAACCGGCCAACGAGGGCCTGCGGCCTCGCCCAGCCACGGCGAGGCTCGCCGTCCCCCGGCGAGGCCGACCTCGCGCTGGCCTAGGCGAACTCGATCTTGCCCAGATCCGGCGAGGCCGAGCTCGCCCAGTGGCCGGTGAGCCTCGGTCTCGCCTAGCGATGGCCCGGCGAGGCCGCGCCTCGCCCGCCGCTGGGCGAGCTCGGCCTCGCTGGATCAAGGCGAGGCCGACCTTGCGCCGGCCTGGGTGAGCTCGATCTCGCCCAGCGGCCGGCGAGCCTCGACCTTGCCGGATCTGGGCGAGTCGGCGTCGCCTGGCGGTGGCTCGGCAAGGCCGCGCCTCGCCGGATCAAGGCGAGGCCGACCCTCGCCGGCCGGTCGCCGGCCAAAAGAAGAAAAATGAAAAAATGAAAAAGAAAAAAGAAAAAAAGGAAAAATAAGAAAAAATAGAAAAAATAAAAAAATAAAAAAATAATCCAAATTTACCAAACATGTTTCTGTTTATTTTTTATTCGTGGAACAAGTTTACCAAACGCGTTTTTTTGTTCAAAAATTGTTCCCCGGAACAGAAACACTTTTTTCTATTTCTGTTCCTTGGAACAATTTTTAAACAGAAACGCAAACAAACGCACCCTTTGTATCTTTTCTTGAGCTGCCCATCAACAATTGTTGCAATCTTCGGTATGGAAAAATTATGTCGCTGGAAATTAACTGTAGAAATTATGTTTTACATCGTTGAAAATTAGTCGTATTGTACGTATTAGTTGCTGAAGAAAGCAATTAAACTTGTGAATGATCAGCATTTTCATAATGAAATATTTCATTTATAAATCTTTTGTGTTTGAAGCCCCAACTGGGACTACACATTCAAGTCACACTAACTGCATGTTCTTTTATAGGCAGCTCAACTGTTGGAGTGTAGATCATCAACGTGTTTGTTTTTGGTTAAAGTTTCAATTTGAACTATAGGTGATCGATTCCCGGATGGTTCTCAACCTAGTGATGCCAGACTTTCTAGAGTGAATCTTGGCCTAAAAGATAAAAACCTGCCCAAACTTATAAACCACATTACATCTCAGCATCAAAGGGTTGGTCTTGCTTCCTTTAGCGGGTGAAAAAAACCTCGCACAAATCTTGTCTACTCCTAGGACCGCATGAGGATATAAACCATTACTAGGTAGTTTAGTGTAGGAATTAGGATACGAATTTTAGAGGAAATAACATAATCGGCATCAAGATTTGTTTGGGTTTAAGGTAATTAATTTGGGGGAAGAAATGAATTTAAGGTAAATTAGTTATAATGTCCATAAAAGCATATGCCGTTCGATTTAACTTGACATAGGAAATGAAGTTTTCTATGTAGCACGTCACTCACAATATTGCATTTTGCACTCTGGCCACCAAAAAGTTAAAAAATCACATTTTGCATTTTGATTCATGATTGGGCGTCTTTTGTCCTGAATATCTGCTTATGCTCAGAAACGTATGCAGGGCATGGTTAAAGTTATGGGTTGAATACTTGATTCATTTCCTTCAATTGGGTTGCACCAATTTTGATGTTGGAGAAAACATCTTCTCGGATCATCCATCTTGCTAATGCTTCAATAAGTTATAAGAATCCCATTCAATGTATAAGTATCGACTGAGACAGGATAAGTAATGCTGTAAATTCTTCGATGATTTCTCAACTATCTAATTATTTTCCTTTTTACTTTTTGGACGTAACAAATAGATGATATCATTGGTCATTGAATGCAGCTCACTGGTGTGGTTAGAGATAGACCATCTTCATTCCGACCAAGGAACCTCATGAAGTCACATTTTCATTTTGAAATCTTGACGGAAGTTCATTTTTTTGTCGTTTGGCTAGAGCAACGATAACTTCATGTGGAGGACCGGCTTCCATATGGATAGCTAGGTAAAACAAAAGTCACATACCAACCAAAGTCATTCTTATCTATTTCCTCAAAGCTTTAAACTAATGGCATGTAATGGATCATATTTGACTCCATCAAGACAATTGAAATCCAATAGTACATGTTTCTAGACGGTTCATTCAAGGACACACCAAAAACACCTTCCTTTGGCTTTGGTTCTTGTCATGACCTACCCCTCGGGAGAGAGAATAGGTTTAGTGAGATTATCTAAAAGACGGGCCCAAGGCCATAATTAGGAGTGAGCTCTCCCAAATCCATATCTTGTGCGATATTAATGTGTTCGTAAAAATGTTTCAATGATGAGTCACTACTCACCTATTGAGGTAGGCTTAAAAACTAAGTAAAGCATGTGAGTGTACCTCACTTTTTATACAATCAGAGAGTTTGAGATTAAGGACTTGACTACACTAATAAACAATCAGTACCATTTTGGTACCTAATCTTATGTCTTTCAAAAAGATTTTCTGTCAAGTAGTCTAGATTGATTTTGTACCTATCTATTAGTATGTGAAGTGACCATGTGAGTGCGCAATTATTAACATAATAATCAATAACTAAAGTGACATTGAAAAAAATTACTTTAGGAGAGCAAGAATCTAGCATTGTCAAATAAGGAGCATGCCACCTCTAACTAAGCTAAATGGAAACCATAATTAACATAAGAAAAGTGTGTAATCAAGGGCATTTGTCTCTAAGGACAATTTAGCACAATTTTAGATACAAAAGGATCCCCTTTTTAAGAGAAGATCATCCAAAAACCATTTTAAAGCTTTTTGGGGAATTCTAAATTTTTTGGAATTTTTTTGGGATTTTCAAAAAAATTTATGAATTTTTTAGTTTTCCAAAATTTTAAAATTTTTTGATTTATTTTTGTATTTTTATGCAGTTATTGAATTTTTAAAATCTCTATGAATTATATTTAATACCTTATAAAATTTTTCTTTTTAAATTTTTTTAATGATTTTTATTAATTAATTAATGTTTTAAGAATTTTCATGATTTTCTTTTTATGAGTTTTAATATTGTTAAAAAAGAATTCGGACCAGGTCTCTTGGGTCCGACCCAGACCCTCTAGGTCCGTGTTGGGTCAAGAAATCGGACCGGCCCTAAGGCTTGGCCCGAATAAACCTATTTCGCCAGACCAAATATACCCGGCCCGACCACCTCTTCTAATTGCACAGCAATTTAAGCCCAAGTTTTCTGAAGCCAGACTAAAGCAAATCAGGCCCGAAGATCAACAGTCCAAATATAGCTCGAAATCGACCCGAACTTAACAAATTCTAAATAAGCCCAAAACCAATTTAAAAACCCATGAAAACAGAGACGGACCTAAACCCACTAAACCAACTTAAGCCCAACCTAATACTCATCCTTCACGGAATCGACGCCTCCAACTTGACCCCCTCTTTTGCTTTCTCTCCGTCCAAATAGAAGGGACGAATGGCCATGAGCCGGCTCGTATCCGCCCTTGGCTCAATCAAAGGACTGTCCGTTGGGATGCACACACGACACGCAAAAGAAACAGCGCAAGACTCCACAGATGACAATGAAAGTCCACAAACATATCAAATAACCAACAAACGCTTAGAACCAGACCAAAATCCCGGAAACTCTACGCAACTTGGTTCAGGCATTTTCACAAACAGGTGATGGGCGTCGAGTGAAGGGAGACTATTGAATTAATTGGGAGTCAAACCGCGCCGAGACGCTTAGCAATCGATAAGCAGAGATCGAAATGCAGCTTAGCACGACATAGATGGGGGCTGGGACTCGCACGAATCGTACCACGACGAAGCCCAGTTCGACGAGCCAAAACAGGGCAAACGGGGACCGTTGGTGGTGCTCTCTACCCGGCTCGGCGGCGGCGAATGGTGGGCGAGATCCATAGATCAGGCCACGTCCGTTCGCCTCGCGCGCCTCCGAGCTGGGATCCTCGAGGAATCGACCCAAATCGGAAAAATAAGAAAAAAAGAGCAGCCGGGTCTTACCACTTTTTCGAGTCGGAGGAGGGGTAGAAGTTGGCCGGGACTCTAGTTCTCCCTCTCTCTCTCTCTCTCTCTCTCTCTTCCAAGCCTCGTGTCCGACACCAGCCGTTGCTGGCCAGCCCGTCCTGACAACGTCGCGCGCGATGCTCCTCGTTGTCCTTTGACGTACGCTGTCCTTCTTTGCGTCGTCCTTCTGCCCTTTTCACCGAGCTACCGTACAAGCCGAGCAGGGAAGAGAGAAGGAGAAGAAGAGAAGGGGGCCGGGCTGGCAAAAGGGATAGGTGGGCCGGCCCGTGGGGGGAAGAATGAGGGAAAGATGAAAAAGGAAGAGGGGGGCGGGCCAACCCAGGTCCGGCCCTCTCCGCTTTTTTTTTCTTTTTTAAATAATTTTTAAAAAATCTAAGTTTTAATTGATACTATTTATGCATTGTAGTTGAATGAAAGTTATTTTTGCTAGGGGTTAAAATCAATCCCTAATTTTCTATGTAATTTAAAACATAAATGAATAGTATCAATAATCATCTTCATCTAATTATAAGTTTCACGTATATCTTGAAGGTACACAATCAACCTCGTGTGTGAGACGTGGCTAACCTGCCACATTATTTGAGAATCATGCTTGCATTACAAAAACATGTGTCCGACAAAATGTAGTTTGCGAATGGCATGTGTCATTGATTGCCTTTCAATGAAATGAAATCTACAAGGCATCACTTTATTTTCGACTAGCTCCAAGAAATCATATTTATCTCTTTAGAAGATTGAGTAAAAGGGCAATTTAGGTGTCAATTAGGTAGTTAGACTATCGACATCTAAAATTTGGTAACCTATTTAGTTATTTAGGTTGCATAAGAAAATTGAGAGTCGACCCGACTCCTAAAAATAATAAAAATATCACTTGCATCATTCACATTTGTATTCTTTTTGCTTAAGTCATTATGTGACTTCTCTTCGATGCTACCATGGACTGATGCACGGACAAGCGCACGAAGGATCATCTCCCATAAATAGCTGGCCGTCACGACCTCTTTATCTCGGTCAAGAATTCAAAAGGAGAGAGAGGCAATTGCGATCGGCAAAGCGAGAATATTTATAGCTAGAGAGGAGACAGCGGAATTTGGTAACGCTAAAGAGATCAATTCGGTGGGAATCTGATAATGGGCTGGAAAAACGGAAGAGATTTTTGAGATGGGATGAAGACTCAGATTTCGGTGATCTCTTTTCCCACAATTGACGTCCGGGCTGTTGGGAGATTTTTCCATAGAAATGCGATATCATCTCCCGGTTGTTAAAGAGGTTTGAATGAAAAAGTTGTGCTCAGCATCTAACGTCCGTGGGTATCATCATTTCAAGAGCGAATCTTCATCCGCGGTTGCTCTCCTCCACACTCCGCCGCCCACCACCACTCCGTAAGCCAAGCCACCATATCCTACTCTCCATCCGCGACGTTGCCCTGACGTTGTCATTCATCTCGTCAATGCTGAAGTCAGCTCCGCTGCGCCTCCGCCTTGCTCAGCCGCGACTTCCAAGCGCAGTGACTGACGTGATGTCAAGTCGCTGACGAGCCTCACTATCACGCACAGAAGCTAGGCCGAGAAGTCCAGCGAATCCAGCCACGGCCAGTTATCCCAGTAGGTCTTCTGGACCTCCTTGCAAGCTTTCAGGTTTCCTGGCAAAGCAGCTTGGCACCGGTGGTCATTTAGCAACATTGGTGATTGTCTATGGCGTTTCTAGCTAACATCCGTCCTTGCCATTACGTTCAAGAGTCGCTAGATCCCCCGGCAAGCCCCTTTGCAAACTCCGGCATTGAACAACGGTCGTCAATCCTCGCTGCCGTAGCTTCACCGGCTACACTCTCTTGCCAATACCCACCAGAAGGCGTCACACCTTTCCTCGCTTCGATTGTCTTAGGTTAATCTTTGCTCAAGGTAAGCTGGGTTTGTCTAAATTCATTTTAATATATGGTTTTTAAATGCATGTTATTAGTTAATAGAAGCTTATGCTATCACGATTTGGTCTGATCCTTTCCTTTTGGACCTTTAGGCACTAAGATTGAACTCCAATCAATAATGTGATTAATTCTAACCATAACGTGTATTTCAATACATCGACATTGCTTGTTATTGTCTTGTACATATTTAGAGTTTTGCGCAAGTTCATAATTTCTTATCTAGGGCAAGGCCTTTTAGTGTTAAGAGGTATCCGTAGATTTAGGGTAGTTCATGGTTTTTACTAATCGAAAACAAAAGAGAAAAAAAGAATGTTACTTGTGTTTTATATCACATAATTCACGTCATCTAGAAAATCACATTAAAATCACATTTTTGATAATTATGTGTTGAATATTGGAATAATTAGTCATTGCATTTCATGCATTATTCATATTGCACATCGTAAAAAGAGAAATATGAAAAAAGTCAGCATTGCATCACTAAGTTGATATTCGTTGAGCAAAAGTCAGTATGTCACATGTAGTCCTAGGATATAATTTGCTGTTTTCATTAACATAAATATAATACAAAGAAAAATCATTTCATATAACTTGCATCCTAGGATTAGTATATGATTAATTCTATCTTATGGCAATGCATTCTCAGCATATCATGTCGCTAGCTTTAGGAATTGATCCCGTATCACTGCATATAGTTAATTCATTATAGCATAGCAAGCATGACATTTAGGACTTTATGTTACTTCATTGAGGCATGTTAGATTAGTGCATATAATCATAGCATTATCTGAGTCGTGTCCATATTGCATTTAGGGAGTTCATCTCATTAATAAGAAAACACAACAAAGAATGAATTGACATTACATCTTAGTTATCTCAAAATAGCTTAGGTCATGCATTAGTCAAATTCATCGACATTTTCATTAATAAATGCATTTGACATCGCATGTTTGTTTTCTAAGTCCAAATTTGCAGAATCCTTGTCTCAGTTGAGTGTCAAATACACATCCATTCCTGCTTGCTCATGCATTTCAGGTTCTTTAATCTTCTGAGTAATTTTGTTACTATTTTGATTATTGAATTTTCTACTATTAGGAGTTAAACCTCGCATGTACATGTGCATGTTTTTGTATGTTTCTACCCTCGCTATCCCTGTAAGTGTTCTATCTTCTTTGTCATTCTTATATATTACATCGTCTCCCAATCACGATCAAGCAATACTTGTCAGATTGCGTGGAAGAAATGACCAAGAAGTTGGCGCTCGAAGGAGAGAGCGACGGGAAGACACCCCTCGGACGTCGAATGAACGAGTTGAACAATGTAGTGCAACGTTTGTCAGATCGCGTGGATAAGCTGGAGAAGGTATTTGCGACTCTACGTCCTCCTCCAAGGTCAAACCCAATGAACCGGGTAAAGCCCACCAATGTTAATTCGACCGGCAAAGCTCAAGGTGATAAAAATGTCCAAGCAACCAATGATACTGCCATTGTCATTGATGAGGATTTGGATGATAGAATGAGTCCGAACTGCCCAGAGTAGGGGCATGTTTAATTATCTGCATATTCCTCTACATATGAATCTTTCCTACTTTCTCGGATTTCGGTTTCCCGTTTTCAATAACATAACTCTCTTTTTTCTTTTTTTTTCAATAAATTGCAAGTTCATGAGAAACTTTCATGTTTTGAGGGCATGTGAAAGCACATTAAATTGGCCCTATGATCAAATCTCTTTGAAGGCTGGGCTTCTGCACAATCCCTCCAAAATTTGTCGCAGTCAAAATTTTCAATACATCTCAAAAAATTAAAAATTAAAACTTGTGACTTCAGAATGCACATGAGGTGGCAAGACAAATTCCGATGATCTAGTGGAGGAATAAAGCCTTGAATTTTATAGATGCTCAGAGAAGCCATATTCTGTGTAAACCGAGTCGGAAGACTGCCTTGAAATATTCACACCTTCGAGATACGATTTAATAAGGGAGGATTGCCATCATGTCCCATTTGTTCTAACTCCACACTATTCATTCATATGCTAACGTATGATGTTGTACTTAATGTAGATTACATAAATCCAATAGCATGGCAGAGACCAATCAGCTCCACACGTGCCCTTGAGAAAGAAAATTACAGAGGTAGACAAAGTCAATGTGGGGGCTAATCTTATATCGATCGGGCACGATGTCATCTCCAAGAGTGTTAAGAGGTGTTCGCTCTTAAAACTTCATGCATGCCACTGACAGGTAACAAAGTGGGGCAAGCCATCGGCAAACAAGGAGATATAAAGGAACCGAGACAAAAGGATCACCTTACTTTTGAAGAAAATGTTGTATCTCATGCCTGAACATAGCTTGATTAATACCACTCTTTTCCTTTGTAGATGACAAGATGCTTAGCAAGGACGATCGCAGTTTTCCGAATCCTACAAGTCAGCTAGATTTGACAGGATTTGCTATCTAAAAAGCTTGATTACAAAATTTGTGAAACTAGAAAGACTCGATTAGATAAATTAAAAATACAAGGATTTAATCATGAAAAGCGTGAAAGTACCATATGTATTGCTAATGTGGTGAAGAAACCGTGGCAAAGTCCGCTAGGAGGAAAGGGCGCCGCCACCCCCCTACTCCTGTCACTTTGATGTGACGAAGGAACCGTGGCCAGTTAAAGAAGACATACACGAGGAAGAAGATAGAGAAGAAACGGAAGAGGACCAAGAGAACGTGGAGGGATAGACCCATGCAGAAAACAACGAAGATGACGATGAAGAGACCGAGTATGAAGACTATCGAGCTTTCTGCAGCAACATATGTATTTAGAGGAGGGATTGGGTTGATAAGGAGCCAAGGATATCAAGATTACAGCTGGAGGGTGCTGCCATTAGCTCCACTGTGAAGCTTGATTGCCCTCTCTCTCCATTACCCGCGGTTCCTCAATGAGCCGCATTCATTATGTGTCGAAACAAATCTGCAGCAGCATTGTCCTGGAAATTTTCGACTTAAATGAGTATATGCAGAGATCTTCCCTAGTTATTAAACCTGTCCAAGGGCCAAATTGAGATTACGTCCATCACCAAAATTCATTTTTGTAAACGGTCCAAGTGATTATTCTGAATAAAAAATGAAAGCAAGAGAGGGACTCATATTGGGAGAATGTAGATTACTTGTGCTATCAGTTTAAAAGAATGACTATTGGCTCTGCTATGAACCAGGTTTGACGCCAGTTCTAAAACTTTGAGCCTGGATACTACCCTCTAAGTTCTGAATCAAATGAAAGCTAGTGCTCAAGAGCTACAGGATGATAAACAATACAAGGACATTATTATTTATTGTCGCGACCAAATTTTCGAGGTGAACCACCTAAGGTTTGGCTAATGGATTGTGAATTGTTAAGAGAAAATTACCAAAAAAGTCCTAAACCTATTACAATTGTGCCAATTACTCCTAAACATTTTTTTTTGGCTAACTTAGTCATAAACCTTTTACAATTATGCCAATTCAATCCATCTAGCCAAAATTGGCCGGCCGACGCTAACGTGGACGCCGGCTGGACGGCGAACGATTTTTTAATAATTTTTTTTTATTTTTTTCGATTTTTTAAAATTTTTAAAATTTTTTTTTCTTCCTATCTTCTTCTTCCTCTGGTCGGCGCTAGCCGGCCAGCCAAAGGCGAGGGCCAGCGGGGGCAAGCCTCGCCCAGCGACGGCGAGGCCGCCGTCGCCCAACCAAGGCAAGGCTCGGCCTCGCCTAGCCATGGCAAGGTCGAGCCTCGCCAGATCTGGCGACGGCAGCCTCGCCGACCACTGGCGAGGTCGACCCTCGCTTTGGTTGGGCAAGGGTCGACCTCGCCAGTGGCTGGGCGAGGGTCGACCTCACTAGTGTCTGGCGAGGCTCGCCCCGCCGGTCACGGCGAAGCGAGCCTCGCCCAGCAATGATGAGGCCACCGTCGCCGGATCGGGTGAGGCTCGACCTCGCCATGGCTGGGCAAGGCCGAGCCTCACCTTGGTTGGGCGACGGCGGCCTCGCCGTCGCCTGGCGAGACTCGCCTTCGCCGGTGGCCGGCGAGGGCGAGCCTCACCGGACCTCACCTCTGGCCGGCTGGCCGGCGTCGGCTAGAGGAAGAAGAAGATAAGGAAAAAAAAAAAGAGAAATTTTTTTCTAAAAAAAAAAAGAAAAAATTCGAAAAAAATTATTAAAAAATCATTTGCCGGCCGGCCGGCGTCCACGTTAACGCCGGCCAGCCAATTTTGGCCGGATGGACTGAATTGGCACAATTGTAAAAGGTTTAGGATTAAATTGGCCAAAAAAAAAGTTTAGGACTGAATTGGCATAATTGCAATAGGTTTAAGACTTTTTTCGTAATTCTCCCGAATTGTTAAGCCTAGACTTAACTCGGGCTCTCCCAAACCCATACCAATTTGCAACTTAGGTTCAAGTTCTTAACATGCATTTGATTTTTAATTATGAGTCATCACTAATCTATTTTTGGTGGGTCGATTAGAAACTCAAGTAAAGTAACGGGAGATTCACTTTACTCCTACGAACTAGAGATTTGGGTACGGGTATTTGATTACGCTACATTTCTCTAATGCCCTTTCGGTACCATTTCTTTTATTTTGAAAAAAAGGTTTTGCAGGCAGCTTGAATTGATTTTAAACTAGTTCCCTAACACGTGAGGTGTTCATGCAGGTGCGCAAACCACCAATTTAACACTCAAGAAAGCAATTGAATAATGTAGGACTTACTTCAAAGCAATGAAAGCATATGCAGTGTTAAATTAAAATCCACATCAATAACCCTAGATATGGTTTCTAATTAACACGCAATTTCCTTTTTGTTTTCACTTTTTAACGAGACTATAATCCATATGCAATGCAATACTTTTAATCTAATATGAAATGATATGGCATGGTAACATGTCCTAAACTATATGAATAAAATTTTTATGATCTCTTAATGAACATGCAATAATTAAATATGCAATCTAAATTAACCAAAATGACTTAATTCTAATGACATGCAATGCAATGCAATGACGTACAAAATTATTTCAACTAAAATGATATGCAACATGCAATTTAATATGCGAGCTATATGTCACGCGACATTTATTAAATGACCTAATTTAATGACGGGCAATTTCTAATTAAATGGACCTAACAACAATCAATAAGATCCGTGCATTTCATGAACCTAATTCTATATGACATTGACATTTTTATTTTCCTAACAAAACATGCAATTTAGCTAGGAGAGATTATCTACCTATAATTGATAAACATGCAAACCTAACATGCAATGACGTGCAAAGAATGCCCTAATTCAACATGATATATGCATGATGACTTTTTGTGTTTTTATATTAATTTCGAAATTAAAATTTCACATGCAATTCAAATAATGATAAACTGACATGCTAAATGAATGTACTTTCTCTTTTGGTTTTCTTTTCCATGATTCAAAATAAAATTCTTATTCTAAATATAAAAGATAATTAAAAAAAACTAATCCTAATTCAACATTTTTTTGGATTTTCTTATTTAAAATTCGAAATAAGATTGCAATTTTAACCATAAAACAAGAAATATTCTAAAGCAAATCTAATCCTAATTCAAATATTTTTTGGATTTTTTTTACGAAAATAAGATTGACCGATGATAGTAAATCAAACAAGATAAGATTTTTATCTCGCGCATGAGATCGGGATGACCAATTTTAAATTAAATCACGAATCGAATTTCAGGCTTGAGATTGGATTATCGATTTTTGTAAAAGATTGCGAGTCGGATTTCGGCGCGAAAATCGGACTGTCAATCCCTAACTTGAGGGACCATTTCATGTTAGAATATCAATAATATATTAAGGAATAATTCTACTAAAAGAAAAAAATAAGTAAAATAATAATGAACAATAAAATAAATAAATAAAAACCACCTAATTGGATTTTGATTTTTCTTTTTTTCTTTTTTCCAAATTAGGGCTCGGCGGCTCGTGGGTACTCAACCAATAGCAGCTGGTCGGAGGTCCGGCAGGGGCAGTTGGTCACCGGCATTCGGAGCCTTGGCGAGAGTGGACCGGCAGTAGCAGCAAGTCGCGGATGAGGCGGAGTAGCGAGGAGGTGAATCGGTAGTGGCTTCGCGGACAGGGGCACTATAAGGGCGTCGGATTGGATAGCGGTCCGGCTCGGGTCCAGCTGCTGGGTGACAGGCGGCGCTTGGGCTTGGCTGCAGGAGCAGTGGGTCGTGGTGAGCTCGCGGGTACAGAGGCGCGGCGGCGTCGGTTGCTGCAGAAGCAGAGCAGGGCATTGGCGTCAAGGACAGAGGCGCGGCTATGAGTCGATTGGAACGGGAGCAACGGCGTGCGAATTCGGGCTTCAATCGACGGCGAGAGCAAAGGGTCCGGATTTGGCGGAAGGCGGAGTAGCAGACCGGCGATGTAAACTTCGGTGGCGTTGACAGCAGAGACGCGATTGATTGGAAGGTGGAGGCGCGGCGGCTATCTTAGATCTGCAAGTGTCGGGGCTCGGGCGGAGCGCTGCGGGCGGCGCGGCTGCTGCGAGCAAGGCAGACGCGGCGGTGCGGCTAATTTGGGGCTCTGGTGGCGTCGGGTCGCGATTGGGTACAAAGCTGGCGGAGCGGCCTGGGCAGGAGCGTCGCTGGCGGTGTGGAGCAACGAATGGACGGAACAAAGCGTGGAGAAGATGATTGAACAGTAATTGTCCAATCCTCTCCCCCTTTACTTTTTACTTTGTGTTCTTTTCCTTCGGATCAAAAGCCCCAGAAAAAAGCCCCCCCTTCTCTCACCATACACGATTGCTTTTATAGGTAAAAATAGGCGATCTTCATAGAATATTTTATCTCGCTTTTTCAATATACACGAAGATAATCTATAATCTCCCGATCACCCAAAATCCTCTTATTTTCCTTATCTCCTTAATATTCCCAACGATCTTATCACCTAAAGACTAAATAAGATTGCAACCTTATTCCAAAACCACCGTAATATCGCATAAATCTTAATTTCCTACAAGATAATTAATTTAAAAAATAACGGGCTTTGACTAATTTACTTCTTTCGCGGGACTAATCCGGCCTGCCAAGCTAGAGCTCAGAAATATTAATTCACACCCCTCCACCACCAGTCCTAAAAAATAAAATGCAAATATGCAGACTAAAAATAAATGCATCTAAATTTATATGCTATGCAATTAATATTTTTTCAAGGATAAAATTACCCATAATTTTCTATGCAATAAATAAATGATCGGCTCGCCAAAACTTAGGTGTCAACATTTATAGAAAGCATTTTCATAAACAAAATTAGTTATATGTATTCATTGCCAAATTCATGCTAATGAATTTTTCATTAATTTTATTGTAAAATAAGGAAAAGTCGCATTATAATGGACTTAGAATCAACCATATCAGTGCAATGCATATATATTTTTTTTTTTTGCCCCAAAATCCAGTTAAGTAGGAACATGTGAGTATTGAATTGTCACTTAAGTGCAAAACATACGAAACAAAATAAATCTACTTCAATTAGAAGAATTTAGCGTGATTTATCACCCTTAAAAATAATCTACTCGAGAGCCTCACGTGAGGGGTGCGGTAAATAAATAGGAGGAATATGTTTTATGGCTTCTCACTTAAAGTATATTTTTTCGATTTGTTTAATGAGATGAGTCCCCAGCCCAGTCCAGCCCAGTACAGCCTAGTCCAGCCCAAGTAAAATGATTTGAAACCTCTTGAACCAAAAAGATACCACTAGACCAACATGTTCTGGGTTTTGATTAGTCTTTAATACACGGGCCAACATGTTCTGGGTTTCGATTAGTCTTTAATACACGGGCAATCTAGTAAGATATGTTGCCCAAAATAATGCTGCGAATTGGTGGTTTTCAAAGCACAATAATTTAAATATAATAATTTATAATTAATTCCCATGTTGCACAACATCATTTAAACAGTTAGAGTGTGAAAACTGTATCAAGATTTCTGCCCAAGCTGAATCTAGTCAAACTGAATTACCCCCCAATTCCTTAATTTAGAGGTGAAAAACATATTTAATTTTGCACCAATTTGTTAGTTTTGGGGCAAGCAATATGTTAGACGATGTAGTTTAGGTCCAATCATGCCAACTTCACCTTTTGGACAAACAATGCGTTAGCTTCTAAATTAAGTGGTCTTAAAAATAAAATTACAAATGAGAAACATAAATGAGCAAATTTGGGAAACCTTAAAAAAAAACATTAACCTCGCTTACAATAGTGGAATTGATCATGATCTCGAGGAAACAATAGGAAAAGAGTTGAATTATTATCCAAAAAAGAGATTAAAGTTTGAACATCAGTACCAAATAGTGAGAGAATGCACTGGAAGTTGTATGCCTCTCTCATCGGGCCAAGCTAAGCCCTTCCCAATTTGAAGAACACTAATTTCTATCTGCTAAGGAATAAAGTGAATATGGATAAAGAAATTTTTTTTCAAATCCGAGAGTCACGACTTTAACTAGACTGAACTACTTGTTATGAGGAATTGGTCGTGTTCTCTAAGAAGTAGTAGGCAAAGATTTCAATCACTAACAAAAAAAAAGATTAATTTTTTAACATCAACACCAAACATTAAGAGAACATACTAAATGTTATATGCTTTTCTCTATCTTTCTCTCTCTTTCTATGTGCCGAGCTAAGCTCCTCCTCGCTTGGAGAGCACTAATTTCCACCTATCGAGGAATAAGGAAAGTCTTGTCGAATTTAAGAATAACGACAATGACTTGATTAAGCTGGTGAGCGACTGTTAGTCAGATCATCGTCATGCGGAGTTGGTTGTGTTCTCCAAGAAACAATAGAAAAAGATTTGAACTATTATCTTGAAAAAAAAAAAAAACGATAAGACTTTGAACATCAACACCAAATATTGAGAGAATGTACTAAAAGTTGTATGCCTCTCCCCCCCCCCCCCCCTCTTTACGTGTCTCGGCCAAGCTCGGCTTTTGCTCAGCTTGGATAGCACTAATTTCCTTCGCCAAGAAACAAAGTGAAGATGGATAAAGAAAGTTTTGTCGAAACTGAGAGTCATGACATTGGCTCAATTGAGTTGGTGAGCCATTATGGTCGTGCTCTCCAAGAAACAATAAGATTTGAATTATTATGGATAAACATATTAAAGTTTGAATATCAACATCAAACATAGAGAGTATTTGCTGTGAGGTGTATACTTTTCTCTTTCGTCTGCTAGCTAAGCTTTTGTCCAACTTGAACAGCACTAATTTCCATTTGCTAAGGAATAAAGTGAAGATGGAAACCAAGAACCATGACATTGACTCAATTGAGCTAGTGAGTGATCATAGTCTCATTTTCGACTAAATAATTGGAAAAGATTTGAATTATCATAAAAATAAAAGATTAAAGTTTGAACATCAACATCAAATGTCGATAGTATGTACTGAAAGATGTATGATTTTCTCTTTTCATTGGCTAAATTAAACTCTTGCCTAGCCTAGATAGCACTAATTTCCATCTGAAAAGGAATAAAGTGAAGATAAATAAAGAAAGCTCTATCAAAATCAAGAGTCACGCCATTGACTCGATTGAGTTGCTGAGCAATCGTGGTTCTATTTTCCAAGAAATAGTAGGAAAAATTTGAATTATTATTGAAAAAAGGATTAAATTTTGAAAATCAACATTGAGTGTCTAGAGTATGTACTAAAAGGTGCATACTTTTCTCTTTGTTGGTCGAATTAAGCTCTTGCCTAGCCTAAACAACACTAATTTCCATCTAACAAGGAATAAAGTGAATTGTCAAAATTAAGAGTCACGACATTGACTCGATTAAGTTGGGGAGCGATCGTGATTGTGTTCTCCAAGAAACAGTAGGAAAATATTCGAATTATTATTAAAAAAAAGGATTAAAGTTTCAAAATCAACATTAAAATTTAAATGCATGTACTAAAAGGTGTATACTTTTTTATCCTCATCGATAGAATTAGGGTCTTGCCTAGCTTAACAACACTAATTTCCATCTGCTAAGAAATAAAGTGAAGATGAATAAATAAATCTTTGTTGAAACCAAGAGTCACATCATTTACTTGATTGAGCTAGTAAGTGATCGCGCTCCTATTTTTCAAGAAAAGTAGGAAAAGATTATCGGAAAAAAGGATTAAAGTTTGAAAATCAACATCAAACGTCAAGAGTATGTACTAAAAAGTGCATACTTTTCTCTCTTTGTCAGCCAAATTAATCTCTTGCCCAACCTAGACAATACTAATTTTCATTTGACAAGGAATAAAGCGAAGATGTATAAAGAAAGCTTTGTCGAATCCGAGAATCATGACAATGGCTTGATTGAGTTGGTGAGTGATCGTGGTCCTGCTCACCAAAAACAATAGGACGAGATTTGAATTATTATAAAAAATAAAAGATTAAAGTTTGAACATCAACGTCAAATGTCAAGAGTATGTCCTAAAAGTTGCATACTTTTCTTTCTTTGTCGGCCAAATTAAGTTCTTGCCCAGTTAGGACATCACTATTTTCCATCTGACAAGAAATAAAGTGAAGATGGATAAAAAAAGTTTCGTTGAAATTGAGAGTCACAACATTGACTCGATTGAGCTGGTGAGCAATTGTGATGGTGCTCTCCAAGAAATAGTAGAAAAAGATTTGAATTATTATCAAATGAAAGGATTAAAGTTTGAAAATCAACAACAAAAGTCAAGTGCATGTATTAGAAGGCATATACTTTTCTCTCCTCGTCGGCTGAATTAAGCTCTTGCCCAGCCTAGATAGCACTCATTTCTATTTGATAAGAAATAAAGTGAAGATGAATAAACAAAACTTTGTCAAAACCGAGAGGCACGACATTGACTCGATTGAGCTAGTGAGCACTAGCGGTCCTACTCTCTAAGAAAGAATGGGAAAGATTTGAATTGTTATGAAAAAATGATTAAAGTTTGAACATCAACATCAAATGTTGAGAGTATGTACTAAAAGGTGTATGTTTTTCTCTTTTCAGCACTAAAAGGTGTATGCTTTTCTCCCTTCATCAGTTGAATTAAGCTCTTCCCCATCCTAAATAACACTAATTTCCATCTAATGAGAAATAAAGTAAAGACGGATAAATAAATCTTTGTTAAAATTGAGAGTCACATCATTGACTTGATTGAGCTAGTAAGTAATCGTGGTCTTGTTTTCCAAGAAATAATAGGAAAATATTTGAATTATTATCAGAAAAATTGATTAAAGTTTGAAAATCAACATCAAACATCAAGAGTATGTACTAAAAGGTGCATACTTTTCTCTCTTTGTCGGCCAAATTAAGTCATTGCCCAACCTGGACAGCACTAATTTCCATTTGATAATAAATAAAGCAAAGATGTATAAAGAAAGTTTTGTCAAATCCGAGAGTCATGACAATGACTCGATTGAGTTGGTGAGTAATCGTGATCCTACTCACCAAGAAACAATAGGACAAGATTTGAATTATTATAAAAAACAAAATATTAAAGTTTAAACATCAACATTAAATGTCAAGAGTATGTTCTAAAAGTTGCATACTTTTCTCTCTTCATCGGCCAAATTAAGTTCTTGCCCAGCTTGGACAACACTATTTTTCATCGACAAGGAATAAAGTGAAGATGGATAATTTTTTTTTTTTGTTGAAACGAGAGTCACGACATTGACTCGATTGAGCTGGTGAGCAATCGTGATTATGTTCTTGAAGAATAGTAGGAAAAGCTTTGAATTATTATCAAATAAAATGATTAAAGTTTGAAAAGTAACAACAAAAGTTGAGTGCATGTACTAGAAGGCATATACTTTTCTTTCCTCGTTGGCTGAATTAAGCTCTTACCCAGCCTAGACATACTAATTTCCATATGATAAGGAATAAAGTGAAGATAAATAAAGAAAACTTTTGTTGAAACTGAGAGTCACAACATTGAGTCGATTAAGCTAGGAGCACTCGTGGTCCTACTCTCCAAGAAACAATAAGAAAGATTTGAATTATTATGAAAAAAAGGATTAAAGTTTGAACATCAACATCAAATGTCGAGAGTATGTACAAAAAATTGTATGTTTTTCTCTCTTCGTCAGCTGAATTAAGGTTTTCCCTAGCCTAGATAGCACTAATTTCTATCTGATAAGGAATAAAGTGAAGATGCATAAAGAAAGCTTTGTCGAAATCGAGAGTCATGCCTTTGATTTGATTGAGTTGGTGAGCAATCGTGAGCCTATTTTCAAAGAAATAATGGGAAACATTTGAAATATTATTGAGAAAAAGGATTAAAGCTAGAAAATCAACATCAAAAGTCGAGAGTATGTACTAAAAGGTGAATACTTTTCTCTCTTCGTTGGTTGAATGAAGCTCTTGCCCAGATTCGGTGACACTAATTTCCATATGATAAGAAATAAAGTAAAGACGGATAATGAAAGCTTTGTCAAAACCAAGAGTCATGACATTGACTTGATTGAGCTGATAAGCGATTGTGGTCGTGTTCTAAAAGAAACAGTAGAAGATGATTTGAATTATTATGAAAAAAGGATTATAGTTTGAAAATCAACATCAAACGTTGAGTGCATGTACTAAAAGGTGTATACTTTTCTCTCCTCGTCGGCTAAATTAAGCTCTTGCCGAGCTTGGACAACACTAATTTCCATCTAACAAGGAATAAAATGAAGATGGATAAAGAAAGCTCTGTCGAAATTGAGAGTTGCACCATTGACTCGATTGAGCCGGTGAGGGATCGTGGTCCTATTCTTCAAGAGACAATATGGGAAGATTTGAATTATTATAAACAAAAAGGATTAAAGTTTGAAAATCAACATCAATTGTGGAGGCTATGTACTAATGGTGTATACTTTTCTCTCTTCGTCAGCCGAATTACACTCTTGCCCAGCCTAGTCAGCATTAATTTCCATCTGACGAGGGAGACGGTGAAGATGGATAAAGAAAGCCTTGTGGAAACCAAGAGTCACAACATTGACTTGATTGAGTTAGTTAGTGACCATGAGTTGGGTCGTTGCTATGTGGAACTAGTTGTGTTCTCCAAAAAACACAAGGAAAAGATTTGAATTATGATTAGGAAAAAAAAAGAAGGTTTAAGTTTGAACACTGACACCAAACATTGAGAGTATGTCCTAAAAGGTGTATGTCTTTCACTCTCTCCCTCTGTTGTCGGCTGAGCTAAGCTCTTGCCTAGTTTGTGGAGCACAAATTTCCACCTTGGCAAGAAATAAAGTGAAGGTGGATAA
The DNA here is from genome assembly GCA_017140475.1 of Eucalyptus fibrosa. Taxonomy (NCBI): domain Eukaryota; kingdom Viridiplantae; phylum Streptophyta; class Magnoliopsida; order Myrtales; family Myrtaceae; genus Eucalyptus; species Eucalyptus fibrosa. The sequence continues at coordinate 11,116,887 of CM029511.1, forward strand.
AAAAAACTCTGTTGAATCAAGTGTCACGACATTGACTCGATCGAGCTGGTGATTGAGCGTGAGTTGGGTCGTAGCCGCTGGTTGCTGAGGCCCTTCTGTCACTCTTCCGCGCGTCCCATAGTGTTTACGCTGTTCGCGAAAGCCGGCCCCAACGCGTCCACCACATTGTGCAGATCCAAAGGCCAACAATGCCACTAACCTTTTCGTTCACTCTCAGTGATATAACTCCACGCACACGCAATTATTCTTATCTCGAGTATTCGATTGCAATGTATGATTTGATTTCTCATGCACACGCCCCATTTTGAATTCTGGCGGGTTTGGAAGAAAAACGAGGTACACGAGCTCACCACAGGCAACTTAACAACTGCAAGTTGAGATGGTGTCGTTTTATTTGTCGGCTTAGTTCGTGTAAGATTTTCGGCGCAGCCGCTAGTTTATCGCAGAGAAAACAAGGTATATGTTGAGGTGATCCTTCCATGACCCATGTGCATTAAACAAAACTTTGACTCGTGGTCCAAAAGATGTAGACAAACAAATGTCTATTGAGCACCTAAGGATTAGGGAATGCAGAGTCTTCTCCTCCGCTTGCAACGCAAGGCGGAGGGATAAAGGGAAAAGCTGGCGGCGATGCTTTCAAGCACCGGATGACTATGAACGCAGCCGGGGCCAAACATTTTTGGCTTTTTCTCCTGAGACGAAAGTGGAATTACTTGGGTCCTATGGATCTAACTTACTTATACCATTTCACACTTTGTTAGAATTGGATATACTTAGTTGATCAAAATGTTCTTTTAAAATACATTTCTTTTTCTCTAGTGTTGTAAAAGTAATGCGAAAACTGATAATGCGAAAATTGACAAGATCTTGCAATTAAGCTAATGCAAAATTACTAGTTATATAAACTAGGAAAAATGAATGACACCAGAGATCATGGTTCAATTCGACAGTCGGTGCCTACTCCACAGAGATAGCCAGCAGTAAAAACACACTAATAATAAAAAAAATCAGGGTTACAATCGCTCATATATATTCAAGTGTTTCTTATATTTGTATTAAGTCCAAACCAACAGTTTTTATAAATAAATAACTCAATTGAATGTAAAGTTCATAGTATAAATTATTTACATGTGTCTTGTTCCTATTCCTGGAGTATAAATTATTTACATTTGTCTTGTTCCTATGCCTGGCCGAAGAACAAACTCTTTCGCGCGTCCTGGAAAGAGTCGTCGGTTCGGCTCGTTGTTGATCCTTTTTGGAGTCCGCTGTACAGATTTAGCAATAGCTGCCTTTTTCTGTCTTTCTTGTGCGACTTTTATATTGAACAAGGAAGAGACATCTTCTTCTTGGTCAAATACTCGAACTTGGATAAAAGAAGTAACCAACGAAAATTTTGTGCTGAACCTTGCATATATATATATCCACTATAATCCAAGATTCTTATTCATAAAAGGCAACATCACATTTTGAACAAATTAAAATCTTCCAACATATATGGGTGTTGTATACAACACAAACTCGAGATAATGATAATGTATCATACATATGTGAGCCATAATATCACAAGGTATAGTCCTAAAAAATCTCGTTAAGAAAGATTCAAAATGTCATAGAAAGCCAGCATATTAATCATGTATTAGATATTTTCATTCATTATAAGTGCCATTAAATACATTGTGTTTTAAATCTCGAAAATAAAATACACTAATTTTTTGTTAGTTGGATTAGTCACAATTCTCTATCAGAATCAGAAAGTTTTCTCTTTTTTATTGTGCACGTAAGCACAATTTTTTATGCAAAATGTTCTTTTGAAAGAGACAATGTATGTTGACTATATTTAGATTATTACATATATAGTTTTCATACTAGTTAAATTAAATCAATTATTAAGAGAACCAAGCAATAATCATTTTCAATTTTATTTGAAAAAGCAATCACTTCCAATTTTTGGTAAAATAGGTGCAACGACATTCACAAACATATTGTACCTTTGAAGAATTTTTGTTAGATGGACGGATGCAGCATTAAGTTTTTCATTCTGGTTTTTAAATTGACAAAAAAAAAGGACAAGATTTCATTCTTAACTATTGATCAAGGAGAGTACTAATGAGATGAACGATCAAGAAAGGAACTAAAACTCATACTCTGACGACCTTGTAGTTATCTTGCAGATCGATCAAATAAACTACGTAATACTTACATCGAGTCAAATCCAAAGCTAACAAGTGCGCACAAAATTGCAGGAAATTGACATGCGTGCAAGACAATCAATAGTGTGCGAGTGTGAAGGCCAAGAAAATGGAAGAAGAATGTAAATTGAAAATTCAAACTAGAAGCGAAAATTCGAATTTGACTATGCCCCTAACAACCCTTATTGCACGAAGATCAGTTGACATGCTTGATGAATTACAAATTTGAATTAATGGGACAGGAGCGCTAACTTCCTCCGTAGCCAAACCTCATCCACCGATGACTTCCTTGCTTCTGTCAGACCGCCAAATTGCTACGGTCTCTGACTAATCATCGCATGCTGAAGTGATGTCCGTCAACCTTGAACTGTGGTCTAGTCTCACATCTGTTGAACCGATGCCATGCCCTCGGATAGTTCCAATTATCAAGATGGGGACATCGCCATCTAGTTAGAGGTTTTGGGGATTAAGAATTGGCAATCCGTCACAATCAGCCGAGAAATACCAGTGTGTTTTAGAAGTAACACCCGCAAGGACGATAATCCCGTAATGTTGCACTCCCCTCTCAAATTTCTGCAGCCCGAGAAATCTATCTCTTCTAAACTCTCTAGATTCTTAATGCCTCCAGGAAATTCTCTTAAATGAGTGTCAGCCATCTTTAGTTGTTTCAAATTTTGCAAATCCTTGACGGAGGAAGGTATTTCGTCGACTGTTGTGCTTGAAAGATCCATGACTTGCAGCTTTTTAAGGTCTCCAATGGAATCCAGCAATTTCCACAAGCTCCTGCAGTTTCTCAGAGATAGCGTCTGGAGATTCTCCAGCAATCCGATAGAACAAGGACGCTCACTCAGTTGAGTCTTGTCCAATGCTAGGTACGAAAGAGATTTCAAGTTACCAATTGAATTGGGTAGAGACAAGGATTTACAGTTGCAAGCACTCAGAATTTTAAGCTTCCCATAGGAACCCTCGGGGATATCAATGGCTTCAACGGAAGTTCCATCGATGTATAGCTCTTCCAAAGCTTCCAAGGAACCTATATCTTCTGGCAACTGTTGCAAAAAGGAGCACGACTTGATATCCAAAGAAACCAAGTTCCTTAGCCTGCTAATGGACCTTATAGCATACGGAGGTAATGCAGAACAACGTCCCAGGTTTAGTCTCTCTAAGTTTATGGAAGCAAAGGAAACTGGAGATTTAGCTAGCCAACGACAACCTTCTAGGATCAAAACTTTCAAGTTTTTGGCCTTCTGCAAAACAAGCGAATGTAAACGCCTTGTTTACTTTAAGCTGTTGTTAAACAGGATGACAAAGGTGTGCCGGTATGTCGTCATACCTTCATAATTTGCTTCCAACACCGCCATTGTGTGGAGTAACTCCCGGACAGATGAAGATAGACCAAGTTGGATAGATCGAAAGCAAGTAGAATGGAGATATTGTGGCACTTTTTCCATTCAAGCCACTTTAACCTTGGAAGGAAAGGATCCTCTTTGGAGTTTCTTGCAGTCTGCCTATGTCGCTCATGAATAGGGCAGTTTATTTCAAGATAAATAAGATTCGAGAAATTATGGAAAAATCTACTTGTAGTAAATGAATGGGGCTTGTCGAATGTGACACTGAGGGCTTCAACCGTAGCTACCTGCCAATCGTGGAAAAATGGTAAAAGGAGAAAGTGAGATAGAAGCGCATTCACAATTAACTCTGAAAACAGAATGAAGTATTCAAAAGTACTCTGATTCGAACTAAAAGAGACTTCCTTGTCTTCAAAATTTACCTTATCTTCATTCAATACTTGTTCAATATCCCTCTGATTCCACAGCCTGCTACGCTTGGAAGGTTTACTTGGATTTTCCTCCTTGACAATCTCCCTCCCAAGGAGTTTTACTTGATTATTCATCCACAATTCATTATTGTCTGTAATTGTTACCAAAGACATGTCTTGAAGCTCGGCAATCCGTGTACAAGGGTGGTATTTACAAGATTCCCACATGTAAGAGGATATTGTCATGTCCTTTCCCATAAAAAAACATGCTATGTCAAGAAATATCTTTTTGGCATCATCCTCCAAAGCTTCATATGGGGTCTTCAGACTTCGTTTGATTTTCTTATTGAAAGGCTCTCGGCCTAATATATCGAATGCCTCCTCCCATAACTCTATGGGCCTTCTGTATAAAGATGAACCGACAGCTTGGATAACCAAAGGAAGCCCTTCAGCAGCCGAAATAATGGCCCTTGCCCAATGGGAGAATTCCTCTTGAAAAGGTTTTCCTCGAAGGGCACGCTTACAGAACAGTTGAAAAGCATGGTTTTCATTCATTTGCTTTAGCTTGTATTTTTCAACGAGGACGTCATCACGAAGGTTGACGCTTCTTTTGGAGGTCTCAATCGCCTGACTGTACCCGTCAACAAGGTTGCTTCTCATAGAGATCACGATGATCCTACTTCCTGAACCAAACCAACTTGGATCTCTGACTAATGAATCGATCTGCTCAAAATCACTAACATCGTCAAAGATAATGAGAACCCTCATATTTTCAAATTTGTGCTTGATAAATGTGGTACCTTCAGCAGAAGATCTGAGTGAACATCTTTTCTTTTCGAGATCATTGAGTAAATCTTCTTGGAGAGAGACGAGCCTCCCTCCCTCAACCTTTCCATAAATATCATCAAGGAAGCTCCAACCCTCAAAGAGATCATAGATTTTATTGTGGACAATCTTGGCAAGAGTCGACTTACCGATCCCTGAAAGGCCCGAGATTTCAACCACACGTCTTCCCGTCAGCATTTGCCCTTCAATCACTTGTCCATTTTCATAGTGAACACCAAGTTTTCTCATCATCTCTTGCACATGATGATCCATTCCCACCAAATCTTCGGTCACATCCAACTCATCCTTCCTCAACAGCCGGCGGACCGTCAAAACGACCTTCTTTATAAGTTCATGATCCCTGCCAAATGGGAAAAGGAGGAAAGAGGAAGATGTGAAAAGGAACAGATGGTTGGATAATGCATTCAGTTGATTTCATACTAGATCACTAGCGTTGGAGAAGTAGAAAAGCATCGAAATCTTGATTTAGATTTACCCGTGTTGGAATTTCTCCAGCTCCCATCCTCGTTTTCTTGAAACACTCTGCAGAGTCTCCTTCCACTTGTTTATAGTCGCTGACTCTACCCCCTGGGCCGCAAGGTTGCAGAAGGACTGCTGATAAGGCTCCCGCTGTTTGCTGACGACTTCAGGGCTAACGTCGTAGAAGATGGGCATGATTGTCCTGTCACACTCCACCATTTCCTCCACCTCCTTCAGACAACACTTACTGGATGCGAAATCTTTGGAAAAGATGGGTATGCATATCTCCGTGTGCCTGATCACTCGCAAGATCTTATCCATGATCTCTTCTCCGATCTCAATCCCATCATAATCGATAAATGTAGAGATCCCTGAATCAGTGAGGCCTTCGTAGAGAAAGTGAATGAAGCTCCTCCGAACATCTGCTCCTCTGAAACTAAGAAAGACGTCGTACCTGCAAACATTGGGCCATCTGGCAGATCGATTGCGGATATCCATGAGTAAGAAGGTCAAGAAAAGGCATGAAGACCAGGTCTTTCGTCGGACGGGGGACGACTGGGAGATCGCTTGAGGAAGAGAACAAGCTTACAGGCCTGCCCCGGTCTAAAGAAGCTCAAAGACCAAAGCTATGGAATCTTGACTTGGAGCACCTCAAAGTCTTGCCGTCAATTTTGGCTGCCACTATTCTTTGTAAAAGTTACTTATATTTAATAAACAAATAACCGTAAGAAGCACCGACTCTCTACCTTCTGTACCGTGTCCAACACTTTTGAGAGTCCGCCATCAACTCTTTCTGACACGCCGTGCGAGTCTGAATTTCGACATGCTCCGAGCGCTTCAAACCTGTCAAACCAAAAATAGAAAATGAAAGCAACAACTTAAGGATGGAGTTGCAAGAGAACAGTGATGGGCTCCGAAATCGTAACCCGCAGCTCCGGAGTCATGTCCAATTTCACTTTCGTCAGCAGGCGAGCCAAAAAAACTCGAGCTTTAGGAAGGGAACCAAATCGGGGGAGGGAACCCTAATGACCCATTGGGATGTTAGAAGACCTCGGATGAAGCAAAGAACATGGGGGGGAATTCACTGCAAGCCAAAGGGGGCTGAGAGAATCGAGGGGAACCAGCCAAAGGACAAGAAGCGTAGATTAGAACCACCCACCGAGGAGGAGGAGGAGGAGGAGCGACGGCGGATCCAGAAGAGGAAGAAGATGGAGTATGGAAATAGGTAGTAGAGGGCGGTGGGCAATTTAATCATTATTTTGTTTGCCGTGCCCCCTCCTGTCCACAGAGAGAGACAGACGGGGAGGAAGCCAAGTTGGATACGCAAGCTGCGTATTGCTTATCCCCCTTTCTTCATTACTTCTCTAATAATAAAAATTATTAAAATGAAATATAGTTAAATTTATCAAATTAAAATAATGAATGATTTAATAGATAATGAATTAATATTTTTATTCATTCTACGCTATTTTATTATTATTTGTTTATTTATGAATTTAAATCAAATAAATTTGATTGAAATAATTATAAAAATGAAAATTTATCAAGTGTGTATAAAAATAAACATTTAATATATAACGATCACAACTTATCAAAACTTTTTATTTTTTAGAAATGGCGTGTCGCGTGTTAGGGTGTCAGTCTTTTTTAGAAATAACCTAAGTAAAAGTATTTGATGCGTAATAACAGCACTTATTCATAATAAAACACATTATTTTTTTTACTCCATTTATTTGGCAAAAAATAAATAATTTTAAAAAACATTAACCTAAAAATGGGAAGAAAAATATTAAAATTATCAAAAATTGTGTAAAGCACTCACTTTAATGCTATTTTTTTTTTTTCAAATCCTAGTTAAAAAAAATGATTATTTAAGTGGTAACTCTAATCGGATCATTAGAAATTCGTCGTGGCAATATTTTATCATTTTTTCGGATTGACATGGCTTGCTGGCAACTTGACTTAGCATTTGTACCCAAACGAATTGTTTCGCGTGAATTTCCTTAATTTAAAACCCTAAATTGGCCATATCACCCAAATACGCAACTCAAAGGACAAGTAGGAAGGAATGATGAGTGGAATCGGCAATAGTGGAGGAATCTTTGAGCAATAATCAGTTTTTAGGAAAATATTTTTCAAATCATTTATTTTCTACAAAACAAACGGAATTTTTAGAAGGATCTTCTTTTAATGAGTGTAATATTGACAAAAATTAATTAAACAAACCAAATAAGGGTCAATTAACACACTAAGAAAAGCCAAAATGATAGAAACAAAAATTAGAAGGGAAAAAGCTGTAACATTAAATCAGAAAAATAGTTTTTAAAATTGAAAAAAATTACATAAAGTAAAAACCCATAAGTTGGCCGGATGGGGGTAGCCACCGCCAATCCTAGCACATGAGAGCTTACATGATAGCATTTCTGTTCTTTATTTTTTTTGCTCTTCTATTCTTTGTAATAGAAAAAGATTGGAAATCTATTCGGTTTTTATGAAAAATGATTAGCTAACTATACCGTTAACTAAGAAAGCAAACGGTGAACCCTCGACCACACATTTTCCAAGAGGTGGAGAAAGATGCGTGCTTCGCTGGGCAATTTTCACACACCTGTGCTGGAGAAAGAAAACTTTTGTGGTTATTCTTTGACCGTGAGATGGTCAGACCGTCATGCTAAAATTACCATTTTTTTATTTATCGGAATAGAAAAGTAACCAGAGAGAATAGTGGAAACAAAAGTAAGAAATAATAAAAGGTAACTTCTTATTTTCAGGACTAATTTCTAGAAATAAATATTTTCTTTTCTTTTCTTCTTATTCCTCTTCTAATCGATTGGTGGAAACTTGCCGCCTGCCATTGCTTGCTGGCCTTTGTTGCTGGCCATTGCCACCGGTCGCCGCCACTGCTGTCACACCGATGGTGGCTACATGAGAAGAAAAAAGATAGGAAAAAGAGAAAATGAAGAAAGAAAATTCTAAAAAAATTATTAAAAAATTAAAAAATTCTACGGGAAAAAAATTGTGGATCGACACATTCCTATTCTTTTTTTATTTCTAGAATAGAAAAGTATGAATTTTGTGTAATTACCAAAATCGCTATTTTACTCAAAAAATTGTTCTAAGAAATAGAAATAAAGAAAATATTTCTAAAAAAATTTAGTCCCCAAAACAAAAATGTTATAAAATGCATCATAAATAGTCGGAATTTTGTTTTTTTTTTTTTTAGGACTTTTAACTTAAATTATTGTCTTCACTTGCTGAATGAGATTTACATCCAAACCAGTTTAAGTAGCGTGATTCAAAAACTTCGAGGGCACTTGAACCATCATGTTGGTGGCTTGACGCAATCTCGTAAGGTGTCTGGCCTAGGATAACACTGCAAAGCGGTGGCTATCAAAACCACGATAATAATTTACCCAATCCCCCGACGGGGGACTTTTCTTTTTTTGGGTCATACCCTAACGGGGAATTTCATTTGGCCATTTTAAAACATTTCTCTTCCTTAGTGGCCTATTCTTTTATTTAAATATCTTTTTTGATGACCGATCGTCATTTTCTATTACTTCGTATAACAATTCACCTATTCTCTGGCATAGACTCTTTTTGGTCATTTTACATATCTTATTTCTTAAATGTCACTTTTTTATTTATTAATTTTCATGTCGAGCAACACATAAATATTATTACGAAGTTGTTGGTTTTTGGTAGTTTGCAGGTAAGATAATGTATCGTGGCTTATTTTACAAGCAATCATCGTCTATTAAAGAGCTGGAGCCAGGCCAGATGGTTTTGAAGCAAAATATCAGAGGAATTTTTGGAATGTGGTTGGAGATGACATGGTAATGTCTAGGGGTGCTTCTAGGGTTCCCAAAAAAAAGGGACCAGCCGAGCATGACTCCATAAATCTATTGAAATTTGTTGCGATTTACTTGAAATCTCCATAATGTTTGCCACGCCTATTTGTGATAATTTGACATCACGGGTGTAGGTGTCGCAACTCGTCTTACATACAATTGGTAATTTACCTTTAGGCCTATAATTAAAGTGTACAGTTATTAACTTGAAAAGAGCAACGCTTGGTAATCAATCGATAGAATAGTAAAATACTGCAAACTGTTGTTAGCCACGGTGCATATGCTTAACGATTTTCTTCAATTCTTGTAATCTTCGTGTAAGTCATTGTAAATGACAATCTAGTAACTATCTTTGGAAGGTGGTGATTTCTTTGAGAGTATTGGAAAGTGGAATTCCCTAACTTTTGTAGCAATTCATGGACTATGATGGACGGCTTGAACTTGTTGAAAATTATATATTTTCCTATATTATTGGTAAATTGCATCGATCGTAACGATACTCTATAATTCATTCAATTTATGTGACAAAAAATAAATGATTTGAAAAGTATTTTCCAAAATATAATCGCTTGTATTGCTTGAAATATTAATCAATGAAAATACTTTTATAATTGACAATAATTTATGTCAATTTTTTAAATATATATTATGAATATCATTTTCAAAGAAAATAATTAGTTTTAATTTGTTTAGTAGCTTACTAGAAAAGGAAGTCCTTTTCTCTCAATCCGAAAGGTTATTATATTTTCGATATATGTAAAACATTATCTCTATATCTATAATTTCTCGTTATTCAAATATTTGAGAAATCGGAAAATAATCTTCCGAAAACAATTTTTATTCGAACATGGGGACAGATGAATGGACCGGCAGGGGAAACCTGGACCGGTAGACTTAAGACTATTCTTTGCAGACCCAGGCAGAGGGAAAGCTGGACGACGAAGGATTGAGGAGAAGGCGGAGCCAAAGTATACCCGAGTCGGCACGCGGAAAACGGGAAAGAGGCGACGGTCGACTACTAGCGACATCGCGACGACTTCTGCTCCAGATCAATTTTGGGTCGATTCGGTCGCAATGAACCAGCGAGGCCGATGCAAAGAGAAGGAAGATGGACCAGCGAGGCTGAATCAAGATGCGATAAAGTTAGAGGCTGAATCAAGGGTGGCTACATACCCTGGCGGCAATCGGAAAAGAGGCGAAGATGGACCAGCGAGGCTGGATCAAGATCTGATAAAGTTGGGGGCTGAATCGACATATGATATATTCCTGAGTTTCAGAGGACCCGATGTTGGTTTTAGATTCGCCAAAGCCCTCTATCACGGCTTGCTAGCTAAGGGAATTCGCGTTTTCAGAGATGACGAAGCCTTGGGTACTCTATCCGAAGAGCTTCCGCTAGCGGTCCGCAGTTCCAAGATCTACATACCTATCTTTTCCAGTGACTACGCTGATAGCCCTCGGTGCCTTGAGGAGTTCCCACACATGGTAGAACGCACGTCTAGATCAGGAGGGAAGAAAGAGATCCTGCCCGTTTTCTACCATGTGGAACGGTCTGATGTGCAGCTGGAGAAAGAATCACTCTACAGAGACGCCCTGGACAAGCACACGCAGCGGTTGGGCGCCGACAAAGTCGGGCAATGGAAGAAGGCTCTTGTGGAGGCTGGTAAAGTCAAGGGATGGGAACTAAGCTCATACGAAAGGTATATCACATGTATCTTCTTCTCTTGTAGGTTTCCTTCTGATTTGTCGCTCCATCGACCAAGTGTAGTCTAGAATGTCAGAACGAGGAAACTCAACAAATATGGGTCGACTCTGCTGTAGTCTAAATTGTTTCGTTCACTTGCTTGGGTTTATGATCGTTACTGAGCCTGTTTCAAAGCTTTATGGGGACATAACTAGAGAAAAAAAGAGGAAATTATTGATGGGAATTAACTGGGTTAGCATTTTCAATTCCCTCTTCTTTTTTTTTTTTTTTTTTTCAGGCCAAATCCTTCTCTCAAATTGACTACATATGTTGGTTTGGCTCCGTGGTGAGCTATCTTTAAAATTTCATTCTATTCATCCACATGATCACATCATTCTGTTTTTATCAACCCATGGTTGAGTGATATGTTTAACCCAATGGCAAACTGCGACAATATAATCCGTCCATCGGACTAAACACTTGCTGCAATGGCATTATCACACGATCATCCAATTACTGAACATCAGTGTAGTATGTTTAACATATCTTTGCACAGGTATTTTTTGTGCTGCAGTTATGGAATAGTGATCTTTTAGCGCATCCAAGTCAGTCGTTTCATTATGTAGTGTGTTGGGTGGTAGGTCCTCAAATCGCTTCTGTTAAGGGTTCGGAACTGAGATTTTTTCTGTTGTGGCAGTGAAGGGGAACTTATCACATCGATCGTTGGAGAAATTTTGGTTAAGCTGAAGATAAAGCATAATTATGTGCCTGAAGATCTGTTCACTGGGGCTGATCCCATGCTGTCTCACAAGACCTTGGTATATATCTTTGCTCCTATTCTCCTCTCTTCTCAAGTACTCTCTCTCCCCTACATATTGTACCTATTGATGAAGTTAGTTTCAGCTCTGGTGTGTTCACATCAAATAGATAACAAGTCTAATCACCACAAAATATTTTTACATGATTACACAGTTGTTGTGAAGTTAAAAAAACAACAGAATATAGAAGGCAAACACATGAACTGAAACTACAAGAGAATGCGAGTCGTTGTCCGAACTCTGATGTAGCTTGCATATACTTCAGCTTTTCAGTAGCTAATTCCCTTGCAAGAGTAGAAGCCGCAAAGGATATTGAGAATTCAACACTTCATACCCATCGTTTGTTAATTTCACCGAAGATCATATCTTGGATTAACGGTTTTATGGTTGATTTGAGTAGAACAGCTGGATGGGCGGTAATTCTCCTTTTAGACCGCCGTACAAAATATGAAGCTACGGTATTCTTTTCACTACACAAAACTGATGCCAAAGTAGGCGTTAAGTTCACAACATTAGTGATTCAAGAATACCTCCTACCTTTTGTTTGTTAAGGAGAATTGATGCATCAAAGCTGAATTACTAAAACATTGCTACAACAAAATTCTTTACAGTATTCTGTGTCTTCTGTCTTCTCTGGCAATGACCACATTGTTTACTCGTGGAAGCACTGTCTGAAAAGCAACTCTATTGTAGTAGCCAAAATCCCATAATTGCCTTCTGAAACACCGTCACCTTTCTATATCACCACAGCCTTATGCAACCGCTAGGTTGACCCAATTGCATGACATGTGCATGTTACCAGGATAAGTGTGTTCAGATTAAACTTAGTTGCCATTCGTATCCTGGATCGGTCAAGCACTCTATACACGAGTAAGAAGTGTGTCGTGAATGAGTTGATGTCTTTTGACTTATTTATAACCCAGTTAAACTGGACATGCTTAATTAAATGGGGTAATAAATGTATATAAGTAGATTTGGACATGTTTACAAACTTCTAGAGTGGGAGTGTCGAAGTATAATTAATGACATTAGATGAGTGTTAAATAAGACAATTATGGTTTTGTGGTATTCTCAACTCTCAATCCTCTATAAAAAAGAGCCCTTATGTAATTTTTTTAATGGATCTTGTACCAAAGCATTTGTTGACCATTGATTGCAAATCAAAAGGCTGTCAATATATTGAAAATTGCAATATCCTTATTTGGGTGCATAATAAGTGTCTTGAGAGCACTTTTGAAAGGAGAAGATTATCTAATTGGTCCTAAACTTATTGTACGTATGCCAATTCTGCCAAAAACTTTCCAATTTTGTCAATTTAATCTTAAGCTTTTGTGTGAAATTCCACTGTAGCCCTTCCGATCAAGGCAGTATTCCATGTAGGATGGCTTGTAATGACTAGTCTGCCACGCCAGCGATTTTGTCCATGGTTACTTTTGTTGAAACTAGGAATCGGTGGTGAGGTAGAATTGGCCATAGTTTTGGTGTAGGAGAGTTAGGTGAGTGATTTTAGTAGAGGGTGGTTAGGATAAATGGTCCAATACTGACTGAACGAGGCTCTGATACCATTGTTAATTTTTGGTGTGTGTATGTGTGTTGTACTTGGCAAAGAAACGACAAGAGATGTGTGTATGAGAGTGGATTTTCATGGCAAAGGAGCACAATGGGACAAGGGAAAAAAAGCTTTTATTATTTAATTGCTATTGCAAAAGGAAAGGGGAGAGCTTAGTTGGTCGGTCTTCTAAGAATATGTGTTTTGGACGACCCAAGCGTTTTTATAGGCTTACAACCATTTTCGACATTAGAAAATCTCTGCTCAAGTCAGAGATTTTTTCCAGTTCTTTTAAATCCTTACAGATTATTACTGCCAGAGCTTTGCAAACTGGCTTACAAGGCAAATATCTCTGCCATATTGCAGAGCTATTCTTTATGGATTCTTATATACAAGCTTTAGTGGACTCCAGACGCTTTGACCGCTGCCCAAGGATTAGATTTTTTGTAGGATTTCTGGACTTTTCTAGCACATGTCTATCCTAGAAGACTCTAGAAATTGGATCAGCATTTTAACAGCGGAAGCAGTGTGAGATGGGATTGTTCAATTTATGTTTGTGCCTTCTTCCTCTTTATGTGGCATTATATTTTAGTCATTATAGATCTTAAACATCTAAATGAGATCTCAATGTAAACTCCTACTGAATTTATCAGTGTGGCGACTCGGAGATGGTTCCTGATAAGGCTGGTAGTCACCTTTGTGTGCTTCCCTTTTAGATTACATAGGACAAGAAACAGGGAATGCTAGTCAGATGAGGCTTTTTGATGCTAAGCAAGCCAGATTTACTTATTTAGTTTTTTTTTTTCCCCATAATAGAAAGCCCGGTTTACTTATTAGATTTTTCCATAATAGAGACAGCAGGTTTACTATCGTATCTTTAGCTTAAATGAGATGCATGGAGTGAATGATTTTGATGGAGGAACTTCAGTGGAGGTTATCTTAAACAACGTATCTACTCTGTCGGCTAAACAGTAGTTATAACATCTCAATCAGGAGGGCATATGATTGATTGGCAGGCACATTCAAAGCACAGATGGCATTGTCATCTGGAACTTACAGTACTTACTGTATATTTCTTCACTTCTCTTCTGACTTTCTCCTAAATATAAGTACCTGGAGCTTCAAGACAGTAAACAATCGGAAATAATGAGATTATTGGAACTGGAAGTAAATGATGTACGGATTGTTGGAATCCATGGGAGAGATGGCATCGGAAAGACTGCTCTTGCCAAAATCGCATATGACCAAATATCCCTTCGCTTTGACGCTTGCAGTTTTCTTGCGGATATTGAAGAAATGATGCAGCAACCTGGTGGTGTTCAGTATCTTCAAACCAAGTTGATCTTTGATATTTTGAAAAGAGAGTATGAGGTTGCTTCTGCTTTCAAAGGAGTACGATTTTGAAAAAAATACTTAGGAATATGAAAGTTCTTATTGTTCTTGATGATGTGGAAAGGGGTTCCTCCTCAAGGAGTTTGTAGGAGCTAAGCTTGATTGGTTTGGTTCGGGAAGTAGAATAATTGTCACCTCAAAAGAAAGAAGCATTCTTCAAGGGTTTGTTGATCAAGGGTTGGCTCGTACTTACGATGTTAAGCCGATGCATGATGATCTAGCTTTTGACTTTTTCTGGCACTGTGCGACCAGAAAGAGTGATCAACTACATTCTTATGTTGATATTGCAAACAAAATAGTCAAGGCTGCGAAGGGACTTCCACTACTTCTCGAAGTTTTTGGTTCTTTTTTGCATGATAAAGGACGAAAAGAATGGATTAACTTCAAAGATCTTGTACAGCAATGTCAGGAAGATTACCCGAAGATTCCGAGCATAATATATGAAGCATTAGGTCAAAAGCAAAAGCAGATGTATCTTGATATTGCATGTTTTCCCCCGGATGTGGATTGTAGGATTGCCTCATATATGTGGCATCATTATGATTGTCCTAATGATGAAATCAAGGTCCTTTGTCATATGTCCCTAATAAAAACGGAAGAAAATAAAATAGGCATGCACAGCATGCTAAGATGCCTTGCCAGGGAGATCATTCGTGAAGGTTTCCATGACCTGAACAAGGAGAAAAAGGTATGTTCGGTTTTTTTTTTATTTTTTTTGGTGGTTGGGGGGGGGGGGGGTAGCATTTAGGCCTTAATTTGATTTTCGATTTTCTTCAAAAAGGTTCATAGTAATAATTTCATTGTCTGAAGACTTTCACGTTTCTTTTGTTGACTTTTGTGGTCCATCATACAGAAAACAGACCACCTTAACACTGAAGCAGCAGGCTATGAGATCCTGCCGAACATGACATTTCTCAGATTGGGTCGTGCCAATAATCTCGGAAAATTTGCGGATGCCTTATTGAATGTTCGGTGGCTTCATTGGCAAGGGTGCCCTCGAGATGCTATCAGCATTCATTTAGAAAAAAATGAGAACATAGTTATTCTGGATCTTTCATGGAGTAAGGTTACAGAATCCTGGGGAGGTTGGAAAGGAATTAAGGTGGTTTATAGGTCATTTGCTTTTGTGTTTGTGTTGGCCCTTAAGTACATCAATAGTTCTACGCCATCTGAATTTTTCCCTTTGTTTTGCAGATGGAGCGTTTGAAAGTCTTGAATTTACAGGTTGCACGGACTTATTAGTTGCCCCCAGCTTCTCTTGTTTCCCGAATTTGGAGATACTGATTCTTAAGCGATGTTCTCGATTGGTTCATTTAGATCCTTCAATTAATGATCTGAAGCTCTTGGTTACCCTAAATTTGAAGTTCTCCGAACTTAGCATGTTGCCAGAGGAAATGGATGGGATGAGTGCTTTGAAAGAGCTCCTGATTGATGGCACTTCCATATGAGAATTTCCTGCGATAGGAAAATTGGTTCAGCTGCAAATCCTTAGTGCCACTAATTGCTTCTCATTGGTTCGTGTTCCTGGTTTGGTTTGTGAACTTGAAGCTCTTTCAGTGCTGGCCTTGGATGACGCAAAAATTCTTGAACTCCCGGAGTCAATTGGAGACTTGTGGCGACTAAGACGCTTGTCTTTGAGGGATTGTTGTGGGCTAGGAAAGCTTCCGGAGTCGATTGGCAAATTAAAAGACTCATTGGTAGAGTTGGATATTTCAGGTACGGGTATTCCGAAATTGCCCGATTCAATTAAAGACCTGTGGAGATTGAAAGTGGTGAAGATGGATTCTTGTTTCATAAGAGAATTTCCTCACGACATTGGAGAGTTGACAGACCTGGAAGAGGTACATGCCTCCTGGTGCGGGAGTTTGAAGGAGTCGTTCCGAGTGATATTTCGAAACTACATAGTCTTAGAGAGCTGAGGCTTCGAGGTACTCGTATATCCAGCCTTCCATCAGAAATCGAGTTCATGACAAGTCTTCAGACTCTGGATTTGCTACACTGCAACCTTCTTAAAGAGTTGCCTACGCCCCCCTCTAGCCTAATTAATCGCGATCTCATTCCCATCTCGATGCATAAAATGTAAGAATCGTCAAAATTCTGTTGTCGGTGGCATTTATCATGATGAACAATACAGTGTTAGTTTGGATCAGATGGTCTGAGTGTTGTCATTTATTGTGGTTAGTGAGGTTAATTACATTATGCCCACGGCAATTTTAGAGTTGTGTCAACCTACTCTTCTCAGTTGAATCTGTTTCCTGTTTCTTATATTTCTATTTTTCATCTCAATGTAGTGTACATGTATCGATTCAGCATGGTCATGAATTTCAATGACGGTCGGTAATATTTTCATAGCAAATTTCCATAATCCAACAATATGCATGCACTGAGTAAGAGAAAATGCTCATGTCATTGAAAATTAAACGTAGAGGAATGCTTTATGTCGTTGGAAATTAGTCACTTCCTTTTTGTCCCCTCAGCATAGCAAATTAAACGTTCCCCAAAAAGCGGCCTTGCTCATTTTTCTTGACCAGAATAATCTCTACTGCCTGGTGAATTAAGTTAAGAAAATAGAAAGGATGAATGACTAAGTTTGTCAAGATACATAATTTAATCCATTCTCAAATAACACTTAATGCTTAATGGTTACATGGGAAAATTCTCCAAAAAGTTTTAAACCTCTTGTATTTTTGTCAATTTAATCATAATCTTTTTTTTAATTATGCTAATTGAGTCATCGTTGGCCATGGGTGGACTACTTATGTGAGGCTATCGCGGCCACAAGTGAGGCCAGCTAATTAGCGCAGAACCCTCTCTGTTCACAGAGAGAGAGAGAGAGAGAGAGAGAGAGAGAGAGAGAGATGTGAAAAAGGCAGTGAGATGAGCGAGATAGAGGAATGCTTTATTTCGTTGGAAATTAATCGTATTGCACATATTAGTCCTTAATAACTTTCCCGAACTTTGACCACGTTGCACGATAGCACCAAATTTTGAGGAGTTACATATCATCCTTTTGAGCTTTGGTTTTTGTTTTTGTCTCTACTTTTTTCCACTAACGCTCCTTACAAAGGGACTTGCTCATTTTTCTTGAATAGAATAATCCACTACATGGTGAATGGAGTTACGAAAATAGAAAGGATGTATGACTAATGAAGTTAACAATACTTCAGCTAAGTTTGTCAAGAAAAATAAAATCCATTCTCAAATAACACTTAACGGTTATGTAGACTAGAAAAATTAACCACCGCGACAAAAATCAAAAGTTCAAGAGTTGACCTATAACTTTACAGAATTTTAGGTCTATTGAGTAACGGCATCAGAATTGAGGATAGTGATTTGTCACGTCTTCTTCGGGAGCTATTGTGACATTATGATTGTTTGGGCGGAAAAGTTGTTAAAAAAAATTACAAATCCACTGTATTTTTACTAATTTAGTTTTAAATATTTCAATTTTGCCAATTAAGCCTATTTGGTCGATTTTGGCCGGAAATTATTAATGCAAATAATTTTTAATAATATTTTAATGTGTTTTTTGAATTTTTTATTATTCATTTTTATTCTCTTCTCTTTTTCCTCTTTTGTTTTTGTTTTTTGTTTTTTGTTTTTTGTTTTTTTTTTTATGAGCATCTAGCAAGGACATCGGACCCTCACCAACCACCGAGCCTTTGCCGGCCAGTGGTGAGGGTGACCCTCATCCATGGCCACCAGATCTCGAGCTTGTGGTTGTTGTGGCTGCTCGAGCTCGAGCTCAAGCTCGAGCTCTAGCTGCCAGATGTTGACCTTGTAGTTGCCTATCTTTCTTCTTTTATCTTTTTTACTTGTGGCTGGTGATGGTCATGACGCCCTTGCTACTGGCCGCATCACTTGGCCTTGTGGCCATAGGTGAGGCTGCCTTGCTCGCGGCCACTAGACCTCGAACTTGTAGTTGCCATGGCCACTCAAGCTTGAGCTCTATGTTCGTGGCAATGATGCTAGCAAACTAGCAAGGTGCTTGAGCTTGACTTAAGGCCATGGTTGCCAAATCTTGAGCTTTTAGCTGCCACGGCCGCGATGGCCTCGCCTAGATTTGGGCAAGGTTGATTGAGGGCTGCGACCCTTGTTGATGTCTGGTGAGGGCTTTGTTGCTCTTGCCCAGTGATTGGTGAGGGTTTAGCGCCCCTCACTGACCACAAGTAAAAAAGAAGAGAAAAAGAAAAAGAGAGAAAAGAGAAGAAAAAAAAAAGGAAAAAATTAATAAAAAATCGAAAAATATTAAAATTTTACTAAAAATTGTTCATGTCGGCATTGATTGTGCCATATAGGATAACTAAAATCCTCTATGGCTTTCTAAACTCCTTCTCCACCTAGTAGGATCCTCTCGAGAAATGCAACTTGGATAGTTAGAAATATTATCATCCTAGCATCTCGAGTGTCTCTATGCTTTGAACTAAAGGTCGAGTGGTTTTTTGCTAAAAGGCTATCCCTAAAGGGCTTGAACGGAGAGGTTCGTCTACTATGGGAAGGCATACTTGTTGGAGAAATCTTTCCAGAATATTTTGAAACCGACAAAACGTTTATCGATCTAGTCGGATAATTGCAGACCTTCTGTTTAAAGTCTAAACACCTTTAGATCACCAGACTCAACACTCAAGACTCAAGACTCAAGACTCAAGACTATTCTCATTGACAGTTTTTCTAATCCAGTGACGAAGGCAATCCAGAACCGAAGTATTTGGTTAATGATTTAGTCCTATCCTCTTGAGAAGATCTCTTGGTGGATAAATATAACGGATTCTTTTATTCGTAATCAAGATCGTTTGAAGATCCGATGGTCGACGAAATATTCTGGAAGGTTCTATTCTTGGAAACCAAGATCCTGATTGTATGGGCGAACATGATTGATGGGCTATCGTCAAGTTCCTTTAATAGCTCGAATGATCTTCTTGATTGATTCCATTCAACGGGTAGATTGGAGGAATTTCTTTGGTAAGTGCCAACAGGTATGATGGCATAAAGGAGTATAAAAGGAAGACATTCTAGTTGCTTTAGAAAATGATCGATAGAGAAATTCCAGAGTCTAAAGCACCTTGATTATTAGTCGATACATTTTGAGCGAAGTTGTATACACAAAGAGTGTCTATACTTATTGATACCTCGAGCTAGTGTGGTAGATCATCTACACCGAAAAATCAAGGGAGAACAACGCTGTAACATCTCTTTAGTCATAGTGGAATCCAGCCAATAGGTCATTAGTGCGAAGAGTGGACGTAGGCTTGAAATAAGCCGAACCACTATAAACCGCGTGTTCAATTTTCTCTTCCCTTCTCTCAATCTTACTTTGATTATTGTTTGTCTCAAATCTATCAACTGTCTAGTATTGTGCAATTATCGAGAAAAATCTTTTATACCTATTCACCCCCCTCTAGGTACTTATTCTAGCTATATCAATTGGTATCAGAGCTTGTGTACTCACTTTATTTGAAGTGTTTTACTTCAGAGTAAAAGATCCATGGCTAGTATGCTAGCACCGGGGCTGGTGGAAGGGCAATGCAATACCAGACCACCCTACTTTGATTGAAAGGATTACAACATCTGGAAG
Organism: Eucalyptus fibrosa; assembly: GCA_017140475.1. NCBI lineage: Eukaryota > Viridiplantae > Streptophyta > Magnoliopsida > Myrtales > Myrtaceae > Eucalyptus > Eucalyptus fibrosa. The sequence goes on from CM029511.1 coordinate 11,137,006, forward strand.
AACAAGATGAAAGCCTTCCTACGATCAAAGGATCATCAGGAATGGGACGTTGTAGAAAAAGGAATTACTCCTACAACTGCATCAGTCTCTGAAAGAGAGAAAGAAACTGTTGAGACCAGCGGAATGACTCATGAAGAGATAAACAAGAGACAAGCACTCGATGCAAAAGCAATTTACTCTTTATATTGTGCTTTGTCACCAACTGAATATAACAGAATATCTTATTGTGTTACAGCAAAAGAAGTTTGGACAGATTACATATCACCTATGAATGAATTGATCGAGTGAAGGAAACCCGAGAATTAGCATTCTCCTCGGTCAATATGAAGTCTTCAAAATGAAACTAGGAGAATCTATAACTGACATGTTTAGTCGTTTTACGAGATATTGTCAATGGTCTTGAGAATCAATGTCAAAAAATTTCTGATCCTATGAAGGTAAACAAGCTCTTGCGTGGACTCTCCGAGGATTGGAATCACATAAAGACTTCAATAAGAGAGACGCAAAGAATTATGCCACTATCGTCGACGAGTTGATTGGAACTCTTCGAAGCTTATGAAGTGGAACGAATTAATGAAGATGAAGATCCAAAAGGTAAGAAATCCATTGCATTAAAATCAAATGATGATTCTGATGATACAAATCTGAAGATGATATGGACAATGAGGAGCTTGCTCTCATGATAAGAAGATTCAGAAAACTTAATACAAAAGGAAGAAGGTTCAACTCAAAGAAACAAAGTTTTCAAAGACAACAAACCAAGTCTGTTGATGATGAGGAACCAAACAAAGATATAGTTTTCTTTGGATGTAAGACAAGGGGACACATCAGACCCAACTGTCCTCTTCTAAAGAAGAAGAAAGGAAAAACTGAAAAGTCTCGAAAGGCTCTTAAAGCCGAAACTTGGAGTGATACAGAGTGTGAAGAAAGTGATGATGAATATGCCAACTTATGTCTGATGACGCAATCAGACTTAGACTTAAACTCTGGATCAGACTCATACAGTGAATTTGAGGTCTCCGTCAAGAAAAATGTAAAGTGGTATCTTGACAGTGGATGCTCAAGACACATGATAGGAGACTCAAATTGCTTCATAAAGCTTGTTTAAGTAAATGGTGGAAAAGTTTCATTTGGAGGAAACAACAAAGGAAGTATTGTGGGATTTGGAATTGTGAAAATTGGAAATCTCACAATAAGTAATGTTTCCCTAGTGGAATGACTCAATTACAATCTTCTCAGCATCAGTCAACTGTGTGATACTGGTTTTAAGATCTTATTTCAAGAAGGAATATGTTCTGGAACCAGTAATGACTCTACTCAGTCTTTCATGGGTTGAAGGCATGGAAACATCTATCTCTTGGATATGAAACCGGATGAATCGCAATGCTTAATCTCAATTCAAGACGAAACAAGTTTATGGCACAGAAAGCTTGGTCACATCAACATGAAGCAATTAGCCAAAATTTCTACAAAGCTGCTTGTTCAAGGTCTACCCAAATTACCATACCAAAAGTCGATCCATGCACTCTATGTATTCGGGAAAGCGGTAAGAAATTCATTTAAGCCAATAAATCATGTCTCTACTAATCATGTACTATAATTGCTGCATATGGATCTCTTCGGACCAACTAGAACCTAGAGCATTAGAGGTAAGAAATATTGCCTAGTAATTGTGGACGATTACTCCCGATTTACTTGTGTATATTTCCTTGCAAGTAAGTCCGAAACCTTCTCATATTTTGAGAAATTTGCTAAAAAGGTTCAAAATGAAAAATGATGTGTTATCTCAAGCATAAGAACAGATCATGGAAGTGAATTTGACAATTAAGATTTTACAAAATTTTGTGATAAATCTGGCTTTAAGCATGTGTTCTCCTCTCCATATACTCCTCAGCAAAATGGAGTTGTGGAAAGAAAGAATAGATCTCTTCAAGAAATGGCTAGAACTCTTTTAATTGAAAGTAAGATTTCTTCACGATTTTCGGCTGAAGCTGTTTCAACAGCGTGCTATATCATCAATAGAGTCTTCTTAAGACCTATTCTAGAGAAAACCCCTTATGAGTTATTCAAAGGTAAGAAGCCTATTGTTTCATACTTTCATGTGTTTTGTTGCAAATGCTTTATATTGAAAAATGCTAAAGATCGAGTTGGAAAGTTTGAAGAAAGATAAGATGAAGGCATATTCCTTGGATACTCTACATCAAGCAAAGCCTACAGAGTCTATAACAAGAAGAGCCAATCTGTGGAGGAGTCAATGAATGTCAAATTCCAAGACTCTACGCAAGATGAATCAAGTCAGACTCATCATGAAGAGTCTGAACCTGCTCCAGACCCTCTAAAGCTTACAACTCAAGAAGCATCTCAGACTCTTGAAGACCAGTATCAAACTGTTCGTGAAGATTCAAATAAAGAAAGAGATCATCAACCAGACAAATCAACCAGTAACTGGAAGCATAAGTCCAGTCATCCCAAAGATCTCATTATCGGCGAAATTAATGAAGAAATTCGCACCAGATCCAAAAGGTGTGAAGAGTCTAGTGCTGTGGCTCTCATTTCTGAAATTGAACCAAAGAGCATAGAAGAAGCTTTATCTGATGAAAGCTGGATTGAAGCTATGCAAGAAGAGCTCAGACAGTTCAACATTAATGATGTCTGGGAATTGACATCTAAACCAAAAGGTAAAACTGTTATTGGAGCTAAATGGGTGTTCAGGAACAAGATGAATGAGAAAGGAAAAGTCGTACAAAACAAAGCAATAGACTATGATGAGACTTACGCTCCAGTAGCAAGGGTTTGAAGACCCAAAGAAGCCAGACTCAGTCTTCAGACTGAAAAAGGCCCTATATGGTTTAAAGCAAGTACCTCGAGCTTGGTACAACAGACTAAGTAAGTTCTTAATACATAATGGTTTTGTTAAAGGTAAAGTAGATACTACTTTATTTATCAAAAAGGAAAACAAAAGCTTTTTACTTGTTCAAATATATGTTGATGATATTATTTTTGGATCCTCTAATGAAATTCTGTGCAAGAAATTTTCTAAGTTTATGCAGGATGAGTTTGAAATAAGTATGATGGGAGAGTTAACATTCTTGGACTCCAAATAAAACAATTGAAGGAAGGAACTTTTATTCATCAAGAAAAATATGCTAATGATCTTGTCAAAAAGTTTGGACTGGAAAAGTGCAAAAAGACCGACATACCAATGTCAAGTTCTCTGAAGATAGACAAAGATGAATAAGGGAAGAAAGTTGATCGAAGCATGCAGAGCATCATCGGTATACTTCTTTATCTTACGCTTCTAGACCCGACATCTTGTTGAGTATTTGCATCTCGTGTTAGGTTTCAATCGGATCCTAGAGAATCCCATCTCGGTCTGCGAAACGTATTATTAAATACGTTGCTTCAACTTCAAGCATAGGTCTTTGGTATCCTAAGAAGGGAGACTTTAATCTTAAGGATATTCGACGCAGATTTGGCCGGTTGCGAGTTGACATAAAGAGCATTTCGGGAACTTGCCGATTGCTTGGAACGGGACGGTGTCTTGGTTTTCAAGGAAACAAAGCACTGTGGCTCTCTCAACAACAGAAGCAGAGTATATAGCTCTTGGAAGTTGCTGTTTGCAAATTCTATGGATAAAACAACAGCTACAAAACTTTGGAATTGAAGACTCATGCACAGAGATTAGATGTGACAACACCAGCGCAATCAATCTCACCAAAAATCCAATCCTTCACTCAAGAGCAAAGCATATAGAGATTTGACATAATTTCATTAAAAATCATGTTCAAAATGGAGAAATCTCGATTCAATTTGTTGATTCAAAGAGCCAACTAGCGGATATATTCACAAAGCCTTTGGAGAAAAATCAATTCGATTTTATCCGTTCCAGACTCAACATTTTGAAGCTTGAGGAAGTTAAAGTCTAGAGACTCACAAACGCTCAGACTCAGACATTCATGGCTATAGACTGTAAGTTGTTATTATATTCAATCTCGAAAAGGTACGATCATTAGTTCAGTTAATTTATAATTTCCGTGAAAATCGGAATCTTTTCTTTTCAAAAAGGATTAACTTATTTTTGGCAGTTATCGATTTCAAAAGAGGCGTCTGTTCATTTTCCTTTGTGCTGATTGATTGTTTCCTTTTTAAACTGAATATTATATATATATATATATACGGTTTTCATCGCTTAAACTTCAAAACCCTAAAAAGGCATTCTCCTCCCAATCCCTCTCTCTACTTCGTGTTCATCTTCGAGAAAGTTGTCATATTTTCTTGGGAAAGCGAGTAAAGGAATCTTTCAACGACAAGGAAGGATGTCTTCTTCGAGAAAGTCTTCAAGAATCGTGAACAGGGGACCACAGAGAATGAGGGAGGGGCCTACCCATTTCAATCTCACCGAAGAGGAAGATTTATCGATTCAGCAACAGAGCCCGATTCACTCTCCACCATGTCACTCTTCATCATCTACCCCACAAGGTGCGGGTCAACAACCGGAGGAGGAAATAATCGAGGACGCAGACCCTGTAAGAGTCCAAAAACCCTCTTTTATTTACAAGCTCTATCTTGCGTTGAAAAACACTGGGACTTCGCTGAACTTTATAGATGATTTCCTTAAAAATAAGAATTATGGGAATGAGTATATATTTTTGCGACAAATGGAGGATTTGGGAATTGCTCCTAAAGGAAAGGCTGAGGAAGCACTTGCGAACATTCTAAGTGACCCTCGTTTATCGGGGCGAATCCGACCACGGGAACGATGATGATAAAATGTTCAGTGAATTTCAACCTAGAATGGGTGTTGCTGCGAAGGTGAAGGGAAAAAGAATGGATTTGTTTAAATCGAAGGAACAGGAGAATCTGTTCTTCAGACTGTTGAAACGAGGGGTGATAAACCCTAGGAGTGTTGATTTCGATTTCTTGGATACTATTAATGTGAACTTAAGGGAGAAGTTCAATCTATTTCAACTTGAGCAATTTTGCTCCGATACCACAGACAGTTATGCACAATTGACAGCATACTTCTATTCAAATCTTAGCTTTTTAGATGCGAATAGAATATCCTTCAGTGGTCGAGACCACGACTATGTGGTAGATGTGGACATGTTGGTAGATATAATTGGAGTTGAAAGATGACGATATCAACCGATCAAAGTTTCGATTGCTCGTACTACACTAGAGCTTGTCAACGATAGGAATACAGAGGGAAGAATTACCTACACAAGAATGCGTGCCATCAACATTTTGCTTCACAAAATTGTGATCAACTCATGTCGGGCCAAAGTCTACATCCAAGGCGCGTGTCTAACTTCCGAGGCGAAATTGATGTACGCGATCAATTCACGGAAGAAGTTCTCTCTTCCTCACACCATTCTCTTTCACATGTACACATCAATGGTGAAGGACAAGGGCCAATTGTCTTACCTAGGTCTTGTGACCAAGATCTTCAGACACTTGAACATTGAACCTCCACATACTCTTTGTGTTCGACCATGCGACAAAATGGTGGTGGGTTTGAAAATGGTGACAAAAATGCGTGCGAAAGAGCTTGATAAGGCAATGGAGAAGTTCAAAGTGAAGACTCCGGTATCTTACGCATCAAAGAGAAAAGGGAAGGAGCCCATGGGTGCTCCATCCAAAAAGAAAAGAACTCTTATCTTGGAGGATGAAGATGAAGAGGAAGATCTCACTATCTCGCATTGAAAAGAACCCGGACGTTACGTACACGAATCAACGAACGACAAAAGAAAGGAAAAGAAGCAGAGGAAAAAGAACAGAGAGAAGAAGAGGGACAAGCCAAGAACAGAGGAGTAGAGGAGCAACAAGAGAAAGAGAAAGAAGACAGAGAGAAATAAGTTGAAGAAGAAGGAGAAGCAATGAAAGAAAAGTCTGCAGATGAAGCCGAAGAGAAAGGGAATCAAGACGCCGAAGAGCATGACTATCACTTTTCCCCAATTGAGGTCCTAGAGACAGGGAGAGATGGCGAGCAAGAAAGGACTACACCACATGCTGTTAACAGTGAAGGTGTGAGTCCCTCACCAGCAAATCCAGAAGATTTTCAGACTTCTCAAATGCCTGAGAAAGGACATGATACGTCAACACCAAATCTGCTCGATTACACTGAAGTTCCATCGTCTGCTTTCACTCCATCCGAGAGAGTAAATGCGAGTACACAGACGAACAATATAGCAGATTTTCATCGTATCCTTGATGTTATTCTGGAAATGCAGGGTCAAATCTATGCTCTGGATTGTGAACTTCAAGTCCTGAAGAAAGTTGGACAAGCATTTTCTGTTACCCTGGCATATCAAATGAAAGACCTCGCTCTTCAAATTCAAGTCAATGCCAAAGGAGAAGAGGTGGCTCATCTACGGGAATACTTGAAGAGGCTGGAAGGCATCATATAGTCAATGGGAGATTTCCAGATTGTGCGCATTCCCAAGCAGACTTGACTCTTATCTCACCTTTTTAATGATGACAAAAAGGGGGAGAATTGCAATTTGAACTCTTTAAACTTTGACTTTAAATTTCTTTTGTGTTTGAATGTTTGTTTTTGAGTATGACTTGGGTGTGAACTTGAATTTGACTGACTTGGGTGTGGATTTTGATGCTAGACTGTTTGCATTTATATCAAGTGTTGTTGTATGGTTTTACTCATGAAAGATTAACCGATTTTCTGTGGATGCAGAGTTTGGTTGATTTTATTAATCTTTATGAGATAGCCATATTGCTTGAGTAATGTTTTGCAGGTCAAAGTTGTTCAAATCTACAGGAAAGTTTTGTCACCATAAAAAATGGGGAGATTGTTGGAGAAATCTTTCCAGAATATTTTGAAGCTGACAAAACGTTTCTATCAGTCTAGTCTGGATAATTGCAGATCTTCTGTTTAAAGTCTAAAGACTTTCAGATCACCAGACTCAGCACTCAAGATTCAAGACTCAAGACTATTCTCATTGACAGTTTTTCTAATCTAGTGACGAAGACAATCTAGAACCGAAGTATTTGGTTAAGGATTTAGTCCTATCCTCTGGAGAAGATCTCTTGGCTGGATAAATATAACAGATTCTTTTATTCGTAATCAAGATCGTTTGAAGATCTGATGGTCGACGAAATATTCTTGGAAGGTTCTATTCTTGGAAACCAAGATCCTGATTGTATGGATGAACATGATTGATGGGCTATCGTCAAGTTCCTTTAATAGCTCAAATGATCTTCTTGATTGATTCCGTCCAACGGGTAGATTGGAGGAATTCCTTTGGTAAGTGCCAATGGGTATGATTGCATAAAGGAGTATAAAAGGAAGACATTCTAGTTGCTTTAGAAAATGATCAATAGAGAAATTCCAGAGTCTGAAGCACCTTGATTATTAATCGATACATTTTGAGCGAAGTTGTATACACAAAGAGTGTCTATACTTAGTGATACCTTGAGTTAGTGTGGTAGATCATCTACACCGAAAAATCAAGGGAGAACAACGCTGTAACATCTCTTTAGTCATAGTGGAATCCAGCCAATAGGCTGTTAGTGCAGAAGAGTGGACGTAGGCTTGAAATAAGCCGAACCACTATAAACCGCGTGTTCAATTTTCTCTTCCTTCTCTCGCCTTACTTTGATTATTGTTTGTCTCAAATCTATCAACTGTCTAGTATTGTGCAATTATTGAGAAACATCTTTTATACCTATTCACCCCCCTCTAGGTACTTATTCTAGCTATATCACATACCTGCAAGAAACTGACTTCGTTCTCCCTGGTTCTAAGTTTAGGTCCATTCAATGATATTGGAGCCATAGTTTCGTTTGTAATAATATCCGTTCCATGCATTCAGTAGGTGAATCTAGTGCTGAGAAATCTCTTCACATCATGACAGATCCAGAAATACTAGAAGCACCTGTTTCTCTCGCCGCATCTCCATCTTCTTCAACCCCTTCGGATTTCTGTGTTTTCAATGCTTCTAAGATAGACTATCTCTATGAAGTCTCTCTTAGCGATGAAACCAAGATTTCTGAAACTCAACTTTCTCTTATGAGCCCTTATTCCGCTTTTGCTAAACCCATCTCATCATTTTCTCCCATCTGCTCCATTCGCTAAACTCTAAAGGATGTAAATGAGTACGTCCAGTCCTCTAAATTCGACCAACATCCCATTCCCGCCACTGAAAAGGAGTACTTTGTTACTTTCCAGATTCCTCCAGAGTTTCCCAGGCAATGGATTCAACAAGGATATTCTCATATCAAATATGGGGCTGTTCGTCTTACTCTTACTTTTCATGGTCACAAGGGCTTGCCAGTTGTGGCGAGAATATCGTTACTGGATACACAATTCCTAAAATACCAACATGCTTGTATTGGCACTATCCAAACCACTCTGAATGCTGGAACAGTCTTTGTGACTATGTATCCAAACTTCAATGTAGCTCTTTCAAACCCCTAGCTACTTTCTTTTCTAAAAGTTTAGGTTCATCTCACTAGAGCTCCTTAAACTGCTAACTCTGTTGATGTAACATTGCATTACCATATTGTTTATTGAGTGCAGAACCATGCTCTTGATTTGAATTTCCACAATGGGAATGAAGATGTTTTATTCATTTCCATGCAAAATAATCAAGCATCATGCATTCATGTTCCCAGATAGATCCTAAAAGAAAAGTTGGCCAAGCTCATTCCAGAGACTTGGATCACCAACTATGAAGAGTTGCATTAGAATAACAAGCCTTTCTAGTCATCAGACTCAGACTTCGTAAAAAAGAAAGATGAATATGTTTCCATCAAATTTGGCAAGGAAAAGGAAGAAAGTCCTTCTATCTTTCAAACCCTCTTCATGATTGAACCATGTGTTCCTGAGTCAATTTTTGAGTTAGATCCAAAAAAGCTTGTTCAATATTTCAAAAGTGATGGACACCCTGTCCATTATCATAAGGACCGGTATGGTCATTGTTTCTGGGATCCTTTTTGTCAATGTTCATATTGCACAAACTCTCTCGACGAGGTAGATCCAAATACAAAGCCTCGACGGAAACACAAAAAATCAAAGGATGGTATGCACCAAAAGTACCTGAACAAAGACCCCTTTGTGGATACTCTTGGTGAGTGCGACAAATTTCAGTTTATGATTTCTTATGCACCAACTCCACCACTAGAGTTCATTACTCCATCCCCAGTCTCACCAACACCAACACCAACACCACCACCATCACCTCCTCCATCTCCTCAGAAAAAACCAGCTCTTTCCCCATTTATAAGCCAATCCTTAAATGGGCGAAGGAACACTCCTACCCACTTGAGGCTCCAGCAAAAACACCACTGAGTTCTCCCATCACCATGTTCCATGAAATAGACTTTCCCCTTCTTGTTCAAGAAAGTTCCAAACTCTCGTTTCTTACTCTAGAAGAATTCATTGATCCACAAGGCAGATATTGGCATGCTCCCAAGATACCTACCCCCACTGATGTGGATGAACATAAAAGACAGAATAGGACTCCTGTTGCTAAAGCTGTCCTAAATTAGCAATCAGAGACTCTTTTAGCACACAACAATGCGTTCAAAGCAATTGATTCCAAGATTGTGAATGTGCAACAAGATCTTCGAAGATATGATGAAACTACCAAGAAGATGCTTTCCAATTTCCAAAAGAGGCTTCATGCCTGGAATCCGGACAACATTTAGGGTATGATCATCTCGAAAGTTCTAAGGCAGAAATAGAGAAGCTCAAAAGGCAAATCAAACTTCTTGAAGAAGGAAGGTTTAATCCTTTTAATCCATTTCCGACTATGGTACGGATAGAGCATTCGCCTCCACCACCGCAGACGTCTATTTTTGCTGCCCTCACAAACGTTCCTATTAAACAGGACAAAACAGATGTGGTAGAGATGTGAAATCGCCTCAAAGAATTGGATTGGATAAGGAAGGAAAATGGAAAAGAGAAAATGCTTGAAGAATCCTCGCTTGTTATAAGGGAAAAGTCAGATTAGATGATGTTATCCAATCTGTTAGAATCTTTCCTAAAAGATTTGGGCAATCAGGAAGAACGACCTGATTCTGCTATTCCAAAAGATCAGATCCTATTTCCAACAAAACAAGTTTTTCCAAACATCTTTGATATTGAATCAGATTCGGTATCCCTCTCATCCTCTTCATCCTTTTTAATCCCTGCCATTGATTCTTTTCCTATTGTACCAGTAACGTCATCAATATTTATGGCTGATCCTCCAGTCCAGGATATGGAATCAAACCCTTCTGAATTAGAGGTTGTTCAGCCAAACAATCCCTCTAAGCATGGGTTTACTGCATCAAAACAGTTATTTATTTATTTATTGTTGATGATATTCCCTATCACAAATGGCTAAAAAGATTTGAAGAATTTCATACTTGATTAAATGCCCAAGCTCTTACTAATCAGGATAAATATGATGTCATTTTTGGTTTTGTCACAAGGTTTATAGGCAGCCTTAAAAATTGGTGGCAATCGGTGATAGAACAAATTTCTATATAATTTTGGTCATGCCATCACCCTTCTATATAATTTCTTTGTTGGAAAACCTTCTGACCTCCAAGAGCTTAAAACGAGAGAATTTTTTGAAAGAAGATGTTGCTCTTTCCAGAAAAAACATATTGATAAACATTATCGAGAAATGCTTAAGCTTTTTTATGGTATTAGAGCTAATCCAAACTTGAAGCATGTCTTCTTCACTTCCATCCCCAAAGAATTATCCCAACAGGTTGAAAGATCTTTCTTAGTAGGCAAAGGAGAATCCAAGATATCTCGTTGGGAGAAATACAACAAGAAATCCATCTGTGTCTTGATGATTTGTGTCTAAAGCACCAAACGGTCCAGATTTATCTCACAGACAACAGAGAACTTGATGCAGCTTGCTCGCTAGAAGCTAAAGATTAAATGTTCCAAGCGAGATTGTGATGGTTCTTGTGGAAAATCTTCCAGAAAAAAAGAAGCATTTCAAGAAGCTTTGGATAAAGAAATCTAGACATGACTCTAAGCACTTCCGAAGAAAGAAGAAATGACGATACCTACGTAAAAGAAAAGATCGCTCAGGCCACAAGAAATCAAATCAATGCTTCATCTGCAATCAGAAAGGACATTTTGCCAAAAATTGTCCCCAAGCAAGAAAATGTCAGAATCATCTGATATATCACATGGAAATGAAACTAGTATTTCTCTTGAAAATGATGATATCGAATCTTTATTTTCTGCAGATAAAGAACCGTTTGAACAAACTCTTTGTGTCATCCCTTGTTATCAAACTCTTCGTGAAACTGATTCGGATTCGGATTTGGATTCGGATTCTGAAGATATTTTTCACATATCTCTCACATCTTCAGAACAAAGTATTGACATATTTTTAAGCCAAACTCATTGTCCTCATTTTCCTGTGAAAATCTTTAATTCAAAGTTTGCCAAGCCTATCATTGTCATTGTTATCATAGATACTAGAGCAAGTTCTTCAATCTTAGACACTAAGGTTCTTCCTGAAGAATATTGGACTTCTTGTGTTCGATATTTCAACTCTGCCCTAGGAGAAACTTTTTCTACAAATATAAGAACTACCCCAGTAATTGTTCAGTTTTTTCCCCAGTGTTCCATTATTACAAAAACTTCGGATTCAGTCTCCCCAACAAAGATTTGATCATTGGTTGGGATATCATGATTTCTTAGCTTCGTATCATTCTAGGAAAATGTCTTAAGTATAAAGATCAATTCTCTGAATTCGTCAATATTCAAAGGCTTTTTTTTTTCCATTCAAATGAGTCTGTTAGATCTGATTATGCAAAAGTTGTTGGAATCCTGTTCAGAATCTTATTCTAAATTTGCTCAAAAATGTTTTCATCATTTATGGGAAAATCCAGAGTTCTTTGTTCACCTTACTTTAAAAAAGAATGAAGATATCAATCCAACCAATGCGAGTTACATGGGAATGAAGCCGGAACACCTGGTTTTAGCTCAAAGAGAATGCTCGGAGTTATTATAGCAAGGCTTTATTGAAATCTTCAATTTTCAATGGGCTTGTGAAGCCTTCATTATCAATAAGCGTGCCGAGCAAAACAGAGAAAAAATGAGATTGGTAATTAATTATCAATGTCTTAACTTTTTTTCTCCAAGATGACAAATTCTTTTTACCCTCCAGAAATTCCCTCTTTGCTGGATTATCCAAGGCCCACATTTACTCAAAATTCAATCTTAAAGCCGGATTTTGGCAATTAGGCATCCATTATGAAGACAGATCCAAAACAGGGTTTTGTATTCCGAACCACCACTTCTAATGGAAAGTTCTTCATTTTGGCCTAAAGGCAGCACCATTCCTTTTCCAGAAGGCCATGTGTCAAACTTTCCAACAAATCATGTCAAGTACAGCAGTATATATTAACGATATCCTGCTCTATAGTTCTGATGAGCAGTTGCACTGCCAACTTCTTGAGTAGTTTGCAAAAATTGTGAAAAAACATGGGATTATACTTTCTCAAAAAGAGATGAATATTGCCTAGGCAGAAATTGAATTTCTTGGTATGCACCTTAATAAAGGTACATATTACCTAGGGCCACATATTGCTCAAGAACTGTTAAAGTTTCCTGAAGAAAATTTCACGACAAAGCAAGTCTAGCAATTTCTTGGGATAATTAATTATCTCAGAGATTTTGTTTCAAACATTGCAAAACTGCTGATTCTGTTGCAATCGATGCTGAAGAAAAATCCCTCACCTTGGGAAAAATCTCAGATTAAAGTAGTCGCTGAACTTAAAGAGATTATGTAGGGTCTTCCTCCATTACAGATCCCATCAACATGGAAGAAAATTCTCCAGACTGACGCCAATGATGAATACTGGGCAGCCATCCTGTTTGAAGAAATTGATGGTAAGAGACACATGTATGCTTACAAGAGTGGAAAGTTTTTCCAAGCTGAAATGCATTATCATTCCACTTTTAAAGAAATTTTGGCAGTGAAAAATGGAATAAAAAAGTTTGAATTCCATCTTATCGGACATCACTTCTTGATAGAATTAGATATGTCATCTTTTTCTCAGATAACCAAGTTCAAGCAGAAGCGGGTTCCAAATTCTCAATTGTTTCGATGGGCTGAATGGTTTTCAAAATACTCTTTTGAAACTCAACACATTACTGGAAAGAAGAACGTACTTGCTGACTTCTTGTTAAGATCAGAGGCACCAGCAGAGCTCAACATGTACATCATAAGACATGCCTTTCATACCCTTCATCATAATGAAAAGTATAAGATTGAGAAGATAAACGATTGGCCAAGTTGGTAATATCCCCAGAGATTGTTGAGCAAGTCCAGAATGACAGCCTCACTGAAAATTTAGAAAACCTCATGTGGCAATGTCACACAGATCTGTTCAGACTTAATGGAGGTTCGATTCTTTATCATTTTGGATTAAATTCGGACTATCTGTTCATACATCATCTAATCTGGAAGGAATATGACTTTCCTAGTCAACTCAGATGGTTATTATGGTGCTTAACCAATAAGTACTTAATAGCTATTGAAATTCCAACTAGAAGATTCATTGCCAACTTCATTAGGATATTTGGACTCGGTCGAGGAAACATTCAAAAGGAAAGTGACAAAAATCTATTGGCCTTCCTCAATTGGTTTTATCCTTCCACTCATTGGAAGCAACTCCTACAGCAAGAATTGAGAACTACCCGACCAAACCCTGAAGTTCACACCATTCTATTCTTCTGACGACCATGGGCTTTTGTGAGAAACAATGGCAGCATCACCGATGCTCCACAAAATATAGGTACCACATCCTATAAATCTCAGTCGTATCTTACAGAAGCTCGGATTTACAAATCCTTTCCAGGACTTGTTGGTTACTATGAACACCCAATACCGAGAACTCCAAAGGGTTTTGTGCCAAGAAAATAAAACCATTCCTGAAGATGTATGGAACTACAATGTACCCACTACATGGGATCATTATAGCCTAGCACCAAAAGCTAAGGAAGCACTCAAAGAATTCAGACAAGCTGCATCATAACAAGAGCATGAAATGATAGACACAGATGACCCTGCACAGTCCTCTCAAGACCACTATGCACGATAGGGAGGCCCTCTTTCCCAAGACCCCCATGATCAAGGACCTTTGTCCTTATCTCTAGGCATGGACACATCCTAAAATACACAAGCATCGAATTGGCCTCAGCCAAGCATGCCTGTCAACACTACAAGTTCCTTACAGAATCATGAGGAAGCATCCTCGTCAAACTAGATTCTCTTGCCAAATTCACTTGCAGGACTTGAGCAAAAATATGAAGAATATCTACTGGCAATGCATAGTTCTGATGACTCAGACTATGACTATAATGCTTGCGATGGACGAGACTGCTGACTGTAGCAAGCCATTGTAGCAAGTCATTGTAGCAGTAGGCTAAGGAAATCATTGTTCACTGTCATTGTTCATATCACCCAAATAATTCCCTGTCGGAAGTTTCCGAAGCCTCTGTTTGTATCAGGACTCGTGAGCATGGTCCTTGTTTGTGTGTGACCTCCTACTGTTTATAAAAGGCAAGGAGGATGTAATGTGTTGGGCAAAGTCCATTGAAGTAAAGTAAGTGTTTTGTGAAATCCTCTATGGCTTTTTAAACTCCTTCTTCTTCTCTAGCTTGGTAGGATCCTTTGAGAAATGCAGTTCAGATAGTTAGAAATGTTATCATCTCGGCATCTCTAAGTGTCTCTAGGCTCTAAACTAAGGTCAAAGTGGTTTTCTGCTAAAAGGCTATCCTTGAAGGGCTTGAACGGGAGAGGTTCGCCCACTGTGGGAAGGCATACCTTTAGAAAACTGACTCCGTCCTCCCTAGTTCTAAGTCTAGGTCCATTCAATGGTATCAGAGTGATTTCTAGCTAAAATGGACTCAATTGGCGAATTGGAAATGTGTGAAAATGTTTATGACTCAATTCATAAAATTGAAAGGTCTAGAATTAGATTGATAAAAATTCAATAGGTTTAAGACTTTTGGATAATTTTCCATTCTTTGGGCCCTAGACCTATTCAAATTGGACCTATTCAAAGTGGGATTATACCTAATGAAAAGCACCAAAATCCAAATGGGTTGGATCCGTAAACTTCTCAAACAATGAAGTCGGGTTGGTTATGCATCACGGCACTTAACATTAAAGCACACATACATCGAACAGTTCAAGATTTAGATGAGTTGGCATTGATCTCCGAATTGTAAATTTTCTAGCATAAATTACATTGCTACAAAATAGATTAACTATATTGAGTTCGAATGTGTTTCGGTTTCAACTTTGTATCTTTTCTTGAGCGGCCCCATCAACAATTGTTGCAATCATCTGTATGGAAAATGCTCATGTGGTTGAAAATTAACTATAAAGATTAATCTTTATGCCATTGAAAATTAGCCGATTGTAATATTAGTTGCCGAAGAAAAGCAAAATTAACCTCATGAATGACCATCAACATTTCATTTAATCTTTTGCGTTTGAAACCCAAATTCGAACAACACATTCAAGTTACACTAGTTGCCTTCTTGTATCCGTAGCTCATGTGTTGGAGTGCAGATCATCGGAGTGTTTGTTTCTATTAAAATATGTCTCGAGTTTGAGCCATTGAATGAACTTGATTCAAATTGAATTGTGGGTAAAATTCAAGGGCGTTTTAAAAATTATGGATATTATTTCCATATTAAAGATGCGGTCAATAATGGAAAGTAATGTTAGTTTGGACTTTGTATTGGATAAATTTTTGTTTTGAAATCATAGAAGTTATCCAAAACGTAATTCAAGTTGGCCAAGAAGAAAAGAGAATAAATAAAAAAAGGAAACTTGTACATGGTGGACTGAAATTATCCTATTCCATGTTGCAGTTCGCTTTTGCAGGTTTTATTTGGCAATATATATTTTCATATTAAGGAGCTTTCTTGGGCCATTGGTTGATGTGTGTTCAGAGGGCGTTCGTGAATTTGTTACGTCCAATTAAAGTTCTTTCTTGAAGGGTTTTGTTCGAGAATTGATTGCATGTGTTGAACTCGATTAAATCTTTTTGTAAGATTTGCGTTTAATTCCTTCATGAGATTGATAGATTATTTCTAGAGGAACTTTTGGAGCTAACCTTTGCATGCATTATTGGATATAATTAAGGTTTGGGAGACACAAAGAGTGTTTGAGTAACTTGAGTATGTAATTTCCTTATATCACTTGATCTATAGTGGAATTCATTACTACTCTTCCTGTGGACGTAGATCTCTACGACTGAACCACGTAAATCTTGTATCCAATATATTTTCTTCTTTGTCTGTTTATTGTTTCAGCACTTGTTTCCGCAACAATTGGTATCAGAGCTAAACTTGACTGAATTAGTGAAAATTGACAGATTTGATGGGAATGATTTTAGTTTTTGGAAGATGCGGATTGAAAATTATCTCTAGGAGATGAAACTGCACTTGTCCATTCTGGGGAGAAACTAGAATTGATGAAGCAAGATGATTGGGATTGCTAGATAGATGAGCTACAAGTGTTATTCGGCTGATGTTAGCTCATAACGTTGCATTTAACATTGCGAAGGAGAAGACTATGCTTATTTGATGCAAGCCCTGTTAGATATATATGAGAAGCCCCCTGCGATCAACAATATTTATTTGATGCAGCGTCTGTTTAATTTGAAGATGAGTGAAAGTGCATTAGTTGTAGATCATATAAAAAAATTCAATGTGATTGTTAGTCAATTGACTTAAGTTGAGATTGACTTTGAAGATGAGGTACGTGTTTTGATTTTACTATCTTCATTGCTTGATAGTTGGAATACTACTGTTACTGTTGTTAGTAATTCCTCTAGGTTAACAAGTTTAACGTTTGATGGGGTTCGGATCTAATTCTAAGTGAGGACATTCGTAGAAGAGAATATGACGAATCTATATTTGCTGCTTTAGTAGATGAAAATAAAGGATGATCTAGGTCACGTGTTAGCGGGAGTAGTATGAACATTAATAGATGTAGTCAATCTAGGATTGGTAACGATGTTTGTTGGAGTTGTTGCAAGACGGCATCTTAGAAGGAATTGCTTTAAGCTGAAGAATGAGAAGGGTAAGGGAATTATAGTTGATTTTGCAGATGATGTTGCAGCTGTAGTTGATAGTGCCAATTTTGTCTTGTCTGTCACTAATTATTAATCATTTGATAGATAGATTATTGATTCTAGTTGTTCTTTTCACGCTACATCAAATAGAAACTAATTTACTACATATCAATGCATGAATAATAGTAAAGTGCAGTTGGGGAACAACGTTGAATACAATATTGTCGGTGTTGGCAATGTTAAAATCAGAATGCGTTATAGTATTGTGAGGACATTGACTGGAGTGAGGCATGTTCCAGAGTTGAAGAAGAGGTTAATTTTCTTGAGTGCCATAGATTCAAATAGGTATCAATATATTTCAGAATGTGGAATTTTGAAAATTATTGGAGGTGCTTCGGTAATAATGAAAGGAATTAAGCATAGTAGCCTGTATGAGCTTCAAGGTGAGATAGTGACAAATTTTGTTGCGGAGACATCTGATGCATTTATTCGAGAGTCTGAATTGCGGCATATGCATTTGGGGCACATTGGTGAGAGAAACCTGGAGGTCTTAAGTGAAAGAAATCTACTATGTGGTTATAATATTAACAAATTGAATGTATGCAAGTGCTGTGATTTAGATCAATAGTGAAAAGTGCAGTTTAATACAACTGTTAAAGAAACCATAGAAATTGTAGAGTTAATCCACTTGAATGTTTGTAGGTTGTTGCAATTTCCTTCAAGAAAGAGTGCTAGATATATGCTAACAGTTGTTGACGGCTATTCGATGAAGACGTGGGTGTTTGTGCTTAGGCACAAGTTTGACGCTATTGTCAGGATCAAGTAGTTGATAGCTTTGATAAAAAAGGAGACTAATAAGACAATCAAGCAAGTGCGGACTGACAAGAGCATGGAATTTTGCTCGAAACTATTAAACGAATTTTGTATGAAGGAAGGCATAGTAAAACACTGCACTTATGCCAATGAACCACAAAATGTTGTGGAATTGATGAGCAAAACATTACTATAGATGGCTCATAAAATGTTCTCTAGCGCTAGTATTGTGGCATCCCAAAAATTCAAAGACAACCTCTACATGAATTAAAAGCCCGTGATTAGGTAATGAAATTACCTATGGTTTATGTTTTAGCCATTAGTTTTCTCCTAAGACTAAGTGTTATATGCTTGTGTTCATGAGTTTTTAAATTAGTATTATATGATAAATTAATAAGAAGAATTTATTCTTGGCTATGCACCTCATAGATTTAATCCCTATAGATTTAAATGTTACAAGATTTTGGCCATGTGAAATTTAAAATTTGAAATCTATAAAAGAAAGAATTAAAGATGAATTAGTAAAAGTAAAATAGGGGTTTAAATAGGCTTGGGTCTTAGGCCCAAGAGTATGGACCTTTAATGGGCCAAAATGGCCTGCCCATTGAAGCCCAAGGAGGGGCTGTTGTCGGCCACAAGGGAGAGGCCGGCCCAAATCCTTTCAAGCCCACTCCCAAGCCCATCTTGCATGCCTTGCCAAGTGGCAAAAAGAAGACCCCATGCATTGGCCATTGAGGGAGGCTAATAATCATGACTAATGATGGGATTCAGGGGAAACAAAAGGGAGAGAGAGGCCGGTTGATGGAGGGGCTGTCGTCCAAGAGAGTGAGAGAGAGAGAGAGAGGAACCGAGAGAGAGGAGAAGAAGGAGCTGCTTGCCGTTCGTCCGCCCGTCGCCGTCCGTTGCCGGTCTGCCTCGTTTGCTCGGTTTTGGAGGCAAGTTAGGATCCATTGTCTACTCTTGCATGTGTGTCTTGCATGTGTGTTTGGAATGGTGTTGAATTTTGGGTGATTAGGAGTGAGAAACCGAACCTAGAGTGCTTTGTTTTTGAAATGGCTTGCTGTTTGCGTGTATACCGCCCGACCCAGAAATTTGTAGAGGCTTGTATGCATGTTTCGAGTTGGATTTTGACTTTGACTTCTTCATGAAAGTTGTAGAAAACATCTCAAAGTATAACATACTAAAATTTGAGACACAAAGGCTGAGTTTTAAGGAGTGAAACCCTTCTCCTACGAAGATACTAGATCTGGAACTGCTTTGTCGACCTCTTGGTGGTGTTGTGTGTTGCATGTTACCTTTCAATGCGAATCTCACTTTGAATTCTTCATGAAAGTTGTAGAGAACATCCTAAAGACTAGCATAATAAAATTTGAGATAAAATGAGTAAGTGTAGCCTAGTGAGACGATTTTCTTTTGAAGATGGTAAATCTGGAAACACGGTACTGGATACCCGAGACTTCCTAGACCTATATGGTGACTATTATTTGAGAGTCTCACTTAGATCCCTTAACGAAAGTTGTAGGGGACCTCTTGAAGCAAAACATATCAAAATTTCAGAGGAAACGAAGAAGGATAAGTAGGCGAAACCTCGATATTTCGGAGAAATCCAAACTGGACTGCTTGGTTCTAGGAACAGTAACTTCGAACGTATATAAAGAATTATCTAGAACGAATCTGGCCTAGATGTCTTCATGAAAAATCTACCTTAAGGTCTTGAATGCAACCTGGTAAAATTTCATAATTTTTTAAGGTCATTAGTGTATTTTAATCGAAATATTTCAAGAACTGCGCAATCTGATTTTATCCGAATTTACATGCTGTATTTGTGTGAACTATATCTTCTTGTGCGAAACTCTTTTGAGCATGTGTTCTGCATGAAATTGCTATCTTTTTGTCTTGTCTATCACATGTCCTAATTTCATGATTTTTGAAAATCATATGGATATTTAATTTAAATGTTTTCTAAAATTGTGCAAGCTGGAAATTTAGTAAATTTCAAAAAGGCATGATATATGGACTATTCTAAGTTGTGTGGACCCCATGGATTGTATTGTCATTTGTGGTTGTATTTTGCTACATGTATGATGATAATTGGAAATGCATATAAGAATTAAATTGATGAAAATGATCTTGTTTGCCATCACATTACATGCCATGTTGAAATTGAGCCACAATTGTGAATATAAACTATGATAAATGAGAATGCCGTCGGAGGTGTGAGCCGATGATGCCCTGGGAAAGTCGGGATGCCTGGCTAGAACTGTAAAGGCCGGATGCCCGGTGGCCTTAAATGGCTGAATGCCGGAGGGTCCTCAGGAGTTTCGAGATGCCCGAAGCATGGGGAGCCGAAAGCCTGGCAGGTATTGTGCCGGGGGATGCCTCGTGATACTAGCTGGGGTACGAGATGCTTGGCAGGTATTGTGCCGAATGCCCAGCAGGTATTGTGCCAGACGGTTCTCGCAATGCCAGGATTGGGTGCGAGTGATAAATGTGGGATGCAAACATTGGTCTTGGGAAAGAGAAATATGGCGGCTCAAATTGAAAGAATAAAATTAGGAAATTGAAATTGAATTATGCATTATATGGCAACATGTATGCATGAGTGCATGGATGTATGTGTACTTATGGCATGATATGGTACATGTGACATGGTGATGATGAGTGCATGGATGTATGTGCACCTATGGCATGATATGGTACATGTGACATGATGATGATGAGTGCATGGATGTATGTACACCTATGGCATGATATGGTACATGTGACATGATGATGATGAGTGCATGGATGTATGTGCACCTATGGTATGATATGGTACATGTGACATGATAAAGGTAAGTGTATGACATGATGGCGATGATTATATAAGGATGAAAGTTCACGCGATATGATGACATATGCATGGTATCAAGGTAAATTATGCATGAATGCTTGAATGACACATGTTGTGCTATGATTGTATTGTATGATGCATTGAGTAGTTTATTGGTCATTTACCTGTTGAGTGGTTGTACTTACCCCTTTGGGGACCAACATTTTAGATTAGAGAGATGCCGCTCCCTGCTGTCACACGGAGCGTCTTTTACGGCCTTCCTTCGAATGTGGAGGTCGAGTGCGTGGAGATCGACTGTCCCACCATCCCTGGTCTTACGTTTATTCGGGTTCATGCGATAGTGATGTACGATGTAGGCCTAGCTGAAGGCCTTGTCATTCAGGAGTTTATATTGGTTCACGTTCGTCGAGATGGGGCGATGCGAGGGATGTTGCCGCCATCACTGCCTGATGCACCGGGATGGGTGTGACGGCCCGTTCGTGAAGAGTAAGAGCTGCAACTTTTTGGGAAATAGCGGACACTAGTTGATGGGGGATCTTACATGATAGACATAGTGGGTCGAGTATCTCTCTTTAGGTTTATGGCCGAGTGTAGCTAAAAGTCTTGGCCTTTCTTTTGATGTACCGACCCGAGAAAATCCATCATGAAAATATATAAATAAAAGTGTCTTGGCTTTACCTTTTCTTAAGATGTTAGTGGTGTGCCATTGTATCATGGTTGTTGAAGGGGAAATAGTAAGACTCGATTATGCTTCCGCAAATAAGATGCGCTGGGACCGTTAAAAAAAAAAAAAAAGCCTAGGAACTAAGGTACTTCTTTGGTAAGATGTGGTGACCTTAGGCCCTTTGGGGTACCACAAGTATGGCTAGGGGATTCATGGCAGATGCACTTAATATGGCGAGCTACGTGATAAACGGATTCCCATCGATTGTGATTGGATGTTGGACTCTCAAAGAAGTGTGGTTATGTGATGTTTTTGATTATTCTGTTCTTAGAATATTTTGTTGCCCATGTTTTGTTCGATTTATTGATGGTAAGCTCGATGGAAGGGTAAAAAAGTGCATGTTCCTAGACTATGCACAAGGTGAGCATGGTTATCGGTTGTGGTGTCTGGAATTAGATTCACTTGTTATCAACAGATAAGTTATATTTAATGAATCTCCAATACTTCTAGCTAGGAGTGATTTTAACAGTATTCAAACGGATTTGAACGGTGTTTAGTTTGAGGTAAAGTTGCAACCAAAAACTCCTGAGACAACGGGTATGAATACTAACAAAATAATTGACATGCATGCTGTTTGTAGCAAAGTGAAGCTTATAAAGCCAACGGTTGTTGCAGCTATTGATAGTGATAAAGTGCATATTTGATCTCCTAACAGATATGGATGTAACAATAATTTTGTTTTATATGCAGTTTAGGAGGTTGCGTCGGAAAATCCTTGAGAAGTAGTTAAAGGTGCATGTGGAGTTGGTATTTTGATGAGGTCCTCGGTTATGATGAAGTTCAAGCGAGGCTTAGATTTGGAAAATACTTGTGGCATTTGGACCCATTAAGGGCTATGGGAGATTAGTAGCAGAGTTGGAATTTTTGCGAAGTGATTGCGACTTGGCTCAAACGTCGAGCCAAGGTGGAGATTGTTAAAATATGTCTCAAGTTTGAGCCGTTAAACAAACTTGATCTGAACTGAATTTCAAATAAAGTTCAAGGGCGTCTTAAAGATTACGGATATTATTTCCGTATGAAAGATGCGGTCAAGAATGGAAAGTAATATTAGTTTGGACTTTGTATTGGATAAAGTTTTGTTTTCAAATCACAGAAGTTACACGAAACGTAGTTCAAGTCAGCCACGGAGAATAAAAAAAAAAAAAAAGGAAACTTAGATATGGTTGACCGGCTGATTGAAATTATCCTATTCCATGTTGCAATCGGCTTGTGCAGGTTTTATTTGGCACAATATATATTTTTAGATTCAGAAGCTTTC
The DNA here is from genome assembly GCA_017140475.1 of Eucalyptus fibrosa. Lineage (NCBI taxonomy): Eukaryota > Viridiplantae > Streptophyta > Magnoliopsida > Myrtales > Myrtaceae > Eucalyptus > Eucalyptus fibrosa. The sequence goes on from CM029511.1 coordinate 11,159,701, forward strand.
TTGGGCCGTTGGTTGATGTGTGTTCAGAGGGTGTTTGTGAATTTGCTTTACATCCAATTGAAATTCTTTCTCGAAAGATTTCATCTGAGCAATTGATTACATGTGTTGAAGTCGATTAAATCTTATGGTAAGCCTCGTGTGTAATTCCTTTGTGAGATTGAGAGATTATTTCTAGAGAAATTTTTTGGGCTAAACACTGTGTGTGTTATTGGATATAATTGGGGCTTGGTAAACACTGAGAATGTTTGAGTGACTAGAGTGTGTAATCTTTTTGTATCTTTTGATTTATAGTGAAATTTGTCTCTGTTCTCCCTATGAACGTAGGTCTCTAAAACCGAATTACGTAAATCTCGTATCTGATATATTTTCTTCTTATGTCTATTTATTGTTCGATTGCTTGTTTCCGCAATAGTTTCCGATCAATATTTCAATTTGAACTAGAGGGGCTTGGTTCCTGATCTAGTGGTGCAAGACTTACTTGAGTGAATCTCAGCCTAGAAAGATAAAAATCTGCCCAAAGGGTTGGTCTTGCTTCCTTTTACAAAATCTACTTTGCGCACTGCTTTCACTTATACACACAATGATAAAAATAGGCAAATTGAGCAATGAAAAGATCAAAGAGTGACTCCATTGATACTTAAATTTTGGTGACCTCATTCATTTTATGGAAAATTAGGGATCGACCTTGATCCCTAAAGAAAAATATTATTAATATGTATGTTAGGAGCATTATCATTGAGTAGTAATAAGCCCACACAAATTGCATTGTAATTAGACTGATTAAGTGGGAAGTTTTGAGCTTAATTAAAATTAATTGGACTAAACCCGTGAGAGCATGAATTTTGACTAAGCCCATTTGTTGAGAAAACTTTTACCAAGTTTTGAAATTGATAAAACTTTCTCGTTCTTATTCTTAGTCTGAAGAAAAGTATACTTCTGAAGTTATATCGTAGACTCTTGTCAAAGTCTATTCATTCTAAAAATCTTCCCACTTTGACGCAATCCAGATTGAAACCAAGTCTAGAATGAAGACATAATCAGACTTAGATTTATTGATCTGGCGACAAGGATTCTGAATGAACAAAATAGGAATATGTATTTCTAAATTTGGCTCTCTAGCGAAGAATCTCACTTACCTTTTATAAGTACATTGATGAAATCAATCACAAATTGATGAATTTAATCTTGAAGACAAGTTCCTTTTCGGGAAGCATCTACTTATAAAAACCTAGATTCTGATTGTATGAGCGATTAGAATCAATAGATTTTTAATCTCAATCGTCAAATGGCTACAAGATTTCTTTAATCGATTTTGTCCAATGGATTTGATCGGAAGAAATTTCTTCTACAAGATGAAGAAGAAGAAGATGAAGACAAGACTATCTTTGATATTGTGGCAAATATTTCCATGAGAGATCCTGTTGGAGGTATGGCTGTTTTTGAAGAGGATGAAAGCGAGAAAGACCCTGAAGAGGAAAGTGCAGGAGAGGAAACTGGAGTAAAAAAGAGTGAGGAGGATGACTCAGATGAGGAAGAGGGAGATGTAAATCTGAACAAGGAGCAAGAGCATTCTGACAGAGAAGGAGAAGATACTTAGGAAGAAACTCCTATTTTGATAAGAAGGCTTGAGGTGCTTCTTAAGCATTATAATTTTTGAACATGGGAAGAAGTCTCATGGATTTCATAAGTTCTTTTCTAAAATAAAATGGTTACAGAAATGAAACCCTGTTTTTGAGAGCTATGGAGAAGTTAGGGTTGGTAGAGGCTGGAAGAGCCGAAAAGGAATTTTCAAACTTTCCTGTTGATCCTCACTTTGGGACAGAGGGACAGACCAAGAGAAAAAAAATGAAGATGATGATGAGAGGGTTTTCAAAAATTTTCAACCAAAAATGAGTGTTGCTGCTGAAATTGTTGGAGAAAAGACGAAGTTGTTTTGTTCGAAAGATCACAAGAAAGTTTCTCTCAAATGCTGAACTGAGGGGTCATCAACCCTCGCATCGTGAATTTGACTTTATGGATTCCATTAAGGTGAATATGAGAGAAAAGTTTGCCAAACTTCAGATAGAGAAGTTCTGTGTGGAGACATCAGAGGCTTACCTCGAATTAATAGCGTCTTTTTATTCCAACCTGTTTGTCTTGAATCCCACTCATATGCAATTTACTGTGTGTGATAGAGTGTTTGATGTTTATGTTAATTTGTTGGCTGACATTCTGTGGGTAGAGAGGAGTGGATTCCTACCTATTAATGTGTCTAACGAGCAAGTCACTAAGTTTCTAGTGAGGGACAGGATTCCTAGGAGGAGCATTACTTACTCTCAAATGTCTGCTTCCAATATTTTGTTGCACAAGATAGTCATCAATTGCATTAGACCCGAGGCTATTTCAAAGACTTTAATGTTTCCAGATTCAAAGCAAAGATGATGTGGGCCATCTACAATGGTGTTGCCTTCTCACTCCCTCACACAATCCTACTGCACATGTACAGAATTGTCATGAAAGGAAAATGACAACTACCATATACGTTGGTAACTAGACTCTTCAAACACTTTCATATTCAACTGCCATCACAACTTCGCTCTAGAACCATTGCTCCCATGCAAATTGGATTGAAAATGATTTCAAAGATGCGATTGAAGGATCTCTTTGGAGCCTTGACTCTTTTGAAGAAAAAATCTGTTAGTAAAGTCAAGCCAGGATCTGCTGCTAAGAAGAAACACAAAGGGAAAAACGTCGTCTCAAAAACACCAAAAAGGAAACGTCCTATTCTTCTCCAAGATGAAGAAGAGGAAGATGATGATGACGAGACCATCTCTACTATTACCTTGCGTAATCTTCATGGTTTTGCTGATTCTGAGGGAGAAGAAGAGAATGAAAGCGAAAAGGAACCAAAAGAAGAGAGTGATGGTGAAGAAACTGAAGTGAAAGAGAGTGAGGATGCTAACTCAGAAGGAGATGCCAATGTGAACAAAGAGCAGGAGGAGACTGACAAGAAAGGAGAAGATATAAGGGAAACTGATGCCCAAGATATTGAGGAGATGGGAACTAGAAGACAAACCCGTACTAGCAAAGAAAGGGTTTAGGAAAGAGAAGTTATTTCTCAGACTAAAGCTACTAAGACAAGGGGAGTAGGTGAGAAAACTTCTCTTACTAAACCAATTGCTAGTGATAGCATCAGTCGATCTTCTCCAGATGCTAGAGACATTTTTGCATCTTATTTTCCTAGAGTCTCACCTGAGGGTTATCACAAAGAAGCAAATGTTTAGGGGGAACAATGAATTTTACACGTTCAGGTTGATGTTCCTTCACCTTTGAATACTTCATTGGTACAATTCGCTAAAGCAAATGCCCAAACTGAACCATAATCAAACTATCCTCGGATAGTAGAACTCCTTTGGAGATTAAGGCATAGTAATATGCAATGGAGTTTGAGATCCAGAAGTTGCATGCTGCTCTCAGTACTACCTCAGAGTCTCTCATATGAAAGGTACAATCTCTTGATAATTAGGTCCAGACTTTGAATCAGTAGGCTTCGTAGAATGTGGTGAAAGTTGAGACTATTTATCATCAGTGCCTGACTACGCATAAGGAGATCATGCAAATATTGGAGGATTTCCGACTTGTTCGTGTTCCAAAACAACCCTGATCCTTTTTCGACTTGACCTCTTTTTATGCTTAATTGGTTTTATCTTTTTGCTGATGACAAAAGGGGGGAGAGACTATGCAGATTGAATCTTATCTTTGACTTGAAATTGTGTTTGATTTTTCTTGGTGTGATTTACAGACTGTTAATTGATATATTTTATGGATGTAGACTATGCGTTTTTATTATGTGTGTATTATGTTTACTGTCTATTTTCTCTATCAATTATCATGTGCTGCTAAAGTGTTGTTTTGCAGGATAATTTTCGTATAATGATTAAATCTGCATGAAAGTTTTGTCACTATAAAAAATGAGGAGATTATTGAGAAAACTCCTATCAGGTTTTGAAGTTGACAAAACTTTTTTATTTTTGTTCTTATTCTAAAGAATACTCGACTTTTGTGCTATATTGTGTAATATTTTCGAAGTATATTTTACTCCAGAAATCTTTCCCATTTTGACAAGTTCCAGACTGAAACCAAGTTCAGAACGAAGATATAATTGTGAAAGTTAGTACGAGTACCTAGAGGGGGTGAATAGGTGTGAAAACAAATTTTCGCAATGTAAAGAAAATGATTTAGCTTTTAAACCAATTCTGTTTAGCAATAGATTATGAAAAGAAAATTAGACTCTAATAATCAAACAGAGTTACGATCAAAGTAAAGAGCTTAGAGAAGAGAATAAAACACAGGATTTATAGTGGTTCGGCTTAATCCAAGCCTATATCCACTCTTCCACACTGATAGCCCATTGGCTGGATTTCACTAAGAATCAAAAGAGTTGTTACAGTATTGCTCTTCCTTGATTCCATAGTGTAGAGACTCTACTACACTTCCTCAAGGTCTCACAAAAGTATAAACGCTCTCTTGAGTACAAGTTTTCACTCAACAATTGAATTGATAAAGAACAAGGAGTTTCAGACTTTGGAATTCTTCTATCGCGCACACACTCGAATAACTGGAACATCTTCCTTATATACTCCTCCATGCCTTTATACCCGTTCGCACTTACCAAAGGAGTTCTTCCATTCTACCCGTTGGACAGAATCAATTAGGGAGATTTCGAGTCATTTAAGGAATATGATGATAGCTCATCAATCTTGCTCGCCCATACAATCATGATCTAGGTTTCCATAAATAGTTCCAAGTATGCTTCGCCAACCAATGGATCTAAATTATCCAAATTGAAATCAAAACAAATAGCAGATTTGAAGATGCTATCTCCAACCGAGAGATCTTCTTCAGTCGATATAATTAAATCCTTAACAAGATACTCAGTTCTAGATAAGTCTTATTCGACGGTCTAGAAACTGTCAATGAGGAAAGACTTTGAATCTTAAGTCTGGCGATTCGGCGATCTTCAGACTTTGACTAAAGAGTCTACAAGTCTTCAGACTAGACTGATGGAAACGTTTTGTCATCTTCAAAACACACAAGGAAATTTTCTCTAATAATCTCCCCATTTTTGATGGTGACAAAACTTTCCTGCAGATTTGGATATATTTGACCTGTAAAACAATACTCAAGCAAATATGGATATCTCACAACAGATAATTGACTTAGTATAGACAACATTAAATCTGCATCCACAGGAAATAAGTTAGTTTTGTAAATAAACAACTATCTTTGCCATGAAATACTAATAGTGCTTAAAATAACCAAACGATCAAACAAACCAAACCAAATCTAGTCACAGCCAAATAACCAAACAAAAGTCATTCAAAAAGAGTCATTCAAAAAGTGAAGTCAAACGAAAGTCAAGTTTCAAATCTGCACCATCTCTCCCATGTTTTGTCAGCATGAAAAAGGTAGAGATAAAAAAGATAATGGAATCAAGGTTGCCTAGGAACGCGAACAAGCTGGAAATCTTCCATTGACTAGACAATCCATTCCAGCTTTTTCAAATCCTCCTTCAATGGAGCCACATCTTCACCCTTGGCATTTGCTTGAACTTGAAGAGCAAGGGCTTGAACTTGATCATGCAAGGAAACTGAAGAGGCTTGACCCGCATTCTTCAAGTTTTGAACTTTGCATCCCAGGGCATAAATCTATCATTGCATCTCCATAAGTATGTCAAGAATTTTGCGAAAGTCTGCTGTATTTTCAGTCTGAAAATTGGCTTCTGCATGATCAGCGGGAGTATTTGTAGATGATGGCAAGCCAGCATGATCACTCAGATTTGGCGACGAAACCTCATGACCTTCCTCTGGGAATTGAGAGGCAAAGATGTCTTTTGGATTTGCAGGTGAGCGACTAACACCTTCACTAGTAACAACAATTGAAGATGTACCTCTTTTCTCAACAACTCCCCCTGTTTCAATGCCCTCAAGAGGTGAGAAGTACTCTTCATGCTCTATTTCTGCCTGTTCACCTCTCCCTTCTTCTTCTTCAATCCTTTCTTCCTCTACTTCTTTTTGCATCGTTTCTCTCTCTCCACTCTTTTCCTCTGCTTCTCCATGCTTTGTTTCAGCCATGTCTCGATCCTCTCTCTCCTCAGTCTTTGGAACAACACTTTGAAGATTTCTTAGTGTAAGAGCAGAGATGGTAATATCATCCTCATCCTCTTCATCCTACAGAACAAGTGCTCTTCTTTTCTTGGATGGAGCTGTCATGGGCTCCTTCCCTTTCTGTTTAGCAACTAATGAACCTTGTTGTGACTTGACAGGGGTTTTCTCTTTCAATCTTTCCAAACTTTTGTCCAACTCTTTCAAACGCATTTTGGAAACCATTTTCAGTCCCACTACCATTTGATCACATGATCGAACACATAAAATCCTGGGAGGCTGAATATTGAAACGTCTGAAAAGCTTTGTAACAAGCCCAGAGTAAGGAAGTTGCCCTCTGTCTTTCGCCATCATTCTGTACATGTGAAACATGATTGTGTGAGGCAGAGAGAATTTCTTACCAGCGTTGATGGCATACATCAACTTTGCTTCGGAGTTAGAGACATTTGTTTTCGAGGTTGACTTGGGTCTGAGGCAATTGATCACAATCTTGTGAAGGCATTCATCCTCAAATATGAAATTCTTCCTTAAGCCATTCCATCCTGAACAAGCTCTATGTCACACGACCAACAGACACACTAATCGATTGGAAAGCCCCTCGCTCTACTCCAATCACATTCGCCAATGTGTCCATGTCAACAACATAGTCCTGGTCTTGAATACTAAACGAAAATCTATTTGCATCTAAGAAACTAAGATTATAATAGAAGTAAGTAGTAAGTTCTAGATATGACTCTGACATCTCAGAACAAAATTGCTTAAGCTGAAGTTTAGTGAATTTCTCTCGCAGCTTCACTTTCACAGAATCAAGAAAATCAAAGTCTACACTTCTCGGATTGATTACCCCTCTTTTTAGCAACTTAGAGTAAAGTCGCATGTGTTCATTTGAGGGAAACAAATCTATCATTTTGCTTCGAATATTCACCCCAACACCTATTCTAGGCTTGAACTGAGTGTACATTTTGTTATCATCATTCCCATCAGGCTGACTAAGACCTCCAACACGTGGATCACTGAGAATATTCACAAATGCTCGATCTGCTGACCCTGTAGGAGCAATCTCCAATCGTTCCATTGTCCGCAAAAAGTGGGTTTCATTTCGATATCCTTTATCTTTCAAAATTCATCGATATATTTCAAGGGAGTCATTCCCCTCTTCAAAGCAGAGTAAAGCTTAAAGATAAAAGCAGGCTTTTGAGATCTTACGGGTTCTGCGCCTTCAATGATTTCTTCCTCCACTCTACGACCACTACCTTGAGGTCTAGCTTGAGGAGATTAACGAGAACGTTGTGGACTCTGTTGTTGTCTTGGAGATTCTTCTTCCTCGGTGAGGTAAAAATGAGTAGGACCGTCACGCATTTGTTGTGGTCCCCTGTTCGTGATCCTTGAAGACTTTCTTTGGGATGCCATTCTCATAGTTTTTGAGAGATTCCAAACTCGATTCCCGAAAAAAGGTGAGAACTTTGAAGATTAAACTAGAGAGTAAAAGTAAGAAAACGAAGGTTTGTACTTTTAGGGTTTTTGAGGAAGACGAACAATATATAAAACAGTCGAAAAGAGGCATACGGAACGACGTAAAAAGGAAAAAATAGAAAATACATTTTCAAAAATAATTGCCTTTTTGAAATAATAGATAATCGTCTTTTCAAAAAATAACTCCTTTTTTGAAAAGGAAAGATTGCAATAATCATGAAAATTGAGGAAGATGATCGTACCTTTTCGAGATCAACCAATTACAGATTAATAGATAATCGTACATTTTTGAGATTTTATCCAAGAGATAAATTCCTAAAAATACTTATAGTCGTAGATCTTGAACTTCTGAGTCTGAATATCATTAGACTTTCATCCCTGAGTTTGAACTTTTTCTGACTTTAAGATATTGAGTCTGGAACGAATAAGCTCAAATTAACTTTTCTCCAAAGGCTTTGTGAAGATGTCCGCTAGTTGATTCTTTGAGTCAATGAATTGAATTGTGACTTCTCCATTTTGAACATAATATCTAATGAAATGATGTCAAATCTCTATATGCTTTGCTCTTGAATGAAGAATTGGATTCTTGATGAGATTGATTACACTGGTGTTGTCACATTTGATCTAAGTGCACGAATCTTCAATTCTAGAGTTTCTTAGCTGTTGCTTTATCCACAAAATTTGTGAACAACAACTTCCAAAATTTGTGAAAACCAAGATACTGTCTTGTTCCCAAGCAATTGACAAGTGCCCGAGGTGCTCTTCCTATCAACTGTGCATCTTGCTAGGTCTGCGTTTGAATATCCAAGAAGAATAAAGTCTCATTCTTTAGGATACCAGAGACCTAAATTTGAAGTAGATGCAACGTATTTGATGATACGTTTTGCAGCACTTAAATGAGATTCTTTGGGATCTGATTGAAATCTGGCACAAATACAAATACTAAATAGAATGTCAAGTCTAGAATCAGTAAGATAAAGAAGTGAACCAATGATACTCTTGTATAGCTTTTGGTCAACTTTCTTTCATCCTTCATCTTTGTCCAGCTTCGAGGAACTTGACATTGGTATATCAATTTTTTTGCAATTCTCCAAGCTAAACTTTTTCACAAGTTCTTTAGCATATTTTTCTTGGTGAATGAAAATTCCCTCCTTCAATTGTTTTACTTGAAGTCCGAGAAAGAAGGATAGTTTACCCATCATGCTCATTTCAAACTCATTCTGCATAGTTTTAGAGAATTTCTTGCACAGACTTTCATAAGGAGATCCAAAAATAATGTCATCAACATAAATTTGAACAAGCAAGAAGTTTTTGCTTTCTCGTTTGATAAACAGTGTAGTATTTACTTTACCTTTAACAAAGCCTTTTTGGATTAAAAACTTACTTAGTCTGTCATACCAAGCTCGATGTGCTTACTTTAGACCATATAACGCCTTTTTTAGTCTAAATACAGAGTCTAGTTTCCTTAGGTCTTCAAAACCGAGAGGTTGTTCCACATAGACTTCCTCTTGGATTAATCCATTTAGGAAAGCACTTTTGACATCCATTTGGAATAACCTGAAATTCTTATAACAAGCAAAAGCAAGTAATAATCTAATTGCTTCTAACCTTACTACTAGTGCATAAGTCTCATCATAGTCTATCATTTCTTCTTGTGTATATACTTTGGCTACGAGTCTTGCTTTGTTCCTTATGACTTTTCCTTTCTCGTTCATCTTGTTCCTGAAAACCCATTTAGCTCCAATGATAGATTTACCTTTCGGTTTAGGAGTCAATTCTCAGACATCATTGATACTGAATTGCCTGAGTTTTTCTTGCATAGCTCCAATCCAGCTTTCATCAGTTAAAGCTTCTTCTATGCTCTTAGGTTCTATTTTAGAAATAAGAGCCACAACACTAGACTCTTCACGCCTTTTGGATCTTGTACAAATTCCCTCATTAATGTCACCAATAATGAGTTCTTTAGGATGACTAGACTTGTGCTTCCAGTTGCTGGTTGATTTGTCAGACTGTTGATCATTTTCTTCATTTGATTCTTCAAGGATCATTTGTTGCTGGTCTTCTGAAGTCTGAGCTGCTTCTGGAGATTTAGACTTTGTAGAGTCTGGAGCAGGTTCAGGTTCTTTAGGTTGAGTCTGAATCGATTGATTTTGAGATAGCTAGTATAAGCACCTAGAGGGGGGTGAATAGGTGCACAAACAATTTATTGAGATACGGAAGCGATTCTAGGCAATTGATAGAAAGGAAGTTCTCTACTGATTAACAAAATAAAGTACGATCAAAGTAAAGAGAGTAAGGAAGAGAAAATTGAACACAAGGTTTATAGTGGTTCGGCTTATTCCAAGCCTACGTCCACTCTTCCGCACTAACAGCCCATCGGTTGGATTTAACTATAAACAAAAGAGAAGTTACAGCACAGCTTTTCCTTGATTCCATAGTGTAGATATTCTACCACACCTCCTCAAGGTTTCTAACAAATATAGACTCTCTTTTGTATACAAAGTTTCGCTCAAAGGAATTGTCTAAAAAAAGGAAGCTTCAGACTTTGGAATTCTTCTATCTCACACACCTTGAACAACTTGGAACGTCTTCCTTATATATTCCTTCATGCCATCATACCCGTTGGCACTTACCAAAGGAATTCCTCCAATCTACCCGTTAGACAGAATCAATTAAGAAGATTATTCGAGCTATTAAAGGAACGTGTCGATAGCCCATCAATCCTGTTCGCCCATACAATCAGGATTTCGGTTTCCATAAGTAGAACCTTCAAAGAATATTTAGGCAATCATCGGATCCTTAATCTTCGAGTCAATCTCGATCAATCAAAGGATTCCATTATGTCTTTTCCAGCCAAGAGATCTTCTCCAGTCGATAAGGTCATATCCTTAATGAAACATCCAGTTCTGGATAACCTTTCTTCAACGGATTAGAGACTGTCAATGAGGATAGACTTTGAGTCTTGAGTCTAGCTGTCCGGAGGTCTTCGGACTTTAAATAGCAGAGTTTGCGGGCCTTCAGACTAGACTGATGGAAACGTTTTGTCAGCTTCAAAACACTTCAGGAAGATTTCTCCAACAATCTCCCCATTTTTGATGGTGACAAAACTTTCTTGTAGATTTGGACAACTTTGACTTGCAAAACATTTCTCAAACACATATGCATATCTTATAGAGATAAATGGCTAAATGAATAACACTAAAATCTGCAACCATAGAAAATAGGTTAGTCTAGTATGCGATAAAGCCATCCATAAGATATCAATAGTAGTTAATAGAAGCAGTCAAGTCCAAGTCTAGTTCAGTTCTCATCTAGACACAAAAACAAAGTCAAACAGAGTTAAACATCAAAACAATCCAACAATCCACACAGTTCAACAAACCACACGATTAAAAGTCAAATTGTTCAAATCTTGCATCTCTTCCCCTTTTTGTCAGCATTAAAAAGGTTGAGATGAAAATGGAATAAAGTCAAGATTGCTTGGGAACACAGACAAGCTGGAATCTCCCATAGACTGAATGATGCCTTCTAGCCTTTTCAAGTCTTCCTTCAGTTGTGCAATCTCCTCACCCTTGGCATTGGCCTGAATCTGAACAGTGAAGGCTTGGATCTGATCATTCAATGAACATGAAGAAACTTGACCCGCATTTTGCAAGTTTTGAACCTCGCATCCCAAAGTATAAATTTGACATCGCATTTCCAAGAGAATATCCATAATTCTGTGAAAATCTACTGCATTATCAGTCTGAGTACTTGCTTCGGCCCGATCTGATGGAGTAAATGCAGACGATGGTAAATCAGCATAATCACGCAGGTTTGGCAATGAAACTTCATAACCTTCCTTAGGAAATTGAGAGGCATAAATTTCCTCTGGGTCTACTGGAGAGCAACCGACTCCCTCACTTGCAACAGGATATGAGGACTTCCCTCTTTTCTCTTGATCTGCCCCTGTTTCCATGCCTTCAGGTGGAGAAGAGTGTTCCTCAGGTTCTCCTTCTTCTCTTTTCTCTTCTTCTTCTTTCTCAACTCTTTCCTTTTCAGATTCTCTTTCTTCTTCTCCCTTCTCCTCTGCTTCCTTCTCCTCTGTTGCTTTCGTCATTTGTTCCAATTCTTTCTCTAGAATAGAACGACTTAAATTCTTCAAAGTCATTGCAGAAATGGTTAGGTTTTCATCATCATCATCTTCATCTTCAATAATAAGAGCTCTTCTTTTCGGTCTTGAAGCAACCAAGGGCTCCTTTGCTTTCCGTTTTGATGAAGAAGAGGGTTGATGAGCTTTGACTTGAGTCTTCTCCTTGAATTTCTCCAACGCCTTGTTCAATTCCTTCAGATGCATTTTGGTCACCATTTTCAGTCCTACCACCATATGATCGCACGATCGAACACAAAAAATTTGCGGAGGCTGAATATTCAGATGTCTGAATAACTGCGTCACAAGACTTGGGTAAGGAAGTTGACCTCTGTCCTTCATCATGGCTCTATACATGTGGAACATAACAGTGTGAGGAAGAGAAAACCTTTTCCCAGTGAGGATGGCATACATCAGCTTTGCCTCTAAACTTGAAACATCAGTCTTGGAAGTTGATTTCGGTTGGAGGCAATTGATCATAATCTTATGAAGCAAGATGTTGAGCGCACTCATCCTTAAGTAGGAAATCTTTTCCTCTGTTCTCCTGTCCTTAACAAGTTCCAATGTAGCACGAGCAATAGAAACTTTGATCGGTTTATATCTTCATTTCTCAACTCCTAACACATCTGCCAGCATATCCATATCCACAACAAAGTCTTGATCTTTGACGCTGAAAGAGAATCTATTTGCATCCAAGAAGCTAAGATTTGAATAGAAATATGTGGTTAGTTCAACATTGGCCTCTGTAGTGTCGAAGCAGAACTTTTCAAGTTGAAGATAACCGAACTTTTTCCTCAAGTTCACATTCACAGCATCCAGAAAATCAAAATCCACACTCCTAGGATTTATCACCCCATGCTTCAGCAATTTTGAGTACATATCATTTTGTTCCTTCGATCTGAACAAGTCTCCCCTTTTTCCTCGATTTTCAACCGCAACACCCATTCTTGATTGAAATTGGCTATACAATTTGTCATCATCATTCCCATCTACAAGATTAACCCCCCAATCACGAGGATCACTTGGGATATTCGCAAGGGTTTCTTCTGTCACCCCTTTACGAGCAATTCCCAAACTTTCCATTTTTCGCAAAAAGATATATTCATTTCCATATCCTCTGTCTTTAAGAAAATCATCGACATGGTTCAAAGGAGTACAAGTCCCTTTCAAAGCACGATACAACTTGTAAATAAAAGCGAGCTTTTGAACTCTTACAGGGTCTGCATTCTCAATGATTTCTTCCCCTTGTTGATGATCAACGCCTTGAGGACTAGATGGAGGAGAATGACGCTGCTAAGAATGTTTGGGCTCTGCTGCTGATCTGGAGACACTTCTTCTTCAGTGAGATCGAAGTGCGTAGGCCCCTCACTCATTCGCCGTGGTCCCCTGCTTGCAATTCTTGAAGACTTTCTTGAAGACGACATATTTCTCAGTTTTTTTGGAAGATTCCTTGCTTGACTTTCCCAAGAAAGATGACAACTTTTTCGAAGATTAAACAAGGGAGAAAAACGGGAATGGAAGATCGATGCTTTCTAGGGTTTTTGAGAGTAAAGTGAAGGGGAATCAACAGTGCACGAGCGGTTAAAAAGAGAGTTATACGAACCGTCACAAAGGAAAATAAAAAGAGGCATTTTCAAAATAACTATCCTTTTTCCACGAAAATAGTCATTTCAAAAAATAACTTCTTTTTCGAAAGGAAACGTTGCAATAATTACGTCGATTAAATATAGCAATAATTAACCACAGTTTGACAATCGTACCTTTTCAAGATAAGATTAGAGAGAGAGAGAGACTAACTTACAGTCAAGGTCTTGTATGTCTGAGTTTGAGAGTCTTTAGATTTTGATTTCCTCATACCTTAAAATGTTCAGTTTGGAGCGGATGGTTTCAAATTGATTTTTCTCCAAAGGCTTTGTAAATATATCCACCAATTGGTTCTTTGAATTAACAAATTGAATTGAAACATCTCCATTTTGAACATGGTCTCTAATAAAGTGATGTCGAATCCCTATATGCTTTGCTCTTGAGTGAAGAATTGGATTTTTGGTGAGATTTATAGCGCTGGTGTTGTCGCAATTAATCTCCGTGCATGAGTCTTCAATTCCAAAGTCTCTTAGCTGTTGTTTTATCCACAAAATTTGTGAACAACAACTCCCGAGAGTTATATATTCTGCTTCTGCTGTAGAGAGAGCGACTGTACTTTGCTTTATTGAAAACCAAGACACTGTCTTGCCTCCAAGTAGTTGACAGGTACCCGAGGTGCTCTTTCTATCAACTCTGCATCCAGCAAAGGTCTGCGTCTGAATATCCAAAAAGAGTAAAGTCTCCCCTTTTTGGATACCAAAGACCAAAGCTTGAAGTTGATGAAATATATTTGATAATACGCTTTGCAGCTTTTAAATGAGATTCTTTTGGGTCTGATTGAAATCTGGCACAAATGCAAACACTAAACAAAATGTCAGGTCTAGAAGTAGTAAGGTAAAGAAGTGATCCGATGATACTCCTTGTACAGCTTTTGGTCGACTTTCATTCCTTCTTCATCTTTGTCTATCTTCAAGGAACTTGACATTGGTATATCAGCCTTTTTGCAATTGTCCAGTCCAAACTTTTTGACAAGATCATTTGCATACTTTTCTTGATGAATGAAAGTTCCTTCCTTAAGTTGTTTTATTTGAAGTCCAAGAAAGAAGGTTAACTCACCCATCATGCTCATTTCAAATTCATCCTGCATAGTCTTAGAGAATTTCTTGCACAGACTTTCATTAGAGGATCCAAAAATAATATCATCGACATATATTTGAACAAGCAGAAAACTTTTGCTTTCTCTTTTAATAAAAAGAGTAGTGTCTACTTTACCTTTAACAAAATCATTTTGAATTAAAAACTTACTTAGTCTGTCGTACCAAGCTCGAGGTGCTTGCTTTAAGCCATATAAGGCCTTTTTGAGTCTGAATACTAAGTCTGGTTTTCTTGGGTCTTTAAACCCAGGTGGTTGTTCCACATAAACTTCCTCATGGATGAATCCATTTAAGAAGGCATTTTTGACATCCATTTAGAATAACCTGAAATTCTTATGACAAGCAAATGCAAGTAATAAACGAATTGCTTCTAACCTTGCTATCGGTGCATAAGTCTCGTCATAGTCGATCCCTTCTTCTTGTGTGTATCCCTTGGCCACGAGTCTAGCCTTGTTTCTTATGACTTTTCCTTTTTTGTCCATCTTGTTTCTGGAAACCCATTTAGCTCCAACAATTGATTTACCTTTTGGTTTAGGAGTCAGCTCGCGGACATCATTAATTCTAAATTGTCTGAGTTCTTCTTGCATAGCTTCAATCCAGCTCTCATTAGATAAAACTTCTTCTATGCTTTTGGGTTTTATTTCAGAAATAAGAGCCACAGCACTAGACTCTTCTCGCCTTTTGGATCTTGTGCGAATTCCTTCATTGATGTCACCAATAATAAGATCTTTGGGATGACTGGACTTATGTTTCCAATTGCTGGTTAATTTATCAGATTGATGGTCACTTTCTTCACTTGAATCTTTAACAATCACTTGTTGCTGGTCATTCAAAGTCTGAGCTGCTTCTTGAGATTTAGACTTTGTAGAGTCTGGAGCAGGTTTAGTCTCTTCAAGATGAGTTTGAATAGATTCATTTTGTATAGAATCTTAGAATTTGACATTCATTGATTCTTCCACAGTTTGAGTCTTCTTGTTGTAAACTCTGTAAGCTTTGCTTGTGGTTGAATATCCAAGGAAGATGCCTTCATCTGACTTTTCTTTAAACTTACCAACTCGATCATTTGCATTTTTCAATATGAAACATTTGCATCAGAATACATGAAAATAGGAAACAATGGGCTTCTTTTCTTTTTATAGTTCATAGGGTTTTTTTTTTTTTTTTTTTCTAGAATAGGCCTTAGAAAAACTCTATTTGTGGCACCCCTTGATGGCCCCCGATCCGCTAGAGTCACCACAGTTCGCTTTTCCTTTTTCTTTCCCAAATAACAAGTCACTCTGATATCATTTTTAGTTGCAGCGGGTCCATACAACCATGGGGGTTTACATCTTTTATTAACGGTCCCTTGCGCAATTTACATAACGAAGCATATCCAACAATTCCCTTCCCTACATTCAGAAAACGATGCACACCTACTAAACATCTTATATAAGTTAAAGCCGGACACATTTATTTACATAAAGCATATGGACATCTTTAGTCAGTACATCAAAATGCCGTAGTTTTCTATACTCGGCTATACTTTAAAAGATGACCGACATCTCTTCCTACAATTGTATGCTTAAGGTCTATCAACCAGTGTCGGCGTCCAAAGGTTCCCTCCTTTGCTATCCTTCTCCCCGCGGTCATATCCAACCGCTCAAACCATCTACTAATCTGAAATATTGATTCCCAAAAGGGGTGAGCACAACCACTCAGCAGATAGGGAAATCCAATAACATCCCAATGCATCATGCATATCATCACACGTTGCAAGCATCACTTACCTTGTAATCATGCGTATCATGCATCATCACATCATATATATCATCATCATCATCATGGCATATCATATATCATTATCATCATCATGCATTTCATCATGCATATCATACCATTGATGATCATCATGTCACATCACACATCATCATCATGCATCATCAGGCATATATTATCATAGGTGATCATCATATCACATCACATGCCATCGTCCTCATGCATCATCATGCATATATTATCATAGGTGATCATCATATCACATCACATATCATCACCATCATCATGCATATCATCATGCATATCATACCATATCATGCCATGAGTTAATTTTCATCTTTATCTTTAAATTTGATCACCACATCACCCTTCCTCGATTCATCAATTTTATCTCATATTTTACACTCGCATCTCATGCGAGAAAACCTCCAGGCATGTATCCAAGATACAATCGGGCATCCGGCCCCCCCACATTTCGGGCATCTCGCATCTCATCTAGCATCACGAGGAACCTCCGAGCATGTATCCAAGATATAATCGGACTTCCGGCCTTTACCCTTCTAGCTGGGCATCCCGCACCCCAATCCTGGTGTCGCGAGGAATCTCCGGGCATGTATCCAAGATACAACCGGACTTCCGGCCCCCCACATTCCGGGCATCCTGAAACTCCCAAGGAATCTCTGGCATTACGCCACCAGGCCACCAGACAACATCCTCCACCACAACCTCATTCTCATCCACATTTATCTTTTATCTCAATTTAACATGGCAATTTGGCATGGCATCAAACATATCACACTTGCATCTCAATTCACATGTCATGCACATGTCATAGCTTAATCACATAAGCATTTCAATTCACATGTCATGCACATGTCATAGCTTAATCACATAAGCATTTCAACTTAATGCATGTACAAAGACCTCATCACACAAGTGCCACACAAATGGAATTGAATCCATGGCCAAATAAAAACCTATTTTATTTTTTTATTATTTTATTATTTTATTATATTTATTTATTTTCATAAATAAATATTTAATATTTATGATTTTCCCAAAATCATAATATTTAAACAATCACTAATAGGATCACAATTTTATATAAAATTCGTGGCCAAATTGAATTTCTTATAATTTCACAATTTCCTCCAAAAACATCCTAAAATTCTCGGATTTAAACCCACTGCACAGTTTCCTAATAAATTCAATTAAAATATCCATTCGGTCTCCAAAAATTACGAAACTTTACAGGGTGATAGTCAACACATTTTCGTACCTTTTTCATTAGAACTTTAAGCCAAATTCTTTTTAGATTAATTTCCATAGCCCTACGAAGCTTCTGGAACCACTACCGTTTCGTCCAGAACACACTTCTCCGTATTTCTTAGATTTCACCCATCAAATCTATTTCGTTCCTTCTGAAATTTAAGTATGTTATGTAAAAATATGTCCTTTACAAGTTTCATGAAGGGATCTAGGTCAAATACCCAGATTATGGTCACCATTTTAACCCATGAAGTCTCGGGTGTCTCGGTACACCTCACCAGAATCAACCATCTCCAAGATCTAACCGATTCACCAAGTTATACTTGTTATTTTTGCTTAAAATTCGAGTATGTTGTATCTTAAGGTGTTTCCTACAACTTTCAAGAAGACAACAAAGTGAGATCTCCAACATAAATCAACATGCAACCAAGAAATCAACAAAAGGTCAGTGAAGATTTCGCAGATCTGAGGTCTCCGTATAACAGAGCTTTTGACCCCACATATCACCATAGTTTTCCATGAAATTCGAGTATGTCATACTACAAGATGTTAGCTTCAACTTTCATGAAGACACCGAAGCCAAAATCGCACTCCAAATACACATGCAAGCTCGACTAAGATACTGACTACCACAAACCGAACGAAAACAGTCACATAGCTTGAACACATCCAACCCTTACCTCGGTTTTTCGCCCAAATCACACCTAAAACCGAACATGCAACCAACAAAACAGACATGCAAGAGAAGTTAAGGATCCCACTTGCCTCCAAGATGAACAAACAGCGATGAACGGCGGCGTACGGCGGTCGAACTAAGCGAACGTACGGCGGACGGGCGGCGGCAACTCTCGGCTCCACCTCCTCTCTCTCGGTCCCTCCTCTCTCTTTCTCTTGAAATCTCTCTCTCCCTCTCACTTCTCTCGACCGAATGGGGCTAGAGGAACCGGCCACTCTCTTCTCTCTCTCTTTTTATATCCCTTCATTTGCAATGATTGATCCACCTAATGACCAACCAATGCATGCTCTTCCTTTGGCCACTTGTAATTTTTTTGTTTTTTTGAACTTATTTGGGCTTGGGCTTAGGCCCATCCGGCCATTCCCCCTTGGGTTGGTCGAAATCCTTCTTGGGCCCTAATGGGCCGACTAGCTTGGCCCACCAAGCTTTAGGCTAATGGGTCCAAGGCCCATTTCGAAAATAACCCTATTTTCTCTCTTTTTTTTTTTTTAATTCCTTTCAATTAATATTTCTAAATTCAAATTTTATCTTGGCCAAAGTCTTGGGATAAATATATTTTTTTAATTATTGAAATTTAAATCATATGACCAAACATTTAAATTTAAATTTCCACAACACAAGCAAAATTCATCAAATTAAAAGACAAATTGGCTAAAGCATAAGCCATAAAATTCTATCACCTAATTAAAGACATTTAACACACCTTAAGGCTTGGCTTTGAATTTCCGGGATGCCACACTATTGATAATATAACATGATGTTGAAACTGCTTTAGCCCAAAATCGTAAAGAGATATTACTTTCAATTAAAAGGGTTCTAGCCATTTCTTGAAGAGATCTATTCTTCCTTTCCACAACTCTGTTTTGATCTGGAGTATATGGAGAGGAGAACAAATGTTGAAAACCAGATTCATCACAAAATTTTGTAAAATCTTGATTTTCAAATTCACCCCCATGGTATGTTTTTATACTTGAAATAACATACCCCTTATCATTTTGAACATTTTTAGCAAATCTTTCAAAGTAAGAGAAAGTTTCAGACTTACTTGCCAAGAAATATAACTAAGTAAATCGTGAGTAGTCATCCACAATTACTAGGCAATATTTCTTATCTCCAATGCTCTGCGTTCTTGTTGGTCCGAAGAGATCCATATGCAAGAGCTGTAGTACACGATTAGTGGAAACTTGATTTATTGGTTTAAAGGAATTTCTTACTTGTTTTCCCAATATACATAGTGTACATAGATCAGACTTTTGGTATTATAAATTGGGTAGACCACGAACAAGCTTCTTTGCTGAGATTTTAGCTATCTGCTTCATGTTAATATGCCTAAGTTTTTTGTGCCATAAGTTCGCTTCGTCTTGGATTGAGATTAGACATTGCGATTCATCTAGTTTCACGTCCAAAAGGTAAATATTTCCATGTCTTCGACCCATGAATGACTGAGTAGAGTCTTTATTGGTTCCTGAACAAATGCCCTCTTGAAAGTTGATTCTAAAACCGGCATCACACAGCTGACTGACACTGAGCAGATTATAGTTGAGCCCTTTAACTAAAGAAACATTGCTTATTGTGAGGTTCCCAATCTTTACAGTTCTAAATCCCACTATTTTTCCTTTGCTATTTCATCCAAATGAGACTTTTTCACCATTCACTTAAACAAGCTTTATGAAGTAATTTGAATCTCATGTCATGTGTCTCGAGCATCCATTATCCAAGTACCATTTCACATTTTTCTTGATAGTAACCTGCATTTAAAAAAAGACTCAAGCTTTCTTTGGTACCCATAATTTCTTGGGTCCTTTTGAGTTAGTCTGATATGCGGTTTTTGCCCAAACTTTATTGACAGGTCTCCAAACCATAGGACATTCTTTCTCAAAATGATTTGCACTATTGCATTTTGAACATCTAAGAGCATTGCGACCTACTGGTTTTACAAAGGTCATTTCAAAATGATTTTTGTAAGCATTTCTTATAAGTCTTTGTTTGATTCTTTCTTTCACTTTAGGAAAATCGATTAAAGAAATGGTTTCAGTAGTCATTCCCAAACCAGATTTATTGAAATAAGGTCTTTGAACAGAAAGTATTTTTTCCAGTTTTTCAGATCCTAGAGAAAATCTTTTGGAAATATTTGAAATATCATTTTTCAAGAATGCATTTTCTTTTAAAAGATTATCTTTACTTTCTTTGAGAGAAGAAACATTTTGGTCTAAGCATTTCACTTTTTCTTCCAAAACATTTTCTTGTTGTTTTAGAGCAGAATTTTCCTTTTTTAGTTCGGAGATTCTTTTAAGAGAAGTCTTAAGACTAAAATACAGTTTATTAATGTATTTTGAAACTTTAATAGGAATTTTGAAGTTACTTACCTCGAATTCACTTTATGAATCTGAATCTGTCTTGGAGTTTGATTTTGAATCCGATTGTGCCATTAGACATATGTTGGCATAATCATCATCACTATCTTCACACTCCGTATCACTCCAGGTTTCTGCTTTGAGAGCCTTTCGATACTTTTCAGTTTTTCCTTTCTTCTTCCTC
The DNA here is from genome assembly GCA_017140475.1 of Eucalyptus fibrosa. NCBI lineage: Eukaryota > Viridiplantae > Streptophyta > Magnoliopsida > Myrtales > Myrtaceae > Eucalyptus > Eucalyptus fibrosa. The sequence goes on from CM029511.1 coordinate 11,180,482, forward strand.
AGAAGAGGACAATTGGGTCTGATGTGTCCCTTTTTCTTACATTCAAAGCAGACTACATCTTTGTTTGATTCATCATCTTCAGCAAACTTGGTCTGTTGCTTTTGAAAACTTTGTTTCTTTGAATTGAATCTTCTTCATTTTCTGTTCAGCTTTCTGAATCTTCTTATCATGAGAGCAAGTTCTTCATCATCCATGTCGTCTTCAGAATTTGTTACATCAGAATGATCATTAGATTTTAATGCAATAGATTTCTTACCTTTAAGATCTTCGCCTTCATTGATTCGTTCCACTTCATAAGATTGAAGAGTCCCAACCAACTCATCGATAGACAGTGGCATGATTCTTTGGGTCTCTCTGATTGAGGTCTTAATGTGATTCAAATTCTTGGAGAGTGCATGCAGTAGCTTGTTTACTTTCACGGAATCAGAAATTGGTTGACCTTGATTTTCAAGACCATTCATGATTTCTGTAAAACGACTAAACATGTCAGTTATAGATTCTCCTGATTTCATTTTGAAGGCTTCGTATTGACCGAGAAGAATGTTGATTCTAGTCTCTTTCACTCGATCGGTTCCTTTATAAGTAATGTGTAATCTATCCCAGACTTCTTTGGCTGTATCACAAGAAGATATTTTGTTATATTCAGTAGGTGATAAAGCACAATATAAAGAATAAATTACTTTTGCATCAAGAGCTTGTCTCTTGATTATCTCTTCCTGAGTCATTTCGCTAGACTCAACAGTGTCTTTTCCTCTTTCTGAGACAGATGCAGCTTTAGGAATGATTCCTTTTTCTATAACGTCCCATTCCAAAGGATCCTTTGATCTTAAGAATGCCTTCATCTTGTTTTTCCATATGTTGTAGTCCTTTCCATCAAAATAAGGCGGTCTAGTATTGCTTTGCCCTTCTAGCAGTCCTGGAGCCAACATACTAGCCATGGATCTTTAACTCTGAAGTAAAACACTTCAAACAAAGTGAGTACACGAGCTCTGATACCAATTGAGATAGCTAGTATAAACACCTAGAGGGGGGGTGAATAGGTGCACAAACAATTTATCGAGATACAGAAGCGATTCTAGGCAACCGATAGAAAGAAAGTTCTCTATTTATTAACAAAATGAAGTACGATCAAAGTAAAGAGAGTAAGACAGAGAAAATTGAATACAAGGTTTATAGTGGTTCGGCTTATTCCAAGCCTACGTCCACTCTTCCACACTGACAGCCCACCGGCTAGATTTAACTATGAACAAAAGAGAAGTTACAGTACAGCTTTTCCTTGATTCCATAGTGTAGATATTCTACCACACCTCCTCAAGGTTTCTCACAAATATAGACTCTCTTTTGTATACAAAGTTTTGCTCAAAGGAATTGTCTAAAAAACAGGAAGCTTCAGACTTTGGAATTCTTTTATCGCGCACACCTTGAACAACTTAGAACGTCTTCCTTATATATTCCTTCATGCCATCATACTCGTTGGCACTTACTAAAGGAATTCCTCCAATCTACCCGTTGGATGGAATCAATTAAGAAGATTATTTGAGCTATTAAAGGAACATGTCGATAGCTCATCAATCATGTTTGCCCATACAATCAGGATCTCGGTTTCCATAAGTAGAACCTTCCAAGAATATATAGGCAATCATCGGATCCTTAATCGTCGAGTCAATCTCGATCAATCAAAGAATTTCGTTATGTCTTTTCCAGCCAAGAGATCTTCTCCAGTCGATAAGGTCATATCCTTAATGAAACATCCAGTTTTGGATAACCTTTCTTCAACGGATTAGAGACTGTCAATGATGATAGACTTTGAGTCTTGAGTCTGGCTGTCCGGACGTCTTCAGACTTTAAATAGTAGAGTCTGCAGGCCTTTAGACTAGACTGATGGAAACGTTTTGTCAGCTTCAAAACACTTCAAAAAGATTTCTCCAACAGATTTTGCATAAAGTCTTAAAATTTGACATTCATCGATTCCTCCACAGATTGAGTCTTTTTGTTGTATACTCTGTAGGCTTTACTGGTGGTTAAATATCCAAGGAAGATGCATTCGTCTGATTTTTCTTCAAACTTACCAATTTGATCATTTGTATTTTTCAATATAAAACATTTGCATCCAAACAGATGAAAATAAGGAACAATTGGCTTCTTTCCTTTGAACAACTCATAGGGAGTTTTATCTAGAATAGGCCTTAAGAAGACTCTATTAATAATATAGCATGCTGTAGAAATTGCTTTAGCCCAAAAACGAGAAGAAATGTTACTTTTAATTAAAAGAGTTCTAGCCATTTCTTACAACAATCTATTCTTCCTTTCCACAACTCCATTCTGCTCTGGAGTATAAGGAGAGGATAATACATGCTGAAAACCAAATTCATCACAGAATTTAGCAAAGTTTTGATTTTCAAATTCACCTCCATGATTTGTTCGTATATTTGATATAACGTACCCTTTCTCATTTTGAACTTTCTTAGCAAATTTGATAAAATAAGAAAATGTTTCAGACTTACTTGCTAAGAAATATATCCAAGTGAATCATGAATAATCATCTACAATTACTGGGCAATATTTCTTACCTCCAATGCTTTGAGTTCTGATTAGTCCAAAGAGATCCATATGCAAGAGCTGCAGTATACAATTAGTAGACACTTGATTTATTGGTTTGAATGAATGTTTTACCTGTTTTCCCAATATGCATGGTGTACATAGGTCAGACTTTTGGTATGTCAAATTGGGTAGTCCACGAACAAGCTTCTTTGTTGAGATTTTAGCTATTTGCTTCATGTTGATGTGCTCAAGTTTTCTGTGCTATAGGTTTGCTTCCTCTTGAATTGAAATTAGACATTGGGATTTTTCTGGTTTAATATCCAAGAGATAGATATTCCCATGTCTTCGCCCTGTGAAAGTCTGAGAGGAGTCTTTATTGAATCCTGAGCATTTTTTTTCTTGAAAGTTGATTTTGAAACCGGTGTCGTATAGTTGGTTAATGCTTAGCAAGTTGTAGTTAAGTCCTTCTACTAAGGAAACATTACTGATCGTGAGACTTCCAATCTTTACAGTTTCGTATCCCATAATACTTCCCTTGCTATTTCCTCCAAAAGAATCTTTTCCACCATTAACTTGCACAAGCTTTATGAAGTAGTTTGAGTCTCCTGTCATATGTCTCGAGCATTCACTATCCAAGTACCACTTAACCTTTTTCTTGATAGTGACCTGCATTTAAAAAAGAAACTCAAGCTTTCTTTGATACCCATATTTTCTTGGGTCCAGTGGAGTTAGTGTGATATACAGTCTTTGCCCAAACCTTCCTCACAGGTTTCCAAACCATAGGACATTCTTTCTCAAAGTGTTTTGAGCTGTTACACTTGGAACATTTAAGAGCACTACGGCCTACAGGTTTTACAAAAACTTTTTGGAAATTATTTTTGTAAGAATCTTTTGTAGGTCTTTGTTTAATTATTTCCTTTACCTTAGAAAAATCAATTAGACGAATGGTTTCAGCAGTCATTCCTAAACCTGATTTGTTGAAGTAAGGTCTTTGCATTGAAAGAATCTTTTCTAATTTCTCAGATCCTATAAAAATCCTTGTAGAAATACTTGAGATATCATTTTTCAAAAATGCATTTTCTTTTGAAAGATTGTCTGCATTTGCTTTCAAAATAATAACATTTTTATCTAAACTTTCGACCTTTTCTTTCCAAATAGTCTCTTGTTGCTTTAGTGTAGAATTTTCCCTTTTAAGTTCAAAAATTCTTCTTAAGAGAGGTTTTGAGACTAAGACATAATTCATCAATATATTTGGAGACTTTAGCAGAAATTTTTAAATTACTTACCTCTATTTCACTGTCTGAGTTTGAGTTTGTCTCATAGTCTGAATCTGATTCTGAGTGTGCCATTAGACAAATATTGGCATAATCGTTGTCCCTTTTTCTTGCATTCAAAGCAAATTACATCCTTGTTGGATTCATCATCCTCAGCTGATTTATTTTGTAGCTTTTGAAAACTTTGTTTCTTCGGATTGAATCTTTTTCCCTTTCTGTTCAGTTTTCTGAATCTTCTTATCATGAGAGCAAGCTCTTCATCATTCATATCATCTTCAAAATCTATAACATCATAATCATCATTAGATTTTAATGTAATGAATTTCTTACCTTTGAGATCTTCATTTTCGTTGATTTGCTCCACTTTATAAGACTGAAGGGTGCCAACCAATTCGTCAATAGATAGTGACATGATCATTTGTGTCTCCCTTATTAAAGTCTTTACGTAATTCAAATCCTTGGAAAGTCCACGCAATAACTTGTTAACCTTCATGGGTTCAGAGATTGGTTGACCTTGATATTCAAGACCATTCACGATTTCTATAAAACGACTAAACATGTCAATGATAGATTCTCCTGGTTTCATCTTGAATGTTTCATAATGACCGAGTAGAATATTAATTCTGATTTCTTTCACTCGATTGATTCCTTCATAAGTGATGTGCAATCTATCCCAGACTTCTTTAACTGTTTCACAAGAAGATATTCTGTTATATTTAGTAGGAGATAATGCACAATATAAGGAATAAATTGCTTTTGCATCAAGAGCTTGTCTCTTGGTTATCTCTTCTTGAGTCATTTCACTGGACTCAACAATTTCTTTTCCTCTTTCTGAGACTGTTGCAGCTTTAGGATTGATTCCTTTGTCTACCACGTCCCATTCTAGAGGATCCTTTGATCTTAGGAATGCCTTCATCTTGTTTTTCCATATGTTATAATCATTTCAATCAAAATATGGCGATCTGGTATTGCTTTGCCCTTCAGCCAGACCTGGAGCTAACATACTAGCCATAGATCTTTAACTCTGAAGTAAAAATACTTCAACTTAAATGAGTACACAAGCTCTAATACCAATTGTGAAAGCTAGTACGAGCACTTAGAGGGGATGAATAGGTGCAAAAACAATTTTTCGCAATGTAAAGAAAATGATTTCGCTTTTAAACCAATTTTGTTTAGCAATGGATTATGAAAAGGAAATTAGACTATAATAATAAAAAAAAGTTATGATCAAAGTAAAGAGCTTAGAGAAGAGAATAAAACACAAGGTTTATAGTGGTTTGGCTTAATCCAAGCCTACGTCCACTCTTCCGCACTGACAACCCGCCGGTTGGATTTCACTAAAAATCAAAAGAGTTGTTATAGTATTGCTCTTTCTTGATTCACCGGTGTAGAGACTCCACTACACTTCCTCAAGGTCTCACAATGAGGTATAAACGCTCTTTTGAGTACAAGTTTTCGCTCAACAATTGAATTGACAAAGAACAATGAGCTTTAGACTTTGGAATTCTTCTATCGTGCACACACTCAAATAACTGGAACATCTTCCTTATATACTCCTCAATGCCTTCATACCCATTGGCACTTACCAAAGGAGTTATTCCAATCTACCCGTTGGACAGAATCAATTAGGGAGATTTCGAGTCATTTAAGGAATATGATGATAGCCTATCAATTCTGCTCGCCCATACAATCAGGATCTAGGTTTTCATAAATAGAACCTTCCAAGTATGCTTCGCCAATCAATGGATCTAAATTATCTAAATTGAAATCAAAACGAATAATAGATTTCAAGATGCTATCTCCAGCTGAGAGATCTTCTTCAGTCGATAGAATCAAATCCTTAACAAGATACTCAGTTCTGGATAAGTCTTCTTCGACGGTCTAGAAACTATCAATGATGAAAGACTTTGAATCTTGAGTCTGGCGATTCGGTGATCTTCAGACTTTGACTAAAGGGTCTGCAAGTCTTCAGACTAGATTGATGGAAACATTTTGTCATCTTCAAAACGCACAAGGAAGTTTTCTCCAACAATAATCAGACTCAGGATTATTGATCTTTCAACAAGAATTTAGTATGAATGAGATTTATTCTTAATATTTGGCTTTCTGGCGAAGAATCTCACTTACCTTATATAAATATGTTGATGGAATCAATCACAAATTGATGAAATCAATTTTGAAGACAAGTCCCTTTTTGGGAAGCATCTACTTATGGAAATCTAGATTCTGATTGTATGGGCAACTAGAATCATCAGATTTTCATTTCAATCTTTAAACAGTTACAAGATTTCCTTAATTGATTTTGTCCAACGGATTGATTGGAAGAAATTCCTCTGGAGAATGTCAATGGTTAGAAAGGCATGGAGGAATATTTAAGGAGGTCATTCAGTCCATTTGAGAGTGTGCGTGAAAATTGAAATTCCAAAGTTTGAGGCCTTTCCAATCACTTGTTCTTCATTGACAACGTTTAAATTGTATTCAAGAGAGAAAAACACAAGAATAGTGACTTAGTGAGAGAAAAATATGTTGAGAAAACTCCTATTAGATTTTGAAGTTGACAAAACTTTCCTTCTCTCATTCTTATTCTGCGAAATATTGGACTTTTGTGGAATGCTATCAAAGTCTATTTTACATTAGAAGTCTTTCCCACTCTGACATTGATCCAGATTGAAACCAAGTTGAGAATGGAAATATAATCAGTCACAAGATTATTGATCTTTCAACTAGGATTCAGTACCATCAAGACATATTTGGCTTTTTGGCAGAGAATCTCACATACCTTTCTTAAATATATTAATGAAATCAATCACGGATTGGTGAAATCAATTTCGAAGACAAGTTCCTTTTTGGGAAGAATCTACTTATGGAAACCAAGATTATGATTGTATGGACAACCACGATCATTGGATTTTTACCACAATCTTCAAACGGCTAAAAGATTTCCTTAATTGAATTTGTCCAACAGGTTGATTGGAAGAAATTCCTTTAGAAAGTGCCAATGGTCAGAAAGACATGGAGGAGTATTTAAGGAGGTCATTCGGTTCTTTTGACGACAGTGCATAAGAATTAAAAATTCAAAACTCTGAAGCTTTACAAATCACTTGTTCTTCACCGATAGTACTTACAAATGTACTCAAGAGAGAAAAATACAAAGGAGTGGCTTAGTGAGAGAAAATGAAACTTTTCACTGTGTGATCATACTCAAATCGCTATTGTTGACACCTAAATTTTGCCATTTTACTTAAACTTAATCGCATACAAAACTAGAAATTAGTCGCTAAAAAAAGAAAAAAGAAATCCAAAAAATTGTCATAAAAAGAAAAAACAACGAAAAAAAAAAAAAAAAATGCTTAAGGGGGTTTCTGTTCGGCCTGATCTGACCTTGGCCCAGCCCGCCTCTCTTTCTTCTCCCCCTTGCGTGGGCCTAGGCCTGGCCCAGCCTCCTTTCCCCTCCAGCCCATGCCTAGCTGTCTTCCTCCTTTACACGTGGACCTGCAAAACATAATAGAAGCAAGGGTAGCAACAAAGGAGCAGGCGAATCGAGGTGGTAGGCGAGCGGCGCGATTTGCGGTCGAGGGCAGTTCGGCCGGCAAGCTGAAAGCTGCAGAAGCGATGCACGCCGACCGGTTGCTCAAAAAAGGAGAGGAGAGAAAGAAAAAAGAAAAGCAAAGTAAGCATATAGAGAGAAACACATGGAGAAATCGAGAGAAACACAGAGAGAAACCGAGAGGAAAAGAAAGAGAATAGGTTGGAGAAGGAGCTGAGGAGCCCCCAAAACGTCCATCTGCTGCCGGTGAGTTGCTGACCGCCGTTGTAGTCCTCAGAGCCTAGCAGCCCAGAGAAGGAGAGAACAAAAACGGGAGAGAAGGGGAGAGTTCAAAAGAGAGAGAGAGAGAGAGTGAGTGAACCAAAGGGAGGAGGGAAGCTCGAGGGTGCATCTAGCCGTTGCCGGAGGCCTGTCCGTCCGCCGATCGCCGCTGTCTTCCTCGTGGCCCAGGTTGGTATTCCTTCGAACACTTGGTGCGTGTTGTTTGGAATTGAGTCGGTCGGAGCTCGTTCCGTTCGATTCGAGCGAGCTCCGACCTTCATAAATCCCCGTTTAGATTGCCGTTGCCTGCTGGTTGTTTGCTAGTAGACCTCAGACCCACCTCGAGTCCCAGTTGGGTTTTGGATCTTGTGAATCTCGAATGCCCCCACCTGTTTGTCCAAATGCTGAGCTAAAACCTCACTTTGCCGTTCATGACTTCGGTCTTGTTTGGTTGCCGAAGCACCGTCGTGGTCTGGCTGGAGGCCAAGCCGCATCCCAACCTGGTCGTAGTAAAAGTGTCCCACTCGGGTTAGTCGTCGCTCGTGTCAGTCACCATTGCCGCCTCCCCTGTCGCGACCAGATAGTCGCAGAGCAGGGGCCGCAGGTCGGTGGAACGTTTGCCCTGACTGACATCTTCGACATGATTGTTGCAATTTCTAGGATAGAGTGCATTTTTTAGAATAGAATAATCATGTGCACGTCATTTTAGTGATTATTGTTAAGTTCATTTAATTAGTGCCCGTCATTAGATTAGGTCATTTAATAAATATCGCGTGACATATAGCTCGCATATTAAATTGTATGTCGCATGTCATTTTACTTAAAATAATCTTGTACGTCATCGCATTGCATCACAAGTCATTAGAATTAAGTCATTCTAGTTAACTTAGATTGCATATTTAATTATTGCATGTTCATTAAGAAATCATTGGTTTTTTTTACTCATTCATATAGTTTAGGACATGTTGCCATGCCATATCATTTCATATTAGATTAAAAGCATTACATTGCATATGGATTATAGTCTCGTTTAAAAAAGTGAAAACAAAAATAGAAATTGCGTGTTAATTAGAAACCATATCTAGGGTTGTTGATTTGGATTTTAATTTAACACTGCAGATGCTTTCATTGCTTTGAGGTAAGTCCTGCATTATTTAATTGCTTTCTTGGGTGTTAAATTGATGGTTTGCGCACCTGCATGAACACCTCACATGTTAGGGAACTAGTTTAAAATAAATTCAAGCTGCTTGCAAAACCTTTTTTTTCAAAATAAAAGAGAAAGGTACCGAAAGGGCGTTAGAGAAATCTAATGTAATCAAGTCCCCGTATCCAAGATCTCTGGTTCGTAAAAGTAAAATAATTCTCCCGTTATTTTACTTAGGTGTCTAATCGACCTACCATAAATTAATTAGTGGCGACTCCTGATTGAAAATCATTTGCATGTTAAGAATTCAAACCTAAGTCGTGAATTGGTATGGGCTTGGGAGAGCCCGAGTTAAGTCTAGGCTTAACAATCCATTAGCCAAACCCTAGGTGGTTCACACCCAAAAATTTGGTCGCAACAGCTTGGCGACTCCGCTGGGAACTTGAGTTGGAACTCTTAGTGGACTTAGGCTAATTTTCTTTTTTTTTGAAAAATATTTTTGTTTGGTAGCAAGGATCCCAGGTACATCCCTAACATTTAAGATGTTAAATGTTTTTACAGATTATGAGGTATAAGGGGAGTAGTGATTGTTAACCCTTGTCTTGTTGGTTGGACTTGAGGATGAATGTTTTAAATTTGAAGTTATTGAAGTGTTGCTTGATTTAAGCTATTGTGCATGACTTGCATCTTGCACTACACTCTTGCACCCACAACCTACCGCCGGACGTGAGCCACATAGGATAATTTAGGATGGTATTGAGATGGATACCACTCCGACCACATGCTCGTGGTACGAGTCACCTATCTCAATTCCGAAGTTTCTTTCATGGTATTGAGATGGATACCACTCCGACCACATGCTCTTGATAAGCCTTATAAATTAGAAATCGAGCCACTTACCATGCGTATGTTTATGTGATTACCATTGATTTTTCCTTGGTGAAGTAAGTCTTCTTTCCCTATACCATGCAATTTATTTTTTTGTGTTTTTGGTCTGTCCATGACAATCTAGGTTAGTCATCTAATCTAATTCCTTTGTCAATTAGAGATGAAACGAGGAAATAAATTGGCATATAATGAGTCATTTAGAAAATAAAAATTGGAAATTTGTTTTCAATTTGTGTTTTGGCTCTTCTTAGTTCATGTTTAGGAAATTTCGTCCCTACTGAGGCATCCCATATCTTTGTTTTCCTAGTCCATTTTTAGGAAATCCTCTTCATATGTGGACTTTTCTTGAATAAAAATAGATTGTTGTCATGGACTAGCTCTCTATTTACACCTCATGCTTACATGTTCCCATTTATTTAAATTAGGTGATTATGGGGCACTCCTAATCACCCATCCATACATGGTCGAAAGCTAAAATGGCGGATCGAAATGATGTACTGGACCGTATCATTGACAATATGAACAAGCGAATTGCACAACACCAAAGTCAAGTTGATGAATTGTCTGCTACTGTGGCTTTTCTCATCAAGCAAAAGAGCTATGATGACATAGGTACTCTATCTTCAATGAGAAACTGTGACTCGAAGAAGAGAGCCAAAAGAACTTTTGAATCGTCTCATTTTCCTGAGGTAGCTGAATTTGATGCCACCATGAAGAGACTAGTGACTTATCTAGAATGAAGAATCTCTAACTTGGAGGGTTCGCATCACAAGATCAAGGAGGGTGAAGAACTCAAGCGCACATGAATCATGGTCTTAAGTAGATCGCTTTCCTTATTTAATTAGGGGCATGTTCAGTTGCACGTTCCCCCGCGCGGGAATTTTCATTGCATTTTAAGAATTGTTTTCGCTTTCGAGAAATTGTTTTTGACTTCTTCTCTTTTTAGGGGTTAGGAATCATAATTTCCATTACAATAATGTAATTCATTTGATTCTATTTAATGAAATTATAATTTTATTTCCAATTTTTGAGGGCATGACGAGGTACTCCAAACCAGCCCAATGACGATATCCAACCATGAAAGAAACTATTATCCGCGGAGAAATCCTGAGGGCTGGACTATTTCATGCTTCTTCCCAAAAAATTTTTCAAAAACAAAAGCATTTCACTGCTAAAAAAAAAAAAAAACATTTTCCCAAAACTTGTAGCAGATTAAACCTGTTTGTTTATTTGACTCATTTGCTTCTTGTCTCAGAACATAATTCTATAACTTGTTATGACAAGGGACATCTGAGAATAGCATATCAAGTTTCAATGATCATAAACCTGACTTGTGATCAACAGGTTTAGAGTGCACTTGCAATGAAAAAAGATTTGGGGCAAGTAAAAGAGAACCATTATTCTCCGGTGGAAGATCCTGGGGGCAAGTTTGCTCTAAATTACAGCCTATATGTGGTAAGGAATGTACTTCCAAGAGGTGCCATCCTAACAGAAATGGATGGTCGTGAGTTTTCAAACTCCAGTGAATTCTAATTCTTTCAAGAAGTATTATTCATGATAGAATTTGTCATGTCATGTTTTGAGCTGCAAGCATTTCTATGATAAGTAAATTGCCTAAGTGAATTGAATTGTTCAAATTTGTTCCTTGATGAATTGAGTGAGATGGATTGAATGTGTGAAATGGGATGCTTTGGAATGATGAAAGGCAAACACTATTCCATACACTGACCCCCAGTGAGTTGTGTGGAAAAATTCCATGTCTACGAGGAAAAGGGTGATCTCGCAAAGGGTACGTCAACCGAGGTGATGAGAGGCAGTTTCTTCTACTACCCGAAACACTACAGGTAAATTCATTATTCAGTCCTTTGAGCCCACACACATGAAGAGCTTTTTAAATTATCTCTGTCAAGAATCGTCCCATACTGGGACAAGATTTGAAATGAATGATAGGAATTTTCTTCCTCGTACTTGCATCAATCTTCGAGTATTGCTTTTACAATGTGACTTGTACGATAATTTAAAGTGCCTTAGGACGATGAAGAGTAGTTCTTTCTCTATCCTATACACTTTATCCATTGCATAGCCCTCTTGAGCCTATGAATTCATTTCACATTAAACCTAGTTGGTGATCATCCCCCACACTGGGCCAAGGCAAGAAAAATCAAACTACTCAAGTAGCATGATTTACAATGCTAATAAAAATGGAGACTTTGTCCAAAGAAAATAAGTGCAAAAAAATGGGGCATGAAAAAGCAGTGTGTTTGGTAAAAGCAAGGCCAATGCCTAAATAAAAAATCAAACACTTGATGTAGTGGGTCGTATCCCCAACAAGGGTGGTACCCAAAAAAAAAAAAAAAAACTGAAATGTTGAGATGTTGCAATCAGTGGAGTTAAGATGTGAAGAAAATCTTCAACGATGGTGAGGAAAATTGTTTGAAATGTCAAGATGATTACCAACTTTAACCCCCTAAACACTTTTTGGGCCTAATCATCCTTTCGTTTCTCAACCCATGAACTTAGCCTAAGTTACATTCCTCACAAAGTCTCTTCAGATTATGGCACTTAAATTAACATAAAAGTTCATATTTTTGAAAGCATCACTTAAAGAAGTGTGAGTAAGATAATTACTGCTTCATTTCTCATGTTTCTTGACTTGTAAACCCCAAGATGATTGTGAAATATCATTCATTTTTCAATAGCTTCGACTCAAAGAGTCCCCTTTGCTAAGCCATTGACCAAGCCAACATTATGGTCCTTGTTTAAGATCTCTCAGATTGGTAAGTTCGTACCACTTGCGAGATTACTCAAACCCTTGTTTGGTATGACGATGGTGAGATGGAGTGATTGTCAAAATCATGTATCAAAGGTGAATATGTGAAAAGTCCTTTCAGACCAAGAGGTTCCTCATTTGATACGTCCATGACACTCACGTATTTAAATTGGAACATTCTTTTTGAAATCTTTCCCAATGGAAATTAGGTGATGCAAGCTTGATATAAATCATTGCGCATGAATCTCCCTTAAATTAATGCATATTTGTGATTACAAATGCATATTGCTTCTCTCATGACCATGTTTTGCAGGAGACATTTCCCTAGGAACAAAGATGTTACCAGGTAAGTATATCTCTATCCATACCTTAAATACATGTCATTGTGCAGGTATTCCTTTTTGAAAACACCGACACTCGATTGAGCTGTCCCTTAAAGATTTTTCTTCAGATTCAGTCTGATTAAGGCGACCGAAGAAAGGTTCGGGTTCTAGTCAGATAATTTATGCTACAACGTTAAGCGACTAAAGAAAGGTTTGGGTCCTAGTCAGATCATTTATGCTACAATGTTAAGCGACAGAAGAAAGGTTCGGGTCCTAGCCAAGCAAAACCTCAGTTTAGGCAACCGTAGAAAGGCATGAGTCCTAGACAACCTTATTGCTCTAACAGGCGACCGTAAAAAGGTATGAGTCCTGGAAAAGCAATTATCTCAGTTCAGGCGACCGTAGAAAGGTACGAGTCCTGGAAAATGATTCCTTATTCAGGCGACCGTAAATAGATACGGGTCTTGGAAAGTGAATCCCCGTTTAGGCGATCGTAGAAAGGTACAGGTCCTAGACAACATTTATATCTCTAACAGGCAATCGTAGAAAGGTACGAGTCTTAGACACAACCAAACACTACCCTACTAGGTGACCGTAGAAAAGTACGGGTCCTAGGAAAGTAGTCGCTTCGTTACTATTTCAGGCGACTGTAAAAAGGTACGGGTTCTGAACATGTAACGCCAACTATCTTGAATCATTGTACCCTCCTTGAAGGTAAGATATTCTAGGTAGGTTCCTTTACTATTTGCATACAAATTGCATTCCAAAATTTCGACGTCTCAGTCTGAATTTGGATGTCTCAATTCTCTTCGTTGAACGTTTCACTCTGGATATGAATGTTCTTCGACTTTCCTCGTTATACCTTAGTCTGGATCTAGGTATTCGAGCTTCTAAAATCATGACATCTTTGTCTGGACCCGGATGTCTTGATTATTTTCGTCTAAACATTTCACTCTAGATGTGAATGTTTTTTCGACCTTTCTCGTTATACTTAGTCTGTAGGTATCTCGAGTACAAAAATCTTGACATCTCAGTCTGGACCCGGATGTCTTGATTATTTTCATTCAAACATTTCACTCTAGATGTGAATGTTTGTCATTCCTTCTCATTATACATTAGTTTGGATCTAGGTATTTCGAGTGCAAAATCTTGACATCTCAGTCTGGATCTGGATGTCTTAATTCTTTTCGTTAAACATTTCACTTTGGATGTGATTGTTTTTCGAGCTTCTTCGTTATACCTTAATATGGATCTAGGTATTTCGAGTTTGAAAAAAATCTTGACATCTCAGTCTGGATCTGAATGTCTCAATCTATTACTTGTTATGCTTTTCAAGGAACCTGAGTGAGAGTTGGGTACTTGTGGAGTAAATAGAGATTTATCATGTACCTCAAGATGCTTTACCGCACTGGTAAGTAATTCTAGGTACGTTCTTTCCTTTAACATCATGCATTTGCATTAGCATTTCCATGCACCATATGAATTGCATTTAAAAAAAAAAATGGGGTACATTTCCCGACAAAAAATCATTCAGTATATGTGCATGATGAAAATTTAGGTCTTAATTTGTCTTTGAAGGCAACCTCTACGAGCTCACCTTCAAAGAGGGGCAGCTGTTGACACCTAAATTTTGGCGACCCATTTAGTCATTTATCACATAAAAAATTAGGGGTTAATTTTATCCCTAAAAAAATATTAATTGCATAGCATATAGATTTAGATGCATTTGTTTTTAATTTGCATTTTTTACATTTGTTGACTAGACCGGTGGTGGATGGATCGAATTAGTGGTTTTGAGTTAACAGGTCGGACTAAGCCCATGAAGATTACAAATCGGCCCGAGCTCGTTTTCTGAAATTGAGATTTGAAATGAGGATTTTTGGAATTTAAGAAAATCGGGTTGTGATCTCATCTTGAAAAATCAGTAGAAATATTTAGGAGATAAGGAGAATAAAAAAATTTTTGTGATCAAGAGGTTATAAAAATCTTCGAAATATCCCACGAAGATTACATTTTTCTTGCTTATAAAAGGGCCATGTACAGTAAAGAAAAGGCGGCTTCTCTTTGTCGAAAAAGAAAAAACAAAAGTCAAGTGAAAAGAGAGAGACAATGGAAGAAGGGTTTTCGGTTCTTTGAAAAAGTAAAAAGAGAGAAGTGAATTTAAGGGGGAAGTGTAAAGGCCGAAACAGTAAAGGGGTGATTTGACCTTTACTGTTCATTATCTTCCCCAAATTTGCTGCCCCACCTCTGCAATTGACCGGCCGGCTCTTCTTCAAACGCATTACACTCGCCTCGCTGTTCGACCCCAGCAACGGAGCCATACCTCACTGTGACTCAGCCTGAGCCCACCGTGCCACGTTGAGCTCTACCCCTGCTTCACCTGTGTTCACTCCGCCCAAGCGACTGCCGGTTGCCATCCGCAAAGCCGACGCCGGTGGCCGTCCGCCCTCACGTGATCCGTGCTCCGCATCCCTCTGCTGCCGCTGGTTCGCTGGCTCGCCTCTGCCGGATTTCCCTTACCGGTCTGATCAACCGGCTGCCCTTGGAGACCCACGGTTACACATGGGAAATGAAAGAAGAAAAAACGAAAAAAAGAAAAAAGAAAAGGGAATTAGGTAGATTTTTTATTTTATTACTATTGCTTATCCAGTTATAGTTTTAATTTTCCTTTATATCTGGTTTTGTTTAGTGGAATTGTTCCTCTTAAATGTTTGATTGAGATTCCAACATGAAAGTGCCCCTTATATTATGGGTTGTCGATCCAATTTTTGCGCCCAAAATCTAATTCGCAATCCATTGCAAAGTCGACAATCTAATCTTAGGCCCGAGATTCGATTCGCAATTTAATTTTAAAATTGGTATACCCAATCTCATGCGCGAGATATGGTTCACCAATTTTTGGATATCTATCTTATCTTGCTTGATTTGCTGCCATGGCGTTTAAATCAATTTTATTTTCGTATAAGGAAAAAATCCAAAAAATTTTGAATTAGGATTATGTTTGCTTTAGAATATTCTTAGTCTTAGGGTTATCTTGCATATTTAGGATTGCAATCTTTTTTCGAATTTTTAAATAAAAAATCCAAAAAAAAAATGCATTCATTTAGGATGTTAGTTTTAAATTTGAACTGCATGTTTAATTATTTGGCAATTTTAATTTCGAATTTTATAATAAAAAAACACCAAAAAAAAAATTTCATCATGCATATGTCATGTAGAATTATGGCATTCTTTGTATGTCATGGCCTGATTAATATAAGCTCGATAGAATCTTAATCTAGCTAGATCATTTTTTTTATTTTTTTTTAAATTCAAATTTCATAAAATTTTTCTTAGGATAAATTAGTTGCAATTTTTAGGATAGACTGCATTTTTTAGGATAGAAAAATCATGTGCACGTCATTTTAGTGATTATTGTTAGGCTTATTTAATTAGAAATTGTCCGTCATTAGATTAGGTCATTTAATAAATGTTGCGTGACATATAGCTCGCATATTAAATTATATGTCACATGTCATTTTAGTTAAAATAATCTTGTATGTCATTGCCTTGCATCACAAGTCATTAGAATTAAGTCATTATGGTTAACTTAGATTGCTTATTTAATTATTGCATGTTCATGTGGCACCCCTCGATGGCCCCCGATCCGATTAGGGTCGCCACAGTTCGCTTATCATTCTCTTTAATATAATAACATGTCACTCTGATACCATTTCAATTGTAGCGGGTCCATACAACCTGGGGGTTTACTTCTTTTAGATCGATCCCTTGCGCAATTTATATACGGAAGCACATCCAACAACTTCTTTCCCTATATTCAGAAAAGGATGCACACCAACTAAACATCTTATAAAAGTTAAAGCCGAACACTTTTATTTACTTAAACCAGATGGACATCATTCATCGGTACATCAAAATGCCGCAGTCTTCTATACTCAGCTATACTTCAAAAGATGACCGACATCTCCTCCCATAATTGTATGCTTAAGATCCATCAACCAATGTCGGCATCCAAAAGTTTTCTCCTTTGCTATCCTCCTCCCCGCGATCATATCAAATCGCTCAATCTATCTACTAATCTGAAATGTTGGTCCCCGAAAGGGTGAGTACAGCCACTCAGTAGGTAAATAACCAATAAACCACTCAATGCATCATGCCACACAATCATCACAATCACAGCATCACATGTCGTTAAGGCATCCATGCACAACTTACCTTGGCATCATGCACATGTCATCATACCTCATGTACATTGATCATCATATAGTCATTACTATCATATCATACACTTACCATCATCATGTCACATGTATCATCATCTTTACCATGCATCCATGCATATAACATCATCATCATATCACATGTACCATCATCATTGCCATGCACCCATGCATGTAACATCATCATCATATCACATGTACCATCATCATTACCATGCACCCATGCATGTAACATCATCATCATATCACATGTACCATCATCATGTCATGCATCCATTCATGTAACATCATCATCATGTCACATGTACCATCATCATTACCATGCATCCATGCATGTAACATCATCATCATATCACATGTACCATCATCATGTCATGCATCCATGCATATAGCATCATCATCATATCATGCATACATCATTATCATCATGTCATGCATATATCATCATGCATAATTTGATTTCAATTTCATTTTGGACCGCCGCTTTTCTCTTTCCTGGGACCAATGTTTGCATCCCACACGTATCCAAGATACAATTCAGACCATCCGGCTCCCCCACTCTCTAGGCATCTCGTACCCCAATTGGCATCATAAGGACCCTCCGGCATTTAGCCATTTAAGGTCACCGGGCAACCGGCTGTACCCTTCTAGCCAGGCATCTCGCACCCAAACTGGCATCGCGAGGTATCCCTCGGCATAATACCTGCTAAGCTTCCGGCTCCCCCACTCTCCGAGCATCTCGACACCTTTCGTTACTCTCGAGGCCCTCTGGTATCCGGCCATTCATGACCACCGAGCAACCGGCCGTACCCTTCTAGCCAGGCATCCCGACACTCTCGGGGCATCGTCGGCTCACACCTCCGACGGCCTTCTCATTTATCTCAATTCTCATCTTCAATTATAGTTTAATTTTAACATGGCATGTGATGTGATGGCAATCAAGATCATATTCATCATTGAATTCATACATGCATCTCAAATCATTATCATACATGCAACAAGATACTAGCATCCAATCAATACAATTCATGGAGTCCATGCAATTTAAAATGGTCCATATTTCATGCCTTTTACAAAATTCCAGCATGCACCATTTTTAGAAAATATTTAAATTAAATATCCATATGCTTCTCAAAAATCATGAAATCAAGGTATGTGATAGACAAGACAATAAGATAATAATTTCATGAAAAACACATGCCTAATAGAGTTCCACACAAAAGATGTAATTCACACAAATACAGCATGCAATTTCGGATAGAAACAGAATGTGTAGTTTTTGAAATAATTCGATTAAAATACCCGAACAACTTCCGAAAATTATGAAATTTTACCAGGTTATAGCTAAGACACTAAAGTATATTTTTCCTGAAGACTTCTAGGCCAGATTCTTTTTAGATAATTTTCTATAGTCATCTGAAGCTTCTGGTTCTCGCACCGAAACGTCCAATGTATGTTTCTCCGAAATATCGATTTTTCTCTCCTTTATTCTTCTTCGTTTCCTCTGAAATTTGGATATGTTTTACTCCAAGAGGTCCCATAAAACTTTCATTAAGGGATCTAAGTCAAATTTCCAAAGAATAGTCACCATATGGGTCCATGAAGTCTCGGGTGTCCAGTACCGTGTCTCCAGATTTACCGTCTTCAAGAGTAAGTCGATTCACTAGGCTACATTTTCTCATTTTACTTCAAATTTGATTATGTTAATATTTAGGATGTTCTATACAAGTTTCATGAAGAATTCGAAGAGAGATTCCTAGTAAAAATCGACATGCAACCACAAATCTACCAAAAGGTCAGCAAAACTGTTCCAGATCTATGTCTTCGTAGGATGAGGGTTTGACCCCTTAAATCTCCACCATTTTGTCCCAAATTTTAGTATGTTGTAGTTTAAGATGTTGGCGACAACTTTCATGAAGAAATCAAGATCAAAATCCAACTCGAAACATGCATACAAGTCTTCACAAGATTCTGGTTCAGGCAGTTCACACGAAATCAGCAAGCATTCTCAAGAACAAGTCACATTTTAGCTTCGGTTTTGCCTACCCTATGTGACACCCCGAACCCTTCGTAGGTCGTCACCAGCGCCGGTGTTACACTTTATTTCCTTTTCCTAACTTGTACTTAAACAAGCGTCGTTAATCATAGACATTTTTTTTTTTTAAAACGATCGGTCCCAACGCGACTCATAGCGGAAGCAAATTAAATATCACCATCTATCCCCCTACCAATCCATGATACAAATACACACCAGCTAAACATCAGGATTTTATAAACAACTTCGACACTTTGCTTACACACACACACACACACACACACACACACACACACACACACACACACACACATATATATAGCAATATGGGATTTCTTTTGGGTCGGTACATCAAAAAGGAAAAGCTAGGACTCAGCCACATCTAGCCTAAAACCTCAAAAAGAAACTCTCAACCCTCAATATCATACGAGAACGAACCCCCATCGAAAGTGTCGATTATCTACATCAAAAAGAGATCCAGCTCCTACTCATCGCGCGCAGGTCTCACACCCAACCCGGTGCATCAGGCGGTGGCGGCGGCAACATCCCTTGCATCGCTCCATCCCGACGAACGTCCACAGAAATGAACTCCTGTATGACAGGACCCCCAGCCAAGCCCATGTCATACATCACTAGACAACGTACTCGGATAAAAGTCAGTCCGGGAACCGAAGGACAGTCTATCTCAACACACTCGACCTCTACATCAGATGGTATCCCGTAAAATGTACCTCGCGTGACGGCAGGTAGCGGCATACTTGCTAATCTGAAATGTTATCCCCAAAAGGGGTGAGTACGACCACTCAGCAGATAGGGAAATCCAATAACAACTCAACGCATCATGCAAATTTCACATGCATTGCAGGCATTACTTACCTTGAAGCCAGGCACACACTATCATGCATCATCATATCATCATCATGCATATCATCATGCATATCATATATCATATCATAGGTGATCATCATATCATGTCACATCACATCATCATCATCATCATCATCATCATCATCATCATCATTATCATCATCATCATCATTATCATATATCATATCATAGGTGATCATCATATCATGTCACATCACATCATCATCATCATCATCATGCATATCATATATCATATCATAGGTGATTATCATGCATATCATATATCATGGGTTCATTTTTCATCTTTTATCTTTGAGTTTGATCACCACATCACCCACTTCTCATATCATCAAATCATCATCCCTTCGGGCAAAGACCTCCGACAGGGTTCCCAGCATTCCAGCCATCCCATGGCCACCGGGCTTCCGGCCCCCCACATTCCGGGCATCTCGCATCTCAACTAGCATCACGAGGCATTCCCTTCGGGCAGAAACCTCCAACAAGGCTTTCGGCCTTTACCCTTCTAACCAGGCATCCCGCACCCACATCCTGGCATCGCGAGGCATTCCCTTCGGGCAGAAACCTCCGACAGGGCTTCCGGCCCCCCACATTCCGGGCATCCTGAATCTCCCGGGGAACCTCTGGAATTACGCCACTAGGCCACCAGACATCATCCTCCACCACATCCTCTTACTCACATATCGTTTTCCACATTCACCATCCTTTTAAATCTTATTATTACATGGCATATGATTCACGCATGCTTCACAATTCATGATCATACGTACACCAATGTCATACAACAATGCATAATAAATTCAATGGAATTCATGGCCAATAAATAATCCCTTTTTATTTTATTATTTATTATTATTATTATTATTATTATTATTATATTATTATTATATTATTATTATTTTATTTATTTTCATAAATAAATATTAAATTTAATAACTATGATTTTCCCAAAATCATAATATTCAAACAATCACTAAACAAATCAATAGGATCACAATTTCATACAAAATTCATGGCCAAATTGAATTTCTCATAATTTCACAATTTCCACAAAAAAGCACATGATATTCGGATAATGACCAGAATTGCACAGTTTCTAAATAAATTCAATTAAAATACTCATATGGCCTTCATTTTACAGGGTGATAGCCATCAAATTTTCGTGCACTTTTCATGAAGAACTCCAAGCCAAATTCTTTTTAGATTAATTTATACAACCCCACGAAACTTCTGGAACCACTACCGCATCGTCCAGAACACACATCTCCGAAATTTTTAGATTTCACCCATCTATTCTCTTTCGTTTCCTCTGAAATTTGAGTATGTTATATACCAAGGTGTCCTTTACATGTTTTATGAAGAGATCTAGGTCAAATAACCAAAGTATGGTCACCATTTAAGTCCATGAAGTCTCGGGTGTCTCGAAATATTTCACCAGAACCATTGTTTCCAAGATCTAGTCGATTCACCAAGCTATACTTGTTATTTTAGCTTAAAATTTGAGTATGTTGTAGTTTAAGGTGTTACCTACAACTTTCATGCAGACATCGAAGTCAAATATGCAACAGAAATCAACATGCAAACAAGAATCTAGCAAGAGGTCAGTGAAAACTTCACAGATCTAGGGTCTCCGTATAATGGAACTTTAACCCATCATATCTCCATCATTTTCCAGGAAATTTCAGTATCTTATAGTACAAGACGTTAGCTACAACTTCCATGAAGACATCGAAGCCAAAATCGAACTCCAAACACCCATGCAAGCTCAAACAATCTACTGACTCCAACAAACCGAACAAGAACAGTCACACGGTTTGCAAATAACCAACTCTTGCCTCGGTTTTTCACACAAATCACACCTAAAATCTAACATGCAACCGATGAAAAAAACATGCAAGAGAAGTTACGGACTCCACTTGCCTCTAAGATGAACAAACGATGACGAACGGCGGCGGGACACGGCGATCGGATGGCGAACGAACGGCACACCCCTCGGCTCCGCCTCCTCTCCCTCTCGGTTTCTCCCTTTCTCTCGAGCTCTCTCTCTCTCTCACCCTCTCTCTCGGCCGAATGAAGCAAAGAACCGCCCATCTCTCTCTCCTTATTCCTTTTATACTTCCCTAATCCCATGATTAGCAATCATTGCTTTGCCTAAAGATTAACCAATGCATGCTCTTGCCATTTGCCACTTGTCACATTGGGTTTTTAATTTGAATTTGATCGGGCTTGGGCTTAGGCCCTTCCGGCCACTCCCTTTGGGCTGGTCGAATTCCCTTCTTGGGCTCTAATGGGCCGAATAGCTTGGCCCACCAAGCTTTAGGCCAATGGGTCCAAGGCCTATTCCAAAAATAACCCTCCTTTTCCCTTTTTTTTTTTTTTTTTTTTTGAAATTGCTTCTATAAATATTTCTAAATTTCAATTTTCAATCTTGGCCAACGTCTTAGGATATTCTTGCTCATTGAAATTTAAATCATATGGCCAAGCATAGATTATTAATCTTATTAAATTTAAATTTCCAAAATCACAAGCACAAATCATCAAATTAAAAGACTAATGGCTAAAACATAAGCCATAGAAATTCTATCACCTAATTAAAGACTTTAACACACTTTATGGCTTGGCTTTGAATTTCTGGGATGCCACAATTCTCCCCTCCTTAGAGAATTTCGTCCTCGAAATTCAAGCACTACTCGCGCCTTCTTGAAATAAATAGGGATACTTTTCCTTTATCTGATCCTCACTCTCCCATGTGGCTTCCTCCATATCATGGTGTCGCCATAACACCTTAACTAATGGGATCTTTTTGGTCCTAAGAATTTGCTCCTTTCGATCTAATATCTGCACAGGCTCTTCAATATACCTTACTTTCTCATCCATTTTGATGGCTTCATGATCGAGTATATGACCAGGATCCGGCTGGTACTTCCTCAACATCGATACATGAAACACATCGTGCAGATTTCCTAACTTAGGAGGTAACGCTAAACGATAAGCCACATCACTTATCCTCTCTCGAATTTCAAAATGTCCAACAAATCTAGGTCTTAACTTACCCTTCATCCCGAATTGAGATATTCCTTTCATTGGAGATACCTTAAGGAATATATGGTCTCCTACACTAAATTCCAAGGGTCTTCTACGTCTATCTGCGTAACCTTTCTGTCTACTCTGAGCTGCTCTAAGCCTTTCCCTGATAATATCGACAGCTTCAGCGGTAACTTGTACCAGTTCAGGTCCTGTCAACTTCCTTTCACCCACTTCACTCCAATAGATAGGAGTTCTACATCTCCTTCCATATAATGCTTCATAAGGTGCCATGCCGATACTTTTCTGGAAACTATTAATATAGGAAAACTCTACCAAATGCAATCTTTCATCCCAATTTCCTTTGAAATTGATTGCACAAGCCCCTAACATATCTTCTAATATATGGATTACTCTTTCCGATTGACCACCTGTCTGAGGATGAAAAGCAGTACTAAACTGAAGCTTAGATCCTAACGCAACTTGAAGACTCTTCCAAAAATTCGAAGCGAACCTCGAATCTCGATCTGAAGTAATGGTCACTGGAACACCATGTAAGCGTACCACTTGACTTACATACATGTCCGCATACTTGTCCATTGGGTAGTCAATGCGAATCGCTAAGAAATGTGCCGACTTAGTCAAACAATCCACTATAACCCAAATTGAATCATGACTACTTGATGTCCTTGGCAATCCTTGCACAAAGTCCATCGTTACACGTTCCCATTTCCATTCAGGAATATCTAATGGTCTCAAGAGTCCTGCGGGTTTACGATGCTTCGCTTTTACTCGCTGACACGTCAAACATTGAGAAACGTACGTAGCCGTATCTGCCTTCATACCATTCCACCAAAATTGCTGACGCAAATTTCTGTACATCTTTGTACTACCTGGGTGGATACTATAATTACTCTTATGTGCCTCCGACAGAATTTCCCTCCTTAATTCCTCATTGTCGGGAACACAAAGTCGTCCTTGAAATCTCACTATTCCATCATCAGAGATCTGAAATTCTGATCTTTTCCCTAAAGATACAGCATCTTTCACTTTCAAAATCTCCGGGTCAGATTCTTGTAGGATTTTAATTTTCTGGATAATCTCTGGCTCAATCCTCAATGCACTAAGCATACCAGTAAGACAATCCATTTCCAATTTGAACTCTGAATTTGCTATAGATTCTAACAATTTCCATTCCGCCATCCTCAAACTAGCTATTTCTACGGCTGACTTTCGACTAAGAGCATCTGCTACTCTATTCGCTTTTCCTGGATGATATCTTATCTCACAATCATAGTCCTTCAATAACTCCATCCACCTCCTTTGTCTCATGTTCAACTCCTTTTGTGAGAACAGATACTTCAAACTCTTATGATCCGTGTAGATCTCAAACTTTTCCCTATACAAATAGTGTCTCCATATCTTTAAGGCAAACACTATAGCTGCTAGCTCTAAATCATGCGTCGGGTAATTTAGCTCATGAGGTTTCAATTGTCTGGATGCATAGGCTACAACCTTGCCATGCTGCATCAACACACATCCTAGTCCTTTGTGAGATGCATCACTATACACTGTAAAACCATCAGGTCCAGTAGGTATAGTCAGAATTGGAGCTGGAGTCAATTTCCTTTTGAGCTCTTGAAAATTCCTTTCACATTCTCCATTCCACTCAAATTTCACATTCTTTTGGGTTAACTTAGTTAAAGGTCCTGCTAGTCTTGAAAATCCTTCAATGAATCTCCTATAATAACCAGCCAATCCTAAGAAACTTCGTATCTTAGTAGGTGTCGTCAGTCTCGGCCAATTCACTACCATTTCAACTTTTGCCGGGTCCACTGCAATTCCTTTTCCTGACACCACATGTCCTAAAAATATTATCCGATCCAACCAGAATTCACACTTACTAAACTTAGCATACAACTTATGCTCTCTCAGAGTCTGCAAAACTATTTTCAAATACTGCTCATGCTCCTTAGGTCCTTTTGAATATATCAAAATATCATCAATAAACACAATCACAAACTAGGTCTAAATAAGGCTGAAATATTCTATTCATCAAATCCATAAATGCAGCAGGGGCGTTAGTCAATCCAAATGGCATAACAAGGAACTCATAGTGCCCATAACGAGTTCTAAATGCAGTCTTAGGAATATCCTCCTTCTTAATTCTCAACTGATGGTATCCTGACCTCAAATCAATTTTAGAAAAGACCAAACTTCCCTAGAGTTGGTCAAATAAAACATCAATTCTAGGCAAAGGATACTTATTCTTAATGGTCACTTGGTTCAACTGCCTATAGTCAACACACAAGCGCATCGATCCATCTTTCTTTTTCACAAACAAGACCGGTGCACCCCAAGGTGAAGCACTTGGTCTAATGAATCCCTTATCAAGCAATTCTTGCAGTTGCACTTTCAACTCCTTCAATTCAACTAAGGCCATTCTATACGGGGCTTTTGATATTGGTCCTGTTCCAGGCATTAATTCAATTTCAAATTCAATTTCCCGCTCTGGCGGCAATCCAGGCAATTCCTCAGGAAATACATCTTGAAATTCGTTAACTACACGAACTTCCTCAAGATTAGGCTCCTCCCTTGCATAATTTCTAACTATAGCTAGGTACCCTTGACATCCTTCGTCAAGTAACTTACATGCTTCTACTGCCGAAATAAGAGCTACGGGAAAATGGGTCTGACCTCCTAAAAATTCACAACTAGACTGATCAAGTAAAACGAATTGAATCACTCTTCTATAGCAATCCATTCTAGCCCGATACTTACGAAGCCATTCCATTCCTATAATAACATCAAAATCATACATAGTCATTACAACCAAGTCTATTTCCATGTCCTTTCCTCCCATTGATATCTTACAATTTTCACACACCAACGTAGACAATACCATATCCTTTAGAGGCATGGCAACACAAAGAGGCGTCTCAAGAGGCATAACTTCTATCTTATTCAAACATCTATATCTTTCAGACACAAACGAATGCGTTGCACCCGTGTCAAACAATGCATATGCCTTTTCACCATTAATAAGAATCGTACGTGAGATAACATTTTTGGAAGCTTCCGCTTCCTCCTGGGTAATTGCATACACCCTTCCTTGAGCAGGTGGTCTCTGAGGATTTCCTTGCGGGTTCGACCTAACAGCACTCTGATATCCCTGTCGCACTAAGCCAACACTCACTTGCGACCTCTTTTGTGGGCAATTCCTCCTAAGATGACCTACTTGTCCACAGCCAAAACATTTCTGCTATCCAGTACAAGGTCCTGGGCCATGTCTCCCATTACACCTCTGGCAAATACCAGGCTGATAAGGTGCTTTCCCTATATTCATACCACTCCTTGCCCCTCCAAAATTTCCAAAATTACCCTTCTTCTTCACATTCCAGGTCTGACCTTGACCAGAATAAGGCCTCTTCCCCTTTTTCACATCACTAAAATTCAACGGTTTCTTAAACTTCGACCGCTCCCTCAATAGTTCCTGCTCCACTAACTACGCCCTTTCATAAATCTCATTATAATCTCTTATATTCAAAGGCACCAGCTGCTTTCTAATGTCAGTCCTCAGCCCTTTCAGGAATCTCTTAGCCTTCTCCTCCTGATCCTCAATCAATCTAGGAGCATATCTAGACAATTCAGAAAATCTAGCCTCATACTGATCTAGTCAATCCCTTTTGTTCTAGCTGAACAAATTCAGTAATCTTTCTATCCTTAGCACAATCAGAGAAATGCTTCATATTGAAGGCCCTAACAAACTCCTCCCAGCTCACATCAGTACCTGGTGGAAAGATTATGTCCTTCGAAGCTCTCCACCAAAACTTCGCATTTCCCTCCAATTGATACTCTGCTAAGACTATTTTCTCAGCATCAGTGCAGTCCAACAGCCGGAAAATTCTTTCTATTCCATCAATCCATTGCTCTGCCTCCTCAGGACTTCCCATTCCATTAAACTTAAGTGGCTTCAGCTTTAAAAATTGCTCCACTAGTCCTTAAGTACGACGTTCTGCTCCGGGCTATTGCTGCACCTGCCTCTCCATCAAATTTCCAATATTGGCTAATGCTTGTAGGATATCTTCCATTCGGGGTTCAGCCCTTGCAGCAGAGGCTTCAGCCCTCGATGGATGAGCACTTCCAGCTCGCACCATGACTTTACTGCAATTTCCAAGCATTGCCTCAGGAATAATTTGAGACTCACTGCCTCCACTCAAAGCAATTACTATCACTACATGAGTAACATACACATGTTACTGGTACCTAAAGGTAATCCAAAATAAACTACTGGGGATCTACGAGTGAATACTCATCACCCGTTATTCAATTATTTCATTTTAGATCCTGTGGTGTGCATTGTCATCATGTTTCCTCAATTCCAAATGAGGCTCCTTATCACTCCACCTATAACCATTCGCTCTGATACCAAAAACAGGGCGGCTGTGACACCCCGAACCCTTCGTAGGTCGTCACTAGAGCCGATGTTACACTTTATTTCCTTTTCCTATCTTGTACTTAAACAAGCATCGTTAATCATAGACATTTTTTTTTTAAACGATCGATCCCAACGCGACTCATAGCGGAAGCAAATTAAACATCACCATCTATCCCCTTACCAATCCATGATACAAATACACACCAGCTAAACATAAGGATTTTATAGACAACTTCGACACTTTGCTTACACATACACACACACACACATATATATATATATAGCAAGATGGGATTTCTTTTGGGTCGGTACATCAAAAAGGAAAAGCTAGGACTCAGCCACATCCAGCCTAAAACCTCAAAAAGAAACTCTCGACCCTCAATATCATACGAGAACGAACCCCCATCGAAAGTGTCTATTATCTACATCAAAAAGAGATCCAGCTCCTACTCATCGCGCACAGGTCTCACACCCAACCCGGTGCATCAGGCGGTGGCGGCGGCAACATCCCTCGCATCGCTCCATCCCGACGAACGTGCACAGAAATGAACTCTTGTATGACAGGACCCCCAGCCAAACCCACGTCATACATCACTAGACAACGTACTCGGATAAAAGTCAGTCCGGGAACAGACTTGACCTCTACATCGAATGGTATCTCGTAAAATGTACCTCGCGTGACGGCAGGTAGCAGCATACTTGCTAATCTGAAATGTTATCCCCAAAAGGGGTGAGTACAACCACTCAGCAGATAGGGAAATCCAATAACAACTCAACGCATCATACAAATTTCACATGCATTGCAGGCATTACTTACCTTGAAGCCAGGCACACACTATCATGCATCATCATATCATCATCATCATCATCCTCATGCATATCATCATGCATATCATATATCATATCATAGGTGATCATCACATCATGTCACATCACATCATCATCATCATCATCATCATCATCATCATCATCATGCATATCATATATCATATCATAGGTGATCATCATATCATGTCACATCACATCATCATCATCATCATCATGCATATCATATATCATATCATAGGTGATCATCATACCACATCACATAACATCATCATCATCATCATCATCATGCATATCATCATGCATATCACATATAATGGTGATCATCATACCACATCACATAACATCATCATCATCATCATGCATATCATCATGCATATCATATATCATGGGTTCATTTTTCATCTTCTTTCTTTGAGTTTGATCACCACATCACCCACTTCTCATATCATCAATATCATCATCCCTTCGGGCAAAGACCTCCGATAGGGTTCCCAGCATTCCAGCCATCCCATGGCCACCGGGCTTTCGGCCTCCCACATTCCGGGCATCTCGCATCTCAACTAGCATCACGAGGCATTCCCTTCAGGCAGAAACCTCCGACGGCTTCCGGCCTTTACCCTTCTAGCCAGGCATCCCGCACCCACATCCTAGCATCGCGAGGCATTCCCTTCGGGCAGAAACTTCCGACAGGGCTTCCGTCCCCCCACATTCCGGGCATCTTGAATCTCCCAGGGAACCTTTGGAATTACGCCACTAGGCCACCAGACATCATCCTCCACCACATCCTCTTACTCACATATCGTTTTCCACATTCACCATCCTTTTAAATCTTATTATTACATGGCATATGATTCACGCATGCTTCACAATTCATGATCATACGTACACCAATGTCATACAACAATGCATAATAAATTCAATGGAATTCATGGCCAATAAATAATCCCTTTTTATTTTATTATTTTTTATTATTTTATTATTATATTATATTATATATTTATTTTCATAAATAAATATTAAATTTAATATCTATGATTTTCCCAAAATCATAATATTCAAACAATCACTAAACAAATCAATAGGATCACAATTTCATACAAAATTCATGGCCAAATTGAATTTCTCATAATTTCACAATTTCCACAAAATAGCACATGATATTCGGATAATGACCAGAATTGCACAGTTTCTAAATAAATTCAATTAAAATACTCATATGGCCTTCATTTTACAGGGTGATAGCCAACACATTTTCGTGCACTTTTCATGCAGAACTCCAAGCCAAATTCTTTTTAGATTAATTTATACAACCCCACGAAACTTCTGGAACCACTACCGCGTCGTCCAGAACACACATCTCCGAAATTTTTAGATTTCACCCATCTATTCTCTTTTGTTTCCTCTGAAATTTGAGTATGTTATATACCAAGGTGTCCTTTACAAGTTTCATGAAGAGATCTAGGTCAAATAACCAAATTATGGTTACCATTTAAGTCCATGAAGTCTCGGGTGTCTCGAAATATTTCACCAGAACCATTGTTTCCAAGATCTAGCCGATTCACCAAGCTATAATTGTTATTTTAGCTTCAAATTTGAGTATGTTGTATTTTAAGGTGTTACCTACAGCTTTCATGAAGACATCAAAGTCAAATATGCAACAGAAATCAACATGCAAACAAGAATCTGGCAAGAGGTCAGCGAAAACTTCACAGATCTAGGGTCTCCGTATAATGGAACTTTGACCCCACATATCTCCATCATTTTCCACAAAATTTCAGTATGTTATAGTACAAAACGTTAGCTACAACTTCCATGAAGACATCGAAGCCAAAATCGAACTCCAAACAGCCATGCAAGCTCAAACAAGCTACTGACTCCAACAAACCGAACAAGAACAGTCACACGGTTTGCAAATAACCAACTCTTACCTCGGTTTTTCACACAAATCACACCTAAAATCTAACATGCAACCGACGAAACAAACATGCAAGAGAAGTTACGGACTCCACTTGCCTCTAAGATGAACAAACGATGACAAATGGCGGCGGGACACGGCGATCGGACGGCGAATGAACGGCACACCCCTCGGCTCCCCCTCCTCTCCCTCTCGGTTTCTCCCTTTCTCTCGAGCTCTCTCTCTCTCTCACCCTCTCTCTCGGCCGAATGAAGCAAAGAACCGCCCATCTCTCTCTCCTCATCCCTTTTATACTCCCCTAATCCCATGATTAGCAATCATTGCTTTGCCTAAAGATTAACCAATGCATGCTCTTGCCATTTGCCACTTGTCACATTGGGTTTTTAATTTGAATTTGATTGGGCTTGGGCTTAGGCCCATCCGGCCACTCCCTTTGGGCTGGTCAAATTCCCTTCTTGGGCTCTAATGGGCCGACTAGCTTGGCCCACCAAGCTTTAGGCCAATGGGTCCAAGGCCTATTCCAAAAATAACCCTCTTTTTCCCTTTTTTTTTTTTTGAAATTGCTTCTATAAATATTTCTAATTTTCAATTTTCAATCATGGCCAAAGTCTTAGGATATTCTTGCTCATTGAAATTTAAATCATATGGCCAAGCATAGATTATTAATCTTATTAAATTTAAATTTCCAAAATCACAAGCACAAATCATCAAATTAAAAGACTAATGGCTAAAACATAAGCCATGGAAATTCTATCACCTAATTAAAGACTTTAACACACCTTATGGCTCGGCTTTGAATTTCCGGGATGCCACACCCTAACATCCAAAACCTACCACCAACAAATCACACATGCAAGGCACCAATGCAAGAGTGGAAATCAGTCCCAACTTGCCTCTAAGATCAAGCGGACAGCGGCACACGAACGGCACACCAGCGACGGACGGACGGCATGCGGGCGGACGAACAGCGAGCTCCTTCCTCTCCTTTCTTTCTTCCTCTCTTCCTCTCTTTCTCTCCTCTCCCTCGGCACCTAGACCGACCACTCCCTCTCTCTCTCTCTTTTTGTTTGTATATATATATTTGCATGCATTCTTATTTTGCATGGGGGACACTTGTCCCTAAAAAGGAGACAAGTGTCTCCTTTGCCGAAGACACTTGGAGGCCATGTGGCTCCTCACTCCTCCCCTCCATGCGTCGACAGCCCAATGGGCTTCATGGGCCGGGCCTCTTGGCCCACTTTTGGCCACCACACTTGGGCCTAAAGTCCAAGCTTAAATGGCCCAAGTTAATTTTTAATAATACATTTTAATCCTCATTTAAATAAATATCTAATTGCATAATAAAATGGCCAAAAGACTTTGTGACATTAATCCATAAAATCAAATCTATAAAGTGCATAGTCAAGAACAAAGTCTTCTTTATCAAATCGTCCTATGTCCAATTTAAATAGCTCATAGAAAAATATCGATAATAAGCCCATAATTCCTACACCACTTTAGGGCATTTTGATTTTGATTTTGATTTATAGAAATCAATTAACATTCTCATAATCAATTAACATTTGCATAAGGGGTTTAGTCCAAGAGATAGCCGATGATGTAATTGTCCCTATGGCCATTCAAAGTCAAATATCGTTTCCCTCAAAATCAATATTTTGGGTTGAAATTCCTGGATGCCACAGTTCATTAAGAAATCATTAGTTTTTTATACTCATTCATATAGTTTAGGACATGTTGCCATGCCATATCATTTCATATTAGATTAAAAGCATTGCATTACATATGGATTATAGTCTCGTTAAAAAAGTGAAAACAAAAAAAGAAATTGCATGTTAATTAGAAACCATACCTAGGGTTGTTGATGTGGATTTTAATTTAACACTGCAGATGCTTTCGTTGCTTTGAGGTAAGTCCTGCATTATTTAATTGCTTTCTTGGGTGTTAAATTGGTGGTTTGCACACCTGCATGAACACCTCACATGTTAGGGAACTAGCTTAAAATCAATTCAAGCTGCCTGCAAAACCTTTTTTTAAAAAAAAAAAAGAGAAAGGTACCGAAAGGGCGTTAGAGAAATCTAACGTAATCAAATCCCCGTATCCAAAATCTCTGGTCGTAAAAGTAAAATAATTCTCCCGTTATTTTACTTAGGTGTCTAATCGACCTACCATAAATTGATTAGTGGCGACTCCTGATTGAATATCATTTGCATGTTAAGAGTTCAAATCTAAGTCGCGAATTGGTATGGGCTTGGGAGAGCCCGAGTTAAGTCTAGGCTTAACAATCCATTAGCCAAACCCTAGGTGGTTCACACCCGAAAATTTGGTTACGACACTTGTCTTTGAGGAGTTGTCGTGAGCTAGGAAAGCTCTTGGAATCCATCAGCAAGTTGACATTCTCATTTGTAGAGTTGGATATTTCGGGTACAGGTATTTCGAGATTGCCCGTTTCAATAAATTCCCTTAGCCATTTGGAAGTGCTGAAAATGGATTCTTGTTTCATAAGAGAATTTCCGCGTTACATTGAAAGTATGATTGACCTGAAAGTAGTACATGCCTCCTGGTGTAGGAGTTTGGAGGGAGACATTCCGAGTGGTATTTGCCTACTAAATCATCTCAGATTATTGAGGCTTTGGGGTACTCGTATATCAAGCCTTCCATATGATATCCAGTCCATATCAAGTCTTCATACTCTGGATTTGCAACATTGCGACATTCTCAAAGAGTTGCCTTCCCTTCCCCCTAATAACCTAAGCAGCCTCTATGTCAATCTCGACCTGAAGCGAAAAATGTTAGAATCTTCAGAATTCTCCCATTGGTGGCATTTATTGTAATAAATAATACAGTGTTGGTTTGGATCAGATTGAGTGTTGTCATGTGTCGTGGTTCGGAGGATTGATTACATTGCGTCCCCGGCAGTTGTGTAAACCTACTCTTCTCAATTGAATACGTTTCCTTCTTTCTTATATTTCTAGTTTTCATCTCAATGTGGTGTATACATATCAATTCAGCCTAGTCATGAATTTCAAAGAC
Organism: Eucalyptus fibrosa; assembly: GCA_017140475.1. Taxonomy (NCBI): domain Eukaryota; kingdom Viridiplantae; phylum Streptophyta; class Magnoliopsida; order Myrtales; family Myrtaceae; genus Eucalyptus; species Eucalyptus fibrosa. The sequence continues at coordinate 11,213,605 of CM029511.1, forward strand.
TGTCGGTAATATCTTCATAGCAACAACGATAATCCAACAATATACATGCACTGAATCAGAGAAAATGCTCACGACATTGAAAATTAAACCTTAGAGGAATGCTGTGTCATTTGGAATCAGCAGTATTGTACATATTAGTTGTAAATTACTTTTCTGATCTTTGACGATGTCGCATGATAGCACTGCACCAAATTTTGAGAAGTTACATATTATCCTCTTGAGCTTTGGCTTTTGTTTTTGTCATTATTTTTTTTTCGTCCGCATAGCAAATTAAACGTTCCCAGAAAAGGGAATTGCTCATTTTTCCTGGCTAGAATAATCTCCACTGTATGGCGAATGAAGTTAAGAAAATAGAAAGGATGAAAGACTAATGAAGTTAACAATAATTCAGCTAAGTTTGTCAAGAAAAATAATTTAGTCCATTCTGAAATAACATTTAATGGTTATGTAGACTAGAAAAATTAGCCATTGCGACAAAAATCAAAGTTCAAAAGTTGACCTGGCACTTTTCGGAGTTCGGGATCCATAATGCATCGGTATCAGAGTTAAGAATGGTCATTTGTAACATTTTCAAATTGGCAAGCTTTTGCGAAATAAAGCATTATTATCTTTGACATTATGATTGTTTGGGCCCCTGGGAATGACTCGCCTCTACAAACATCGGATGTACATAATACTCCTCGCCGGGTCATCATCAAGATGAGAAGTACAAAAATCCAAATGGGTTAAATCTGTGAACTTCTCAAACCATGAAGTAAGTGTTATTATCTATCAGAACACTTAACATTAAAGCACACAAACGTCGAACAGTTCAAATTTTAGATGATTTGAAAATGATCTTTGGGCTATGAATTTTCTAGCAATAAAAAGCTATATTGAGTTCGAACGTACTTTGGTTTGAGCTTTATGCATTGTGATTTATGAATAGACTGGTTTTTTGTCCCGAATCCCTAATTACCCTCAGAAACGTTCATGCGGGGCATGATTAAAGGTATGTGTTGAATCATGGATTCATTTCCCTTAATTGGGTTGCCCCAAATTTGATGTTGGAGAAAAGCTTAGTCTCGGTCCTCGGGTCATCCAATATATATCCTGATAATTCTTCAAGAAATTATAAAATCTTCATTCAATATATATAAGTATTGATTGAGACATGATAAGTGATGTTGTAAATCTTTGTTGATTTCTCATTATCTAATGATTTTTTTTTTCATTTATGTTGTGGGCACTACTGTTAGGTGATATCTTGCGTCAGTGACTATCTTTCAATAAAACGAAACCATGCGAGGTGTCCCTTTGTTTTCCGCTTACCCCAAGAAATTATTTTTATCTAGTGGGAAGATTGAGCGAAAGGAAAAATCTTGGTGTCAATCAGGTTGTTAGATTGTTCAACACCTAACTATCAGAAATCCATTTATGTTGCATAAATAAATTAGGAGTCGACTCGCCTCCTTAAAAAACTAATAATATCGCTTGCATTATCTGGTCATGATGGTTCTTATGGTGTTGTTATAGCTTTATTTTGATTCAGTCGACCGAGCGCGACCAAGATTAAGAAAATTAACACGTGTGCTTTTGTACCGTAGGTCAAGGTATGGATGATCATATGATGCTAAAGAGTTCGTACATATTTATTACAAGATCCTGGTATTAGATAATACAAATAATTTTTTGATGCGGAAATTCATAATAAAATAGTGATCTTTGATCTTCATGATTTTCACAAATAGATTAAAATGTACCTTTATCCATAACGTTACCATTTGATGATAATCATTGTGAAAAACCGAAGAACTCGAACCAATTGAAGAAATCCGATTTCTTTCCCTTAACCCACTATTCCTTTATGTATTCTATAAATGGAGGAGAGAATACCAAGTTCTTTTCTGTTATTGTTGTTCGTCGTAGGCAGAGAGAGGACCGGACTCTATTTATATATTCTTTCAATAGGTGCCTTCCATCAAAGCGCCTTTTCAACTTTCATAAAAGTCATACCTCTTTGTTTTATTAGAGTCGCAACTTCTCATAACCAATATTTATTTATTTTATAGCATTTCAACAATTATTAAACCATATTAAATCATATCATGTGGGTCACAATAATTCTTACATTCTCCCACTTGGCCCATATGATTTTCCTTTCATGATTTAATAAAACTTTAATGTGCATAATAACATTATGCTAAAAATTTTCATTAAATTGGCAATCACATAATAATCACAATTAAGTAAAGAAAACTAATGCTAGTCATAGCGATTGTATGTCATTAATTGACATAGTCCCTTCTATACACTACAACTATAACACTTTACTTAACATGATCCATGAATGAGAAGCACAGTAATAGTCCAACTATAATGTCTCTTTAGAAACTATCCTGTTTTACATTTATCTATTTCTATAATTTATACTAAATAGAAAATAGGAAATATCATAAACACGTAAATGAGCTCAAAGTGTCAAATACATAAACTTAATACAATTATAATACAAACATTAATGACGTCCAATAATGCCCATCTTTTCAATATGATCATTAAATGTTTTGAGCGGCAGTCCTTTTGTTAAGGGATCTACTATAATAAGGTTGGTGCTAATGTGCTCAATTGACACGCTTCGTTTTTGAACTTCTTCTTTAACAGACAAGTATTTGATCTCCATATGCTTAGCACCCTTAGAACTTGTCGTTTTTAGAAAAGAAAACTGCTGTAGAATTATCACAATAAATTTTCAGTGGCTTGGCAATACTGTCGACAATCACAAGCCCTGAAATAAAATTCCACAGCCACAATCCATGAATAGTGGCCTCAAAGCATGCCACAAATTCAGCTTTCATAGTGGATGCATCAATAATTGACTGCTTCGCACTCTTCCATGAAATTGCCCATCCAGCTAGGGGTGAGCATGGTCCGGGTTGGTCCGGGCCACCCCCTAACCCTAGGACCAACCCGTACAGTGTCGGTCCTCAATTTTTAGGACCGAGGACCGACCCTATTGAGCCTGGGACCAAGGACCGGACCGACCCAATTGGTTCGGTCCGGTTCCAGGGTCAACCCGGGACCGATCAATAATTTTTTTCGTCTTATTTTTTATACTCCCTAAAAAAGTAAATTTACAAATTCAAATTACACATCCATTGACAATGCGGTATCGTGCAACTAAATTATAAATACCAATACATATTTAGCAAATTTAAGATGACATAATAGAAATTTCGTACTTGCTAACCGCTCATCGAGATATGGGATAAGATGGAAAGTTCTTATAATCATCTATATTTAATATTCATAACATCATATGCAAAAGTGTTTTCCTGCATTTGATCATGTAGAGTCCATTCAACCAAAAAATGAGCTTCACACCACTTGACTAGCAAATCACTATAACAACTGCAATACTACTCTACTCTTCAAAAACTTCTACCATTTGATACAAATTGAAAAGTAAAGTGCAGTTGAAATTTATTAGTAAAATACAATTGAACTATAAAAAAGTTCAAAATACTTAATATAAATCATGAATATATAACTTCACATCTTGTTAATTCACTTGAACATCTAAACACCTGAAAACAAAACAAACGACACATAATTAATACTCAATAAAAGTTTTAAATTGAAATTACTATTAGTGTTATTGATAGAATATTTTAATATAATATAATATAACATACATTTTACTTAGGTTTGAATATATAAAAGAATTATACATAATATAATATATATATATAGGGTTGGTCCAGGGTTGGACCAACCCAAAACTCTTAGGACCGATGACCAACCCGCACAGTGTTGGTCCTGGAATTTCAGGACCGAGGACCGACCCAGTCCCCTTAGGAACCGGACCAGGACCGGCAGGGTTGGGCCGGTCCAAGGTCGGTCCAGGGTCAACCCTAGACCGCTGCTCACCCCTACATCCAGCCAAAAGAAATAAGTAACCAAACGTTGATTTTCTTGTATCGGCACATTCGGCTAAGTCTGAATCTGAATATCCAATCACCTCGAGATGATCGGATCTTTCATAAGTGAGCATATGATTCTTCGTCCCTTGCAAGTATCTAAGAACTTTCTTTGCAACTTTTCAATGATCCATTCCAAGATTACTTTAATATCTACCCAGCATTCCGACAGCAAAACTGATGTCTGGTCTAGTGCAAGTTTGTGTATACATTAAGTTCCCCACAATAGATGCATAAAGAATATTTTTCATTTGTTCTTATTCTAATTCACTTTTTGAACATTACATAAGGCTAAATTTGTCACCTTTCTGAATTGGAACTATTCCTACTGAACATTTACTCATATTAAATCTCTCTAAAATTTTCTCAATGTAGATTTTCTGACACAATCCTAATAATCCTCGTGATTTATCACGGAATATTTCTATTCCTATCACATACATTGCCTCTCCCATATCATTCATTTCAAAAATTTTAGAGAAAAACTTCTTGGTTTCATGTAACAAACTAAGATCATTAGCTGGAAGTAAAATATCATCAATATACAGAACTAGAAAAATAAACTTGTTCCCACTAATCTTCATATATACACCGATCAACAGTGTTTTCCTTAAATCCAAATGAAGTTATGGTATTGTTAAACTTAAGATACCATTGTCGGGAAGCTTGTTTAAGTCTATATATTGACTTGTTTAATTTACATACCATTGTTCCTTGTTTAATTTACATACCATTGTTCCTTTCATTTGAATGAAAAGCCTTCAAGTTAGTCCGTATAAACCTTTTCTTCTAAATTTCTATTAAGAAAGACGGTTTTTACATCTATTTGGTATAACTCCAAGTCATAATGAGCCACCAAAGCCATAATGATTCTAAGTGAGTCTATCTTAGAGACTGATGAAAATGTCTCTTTATAGTCAATGTCTTATTTTTGCATAAAACCCTTTGCAACAAGTTTGGTTTTATGTCGTTCAATATTGCCTTTTGAATCACACTCGGTCTTAAAGGCCCATTTACACCTGACATTTTTACATCCTTTAGGCAATTCAACTATATCCCAAACTTGATTTTGATGCATGGATTTTAACTCTTATTACATGGTATTAAATCATTCATTAGAATTTTCGCATTCCATGACTTGGGAAAATGAATCTGGATCATTTCCAATTCCTAGGTCAATTTTTTACTCTTGTAAATAAACCATATAGTCATCAGAAATAGCCGACCTCATTTCTCTTTGAGATCTTCTTAATGCTATTTCTTGTGACTCAGCTATTGGAGATTTAATGTTGACATCTCTATTATGGAGTATTTGTTCATTAATTTGTTGTTCGCAATTATTGTTAGGTTGTACTATAATATCATGAATAACAACTTTAGAAGCTTTGAGTATAGGAATTTCTACCCTTACTTCTTGAATGCAAGTATCACGCACTCTTTCACTCCCCTTAATGTCACCATTCTCAATGAACCTAGCATTTCCAAATTTAACAATTCTTGTACTATGATTAGGACAATAAAATTTATGTCATTTAGATTTCTCTACATAATCAATGAAATAACCATTGGTCGTTCTTGAATCCAATTTCCTTTCATATGGATTGTAAATCCTTACTTCTGCTTGACAACCCCAAACATGCAGGTGTCCTAAACTAGGTTTCCTTCCCGTCCACAGTTCAAAAGGAGTCTTTGGAACTGCCTTACTAGAAACCCTGTTTAATAAATACATAGAAGTCTTTAAAACATACATCCACAAAAATAAGGGTAAAGATGAATGATTCAGCATACTCCTAACCATTTCCATTAAAGTATGATTACACATTTCTGCTGCATCATTTTGTTGTGGTGTACCTAGCATTGTGTATTGAGCACAAATGCCATGTCTTTTAAGGAACTTAGCAAATGGACCTAGACATTGTCCTGATTCATTATATTTTCCATAATATTCACCACATTTATCCGATGTTACTATTTTCAATTTTCTATCTAATTGCCTCTCAATCTCTTTAATATACACTTCAAGTGCATTCACTGATTGAGACTTATTATGCAATAGATAAATGTAACCATAATATGAAAAATCATCAATAAAGGTAATGAAATAGCTTTCCTTACCAAAAGATGGAACATCGAAAGGACCACATATGTTAGTATGTATAATTTCAAGAAGCTCTGTGCTTCTTGGGGAACCTTTCTTAGTGTGTTTTGTTTGTTTACCTTTAATACAATCAATACATGCTCCAAGGTCAGTAAATCCAAATTTGGAAGAATTTCATTCTTCACTAATCTTTGCATTCTTTTATTGGATATATGACCCAAACGTTTATACCACAAGTAAGCATAATTCTCATTCACCAAACTTCGTTTAGTGCCAACATTATGATGCAAGGTCATTAATATCTCAACAAAAGTATTATTAAGTTCAAATTTGTAGAGACCATCACATAAAGTTCCAGTTCCAATAAGAGTATTACTCTTAAATAAACTGAAAGATTCAGAACCAAACTTACAATAAAATCCTGTCACATTAAGTCTTGGCAAAGAAACTAATTGCGAGAAAATGTAGGTACATAAAGGGCTCGAAACAAATCTAAATAATGCCCAGTATATAAGATTAGACGGTAAATGCTAATGCCTTCAACTAGAGCTTTGCTTCTGTTCACCGTAATCACATAACTTTCATTTGGCTTTATAGTTTTAATTGTAAGGAATCCCTGCATCGCATTTGACATATGAGTGGTGGCACCAGAATCAATCCACCTAGGGGTGAGCATGGTCCGGGTTGGTCCGGGCCACCCCCTAACCCTAGGACCAACCCGTACAGTGTCGGTCCTCAATTTTTAGGACCGAGGACCGGCCCTATTGAACCTGGGACCAAGGACTGGACCGACCTAATGGGTTCGATCCAGTTCCAGGGTCAACCTAGGATCGATCAATAATTTTTTTCGTCTTATTTTTTATACTTCTTTAAAAAACAAACCTATAAATTCAAATTACACATCCATCGACAATACGACATTATGCAACTAAATTATAAATACTAATACATATTTAGCAAATTTAAGATGACATAATAATAGAAATTTTGTACATGCTAACCGCTCATCAAGATATGGGACAAAATGGAAAGTTCTTGTAATCATCTATCTTTAATATTCATAACACCATATGTAAAAGCGTTTTCCTGCATTTGATCATTTAGAGTCCACTCAACCAAAAAATGAGCTTCACATCACTTAATTAGCAAATCATCGTAACAACTCAGTACTACTCTACTCTTCAAAAACTTTTACAACTTGATACAAATTGAAAAGCAAAATGCAATTAAAATTCATTAGTAAAATACAATTAAACCATAAAAAATTCAGAATATTTAATATAAACCATAAATATATAACTTCATATCTTGTTAATTCACTTGAATTTCTAAACACCTGAAAACAAAACAAACGACACATAATTAATACTCAACAAAAGTTTTAAATTGAAATTACAATTAGTGCTATTGATAGAACATCTCAATATAATATAATATAACAGTCATTTTACTTAGGTTTGAATATATAAAATAATTATAAATAATATAATATAATATACAGGGTTGGTCTAGGGTTGGACCGACCCAAAACTCTTAGGACCGATGACCAATCCGTACAGTGTCGGTCCTGGAATTTCAAGACTAAGGACCAACCCAGTCTCCTTGGGAACTGGACCAGGACCGGTAGGGTTGGGCCCGTTTAGGGTCGGTCCAGGGTTGACCCTAGATCGCTACTCACCCCTAAATTCACTAAGTATTATGAGGAACTTCAGTAAAGTTTGATTCAAAACATACTAAAGCACAAGGCTTACCTTTCTTTTTGAACCAAGCTTTACGTTTCAGACAATCTTTCTCCAAGTGTCCAATTTTGTTGCAAAAATGACACTTAATAAGAGTGTGTTCCTTCTTGTGGATTTGAGAAACCTTTGAACAGTCATTCAGGACGTGTAATCCTTTCTTCTTGCTCCTTCCATATTTCCTTTTGAAATTCCTTTGAGCTTCTTGATGACTTGAGAGATGAACATAATGAGCCTTTTGATTATTTATCCTTGTTTCCTCTTAAACTAGCATACTAACCAATTCATTCACATTCCACTTATCCTTTATAGTGTTGTAATTAATTTAAAATGGCCCATATTGCTCATGAGACAATGAATTAAGTATAAATTGTACTAAAAAGTACTCATCCACGTTCATTCCTAAGGTCCTTAACTTTGTTGCCAAATTCGTCATCTCAAATATATGCTCATGCATGGTACGTGAATAATTATATTTCATGGTGGTTAGTGTGCTCATCAATGTACCGGCAAGTGACTTATCAACAATTTGAGAACGCTCTTCCACAAATTTTAGAAATTCCTTAGCATTGTCAGTATTAGGAAGAGAAGTCTTTAAGTTGTTTGCAACTATCATTCACATGAACATTAAGTTCAGTCTGTTCGATCTTTCCCAAGTTTTATGGAAAGACTTTTCATCATCGCTACTTTTATCAGTAATAGCAGCTGGTTTCTCAACTTGAAGCGCTAAATCAAGATCTAGGACACCTAAATGAAACTGGACTTGTTCACTCAAATTAGGAAAATTCATCCCATTGAATAAGGGAACAGACGATGCATGCGAATGGAGTAAAATAGGTATAGATATTGCAAATGTACAAAAAAATACTCATACATTAATGCCTTGAGAATATCACATAATTAGATTTAAACTAAAATACTTATGCACATCATAGTTCTCATTTGAGCGATTCTATGAAATACAAATATATATATATAAACCATAATGATGTTAATAACTTTTATTTGGTAATTGTAAATATATCTTATTAAAATTTATTTGCTATCTTTGGATATATAAACAAATTTAACAAGTCATATTAATTACCAACTATCATGTTAATAAATTATAAGAAAATAATTAACATTTGGGTTAATCCCTAAGTTCTTATAATAAATGAACTTCAATATACCAATAATATCATGAAACATATCAATTTCATATATAGCATCAATTAATCATGGGTAATTGAATAAAACAATTTACAATATCAAAATTCAAAAGACTTCAAGGTTTGGCCACTTTGGTGACTAACAAACCATTCATAATATGAATTTTTAATATTGTAAAATACAAATATTTACCAAATTGCACACAAGGATAAAAACGTAATCAAAGCATAAGGGAAAAATCGTAAAATTATAATTCCATAAGGGCATAACCATGAAATTAAAATCCGGGGCAAAATGGTAAATAATCAGCAAGGGTATAATCGTAATTATAAATAAACGGGGGCATAAAAATAAAATAAAAATAGCGCCGCGGTACGTTAGGCGAGCACGAGCCTGCATTCAACGCGGGTGCGTGCCCGCACGCGCACATCCAACGTGCAAGCGCATGCAACGCACACGCCTGCAACTGCCACGCCTGTGGTCCCACACGCACAGCAGTTAAGCGCGTGTGAGAGCACGTGGCGCATGGGTCCATGTGCCTGCACGTGAGGCCCACGCGCCTTCTTCCTAGCGCCTAGAACACTTTTCTTCGCAATTTTTTGTCGTTCTGCCACGATTTCGCCGGTTGTTCCTTCTCCGCTAGCCCATCCCAGACACAAATAAATAATGGGTTTTGAAGAGCGTGCCGGCACGACCACATGGGTCCAAGTTTCGGAGAAAATGACCAAGAAATTGGCCTCAAATCAAACGAAAATTTCCCAGGATGCAAATCCTTAACCACCACGACTTTCACCGCCCGATTAGCCTCCGGCAAACACCGATATACCGGAAAAACTCATGGCTAATGTTCCTCATGCCAATGCAACCGTATGGGTCTAAAATCAAGCGGTGGGTTGCTAGATTTTGCCCAGAATCGGGGAGTTTCTTACTTGCCCTCAAAACTCCGAATTCCTCCATTTTCGTCCTTTTTTCATTTGATTTTTTTAATTAACTAAACCATCCGAAAAATTTTCTACAACAACAACTAGTACAAATAGGATCATAATATTTCTATAAACGGAAAAATCATGAGATTATAAACTGCGCTTTGATACCAACTATTAGATAATACAAATAATTATTTGATGCAGAAATTCATAATAAAACAGTGATCTTTGATTTTCATGATTTTCACAAATAGATGAAGATATACCTTTATCCATAGCATTACCCTTTAATGATAATCATTGTAAAAAACCGAATAACTTGAACCAATTGAAGAAATCCGATTTCTCTCCCTTAACCCACTATTCCTTTATGTATTCTATCGATGGAGGAGAGAATACCGAGTTCTTTTCTGTTATTGTTGTTCGTCGTAGGCGGAGAGAGGACCGGATTCTATTTATACATTCTTTCAATAGGTGCCTTCCATCAAAGCGCCTTTTCAACTTTCATAAAAGTCATATCTCTTCATTTTATTATAGTCGCGACTTCTCATAACCAATATTTATTTATTTTATAGCATTTCAACAACTATTAAACCATATTAAATCATATCATATGGGCCACAATAACTTTTACACCTGGAGCATAACATTTCCATGAAAGGCATATTTGTTAATGAAGTGGGTGTCTACAACAGCGCTGTTGCGTAAATCCTCGATGCTATTAACAAATACATTTATGTAAAGCACTCAACTGTAAATTCTTGCTGATACGTGAAATTCCCTAGTGAAGGACGACATATTGTTTGTCCTTTGAATTGTACATTGCAACGTATCTTTGTTAAGTTGCATTGGACTGTGCAGCTTTTCTAATTTAGTCCTGATTTCAGGTACTATTTATTGTAAGGATCCTCAGTATGTGTTGGTGTAGAAGGCGGTTCCTCTTGTATTTGTAGCTGGAGAGAAATTGTTTACCAATTGATCTCGAACTTAGGGAGGCTAGCATAGCAACAACTCCATCATACGTATGAAGTACAGGAGTGATGCAACCAACCTTTGGAGTAGTCATTCAAGTGTGTGTTCAATGCAAATTTCTGACGTAGATTGTCCGTGACTAGTAAAGTAATTTGCAACTAGTGGTAGTAAGACTGGGGAGGTTATGCGGTGTTAATGCCGATGCCGGGATGTGTCGCAATCATTCCTGATGTTTCGCATAATCCGCATGAAACTGCAGCTCAAGAAAGAAAACCCCAAGACTAAAATTCGTACATCTCAGTCCCTAAGACAAACGGAGCCCCTCTTTCTCTCTGGCTTTCTCTCCTTGCAAAAGTCCTAGTGTTGTGTGCCCTCGATGGATTTTGTCGACGGTGCAGAACCAGATAAGCAGAGGGATGCCGTTGTTCGCGTGGTTCACAGCTCAAGGTGGCGTCAAACTCTTCAATGGTGAGGTGCGACACCATTGTTAAGCTCTTGTTGTGTAGAATGACAAGGATGAAGAGATGAGAGAGAGAGAGAGAGAGAGAGAGAGAGAGAGAGAGTGGGCGTGAAATCAAGCTGAGACGATGGCCGTGGCTGCATGTGATGGTGGTGCGGGTCTTTGTGGAGAGGGGCTCGTTGTGGTGGAGGGGTGTTGATGGGTGCCGAAAGTGTGTGGGAGACAGAAGGAAGTGTAGTTTTTTCTTTTTTTGGGTCGGAAAACACTTGTCATACGAAAGTTTGAGACGACTATTGCGGTGGGCTTTGACAACCCAATCCGTAGTACAATTACTCTCTCTTCGACAATGGGCCAACTTCAAATTGCTGAATGACTTTGCATGGGCCTGGGTTTCAGTGATAAGTGTATAGGCTTCCAAACTCACTTGATCTGTTCCCTTGCTCATCATCTTCACTAGAGTTCGGTCAGTATGCAATGGGAATGAGTTTTAAACGACATTCTTATGTTGAAATTGCAAACAAAATAGTCAAGGCTGCCAAGGGACTTCCATTACTTGTCAAGGTTTTCGGTTCTTTTTTTGCAGGGTAAAGGACAAGAAGAATGGATTGAATTCAAAGATCTCGTGCAACAATTTCAGGAAGATCATCAGAAGATTCTGAAAATAGTTTATGAAGCGTTAGATTATAACTGAAACTAGATGTATCTTGATATTGCATGTTTTATCCCGGATGTGGATTGTCGGATTGCATCGTATATGTGGCATCATCATTATCATCCTCATGATGAAATCGAGGTCCTTCGTGGTATGTCCCTACTAAAAATGGAAGAAAATAAAAATGCTAAGGTGACTTGACAGGGAGATTATAGGCGAAGGTTTCCATGTGTCACGACCTCTTTTTTTTCGGCGCCCGCAATCGGGTACGAGCGCCTAAGGAGGCTAATGGCTCGGCTGAAATTAGTTATGCCCGGACTCTCCCAAGTCCATCAATTCACGACTTTAATAGTCTAAGTTTTTTAACCTGTAAATCAATTTTTAAAATGAAGTCGCCACTAATCAATTTGGGGTAGGTTAATTAGAAACCCAAGCGAAGTATCGGGAGAAATACTCGCTCCTGCGCAACCAGAGAAATTAGGATCGGGGACTTGATTACACTAGTTAATCACTAATGCCCTTACGGTACCTAATCTTGTTTAAACCTTAAGGCTTTTTGGATGTTCGAGGGATTTTCCATGCATTTTGGATGTTGGAGGGGTTTTCCATGCATTTTTTGGAGAAAAACATTTTTTGGGTCTTTTTCTATTCTTTTTTTACATGAAAGGGATTTTTTTGGACATAAAAAAGCATTTTTTTTTGGATTTTTTTTATCTTTTTCTGAAAATATAAATCACTTTTTTTTTGGCTTTTTTTTTTACTTGTTTTGGCTTTTTCATGAATTTTTGGCTTTTTTTAGGAAGATATGAAATATTTTTTTATTTTTTATTTTTTGTGAAAATAAAATATTTTTATTATTTTTTATTATTTTTAAAAAATATTATATTATATATATTATAATGTTTAAAAAAAAAAAAACCGGGTCGGATCCCGGGTTGGGTCCGACCTGAGTCATCCATTCGGGCCCGCCGGATTTTTTCATGTTTTGATTTTTTGTTTGAAAATAAAATATTTTTTATTAAAATATTATTTTATTATATATTATAAAAACCGAACCGGGTCGAGTTCCCCGGTGGGACCGACCCGGTTCGCAACTCGCGAGACCTGGACCGCTCTTGGCCCATTTTCTCTTCTCATTTTTAAAAACTCAAACCGCTCTTGGCCCATTTTCATAAAAACTTCAGTCCAAAAGCTAACCGGCCCATGCACACAAAAACCAACCCAAGGAGAAACCCTACCCGGACGCCCAATCCGGGTCCGACTCGACTGGGGGCAAACCCTACCCGGTTTGGACCCGACAGGCGCCCCTCTCTTTGCCCGTGTATTCGCGGCACTGACGAGGGTGACCGATGAGCTACTGGGCGGTCGGACGGCGACGATGATGGCAACAACGGGCTCGAGGACAGCAACTGGTCGCTTGATGGGGATGGTGCTGCGTTGAACGGCAGGCCGTTCAACAAGGGCGACGTCGCGGTAGAGCAGCAGCAAGCGAGGCTCTCGTCGGGGGGGAATCGGCAGACGCGACTAGGGTTTCAAGCAGGAGGCGATGGCGACAACGCGATCGGCGATGGCGACAATGCGATCGGCGATGGCCAGGGGCGGCGACCAGGGTTTCGGGTGGAAAAGCAATGGCGAGCGGTGGTTGATACTTGTTTGTAGAGGGAGCACGACGCAGGGGCTTTGCTGGTCGGCGTCGGGGCCGTGGGCGTAGGCAGTTTCGTCGGTGGCGACTGAGTGATGACGATGGCGTCGAGGAGGGATCACAGCATGGTGGTGGACAAATCCGAGCCTCCCCCTTCTTATTTCCTTTCGCTCAGCCCCCTTCTTCGCAGATCTAACCCCTCGCGCTCGGATCTCTCTCTCTCTCGACCAGATCTCTCCCCCTCCGGCCAAATCCGAGCCTCCACCGGCCGGATCTGACCTCCTCGGACTCGCTCGCCGGCGGCCAAATCCGAGTCTCTCAGTGGGAGGTTGGCCTAGCTCGCAACTCGATTTCTCTCTCGCTCGCCTTCCTCTCGCTCGCTCTTCAACCTCCTCCGAAGTCTCTCAGGAGGAAGCTTCCAAGCTCATGATCTTCTGGCGTGCCCCCTCGTCGACGGCAACAGGGGCCTATTTATAGGCGAGGAGGTCCGGTCGAAGGAGCTTCGACCGGCGGTCCCTTTCGCGCGCCGAGCGGTTCTCCTTGGCTAGACCGGCGTCCCATCAGCGGAGCATGCTCGGCATTGATGGCACCTGAGATCTTATCTTCTCCGGCCGACGTCGGCCTACTCCCCTCGGCCATAGGCCGTCCTTTGCGAGTGTCGTCGTCCTCTGCGCGTGAACTACAGAGGCGGAGGAAGAGGGAGCGAGGAAGAAGAAGAAGGAAGAAGAAGAAGGGAGAAGAAGGAGAAAAAAGTGGGGGCCGGGCTAGAGGAGAAATGGGCCGTAAGGGCCCATTCGAGGGTTGCTTCTTTTTTTTTTTCTTTTTGGTTTTTTTTCTTGTTTATCATTCGAGAAAAGATAAAAAAATAAAATAAAATAAAATAAAACCTAATTGATAAAAAAATAAATTTTAGGCGTCAACAGCTGTCCCTCTTTGAAGGTGAGTGATATTGCTAGTACGAGTACCTAGAGGGGGTGAATAGGTATACAAAGATTTTTCTCGATAATTTCTGTATACTTGCGCAATACTTAGACAGTTGAAGGATTTGCGAAAAGTAATAATCAACATAAGGCTAAGTAAAGGAAAGAGAGAATTAAACACGCGGTTTATAGTGGTTCGGCTTGATTCAAGCCTACGTCCACTCTTCTGCACTGACAACCAATTGGTCGGATTCCACTATGAACAAAGAGATGTTACAGTGTTGTTCTTCCTTGATTTCTCGATGTAGATGATCTACCACACTCACTCAAGGTATCACCAGGTATGTACACTCTCTGTGTATACAATTTCGCTCAGACTGTATCGACTAAAAATCAAGGTGCTTCAGACTCTGGAATTTTTCTATCAAATCACGTACTCAAACAACTAGAACGTCTTCTTTTTTATACTCCTTTATGCCATCATACCATTGGCACTTACCAAAGAAATTCCTCCAATCTACCCGTTGGACGGAATCAATCAAGAAGATCATTCGAGCTATTAAAGGAACCTGACGATAGCCCATCAATCCTGTTCGCCCATACAATCAGGATCTTGGTTTCCAAGAATAGAACATTCCAAGAATATTTCGTCGACCATCGGATCTTCAATTGATCTTGATACGAACAAAAGAATCCGTTATATTTATCCAACCAAAAGATCTTTTCCAGATGATAGGATTAAATCCTCAACCATAAACTTCGGCTCTAGATTTCCTTCGTCACTGGATCAGAAAGACTGTCAATGAGAATAGTCTTGAGTCTTGAGTCTTGAATCTTGAGTCTGGTGATCAGAAAGTCTTCAGACTTTAAACTAGACGATCTGCAGATGTCCAGACTAGACTGATAGAAACGTTTTGTCAGCTTCAAAATATTTTGGAAAGATTTCTCCAACAGTGAGCTCGCAGATGTGGCATTCAAAGACAGACTGATGCCTAAATTTTGTCTATATATGCATAGCAGATTATATTTTATTTATGACTGATTATCCTATGTAAAAAGAGCAATATAACATTACATATACTAAGATAGATAAGAAGATACTTGTAGTTACTTACCGGGAGTGAGTGAGATAGCGTGTGAACCCCGAGTTTGGCAAGTATCAAGGCGTCATCTTACCTGGTGATATGAAGATGTTTCTTTTCCAGGGCTCGAACCATTCTTCGGTCGTCTGTTAGAGTAATAAGATTTGTCTAGGACCCGAACCTTTCTTCGGTCACCTGTTGGAGTAATCAGTGGTTTGTCTCGGACCCGAACCATTCTTCGGTCGCCGTGACGGGAAATTGCTTCTCCAGGACTCGAACCATTCTTCGGTCGCCTGTTAAAACAATCCATGATTTGTCTAGGACCCGAACCTTTCTTCGGTTGCCTTGACGGGAGATGCACCAACCTTTCTCAGGGCATCTCATTTGTGGGTGCCTGATTTGTATCGAGGACACCAGTTCGTACCCGACCTTTCTCGGGAGATGCGCCAACCTTTCTCAAAGCATCTGTTTTGTTGGGGTGTCTGACTTCTGTCAAAGACACTGGTTAGAACCCGACCTTTCTCGAGAAGATGCACCGACCTTTCTCAGGGCATCGATTTATGGGGCGTCTAACTTCTATCGAAGACACCAGTTGGTACCCGACCTTTCTCGGGAGATGCGCCGACCTTTCTCAGAGCATCTGTTTGCGGGGTGTCTGACTTATGTCGAAGACACCAGTTGAAACCCGACCTTTCTCGAGAGGATGCGCCGACCTTTCTCAGGGCATCTGTTTGTTGGGAGACGGTACTTGGATGATCACAAGTACAAAATCTTGAAGGATACCTGGATGATCACAAGTATTGAAGGGGTACCTGGACGATCACAGGTACAAACTCTTGGGGATACTTGGATGATCACAAGTATCGAAGGGATACCTGGATGATCACAGGTACAAACTCTTTGGAGATACTTAGATGATCACAAGTATCGAAGGGGTACCTTGGATATTTGTGGAGGTGGGATGTGTCCCACCTCCTGGTAATTGGGAAATATCGAGGGCATACCTGGGATATTAGTGAAGGTCTCTCACCTCCTAGTAGTGGGAATATTGAGGATGGATCTCGCATATTCGTGAAGATCTCTCACCTCCTGGTATTATAAACTTGAATGTGGTATGAGGCTTACCTGGATGGCCGCAGGCACTCAAAAGGGCTAGAACACCTGGGTAGCCACAGGTGCACAAAGTACTGGAATGCTTAGATGAACACGAGTACTTAATGATATAATTTGGGACCACTCAGTTGGTCCAAGTGTAAGAAAGCATACCTGGGTAGGCGTAGGCACACAAAGCAGTGAAATGCTTGAACAACTACTATTATTTGGGGACAACTCGGGCAAGTTGAGTGTCAGGAAAAGGGAGTATCCGAACGGTGGCCGGTACTCAAAGATAATAGGGATAGAGATATGCTTACCTAGAAATATCTCTGATCTTTAAGAGTATGTCTACTATTTGCACAATATGTACACATGATTGTATATGCTGTAAATTCATGAGTTCAAACGAGATTCGTGCATGATAATTTTGCCAACTTTGCATCATCTGATTTCCACTAGGGAAGATTTTGAAAGACAACATTTATTCGGAATATAGATGCTTTGAGCATGCTAGATGAGGGACTTTCAGTCTGAAAGGACTTTTCACTCACTCTCTTGGAGAAGGCTATCCTGACCATTGATGCAGGATTTGTAAGAACCACACTATCTCACTGTTATCATGTCAGCAGATATCTGAGTATTCTCGCAAACAGTACAACTTTACCAATGTGAGAGGTCTTTGTTGAAACTGTGACGAAGATTTGGTCAATGGCTCATCAAATGGGACCGTCAAGATCAAGGCTTATGAACGAAGTGCCGCATGATCATCTCCGAGTTTGCAAGTCAAGAATTCTGCGAAAAGAGATAGAGTAATCTTGCTCGTACTTCTTCGAGCGATGCTTATTGACACATAAAATCCTACGTTAATTGAAGTGCCCCTAATCTGAAGAGACTTTTACAATGGGAATGTAACGCAGTCTTGGCTCACATGTAAGAGAATGAGAGTTGGTGATTGTCTTGGCATTTGTCACTAGTCTTTCTTCACGGTCAGATGGCGGTTGTATCAGCAATTTCTCTTGGGAATACAAATGGCTGTATTTTGGTTTGGGGCATCGGCCTTGCTTTTACTAGGCACACTGCTTTTTCATGCCCCTATTTCTCATCTCAATTTTTCATCCATGGGCATTGACCTTGCTTTTACCAGGTACACTACTTTTTTATGCCCTAGTTTTTGTCCTTGTTGCTTGAGGAACTGATCTTGACAAGTTCAAGCAAATGCTTTCGTTAGACTTATTGAGTCTTCTGGTATTTCCGATTATGCTGCTCGAATGGCGGCAACTTCTGCTTTGCCTCCATGTGAGGGTGAATTTTACAGACTCAATTGGGTTGTACAATGGATACAACTGCGTAAAGAAAGAATTGCTCTTCATGACTCTAGGGCACTTAAATTAACGCGAGTATTCATATGTAATAAAGACACTCAAAGATTGATGTAAGTGCAAGCAAGAGAATTCCTATCCCTTTTCTCACCTCGTGATGTTGACTTGCCTTCAACTTGCCCCAATGTAGGGTGGTTCTTTGACGGGGGTAGGACAGAAACTTTACCAGTGTAAGGAGCTCAAAGGGGTGAGCAATGAAATTCCTCTCACTATTTTGATTATCGTACTATTTGCAAGAGAACTCTTTACCCTACAGCCATGGAATCTTCTGCACTCATCTCACGAGTGTATAAATTGGGGGGGGGGGGGACCTGTGTAGGATATGGCTTGCCTTTCATCATTCTGACGCGCCTCATCCAACATGTTCGATTAATCTTGTATTCTTCATTTAGTTGTCTATTCTAATAATTCTCAATGGAATCAAAGATTTAGACAGACAAAATCGTCATGCAAAATTCATTTGGAAAAGGCATGCATCATTTTAAATGTGATGGAGTTTGTACTTCTCAGAACAAATGAATAGTCTTGGCTCAAAAAGTCCTTCTTAGTAGCTTTAAGGGCCAACAGAATAATATTGTTAAATTTTGAACATCAAAAGGGTTATTCACAAAGGGGTGTCAATGGTTATCCCTATTGATTAAGGACATGACACATGAAGGATCAGCCAAGGATTAAGAATTTGATTAAACGTCTTTGTTTTTGCCCCGGGCTTGGATCACTTGGTTTGCTCTATTTAGCCATTTAATCTGGCTTTTGAATCCCAATGCCTCCTGTCAATATGAGTTCAGAGAGTGAGTGTCAGAAATGATGCCAAGTTACCTTTCCTCCAGAGTTTATTTGTGCTGGTTCTTAGGGAAGTTACTGATGGCCCTTTTTACATTTCAATGCTTCCTTCTCCTATTCTTTCTTACTTGTGGCCACATATGCATAATTGCTGGTCGTTGATTGATTTTCAAAGCTTTCCTTCTGTGGAATTTTTCCTTCCACCTCTGATTATAGCAGCATCAGGCAAAGTCATGTACCTCAAGCTTCTATGGAATTTGAGATGGACAATCAAAACTTCCAATTCTCCAATGGTAATTACTTCTTGCAAGAGCATGTGTCTAGAACAAGAAGTGAGGCCTCTAGATTCTAAGATTATTGACTGGGACAGAAGATTTCTTTTGACCAGATAGATTCTTGAATGACACGTCCCTTACACCGAGCTGGGTGAAATTGACATGGATTACTCTTACGCGTCTGCTTGGGTAACGTCGATTTGCTCAAGTTATGACATCGAGTTTGCTACTTGATTTTCGACACTTCCTTAAATGCTGATGATTACCATTCATTTTTCTTCATTGAGTCAACCCAAACACACTTTTTTTTTTTTGATGGTGTAAACACATCACTCATATATAAAGGTGCATAGGCATTTTCATTATGATAGAGAAATGCTTGACAATGCCAGGCAATGAACATCTTTCAAGAGTAGTACTTTTTCACAGCATCGGAATTAACTGGTTTAGAGAATTCTCGCCCATCCATCTCAGTCAGAATCAAGGCTCCTCCGGGAAGTATCTTCTTTATTACATAGGGACCCTTGTAATTTGGGGCAAACTTGCCTCCAGGCTCTGGAAAGATTGGCAGTATCTTTCTCAAGACTAGCTCGTTTACCTCAAAGTGCTTGGGTCGCACCTTTTGATTGAACGATCGAGCTATTCTCTGCTGGTAACACTGACCATGACAGAGTGCTTTCAGTCATTTTTTGTCGATCATATTTAGTTGCTCAAACCTTTGTTGTGTCCATTCTTCTTTGGACAATCCTGCCTGGGATAAAATTCGCAAGGAAGGGATTTCTACTTCTACAAGCAAAACCGCCTTCATGCCGTAAACCAAGGAAAAAGGCGTTGCCCCAGTGGAAGTTCGAATCGAAGTTCGATATGCTGTTAGTGCGAAGGGTAACCTCTCATGCCAGTCACGGTAGTTTTCAACTGTCTTAGATAGGATTCTCTAGATGTTCTTGTTGGCGGCTTCCACGGCTCCATTCATTTGTGGACGATAAGGGGACGAGTTCAGATGTTGGATTTTGAACTCAGAAAATAATTGATCAATCAACTTGTTTGTTCAGGTTTGACCTATTATCGGTGACGATAGCTTCTGGTACGCCATAACGGGCAATTATGTCACGTCTAATGAATTTCATAACGTTTCGTGCAGTTACGCTTGCATAGGATGCAGCCTCGATCCATTTTGAGAAGTAGTCGATTGCGACCAAAATGAATCGGTGCCCATTTGATGCCTTCGGATTGATTGGGCCAATTACATCAATACCCCACATTGAAAATGGCCACGGCTCAGATAACTGATGCAATTCAGTTGGAGGAATATTTATCTTGTCCCCGTGAATTTGACAACGATGACAGCTTCGCACATGCTGAGCACAATCACTCTCTAAAGGGAACCAGTAATAACCCAATCTCATTATTTTCTTGGCCAACATACGTCCATTCATGTGAGGGCCACATACTCCCCCATGTATTTCTTGCATTATTTGTGTGGCTTCATTTGCATCCACACACCTCAGCAGGACTGAGTTATATAATCTTTTGTATAAATTTTCACCGAAGAATCTCGAAGCCATTTTCATCAAGTATTTTCGATCAGAGGGAGTGCTTTCTTTAGGAAATTCTTGCTTCTGGACGTATTTCATGATGTCATAATAATACCAGGGTTTCCCGTCGGGTTCTTCAATTATAGTCATGTAATGGGTCTGTCTTGTTAGGACTTCAATCTTTAAAGGCTCTATTTCTAACCCCTCCGTTACTTGCAACATAGATGATAGTGTTGCTAGTGCATCAGCAAACTGGTTATGAATTCTAGGTAGGTATTCAAATGAGACGTCCTGGAATTCTCCTACCAGTTCTTCTAAGTAGTCATGATAAGGCACTAGTTTGGCATCTCTTGTCTTCCATTCACCCACAGTCTGGAGGATAATTAAGGTGGAGTCACCGAACACTTTTAGTTTTGACACTTCCATTTCAATAGCTGCTTGTAGGCCGAGGATGCATGCTTCATATTCGGTTATATTGTTGGTGCATGGAAACATCAACTTTGCAGCGACAGGATAATGTTGTACATTTGGGGATATCAAGACCGCCCCAGTGCCTGAACTTGACAAATTTACAGCTCCGTCAAAGAACATAGTCCATGTGTCCTCTTCTACTGTTGAAATTCGATCGTTTGGGGAATGATCCTCGCATACTTCTTTGGGGCAATCTGCTAACATATCAGCAATCACTCGACCTTTAACTGATTTTTGCGACATCACTTGGATGTCGAATTCTGAGATCGGGATTTGCCATTTAGCCAATTTTCCCACCAAGGCCGGGCAATCGAGCAAATACTTGATTGGGTTACTCTCAGTTACAAGGAATGTCTGGTAATGCAAGGTATATTGCCGGAGTCTGTGTAATACCCATACTAATGCAGCACATGTTTTTTCTGACTTTGAGTAGTTTTGTTCCGACGTGGTGAACTTTTTACTCAAATAGTAAATGGCTCGCTCCTTCCCATCATGGGGTCCTTTCTGTGCTAACATTGCACCTAGGGATTCACTATTGATGGTAAGGTAGAGGGTCAAAGGGTGTCCTAGAGTCGAGGGTATTAAAATCGGGGGTTTCATCAAGTATTGCTTTAGATGTTCAAACGCCAATTGGCAGTCATCATCCCATTTGATTGGTGCATCTTTCTTGAGAAGTTTAAAGAAAGGTTTTGCAGTTTCAGAAAGCTGGGAAATGAATCGTGCAATGTAATTTAATCTTCCTAGGAGACTTCAGACTTCTTTTACAGTCGAGGGAGGAGGCATCTCAAATATCGCTTTTGTTTTTGACGGGTCCACTTCTATCCCTTCACAGCTCACAATGAATCCAAGTAATTTGCCAGAAGTTGTCCCGAACACACATTTTGTTGGGTTCAAGCGCAACTTGAATTGGCGAAGTCGATTGAATAATTTTTCCAAGGTCTTCACATGGTCTTCTCCATGTCTGGTTTTGGCGATCATGTCATCGACATATACTTCAATTTCTTTGTGCATCATGTCGTGGAAAAGGGTGACCATGGCACGTTGGTAAGTTGCTCCAGCGTTCTTCAGGCCAAAAGGCATGACTTTATAGTGAAAAGTTCCCCATGGAGTAATGAATGCCGTCTTTTCCTTGTCTTCCTCCTTCATTTTTATTTGATTGTATCCTGAGAACCCATCCATGAAAGAGAAAAGTTTGAATCCAGCAGTACTATCCACAAGAATGTCTATGTGAGGTAGCGGGAAATCATCCTTTGGGCTTGCTTTGTTCAGATCACGATAGTCAACACAAATCCGAATTCGACCGTCTTTCTTCTTCACCAGTACAATGTTTGCTACCCAACTAGGATATTGCGAGACTTCAAGGAAGCCTACTTCCAGGAGCTTCATTACTTCTTCTTCAATCTTTTTTGACATTTCAGGCTTAGCTCTTCTTAGCCGCTACTTCTTGGGGGCCATATCAGGGTTGGTTGGCAAGCTATGTTCCACGATCGTTGGATCAAGGCCTGGCATATCGGCATATGACCATGCGAATACATCTTGATACCTTTTTAGGAGGGTAATTAAGCTTGCAGCTTCTTTTTCAGGAAGGTTCGCACCAATCTTTATCTCCCTTGGATCTTCTATGCTGCCTAAATTGACAATGACGGTGTCTTCAGTAGTAGGGGGCCTTGTTTCATCGTGGCGCTTCCAATTCTGTTGAATTTTGTTGGAAGAATCATCATCTGAATCATTAGAATTGCTATCATGGCTACTTACAGTGTTGGTCTAGACCGTTCCCATACCCTCGCCTGCCGCTAGATTATTCCTGTGTCATAGAGTAGAGGGGTTAAGGGAACAAATACAGTTAGTAGCATGCATGCTTCTTTCTTTTGAAAAGGTGATAAATTTTTTTTAAATATTAAAGACGAGGAAACATTAGGAGACCCGAGCCTCAGATTTCTTCTTTCATTTGACGGCTGGCTATCATCAACGGGCCGGTTTGGTGTGTCTCCTCATGCCCTTAAAATGTTTTCGACTTTATTTATTAGTAGACGGATTTACAGGGTGATTTCAAAAAATAGTTCCTTGAGGGGAACTGATGTTGAAAACAAAACAAGCCAGACATTAAAAAATATGTACAGGTTCCCACATAGGGGAGTATGCAAAGGAATTAAAAAGGATTCTACTCGAGCGGGTTTGCACCCATTTCCCCTGACGGTCCTACGTTGATAGCGCCCACGAAGAAGTCTTCATACCAGTTGCCAGCCACGTCTCCTTGTGCTCCTGGCTTTGTGGATTTCAGATCATCCATGTCTCCTCATCCATCAGGGACGATCTTGTAATGACAATCTCGAGCGGGTCTACATCCATCTATGATTGCCTCTCCTTTATGCGCCTCCTTAGCATGCTCAGGGAACATGGTACGAGTGTTGGGTACCACGAGGAGGTGATCATTGCCAAAACACAGCCACGGAGAGCGGAACGTGAATACCCCAGCATCCAAAAGTTCTTGAACCTTGTCTCTCAAGATGGTGCAGTCATCTAGCGAGTGTCCTAATTCCCCTGAATGGTAATCACATTGCTTGGATGGATCATAATCAAGGAAGTACTCGGGGGTAGGATGGTTTAGTTCCCTGCCGATTATTCCTTACTCTAGGAGGATGGGGAAAATAATGGCCATTGATTTAGGAAGAGGCGAATATGGTCGTGTGCTTCTTGGGGATAAGGGTAGCCGCGTCCCTCGCCAAGTCGTGTCAGTAGGGTCTTCTTCATTTACTACCAACTCCTCATTGTGACGAGAGCAGAATGCACGGGTAGCTTGAGCGAAGTTTTCTGTCAAATGATGTACAGTCTTGCGTAATTCTTCGACTTGGTGTTGAAGCTGGATGAACGAGAAGTTATCGCTTGTCTCTTCTAACTGCTCTTCCTCAATGGAACCTATGAAAATGTCCCCGAACATGGAGGTCACATCATCTGGCCCCTCTTTCTTAAGTGAGGGCCAAGTTGTGTCTTCCTGGATCATGGGCAATTTCGCGCTTTCGGGGTTGAACCATTTTGAAGTATTCACTTCCTCTTCCTCATGCATCATCCTGGCTGGGCCTGGGAAAGTTTCCTCGAGACGAGGATATACAAGGCCAACTTTTTTCTTCGTTTTTTTATTTGGGGAATATCCTAAACCGATAGTATAGGGTCTCCTCAAGGCTTCAATGGGCTGACGGATGCCCTGACTTCTCCTACCAAGTCCTTGTCCTGGAATAAAATCGTGTCCAACCATGATTTTTCCTACCATGATTGCAACGCTTGATACCTCGGGGACGAGGGGCAAAGTCCCTCGAGTTTCGTGTATAGTAGACACGAGCTCAAATGATTGATAGCTGGCTTCGCTTTTGTCACTGGGTTCAACATAAGGGATGGCCGTCTCACGGTAGATGCGGTGATCTTCCTCCCCTTAGACCGTGATCAGTTTTCCTCCAACCACGAACTTCACACTTTGGTGGAGGCTCGAAGGTACTGCTCCTGCGACATGGATCCATGGGCGCCCTAAGAGGAAATTAAATGCAGTGGGGATATCCATCACCTAGAACAAAATTTTGAATATGGTTGGGCCAATTTGAATGTCAAGCTTGATCTCTCCTACTGTTTCCTTCTTTGTTCCATCAAACGCTCGAACGGAAGTTTTGGGTACCTGGATCCATGATCTCTTTATTTTAAGGTGATAGAGTGTCGCTAGTGGACATATGTTAAAAGCAGATCCGTTGTCAATCAGTACTCGAGCGACGTGAGATGCGTTGCATTTGACTGATATGTAGAGGCCCTTGGTGTGTCCTCTACCCTCCTCAGGAATTTCTTCATCAGAAAATGCCATTTGATCCTTTAGAAGGATGGTACTGACAAATTCCTCAAGTTTGTCATGCTCAATCGTTTTAGGGACATGTACCTCACTTAATACTTTCATGAGGGATTTTTGGTGCTTGACAGATGTCTGAAGCAATTCCAGCAGAGAGATCTGCGCTGGTGATTTTCGTAACTGTTCCACCACATTATATTCGCTGGCCTTAACCACGGCTAAAAACTCCTTGGCTTCTTTGTCAGTGACGGGCTTAGCAGACTGAGTATTTGCTTGAGCATAGGTTCGCCCGGATCGTGTGACTAAACCAACATCAAGGTCATAAGACCATGGTACTGCATTGTTATATTCGTATTTGTAAGGCTGGGGAATCTCGATGACTATGGCTATTTCCGCTGTTGATTCTTGAACAATGGCTCCCTTCCTTTCAAAGACGCTCTCAAGTGAGGTGGAATCCTTCTTCTCCTTTTCCGCATTTAGTGCAGCAAATTCTTCATCCCAATTGATGAGGACTTGCGATATGGTAGAAACTATGCTGGCGTGGCCGGTGTACACGATTATTCCGGCCTCTATCATTCTTAATACCCTTTCCTCCATTATTGCAAAGGATGCTATTTCATTACTTGGATAATACCCAGTTTCTATTAGCCCTCGATAGATGTCAACAATATGTGCATTGACATTTTTGATTGACCGGCTTCAGAATCTGAATATCATGTTTACTTTGTCAGCATGATCAAGGAGCGGATTGCTTTGGATATTTGGCTTTGCAGTTTGGAATGAGAAGGCCTTAGTATCCAGCAGGTTCTGGATCCGATGCTTAAGGACGAAACACTCATCAGTTGAATGATCTACTTCTCCCATATGATAGTCACATTTTTTGGACGGGTCATAACTAGAGAAGTTTTCAGCGTTGGGTCGTCTTGGCTCAGTTGAAAGGAGGCTCTTGTTTCGGAGGATTGCCAAAACCTGGGAGGGGGATCTAGGAAGCGGAGTGAATTGTCTTCGGTTGTTGTAGCGCTGGGGTGGACGGCTATTGGTCTGTTGTTGGCTTGTGCTTGTTTGAACGGTCGGGAGATGACCGGTGTTTGCAGTGTAGGTAGCATTGACATCAATCAGGGGTTCTTTATCTTTTTTCATGTTGAGCCTTCTGTTGACAGGTGCAGGCTCAGTGAACCAGTCATCCCTTAAACCTGTCTCAATCTGCTCAGCGATCGTAGTCACCATTCGATTACGGTATTCGGAAGGGAGGGTCTTGATGAACATTTTTCTCAATTCAAAGTCAGTTGGCTCAGGACTGATCTGGGCGGCGAGATTCCTCCATCTAATAGCATATTCTTTGAAAGATTCCTGTTTTTTCTTTTCCGTGCGATCAAGATCCTCACGAGAAGGGGTAATGTCCATTATGAATTTGTACTGCTTGAGGAATGCTTCACTTGCTTCACTCCATGTCTCAATGAGGTTTATGTTCTTTTTTATGTACCACCTCAAGGCAGGACCTACCAGGCTTGACTAGAACAACTGGATCATTAAAGGTTCATTATTAACGTACTAGGTCATTCGAACCAAGTACATCTGCAAGTGAGCTCTTGGGCAGGTCGTGCCATCGTATTTCTCGAACTCAGGCATTTTGAATTTTTCCGGCATTTTGACCTTAAAGTAAATGGATAGATCTGTTGGAGTAGGATCTTGAAGGCCCTGCAATTGTTTTAGCCTCTCTTCAAGTTTCTCAAGCCGTTTGTCATGTTCAGTCTTAGACAAACTGTTGGGCTTTGCTTTCTCGACTACGATTTGGTGTGTATCGTCCTCCAATTCGGGCATGTTATCATTGGTATCTCTTCCTTGATCACCTCGGGTAGACGATTGCGGTAACAATACTTCAATTGAGGCTGGGGCAGGAGCCAATTTTCCTTGGATGGAATCTATCTGCTTTGAGAGTTATTGAATCACATTGAAGACTTGCTTCATTTCATTTTCCATAATCTCGACACGGCTTGGTACGTTTTCTTCAGCCATTCTAGCTTTTGGATTTGGCAAATACGACTATGATGTGATTACCTGTCAGCACAGAAATGAAGAAAACGTAAACAAGGGAAACACATGGAAAACTGGCTCATAGCAAGGGTCGAGTCATTCTTATTTATTTACAGGAGATTTATACAATGCCGAAAGGGCTTTTTACACAAGTTAGAACAACCCTAGATATTCACATTAGAAATATTCACGTCAAAAGTCCTACTGCCCATTTTATATGCGATGGGAAGTTCCAGTCTTGTGGAGCTGCTTGCTTCTTCATACTAGCTTTGATACGCGTCTTCTGCTGGTCTCCAAGCTCTTTTCAAGAGATTCGATTCGCCCTTGCAGGGTAAGTTTATCAACTACATCGGGGATTACTGGTTGAAGTTCCTTGGGAATTATATGGTTGAGGATGTAGAATGTTGATGCATGATGAACTTTTTCTTGTCCTTTTAACCTTCTAGGCACGATGATCTTTTCAATGTGACATCTACTCCATGCGTTTTGAATTATGCGGATCTCGTCCAAGTAGTTGTAGTCTGTATGGGTGAAAAAGATTCGGAACAATCCTGATTTGAGCGGTGGCGGGATTTCTTGGAGGACCTTGTACTGATGAGCCACCCTATATGGATAATATGAGGTAGCTCCGGAGAGGCCCAGCAACAGGATGGGGTTGTAATAATTAAGCGCAAAGCGCGCCTCTCCTGCAAAGAACCACTTAGCTCGCCACAGGAATGTCTCAGGGACAGGGTTTCTTAATAAGTTAATCCATCGAGAATATTCCTCGTTGGGAGAGTATTTTTCCAAGCTTTGAAACTTTTGCAATGGGTGTTTGAATTCATTGATTTCAAATATTTGCATGAGGTGCCCGAATCCTTTGATATGGGAAAAGAACCAAATTTGTAAAATTTCTAGGGCGGCCCTCATGATTTTTTCTTTTTTTTTCTTTAAAACGATTAAGGGATAAAAACGTTTCGGCTAAAACCATGTTCACATATCCTGCTCCAAAAATGACTTGATTTACCACCCATGTGATTGAAGGATTTATAGCATTCTTTCGATGGGGAAAAATAATAAAACCAAAGAATGCTAAGAGGAAGATCTTGGCTTTTTGGGTCATTGATTGTTTTTCAAAGCATTCGGTTAAAGATGATAGCGGAAAAGCATTGTTGTTGGGTTGAACAATTTCTCTTACCGAATGATTTTTTAAAAACTGCGATAGACTAACCACAGGGTTGATGCCGATTGGTGGCGTGGCAAGCTCGCTTCCCAGGGGCATTCCTATGGCGAGACTATACTCTTCTAAAGTCGGAGTCAGTTCAAATCTGCCAAACATGAAGGTGGATGCTTCAGGGCACCAGAAATGTTGTAATGCTTGCATGACCCCAGAGTGGATATTGATTTGGAGCAATGGGAGGAGATGACCGATTCTTGTTTTGATGCACTCTTGGCCAAGTTGATCTAACTGCTTCCACCATCTGAGGAGCTCTCCCTTTGGTGTAGGAATGAACTGGATATCAAATCTTCCCATCACATATAATAAAGGGAAGTAAACAACTTGACCCTATTTTTCCATGAGCCAGAAAAGACTGAGTAAAAAAAAAAATCACTTTTATTTTAAATAAAATGGCAAGCATAAAGATATACAAATGAGATGTGCGGCTCAATTTCTAACTTAGAAGGCTTGATGAAATTAAAAAGGTATCCGCCCGTCGCAGTCTCGCGTTAGCAGCATACCCCCTTAACCTCGGCTAAGAAATTCGGGGAAAAGAAAGGCAACCTCTACATCATAGTCTCGCGTTCGAGGTTGTATCTTTCTTAACACCATCCTAAAAATCCTATGGTGGCCCAGGTCCAGCGGCCGAGTTGTGTGTGCCATGTGTAATGCCAAAACAATAAATCATGCATAGCAATTTATAATCACAAGATAATCTATTTTAAGCAAAATTAAAATAAATTTCTAAGCTACTAACCTGCATGAAAAAAAAAAAAACAAAAACAAGTCAGTAAAGAATTTAAACAAGACAAAAATGGCCTAAGTCTTCAAAGTCCCTAGCGGAGTCGCCAAGCTGTCGTGACCTCATTTTTTTCGGTGCCCGCAATCGGGTACGAGCGCCTAAGGAGGCTAATGGCTCGGCTGAAATTAGTTATGCCCAAACTCTCCCAAGTCCACCAATTCACAACTTTAATAGTCTAAGTTTTTTAACCTGTAAATCAATTTTTAAAATGGCGTCGCCACTAATCAATTTGGGGTAGGTTGATTAGAAACCCAAGCGAAGTATCGGGAGAAATACTTGCTCCTGCGCAACCAGAGAAATTAGGATCGGGGACTTGATTACACTAGTTAATCACTAATGCCCTTACGGTACCTAATCTTGTTTAAACCTTGAGGCGTTTTGGATGTTCGAGGGATTTTCCATGCATTTTGGATGTTCGAGGGGTTTTCCATGCATTTTTGGAGAAAAACATTTTTTGGGTCTTTTTCTTTTCTTTTTTTTTTTTACATGAAAGGGATTTTTTTGGACATAAAAAAGCATTTTTTTTGGATTTTTTAATCTTTTTCTGAAAATATAAATCACTTTTTTTGGCTTTTTTTTGGATTTTTTTGGCTTTTTCATGAATTTTTGGCATTTTTTGATTTTTTTGATTTTTTGTGAAAATAAAATATTTTTATTATTTTTTATTATTTAAAATATATATATATATAATAATGTAAAAAAAAATGAACCGGGTCGGATCCCTGGCTCGGAATTTTTTCATGTTTTGATTTTTTGTTTGAAAATAAAATATTTTTTATTTTTTATTTTTTTATTAAAATATTTTTTATTAAATATTATAAAAACCGAACCGGGTCAAGTTCCCGGGTGGGACCGACCCGGTTCGCAACCCGCGAGACCTGGACGGGCCCGCGTTGCGGGCCCGACTCAGGTTTTTTTCCTCTTCTCATTTTTAAAAACCCAAACCGCTCTTGGCCCATTTTCATAAAAACTTCAGCCCAAAAGCTAACCGACCCACGCGCACAAAAACCAACCCAAGGAGAAACCCTACCCGGACGCCCAATCCGGGTCCGACCCGACTGGGGGCAAACCCTACCTGGTTTGGACCTAACAGGCGCCCCTCTCTTTGCTCGTGTATTCACGGCACTGACGAGGGTGACCGAGGAGCTACTGGGCAGTCAGACGGGGACGATGATGGCAACGACGGGCTCGAGGACAGCAACTGGCCGCCTGATGGGGATGGTGCTGCGTTGAACGGCAGGCCGTTTGACGAGGGCGACGTCGCGGTAGAGTAGCAGCAAGCGAGGCTCTCGTCAGGGGGGAATCGGCAGACGCAATTAGGGTTTCAAGCAGGAGGCGATGGCGACAACGCGATCGGCGATGGCCAGGGGCGGCAATCAGGGTTTCGGGTGGAAAAGCAACAGCGAGCGGTGGTTGATACTTGTTTGTAGAGGGAGCACAACACGGGGGCTTTGCTGGTCGGCGTCGGGGCCATGGGCGCAGGTGGTTTCGTCGGTGGCGACTGAGTGATGAAGATGGCGTCGAGGAGGGATCACAGCATGGTGGTGGACAAATCCGAGCCTCCCCCTTCTTATTTCCCTTCGCTCAGCCCCCTTCTTCGCAGATCTAACCCCTCGCACTCGGATCTCTCTCTCTCTCGACCAGATCTCTCCCCCTCCGGCCAGATCCGAGCCTCCACCGGCCGGATCTGACCTCCTTGGACTCGCTTGCCGGCGGCCTCCCCCGAAGTCTCTCAGTGGGAGGTCGGCCTAGCTCGCAACCCGATTTCTCTCTCACTCGCCTTCCTCTCGCTCGCTCTTCAACCTCCTCTAAAGTCTCTCAGGAGGAAGCTTCCAAGCTCACGATCTTCTGGCGTGCCCCCTCGTCGACGGCAACGGGGGCCTATTTATAGGCGAGGAGGTCCGGTCGACGGAGCTTTGACCAGCGGTCCCTTTCGCGCGCCGAGCGGTTCTCCTTGGCTGGACCGGCATCCCATCAGCGGAGCATGCTCGACATTGATGGCACCTGAGATCTTATCTTCTCTGGCCGACGTCGGCCTACTCCCCTCGGCCATAGGCCGTCCTTTGCGCGCGTCGCCGTCCTCTACGCGTGAACTACAGAGGCGGAGGAAGAGGGAGCAAGGAAGAAGAAGAAGGGAGAAGAAGAAGGGAGAAGAAGGAGAAAAAAGGGGGGGCCGGGCTAGAGGAGAAATGGGCCATAAGGGCCCATTCGAGGGCTGCTTCTTTTTTTTTTTTTTGGTTTTTTTTTCTTTTTTATCATTCGAGAAAAGATAAAAATAATAAAAAAAATAAAACCTAATTGATAAAAAAATAAATTTTAGGCGTCAACACCATGATCCAGGAACAAATGTTCGATTGATTCCTGCCATAGCCCAGGACACGAACAAGGGGAACAAGGTATGTCGGTGAGCCTTAATTTGTTTTCCGATTTTCTTCGAAAAGGTTCATGGATGAAGCATCTTCTTTACCTCATGGTAGTTTGGGCATCCATAGTAATTATTTCTGTGTGAAGACTTTCACGTTTCTTTTGTTGACTTTTGTGGTCCATCATACAGAAAACAGACTGCCTTAACACTGAAGTGGCAGGCTATGAGATCCTGCTGAACACGGGATTTCTCAGCTTGGGTCGCGCCAATATTGGTAGAAAATTTGCAGATGCCTTATTGAACGTTTGGTGGCTTCATTGGCAAGGGTGCCCTCGAGATGCAGTGAACATTCATTTAGAGAAAAATGAGACCCTAGTTATTCTCGATCTTTCGTGGAGTAAGGTTACAGAATCCTTGGGAGGTTGCAAAGGAATTAAGGTGATTTATAGCTGATTTGTTGTTGCGTTTGTGTTGGCCCTCAAGTAGATTGAGAGTTCTACGCCATCTGAACTGTTTCCCTTGTTTTGCAGATGGAGCGTCTGAAAGCCTTGAACCTTACAGGTTGTGCGGACTTATTAGTTACCCCCAGCTTCTCTTGTTGCCCAAATTTGGAGATACTGATCCTTGAGCGATGTTCTCGATTGGTTCACTTAGATCCTTCAATTAATGATCTAAAGCTCTTGGTTACCCTGAATTTGAAGTTATGCTCTGAACTTAGCATGTTGCCAGCAGAAATGGAAGGGATGAAAGCTTTGAAAGAGCTCCTGATTGATGGCACTTCCCTACGAGAAGTTCCTGCATCGATAGGCAAATTATTTCAACTGCAAATTCTTAGTGCCACTAATTGCTTCTCATTGGTTCGTGTTCCCGGTTTTGTTTGTGACTTCAGAATGTCTCTTTCAGTACTAGCCGTGGATGATGCGAAAATTCTTGAACTACCTGAGTCAATTGGAGACTTGTGGCGACTTAGACGCTTGTCTTTGAGGGATTGTCGTGGGCTAAGAAAGCTTCCAGAATTCATTGGTATAAAGGGATACTCATTAGAAGAGTTAGATATTTCAGGTACGGGTATTTCAAAATTGCCCGATTCGATTAAAAACCTGCGGATTTTGAAAGTGCTGAAGGTGGATTCTTGTTTCTTAAGAAAATTTCCTCGTGAAATTGGAGAGTTGGTAAGTCTTGAAGAAGTACATGCCTCCTGGTGTAGGAGTTTGGAGGGAGTCATTCCGAGGGCCATTTCGAATCTACATCGGCTTAGAGAATTGAGGCTTTCAGGTACACTTATATACGGCCTTCCATCAGAAATCCATTTCATGTCAAGTCTTCAGACTCTGGATTTGCTACGTTGTGATTTTCTTAAAGAGTTGCCTACCCTTCCACCTAACCTAAGTAACCTCTATCTCAATCCCGACTTGAAGCAAAAACTGTCAGAAGCTTCAAAATTTCGCCGTTGGTGGCATTTGTTGCAATAAATAATTCAACATTAGTTTGGATCAAATGATTGAGTGTTGTCATTTGTTGTAATTAGTTGGGTTGATTACATTACGCCCATGGCAATTTAGATGTGTTGGCCTATCTTCTCAATTGAATATGTTCCCTCTTTCTTATATTCCTATCTTTCTTCTCAACGTGGTTTATATGTATCGTTGTAGCATAGTCACGAATTTCAATGACTGTCGGTAATATATTCATAGCAATTATTATAATATAACAACACATGCACTGAGTAAGAGAGAACGCTAATATCATTGAAAATTAACTGTTGAGGAATGCTCTGTGTCATTGGAAATTAGCCGTATTGTACACATTAGTCGTAAATTACTTTCCCGAACTTTGACCACGTTGCACAATAGCACCAAATTTTGCGAAGTTACTTATTGACCTCTCGAGCTCTTTTTCTTGTCACTATTTTTTCCCTGTGCATAGCAAATTAAATGTTCCCTCGAAAGGAACTAGCTCATTTTTCTTTTCTAGAATAATCTCTACTCCATGGTGAATGAAGTTAAGAAAATTGAAAGGATGTGTGACTCATGAAGTTAACATTAATTTAGCTAAGATTCTCAAGAAAAATAATTTAATCCATTCTCAAATGACACTTAACGGTTATGTAGACTATATTGAGTTCGAAAATATTTCAATTTCAGCTTCGTATCTTTTCTTGAGCTTCTCATCAACAATTGTTGCAATCATCATTATCGAAAATGCGCCTGTCCTCAAAAATTAACCGTAGAAATTATTCTTCATGTAGATGAAAATTTACAGTATGGTCCACATTAGTTGCTGAAGAAAAGCAATTAACCTCATGAATGGCCGTCATTTTCTTCATGAAACGTTTCATTTATAAATGTTTTGTTTATTAGAAACCGGAACTGGGACTACACATCCAAGTGAGTTACACTAGCTGCGTTCTTTTAATCTGCAGGTTACATGTTGGATTGTAGATCATCAGCGTGATTTTTTTGTGGTCAATTTTTCAATTTGAACTAGAGGTGTTCGGTTCCGGATGGGTCAATTCTCGGCCTAGTGATATACTAGAGTGAAATTGGCCTAAAATATAGAAACTTGGCCAAGCTTAAACCTACATGGCATCCTAGCGCGGAAGAGTTGCTCTTGCTTCCTCTTTTCATAGTATACTATACGCAAAGATATGTAGATGCAAATCAAGCAATGAAAGGATAATGTTCTATTTATTTTGTAGAAAATGAGTGATTTTGAAAAATATTTTTTCTAAAAGGATCACTTGCATAGCTTACAAAAATTAATGAACAAAAAATATTTTCATCATCCACAAAAATATTTAGACAAAAATTGTTGTCGATGATGAAAAAATTTTCATTGGTTAATTATTATTGAGTCAATACCCTGAAAAAACGCTAAATTGGTACATTTGTGATAAATTTACCCTAAACTAATTTTTTGATCATGAAAAACCCTAAATTAGTACACATATAATAAAATTATCCTAAGTGGCCACAAAAAAACCCTAAATTAGTATTCCTATAACAAATTTACTCCGTTCAACCTCCACAAACCTTAAACTGGTATATTTATGACAAACCATTAGTTAAATTAGGTTTATAACACAAAAAACCACACAAATGGTATAACTATGACAAACCTATAGTAAAATTATAAATTAGTACATTAATCTAATGTTACGTGTCAATTAATTTAGTAATTTGACAATAAAATTTAACGAAAACTAATAAAATGTAAATTTATTACAAGTACACCAATTTAGGATAAATTTGCCAAAAGTGTACCGGTTTTGGGTTTTTTATGGTCAAAAAATTAGTTTAGAGTAAACTTGTCATAGGTTGGGTTTTCAGGATATTAATTCATTATTTTAAGAGATACAAATGATCATTTTTCAAAAAATACTTTTTAAATCATCCATTTTTCGTGAAAAAAAAAAAATGGAGCCTTAGCAACCCATTCATTGCACAGAAATTTAAGCATTGGCTTCGATCCCTAATGAGAGGTAAGATGAGCAAGATACTAAACACTGAGTGAAGCTGGAAAAGAAAAGAAATAAAAAAAAAAAAAAAAAATTTGTAGAAGGTAAAGCAGCTGAAATTAGCTAGCCATGAATCGGCATGGATAGTGAATCTGTGTCTTGGACTTTCTACATAATTACACAGAATGCAGCAGTTGAGGTGACGAAGTACAACACCACCTCCGGAGAAGATCCCTACAAAAGCTTTTCCGCCTGACCGCCCTTATGCTTGTCTGTATGAGACGTTTGGCAAGGCTTATATTCTTGAGTACAAGCTCAAACTTCACTTGAGAAGAGAGCATCGCGAGTACATGGCTGATGCGAATGCTGAGGATGTCATGTGCAACGCGGATCATGAATTGGATGAAGCTAGTTATCAAGATAATTACAGCAGAAAGCGCAACAGGGAAAGCCAGAAACAAAGCAGGCAGAAACCGAACTTGAAGACGTCTCCAGCAAAGTCCGCTAAGAGGAAAGGTGACAGCAGCCCTACTCCTGTCACTTTGAATGTGGTGAAGAAACCGTGGCCAGTTAAAGAAGAGATATACGAGGAAGAAGATAGGGAAGAGATGGAAGAGGACCAAGAGAATGATGATGAAGGATGGAGATATGCAGAAAACAACGAGGATGATGATGAAGAGAATGAGTATGAAGACTAGCGAGCTATCTGCAGCAACATATGGATTTAAGAGGAAGGATTGGGTTGATCATTGATGAGGAGCCAAGGATATCAAGATTAAATCTGGAGGATGCTGCCATTAGCTCCATTGTGAAACTTGATTGCTCTTTCTCTCCATTACTTGCGGTTCCTCAATGAGCCGCATTCATTTGTGTCAAAACAAATCTGCAGCAGCATTGTCCTGGGAATTTTCCCTATAAAGCTGAGGGATAGTGCAGAGATTCCCAACCACGAAGCCTATCTATAGGCCAAACTGAGATTGTGTCCATCAGCAAAATTCATTTATGTAGGTGGTCCAAAGGATTGTTCTGAATAAAATATGAAAACAAGGGATGGATTCGCATTGAGAGTATAAAGATTACTTATGCTGCCATTTCAAAAGAATGACAATTGCCTTTGCTCTGAAATTTGTTTGACATTGGTTCAAAACTTTGAGCCTAGATACTACCCTCTAAAATCTGAATCAAATGAGAGCTAACGTTCAAGAACTACAAGATGAAAAAAATTTCAAAAAAGCACATACTATTATTTATAGGAAAAATTCCAAATAAGGGCTTAAAATGCTATCGTCTTCTTAAATAAGGGTTTGAAAAACATTATATTAAATAAGGGCTTGAAATGGTCAAATTATCTCAAATAAGGGCATTTGGTTGGCTAGTGACTATTCCAGCCATCTGAGAAGAGGTATTTTGGTTACAAAATTGTAACTATATTTTTAAAAAAATTTAAATTTCTTTCCTTTTTTTCTTTTTCTTTTTCTTTTTTTTTCTTCCCTCCCAAACCATTGCCATCAATGGCTAGCGGAGGTTACCTTTCTCAAGTAAGGGCCACCCTCATCGGATATCACGAGGGTCACTTGCAATGGCGTCGGGCAAGGGTCACCCTTGCCTAAGTCCAACGACCTTTGCCACGGTCGACATAGGCAAGAGGAAAAAGAAAAAAGAAAAAAAAAAAAAATTAATAGAAAAATTTTTAAAGTAAAAGACAAAAATGCCCTTTGGTTTGAGAGATTATGTCATTTTTTAAAACTGATATGATCCTCCAAACTTTTATTTGAGACATTATGGTCACTTCATATCCTTATTTGAAATAAAGTTTATTTTGCTCTTATTTGAGAAAACAAGGCATTTCAAGTCCATATTTGGAATTTCCCTTATTTATAGGAAGCATTTTCATAGACAAAATTAGCTCTATGTAGTTCATTGCCAAATTCATGCTAATGAATAGTATCATTAATTTTCTTGTAAAATAAGAGGAAGTATGGACTTAGAATCAAGATCTCCATGTCCATGTAATTCATATCATTTTTTCCCCCAAAATTTAGTTAACTGAGAATATCTGAACATTGAATTGTCTTTTAAGGACAACATTTGAAACAAAATAGAATTTAGCGTGATTTATTGCTTTTAAATATAATCTTCTTAAGAGCCTCGCGCGAAGCATGCGGCAAATAAATAATAGGAATGTGTTTTAGGGCTTCTCACTTGAATCATCGTTTTCGATTTGTTTGATAAGATGAGTTCCCAGCCCAGCCCAGCCCAACCTAAGTAAGATGATTTAAAATCTCTTGAACCGAGAAGATACCACTAGACCCACATGTTCTGGGCTTCGATTAGTCTTCAGATATCGGGCAATATTGTAAGCCGTCTTGCCTAAAATAATGCCACAAATTGGTGGCTTTCAAAAGCACAATTATTAAAAAAATAATTTATCTAATTTATGACGTATATTTTGTTTGTTCATTTCAAAACATTTTTCTTCGGTGATAGTCAATTTTTTAAAATATTTTTCTTTCTTGATTACCAATATTTCATTAGTTCATAAGTGTTTTTCTTTGGTAATGGTAAATGTTTTTTTTTAAATTAATTCTCATGTCACACAATATCATTTAAGTAGTAAGATCATGAAAAATATATCACGATTTCCAGCCAAGCTGAATCTAGTCAAATTGCATTTAGCCCCAGTTCCTCAATTTAGAGGTTAGGTTTAGAGTTTGAAAAACTTTTTCCTAAATAATTTTGCACCAATTTGTTAGTTTCGGGGCAAGAAATATGTTAGACGATGTCGTTTAGGTCCAATTATGCCAACTTCACCTTTCTTTTGACAAACAATGCATTAGCTTGTGAATTAAGTAGTCTTAAACATAAAATTACAAATGAGAAACATAAATTGAGCAAATTTGGGAAACCTTAAGAAACATTAAACTCACTTACAATAATGAAATTGGTTGTGTTCTTCAAAAAACAGTATGAAAATCAACATCAAACATTGAGGGAATGTACTAAAAGCTATATGCTTCTCTCTCTCAATCAGCCAAGCTAAGCTCTTGCCTAGCTAGGACAACACTAATTTCCATCTGTCACGGAATAAAGTGAAGATGG
The DNA here is from genome assembly GCA_017140475.1 of Eucalyptus fibrosa. Lineage (NCBI taxonomy): Eukaryota > Viridiplantae > Streptophyta > Magnoliopsida > Myrtales > Myrtaceae > Eucalyptus > Eucalyptus fibrosa. The sequence goes on from CM029511.1 coordinate 11,251,523, forward strand.
ATAAAGAAACTTTGTTGCAACCAAGAGTCATGACATTGACTCAATTGAGCTGGTGAGCACCGCAGTCGTGTTCTTCAAGAAACAGTAGAAAAAGATTTGAATTATTATCTAAAAAAAAGAATAAAAGTTTGAGCATCAACATCAAACATCAATGGTACGCACTAAAAGATATATGCTTTTCTCTCTTCGTTGGCCGAGCTAAGCTCTTGTCCATTTTGGATAACACTAATTTCCATCTATCACGGAATAAAGTGAAGATGGATGAAGAAAGCTTTGTTGCAACTGAGAGCCACGACATTGACTCGATTGAGCTGGTGAGCATGTGGTCGTGTTCTCCAAGAAATAGTAGAAAAATACTTGAATTATTATCGCAAAAATGGATTAAAGTCTAAGCATCAACACCAAATGTCAAGGGTATGTCCTAAAAGGTGCAAGCTTTTCTCTTTGTCAGTAGAGCTAAACTCTTGCCCAGCTTGGACAGTACTAATTTACATCTACCAAAGAATAAAGTGAAGATGGATAAAAAAAACTTTGTTGCAATTGAAAGTCACCCGCTAATGAGCACTGTGGTCATGTTCTCCAAGAAATAGTAAAAAAAGTTTGCATTATTATCGCAAAAAAATGATCAAAGTTTGACCATCAACATCAAATGTCAAGGGTATGTACTAAAATGTGTATGCTTTTCTCTCTTTGTCAGCCCAGTTAAGCTCTTGTCCAGCTTGGACAGCCCTAATTTCCATCAATCAATGAATGAAGTTAAGATGGATAATGAAAGCTTTGTTGGAACCGAGAGACACGACATTGACTTGATTAATCTGGTGAGCACCGTGGTTGTGTTCTCCAAGAAACAATAGAAAAATATTTGAATTATTATCACAAAAAAGGATCAAAGTCTAAGCATCAACACCAAATGTCAAGGGTATGTACCAAAAGGTTCAAGCTTTTCTCTTTGTCAGTAGAGCTAAACTCTTGCCCAATTTGGACAGTACTAATTTACATCTGCCAAAAAATAAAGTGAATATGGATAAAGAAAACTTTGTTGCAACTGAAAGTCACGACATTGACTCAATTGAGCTGGTGAGCACTGTGGTCATGTTCTCCAAGAAATAGAAAAAAAAGTCTGCATTATTATCGCCAAAAAAGGATCAAAGTTTGACCATCAACATTAAATGTCAAAGGTATGTACTAAAATGTGTATGGTTTTCCCTCTTTGTCGGCCCAGTTAAGCTCTTGTCCAATTTGGACAGCCCTAATTTCCATCAATCAAGGAATAAAGTGAAGATGGATAAAGAAAACTTTGTTGGAATCAAGAGACACGACATTGACTTAATTAAGCTGGTGAGCACCGTGGTTGTGTTCTCAAAGAAACAATAAAAAATTATTTGAATTATTATCGCAAAAAAGGATCAAAGTCTAAGCATCAACACCAAATGTCAAGGGTATGTACTAAAACGTGCATGCTTTTCTCATTGTCAATAGAGCTAAACTCTTGCCCAGCTTGGACAGTACTAATTTACATCTACCAAAGAACAAATTGAAGATGGATAAAGAAAACTTTGTTGCAACTGAAAGTCACGACATTGACTCAAATGAGCTGGTGAGTACTCCGGTCATGTTCTCCAAAGAAATTGTAAAAAAAGTTTGCATTATTATCACAAAAAAGGATCAAAGTTTGACCATCAACATCAAATGTCAAGGGTATGTACTAAAATGTGTATGCTTTTCTCTCTTTGTCGGCCTAGTTAAGCCCTTGTCCAGCTTGGACAGCCCTAATTTCCATCAATCAAGGAATAAAGTTAAGTTGGATAATGAAAGCTTTGTTGGAACAGAGAGACACGACATTGACTTGATTAATCTGGTGAGCACCGTGGTTGTGTTCTCCAAGAAACAATAGAAAAATATTTGAATTATTATCGCAAAAATGGATCAAAGTCTAAGCATCAACACGAAATGTCAAGGGAATGTACCAAAAGGTTCATGCTTTTCTCTTGGTCAGTAGAGCTAAACTCTTGCCCAATTTGGACAGTACTAATTTACATCTGCCAAAAAATAAAGTGAATATGGATAAAGAAAACTTTGTTGCAACTGAAAGTCACGACATTGACTCAATTGAGCTGGTGAGCACTATGGTCATGTTCTCCAAGAAATAGTAAACAAAGTCTGCACTATTATCGCCAAAAAAAGATCAAAGTTTGACCATCAACATCAAATGTCAAGGGTATTTACTAAAATGTGTATGCTTTTCCCTCTTTGTCGGCCCAATTAAGCTCTTGTCCAGTTTAGACAGCCTAATTTCCATCAATCAAGGAATAAAGTAAAGATGAATAAAGAAAGCTTTGTTGGAACCAAGAGACACGACATTGACTTGATTAAGCTGGTGAGCACCGTGGTTGTGTGCTCAAAGAAACAATAGAAAAATATTTGAATTATTGCAAAAAAGGATCAAAGTCTAAGCATCAACACCAAATGTCAAGGGTATGTACTAAAACGTGCATGCTTTTCTCCTTGTCAGTAGAGCTAAACTCTTGCCCAGCTTGGGACAGTACTAATTTACATCTGCCAAAGAATAAATTGAAGATGGATAAAGAAAACTTTATTGCAACTGAAAGTCAAGACATTGACTCAATTGAGCTGGTGAGCACTGCGGTCATGTTCTCCAAGAAATTGTAAAAAAAGTTTGCATTAATATCACAAAAAAGGATCAAAGTTTGACCATCAACATCAAATGTCAAGGCTATGTAGTAAAATGTATATGCTTTTCTCTCTTTGTCGGCCCAGTTATGCTCCTATCCAGCCTGGACAGCACTAATTTCCATCAATCAAGTAATAAAGTGAAGATGGATAAAGAAAGCTTTGGTTGAACCGAGAGATACGACATTGACTTGATTAAGCTGGTGAGCACCGTGGATGTGTTATCACAGAAACAATAGAAAAATATTTGAATTATTATCACAAAAAAGGATCAAAGTCTAAGCATCAACACCAAATGTCAAGGGTATGTGCTAAAAGGTGCATGCTTTTCTCTTTGTCGATCTGACTAAACTCTTGCCCACTTTGACAAGTACTAATTTACATCTGCAAAGAATAAAGTGAAGATGGATAAAGAAAACTTTGTTGCAACAAAAAGTCACAACATTGACTCGATTGAGCTGATGAGCACTGTGGTCATCTTCTCCAAGAAATAGTAAAACAAGTTTGCATTATTATAGCAAAAAAAGGATCAAAGTTTGGCCATCAATATCAAATGTCAAGGGTATGTACTAAAATGTGTATTTTTTCTCTCTTTGTCGGCCTAGTTAAGCTCTTATCCAGCTTGAATAGCCTTAATTTCCATCAATCAAGGAATAAAGTGAAGATGAATAAAGAAAGCTTTGTTGGAACCGAGTAACACGACATTGACTTGCTTAAGCTAGTGAGCACCGTGGTTGTGTTCTCAAAGAAACAATAGAAAAATATTTGAATTATTATCGCAAAAAAGGATCAAAGTCTAAGCATCAACACCAAATGTCAAGGGTATGTACTAAAACGTGCATGCTTTTCTCCATCTCAGTAGAGCTAAACTCTTGCCCAGCTTGGACAGTACTAATTTACATCTGCCAAAGAATAAAGTGAAGATGGATAAAGAAAACTTTGTTGCAACTGAAAGTCAGGACATTGACTCAATTGAGCTGGTGAGCAAAAAAAGGATCAAAGTTTGACCATCAACATCAAATGTCGGTCATGTCTCCAAGAAATTGTAAAAAAATAAGGAAAGCTTTGTTGGAATCGAGAAACATGACATTGCATTGCATTATTATCACAAAAAAGGATCAAAGTTTGACCATCAACATCAAATGTCAAGGCTATGTAGTAAAATGTATATGCTTTTCTCTCTTTGTCGGCCCAGTTATGCTCCTATCCAGTTTGGACAGCACTAATTTCCATCAATCAAGTAATAAAGTGAAGATGGATAAAGAAAGCTTTGTTGGAACCGAGAGATACAACATTGACTTGATTAAGCTGGTGAGCACCGTGGATGTGTTATCACAGAAACAATAGAAAAATATTTGAATTATTATCACAAAAAAGGATCAAAGTCTAAGCATCAACACCAAATGTCAAGGGTATGTGCTAAAAGGTGCATGCTTTTCTCTTTGTCAGTAGAGCCAAACTCTTGCCCAGCTTGGACAGTACTAATTTACATCTGCCAAAGAATAAAGTGAAGATGGATAAAGAAAACTTTGTTGCAACAAAAAGTCACAACATTGACTCGATTGAGCTGATGAGCACTGTGGTCATCTTCTCCAAGAAATAGTAAAACAAGTTTGCATTATTATAGCAAAAAAAGGATCAAAGTTTGGCCATCAACATCAAATGTCAAGGGTATGTACTAAAACATGTATTCTTTTCTCTCTTTGTCGGCCTAGTTAAGCTCTTATCCAGCTTGAATAGCCTTAATTTCCATCAATCAAGGAATAAAGTGAAGATGAATAAAGAAAGCTTTGTTGGAACCGAGTGACACGACATTGACTTGCTTAAGCTGGTGAGCACCGTGGTTGTGTTCTCAAAGAAACAATAGAAAAATATTTGAATTATTATCGCAAAAAAGGATCAAAATCTAAGCATCAACACCAAATGTCAAGGGTATGTGCTCAAAGGTGCATGCTTTTCTCCTTGTCAGTAGAGCTAAACTCTTGCCCAGCTTGGATAGTACTAATTTACATATGCCAAAGAATAAAGTGAAGATGGATAAAGAAAACTTAGTTGCAACTGAAAGTCACGACATTGACTCGATTGAGCTCGTGAGCACTGTGGTCATGTTCTCCGAGAAATAGTAAAAAACGTTTGCATTATTATCGCAAAAAAATGATCAAAGTTTGACCATCAACATCAAATGTCAAGGGTATGTACTAAAATGTGTATGCTTTTCTCTCTTTGTCGGCCCAGTTAATCTCTTGTCTAGCTTGGACAGCGCTAATTTCCATCAATCAAGGAATAAAGTGAAGATGGATAAGGAAAGCTTTGTTGGAACCGAGAGACATGACATTGACTTCATTAATCTGGTGAGCACCGTGGTTGTGTTCTCCAAAAAACAATAGAAAAGTATTTGAATTATTATCCCAAAAAAGGATCAAAGTCTAAGCATCAACACCAAATGTCAAGGGTATGTACTAAAAAGTTCATGCTTTACTCTTTGTCAGTAGAGCTAAACTCTTGCTCAGCTTGGTCCACTTGGACGGCACTAATTTCCATCAATTAAGGAATAAAGTGAAGATGGATAAAGAAAGCTTTGTTGGAACCAAGAGACACAACATTGACTTGATTAAGCTGGTGAGCATAATTATTATCGCAAAAAAGGATCAAAGTCTAAGAATCAACACCAAATGTCAAGGGTATGTACTAAATGGTGCATGCTAATTTACATCTTGACTCGATTGCCAAAGAATAAAGTGAAGATGGATAAAGAAAACTTTGTTGCAACTGGAAGTCACGACATTGACTCGATTGAGCTAGTGAGCACTGTGGTCATGTTCTCCAAGTAATAGTAAAAAAAAGTTTGCATTATTATTGCAAAAAAGGATAAAAGTTTGACCATCAACATCAAATGTCAAGGGTATGTACTAAAATGTGTATACTTTTCTCTCTTTGTCGGCCCAATTATGCTCTTGTCCAGCTTGGACAGTACTAATTTCCATCAATCAAGGAATAAAGTGAAGATGGATAAATAAAGCTTTTTGGAACCGAGAAACATGACATTGACTTGATTAAGCTAGTGAGCACCATGGTTGTGTTCTCCAAGAAACAATAGAAAAATATTTGAATTATTATCCCAAAAAAGGATCAAAGTCTAAGCATCAACACCAAATGTCAAAGGTATGTACTAAAATGTGTATGCTTTTCTCTCTTTGTCTGTCCAGTTAAGCTCTTGCCCAGCTTGGACAGCCTTAATTTCCATCAATCAAGGAATAAAGTAAAGATGGATAAAGAAAGCTTTGTTGGAACCGAGAGATGCGACATTGACTTGATTAAGCTGGTGAGCACCGTGGTTGAGTTCTCAAAGAAGCAATAGAGAAATATTTAAATTATTATTGCAAAAAATGATCAAAGTCTAAGCATCAACAACAAATGTTAAGGGTATGTACTAAAATGTGTATGCTTTTCTCTTTGTCAGTAGAGTTAAAATCTTGCCCAGCTTGGACAGTACTAATTTACATATGCCAAAGAATAAAGTGAAGATGGATAAAGAAAACTTTGTTACAACTGAAAGTCATGACATTGACTCGATTGAGCTGGTGAGCACTATTATCATGTTCTCCTAGAAATAGTAAAAAAAGTTGGAATTATTATCATAAAAAAGGATCAAAGTTTGACCATTAACATCAAATGTCAAGGATATGTACTAAAATGTGTATACTTTTCTCTCTTTGTCAGCCTAGTTAAGCTCTTGTCCAGCTTGAACAGCACTAATTTCTATCAATCAAGGTATAAAGTGAAGATGGATAAAGAAAGCTTTGTTGGAACCGAGAGACACGACATTGACTTGATTAAGCTGGTGAGCACCGTGGTTGTGTTCTCAAAGAAGCGATAGAGAAATATTTAAATTATTATTGCAAAAAATGATCAAAGTCTAAGCATCAACACCAAATGTCAAGGGTATGTACTAAAAGGTGCATGCTTTTCTCTTTGTCAGTAGAGCTAAGCTCTTGCCCAGCTTGGACAGTACTCATTTACATCTGCCAAAGAATAAAGTGAAGATGGATTAAGAAAACTTTGTTGCAACTGAAAGTCACGACATTGACTCGATTGAGTTGGTGCGCACTGTGGTCATGTTCTCCAAGAAATAGTAAAAAAAGTTTGCATTATTATCGCAAAAAATGATCAAAGTTTGACCATCAACATCAAATGTCAAGGGTATGTACTAAAATGTGTATGCTTTTCTCTCTTTGTCGGCCTAGTTAAGCTCTTGCCCAGCTTGGACAGCCCTAATTTCCATCAATCGAGGAATAAAGTAAAGATGGATAAAGAAAGCTTTGTTGGAACCAAGAGACACGACATTGACTTGATTAAGCAGGTGAGCACCGTAGTTGTGTTCTCAAAGAAACAATAGAGAAAAATTTAAATTATTATCGCAAAAAATGATCGAAGTTTAAGCATCAACACCAAATGTCAAGGGTATGTACTAAAAGGTGCATGCTTTTCTCTTTGTCAGTAGAACTAAACTCTTGCCTAGCTTGGACAGTACTAATTTACATCTGCCAAAGAATAAAGTGAAGATGGATAAAGAAAACTTTGTTGTAACTGAAAGTCACGACATTGACTCGATTGAGCTGGTGAGCACTGTTGTCATGTTATCCAAGAAATAGTAAAAAAAGTTTGCATTATTATCGCAAAAAAAGATCAAAGTTTGACCATCAACATCAAATGTCAATGGTATGTACTAAAATGTGTATGCTTTTCTCTCTTTGTTGGCCTAGTTAAGCTCTTGTCCAGCTTGGACAGCGCTAATTTCCATCAATCGAGGAATAAAGTGAAGATGGATAAAGAAAGCTTTGTTGGAACCGAGAGACACGACATTCACTTGATTAAGCTGGTGAGCACCGTGGTTGTGTTCTCCAAGAAACAATAGAAAAATATTTGAATTATTATCGCAAAAATGGATCAAAGTCTAAGCATCAACACCAAATGTCAAGGGTATGTACTAAAAGGTGCATGCTTTTTTGTTTGTATGTAGAGCTAAACTCTTGCCCAGCTTGGACAATACTAATTTACATATGCCAAATAATAAAGTGAATATGGATAAAGAAAACTTTATTGCAACTGAAAGTCACAACATTGACTCGATTGAGCTGGTGAGCATTGTGGTTATGTTTTCCAAAAAATAGTAAAAAAAGTTTGCATTCTTATCGCAAAAAAAGGATCAAAGTTTGACCATTAACATTAAATGTCAATGGTATATACTAAAATGTGTATGTTTTTCTCTCTTTGCCGGCCTAGTTAAGCTCTTGTCTAGCTTGTACAGCGCTAATTTCCATCAATTAAGGAATAAAGTGAAGATGGATAAAGAAAGCTTTGTCAGAACTGAGAGACACGACATTGACTTGATTAAGCTGGTGAGCACCGTGGTTGTATTCTCAAAGAAACAATAGAAAAATATTTGAATTATTATCGCAAAAAATGATCAAGGTCTAAGCATCAACACCAAATGTCAAGGGTATATACTAAAAGGTGCATGCTTTTCTCTTTGTCAGTAGAGCTAAACTCTTGCCCAGCTTGGACAGTACTAATTTACATCTGCCAAAAAATAAATTGAAGATGGATAAAGAAAACTTTGTTGCAACTGAAAGTCGCGACATTGACTCGATTGAGCTCGCGAGCACTGTGGTCATGTTCTCCAAGAAATTGTAAAAAAGAATTTGCATTATTATCACAAAAAAGGATCAAAGTTCAAGCATTAACATCAAATGTCAATGATATGTACTAAAATGTGTATGCTTTTCTCTGTTTGTCAACTGAGCTAAGCTCTTGCTCAGCTTGGACAGCACTAATTTCCATCTGCAAAGGAATAAAGTGAACCAAGAGTCACGGCATATACCTCGATTGAGTTGTTGAGTGACCGTGGTCGTGTTCTATAATAAATAGTAGGAAAAATTTTGAATTATTACTGGAAAAAAATAAAGTTGGAACATCAATATCAAATGTTGTGAGTATGTACTAAAAGATGTGTGCATTTCTCTTTTTGTTGGCCGAGCTAAGCTTTTGCCCAGCTTGCAGAGTACCAATTCTTCTGCCAAAAGTGAAGATGGACAGAGAAAGCCTTGTTGAATTCGAGAGTCATGACATTGACTCGTTCAGCCGATGAGTGAGCATGAGGGGTCGTGGCCGTTGGTTGCTGAGGCACTTCTGTCACTCCTCATCGATCATCCACGCGTACCACAGTAAGACTTATGATGTTTACGCTGTACGCAAAAGCTCGGCCCCAACACGCCCACCACATCGTGCAGATACAAAGGCCAACAATGCCACTAACCTTTTCATTCACTCTCTGTGATCTTACCCCAGTCGCACGTAATTATTCTTAACTCGAGTATTTCATTACAATGTATGATTTGATTTCTCGTGGACACGCCCCATTTTTAAATCTGACGGGTTTGGAAGTAAAACGATGTATACGAGCTCACCACAGGCAACGTAACAACTGCAAGTCGAGATGGTGTCATCTTATTTGGGGGCCGAGTTCGTGTAAGATTTTCAGAGCAGCCGCTAATTTATCACAGAGAAAACAAGATATACGTTGTGGCAATCCTTCCATGACCCATGTGCATTGAACAAAACTTGCATTGAACAAAACTTTAAGTTCCAAAAGATTAGAGAAACTAATGTCTATTGAGCATTTAAAGATTAGCAAATGCAGTCTTCTACCCCGCCTGCAACGCAAGGTGGAGGGACAAAGGGAAAAGCTGGCAGCGATGCTTTCAACCACCGTATGACGATGAACGCACACAGCTGGGGCCAACCTTTTTTGGCCTTTTCTCCTGAGATGAAAGTGGAATTGCTTAGGTCACATGAATCCGAGTAACTTATACCATTTCACACTATGAAAGAATTGGATTTACTTAGTTGTTCTATTTTTTTTTAAAATATATTTCTTTTTCTTCAATGTTGTAAAATTAACGTGAAAATTGACAGGATCTTGCAATAAAGAATGCAAACGCCATTCTATCTCCAAGTCTTATTTCTGACAATTAATAGATTTTTCTATTTCTATTATTTGGATGAGTTTCTGAATAAAATTAATGTTTGATTACGACACAAAGCTTTTATTCTCGGAACATAAATTTATTTATAGACCTTCTTAAATATCTCCCTCCAAGAAGGTCGGTAGGGACCAGTAGGCGATTGGTGTCAAGAGTAAGCAATGAGTAAAATTTTTATTTCTTATTTTTTTCCAAAAATAGAAAAATAGAAAATTTCTACTTCTTATTTTCATTTAAAACCTACTTCTAAGCAAAAAAATTATCCCTAAAATTAAAAAAAAAAAAAATTACGTTACCAAACAGATTTTTGTTCCAAACTTGTTCTTAGGAACAAAAAAATTAATACAAAATTACTAGAGATATAAACTAGGAAAAATAAATGATATCGGACATTATGGTTTTGTCCGAGAGTTGGTACATATTCTACAAAGAGAGCCAGTAACAAATAATTCACTAATAATCGAAGAGTTAGAGCTATAATTGCTCATACACATGAGTGTTTCCCTTAGTTAGATTAAGTCCAAACCTACAATTTTTATAAATAAATAACTCACTTGGATGTAAAATTCACAATATATTAAATTCCATGTGTCTTGCTCCTATACCTGGCCGAAGAACAGACTCTTTCGCGCGTCCAAGAAAGAGTCGTCTGTTCAGATCGTTGTTAATCCTTTTTGGAGTCCGCTGCACGGATTTAAAAAGAGCTGCCCTTTTCTGTGTCTTTCTTGTGGGACTTTTACATTGAACAAGGTAGAGACGTTCACTTCTTGGTCAATTACTCAAACTAGGATAAAAGAAGTAACCAACGAATATCTCGTGCTGAACCTTGGATTTATATATATCCACTATAATCCAAGATTATTATTCCTAAAAAGCAACATCAGATTTTGAACAAATTAAAATTTTCCAACATATATGGATGTCGTAAATAACACAAACTCGAAACATGATTTAATAGATAACGATAATATATCATACATATGTGAATCATAATATCACAAGATATAGTCCTAAAAATTCTCATTAAGAAAGATTAAAAATGTCTTAGAAAACCAACCTATTAATCATATAGTAGATATTTTCATTGATTATAAGTGTCATTAAATACATTGCGTTATAAGTCTTGGAAATAAAATACACGAATTTTTTGTTAGTTAGATTAATCACAATATTCTGTCAGAATCAGAAAGTTTTCTCTTTTCTATTGTGCACGTAAGCACAATTTTTCATGTGGATATTCTTTTGATTGACAGAATGTTATGTTAACCATATTTAGAATATTGCATATATAGTTTTCATACTAGTTAAATAAAATCAATGATTAAGAGAACCGAGCAATAATCATTTTCAAGTTTATTTGAAAAAGCAATCACTGCCAATTTTGGGTAATATAGGTGCGACATTCACAAACATATTGTACCTCTGAAGAATTTTTGTTAGATGGTCAGATGCAACATCAAATTTTTTGTTCTAGTTTTAAAATTGACGAAAGAAGAACAAGATTTCATCCTCTACTATTGATCAAGGAGACTACTAATGAGATGAACGATCAAGAAATGAACTAAAACTCATACTTTGACGACCTTGCAGTTATCTTGCAAATCAATCAAATAAACTGTGTAATACTTACACCGAGTCAAAACCAAAGCTAACATGTACGCACAAAATTGCAGGAAATGGACATGCGTGCAAGACAATAAAAGGTATGCGAGTGTGAAGGTCAAGAAAATGGAAGAAGAATGTAAATTTAAAATTCAGAATAGAAGCGAAAATTCGAATTTGGCTATGCCCCTAATAGCCCTTATTGCAGAAAGATCAGTTGACATGCTTGATGATTTACAAATTTGATTTAATGGGATAGGAGCGCTAACTTCCTCCGTAGCCAAACCTCATCCACCGATGACTTCCTTGCTTCTGTCTGACCGCCACATTACTACGGTCTCTGACTCATCATCGCATGCTGATATGATGTCCGTCAGCCTTGAACGGTGGTCTAGTCTCACATCTGTTGAACCGATGCCATGCCCTTGGATAGTTCCAATTATCGAGATGGGGACATCGCCATCTAGTTTGAGGTTTTGGGGATTATAGGATTGGCGATCCGTCACAATCAGCCGAGAAATATCAGTGTGTTCTAGAAGTAACACCCGCAAAGACGATAATCCCGTAATGTTGCACTCCCCTCTCAAATTTCTGCAGCCCGAGAAATCTATCTCTTCTAAACTCTCTAGATTCTTAATGCCTCCAGGAAATTCTCTTATGTGAGTGCCAGCCATCTTTAGTTCTTTCAAGTTTTGTAAATCCTTGACAGAGGATGGTATTTCGTCAACTATTGTGCTTGAAAGATCCATGACTTGCAGCTTTTTGAGGTCTCCAATGGAATCCGGCAATTTCCACAAGCTCCTACTGTTTCTCAGAGATAGCGTCTGGAGATTCTCCAACAATCCGATAGAACAAGGGAGCTCACTCAGTTTAGTCTCGTTTAATGCCAGGTACGAAAGAGATTTCAAGTTACCAATTGAATTGGGTAGAGACAAGAATTCGCAGTTGCAAGCACTCAGAATTTTAAGCTTCCCATAGGAACCCTCTGCGATATCAATGGCTTTAATGGGAGTTCCATCGATGTATAGCTCTTTCAAAGCTTCCAAGGAACCTATATCTTTTGGCAGCTCTTGCACGAAGCTGCAGAACTTGATATTCAAAGAAACTAAGTTCCTTAGCTCGCTAATGGACCTCACAGCACACGTAGGTAATGTTGAACGTTCCAGGTTTAGTCTCTCTAAGGTCACAGCAGCATGGGAAAATGGAGATTCCATTAGCAAACGACAATCTTTTAGGATCAAAACTTTCAAGTTCTTGGCCCTCTGCAAAACAAGAGAATAATATAAGCTATTGTCAAACTGGATGCAAAAGAAAATGCACAGTTATGTCATCATACCATCATAATTGGTGTCCAGCACTGCCAATGGCTGGAGGTACTCCCAGACAAATCAAGAACGATCAATTTTGACATATCTAAAGCAAGTAGACTGGAGATATCGTTGCACCCTTGCCATTCAAGCCACTTTAACCTTCGAAGGTAAAAATCCTCTCTGGAGCTCTTTGCACTCTGCTTATATGCTTTGACAATAGCGTGGTTCATTTTAAGATACCTAAGCTTCGAGAACTCACAAAAGAATCTACGTTCAGGAAATAAATGGGGTTTGTCGAATGTGGCACTGAGGGCTTCACTTGCAGCGTCCTGCCAATCCTGGAAAAATGGCAAAATGAGAAAGTGAGATAGAAGTGCATTGACAATTATCCCTGAAAATAGAATAAGTATTCAAAAGAAGTACTTTAATTCAGACTACGAAAGAGACCTTCTTGTCTTCAAAATTTACCTTCCTTTCGTTCAATACTGGTTCGATATCCTCCTGATTCCATAACCTGCTCCGCTTGAAAGGTTCACTTGGATTTTCCTCCTTGACAATATCCCTCCCAAGGACTTTTAGTTGATTATTCATCCACAATTCATTGTTTTCTCTGGTTTTGACCAAAGACAAGTCGTGAAGCTCGTTGATTCCACTATAAGGATCATATTCACAAGCTTCCCACATGTAAGAGGGTATTGTTTTGTCCTTTCCCACAAAAAAACAAGCTACATCGAGAAATATCTCTTGGGCATTTTTTTCTAAATCTTCATATCTTCTCTTCAAAATTCGTTTTACTTCCGCAGTGTAAGGCTCTCGTTTCAATCTACCCATTGCCTCCTTCCAAAATTCTATGGGCTTTCCACGTAAAAATGAACCAACCACCTCAATAACCAGAGGAATTCCTCCAGCAGCCGATATAATTTCACATACCAAAGAGGAGAATTCCTTTTTAAGAGGTTTTTCTCTAAGCACACTACAAAATAGCTGAAAAGCATGGTCACTATTCATTTCTTTTAGCTTGTACTTTTCAACGGGGATGTCATCACACCTGTTAACAGTACTGCCGCTCGCAGAGGTCACATGCACCTGATTATGGTTGTCAACAAGATTACTTCTCTTAGATATCACAATGATTCTGCTTCCTGGACCAAACCAACTTAGATCTCCAGCTAGTGAATTGATTTGTTTAAAATCACTAACATCGTCAAGAATAATGAGAACTCTTAGATCTCCAAATTTGTACTTGATAAATTCGTTACCTTCAGCAGGAGATTTGAACGTGTATGCTCTCTTTTGGAGGCCACTAACTAAATCTTCTTGGAGAGACAGGAGTCTCGTTTGCTCAACCTCTTTAAGGAAACTCTTACCTTCGAAGAGATGATGGATTTTGTTGTAGACAACCGCGGCAAGAGTGGACTTACCAATTCCTGGAAGGCCCGATATCTCAACCACACGTTTTCCTGTCACCATTTGCCCTTTAATTACTTCTCCATTTTCATAGCCAACACCAAGTTTTCTCATCACCTCTTGCACAGGTTGATCCATCCCCACTAAATGTGCCGTCACATATAAGTCATCCTTCCTCAACAACCGGCGGACCGTGGAAACAACCTCATTTATAAGTTCACGCTGCCTGCCAAAGGGAAAAGAAGGAAAGAGTAAGATGTGAAAAGGAACAACTGCTCGGATAATACGCCAAGCAGAAGAACAGATGCATTAACTTTTTTCTTTTGTTGATTTCATACTCGATGACCACTGTTGGAAAAGTCGAAAGAAGCATAGAAATCTCGATTTCGTATTACCCGTGCTGGAATTTCTCCAATTCCCATCCTCGTTTGCTTGAAACACTGTGCAGAGCCTTCTTCCAGTTGTTTATAGTCGTTGACGTCACTCCATCGGCCTCATGGTCGCGGAAGGACTGCCGATAACTCTCCTTTTGTTCACCGACCACTGAAGGGGAGACGTCGTAGAAAATGGGCATGATTGTCCTGTCACACTCCACCATTTTCTCTACCTCCTTCAGACAACTCTTACTGGAAGCAAAATCTTTGGAGAAGATGGGAATGCAGATCTGCGTGTGCCCAATCACTTGTAAGATCTTAGGCATGATATGTTCTCCGATCTCGATCTCACGATGATCGATAAATGCAATGATCCCTGAATCAGCGAGGCCTTCGTAGAGAAATTCAACGAAGCCACCCCGAATATCTCCTCCTCTGAAACTGAGAAAGGCTTCGTAACGGCAAACATCGGGCCATTTAGTTGATGGAAGCCCCAAGTGGTTATTGCAGATATCCATGAGTGAGAAGCTCAAGAAAAGGCGTAAAGACCAGGTGATTTCCTCGGGCAGGGGGACAACTGGGAGATCGCTCGAGGAAGAGAAGAAGCTAAGGGTGCGTTTGTTTGTGTTTCTGTTTAAAAATTGTTCCAGGGAACAGAAATAGAGAAAAGTGTTTCTGTTCCGGGGAACAATTTTTGAACAAAAAGAGGCGTTTGGTAAACTTGTTCCGGGAATAAAAAATAAACAGAAACATGTTTGGTAAATTTGGATAATTTTTTTATTTCTTTTAATTTTTCTTATTTTTCATTTTTTTCTTTTTCTTTTTCCTTTTTTTCTTTTTGGCCGGCGACCGGCAGGCGAGGGTCGGCCTCGCCTTGATCCGGCGAGGCCGAGCTCTCCCAGCGACGGGCGAGGCGCGGCCTCGCTAGGCCACCGCCAGGCGACGCCAACTCGCCCAGATCTGGCGAGGCCAAGGCTCGCCGGCCGCTGGGCGAGCTCGACCTCACCGGATCTGGGCGAGATCGAGCTCGCCCAGGCCGGCGCGAGGTCAACCTCGCCAAGCTACGGTGAGCCTCGGCCTCGCCGGGGGACGGCGAGCCTCGGCCTCGCCAGGGGCCAGCGAGCCTCGCCATGGCTGGGCGAGGCCGCCGGCCCTCATCGGCCGGTCGCCGGCCATGGCCGAGGCCGGCGACCGGCCAAAAGAAAAAAGAACAAGAAAATAAGAGAAAAAAGAAATTAAAAAAAAAAAAAAGTGTTTCTCATTTGTGTTTCAGAAACAAGAAACACAAAATTTGTGTTTCTTGTTTCTGTTTCTTTTTTGTTCCTAGGAACAAAAGAACAAAAAAACAGAAAAAGTGTTTAAAAACAAAAAAAAAGAAATACAAACAAACGCGGCCTAACAGACCTGCTCCGGTCTAAGAAGCTTACGTACCAAAGCTATGGAATCTTTCAAAGACAAAACTAATTTTCTCGATCTCCTTGTAAAATAAGGAAAAGTTGCATTATAATTAAAAGAAAAGGAAATAAAAGAAAAGAAAAAAGAAAAATAATTAAAAACTCAATTTAAAAAAAGAAAAACGAAAATAAGAAAAGAAAAAATAAAAATGAAAGAAAAAGTTGTTTGGTGAAAGAAGATATGAAAAATATTTTCCCTACTTGAAAAGTGGAAAATATTTTTTTTTCATTAATGGAAAATATTTTCCTTAATCAATTTATTTTCCATAATCTGAATCTTGAAAAATTCAGAAAATATTTTTCTTGAAGTTATTTTTTGCGAAACAAACGAAATAATAACAAGTGATTTACCTCAAAGTCTCGTGTGCTAGAATTTCCTAACGTTTGTGACTTTTTATGGGATACCGTCAACAACTTGAATTTATTATAAATTATTTATCCTTAGTAACTTACGTTCATCATCGTACCATTGCTCCGTAGATCGTGAATATATCGTGTACAGTAATTTTACCCGAGCAACAGCAAGACTGAGAATCTGGTAATGAGTTATTTCTCTTGAATTTTCGTAAATGATTACATTTTTTTTTTTTTTTTTGGTGGAATTTGTCTTCTTAAGCTGGGATGGAACGACCGTTAAGGCAAACCCGAACGGTTCACTTGGCCATTCTCTGAGAAACCCAGGTAGAGTGAAAACTGGACGACGAAAGATTGAATTGAAGTCGGAAACTACTATGGCTGATTCCCGAAGCAGAAAACGGAGAGAAGTCGCGCCCAGTTTTGGCCGAGAAGGCGAGTCAAGAAAACAGGAGAAGCTAAAATCAGGGGCAGAATCGAGTGTTGCTGAATTATCTGACCTCGTCGAAGATAAACCAGCGAGGCTGAATCAAGATGATGTGATCCTGAGTTACATTGGATCGGATAGTCCCATTGGATTCGTTGGTTCCCTCTGTCGCTGCTTGGAAGCTGACGGAATTCGCGTTTTCAGAGTTGGCGACATCCCATCTATTCTACCCGAAGAGCTTCGGCTATCGGTCTCCAGCTCCAACATCTACATACCTATCTTTTCAACAGCCTATGCTAATAGCCCTCAGTGCCTTGAGACGCTCGCACTCATGGTAGAGCATTCGTCTAGATCAGGAGGGAAGAAAGAGATCCTGCCCGTTTTCTACCATGTGGAACGGTCTGATGTGCAGCTGGACCAAAAATCACGCTACAGAGACGTCCTGGACGAGCACAAGCAGGAATTTGGGGGAGAGAAAGTCAAGCTGTGGGAGAAGGCTCTTGTGGGGGCTGGTAAAATCAAGGGATGGGAACGAAGCTCATATAAAATGTATGTTGCATTAAATCTGTCTTCTTTTCTTGTAGGTTTCTTCTGATTTATTTGCTCAATCGACGGAGGTAATGTCGAGAATGTCAGGAAAGGAAGCCCAACGACATTTTCCCAGCAAAAAAAAAGCAAATATTGGTTGACTCTGGTGCATTCTAAATTGTTTTGCTCGCTTGCTTGGGTTTATGATTGTTACCGAGCCTGTTTCAAAGTTTTATGGGGACTAAACTAGAGAAAAAAAGAGGAAATTATTGATGGGAATTAACTGGGTTAACATTTTCAATTCCCTCTTCTTCCTTTTTCAGGCCAAATCTTTCTCTCGAATTGACCCTGTTTACACTACATATCTGAGTTTGGCTCAGTGAACTATCTTTAAAACTTCATTCTGTTCAGCCACATAATCGTGTAATTTTTCACTCGATGGCAAACTGTGAGAATATAATCCATTGTTTGGACCAAATACTTGCTGCAATAGCATTATGCAACGTTCACACAATTACTACACATCAGTGTGTATGTTTATATCTTTACATCAGGTAAATTATGTTCTGCATAAAGTTTCAGTGATCTTTTAGCTCATTGATTGCCATTTCATTATGTAGTGCGTTGGGTTAACATTTTTATGAGCCATTTGAAGTTTCAGTGATCTTTTAATGGTTTGGAACTGAGATTTTTTCTGCCTTGGCAGTGAAAAGGAACTTATCACAGCCATCGTTGGAGAAATTTTGTTTAAGTTGATGATAGCACACAATCATGTGTCTGAGGATCTATCCACTGGTGATAATCCCATGTTATCTGACAGGACCTCGGTATATTTCTTCGCTCACATTCTCTTCTCGTCTCGAGTACTCTCTCCTAAAGACTGTAACTGTTGATGAAGCTAGTTTCAGCTCGAGTGTGTTTTACATCAAATAGATAAAAAGTCTAATTACCACGAAATATTTTTACGTCATTTTTACAGTCGTTGTAAAGTTAGAATATGATATAAAAAGGAAGGCAAACACATGAACTGAGCCTCCAAGATAATGCAAGTCATCGTCTTAACTCTGAAGTAGCTTGCATATACTTCAATTTTTTCAGTAGCTAATTACCCTTGATTTTAGCCATTATGGATCTTGAACATCTAAATGAGATCTCATGGTAAACTCCTGCTTAATTTATCACTGTGGCAACTCAGAGATGCTCTCTGATAAGGCTGGTCATCACCTTTCTGTGCTTCCTTTTGCAAAGGACAAGAAACGGGTGTGTGTTAAGCCAGATTAGGCTTTTTTTATGTTTAGTAAGCCAGTTTGCTTACTAGATTTTTCCATAATAGAGACAGCGCATAACTTTAGCTTAAATGAGATGCATGTAGTGAATGATTGTGTGGAGGAACTTCAGAGGAGTTTATCTTCAACAACCTGTCTTCTGTGTCAGCTAAATATTAGTTACAACATCTCAACTAGCAAGGCATATAATTGATTGGCAGGCACAATCAAAGCACATGTCTCAGAGAATGGCATTATCATCTGGAACTTACAGTGCCACATCTGTATATTTCTTCATTTCTCCTCTTATCTAACATTCTCCTAAACTTAAGTACCTTTATAGGAGCTTGAAGACAGTGAAGAATCGAAAATAATGGAATTATTGGAACTGGAAGTAAGCGATGTACGAATTGTTGGAATCCATGGGAGAGATGGCATTGGAAAGACTGCTCTTGCCAAGATCATATATGATAAAATATCCCTTCGCTTTGATGCTTGCAGTTTTCTTGCTGAGATTTAAGAAACAACACGGCAACCTGGAGGTGTTCACTATCTTCAAACCAAGTTGATCTATAATATTTTAAAAAGAGAGCATGAGGTTGCTTCTGCTTTCGAAGGAGTACAATTTTTCAAAGAGATATTTAGGAGTATGAAAGTTCTTATTGTTCTTGATGATGTGGAGAAGGCATCCCTCCTCAAGGAGTTTGTAGGAGCTGAGCTTGATTGGTTTGGCTGTGGAAGTAGAGTAATTGTCACCTCAAAAGAAAGCAGAGTTCTTCAAGGGTTTGTTGCTCGAGGGTTGGCTCATACTTACAATGTTAATCCGATGGATGGT
The DNA here is from genome assembly GCA_017140475.1 of Eucalyptus fibrosa. Classification (NCBI taxonomy): domain Eukaryota; kingdom Viridiplantae; phylum Streptophyta; class Magnoliopsida; order Myrtales; family Myrtaceae; genus Eucalyptus; species Eucalyptus fibrosa. The sequence continues at coordinate 11,270,813 of CM029511.1, forward strand.
AATCGAGCTTTCAACTTTTTCTGGCAGTATGCTGCAACTGGAAAGAGCGATGAACTACGATCTTATGTTAAAATTGCAATTGAAATAGTGAAGGCTGCGATGGGACTTCCACTACTTGTCAAAGTTTTTGGTTCTTTTTTGCAATATAAAGGACTGGAAGAATGGATTAAATTCAAAGATCTCATGCAACAATTTCAGGAAGATTACCAGAAGATTCTGAGTATAATTTATGATACTTTAGGTAAAGGTCTAAAGCTGATGTATCTTAATCTTGCAAGTTTTCCCCCGGATGTGGATTGTCGGATTGCCTCACTCGTGTGGTGTCAGCTTCCTCGTCCTCCTCGTCCTCCTCGTCCTTCTCATCCTCATCTTCCTCATCCGATCATTCAGCCTCATCATTTTAATCATCCTGTCAGTGTCCTTTGTCAAATGTCCCTAATAGAAATCGACGAGAATAAGTTAGGCATGCACAGCATGCTCAGGTGCCTTGCCAGGGAGATTGTCCACGAACGTTTCCACGATCCAGGAACAGGTGCTGAATTGTACGGTCCTGCCATAGCCCAGGACAGGAAGAAGGGGAAAAGGGTACGTTGGGGGAAAAAAAGTAGCATTTGAGCTTCTATATGTTTTTCGATTTTCTTTACCTCATGGGAGTTTAGGCATCCATAGTAACTATTTCATTGTCTGATGACTTTCACGTTTCTTTTGTTGACTTTTTTGGTCCTTCATACAGAAAAGAGACCACCTGGAAACTAAAGAGGCAGGCTGTGAGATCCTGCCGAGCACGACTTTTCTCAGCTTGGGTCGTGCCAATATTGGTAGACAATTTGCAGGTGCCTTGTTGAACGTTCGGTGGCTTCAGTGGCAAGGGTGCCCTCAAGATGCGATCAGCATGCATTTAGAGAAAAATGAGAACCTAGTCATTCTTGATCTTTCCTGGAGTAAGGTTACAGAGTCCTGGGGAGGTTGGAATAGAATAAAGGTGGGTTTATAGCTCATTTGTTGTTGTCTTCGTGTTTGCCCTTAAGTACATTGAGAGTTCTACGTCATATGAACTTTTTTCCCCTGTTTTGCAGATGGAGTGTTTGAAAGTCTTGAATCTTAAAGGTTGTACGGACCTATTAGTTACCCCCAGCTTCTCTTGTTGCCCAAATTTGGAGATACTGATCCTTAAGCGATGTTCTCGATTGGTTCATTTAGATTCTTCAATTAATGATTTGAAGTCCTTGGTTACCTTGAATTTGAAGTTTTGCTCTGAACTTAGCATGTTGCCAGTGAAAATGGATGGGCTGAATGCTTTGGAAGAGCTCCTGATTGATGGCACTTCTGTACGAGAACTTCCTACATCGATAGGCAAATTGGTTCGACTGCAAATTCTTAGTGCCACTAATTGCTTGTCATTGGTTCGTTTTCCTGGTTCATTTTGTGAACTTAAAGCTCTTTCAGAGCTAGCCTTGGATAACGCGAAAATTCTTGAACTCCCCGAGTCAATAGGAGACTTGGGATATCTTAGACGCTTGTCTTTGAAGGACTGTCGTGGGCTTGGAAAGCTTCCGGAATCCATTGGCAAATTGGGGCACTCATTAGAAAAGTTGGATATTTCAGGTACGGGTGTTTCGAGTTTGCCCGATTCAACTAAAAACCTGCGGAGATTGAAAGTGTTGAAAATGGATTCTTGTTTCATAAGAGAATTTCCTCTTTATATTGGAAAGTTGATTTCCCTGGAAGAAGTACATGCCTCCTGGTGCAGGAGTTTGGAGGGAATCTTTTCAAGTGATATTGTGCGCCTACATTCTCTCAGAGAACTGAGGCTTCGAGGTACTCGTATATCGAGCCTTCCATCAGAAATACAGTTCTTGCCAAGACTTCAGACTCTGGATTTGCTACACTGCGACTTTCTCAAAGAGTTGCCTACGCTTCCCCGTAACCTAACGAGCCTTGATGTCGATCACGACTTGAAGCAAAAAATGTTAGAATCTTCAAATTTCAGCCGTTGGTGGCATTTATTGCAATAAGTAATACAGTGTTAGTTTGGATCAGATTGTTTGAGTGTTGTCATTTGATGTGGTTCGTAGGGTTGGTTACATTATGCTCCTGGCAATTATAGAATTGTGTCAACCTACTCTTCTCAATTGAATATGTTCCTGCTTGCTTAAATTTCTAGTATTCATTTCAATGTGGTGTATATGCATTGATTTAACATAGTCATGAATTTTTATGACTATCGGTAATATTTTCATAGCAGCTACGATAATCTAACAATACATATGCATTGAATAAGAGAAAACACTCATGTCATTGCAAATTAACCATAGAGGAATGCTTTGTGCCGTTGGAAATTAGCTGTATTGTAATTTGTATATATTAGGCGTAAATTACTTTCCCAAACTATGACTGCGTTGCACAATAGCACTGATTTTTAGAAGTTACATATTATCCTCTTGGGCTTTGATTTTTGTTTTTGTCACTATTTTTTTCCCTCTGCATCGCAAATTAAACGTCCCTGAATAGGGACTTGCTCATTTTTCTTGACTAGAATAATCTCTACTACATGGTGAATGAAGTTAAGAAAATAGAAATGATGTATGACTAATGAAGTTAACAATGATACGGTTGAGTTTGTAAAGAAAAATAATTTAATCCATACTCAATTAACAAACTTAACGGAGATGTAGATTAAAAAAATTAGCCATTGCAGAAAAAATCAAAATTCAAAATTAACCCGTAATTTTTCAGAGCTCGGGATTTATTGTGCAACGGTATCAGAGCTCCGATTCATTTTCAAATTCGGGAGCTATTGTTAAATAATGCCTAATTATCCCCAATATTATGATTGTTTGGGCCACCAGAAACGGTTCACCTGTACAGTTGTCAGATTGTCCATAATACTCTTGGGATCATCATCAAGATGAAAAGTACAAAAATCCAAATGGGTTGGATCTATAAACCTATTAAACAATAAAGTCAGCGGTAGTTATCTATCAGAATACTTACCATTAAAGCACTTGTACATTCAACAGTTCAAATTTTAGATCAGTTGACAATTATCTCTGTTTTATCTATAAAATAGATGAGCTATATTGAGTTCAAACTTATTTTGGTTTCAGCTTTGTATCTTTTCTTGAGCTGCCCATCAACAATTGTTGCAATCTTCGGTATGGAAAAATTATGTCGCTGGAAATTAACTGTAGAAATTATGTTTTACATCGTTGAAAATTAGTCGTATTGTACGTATTAGTTGCTGAAGAAAGCAATTAAACTTGTGAATGATCAGCATTTTCATAATGAAATATTTCATTTATAAATCTTTTGTGTTTGAAGCCCCAACTGGGACTACACATCCAAGTCACACTAACTGCATGTTCTTTTATAGGCAGCTCAACTGTTGGAGTGTAGATCATCAGCGTGTTTGTTTTTGGTCAAAGTTTCAATTTGAACTATGGGTGATGGATTCCCGGATGGTTCTCAACCTAGTGATGCCAGACTTTCTAGAGTGAATATTGGCCTAAAAGATAAAAACCTGCCCAAACTTATAAACCACATTACATCTCAGCATCAGAGGGTTGGTCTTGCTTCCTTTAGCGGGTGAAAAAAACCTCGCACAAATCTTGTCTACTCCTAGGACCGCATGAGGTTATAAACCATTACTAGGTAGTTTAGTGTAGGAATTAGGATACGAATTTTAGAGGAAATAACATAATCGGCATCAAGATTTGTTTGGGTTTAAGGTAATTAATTTGGGGGAAGAAATGAATTTAAGGTAAATTAGTTATAATTTCCATAAAAGCATATGCCGTTCGATTTAACTTGACATAGGAAATGAAGTTTTCTATGTAGTACGTCACTCACAATATTGCATTTTGCACTCCGGCCACCAAAAAGTTAAAAAATCACATTTTGCATTTTGATTCATGATTGGGCGTCTTTTGTCCTGAATATCTGCTTATGCTCAGAAACGTACATGCAGGGCATGGTTAAAGTTATGGGTTGAATACTTGATTCATTTCCTTCAATTGGGTTGCACCAATTTTGATGTTGGAGAAAACATCTTCTCGGATCATCCAATATATATCTTGCTAATGCTTCAATAAGTTATAAGAATCCCATTCAATGTATAAGTATCGACTGAGACAGGATAAGTAATGGTGTAAATTCTTCAATGATTTCTCACTATCTAATTATTTTCCTTTTTACTTTTTGGACGTAACAAATAGATGATATCATTGGTCATTGAATGCAGCTCACTGGTGTGGTTAGAGATAGACCATCTTCATTCCGACCAAGGAACCTCATGAAGTCACATTTTCATTAACTAACACATTCTTTTGAAATCTTGACGGAAGTTCATTTTTTTGTCGTTTGGCTAGAGCAACGATAACTTCATGTGGAGGACCGGATTCCATATGGATAGCTAGGTAAAACAAAAGTCACATACCAACCAAAGTCATTCATATCTATTTCCACAAAGCTTTAAACTAATGGCATGTAATGGATCATATTTGACTCCATCAAGACAATTGAAATCCAATAGTACATGTTTCTAGACGGTTCATTCAAGGACACACCAAAAACACCTTCCTTTGGCTTTGGTTCTTGTCATGACCTACCCCTCAGGAGAGAGAATAGGTTTAGTGAGATTATCTAAAAGACGGGCCCAAGGCCATAATTAGGAGCGAGCTCTCCCAAATCCATATCTTGTGCGATATTAATGTGTTCGTAAAAATGTTTCAATGATGAGTCACTACTCACCTATTGAGGTAGGCTTAAAAACTAAGTGAAGCATGTGAGTGTACCTCACTTTCTATACAATCAGAGAGTTTGAGATTAAGGACTTGATTACACTAATAAACAATCAGTACCATTTGGGTACCTAATCTTATGTCTTTCAAAAAGATTTTTTGTTAAGTAGTCTAGATTGATTTTGTACCTATCTACTAGTATGTGAAGTGACCATGTGAGTGCGCAATTATTAACATAATAATCAATAACTAAAGTGACATTGAAAAAAATACTTTAGGAGAGCAATAATCTAGCATTGTCAAATAAGGAGCATGCCGCCTCTAACTAAGCTAAATGGAAACCATAATTAACATAAGAAAAGTGTGTAATCAAGGGCATTTGTCTCTAAGGACAATTTGGCACAATTTTAGATACAAAAGGATCCCCTTTTTAAGAGAAGATCATCCAAAAACCATTTTAAAGCTTTTTGGGGAATTCTAAATTTTTTGGAATTTTTTATTTTCAAAAAAAATTTATGAATTTTTTAGTTTTCCAAAATTTTAAAATTTTTTGATTTTTTTTTTTGTATTTTTATGCAGTTATTGAATTTTTAAAATTTCTATGAATTATATTTAATACCTTATAAATTTTTCTTTTTTTAATTTTTTTAATGATTTTTATTAATTAATTAATGTTTTAAGAATTTTCATGATTTTCTTTTTATGAGTTTTAATATTGTTAAAAAAGAATTCGGACCAGGTCTCTTGGGTCCGACCCAAACCCTCTAGGTCCGTGTTGGGTCAAGAAATCGGACCGGCCCTGAGGCTCGGCCCGAATAAACCTATTTCGCCAGACCAAATATACCCGGCCCGGCCACCTCTTCTAATTGCACAGCAATTTAAGCCCAAGTTTTCTGAAGCCAGACTAAAGCAAATCAGGCCCGAAGATCAACAGTCCAAATATAGCTCGAAATCGACCCGAACTTAACAAATTCTAAATAAGCCAAAAACCAATTTTAAAACCCATGAAAACAGAGACGGACCTAAACCCACTAAACCAACTTAAGCCCAACCTAATACTCATCCTTCACTCGGACACGTCGGACAACGCGTGTCGAGAAATCCGACACGTGGTCAACTTTTCTCGACACGTTTCGACACGCGTGTCCGAGAGAGATTGTTGAAGAAGACCATGGTGGGTAGAGAGGTGAGGTCGAGGAAGAGGCCGAGGAAGCGGAGGTGAGGCCGCGACCGCGAGAGGAACAGCATAAACTGAGCGATGGAGGGCCGGCGGCGAGGGCCTCGCCGCGAGGCTGTAGCTACTGCGAAGGAGGAAGGGTGGAGGCGACAGCGATGAGGCGACCGAAAGAGTTGAGAAGATCGTGAGGAAGAAACTGAGGGGGCGGGGAGAAGGTGGTGGCGTGGGGGAGGGGGAGGGGGGGAGAGAGAGAGCATGGGAAGAACGGGGATGGAGGGGATTGATGGGGGCAGCTCACGGGAAGCAGGTGGTGGTGTGGGGGAAAGGGAGGGGAAGGGGGAGAGGAGAGAGGAGAGAAGGGAAGAAACCGAGGGGGATGGGGCGATTGATGGGGGCGCAGGTGATGGGGGACGCAGGGAGCAGGTGGTGGCGTAGGGGGAAAGGGAGGGAGAGAGAGAGAGAGAGAGAGAGAGAGGAGAGAAGGGGAAGAGATTGAGGGGGCTAGGGGTGATTGATGGGGGCGTAGGGAGCAAGTGGGCGTAGGGGGAAGGGGAGGGGGAGAGAGAGAGTGGGGGTAGATCGCAGAAATCGAAGGGGAGGATTTTGGGGGTGGTGGCGTGGGAAAAGAGGGGGAGAGAGAAACGAGGAAAGAGGATTTGAGGGGAATAAATTTTGTTAAAATAAAAAATATATTTTTAAATATGCACACATATTAATTATGAATATGTTTTTTTTAATTTTTTTATGAATAGATTTATTAATATTATTAGTGTAAATTTATTATAAGTTCTTATTTATTCACAAAATTAATTAAAAATAAAAATATTTATTTAATATATAACGTGTCGGAACGTGTCGGAATTCTCTACTTTTTAAGAAATGACGTATCGCGTGTCGTGTCGTGTCGTGTCACGTGTCGCGTGTCGCGTGTCCGTGCTACATAGATGGCCATGAGCCGGCTCGTATCCGCCCTTGGCTCAATCAAAGGACTGTCCGTCGGGATGCACACACGACACGCAAAAGAAACAGCGCAAGACTCCACAGATGACAATGAAAGTCCACAAACATGTCAAATAACCAACAAACACTTAGAACCAGACCAAAATCCCAGAAACCCTACATAACTAGGTTCAAGCATTTTCACAAATAAGTGACGGGCGTCGAGTGAAGGGAGACTATTGAATTAATTGGGAGTCAAACCGCGCCGAGATGCTTAGCAATCGATAAGCAGAGATCGAAATGCAGCTTAGCACAACATAGATGGGGGTTGGGACTCGCATGAATCGTACCACGACGAAGCCTAGTCCGACGAGCCGAAACAGGGCAAACGGGGACTGTTGGTGGTGCTCTCTACCCGGCTCGGCGGCGGTGAATGGTGGGCGAGATCCATAGATCGGGCCACGTCCGTTCGCCTCGTGCGCCTCCGAGCTGGGATCCTCGAGGAATCGACCCAAATCGGAAATATAAGAAAAAAAGAGTAGCCGGGTCTTACCACTTTTTCGAGGCGGAGGAGGGGTAGAAGTTGGCCGGGACTCGGCGCGGCCACCACCAGAAGTTGGCCGGGACTCTAGTTCTCCCTTTCTTTCACTCACGGCTCTCTCTCTCTCTCTCTCTCTCTCTCTCTCAAGCCTCGTGTCCAACGCCAGCCGTTGCTGGCCAGCCCGTCCTGACTGCGTTGCGCGCGACGCTCCTCGTTGTCCTTTGGCGTACGCTGTCCTTCTTTGCGTCGTCCTTCTGCCCTTTTCACCGAGCTACCATACAAGCCGAGCAGGGAAGAGAGAAGGAGAAGAAGAGAAGGGGGCCGGGCTGGCAAATGGGATAGGTGGGCCGGCCCGCGGGGGGAAGAATGAGGGAAAGATGAAAAAGGAAGAGGGGGGCGGGCCAGCCCAGGTCCGGCCCTCTCTGCTTTTTTTCTTTTTTAAATAATTTTTTTTAAAAATCAAAGCTTTAATTGATACTATTTATGCATTGTAGTTGAATGAAAGTTATTTTTGCTAGGGGTTAAAATCAATCCCTAATTTTCTATGTAATTTAAAACATAAATGAATAGTATCAATAATCCTCTTCATCTAATTCCAAGTTTCACGTATATCTTGAAGGTACACAATCAACCTCGTGTGTGAGGCGTGGCTAGAGGTGTTAAATGGGTTGTGTAACCCATTTATGGACCCATTTAAACATAAATGGGTTGTTAATGGGCCGGCCTCATTTCTTAAGATACCCTGATGGGTTTTAAAAAAAAAGAACTAAAATAAATGGGTCTTAAATGGGTACCCATTTAAGACCCATTTACAAAACTCATTGGTCTGAAGATGGGTTCAACCCACGTCCCGCGATCTGATTCTCCACTCTACGTCTACGGTCTACCCTACCCGGCTACCCCTTTTCGCTTCCACGAACCCATCGTCGCCTCATCGCCGCTTGCCACCGCCCATCGTCGAGCACAAGCTCCGCACCGTCGGTAATCTCTCCAGTCCCTTCGTTTCCTCTACTCGAATCTGGAGCTGTTCCTTGCGTTGCGCCGGAGCCGGATTCGTTTTGCTCTCTTCTGTTTTTCCGATTTCTTCTTCTCTTTTGATGAATTCTTCTAGGGGGTGGGATTCGCAGGTTCTCTGTGGCTGAGCGGGATCGCGGGCTCGACCGCCTACAACTGATCGCAGCCCAACATGAAGACCAGCGTCAAGATCATTCACGCCAGGTACATATTCCCTTAAGCAGGACAGGGACTTAATTCCTTCTATATTAATCTGTCTTCCTGTACTCCTTTTAAGTACATGGCGGTTGGTTGTGTAGGGTTGCTTTAGATAGGGTGTATGAGAAACTTTTGACGATTAGTCAAGCAAAAGTAATAAATCATTGAGAATTTTCCTGTCGTTGAGATGGAAAAATAATGGGTCATGGGTGAATGACGCAAAGATTGGGATGGTGAATTATGCAGTGAGGCGTGTGGCATCTTGGGATTTGTGGCATCCGGTTATTAATATGCACGAACAAGGTAGAAAGCTAGAAGAAGAGGACAATGGGTTTGGGGGATTGGGGCTGGTGGCAGGGAATAAGATTGGATCACGGCAAAGATGGTGATGATGGGCTGGAATTAAATTTGTTCAGAAATGACTTGTAATGCAGTATTGATAAGATTTGACAAGTTCACATGTAGACGTAATGTGCGGCCACGATAAATTGCCATTGTGTGGGAAGGCATGGGTTGAAGGAGCAACTATTGCAAATATTGAAATTTAAAGTATTTGAGGTCATCATTATGTGAGGAGAGGTGAAAATAGGGAATACTTCCATAGAATGTATCCTCAAGAATGATAACTGATTGAGGATTTTGTTTTATTCCATGTCTAGTGCATTTAGTCTAAATATTTGGTCTTTCTTTGTCCCTGGAAACTTTCGGATTATCCTTTTTGTGAAGCTCCTGCTAGGCGCTAGGTCATGAATATTTTGATCAATGCTCAAGCTACGCATTAAGGAATATCTTGACTACCTCACAAAAGGTTTTGTTGGGACTTGATGGTAGAAGCTGGTCATTGCAGCTCACTGTTATTGCTTTAATGGTGTAATTTAGTTTGTATATTGTAAAGGGAAAAATTGTATTGTATTGATCAATAAAATTCTATATATACATTAAGTAATCAGCAACAATATATACCCTAAAGCCCTGAAGAGCACTTTACCCTTTTATACCTCTAACAGACCACTTTGCCCTTTTATACCTCTAACATAAATTGTGATTATTTGAAATGGCTGTTTTGTTGGACTCTCTTTGGTAACCTTCTTTTTTATCTTGTCTTGTCCATTATATATCATTTTTTGCACATGTTTTGGTTCATCTTTGCCTTCTTAATTAGAAATTACCATGAGATCTCTGTCTTTGGCTAATAATACTCTCAAACAAGGCAATGTTCCCTACTTTGTTGGTTCTTTCTTTTGAATTTTCTTTTTCCCTTATTTTTCTGCAGATAGAACCGATCGCAAGTGGGAAATCTGCCTCCTGGTTTTGATCCGAGTACTTGCTGCAATGTATGAGTCTTTGTCTAGACTGTCTTCCGTACTTTTATTTACATTTCTCTGTTTCAATCGCCTGTTTATTGGTTATCATATTTCTTTGGTTGCCTCAAATTGAGTAGCTATGTAAGGCTCAGATTACAATGGATAATTGCTCATATATGCCCATTGAGTTGGAAATGGTCTAACAGTGACACTTTTACTTGAAGATGCACCGAAATATTTCTTATGGGTTTTCTCTCATCTTTGTTTGAATATAACTCAGGATGCTAGGAGTTTGTTATTTGTTAAATTCTTGAGTTAGAAACTTATTGTTTTTGGCATTCGTTGTATAATGCAACTATGTGGGCAACATCCATACTCAGGTGATGGAACCACTTCTTCAAGAGGTTTTTGCTAGTACAGGTCCCGTTGAGGGCTGCAAACTCATTACATATGTAAGTGGGTGAGCTACTTATCCTATTCTCCATCTTGTTGAAATTTGTCTATTATCTTGATGTTAGAAGTAGTTGGCGATTGGTTGGTAGGGTTGGTCTGCTCTGCCGTGACTTGATAGATTTGGGGTAATCCTATCATCTAGTAATTATCTTGGAACTTTAATCTTGTTCGAGGCTTACAATGCACCATTTTCTGCGATGTTTTTCTCATTATCTGCCTGTGAGCAGAGGTGATCTTTGTTATAAAATTGTCTGGATATCTCTACTACTTTGTGAGGTCAAGTACTGCAGTTGAACTTCATTTTTTATTTCCCTTACGCGCAGTTCGCTCTACCGCTGGTGGTGACCGCTTTGTGAGTTACTTGTCCAAGGACAAGATTGGCGCGAGCAAGCTTGGCGCCAGGGAGGGAGAGCCGGATCCAGTGGAGTTGCAGCGGGTGGTATCTTCCGAATAGAGAATTGTTGCGGTTCCTCAAGCTTAGGCCCAGAAAGTTCTAAAAGAAGGTAAGGATGAATTTGATGACTCCTGCGATTTTTCAATGTTCTAGTGAACAGAAGTTGCTCTTTCGACATCATATTCCCCCACTCTGTCATTAGAGCTTCTTTTCAGCATCTCATTCTTTACCCTTTATGTTAAATTCATAACATGTAATCCTGAACCTGTTCTAATTTATGTTTTCTCCAACTAATTAGTTGACATGTCAAGAGATAACGGGGATCGAGAAGAATATTCAACTACGGAACAATTCGAGAGACATAGAGTTGCATCCTTCGTTCATGAGGATGATGAAGATAACTCTACTTGCTCTAAGCGTTCAAGAAAATGCACTTCGATTGTATGGTCTGAATTTGAAAAGTTCATAGATGGTGATGGCATGAAGAAGGCTAAATGTAAGTGGTGCGAAGTAACTTATACGGCTAGCCATGGGACAAAAAACTTGTTGCGTCATTTAGATATTTGTCCCAACCGAGAGGTTAATGTTGATGGTTCCGTAGTACAATTTGACCAAGGTGTGTTTAGAGATATGCTAGCAAGAGCAATAATCAAACACAATTATACATACTCTTTTGTGGAGCATGAGGCTACTAGAGAGTTGTTTAGTTACCTCAACCCTAATGTAAAGCATATCTCAAGGTTTACAGCAAGAAATGATGTGGTAAAAGTTCATGAAAAAGAGAAGGGAATTTTGAAATCCAAATTATTGTCTCTTTCGAGCCGAATATGTTTGACTTCTGATCTATGGACTTCTGTTACTACGGATCATTATATGACTGTCACTGCTCATTATATTGATGAGGATTGGGAATTGCATTCAAAAGTCTTGTGTTTCTCTTATGTGCCACCCCCATATAGTGGTCCCGTACTTTTAGAAAAATTGCTGACTTTGTTAAGAGAATGGGGGTATTGAGAGAAAGATTTTCAGCATTACTTTAGATAATGCATCATATAATGACAGTATGGTTGATATTTGGAGATATACACCTTCTACGAGATCCTCTTTGTTATGTGATGGACAGTTTTTTCATGTGCGTTGTGGTGCACATGTTTTGAATCTTATTGTACAGGAAGGTTTAAAGGTTATTGATGGATCTTTACATAATATTAGAGAAGCTGTCAAGTATGCGAGGGCCACACAAGGGAGGAAAGTAAAATTTGCTGAATGTATATCGCAGTCGTGCTTAAAGACCAACAAAAAGGTACGCCAAGATGTGGCTACGAGATGGAATTCTACATACCTAATGCTTGAGGGTGCCATTTTCTTTGAATGTGCATTTTCACATTTGAAGTTGATTGACCATAACTTTGTTACATGTCCATCTTCTGAAGATTGGGTTAGAGGAAAGAAAATTGCTTTCTTGTTGAAACCCTTTTATGATATTTCTACTCTGTTCTCTGGAGTTAGATATCCCACGGCGAATTTATATTTTTATGGAGTATGGCAGATTCAGCTTCATTTAATACAGGCAAGGGATATTGAGGATGAGGCTATTAGTTCTATGGCTAAGGCAATGCTCAAAAAGTTTGAAAAATATTGGAAGTGTTATAGTGTTGTCTTATCATTTGCTGTTATATTAGATCCTCGTTATAAGTTACACTTGTTAGAGTTTTGCTACTCAAAGTTGGACATGGATGATCATGTGGAATTTGTACGGGGCATTCGAGAAAAACTCTATACACTTTTTGATGAATATGTGACATCTATGTCTAGAGATGATCGCTTTACTTCTTCAACTACTCAAGGTAACATTTCAGTTGAGGGCATCGATGAAAACATTGGGGATGACATTGATGAGTATGATGCATTTGAGAGCGAACACTTTGGATCACAATCTAGTAAGTCGCAATTGGATTTGTATTTGGAAGAGAATAGGCTTGATAGAAAGAAGTTCCCGGATCTCAATGTCCTTGATTATTGGAAGACTCATTCTCATCGGTATCCTGAGTTATCCCTCATGGCACGTGATATATTGAGCATTCCTATCACTACTGTTGCCTCAAAATCAGCCTTTAGCATTAGAGGACGCATTTTAAATAAATATCGTAGTTTCCTTTCCCCTAAAAGCGTAGAGGCTGAGATGTGCACTAGAAATTGGTTATTTGGAGTTTTGCTTGAGGAAGATTTGGATGAGGAGTCTCTCATCATTGACTTTCAAGACTATTTGCATTAGGTACTTTTTTTTCATCTCATTCTTTTCGTTTGCTCAAATGATTTAATACACTTGTCTTCATAATGATGGACTCCAGGTCTACATACCATCCCGCCTTAAAACATGTTGTTTGTTTTTATGAATTCGAATGTGCTCTTGTGCTCCTGAATTAGGCTTGCTTGTCCTTTGCATTCTCCCATCAGCAAATAGGGAGAAGGGCAAAAGTAGAAAAAATGGGCATATCGAGTTGGCTTGATGTATTTATGGTTTTCCTGTTGGGGTTGAGCAAATGTTATGTTTAAATTATATGTGCTATGTAGATTCTGGCTTAATGGATGTCCACGGTTACGTGTACACTTTCTCACGGTGGCTTGCTAAAGCTGTCGAGTGTGCTCTGTTAATATGTTCAATAGCTTTCTTCCTTATCCCCAGAAATGGTTTGTTCTTTTTGTACAACTTACTATGAACAATTCTTCTTTTGCATTGTCTATTTGGTTATTCCATCTGATTCTTGCGTATTTTCATTTAAGTACTTGTTAATGTTGGTGGAAAACAGATGGGCCACGTGGAACTCCGGGATGTTAATCGTAAAGAAGAGTTTGTGAGGAGGATTGAAGAAGCTGCAAGAAGTAATCTAATCCTGATTTTCAGCTAACTAATAGTGAAGCAGCACATATAATGATGTATTCTTGGTATACGTTTGTGGCCTCTATAGGACTGGGAAGCTACAGTTCCATGCAAGTGATGATGAGATTGTGCAACAACGTGACAAAGTAATGAGGACATTAACTTTTATAGTTCTAAGTTCCCCTTGAGACTCACATAATCCAGCGTATTTTTTTTTGGTTTTTGATGTGCATAGTTAATATCTTGTTGCACGTAATATTTGCTTCAATAATGCACTTTTGACATGTAACTTCTTTTTTGGGGCTTCTGTCAAGGATTAGATGCTTTGTGGATCCAAACGTGTTGGGTATTGTGTGTATTAGCAAATGTGGACTCTACACACATTATGCCACATCTATTTTAAAAACAAGTTTAAATGGGTCGGGCCGCCAGCCGTCGTCGTGGCCGACGACCGGCCAAAGAAGAAGAAGAAGAAAAAAGCAAAAGGAAAAAGAAAAATTATATTTAAAAAATAAATAATAAAAAATTATTTTTAAAAAATAAGAAATAATTAAAATTCGATTTTTTAAAATAAATATTTTAAAAATTATAAAAATTGTCCATTAAATTTGTGTTTTATAAAATTATTTCAGCAATACCATTTTTTTTAAATATATATATATAATAAATTAAGTTAGTTAAATGGGTCGGGTATGGGTTGGGTCGGGTATGGGTCAAAATTTTTGCATTGTAATAAACGGGTCATAAACGGGTTAATGGGTTGATTTGGGTCGGACCATTTATGACCCGACCCAAACCCAACCCAACCCACCCGTTTATCAGCTATAGGCGTGGCTAACCTGCCACATTGTTTGAGAATCATGCTTGCATTACAAAAACATGTGTCCGACAAAACGTAGTTTGCGAATGGCATGTGTCATTGATTGCCTTTCAATGAAATGAAATCTACAAGGCATCACTTTATTTTCGACTAGCTCCAAGAAATCATATTTATCTCTTTAGAAGATTGAGTAAAAGGGAAACTTAGGTGTCAATTAGGTAGTTAGACTATCGACATCTAAATTTTGGTAACCTATTTAGTTATTTAGGTTGCATAAGAAAATTGAGAGTCGACCCGACTCCTAAAAATAATAAAAATATCACTTGCATCATTCACATTTGTATTCTTTTTGCTTAAGTCATTATGTGACTTCTCTTCGATGCTACCATGGACTGATGCACGGACAAGCGCACGAAGGATCATCTCCCGTCACGACCTCTTTATCTCGGTCAATAATTCAAACGGAGAGAGAGGCAATCGCGATGGGCAAAGCGGAATTTGGTAACGCTAAAGAGATCAACTCGGTGGGAATCTGATAATGGCTGGCAAAACCGAAGAGAATTTTGAGATGGGATGAAGACTCAGATTTCGGTGATCTCTTTTCCCACAATTGACGTCCGGGCTGTTGGGAGATTTTTCCATAGAAATGCGATATCATCTCCCGGTTGTTAAAGAGGTTTGAATGAAAAAGTTGTGATCAGCATCTAACGTCCGTGGGTATCATCATTTCAAGAGCGAATCTTCATCCGCGGTTGCTCTCCTCCACACTCCGCCGCCCACCACCACTCCGTAAGCCAAGCCACCTTATCGTACTCTCCATCCGCGACGTTGCCCTGACGTTGTCATTCATCTCATCAATGCTGAAGTCAGCTCCGCTGCGCCTCCGCCTTGCTCAGCCGCGACTTCCAGGCGCAGTGACTGACGTGATGTCAAGTCGCTGACGAGCCTCACTGTTGGGAATAACGGATCCCCGAAAACCGGATTCGACACCGAATCGAACCCCTAAATTAATGCGGAAGACGAAGCCCAGAAAACACGCATCACCGATCGTAAAGCACACCACGGATTCGAGCGTACCTTGTTAGCCACAGATTAAACACCAACGCTGAAGAAGAGGAAGAAATTCTGATCTGATGATGTCAATTTGCCTTGAAAAGGGAAACGGCGTCGCCTTGAGCGTTTTGGAAGAAAAGAGAGCGTTTTTCTTTTCTTTTTCTTGGAGGGAGAGAGGGAGAGGAACGTACGTACGTTCTGATTTCCAAGAGGTATGTTCTCTCTCTCTCTCCTCCCTTTTATACCTTTCCCCTCCACGGGCCCTATTCCCGTGGGCCGAGCCTTTTGGGCCCAACTTGAGCGGATGGGCCTTAAGCCCATCTCATAAATCCATCACTCACTATCACGAACAGCAGCTAGGCCGAGAAGTCCAGCGAATCCAGCCACGGCCAGTTATCCCAGTAGGTCTTCTGGACCTCCTTGCAAGCTTTCAGGTTTCCTGGCAAAGCAGCTTGGCACCGGTGGTCATTTAGCAACATTGGTGATTGTCTGTGGCGTTTCTAGCTAACATCCGTCCTTGCCATTACGTTCAAGAGTCGCTAGTTCCCCCGGCAAGCCCCTTTTGCAAACTCCGGCATTGAACAACGGTCGTCAATCCTCGCTGCCGTAGCTTCACCGGCTACACTCTCTTGCCAATACCCACCAGAAGGCGTCACACCTTTCCTCGCTTCGATTGTCTTAGGTTAATCTTTGCTCAAGGTAAGCTGGGTTTGTCTAAATTCATTTAGATATATGGTTTTTAAATGCATGTTATTAGTTAATAGAAGCTTATGCTATCACGATTTGGTCTGATCCTTTCCTTTTGGACCTTTAGGCACTAAGATCGAACTCCAATCAATGATGTGATTAATTCTAACCATAACGTGTATTTCAATACATTGACATTGCTTGTCATTGTCTTGTACATATTTAGAGTTTTGCGCAAGTTCATAATCTTATCTAGGGCAAGGCCTTTTAGTGTTAAGAGGTATCGTAGATTTAGGGTAGTTCATGGTTTTTACTAATCGAAAACAAAAGAGAAAAAAAGAATGTTACTTGTGTTTTATATCACATAATTCACGTCATCTAGAAAATCACATTAAAATCACATTTTTGATAATTATGTGTTGAATATTGGAATAATTAGTCATTGCGTTTCATGCATTATTCATATTGCACATCGTAAAAAGAGAAATATGAAAAAAGTCAGCATTGCATCACTAAGTTGATATTCGTTGAGCAAAAGTCAGTATGTCACATGTAGGGTCCTAGGATATAATTTGCTGTTTTCGTTAACATAAATATAATACAAAGAAAAATCATTTCATATAACTTGCATCCTAGGATTAGTATATGATTAATTCTATCTTATGGCATAGCATTCTCGGCATATCATGTCGCTAGCTTTAGGAATTGATCCCGTATCACTGCATATAGTTAATTCATTATAGCATAGCAAGCATGACATTTAGGACTTTATGTTACTTCATTGAGGCATGTTAGATTAGTGCATATAATCATAGCATTATCTGAGTCGTGTCCATATTGCATTTAGGAGTTCATCTCATTAAAAAGAAAACACAACAAAGAATGAATTGACATTACATCTTAGTTATCTCAAAATAGCTTAGGTCATGCATTAGTCAAATTCATCAACATTTTCATTAATAAATGCATTTGACATCGCATGTTTGTTTTCTAAGTCTAAATTTGCAGAATCCTTGTCTCAGTTGAGTGTCAAATACACATCCATTCCTGCTTGCTCATGCATTTCAGGTTCTTTAATCTTCTGAGTAATTTTGTTACTATTTTCATTATTGAATTTTCTACTTTTAGGAGTTAAACCTCGCATGTACATGTGCATGTTTTTGTATGTTTCTACCCTCGCTATCCCTGTAAGTGTTCTATCTTCTTTGTCATTCTTATATATTACATCGTCTCCCAATCATGATCAAGCAATACTTGGCAGATTGCGTCGAAGAAATGACCAAGAAGTTGGCCCTCGAAGGAAAGAGCGACGGGATGACACCCCTCGGACGTCGAATGAACGAGTTGAACAATGTAGTGCAACGTTTGTCAGATCGCGTGGATAAGCTGGAGAAGGTATTTGCGACTCTACGTCCTCTTCCAAGGTCAAACCCAATGAACCGGGTAAAGCCCACCAATGTTAATTCGACCGGCAAAGCTCAAGGTGATAAAAATGTCCAAGCAACCAATGATACTGCCATTGTCATTGATGAGGATTTGGATGATAGAATGAGTCCGAATTGCCCAGAGTAGGGGCATGTTTAATTATCTGCATATTCCTCTACATATGAATCTTTCCTACTTTCTTGGATTTCGGTTTCCCGTTTTCAATAACATAACTCTTTTTTTTTTTTTTTTCAATAAATTGCAAGTTCATGAGAAACTTTCATGTTTTGAGGGCATGTGAAAGCACGTTAAATTGGCCCTATGATCAAATCTCTTTGAAGGCTGGGCTTCTGCACAATCCCTCCAAAATTTGTCGCAATCAAAATTTTCAATACATCTCAAAAAATAAAAAATTAAAACTTGTGACTTCAGAATGCACATGAGGTGGCAAGACAAATTCCGATGATCTAGTGGAGGAATAAAGCCTTGAATTTTATAGATGCTCAGAGAAGCCATTTTCTGTGTAAACCAAGTCGGAAGACTGCCTTGAAATATTCACACCTTCGAGATACGATTTAATAAGGGAGAATTGCCATCAGGTCCCATTTGTTCTAACTCCGCACTATTCATTCATATGCTAACATATGATGTTGTACTTAATGTAGATTACATAAACCCAATAGCATGGCAGAGACCAATCAGCTCCACACATGCCCTTGAGAAAGAAAATTACAGAGGTAGACAGAGTCAATGTGGGGGCTAATCTTATATCGATCGGGCACGATGTCATCTCCAAGAGTGTTAAGAAGTGTTCGCTCTTAAAACTTCATG
Source organism: Eucalyptus fibrosa (assembly GCA_017140475.1). Classification (NCBI taxonomy): domain Eukaryota; kingdom Viridiplantae; phylum Streptophyta; class Magnoliopsida; order Myrtales; family Myrtaceae; genus Eucalyptus; species Eucalyptus fibrosa. Next base: position 11,289,269 of record CM029511.1, read on the forward strand.
CACGCCACTGACAGGTAACAAAGTGGGGCAAGCCATTGGCAAACGAGGAGATATAAAGGAACTGAGACAAAAGGATCACCTGACTTTTGAAGAAAATGGTGTATCTCATGCCTGAACATAGCTTGATTAATACCACTCTTTTCCTTTGTAGATGACAAGATGCTTAGCAAGGACGATCGCAGTTTCCCGAATCCTACAAGTCAGCTAGATTTGACAGGATTTGCTATCTAAAAAGCTTGGTTACAAAATTTGTGAAACTAGAAAGACTCGATTAGATAAATTAAAAATACAAGGATTTAATCATGAAAAGCATGAAAGTACCATATGTACTGTTAATGTGGTGAAGAAACCGTGGCAAAGTCCGCTAGGAGGAAAGGGCGCCGCCACCCCCCTACTCCTGTCACTTTGATGTGACGAAGGAACCGTGGCCAGTTAAAGAAGACATACACGAGGAAGAAGATAGAGAAGAAACGGAAGAGGACTAAGAGAACATGGAGGGATAGACCCATGCAGAAAACAACGAAGGTGACGATGAAGAGATCGAGTATGAAGACTAGCGAGCTTTCTGCAGCAACATATGTATTTAGAGGAGGGATTGGGTTGATAAGGAGCCAAGGATATCAAGATTACAGCTGGAGGATGCTGCCATTAGCTCCACCGTGAAGCTTGATTGCCCTCTCTCTCCATTACCGGCGGTTCCTCAATGAGCCGCATTCATTATGTGTCGAAACAAATCTGCAGCAGCATTGTCCTGGAAATTTTCGACTTAGATGAGTATATGCAGAGATCGTCCCTAGTTATTAAACCTGTCTATTGGCCAAATTGAGATTGCGTCCATCAGCAAAATTCATTTTCGTATCCAAGTGATTATTCTGAATAAAAAATGAAAGCAATGGAGGGATTCATATTGGGAGTATGTAGATTACTTGTGCTATCAGTTCAAAAGAACGACTATTGGCTCTGCTATGAACCATGTTTGACGCCAGTTCTAAAACTTTGAGCCTGGATACTACCCTCTAAGTTCTGAATCAAATGAAAGCTAGTGCTCAAGAATTACAGGATGATAAACAATATAAGGACTATTATTTATTGTCGCGACCAAATTTTCGAGGTGAACCACCTAAGGTTTGGCTAATAGATTGTGGATTGTTAAGCCTAGACTTAACTCGGGCTCTCCCAAACTCATACTAATTCGCGACTTAGGTTCAAATTCTTAATATGCAATTGATTTTCAATTATGAGTCATCACTAATCTATTTTTGGTAGATCAATTAGAAACCCAAGTAAAGTAACGGGAGATTCACTTTACTCCTACGAACCAGAGATTTGGGTACGGGGACTTGATTACGCTAGATTTCTCTAAGACCCTTTCGGTACCATTTCTTTTATTTTGAAAAAAAGGTTTTGCAGGCAGCTTGAATTGATTTTAAACTAGTTCCCTAACACGTGAGGTGCTCATGCAGGTGCGCAAACCACCAATTTAACACTCAAGAAAGCAATTAAATAATGTAGGACTTATTTCAAAGCAACGAAAACATCTGCAGTGTTAAATTAAAATCCACATCAATAACTCTAGATATGGTTTCTAATTAACACGTAATTTCTTTTTTTCTTTTCACTTTTTAACGAGACTATAATCCATATGCAATGCAACGCTTTTAATCTAATATGAAATGATATGACATGGCAACATGTCCTAAACTATATGAATAAAATTTTTATGATCTCTTAATGAACATGCAATAATTAAATATGCAATCTAAATTAACCAAAATGACTTAATTCTAATGACGTGTAATGCAATGCAATTACGTACAAAATTATTTCAACTAAAATGACATGCAACATGCAATTTAATATGCGAGCTATACGTCATGCGACATTTATTAAATGACCTAATCTAATGACGAGCAATTTCTAATTAAATGGACCTAACAACAATCAATAAATGGCATGCATTTCATGAACCTAATTCTATATGACATGGCCATTTATCTAGGAGAGATTATCTACCTATAATTGATAAACATGCAATCCTAACATGCAATGACGTGCAAAGAATGCCATATATGCATGATGATTTTTTGTGTTTTTATATTAATTTCGAAATTAAAATTTCACATGCAATTCAAATAATGATAAAACTAACATCCTAAATGAATGTACTTTCTCTTTTGGTTTTCTTTTCCATGATTCAAAATAAAATTCTTATTCTAAATATAAAAGATAATTAAAAAAACCTAATCCTAATTCAACATTTTTTGGATTTCTTATTTAAAATTCGAAATAAGATTGCAATTTTAACCCTAAAACAGGAAATATTCTAAAGCAAATCTAATCCTAACTCTAATATTTTTTGAATTTTTTTTACGAAAATAAGATTGACTGACGACGGTAAATCAAATAAGATAAGATTTTTATCTCGCGCATGAGATCGGATTGGCCAATTTTAAATTAAATCGCGAATCGAATCTTAGGCTTGAGATTGGATTGTCAATTTTTGTAAGAGATTGTGAGTCGATTTCGGGCGCAAAAATCGGACTATCAATCCCTAGCTTGAGGGACTATTTCATGTTGGAATATCAATAATATATTAAGGAATAATTCCACTAAAAGACAAAATAAGTAAAATAATAATGAACAATAAAATAAATAAATAAAAACTACCTAATTGGATTTTGATTTTTTTTCTTTTTTCCTTTTTTCCAAAATAGGGCTCGGGCTCGTTGGTACTCAACCAAAAGCGGTTGGTCGGAGGTCCGCGAGGGCGGTTGGTCGCCGGCGTTCGGAGCCTTGGCGAGAGTGGACCGACGCAAGCAGGCAAGTCGCGGAGCGCGAGGAGGTGAATCGCAGTGGCTTCGCGGACAGGGGCACTACAAGGGCGTCGGATCGGACAGCGGTCCGGCTCGGGTCCAGCTGCTGGGCGACAGGCGGCGCTCGGGCTTGGCTGCAGGAGCGGTGGGTTGGGGCGAGCTCGCGGGTACAGAGGCGCGGCGGCGTTGGTTGCTGCAGAAGCAGAGTAGGGTGTCGACGTCAGGGACAGAAGCGCGGCTACGGGTCGATTGGAACGGGAGCAATGGTGTGCGGATCCGGACTTCAATCGACGGCGAGAGCAAAGGGTCCGGATCTGGCGGAAGGCGGAGCAGCAGACCGGTGATGTAAACTTCGGTGGCGTCAACAACAGAGACGCGATTGATTGGAAGGTGGAGGCGCGGCGGCCAGCTCAGATCTGCAAGAGTCGGGGCTCGGGCGGAGCGCTGCGAGCGGCGCGGCTGCTGCGAGCGAGGCAGACGCGGCGGTGCGGCTGATTTGGGGCTCCGGTGGCGTCGGGTCGCGATTGGGTGCAGAGCTGGCGGAGCGGCCTGGGCAGGAGCGTCGCTGGCGGTGTGGAGCAACGAATGGACGGAGCAAAGCGTGGAGAAGATGATTGAACAGTAACTGTCCAATCCTCTCCCCTTTTGCTTTTTACTTTTTGTGTTCTTTTCCTTCGGATCAAAAGCCCCAGAAAAAAGCCCCCCTTCTCTCACCATACACGATTGCTTTTATAGGTAAAAATAGGCGATCTTCATAGAATATTTTATCTCGCTTTTTCAATATACATGAAGATAATCTATAACCTCCTAATCACCCAAATTCCTCTTATTTTCCTTATCTCCTTAATATTCCCAATGATCTTATCACCTAAAGACTAAAGATAAGATTGCAACATGATTCCGAAACTACTGTAATATCGCATAAAATCTCAATTTCTCGCGAGATAATTAATTTAAAAAATAACGGGCTTGGGCTAATTTACTCCTTTCGCGGGCCTAATTCGGCTTGCCAAGCTAGAGCTCAGAAATATTAATTCACACCCCTCCACCACCAGTCCTAAAAAATAAAATGCAAATATGCAGACTAAAAATAAATGCATTTAAATTTATATTCTATGCAATTAATATTTTTTCAAGGATAAAATTACCCATAATTTTCTATGCAATAAATAAATGACCGGCTCGCCAAAATTTAGGTGTCAACATTTAGAGAAAGCATTTTCATAAACAAAATTAGTTATATGTATTCATTGCCAAATTCATGCTAATGAATTTTTCATTAATTTTATTGTAAAATAAGGAAAAGTCGCATTATAATGGACTTAGAATCAACCATATTAGTGCAATGCATATATATATATATATATATATATATATATATATATATATATATATTTTGCCCCAAAATCCAATTAAGTAGGAACATGTGAGTATTGAATTGTCACTTAAGCGCAACATACGAAACAAAATAAATCTACTTCAATTAGAAGAATTTAGCATGATTTATCACTCTTAAAAATAATCTACTCGAGAGCCTCATGTGAGGGGTGCGGCCAATAAATAGGAGGAATATGTTTTACGGCTTCTTACTTAGATTATATTTTTTCGATTTGTTTAATGAGATGAGTCCCCAGCCCAGTCCAGCCCAGTACAGCCCAGTACAGCCTAGTCCAGCCCAAGTAAAATGATTTGAAACCTCTTGAACCAAAAAGATACCACTAGACCAACATGTCCTGGGTTTCGATTAGTCTTTAATACACGGGCCAACATGTTCTGGGTTTCGATTAGTCTTTAATACACGGGCAATCTAGTAAGATATGTTGCCCAAAATAATGCTGCGAATTGGTGGTTTTCAAAGCACAATCATTTAAATATAATAATTTATAATTAATTCCCATGTTGCACAACATCATTTAAACAGTTAAAGTGTGAAAACTGTATCAAGATTTCTGCCCAAGCTGAATCTAGTCAAACTGAATTACCCCCAATTCCTTAATTTAGAGGTGAAAAACATATTTGATTTTGCACCAATTTGTTAGTTTTGGGGCAAGCAATATGTTAGACGATGTAGTTTAGGTCCAATCATGCCAACTTCACCTTTTGGACAAACAATGCGTTAGCTTCTAAATTAAGTGGTCTTAAAAATAAAATTACAAATGAGAAACATAATTGAGCAAATTTGGGAAACCTTAAAAAAACATTAACCTCGCTTACAATAATGGAATTGATCATGATCTCAAGGAAACAATAGGAAAAGAGTTGAATTATTATCCAAAAAAGAGATTAAAGTTTGAACATCAGTACCAAATAGTGAGAGAATGCACTGGAAGCTGTATGCCTCTCTCATCGGGCCAAGCTAAGCCCTTCCCAATTTGAAGAACACTAATTTCCATCTGCTAAGGAATAAAGTGAATATGGATAAAGAAAAAAAATTTCGAATCCGAGAGTCACGACTTTAACTAGACTGAACTACTTGTTATGTGGAATTGGTGGTGTTCTCTAAGAAGTAGTAGGCAAAGATTTCGATCACTAACAAAAAAAAAAGATTAATTTTTTAACATCAACACCAAACATTAAGAGAACATACTAAATGCTATATGCTTTTCTCTCTCTTTCTCTCTCTTTCTATGTGCCAAGCTAAGCTCCTCCTCGCTTGGAGAGCACTAATTTCCACCTACCGAGGAATAAGGAAAGTCTTGTCAAATTCAAGAATAACGACAATGACTTGATTAAGCTGGTGAGCGACTGTTAGTCAGATCATCGTCATGCGGAGTCGGTTGTGTTCTCCAAGAAACAATAGGAAAAGATTTGAACTATTATCTGGAAAAAAAAAACGATAAGACTTTGAACATCAACACCAAATATTGAGAGAATGTACTAAAAATTGTATGCCTCTCTCCCCCCCCCCCCCTCTTTTTGTGTCTCGGCCAAGCTCAGCTTTTGCTCAGCTTGGATAGCACTAATTTCCTTCTGCCAAGAAACAAAGTGAAGATGGATAAAGAAAGTTTTGTCGAAACTGAGAGTCATGACATTGGCTCAATTGAGTTGGTGAGCCATTATGGTTGTGCTCTCCAAGAAACAATAAGATTTGAATTATTATGGATAAATATATTAAAGTTTGAATATCAACATCAAACATAGAGAGTATTTGCTGTGAGGTGTATACTTTTCTCTTTCGTTTGCTAGCTAAGCTCTTGCCCAACTTGAACAGCACTAATTACGATTTGCTAAGGAATAAAGTGAAGATGGAAACCAAGAGTCATGACATTGACTCAATTGAGCTAGTGAGTGATCATGGTCTCATTTTCGACTAAATAATCGGAAAAGATTTGAATTATCATAAAAATAAAAGATTAAAGTTTGAACATCAACATCAAATGTCGATAGTATGTACTAAAAGATGTATGCTTTTCTCTCTTCATTGGCTAAATTAAAATCTTGCCTAGCCTAGATAGCACTAATTTCCATTTGACAAGGAATAAAGTGAAGATAAATAAAGAAAGCTCTATCAAAATCAAGAGTCACGCCATTACCTCGATTGAGTTGCTAAGCAATCGTGGTTCTATTTTCCAAGAAATAGTAGGAAAAATTTGAATTATTATTGAAAAAAGGATTAAAGTTTGAAAATCAACATCGAGTGTCGAGAGTATGTACTAAAAGGTGCATACTTTTCTCTTCATTGGTCGAATTAAGCTCTTGCCTAGCCTAAACAACACTAATTTCCATCTAACAAGGAATAAAGTGAATTGTCAAAATTGAGAGTCACAACATTGACTCGATTAAGTTGGGGAGCGATCGTGGTTGTGTTCTCCAAGAAACAGTAAGAAAATATTCGAATTATTATTAAAAAAAAAGGATTAAAGTTTCAAAATCAACATTAAAATTTAAATGCATGTACTAAAAGGTGTATACTTTTTTATCATCATCGATAGAATTAGGGTCTTGCCTAGCTTAACAACACTAATTTCCATTTGCTAAGAAATAAAGTGAAGATGAATAAAGAAATCTTTGTTGAAACCAAGAGTCACATCATTTACTTGATTGAGCTAGTAAGTGATCGTGCTCCTATTTTTCAAGAAACAAGGAAAAGATTATCGAAAAAAGGATTAAAGTTTGAAAATCAACATCAAACGTCAAGAGTATGTACTAAAAGGTGCATACTTTTCTCTCTTTGTCAGCCAAATTAATCTCTTGCCCAACCTAGACAACACTAATTTTCATTTGACAAGAAATAAAGCGAAGATATATAAAGAAAGCTTTGTCGAATCCGAGAATCATGACAATGGCTTGACCGAGTTGGTGAGTGATCGTGGTCTTGCTCACCAAGAAACAATAGGATGAGATTTGAATTATTATAAAAAACAAAAGATTAAAGTTTGAACATCAACGTCGAATGTCAAGAGTATGTCCTAAAAGTTGCATACTTTTCTTTCTTTGTTGGCCAAATTAAGTTCTTGCCCAGTTAGGACATCACTATTTTCCATCTGACAAGAAATAAAGTGGAGATGGATAAAAAAAGTTTTGTTGAAATTGAGAGTCACGACATTGACTCAATTGAGCTGGTGAGCAATTGTGATGGTGCACTCCAAGAAATAGTAGAAAAGATTTGAATTATTATCAAATGAAAGGATTAAAGTTTGAAAATCAACAACAAAAGTTAAGTGCATGTATTAGAAGGCATATACTTTTCTCCCCTTGTCGGCCGAATTAAGCTCTTGCCCAGCCTAGACAGCACTCATTTCTATCTGATAAGAAATAAAGTGAAGATAAATAAACAAAACTTTGTCGAAACCGAGAGGCACGACATTGACTCGATTGAGCTAGTGAGCACTAGCGGTCCTACTTGCTAAGAAAGAATGGGAAAGATTTGAATTGTTATGAAAAAATGATTAAAGTTTGAACATCAACATCAAATGTTGAGAGTATGTACTAAAAGGTGTATGTTTTTCTCTCTTCAACACTAAAAAGTGTATGGCTTTCTCCCTTCATCAGCTAAATTAAGCTATTTCCTAGCCTAAACAACACTAATTTCCATCTAATCAGGAATAAAGTAAAGATGGATAAAGAAATCTTTGTTAAAATCGAGAGTCACATCATTGGCTTGATTGAGCTAGTAAGTAATCATGGTCTTGTTTTCCAAGAAATAATAGGAAAATATTTGAATTATTATCAGAAAAATGATTAAAGCTTGAAAATCAACATCAAACATCAAGAGTATGTACTAAAAGGTGCATACTTTTCTTTCTTTGTCAGCCAAATTAAGTCATTGCCCAACCTGGACAACACTAATTTCCATTTGATAATAAATAAAGCAAAGATGTATAAAGAAAGCTTTGTCAAATCCGAGAGTCATGACAATGACTCGATTGAGTTGGTGAGCAATCGTGATCCTGCTCACCAAGAAACAATAGGACAAGATTTGAATTATTATAAAAAAACAAAAGATTAAAGTTTGAACATCAACGTTGAATGTCAAGAGTATGTTCTAAAAGTTGCATACTTTTCTCTCTTCATTGGCCAAATTAAGTTCTTGCCCAGCTTGGACAACACTATTTTTCATTTGACAAGGAATAAAGTGAAGATGGATAATTTTTTTTTTTTTGTTGAAACTAAGAGTCACGACATTGACTCGATTGAGCTGGTGAGCAATCGTGATTATGTTCTCGAAGAAATAGTAGGAAAAACTTTGAATTATTATTAAATAAAAGGATTAAAGTTTGAAAAGTAACAACAAAAGTTGAGTGCATGTACTAGAAGGCATCTTTTCTTTCCTCGTTGGCCAAATTAAGCTCTTACCCAGCCTAGACAACACTAATTTCCATATGATAAGGAATAAAATGAAGATAAATAAAGAAAAATTTTGTTGAAAACCGAGAGTCACAACATTGAGTTGATTGAGCTAGGGAGCACTCGTGGTCCTACTCTCCAAGCAACAATAAGAAAGATTTGAATTATTATGAAAAAAAGGATTAAAGTTTGAACATCAACATCAAATGTCGGGAGTATGTACAAAAAAGTGTATGTTTTTCTCTCTTCGTCAGCTGAATTAAGCTTTTCTCTAGCCTAGACAGCACTAATTTCCATCTGATAAGGAATAAAGTGAAGATGGATAAAGAAAGCTTTGTCGAAATCAAGAGTCATGCCTTTGATTTGATTGAGTTGGTGAGCAATCGTGAGCCTATTTTCAAAGAAATAATAGGAAACATTTGAAATATTATTGAGAAAAAGGATTAAAGTTAGAAAATCAACATCAAAAGTCGAGAGTATGTACTAAAAGGTGAATACTTTTCTCTCTTCGTTGGTCGAATGAAGCTCTTGCCCAGATTCAGTGACACTAATTTCCATAAGATAAGAAATAAAGTAAAGGCGGATAATGAAAGCTTTGTCAAAACCGAGAGTCACGACATTGACTTGATTGAGCTGATAAGCGATTGTGGTCGTGTTCGAAAGAAACAGTTGAAGAAGATTTGAATTATTATGAAAAAAGTATTATAGTTTGAAAATCAACATCAAACGTTGAGTGCATGTACTAAAAGGTGTATACTTTTCTCTCATCGTTGGCTAAATTAAGCTCTCGCCGAGCTTGGACAACACTAATTTCCATTTAACAAGGAATAAAATGAAGATGGATAAAGAAAGCTCTACCGAAATTGAGAGTTACACAATTGACTCGATTGAGCCGGTGAGGGATCATGGTCCTATTCTTCAAGAGACAATAGGAGAAGATTTGAATTATTATAAACAAAAAGGATTAAAGTTTGAAAATCAACATCAATTGTGGAGGCTATGTACTAATGGTGTATACTTTTCTCTCTTCGTCAGCCGAATTACACTCTTGCCTAGCCTAGTTAGCATTAATTTCCATTTGACAAGGGAAACAGTGAAGATGGATAAAGAAAGCCTTGTGGAAACCAAGAGTCACAACATTGACTTGATTGAGTTACTTAGTGACCATGAGTTGGGTCGTTGCTATGTGGAACTAGTTGTGTTCTCCAAAAAACACAAGGAAAAGATTTGAATTATGATTAGGAAAAAAAAAGGTTTAAGTTTGAACATCGACACCAAACATTGAGAGTATGTCCTAAAAGGTGTATGTCTTTCACTCTCTCCCTTTGTTGTCGGCTGAGCTAACCTCTTGCCCAGCTTGCGGAGCACAAATTTCCACCTTGGCAAGAAATAAAGTGAAGATGGATAAAAAAAACTCTATTGAATCAAGTGTCACGACATTGACTCAATCGAGCTGGTGACTGAGCGTGAGTTGGGTCGTAGCCGCTGGTTGCTGAGGCCCTTCTGTCACTCCTCAGCGTCGTTCCGCGCGTCCCATAGTGTTTACGCTGTTCGTGAAAGCCGGCCCCAACGCGTCCACCACATTGTGCAGATCCAAAGGCCAACAATGCCACTAACCTTTTCGTTCACTCTCAGTGATATAACTCCACGCACACGCAATTATTCTTATCTCGAGTATTCGATTGCAATGTATGATTTGATTTCTCGTGCACACGCCCCATTTTGAATTCTGGCGGGTTTGGAAGAAAAACGAGGTACACGAGCTCACCACAGGCAACTTAACAACTGCAAGTTGAGATGGTGTCATTTTATTTGTCGGCTTAGTTCGTGTAAGATTTTCAGCGCAGCCGCTAGTTTATCGCAGAGAAAACAAGATATATGTTGTGGTGATCCTTCCATGATCCATGTGCATTAAACAAAACTTTGACTCGTGGTCCAAAAGATGTAGACAAACAAATGTCTATTGAGCATCTAAGGATTAGGGAATGCAGAGTCTTCTCCTCCGCCTTGCAACGCAAGGCGGAGGGATAAAGGGAAAAGCTGGCGGCGATGCTTTCAAGCACCGGATGACTATGAACGCAGCCGGGGCCAAACATTGTTGGCCTTTTCTCCTGAGACGAAAGTGGAATTACTTGGGTCCTATGGATCTAAGTAACTTACTTATACCATTTCACACTTTGTTAGAATTGGATATACTTAGTTGATCAAAATGTTCTTTTAAAATACATTTCTTTTTCTCTAGTGTTGTAAAAGTAATGCGAAAACTGATAATGCAAAAATTGACAAGATCTTGCAATTAAGCTAATGCAAAATTACTAATCATATAAACTAGGAAAAACGAATGACACCAGAGATCATGGTTCAATTCGATAGTCAGTGCCTACTCCATAGAGAGAGCCAGCAGTAAAAACCCACTAATAATAAAAGAAATCAGGGTTACAATCGCTCATATATATTCGAGTGTTTCTTACATTTATATTAAGTCCAAACCAACAGTTTTTATAAATAAATAACTCAATTGAATGTAAAGTTCATAGTATAAATTATTTACATGTGTCTTGTTCCTATTCCTGGAGTATAAATTATTTACATTTGTCTTGTTCCTATGCCTGGCCGAAGAACAAACTCTTTCGCGCGTCCTGGAAAGAGTCGTCGGTTCGGCTCGTTGTTGATCCTTTTTGGAGTCCGCTGTACGGATTGAACAATAGCTGCCTTTTTCTGTCTTTCTTGTGCGACTTTTATTTTGAACAAGGAAGAGACGTCTTCTTCTTGGTCAAATACTCGAACTTGGATAAAAGAAGTAACCAACGAAAATTTTGTGCTGAACCTTGCATATATATATATATATATATATATCCACTATAATCCAAGATTCTTATTCATAAAAGGCAACATCACATTTTGAACAAATTAAAATCTTCCAACATATATGGGTGTTGTATACAACACAAACTCGAGATAACGATAATGTATCATACATATGTGAGCCATAAAAAATCTCGTTAAGAAAGATTCAAAATGTCATAGAAAGCCAGCATATTAATCATGTATTAGATATTTTCATTCATTATAAGTGCCATTAAATACATTGTGTTTTAAATCTCGAAAATAAAATTCACTAATTTTTTGTTAGTTGGATTAGTCACAATTCTCTATCAGAATCAGAAAGTTCTCTTTCCTATTGTGCATGTAAGCACAATTTTTTATGCAAGATGTTCTTTTGAAAGAGACAATGTATGTTGACTATATTTAGATTGTTACATATATAGTTTTCATACTAGTTAAATTAAATCAATTATTAAGAGAACCAAGCAATAATCATTTTCAATTTTATTTGAAAAAGCAATCACTTCCAATTTTTGGTAAAATAGGTGCAACGACATTCACAAACATATTGTACCTTTGAAGAATTTTTTGTTAGATGGACGGATGCAGCATTAAGTTTTTCATTCTGGTTTTTAAATTGACAAAAAAAAGGACAAGATTTCATTCTTTACTATTGATCAAGGAGAGTACTAATGAGATGAACGATCAAGAAAGGAACTAAAACTCATACTCTCACGACGACCTTGTAGTTATCTTGCAGATCGATCAAATAAACTACGTAATACTTACATCGAGTCAAATCCAAAGCTAACAAGTGCGCACAAAATTGCAGGAAATTGACATGCGTGCAAGACAATAAAGAGTGTGCGAGTGTGAAGGCCAAGAAAATGGAAGAAGTATGTAAATTGAAAATTCAAACTAGAAGCGAAAATTCGAATTTGACTATGCCCCTAACAACCCTTATTGCATGAAGATCAGTTGACATGCTTGATGAATTACAAATTTGAATTAATGGGATAGGAGCGCTAACTTCCTCCGTAGCCAAACCTCATCCACCGATAACTTCCTTGCTTCTGTCGGACCGCCACATTGCTACGGTCTCTGACTCATCATCGCATGCTGATATGATGTCTGTAAGCCTTGAACGGTGGTCTAGTCTCACATCTGTTGAACCGATGCCATGCCCTTGGATAGTTCCAATTATCAAGATGGGGACATCGCCATTGTCACGCCCCGATCCTCGAGCACGCACACATCCTTCTACTTGGTCGATTTTAAAATGCGATATCCTAGAACTATGTATCGCCGACCCTTTCAATTTTTAAGCACATGCGAAAGCAATTATAAATCCCCAGACAATAAAACAATGGGATAGAAAAGCAGGGCCACATTTTTCATATTGAAATTTATAACCAAACTTTTATACAAAGCACAAACCAGAGCACTCTACAACTTTTTACTCTAAACTTTAATCACATCAAAAATGAGATCTCAAAAGAAGATAAACTCTCAGCCATCCGGGCCGTACTCAAAGCCCTTCTTGGGATTATCTTATTCTCCCAAAAATCTTTCTCTTTAAGTTTCATCCCGAGTTCTCCTTCTCAGACTCCTCCTCACCTCCTCAGCGGGGTCCTGAAATGTTTTTCCCCAAACTGGGATGAGACTACATCTTCGCGAGTTCTACCCCACTAAGCTCGATTAGTAAACCATTATACTATAGGCTGCCTATACACGCACAGAGCAGAAGACGTACCTTGGCATCAGATCCCACCTGCAAGTCAGTACAATTCATAATAGGCACCCAAACAATCATATCATCGATCAAAGCATCGATCAAATTGACCTAGTCGATTATATGCCAGCAAGACCACTCACGGTCATTTCCAATCAGTCAATCAATTCACGACATCAAATCAAATCAATGATTAATCGACCTAGTCGATTACATGACATCACGACCCATGCTCGGTCGGCATATTCAATACTATCTATGAAGTCTTATCAAATCAGGATTGCTAACTCAAAACTGATAAATAGATAGTATAGCTCACCCAAAGCTGATAATAAGGTATATTGCTCACTCAAAGCTGGCATATCGCCTGAAGGCCGATATAGTATACCGATATACTGCTCACCCAAAGCTGACATATCGCCCGAAGGCCGATATAGTATACCATATGTTCACCCAAAGCTGATAATAAGGTATATTGCTCACCCAAAGCTGACATATCGCCCGTAGGTCGATATAATATACCGGTATACTGTTCACCCAAAGCTGACATATCGCCCGAAGGTCAATATAGTATACCATATGCTCACCCAAAGCTGATAATATATTGCTCGCCCAAAGCTGATAATAAGGTATACTGTTCACCCAAAGCTGACATATCGCCCGTAGGTCGATATAGTATACCAGTATATTGCTCACCCAAAGCTGACATATCGCCCGAAGGTTGATATAGTATACCATCTCCACCGTCCAATATTCCCATTATTTTTATCATACCCGATAAAATAGTCGTGTGGATACAAAATCGGCCTTAGCCAAAATATTATAATTTCCTTTTTCATAATTCCCACCATTCTCTATAGCCCACCAAAACACTTTTGGTGCTATCAACCGACACCCGGTTATTTTCCAATTAATAATCAAAGATTATTCCATTAAAGGATAATTCTCAAACAAATAATTCAATTCAGCACAAACTAAAGCTCGATTAAATAAACAAATTGTGCCATGACAATTGGCACGAAATTTCGGTCGTTGGCCATCTCAATCTTAATTTATGAAAAATAAATAATTAATTAATTAATTTCGAAAATTAATTATTAAATATTAAAAATTCCGTTTAGCTCAAAAATAAGGCTTAATTAAATAAACAGACTGCACCACGATTACCAGCATAAATTTCCGGTCACGGGCCATCCCAGTTGAATTTTCAGGAAATAAATAAATAATTAATTAATTTCGAAAATTAAATAATTAATATTAAAAATTCAATTTAGCTCAAAATAAAACCCGATTAAATAAACGGACTTCACCACAGTCATCAGCATAATATTCTGGTCACTGGCCATCCTAGTTGAATTTTCGGAAAATAAATTCGAAATTAATTTAATTCTGAAAAATAATATTTAATTGCCAAAAATCCCACTTAGGCCCGAATCGCCAAATTGAAACCCGATTAAGGGTCGGAAAATTCCCGAGATACTTCCAATAATTAGTAGACCACGTCTACTTGCTAATTGCGCAATCAATTTATCTAAATCGCATCACAATTGACTAATAATTGCTAATTTATTCTAATCTAACAACCTAAACATAATTAATTAAAACTAAACCAACCTTAAGCATAATTAGCCAACTAATCCTGCATTAGTGAGATTACTCACCAAATCGCGCGCAAATCGGATCAATCCGACGGGGCGACGCAAGGAACAAAACTTCCCAAAGCATGGCTTAGGTTCGGGGCCCGGAAACGGCACAAAGCGGGCCTTGAACAGTGCTGGAAACCCATTTTTCCAGCCACTGTTCTTGGCTAGATGAAGCTCGTCCGGCGGCTAGGGTGGCGAGGGGAGGTCGGCGGAGGGCAAGGGGGATGCCAGGGAGGTCCGGCGAGGCTGGGCGGTGGCCAAAGCTGGCCGAACGGGGCGGAACGGCGGCTGTGCAGTGGCTAGGTCGCGCGGGGGAACGCCTAGCGCGAGGGACGGGGCTGGCGGCGCATGACGGCGAGCGGAGTGCGCACGGGCGTGGGCGCGGGCGTGCGGTGCGGCGGCGGGACGAGCGGCGACAGAGCAACGACGGCAAGCTGCAGCTTCTAGTTCGGTTCGCTTCTTCGGACGCACGGGGAGGAAGAAGAAGAAGAAGAAAGAGAGAGAGAGAGAGAGAAAAAAAAAGTAGGGCTTGACTGGTCAAAAGGGAAGAGAGAGAGAGAGAGGGGCAGGCGATGGGGGAAATATCGCACGAGGGGGAGGGGGAAAGAAGGGAGGAAAGAGAGAGGGAAGAGAGAGAGAGAGAAAGAAATGAGAAGGGAGAGAGAGAGAGAAAAAGTAAAATAAACTAATACTTTTCTTATTTTCTTTTCTTTTCTCTTTCCCTTTTTTATTTCCTTTCGGTCTTCAATTTTTTCTCTGATAATTTCTTTATTGAAATTTCGGACTCGTCAACAATTTGACAGACGATGAGACAGGATCCTAAAAATAAGAATTATGACGCGCTTAAAATTCGATTCCTAAAATCGAGTTCAATTTCGTGGTTAAAAATCGATCAGACGTGATTTTAGCACAATCCAACCAATTAGGTAGCCTTTAGGGATTTTACAGCTGATACATCCCTTAACGGCTTTACCCAATAGGTTAGTTAACTTATGAGTGATCAGCTCAGAAAAAAAGGGCCATAGGCACGTCGACGAAATGCCCATTTCACTTTATCGAAATGGGGTCGAATTTCAGGATGTCACAGCCATCTAGTTTGAGGTTTTGGCAATTATAGGATTGGCGATCCGTCACAATCAGCCGAGAAATATCAGTGTATTCTAGAAGTAACACCCGCAAAGATGATAATCCCATAATGTTGCACTCCCCTCTCAAATTTCTGCAGCCTGAGAAATCTATCTCTTGTAAACTCTCTAGATTCTTAATGCCTCCAGGAATTTCTCTCATATGAGTGTCATCCATCTTTAGTTCTTTCAAATTTTGCAAATCCTTGACGGAGGAAGGTATTTCATCGACTATTGTGCTTGAAAGATCCATGACTAGCAGCTTTTTAAGGTCTCCAATGGAATCCGGCAATTTCCACAAGCTCCTGCAGTTTCTCAGAGATAGCGTCTGGAGATTCTCCAGCAATCCGATAGAACAAGGGAGCTCGCTCAGTTCAGTCTCGTCCAATGCTAGGTACGAAAGAGATTTCAAGTTACCAATTGAACTGGGTAGAGACAAGAATTTACAGTTGCAAGCACTCAGAATTTTAAGCTTCCCATAGGAACCCTCGGGGATTTCAATGGCTTTAATGGAAGTTCCATCGATGTAAAGCTCTTTCAAAGCTTCCAAGGAACCTATATCTTCTGGTAGCTTTTCAACGAAGCTGCAGAACTTGATATTCAAAGAAACTAAATTCCTTAGCTTGCTAATGGACCTCACAACACATGTAGGTAATGTTGAACAACGTTCCAAGTTTAGTCTCTCTAAGTTTACAGGAGTTCGGGAAAATGGAGATTTAGTTAGCCAATGACAATCTTTTAGGATCAAAACTTTCAAGTTTTTGGCCCTCTGCAAAACAAAAGAATTATATATAAGCCTTGTTTTTGCAAGCTATTGTCAAACTGGATGCAAAAGAAAATGCGCAGGTATGTCATCATACCTTCATAATTTGTTTCCAGCACTGCCAATTGCTGGAGGTACTCCCAGACAAATCAAGAACGATCAATTTTGACATATCTAAAGCAAGTAGACTGGAGATATCGTTGCACCCTTGCCATTCAAACCACTTTAACCTTCGAAGGTAAAAATCCTCTCTGGAGCTCTTTGCACTCTGCTTATATGCTTTGACAATAGCGTGGTTCATTTTAAGATACCTAAGCTTCGAGAACTCACAAAAGAATCTACGTTCAGGAAATAAATGGGGTTTGTCGAATGTGGCACTGAGGGCTTCACTTGCAGCGTCCTGCCAATCCTGGAAAAATGGCAAAATGAGAAAGTGAGATAGAAGTGCATTGACAATTATCCCTGAAAATAGAATAAGTATTCAAAAGAAGTACTTTAATTCAGACTACGAAAGAGACCTTCTTGTCTTCAAAATTTACCTTCCTTTCGTTCAATACTGGTTCGATATCCTCCTGATTCCATAACCTGCTCTGCTTGAAAGGTTCACTTGGATTTTCCTCCTTGACAATATCCCTCCCGAGGACTTTTAGTTGACCATTCATCCACAATTCATTGTTTTCTCTGGTTTTGACCAAAGACAAGTCATGAAGCTCATCGATTCCTTTACAAGGATCATATTGACAAGCTTCCCACATGTAAGAGGGTATTGTTTTGTCCTTTCCCACAAAAAAAACACGCTATATCAAGAAATATCCCTTGGGCATTTTTATCTAAATCTTCATATCTTCTCTTCAGAATTCGTTTTACTTCCTCAGTGTAAGGCTCTCGTTTCAATCTATCCAATGCCTCCTTCCAAAATTCTATGGGCTTTCCACATAAAAATGAACCAACCACCTCAATAACCAGAGGAATTCCTCCAGCAGCCGAAATAATTTCACATGCCAAAGAGGAGAATTCCTTTTTAAGAGGTTTTTCTCTAAGGACACTACAAAATAGCTGAAAAGCATGGTCACTTTTCATTTGTTTTAGCTCGTATTTTTCAACGACGATGTCATCACAACCGTTAAAAGTACTGCTGCTGCTTGTAGAGGTCACAAGCACAAGATTACAGTTGTCGACAAGATTACTTCTCCTAGAGATCACGATGATCCTAGTTCCTGGACCGAACCATCTTAGATCTCCGGCTAGTGAATTGACTTGTTTAAAATCACTAACATTGTCAAGAATAATAAGAACTCTTAGATCTCCAAATTTGTACTTGATAAATTCGGTACCTTCAGCAGGAGATTTAAATGTGTATGCTCTCTTTTGGAGGCCACCGACTAAATCTTCCTGGAGAGACAAGAGTCTTGTTTGCTCAACCTCTTTAAAAAAACTCTTACCTTCGAAGAGATGATGGATTTTGTTGTAGACAACTGCAGCAAGAGTCAACTTACCAATTCCTGGGAGGCCCGATATCCCAACCACACGTTTTCCTGTCATCGTTTGCCCTTTAATTACTTCTCCATTTTCATAGCCAACACCAAGTTTTCTCATCACCTCTTGCACAGGTTGATCCATCCCCACTAAATGTGCCGTCACATATAAGTCATCCTTCCGCAACAACCGGCGGACCGTGGAAACAACCTCATTTATAAGTTCACGCTGCCTGCCAAAGGGAAAAGAAGGAAAGAGTAAGATGTGAAAAGGAACAACTGCTCGGATAATACACCACGCAAAAGAACAGATGCATTGACTTTTTTCTTTCTTTAATTTCACACTCGATGACCACTGTTGGAAAAGTCGAAAGAAGCATAGAAATCTTGATTTCGTATTACCCGTGCTGGAATTTCTCCAATTCCCATCCTCGTCTTCTTGAAACACTTTGCAGAGCCTTCTTCCAGTTGTTTATAGTCGTTGACGGCACCCCCTTGGCCTCATGGTCGCGGAAGGACTGCTGATAACTCTCCTTTTGTTCGCAGACCACTGAGGGGGAGACGTCGTAGAAAATGGGCATGATTGTCCTGTCACACTCCATTTTCTCTACCTCCTTCAGACAACTCTTACTGGAAGCAAAATCTTTGGAGAAGATGGGAATGCAGATCTGCGTGTGCTCAATCACTTGTAAGATCTTAGGCATGATATCTTCTCCGATCTCGATCCCATGATGATCAATAAATGCAATGATCCCTGAATCAGCGAGGCCTTCGAAGAGAAATTCAACGAAGCCCCCCGAACATCTCCTCCTCTGAAACTGAGAAAGGCTTCGTGGCGGCAAACATCGGGCCATTTAGTTGATGGAAGCCCCAAGTGGTTGATATCCATGAGTGAGAAGCTCAAGAAATGGCGTACAGACCAGGTATTTCCTCGGACGGAACAACTGGGAGATCGCTCCAGGGAGAGAAGAAGCTAACAGACCTGCTCCGGTCTAAGAAGCTTACGTACCAAAGCTATGGAATCTTTCAAAGACAAAGCTAGCTATATTGTCAAATTCATGATAATTGATTAATTTTCCCGATCTTCTTGTAATATAAGGAAAAGTTGCATTATAATTAAAATAAAAAGAAAATTAAATAAAATAAAAAGAAAAAGAAAAATAATTAAAAACTCAATTTAAAAAAAGAAAAACCGGCAAAAGGAAAAGAAAAAATAAAAATGAAAGAAAAAGGTGTTTGGTGAAAGAAGATGCAAAAAATATTTTCCCTACTTGAAAAGTGGAAAATATGTTTTTCCATTAATGGAAAATATTTTCCTTAATCAATTATTTTTCATAGACTGATTGCTGAAAAATTCAGAAAATATTTTTTTGGAAATTACTTTTTGCAAAAAAAACGAAGTAATAACAAGTGATTTACCTCAAAGTCTCGTGTGCTAGAATTTCCTAACCTTTGTGACTTTCTATGGGATACCGTCGACAACTTGAATTTATTATAAATTTTTTATCCTTACGTCCATCATCGTACCATTGCTCCGTAGTTCGTAAATATATCGTGTACAGTAATTTTACCCGGGCAACAGCAAGACTGAGAATCTGGTAACGAGTTATTTCTCTTGAATTTTCGTAAATAATTACTTTTTTTTTTTTGGTGGAATTTGTCTTCTTAAGCTGGGATGGAACGACCATTAAGGCAAACCCGAACGGTTCACTTGGCCATTCTCTGAAAAACCCAGGTAGAGTGAAAACTGGACGACGACAGATTGAGTTGAAGTCGGAATCGAGTATGGCTGATTCCCGAAGCAGAAAACCAATTTTTGGCCAAGAAGGCGAGTCAAGAAAACCGGAGAAGCTAAAATCAGGGGCAGAATCGAGTGTTGCTGAATTATCTGACCTCGTCGAAAAAAAACCAGCGAGGCTGAATCAAGATGATGTGATCCTGAGTTACTTTGGATCCGATGGTCACTATGGATTCGTTGGTTCCCTCTGTCGCCGCTTGGAAGCTGACGGAATTCGCGTTTTCAGAGTTGACGACATCCCATCTATTCTACCCGAAGAGCTTCGGCTATCGGTCTCCAGCTCCAACATCTACATACCTATCTGTTAAAATATGATTCATTTTGTGAAAATTCTAGAACTCACTAGACTACTATACTTAAGAACTAAGTATGCTTAATGGAGAAGGAGCAAAGTCGGCGGCAACAACTTGTCCAAGTCAAAGATGAAGGTTCTCACATGTTGAAGAAATTTCTGGTGTACGTGGGCAGCAAGTGCATGTATGAAGAAAGAAAGCCAGCTAGAAGTTGGTTGAAAAGTCAAGAAGTGTGGCTGGGAGTTGCAAAGAATAGAAAAATGGAGAAAAAGGGAGAAGCAACGAGAAGACCCTGAAGGAGCCGCAACAAGCTGAATTTTATATTCTTTCTTGTACTCAAAGTCGGTGGAGGAAGGCGGTGCGCACGCCTATAAATAGGAGTTGGATGTTTGTTGTTCCTTGTAGAAAAAAACTACACACACTCCTTCCAAAATCCTTCCTTTGTAATACATACTTTCATAATAAAAGTCTTGTTTTTTTTAACCCATACACCCTTGCCTTTGTAGCCCATATTTCACACATATACACTTGCACACACACACACACGCTTCCGCAAAACACCAACAGTGGTATCAGAGCCACGTCTTTGGTTGGTGTCAGGCGTTTGTCTTACCCACCAATTCCTAAAACTACCCTTTCCAAATACCCACTAATTAAACCATGGCCAACCCAACCTCATCCTCATTTCCCATTCCCATTTTTGATGGGAACAACTATGACTTTTGGAGCATAAAAATGACTACATTCTTGATGGCCCAAGACTTATGGGACATCGTGGAAAGAGGTTGCGAGGCTCCGCCAGAAGGTGCAAGTGTTTCAAAGGATCAACTACAAAAGGATGCAAAGGCGCTATATTTTATCCAACAAGCGCTCTCGGAAACTGTATTTCCGAGAATAATTGGAGCAAGGACTGCAAAAGAGGCTTGGGATATACTATGAGAGGAATTTCAAGGATCGGAAAAGGTACGCATTATTCGCCTTCAAACTCTAAGAAGAGATTTTGAGAATTCTAAAATGAAAAATTATGAGACCGTACAAGAATATTGTGGAAAATTAAAGGAACTCGTTAGAGCCTATGGAGATGGGATAACTGATCAAAGGGTTGTTGAGAAAATATTGGTGTCACTTACCAAAAAATACAACTCCATAGTTACAACTATAGAAGGAACTAAAGACTTGACGACCCTATCAATAAGTGAATTAATTGGCTCTCTAGAAGCATATGAGAAAAGACTAATGGCACAAGATGAAGATTCGGTCGAAAGTGCCTTTCAGTCTAAAGTAAATATACGGTCTCATCAAACTAAAAATGATGGAAGGAGCTCATGGAAAAACAAAAGAGGAGGAGAAATTATAAAAAGGAAAATTATCCACCTTGTGGTATATGCAAGAAAACAAATCATTTGGAGAAGGATTGTTGGTTTAAAAATAAAAAACAATGCCGCTTTTGTAAAAGATATGGCCACGTAGAAAAAGATTGTCGCTCGAAAATAAATAATCGAGCAAACTATGTAGAAAAAAAAGAGTGAAGAAAATACATTCTACGCGGGCCAAGCGGCAAATGACAATAAAAATGAAACATGGTACATCGATAGTGGGTGTAGCAATCACATGACGGGGACGAATCTATATTCACTCATATTGATAAGTCGGTGAAATCTCAAGTAAAGTTGGGCAATGGTGCATTAGTAGATGTCAAAGGAAAAGGCACCATCGCCGTGGAAACGAATAAAGGGCCAAAATATATACGTAATGTATATCTAGTCCCTCGTCTTGCACAAAATCTCTTAAGTGTGGGCCAAATGATACAAAGTGGGTATTCTCTATATTTTAATAGAGATGCCTGCATTATCTATGATAAATATAAAAATATCATTGCCTCTGTTAAGATGAAAAATAACAATTTTCCTATTCAATGGAAATTGGTCAAAGATATAGCCATGAAAGCTCAACTTGATGATTCATGGCTATGGCATAGAAGATTTGGCCACTTCAATTTTGCTGGATTAAAAATTCTCCATCAGAAAAATATGATGAGAGATTTTCCAGCCATCACAGAAATTTCAGATGTTTGTGAAGGCTGTCTTCTTGGAAAACAACAGAGACAGTCCTTCCCATCTGGAGTTTCATGGAAAGCTAAGAAGCCTTTGGAACTTGCCCACACGGACGTGTGTGGTCCGATGAGGACACCTACACCTAGTCAAAATAAATATTTCATCCTATTCATTGACGATTATACAAGAATGACGTGGGTATATTTTCTTCGAGAAAAATCTGAGGTTTTCTCTATCTTTAGAAAATTCAAGAACCACGTCGAGAATCAAAGTGGCCAAAGAATCAAAGTCCTAAGGAGTGACAGAGGCACATAATACAATTCAAATGAGTTTAATAAATTTTGTGAAGATGAAGGAGTCCATCATCAACTAACTGTTGTCTACGCCCCAGAACAAAATGGAGTAGCTGAAAGAAAAAAATAGAACCGTAATGGAAATGGCAAGGTCTATGCTAAAAGAGAAAGGCCTTCCCAACACTTTCTGGGCAGAAGCAGTTTATACTGCTGTATACCTATTAAACAGGTGTCCAACTAAAGCCGTTCAAAATAAAAGACCAGTTGAAGCATGGAGTGGACGGAAGCCTTCAGCAAAGCATCTCAAAGTGTTTGGATGCATTTGCTACGTCCACATCCCTGCTCAAAAAAGGAGTAAGCTAGATGAAAAGACAGAAAAAGGAATATTCCTTGGCTATAGTGACCAATCAAAAGGCTATCGGATTTACAACCTAAGAACTAAAAAGCTAATGATTAGTCGAGATGTCGAGTTCGATGAGAATGCTGCCTGAAATTGGGAAGACGAGAATATCGTGAAGAAGTACATAACCTTGCCAGATACACCGCCTGCTCAAGAGGAATTAACATCACAAGAAGAAGGAGAAGTATCGGATTCCACCACTCACGACGTAACTCCACCAAGCTCTCCAAGGGTAACGCAAGAAGAATCTACTCCAGAGTCTCCAGTACTAAGGGTAAAAGCCCTTAAAAGAATTTATGACACGTGCAACTTTGCTATTTTGGAACCAGAAAATTATGAACAAGCATCCAAAGATGAAATTTGGATAAAAGCCATGGAAGAAGAGATTAAGATGATCCAGAAAAATGAAACCTGGGAGCTTGTTGATCGTCCAGAAGACAAAGAGATTATTGGCGTTAAGTGGGTTTACAAGACAAAGCTCAATGCAGATGGATCAATCCAGAAGCATAAAGCAAGGCTTGTGGCGAAAGGATACTTGCAACAACCAGGTATTGACTATACTGAAACTTTTGCTCCCGTTGCTCGCCTTGATACTATTCGAGCACTTATAGCCTTGGCGGCACAAAAAGAATGGAAGATTTATCAACTAGATGTAAAATCAGCATTCCTAAATGGATATCTTCAAGAAGAAATATACATAGAACAACCACAAGGCTTTATTCTCAGAGGCCAAGAAGAAAAAGTCTTAAAGCTTAAGAAGGCCCTATATGGGTTAAAACAAGCACCACGTGCATGGTATAGTAGAATCGATGAGTACTTCATCAAGCAAGGATTCAGGAGGAGTATGAGCGAGCCGACACTCTACATCAAGACCCAAGGTAAGTCCGACACTCTCATTGTCTCTCTATATGTAGATGATCTTATATATACTGGAAACAATGAGACAATGATCCGAAAATTTAAAGAAGAAATGATGAAGACATTTGAAATGACGGACTTGGGTTTGATGAACTATTTCCTCGGTATTGAAGTTAATCAAGATGAAGGAATTTTCATCTCGCAAAAGAAATATACCGAAAACCTCCTAAAGAAATTCAAGATGAGTAATTGCAAAATAGTTTCAACACCACTAGTGATGAATGAGAAACTATTGAAAAATGATGGAGCTAAAAAAGCCGATGCCTCCCTCTATAGAAGTTTAATTGGGAGTCTACTATATCTTACTGCTACACGGCCAGATATTATGTACGCGACAAGTTTACTATCAAGGTTTATGCAGAGTCCAAGTCAAATTCATTTTGGAGCTGCCAAGAGAATTCTTAGATATTTACGAGGAACTATAGATTACGGCATTTGGTACCGACCTAGTGAAACAACTAAGTTGATCGGTTATACTGATAGCGATTGGGCAGGATCATCTGATGATAGGAGAAGTACTACTGGCTATGCCTTCACATTAGGTTCTGGAATATTCTCATGGGCATCCAAAAAACAAGACTCAGTGGCACAGTCTACTGCAGAAGCTGAATACATTGCAGCTGCTACAACTACCAGTCATGCAATATGGCTTCGAAGAATTCTTGAAGACATTGGAGAACCACAAATGGAATCAACGCCAATATTTTGTGACAACAAGTCCGCAATAGCAATATCAAAAAATCCAGTCTTTCATGGAAGAACGAAGCATATTGATATAAAATATCATTTCATTCGTGAAGTACAAAGCAAAGGAGAGATCGAGTTGAAGTATTGCAAAACTAAAGATCAAATTGCAGATATATTCACCAAAGCATTACCATCAACAAAATTTGAGACTTTGAGAGGCATGCTTGGTGTATCACAAAAATGGATCAAGGAGGAGTGTTAAAATATGATCCATTTTGTGAAAATTCTAGAACTCACTAGACTACTATACTTAAGAACTAAGTATGCTTAATGGAGAAGGAGCAAAGTCGGCGGCAACAACTTGTCCAAGTCAAAGATGAAGGTTCTCACATGTTGAAGAAATTTCTGGTGTACGTGGGCAGCAAGTGCATGTATGAAGAAAGAAAGCCAGCTAGAAGTTGGTTGAAAAGTCAAGAAGTGTGGCTGGGAGTTGCAAAGAATAGAAAAATGGAGAAAAAGGGAGAAGCAACGAGAAGACCCTGAAGGAGCCGCAACAAGCTGAATTTTATATTCTTTCTTGTACTCAAAGTCGGTGGAGGAAGGCGGTGCGCACGCCTATAAATAGGAGTTGGATGTTTGTTGTTCCTTGTAGAAAAAAACTACACACACTCCTTCCAAAATCCTTCCTTTGTAATACATACTTTCATAATAAAAGTCTTGTTTTTTTTTTAACCCATACACCCTTGCCTTTGTAGCCCATATTTCACACATATACACTTGCACACACACACACACGCTTCCGCAAAACACCAACACTATCTTTTCAAAAGCCTATGCTTATAACCTCGAGTGCCTTGAGACTCTCGCACTCATGGTAGAACACACGTCTAGATCAGGAGGGAAGAAAGAGATCCTACCCGTTTTCCACGATGTGGAACGGTCTGACGTGCAGCTGGACCAAAAATCACGCTACAGAGACGCCCTGGACGAGCACAAGCAGATATTCGGCGATTAGAAAGTCAAGCTGTGGGAGAAGGCTCTTGTGGGGGCTGGTAAAATCAAGGGATGGGAACGAAGCTCATATAAAATGTATGTTGCATTACATCTGTCTTTTCTTGTAGGTTTCTTCTGATTTATTTGCTCTATCGACGGAGGTAATGTCGAGAATATCAGGAAAAGGAAGCCCAACTATATTTTCCCAGCAAAAAAAGCAAATATTGTTCGACTCTGGTGCACTCTAAATTGTTTTGCTCACTTGCTTGGGTTTATGATTGTTACCGAGCCTGTTTCAAAGCTTTATGGGGACTAAACTAGAGAGAAAAAAAAAAAAAAAAAAAAAAAAAAGAGGAAATTATTGATGGGAATTAACTGGGTTAACATTTTCAATTCCCTCTTCTTCCTTTTTCAGGCCAAATCTTTCTCTCGAATTGACCCTGTTTACACTACATATCAGAGTTTGGCTCAGTGAACTATCTGTAAAACTTCATTCTGTTCAGCCACATAATCGTGTAATTCTGTAATTCAACCCATGGTTGAGTGATATTTTCACTCGATGGCAAACTGTGAGAATATAATCCATTGTTTGGACCAAATACTTGCTGCAATGGCATTATGCAACTTTCACACAATTACTAAACATCAGTGTGTATGTTTATATCTTTACATCAGGTAAATTATGTTCTGCATAAAGGTTCAGTGATCTTTTAGCACATTGATTGCCGTTTCATTATGTAGTGCGTTGGGTTAACATTTTTATGAGCCATTTGAAGTTTCAGTGATCTTTTAATGGTTTGGAACTGAGATTTTTTCTGCCTTGGCAGTGAAAAGGAACTTATCACAGCCATCGTTGGAGAAATTCTGTTTAAGCTGATGATAGCACACAATCATGTGTCTGAGGATCTATCCACTGGTGATAATCCCATGTTATCTGACAGGACCTCGGTATATTTCTTCGCTCCCATTCTCCTCTCTTCTCGAGTACTCTCTCCTAAAGACTGTAACTGTTGATGAAGTTAGTTTCAGCTTGAGTGTGTTTTACATCAAATAGATAAAAAGTCTAATTACCACGAAATATTTTTACGTCATTTTTACAGTCGCTGTAAAGTTAGAATATGATATAAAAAGGAAGGCAAACGCATGAACTGAACCTCCAAGATAATGCAAGTCATCGTCTGAACTCTGAACTAGCTTGCATATACTTCAATTTTTTCAGTAGCTAATTACCCATGATTTTAGCCATTATGGATCTTGAACACCTAAATGAGATATCATGGTAAACTCCTGCTTAATTTATCACTGTGGCAACTCGGAGATGCTCTCTGATAAGGCTGGTCATCACCTTTCTGTGCTTCCTTTTGCAAAGGACAAGAAACGGGTGTGTGTTAAGCCAGATTAGGCTTTTTTTATGTTTAGTAAGCCAGTTTGCTTACTAGATTTTTAGCTTAAATGAGATGCATGTAGTCAATGATTGTGTGGAGGAACTTCAGAGGAGTTTATCTTCAACAACCTGTCTTCTGTGTCAGCTAAATATTAGTTACAACATCTCAACTAGTGAGGCATATAATTGATTGGCAGGCACAATCAAAGCACATGTCTCAGAGAATGGCATTTTCATCTGGAACTTACAGTGCCACATCTGTATATTTCTTCACTTCTCTTCTTATCTAACATTCTCCTAAACTTAAGTACCTTTATAGGAGCTTGAAGACAGTCAAGAATCGAAAATAATGGAATTATTGGAACTGGAAGTAAGCGACGTACGAATTGTTGGAATCCATGGGAGAGATGGCATCGGAAAGACTGCTCTTGCCAAGATCATATATGATAAAATATCCCTTCGCTTTGATGCTTGCAGTTTTCTTGCCGAGATTGAAGAAACAACACGGCAACCTGGAGGTGTTCACTATCTTCAAACCAAGTTGATCCATAATATTTTAAAAAGAGAGCATGAGGTTGCTTCTGCTTTCGAAGGAGTACGATTTTTGAAAGAGATATTTAGGAGTATGAAAGTTCTTATTGTTCTTGATGACATGGAGAAGGCATCCCTCCTCAAGGAGTTTGTAGGAGCTAAGCTTGATTGGTTTGGTTGTGGAAGTAGAGTAATTGTCACCTCAAAAGAAAGCAGAGTTCTTCAAGGGTTTGTTGCTCGAGGGTTGGCTCATACTTACAATGTTAATCCGATGGATGATAATCGAGCTTTCAACTTTTTCTGGCAGTATGCTGCAACCGGAATGAGTGATGAACTACGATCTTATGTTAAAATTGCAATCGAAATAGTGAAGGCTGCGAAGGGACTTCCACTACTTGTGAAAGTTTTTGGTTCTTTTTTGCAATATAAAGGACTGGAAGAATGGATTAAATTCAAAGATCTCATGCAACAATTTCAGGAAGATTACCAGAAGATTCTTAGTATAATTTATGATACTTTAGATGAAGATCTAAAGCTGATGTATCTTATTCTTGCAAGTTTTCCCCCGGATGTGGATTGTCGGATTGCCTCACTTGTGTGGTATTGGCTTCCTGGTCCTCCTCGTCCTCTTCGTCTTCATCCTCCTCATTCTCTTCTTTCTCATCTGATCATTTGGCCTCATCATTGTAATCGTCGTGATGAAGTCAGTGTCCTTTGTCGAATGTCCCTAATAGAAATGGACAAAAATAAATTAGGCATGCACAGCCTGCTAAGGTGCCTTGCCAGGGACATTGTCCACGAACGTTTCCACAATCCAGGAACAGGTGCTGGATTGTACGGTCCTGCCATAGCCCAGGACAGGAAGAAGGGGAAAAGGGTACGTTGGGGGAAAAAAGTAGCATTTGAGCTTCTATATGTTTTTCGATTTTCTTTACCTCATGGGAATTTAGGCATCCATAGTAACTATTTCATTGTCTGATGACTTTCACGTTTCTTTTGTTGACTTTTTTGGTCCTTCATACAGAAAAGAGACCACCCGGAAACTAAAGAGGCAGGCTGTGTGATCCTGCCGAGCATGACTTTTCTCAGCTTGGGTCGCGCCAATATTGGTAGACAATTTGCAGGTGCCTTGTTGAACGTTTGGTGGCTTCAGTGGCAAGGTTGCCCTCAAGATGCGATCAGCATGCATTTAGAGAAAAATGAGAACCTAGTTATTCTTGATCTTTCCTGGAGTAAGGTTAGAGAGTCCTGGGGAGGTTGGAATAGAATAAAGGTGGGTTTGTAGCTCATTTGTTGTTGTCTTCGTGTTAGCCCTTATGTACATTGAGAGTTCTACGTCATATGAACTTTTTTCCCTTGTTTTGCAGATGGAGCATTTGAAAGTCTTGAATCTTACAGGTTGTACGGACCTATTAGTTACCCCGAGCTTCTCGTGTTGCCCAAATTTGGAGATACTGATCCTTGAAAGATGTTCTCGATTGGTTCATTTAGATCCTTCAATTAATGATTTGAAGCCCTTGGTTACCTTGAATTTGAAGTTTTGCTCTGAACTTAGCATGTTGCCTGTGAAAATGGATGGGCTGAATGCTTTGAAAGAGCTCCTGATTGATGGCACTTCTGTACGAGAACTTCCTGCATCGATAGGCAAATTGGTTCGACTGCAAATTCTTAGTGCCACTAATTGCTTGTCATTGGTTCATTTTCCTAGTTCAATTTGTGAACTTAAAGCTCTTTCAGAGCTAGCCTTGGATAACGCGAAAATTCTTGAACTCCTTGAGTCAATAGGAGACTTGGGACATCTTAGACGCTTGTCTTTGAAGGACTGTCGTGGGCTTGGAAAGCTTCCGGAATCCATTGGCAAATTGGGGCACTCATTAGAAGAGTTGGATATTTCAAGTACGGGTATTTCGAATTTGCCCGATTCAACTATAAACCTTTGGAAATTGAAAGTGCTGAAAATGGATTCTTGTTTCGTAAGAGAATTTCCTCGTAATATTGGAATGTTGATTTCCCTGGAAGAAGTTGTCACGCCCCGATCCTCAGGCATGCGCACATCCTTCACACTTGGTTGATTTTATAATGCGATATCACAGGACTATGTATCGCCGACCCTTTCATTTATTAAGCACATGCGGAAGCAGTTAAAATCCCCAGACAATAAAACGATGGGATAGAAAAGCAGGGCCATATTTTTCATATTGAAACTTATAACCAAACTTTTATACAAAACACAAACCAGAACACTTCACAGCTTTTTATTCTAAACTCTATTCACATCAAAATGGAGATATCAAAGAAGATAGAATCTCAGTCCATCTGGGCCGTACTCAAGGCCCCTCTCAGGATTATTTTCTTCTCTCAAAAATCCTTCTCCGACTCTTCCTCCTCAGCTCCTTAGCAGGGTCCTGAAATGATTTTCCCAAACTGGGATGAGACTACGTCTCAGCGAGTTCTATCCCACTAAGCCCGATTAGTAAACCATTATACTATAGGCTGCCTAAACACGCACAGGACAGAGGACTTACCTTGGCCTCAGATCCTATCTGCAAGTCAGTACAATTCATAATAGGCACCCAAACAATCATATCACAGATCGATATCTCGATCAGTCGATCTAGTCGATCACACACTAACAAGACCACTCACGGTCATTTCCATTCAATCAATCATTTCACAACAATCGGATCAATTCATTGGTCAATCGAACTAGTCGATTACATGTCAGATAGACCATTCTAGGTCAATACTCTCGGGCATCAAGTTCGTCAAAGTGACATATTCACTAGACAATTGCGTGCGCTCTTTAAGGCGTCGTTTTTGCTAGTGACATCCTTAGTCACCGAACCACCCATGCCTATAACCATGTACTCAATAGACAATTGTGTGCATTCTTTAAGGCACCATTTTCGCCAGTGATATCCCAAATCACCGAACCACACATGCCTACAACCATGTACTCAATAGACAATTGTGTGCGTTCTTTAAGGCGCCGTTTTCGCCAGTGATATCCTAAATCACCGAACCACACATGCCTATAACAATGTATTTAATAGACAAGTGTATGCGTTCTTTAAGGCGCTGTTTTCACCAGTGATGTCCTTAATCACCGAACCATACGTGCCTATAACAATACGAGTACTAGACCGATACGTGCGTTCTTTAAAGCGCCGTTTTCGCCAGTGATATCCCAATCACCGAACCACATAGATCCACAATAATGTATGTACTAGACCGATATGTGCGTTCTTTAAGGCGCCGTTTTCGCCAGTGATGTCCCAATCACCGAACCACGTAGGTCCATACACTATGTCTGATTGGTTCAATTCCAGAGTATTTCCAATTCTCTCATAACTCCATCCACTTTACAACTCAATCAAAGCATTATAAATGCTAAACAAACATACTCGGCCATCTACCAATCAATCATTCAATCTCAATCAATTCCAAATCAATTTAGGGTAAATCCCTAAAATATCACAATTTATTTAATTCCATACAACGTAGAGCTCAAATAAATAAACGAACTACACCACGACGATCAGCACGAGATTTCGATCGTCAGCCATCAAAATCTTAATTTTTGAAAAATAATTAATTAATTAATTTCGAAAATTAATTAATAAATATTAAAAACTCAATTTAGCACAAACTAAAACTCAATTAAACAAACGGACTTCACCACGGTCATCAGCATAATTTTCCGGTTCCAAACCATCTCAGTTGAATTTTCGGAAAATAAATAATTATTTAATTTAATTCCGAAAATTAATATTTAAATACTAAAAATCCACTTAGGCCTGAAAAACCTAATTGGAGCCCACTAAGGGTCGGGAGGTACTTCCAATAATTAGTAGACCACGTCTACTTGCTAATTGCACAATCAATTTATCTAAATCGCATCACAATTGACTAATAATTACTAATTTATTCTAATCTAACAACATAAACATAATTAATTACAACTAAACCAACCTTAAGCATAATTAGCCAATTAATCCGGGATTAGTGAGATTACTCACCAAATCGTACGCAAATCGGATCAATCCGATGGCGGCGACGCGAGGAACGATTCTTCCCAAAGCATTGCTTGGGTTCGAGGCCCGGAAACGGCCCAAAACAGCCCACGAACCGGCTGGAAACCCACTCGTGGGTTTGCTGGTTCGGCCGCGAAACAAGGGAAAACAGAGATGGTTAGGGCCGGAGAAGGGTTGGGAAGGCAAGCGGCGGTCCAGCGAGGCTGTACGGCGGCTCCGGCGGCTTGCTCGGCCACTCACGGTGGCTGGACCAGGCGGAACAGGGATGGGAGACGCACGGGGGAGGCCTGGGCACGAGGAAACGAGGGCTGGCGGAGGACGTGGCGAGCGGTGGACGAGCGGGCGCGGGCGTGCGGTGCGGCGGCGGAACGGGTGGCGACGGGGCAGCAACGGCGAGCTGCAACTTTCGCTCGAGCTTCTCTCTTCGGTTTCGGTTCGCACAAACCAGAGAGAAAAAGAGAGAGAGAGAAGAAGTCGGTCACATGGGGGAAAAGGAGAGAAGAAAGAGGAGAGAGAAGAAATAACTTTTGACTAGTCAAAGGGAGAAGAGAAAGCAAAGTAGGAAACGGCAAGGGGGAAAAAGAAAGAGAGAGTCGGCGTGGGGAGGGGGATTCGCACGAAAGGGGAGGGGAGAGGAGAGAGAAAAGAGAGAAAAAGAAATAAAATAAAAATCTCATTCTTATTTTTCTTTTCTCTTTCCCTTTCCCTTTCCCTTTCTATTTTCTTTTGGTCTTCAATTTTCTTCCGATAATTTCTTTCTTGAAATTTCGGACCCGTCAATAAATTGACGAGCGATGAGACAGGATCCTAAAAATAAGAATTATGACGCGCTTAAAATTCGATTCCCAAAATCGAGTTCAATTTCGTGGTTAAAAATCGATCATACGTGATTTTAGCTCAATCCAACCAATTAGGTAGCTTTTAGGGATTTTACAGCTGATACATCTCTTAACGGCTTTACCCAATAGGTTAGTTAACTCGTGAGTGATCAGCTCAGAGAAAAAGGGCCATAGGCACGCCGACGAAATGCCCATTTCACTTTATCGAAACGGGGTCGAATTTTAGGATGTTACAGAAGTACATGCCTCCTGGTGCAGGAGTTTGGGGGGAGTCTTTCCAAGTGATATTTTGGACCTAGAATCTCTCAGAGAACTGAGGCTTCGAGGTACTCGTATATCGAGCCTTCCATCAGAAATACAGTTCTTGCCAAGCCTTCAAACTCTGGATTTGTTACACTGTGACATTCTCAAAGAGTTGCCTACCCTTCCCCCTAACCTAAGTAGCCTTGATGTCAATCCCGACTTGAAGCAAAAAATGTTATAATCTTCAAATTTCAGCCGTTGATGGCACTTATTGCAATAAGTAATACAGTGTTAGTTTGGATCAGATTGTTTGAGCGTTGTCATTTGACGTGGTTCATAGGGTTGATTACATTATGCTCCTAGCAATTATAGAGTTGTGTCAACCTACTCTTCTCAATTGAATATGTTTCCCCCTTGCTTATATTTCTAGTGTTCATTTCAATGTGGTGTATATGCATCGATTTAACATAGTCATGAGTTTTTATGACTATTAGTAATATTTTCATAGCAACTACGATAATCTAACGATACACATGCATTGAATAAGAGAAAACACTCATGTCATTGCAAATTAACCATAGAGGAATGCTTTGTGCCGTTGGAAATATATTAGTTGTAAATTACTTTCCCAAACTATGACCGCGTTGCCCAATGGCACCGAATTTCTAGAAGTTACATATTATCCTCTTGAGCTTTGATTTTTGTTTTTGTCACTATTTTTCCCCCACTGCACGGCAAATTGAACGTTCCCTGAATAGGGACTTGCTTATTTTTCTTGACTAGAATAATCTCTACCACATGGTGAACGAAGTTAAGAAAATGGAAATGATGTATGACTAATGAAGTTAACAATAATACGGTTAAGTTTGTCAAGAAAAATAATTTAATCCATACTCAATTAGCACACTTAACGGAGATGTAGATTAAAAAAATTAGCCATTGCAGCAAAAATCAAAATTCTAGAGTTAAACTTGTAATTTTTCAGAGTCGAGATTTAGTGTGCAACGGTATCAGAGTTCCGGTACACTTTCAAATTTGGTAGCTATAGTGAAAGAATGCCTAATTATCCCTGATATTATGATTGCTTGGGCCGCTAGAAATGGTTCACCTGTACAAATGTCAGATTGTACATAATACTCCTCGGATCACCATCAAGATAAAAAGTACAAAAATCCAAATGGGTTGGATCTATAAACCTCTTAAATAATAAAGTCAGCAGTAGTTATCTGTCCGAATACTTACCATTAAAGTACTTCTACATTCAACAGCTCAAATTTTAGATGAGTTGACAATTACCTCCCTTTTATCTATAAAATGAGAAAATTATCAAAAAAAACCATAAACCTATTGTAATTGTGCCAATTTAGTCATAAACTTATTTTTTTTTAATCAATTAAGTTCTAAACATTTTACAATTATTCTCGATCAGTCCATCTGGCCGGTTGTTAGATTGAGGCGATCTGGCAAGCTCACCTTGCCAGTTGGCGAGTTTGTGCCTAGTGATAGCAAGGTGAGCCCCCACCGAATCTAGCGAGGACTCGCCTTGTGGTCGCCGAGCGAGGTGAGCCCTCGCCATATCCGGGAGGGGGGCTCGCCGTCGCATCTAGCCCCCCTCGCCGGATATGGCGAGGGCTCGCCTCACCTCGTTGTTGCTGGGCACGAGCTCGCCGACTGGCTAGGCGAGCCTACTAGATCGCCTTGCCAGATCTGGCGAGGTTTCGTCCTGCCATCGTTGGGTGCGAGCTCGCTAGACATGACGACAGCGAGGCCCTCCTCGCTGAATCTAGCGAGGGCTTGGCCCACCAGTGGCTAGATGAGCTTGCCCTCGCCCAGCAACAATGAGGCGAGTTAGCCTAGCCACCTTAGTCCAGCAACCGGCTAGCCCTCTGGCTGGTCGTTGGAGTCAAAGGAAGAAGGAGGGAGGAGGAGAGGAGAAGAAAGGAGGGAGAGGGAGAAGAAAAAAGAAAAGAAAAAAAGATTAAAAAAATGATAAAATATTTCAAAAAAATTATTGGAAAAAGGTCACTAGCGATGGCCAATTGCCACATCGGCGCTAGCCGATTAATTTTGGCCGAATGGACTGATCGAGAATACTTGTAAAAGGTTTATGACTCGATTAATAAAAAAAAAAAGTTTAAAATTGAATTGACACAATTGCAATAAGTTTATGATTTTTTTAGTAATTTTCCTTCTATATAATAGATGGGCTATATTTAGTTTGAACGTATTTTGACTTCAGCTTCGTACCTTTTCTTGAGCTGTCCATCAACAATTGTTGCAATTTTCCGCATGGAAAAATTATGTCGTTGAAAATTAACTGTAGAGACTATGCTTTATGCCGTTGAAAATTAGCACCATTGTACATATTAGCTGCTGAAGAAAAGCAATTAACCTTGTGAACGACCATCATTTTAATAATGAAATATTTCATTTATAAATCTTTTAGTGTTTGAAGCCCGAACTGGGACTACCCATCCAAGTTACACTAGCTGCATGGTCTTTTACATGCAGCTCACCTGTTGGAGTGTAGACCATCTATGCGTATGTTTTTGGTCAAAGTTCCAATTTGAACTAAGAGTGATTGATTTCCGGATGGTTCGGTTTTATTGACCTAGTGATGCCAGACTTCCTAGAGTAAATCTTGGCCTAAAAGATAAAAACCTGCCCAAACTTATAAACCACATTACATCTCAGCATGAAAGGGCTGGTCTTGCTTCCTTTAGCGGGTTAAAACACCTCACACGAATCTTGTCTACTCCTAGGACCGCATCAGGTTATAAACCATTACTGGGTAGTTTAGTGTAGGAATTAGGATACGAATTTCAGAGGAAAGAACATAGTCCAAGTCAAAATTTGTTTGGGTTTAAGGTAATTAATTTGGGGGAAAAATGAATTTAAGGTAAATAAGTTGTAATTTCCATAAAAGCATATCCGTTGGATTTAACTTGATAGAGGAAATAAAGTTTTCTCACTCCGGCCACCAAAAGTAAAAAAAATCACATTTTGCATTGTGATTCTTGATTACACTGCTTTTTTGTCCTGAATCTCTACTTACCCTCAGAAACGTACATGCAGGGCATGGTTAAAGTTATGTGTTGAATAATTGATTCATTTCCTTCAATTGGGTTGCACCAATTTTGATGTTGGAGAAAACATCGTCTCACATCATTCAATATATATCTTGTTAATGCTCCAATAAGTTATAAGAATCTCAATTTAATATATAAGTATCGACTGAGACAGGATAAGTGATGGTGTAAATCATTCGATGATTTCTCACTATCGAATTATTTTCCTTTTTATTTTTTGGACGTAACAAATAGGGGATATCTTGGGTCATTGCATGCAGCTCACTGGTATGGCCAGAGATAGACCATCTTCATTCCGACCAAGGAACCTCATGAAGTCACGATTTTCATTAACTAGCTCATTCTTTTGAAATCTTGACAGAAATTCATTTTCTTGTCGTTTGGCTATAGCATCGATAGCTTCGTGTGGAAGTTTGGCTTCCATATGGATAGCTAGGTAAAACAAAAGTCCCACACCAATCAAAGTCATACATATCTATTTCCACAAAGCTTTAAACTAATGGCATGTAATGGATCATATTTGACTCCATCAAGACAATTGAAATCCAATAGTACATGTTTCTAGACAGTTCATTCAAGGACACACCAAAAACACCTTCCTTTGGCTTTGGTTTTTGTCGCGACCTACCCTCAGGATAGAGAATAGGTTTAGGGAGATTACCTAAAAGACGGCCCCATGGCCCATAATTATGAGCGAGTTCTCCCAAGTCCATATCTTGTGTGATATTGATGTGTTCATAAAAATGTTCTAATGAGAAGTCACTACTAACCTATTGAGGTCAACTTATAGAAACTAAGTGAAGCATGTGAGAGTTTGAGACCAAGGACTTGATTACACTAATAAACAATTGGTACCATTTGGGTACCTAATCTAATTTCTTTTAAAAGATTTTCTATTAGGTAGTCTAGATTGATTTTAGATCTATCTACTAGTATGTGAGATGACTATGCGAGTGTGCAATTATTAACATAACAATCAATAACTAAAGTGACATTGAACAAATTACATTAGGAGAGCAAGAATCTAGCATTTTCAAATAAGGAGCATGCCGCCTCTAACTAAGCTAAATGGAAACCATAATTAACATAAGGACAGTGTGTAATCAGGGGCATTCATCTCTAAGGACAATTGGACACAATTTTAGATATAAAAGGATCTCCCTTTTTAAGAGAAGATCATCCAAAAACTATTTTAAAGCTTTTTGGGGAATTCTAAATTTTTTGGAATTTTTTGGGGATTTTCTAAATTTTTTATGAATTTTTGAATTTTCCAAAATTAAAAAAAAATTATTTTTGACTTTTTTGTATTTTTATGCAGTTTTTGAATTTCAAAAATTTCTATGAATTTTATTTAATATCTTATAAAATTTTTCTTATTTTTAAATTTTTTTATGATTTTTATTAATTAATTCATGTTTTGAAAATTTTCATGATTTTCTTTCTATGAGTTTCAATATTGTTAAAAAGGAATTCGGACTAGGTCTCTTGGGTCCATGGGTCCGGGTTGAGTCAAGAAATTGGACCAGCCCTGAGGCTCGGCCCGAATAAACCTATTTTGTCAGACCAAATATACCCGGCCCGGCCACCTCTTCTAATTGCACTAAGCACACTGCACAGCAATTTAAGCCCAAGTTTTTTGAAGCCAGACTAAAGCGAATCAGGCCCGAAGATCACCAGTCCAAATATAGCTCAAAATCGACCCGAACTCAACAAATTCTAGTTGAGCCCAGATTCCTAAAACCCATGAAAATAGAAGAGACGAACGGCCATGAGCCGGCTCGTCTCCGCCCTTGGCTAAGGACCGTCTGTTGGGATGCACACACGACACGCAAAAGAAACAGCGCACTACTCCACAGATGCCGATGAAAGTCCACAAACATGTCAAATAACCAACAAACGCTTAGAACCAGATCAAAATCCCGGAAACTCTACATAACTCGGTTCGGGCATTTTCACAAACACATGACAGGCATCGACTGAAGGGAGACTATTGAATTAACTGGGAGTCAAACCGCGCCGAGACGCTTAGCAATCGATAAGCAAAGATCGAAATGCAGCTTAGCACGACATAGATGGGGGCTGAGATTCGCATGAATCGTACCACGACGAAGCCCAGTCCAACGAGCCGAAATAGGGCACAAAGTAGGGCAAACAGGGGTGTCGATGGTGCTCTCTACCTGGCTCGGCGGCAGCGAATGGTGGGCGAGATCCATACATAGATCGGGCCACGTCCGTTCGCCTCATGCGCCTCTGAGCCGGGATCCTCGAGGAATCGACCCAAATCGGAAAAATAAGAGAAAAAGAGCAGCCGGGTCTTACCACTTTTTCAAGGCGAAGGAGGGGTAGAAGTTGGCCGGGACTCGGCGCGGCCACCACCGGAAGTTGGCTGGGACTCTAGTTCTCCCTCCCTTTCACTCACGGCTCTCTCTCTCTCTCTCTCTCTCTTCCAAGCCCCGTGTCCGACGCCAGCCGTTGCTGGCCAACCCGTCCTGACCGCGTCGCTTGCGACATTCGTTCGTTGTCCTTTGACGTACGCTGTCCTTCGTTGCGTCGTCCTTCTGCCCTTGTCGCCGAGCTACCGTCCAAGCCGAGCAGGGAAGAGAGAGAAGGAGAAGAAGAGAAAGGGGGCCGGGCTAGCAAAAGAAATAGGTGGGCTGGCCCGCGGGGGAAAGAAGGAGGGAAAGATGAAAAAGGAAGAGGGGGGTGGGCCAGCCCAGGCCTGGCCCTCTTCCGCTTTTTTTTTTTTTTTTTTTAATAAATAATTTTTAAAAATTAAAGTTTTAATGGATACTAGTTATGCATTGTAATTGAATGAAAGTTATTTTTGTTAGTGGTTAAAATCAATCCCTAAGTTTCTATGTAATTTAAAACTTAAATGAATAGTGTCAATAGTTCTCTCCATCTAATTCCAAGTCTCACGCACATCTCGAAGGTACCCAATCAACCTCATGTGTGAGGCGTGGCTAACCTGCCACATTATTTGAGAATCATGCTTGCATTACAAAAACATGCATTTGACAAAATGTAGTTTGCGAATGGCATGTGTCATTGATTGCCTTTCAATGAAATGAAATCTACTAGGCATCACTTTATTTTCGACTAGCTCCAAGAAATCATATGTATCCCTTTAGAAGATTGAGTAAAAGGGAAATTTAGGTGTCAATTAGGTAGTTAGACTATTGATATATAAATTTTGGTAACCTATTTAGTTATTTAGGTTGCATAAGAAAATCGAGAGTCAACCTGACTCCTAAAAATAATAAAAATATCACTTGCATCATTCACATTTGTATTCTTTTTGGTTAAGTCATTATGTGACTTCTCTTCGATGCCACCATGGACTGATGCACGGACAAGCGCACTAAGGATCATCTCCCATAAATAGCTGGCCGTCACGACCCCTTTATCTCGGTTAAGAATTCAAAAGAAGAGAGAGGCAATCGCGATCGGCAAAGCGAGAATATTTATAGCTAGATAAAAAACAGCGGAATTTGGTAACGCTAAAGAGATCAATTCGGTGGGAATCTGATAATGGGCTGGCAAAACGGAAGAGATCTTTGAGATGGGATGAAGACTTGGATTTCGGTGATTGATCAAGATAAGACAATATATATATATATATGCAACTAGAGATTGAGCCATTGAATTTTTCCCTAAGGAAGATGATAAAAATCAGCGGATGTGATCTCTTTTCCCACAATTGACGTCTGGGCTGTTGGGAAATCTTTCCATAGAAATGCGATATCATCTCCCGGTTGTTAAAGAGGTTTATTTGAAAAAGTTGTGATCAGCATCTAACGTCCGTGGGTATCATCATTTCAAGAGCAAATCTTCATCCGCCGTTTCTCTCCTCCGCACTCCGCCGCCCACCACCACTCCGTAAGCCAAGCCACCATATCCTACTCTCCATCTGCGACGTTGCCCTGACGTGGTCATTCATCTCATCAATGCTGACGTCAGCTCCGCCGCGCCTCCCACCTTGCTCAGCCGCGACTTCCAGGCGCAGTGACTGACATGATGTCGGGTCGCTGACGAGCCTCACTATCACGCACAGCAGCTAGGCCGAGAAGTCCACCGAATCCAGCCACGGCCAGTTATCCCAGTAGGTCTTCTAGACCTCCTTGCAAGCTTTCAGGTTTCCTGGCAAAGCAGCTTGGCACCGGTGGTCATTTAGCGACATTGGTGATTGTCTGTGGCGTTTCAACCTAACATCCGTCCTTGCCATTACGTTCAAGAGTCGCTAGTTCCCCCGGCAAGCCCCTTTTGCAAACTCCGGCATTGAACAACGGTCGTCAATCCTCGCTGCCGTAGCTTCACCGGCTACACTCTCTTGCCAATACCCACCAGAAGGCGTCGCACCTTTCCTCGCTTCGATTGTCTTAGGTTAATCTTTGCTCAAGGTAAGCTGGGTTTGTCTAAATTCATTTTAATATATGGTTTTAAATGCATGTTATTAGTTAATAGAAGCTTATGCTATCACGATTTGATCCGATCCTTTCCTTTTGGACCTTTAGGCACTAAGATCGAACTCCAATCAATGATGTGATTAATTCTAACCATAACGTGTATTTCAATACATCGACATTACTTGTCATTGTCTCGTACATATTTAGAGTTTTGCTCAAGTTCATAAT
Source organism: Eucalyptus fibrosa (assembly GCA_017140475.1). Classification (NCBI taxonomy): domain Eukaryota; kingdom Viridiplantae; phylum Streptophyta; class Magnoliopsida; order Myrtales; family Myrtaceae; genus Eucalyptus; species Eucalyptus fibrosa. The sequence goes on from CM029511.1 coordinate 11,329,622, forward strand.
TTCTTATCTAGGGCAATGCATTTTAGTGTTAAGAGTATCCGTAGATTTAGGGTAGTTCATGGTTTTTACTAATCGAAAACAAAAGAGAAAAAGGAATGTTACTTGTGTTTTATATCACGTAATTCACGTCATCCAGAAAATCACATTAAAATCACATTTTTGATAATTATGTGTTGAATATTGGAATAATTAGTCATTGCATTTCATGCATTCTTCATATTGCACATCGTAAAAAGAAAAATATGAAAAAAGTCAGCATTGCATCACTAAGTTGATATTCGTTGAGCAAAAGTCAGTATGTCACATGTAGGGTCCTAGGATATAATTTGCTGTTTTCGTTAACATAAATATAATACAAAGAAAAAAAAAAAAAAAAAAGCATTTCATATAACTTGCATCCTAGGATTAGTCCATAATTAATTCCATCTTATGTCATAGCATTCTCGGCATATCATATCGCAAGCTTTAGGAATTGATCCCGTATCACTGCATATAGTTAATTCATTATAGCATAGCAAGCATGACATTTAGGACTTTATGTTACTTCATCGATGCATGTTAGATCAGTGCATATAATCATAGCATTATCTGAGTCGTGTCCATATTGCATTTAGGGAGTTCATCTCATTAAAAAGAAAACACAACAAAGAATGAATCGACATTACATCTTAGTTATCTCAAAATAGCTTAGGTCATGCATTAGTCAAATTCATCAACATTTTCATTAATAAATGCATTTGTCATCGCACGTTTGTTTTCTAAGTCTAAATTTGCAGAATCCTTGTCTCAGTCGAGTGTCAAATACACATCCATTCCTGCTTGCTCATGCATTTCAGGTTCTTTAATCTTCTGAGTAATTTTGTTATTGTTTTGATTATTGAATTTTTCCACTTTTAGGAGTTAAACCTCACATGTACATGTGCATGTTTTTGTATCTTTCTACCCTCGCTATCCCTGTAAGTGTTCTATCTTCTTTGTCATTCTTATATATTACATCGTCTCCCAATCATGATCAAGCAATACTTGTCAGAATACTTGTCAGATTGCGTCGAAGAAATGACCAAGAAGTTGGCGCTCGAAGGAGAGAGCGACGGGATGACACCCCTCGGACGTCGAATGAACGAGTTGAACAATGTAGTGCAACGTTTGTCAGATCGCGTGGATAAGCTGGAGAAGGTCTTTGCGACTCTACGTCTTCCTCCAAGGTCAAACCCAATGAACCGGGTAAAGCCCACTAATGTTAATTGGACCGGCAAAGCTGAAGGTGATAAAAATATCCCAGCAACCAATGATACTAGCATTGTCGTTGATGAGGATTTGGATGATAGAATGAGTTCGAATTGCCCAGAGTAGGGGCATGTTTGATTATCGGCATATTTTTCTACATAGGAGTCTTTTCTACTTTCTTGGATTTCGATTTTTCGTTTTCAATAATGTAACTCGTTCCTTTCAGTAAATTGCAAGTTCATGAGAAATTTTCATGTGTTTGAGGGCATGTGAAAGCACATCAAATTTGCCCTATGATAAAATCTCTTTGAAGGCTGGGTTTCTGCACAATCCCTCCAAAAGTTATCCAAGTCAAAATGTCAATACATCTCAAAAAATAAAATATAAAAACTCATGACTTCAGAATGCACATCAGGTGGCAAGACAAATTCCGATAATCTAGTGGAGGAATAAAGCCCTGAATTTTATAGATGCTCAGAGAACCCATTTTTCTGTGCAAACCAAGTCAGAAGACTGCCTGGAAATATTCATACCTTCGGGATACGATTTAATAAGGGACGATTGCCATCAGGTCCCATTTGTTCTAACTCTGCACTATTCATTCAGATGCTAGCGTATGATGTTGTACTTAATGTAGATTACATAAACCCAATAGCATGGCAGAGGGCTAATCTTATATTGATCGGGCACGATGTCATCTCCAAGAGTGTTAAGAAGTGTTCGCTCTTAAAACTTCATGCACGCCACTGACAGGTAACAAAGTGGGGCAAGCCATCGGCAACGAGGAGATATAAAGGAACCGAGACAAAAGGATCACCTGACTTTTGAAGAAAATGGTGTATCTCATGCCTGAACATAGCTTGATTAATACCACTCTTTACCTTTGTAGGTGACAAGATGCTTAGCAAGGATGATCGCAGTTTCCGAATCCTACAAGTGTTGATTCCCCATCACTTCAAAAATATCATTGTTGTGCAAACCGACTCATAACTTGTACGGGCAAAGAATAGACTTGAATGGGTGATTAGTTGAAGGTCCAAAATCCCAAATCATTATAGAGAACTTCTATGAGCTCTCCTTTCAAAGAGGGGTAAGGCACAATATCTAAAGAATCATATTGTAAAGTTTTTTTTTTTTTTTTTTAATTATGATCTTGTCCCCGTTATTGCATAACGAAATTATTGGATGGATTTATAGAACGAATCTATGCATTTCTAGTAACATTTCTTCCACCTTAATGTTTTCCTCGATTATACACGCATGCACGCATTCTGTTCATTATAGTCCTTGTTCAATAAAATAAAAAATAAAGGAACGCGACCCAGACCTTTTTTTCTCAAATTTTGCATCGGATAATTAGGAATTAAAATACATTAATTAACAACTGCCACAAATATATACTAAGCAACTAGAAAATAAACATTTAAAACACTTGTTCCAGTCTAGCCACTAATTGAAGTTTCTTGGAAACTCCAAAAAGAGTAGTAAATTAAAGAAAAAGTATATATCTCTTGCTTCGTCCATCCATGGTCACCAACTGAAAATCTGCAACCATACAGTCCTCAGAGAAAAGCCCTACCAAAGGAAAGGGGAAGAAAAAATGCTCGCGTAAATTGATTCCAAAATTGTCAAAAAAAAAAAAAGATTCTGAAGAACCCTTTTTTCATTTCAATGTTCTCGAGTCGAGAAAATATTGGGTGGTCTAGGAGCTCCACGTCAGCGTCAGAGTATTTATTGTGGCTTAAGCTTTTGTCTTTCTTTCTCAAACGAAGGAAAGAGAAGTCCCATTCGTTCCTCTATCCCTCTCCATTTGTTTCCTTTCGAAAATTTGAATCTGAAAATTTCTCTCTCTCTCTCTGCGCTCGTTTTTGCTCCGCGGTGCATCAAGCGGCCGTTCCCCTGTCATCGCCGATGAACCACATTATGGCTACCCCTACTCCGGTGCTTGCTCACTTCTCTCTTCGGGCTCATTGCTGCTCCGTCGTGCCTCTCTTCCAGTGAAAAGCGACGCCAACGGCCCTCCACCTCCGCCTCCACCGGTTGACTCCGTGATGCCGCCTCCTCCCTAAACCCAACTCTAACGCCGACGCCCCTCCACCTCCCTCTCGCGACCTCTAGTCCGCTCGGTGTCGTATTATTGGAGCTCATCGCAGGCAAAAGGCCTCTAGACCCCGAGTTTGGATAATCCTTCGGCATGGAGCCATTTTTCTCTGTCCATCTATCGGCTATGTTTCTTGGGGAGGTGCAAATACTTATAGATCTTGCCCTTTATTTCCAACTTTCACTTCTAACGTAGTTTTTCGGTTACTAAATGATGCACCATTTTAATTGTGAGTTGTTGTAAAGCTCGTCATTTTTTGCAACCATTTAGTTTGCTGAGTTAATATGGTGACCTGTTGAACTTAACATGTAATGTTCATGTTTCTTAATTTTCTGATGATCTCAAAAGACTAATGATATTCATGGTGTAGCATTTAATATCCGCCTCCCATTTTAACTTTTTTTTTGTCATTTTTGGCCCCTACACTTTCCGACCATCTGGGTTGTTACCAATCGTTGGTGGAGTTGCACTTGCATCAATGACAGAGGCTTCCTTTAACCGGTGAGAAACTTTAGTAAAATGCTAAAGATATAGGAGTAGAAAAATGGATATAGCCTAAACTTTATGTTTGATTTCAGATATGTATTCTAGCTAGCTCATCGGTCGAAGAGTCATAGTTTAGGTCTTTTATTTTTGTTCGGTGTGCATGACTTTGGCTTTTATGGTTTCTAAGGGCTGGGTTTTGGAGCGCAATGGCCTTGAATCTAAGTAATCAATCTCGTAATGTGCTCAGCAAGAAAGTCATGGTCAACAAGGAGGTATCATGAATCGTTTTGTCTTCATCTTCAGACTGTTAAGTATTTGAAGCTACATTATGCGATTGTTCTCTTATTTTGGCAGTTGAATTTGCTTATGTACAGGAATCCTTGGACAATATAACTCTCTTTTCGATTATAACCATGATGTCATTTGTTTTAATATTCCCTGTGACTTTTTTCATGGAAGGTCTCAAGTTCACTCTTGCATCCCTACAAGCCGCAGTGAGTGTTCTTTCAAACTTTAATAATTGCTCAAAAGGGTTCTGTATATGGAAGTTTTTCTGATATGCCTTTTTTCTCATCTTAACAACAGGCGCAACAGGGATTAAATGTTCAGCAGGTATTAACCAGGTCCTTCCTTGCAGCGTTGTGCTTCCAAGCATACCAGCAGGTGAGGCTTTTTGCCCAATGCAATATTTTTCATTATTTTTGGGTCACGGGCCACACATTTCTTTGACGATCTAAATCTTTAGCTATGGTGTGTGCCTCATTCATAATTGCTTTTGGCATTCATTGTCAAATCTATAACTGTGACCTATTACTTTAAGCACTCAGAACCCCTTGAGTCTTCTCTATAGGACATCGAGTTTAGATGAGCAAATTTATGGGATGGCAGAAAATCGAAAAGATCAAGTTGTGACATCACTAGTGAAATTTTTTTGGAACTTTTGAGAAACGAAACAGTTGTGTCTCCATCATTGTGACATCAGTTGAAAATCACTGTGGGGCAATAGTGATTTTTAACTCATCTCGCATCGGATCAATTATCCCTTGATATTGTTGATTTTCTTATTGGATCAGCAAACTCTATAATGTTGTCTGTTTACATGTCTATAGAATTGGATAACTGTCTGCTTCGGATTAATCACGATATGCCACAATATCTGCACTAATGTGCATAGTGTTCATGCCCGCAAGAACAATGAAGTACACGCAGGAGAAGGAATTGATTGTTTTTCAGTCATGCAGGTCTTCAATAGCACTTTTTAATGGGGAAATACCAACCTTAATTGTTGAATTTGTGCAGGTCTCTTACATGATACTACAGAGGGTATCGCCAGTGACTTACTCCGTAGGAAACTGCGTGAAGCGTGTTGTGGTCATTGTCAGCTCAGTTCACTTCTTCCGAACTCCAGTTTCACCCATAAATTCCCTAGGTGATTTATGCTACCATCTGAACAGCCCTTTTCCAAGTTTGTTATTTTCTTGGCTTTTGTTTCTTCCCCTTCCCTCCCCAAACTTAGCGAGAAAGCATATAATGGCATTTGCTTCTGGGGAAAATGAGATATGGTATCTGTTTATTGGTTAATCAACCGGTTTAGCTTGGTTCCATAGTACTACTATTGTCATTGCTATTTAGATTATTTTGCTCTCATGGTTATGGTTTTGTTATCTTTCTCATTGTGGTGATGTTATTAGGTACAGGAGTGGCCCTTGCTGGAGTCTTTCTGTAATCACGCGTGAAGCGCATTAAGCCCAAGCCAAAGACTGCTTGAAGGACCACCAATGATGCTCCGGAAGAACGAAATAGTATCGGTAGTGGTAGGGTCCTATGGATACATTGCACCTGGTAAGTTGATTATTATTCTCATAATCTTCCATCGAATTGATCAACTATCAGATCTTTCCAATGTCTCAGTTAATAACCGTATTACTCTGCAAAATAGCTACTGGTCAATGCTAAAAAGTGATCAAAGTATCACATATGCTCATCACCTTTCCTTAGCTAACAATGCTGCAATTTTTTGATGTTCGCTGATAGAGTATGGATACACCATGAAGGTTGACGAAAAGATAGACATATATAGCTTCCGTGTCGTACTGTTGGAGCTCATCGCAGGCAGAATGCCTCTAGACCTCGAGTTTGGAGAATCCGTTGACATTGTCAAGCGGATACGGAGGAAAATCAGGGACAACAGAGCTCTGGACCCCAATATAGGAAACTGCAAGCATGTGTAGGAAGAGATGCTTTTGGTGCTCAGAATAGCGGGATAAGTACACTAATGGTGCCATAAGTTGTGTACGGCGCTCACTTTGGTGCCAAGAGTTTCCGTCGGATCACTTAAGTGCCAAAAAATTTGAAAAACGTTCACTTTGGTGCCAACTCCAATCCAGTTGGCCAGAAATCTAACGTGGCCTTTTTTTTTATTAATTTTTGATGCCGACGTGGCTCGTTGGAGAGTTGAGTCAACATCCAAACACCAAAACTTCCCCCAATTCAAAACCCTAATCTCCGGCCATCGCCGTCCTCGACGGTCCTTGCGCTCGGCGGCCACGGCTTCGACCCCGACCTCGACCCCAACCTCGACGATGGCCACTTAACGACAGCGGCTCCGACCTCGACCCCGACCCCGACCCCGACGATGACCACTCGGCGGTCGTAGCTCCAATGCCAACCTCGACCCTGACCGCGACAATGGCCACTCGACGGCCGCGGCTCAAACCCCGACCCCAACCCCAACGATGGCCACTCGACGGCCGTAGCTTCGACCCCGACCCCGACCTCGATGATGGCCACTCGGCGGCCGCAGCTTCGACCCCAACTCCGACCCCAACCCCGACGATGGCCACGGCTTCGACCCCGTCGAAACCCTAATTTCTTCCCCAATGAGTTAAACGGCGTCGTTTTTGTGAGGCCATCCATATAGGATGGCAAAACGACGTCGTTTAAGGCATTGTCGATTTTTTTTTTTTAAAGCCACGTAATTATTTTGGCCGGAATCTTTCGCCGGTGGCTGGAATCTTTCGCCGGTGGCACTAAAGTGAGCGTTTTTCCTCCGATTTGGCACTTAAGTGATCCGACGGAAACTTTTGGCACCAAAGTGAGCGCCGTACACAACTTATGGCACCATTAGTGTACTTATCCTTAGAATGCGCTCATCTGCACTGCAAAGCTACCAAGAGATAGGCCCTGCATGAGGGATGTCATAACCATGCTCGGAGAGGTCAAGCCTCAAAGGAAGAGTAGTAGCAATGGCGCCACAATGTATGAAGCTAGCAAAGACAAGCTACTTTTTAGCACGTCACCTGTAAATGGCCTTCTCTAGGGACTGAGTTCTGAGCATTTGAGTTCCTTTTGGCTAATGGTTCCTTCAATTTTTCTTTGTATGTAGAATTTTTTAATTAAATGCTTGTAGCTACAGGTCCTGATATCTGTAGAGATCACCGGTATATGATCTAGGTACCTTCTTTTGCAAATAAAACTTCATTTGCTGTATATGTCCGTGTCCAGAATCACTGCAGCAATATGTTTATAGAGCTTTAGGTTTTCTTCTTATGTTGTTTTCTTGGTAACTTTCACCTGAAAAGCAAATGATATAAAGATGGTTGTTCCGGTTGGTAATGACAATGGAAATTAACACATTCTCAAATCTGAGGTAAAAACATTGCATGACATATAAATCATGTAGACCAAGTTCATTAGGATAATTGATCTTGTAATGTTTGTTTATATAGTCTATCGACCATGCAATAATTTCTCTTTTAGGTCAATGCATTAAGGAGGTCATGGCATTAAGGGGTTCATGGGTTATGAAGGGTATTTTTGGTTTTTTATTTATAACATGAGTTGTTTCAATCCGTGTTCCATAGTGTAAATAAATACTAAATTGAGCGCCCTAGAAACCTTAGCACTTAGTATATATATATAGAACAGGACGATAAAAACAAGGATAATCGATTGTCCTATGGTTATTGATCCATCAAACTTTGTACGCACCTAGTTTAAAACCTCATTGTGTTATTAAGGAAAAAAAAAATTGGCGTCCAAACCCGATACCTCATTTTTTTTCTCTTTTTCTTGCCCAACAACCCATTTCCAACTTCTTTTTTTTTTTTTTAAATCTTTCAGAAATAAATTCGTATGTGTTCCCGTACTCAAAATTAATTCATCAAACTTTGCACGCACCTAGTTTAAAACTCCATTGTGTTATTGAGCAAAAAAAAATTGTTGTCCAAAACCCGATACCCCATTTTTTTTTTTTTATTTATTGCCCATCAACCCTTTTCCAACTTTTTTTTTTCTTTAAAGCTTTCGGAAATAAATTCGTATATACTCTTGTACTCAAAATTAATGTATCAAACATTGCACACACCTAGTTTAAAACCTCATTGTGTTATTGAGCAAAAAAAAATTGGCGTCCAAACCCGATATCTCATTTTTTTTTTTTTATTATTTCTTGCCCAATAACCATTTTCCAACTTTTTTTTTCTTTAAAGCTTATGGAAATAAATTCGTATGTGCTCCCGTGCTCGAAATTAATCCATCAAATTTTGCACGTACCTAATTTAAAATCTCATTATGTTATTGAGAAAAAAAAAATTGGCGTCAAAACCCGATACCTCATATTTTTTTCTATTTCTTGCCCAACAACTCTTTTTCAACTTTTTTTTAAGGCTTTCGGAAATAAATTTGTACATACTATTGTATTCAAAATTAATCCATCAAACTTTACACGCACCTAGTTTAAAATCTCATTATGTTATTGAGCAAAAAAAATTGGCATTCAAACCCGATACCTCATTTTTTTTTTTTTTTTCTATTTTTTACCCAACAACTCTTTTCCAATTTTTTTTCTTTAAAGCTTTGGGAAATAAATTCGTACGTTCTCATGTACTCAAAATTAATTAATCAAACTTTGCACGCACCTAGTTTAAAATCTCACTATGTTATTGAGCAAAAAAAAATTGCGTCCAAACCCGATACCTCATCTTTTTTTTTTTTTAAAAAAAATTCTGCCCAACAACCCTTTTCCAACTTTTTTATTTCTGTAAAAATTTCGGAAATAAATTCGTACGTGCTCTCGTACTAAAAATTAATTCATCAAATTTTGCACACACCTAGCTTAAAATCTTATTATGTTATTGAGCAAAAAGAAATTGGCGTCCAAACCCGATACCTCATTTTTTTTATTTATATTTCTTGCTCAACAACCCATTTCTAACTTTTTTTTTTCTTTAAAGCTTTCAGAAATAAATTCGTACGTGCTCCTGTACTCAAAATTAATCCATCAAATTTCGCACGCACCTAGTTTCAAACCTCATTGTATTATTGAGCAAAAACAAAATTGGCATCCAAACCCGATATCTCTTTTTTTTTTTTTTTTGCTATTTCTTGCCCAAAAACCCCTTTCTAACTTTTTTTTTCTTTAAAACTTTCAGATATAAGTTCGTACGTGCTCCCGTACTTAGGGGTGTGCAACGGGAACTGCCCGAACCGAGAACCGGCCGGACCGGACCGAACCGGCCGGTTTTGGGCGGTTCCCATGGTCGGCGGTCTGGTTCCCGGTTCCTAATCTTGGAACCGGTGGCCGGTCGATCCGGTTCCCGGTTCCAAGGTGGGAACCGGACCGAACCGGACCGACCGGACCGAAACAAATTTTTTTATATATAATTTATATACATAGAATTAATAAAATATATAAACATGATAACTTATTGCAACTAAAATTGCAATTTGAGGTAGCATCATCTTATGTGGCCAAGAGACCATTAAAACTATTTTTATTACTCTTTTATTTATAGAAAAAAATCTCGTTGTTAGTTTCTGTTGGAAATATGATTTGTTTTTTATTCTAATTATCTAAATACGGTTAATTGATTCTATGAATCCATGAGATTGGATATTAGGACAGTAGTATAGGAAACAACATATTTTGTATATTCTTTCCTATCGTACTCTTTTCTTGTATTATTAATAGGTGTGTAATACATGTACAAACACAGCAATACACAATACAGAAAATTCCTCCAATTCCTTCTCAGTTTTTGTCAATTTTCTTTCTCATTTTCTATCAATTTCATCTTCTACTTGATGTGGACTAAGGTTCCAAGAGACCCACAAGGCACTTCAAGCCTCCAAGAGTTCCACATCGACTAAACATTTAAAGAGTAGAAATTGTCTATAAAATCTAAGCCAAGCATAACTTTTAGCCAAATTATTCACGGCTTTCATGGTTAAAGTTAAGTGTGAAACACACGAAGTGTGAATCACATTTGAATATTTTGCACGTGGAAACATGTGTGATTAGTTTTGTTGAATTGCTCGAGAACCGAATTGGATTGATCGGTCCGGAGCGTGGTCACTCTTTAGTGCAAAAAAGTAGAGCCGATTTTGTTGGACCGGACCGGACCGGACTGGAACCGATGGTCAGTTCGGTTCCCGGTCCTAGGACCAAACGGTCCGGTCCACGGTTCGCAATTTTGGGAACCGGTGCTCCCGGTCCGGTTCCCGGTTCCAAGGTAGAACCGGACCGAACCGGGAACCGATCACCCCTACTTGTACTTAAAATTAATCCATCAAATTTTTCATGCACCTAGCTTAAAACCTTATTCTGTTATTGAGCCAAAAAAAAAAAAAATTGGTGTCCAAATCCAATACCTTATTTTTTTTTTCTATTTCTTGCCCAACAACCATTTTCCAACTTTTTTTTTCTTTAATGCTTTCGGAAATAAATTCGTATATGCCCCCATACTCAAAATTAATCCATCAAAATTTGCATGCACCTAATTTAAAACCTCATTGTGTTATTGAGCAAAAAAAATAAAAAATTGTCGTCCAAGCCCAATACCTCAATTTTTTTTTTCTATTTCTTGCCTAACAACCATTTTCCAATATTTTTTTCTTTAAAGTTTTCGGAAATAAATTCATACATGCTTCTGTACTCAAAATTAATCCATCAAACTTTGCATGCATCTAGTTTAAAACCTCATTGTGTTATTGAGCAAAAAAAAAAATTAGTGCCCGATACCTCATTTTTTTTTCTATTTCTTGCCCAATAACCATTTTCCAATATTTTTTTCTTTAAAGTTTCCAAAAATAAATTTGTACATGCTCATGTACTCAAAATTAATCCATCAAACTTTGCATGCACTTAATTTAAAACTTCATTGTGTTATTAAGCAAAAAAAAAAAAAAAAATTGGCGTCCAAACCCGATACCTTATTTTTTTTTTCTATTTCTTGCCCAATATCCCTTTTCCAACTTTTTTTTTCTTTAAAGTTTTCGGAAATAAATTCTTACGTGCTCTCTTACTCAAAATTAATCCATCAAACTTTGCACGCATCTAGTTTAAAACCTCATTGTGTTATTGAGAAAAAAAAAAATTGGCATCCAAACTCGATACCTCATTTTTTTTTTCTATTTCTTGCCCAATAAAGTTTTTGGAAATAAATTCGTACGTGTTCATCGGATTAGCTTAGTACGAGCCCATTAGAGCCAGCTCCAAGCACTGGTTGGCGGACCCTTGGTCGCCATCTGCCACATTGAGCGATTGTGGCTTGCTTAGGACTTCAAATCAGCGAATGAGCCAAGCCAAGCCCTATTTCAATGCAACATTGCTGATTTTGGATGGAGGCACGTTGACGGTGGATGGACGGGTCCCTGTATGCTTATAGGTGGATTGATGATCATTCCATTCCAGCTTCCACAATGTAGCCTTATTTTACCTTTTCGGACACAATAATTAAGCAGGTTGTCTATTTTTGTTTTTCAGCGAAAGCAGACTGTTCTTTTTTAATTTTTTTTTCTCTTTAAAACATGTATCCCACATGTAATCACTACCATGGACTATCTTCTTCTATCTAATGAAGAGAACATCTCTAACTTCCAAACAACAATGAGAGTGCATCAGTTCCCTCTTGACGAAAAGAATATAATAGCAAGTCGATGATGAGGAGAGATTTGGTGAAGCGGTCTCTAGACTTGAAACCCCCGAGAAAATATAATAGTGAACAGCTGGTGTGGGGGCATTGCTATGGATAAAGTGATGTCAGAGTCATCGGCAACGGAAGCTGGGGCCCGGTGTGAGAAATGGCTTTGAGGAGAGAACTTAAATCAGTGTTCAGTTTTTGTTGGAAGCACTTCAAGTAAAATAAATGGCTTTGAGGAGAGAACTTAAATCAGTGTTCAGTTTTTGTTGGAAGCACATCAAGTAAAATAAATGGCTTTGAGGAGAGAACTTAAATCAGTGTTCAGTTTTTGTTGGAAGCACTTCAAGTAAAATCACGAGCTTTATTACAACAGATCAAATTCAAGTCACAAAAACAGTCGGTATCATTATACTTGACTGAGTTAATTAGTAATTACTCTTCCCACATCATCACACGTGACAGTTACAATATACTGTTCTTTGAAAATTGAAGTCATAATTTAAGTGAGGCATTTTACACATCCAAAGAAAACCGTTCTGGTGGAATGTCAGCACGACAAGATTGTTCTCGAGTTGATCCCATGTTGTTATTAGCGTGACTGTGAGATGGTTAGCATTTGAACTTGTGCTTCGGCCGCTGTGTCTCTGGACTGCTTGTTTTTCTAGTTAGTATGTTTTTGCTATGCAGTGTTTATTGTGGTGTTTATTGCGGTGTAATTTGGTGCTTGCTGCATTGACGAACTCCTGATGGAAATGTTGCAGTTACCTTTCTTGAAGTGTGAACTGATACTGGTATGTAACTGATGTGTGAATGTTACTAGCTAGATGTTCGCCCACTCTGCTCTCTGATATACGTGCACTGTTCATGCATTTTAGTTGCTTGATGAGTGGAACTCTCGGCCGCGATTCATGTAAAAGCAGGTCAAAATGCTTTGCATTCCATCTGAATGACGATCATTCCTCTCATGTGATGCAGATTTTCTTCCCTTTCTATTTGGGCTTCTGCGAGATGGCGCACTGCATGTAGCAATTAGCATCAGGCGGCCTCTGTCATCACTCCGCTGGCATATCCTTTGCCTTGATTGTGGTTTCATCGATTGTTGATGGAATCTGATTTTGGATTTGCCAATTGATGATACTCACATCGTGTTTAGTGCATCCACTCGTCGCTCGCGTTGCAGTTTGGTGCAATCTCGGGAGGGAGTTGCTCTTCAGCTGCTGCCCCTGTTGCTGGTTGCGAAAGCTCTAGCTCTCCCTCTCCATTTCATGTCTTGCAAGCTAGACAGCCCCGTCCAGACTCAGATGGCTGTGGCTTTTTTCAAGAGCTCTCTTAGCAGGGAGGATGGCGGGACAAACAGAAATGAGGGGAAAGAACCTACTGGGAGGAGACGGGTTTTTGTACAAACTGAAACGGGCCGTGTGTTGGGTGTGGAGCTGGATCGGGGCGATAATGCCCATACTGTGAAAAGGCGATTGCAGATCACTGTTAATTTCCCTATAGAACAGTGCTCCTTGACTTTTGGGGACAAGGTACTGAAAAATGATCTCACTGCTGTCCTAAACGATTCCCCACTTCTCCTCACACGGAATTTTCTTTCTAGGAGCTCATCGACACCTTGTCTTTCACCAACCGGGAGGGATGTCCAGCAAAGAGATGAGAGTGGTTCGATAGAAATACTTGGCCGGTCAAATCGATTTGATATAATCAAGCAATTGGTAAATGATGTTGTCAAGGCGATTGACATGGGGGTTGATCCAATTCCTGTTCACGGTGGTCTTGGAGGTGCGTACTACTTCCGAAATAGTAGAGGTGATTGTGTTGCTATTATCAAGCCAACTGATGAAGAACCATCTGCCCCCAATAATCCTAAAGGCTTTGTCGGCAAAGCTCTAGGACAACCTGGTGTGAAAAGATCCGTGCGAGTTGGAGAAACTGGGATAAGAGAGGTTGCAGCTTATCTTCTAGACTCTGAACATTTTGCTAATGTTCCTCCAACTGCTCTGGTGAAGATCACTCACCATGTCTTCAATATTAATGATGGAGTGAATCGTAACAAGCCAAATAAAAAGAAAGTGGTTAGCAAGATAGCATCTTTTCAGCAGTTCATACCTCATGATTTTGATGCCAGCGATCATGGCACCTCAAGCTTTCCTGTTTCTGCTGTGCATCGAATTGGAATATTAGACATTAGAATTTTTAACACGGACAGGCATGCGGGAACCTTTTAGTAAGGAAACTCGACAGCATGGGAAGGTTTGGTCAAGTGGAATTGATTCCTATTGATCATGGCCTTTGCTTGCCTGAAACTTTGGAGGACCCATACTTTGAGTGGCTTCATTGGCCTCAGGCTTCAATTCCTTTTTCTGAGGGTGAATTGAAGTACATAGAGAAGCTGGACTATAGAAATGATCGGAAAATGCTTCGGAAGGAGCTTCCCATGATCCGAGAGGCTTGTCTCCGCGTGCTGACCCTTTGCACCATTTTCCTGAAGAGAGCTGCTGCATATGGCCTCTGTCTTGCTGAAATTGGTGAAATGATGAGCAGAGAATTTCGCAGTGGTGAGGAAGAACCAAGTAAACTGGAGGTCGTGTGCATTGAGGCGAGAAGGTCTATAGCTGCTAGGGATCTTTTGTTCCCCAAGGTAGACCTAGGAGATGATGAGTTTCAATTTGATATTGACTGTGAGGATTCTGCTGAGTCAGGCTTCATGCCAAAGATGACCATGGATGATTGTATGTACAGAGCACATTTCGATCTCGGAATAGGTAGCAATGGCAGGAATCCTCTGTCTAGACTGAAGAAGGGAAGCAAGGAGGAAGAAGAGAAGAAGAGGGACGATGTTGCTGGGGTCGAGGCATTTGAGAGGATTCCCTTGGTGTCAAAACTTTCCATGCCCTTGAAAAACACCGTCTTGGGTAAAAAGAGTCCAAAGCAACCCAAATATTCTGGTATGATGCAGGAAAACGGCTTCATGGCTAACACGTCATCAGGGCACAGAAGTGCAAATGAGCAGCTTCCTGCAAGTGCGAGCTTTGTGAATCTCGCGGACATGAGGGAGGATGAATGGCTTTTGTTCCTGGAGATATTCCAGGAGCTGCTGCATCCAGCATTCGACAACAGGAAATCTGCTACCTTAAGGCAGAGGCAGAGGCTTGGGACTTCTTGCTAGTTTTGATACTCACAAGTTTGCCGACGAAAGAGAATCTTTTCCAGGATGCAGGTTTGTGGAAGCGGAGGGCTGTCAATAGGATTAAATTGTTTCATGATCTCCATGAGGGTGTTTGGTTTGAACATCAGTAGGATGAGCTCTTGTAGATTTTCTTGGCGTTGGCTATATGCAAGCTGGGTAGAATTGGTTGTATTTTGTTTTACTTTTTTTATATAAGTTTGTTCCTCGAGTATTGATCTTGTTTCATTAGAGCTGTCAAGTGTAATAGTACACTGAATGTGGCTAATACGGGGTCATCTTTCGATTGTCTTCAAGCTTAATTAAGTTTTAGGTTGATAATTTCACACTATAAAAAGGTGTCGGGATTGGATTTCAATTGTTGCGTGCGTCAGATTTCCATTGTTCGAATGCTGTTGCAGTGCAAAACATCAGATGGTTTCTGTATGATTGTTTCCCAAGTGGGTTGATCTGATGCATTTCTTGCTCAACCTTCTTGTTCTAGAGCACTGCCCAGGCTCTTTCTTTCCCTCTCCTGGTTTCTGCACGTTTTTCACTCACCTGTGTCTCGATTTGCCATGTTTTTGTTTATAGGATTGGTTCTTTTGAAGAGGCTTCCTTCCTGAAATGCACTCATTTTTTACATAAACAAAATGAAAACAAAAAACAAGGGCAAGAATCTTGTTCTCTCCGTCTGCCTGCGGGATGGTCCGGCAGAAGCCGGAGCAGAAGTCGAAATCAGCTACTTATAGGTCCTATTGACGTTTATCTCCTTTCCGTTGCACCTTTTATCCGGCTGGACATTGTATCGTTTATCTACTTATGGCAACACTGGTCTATTGCTGACGGAGAGTTGGAGCGAAGACCTCCCGCTAAGGGTCAACGACTCCGAGGACATGATCGTGTTCGGTAAGCTGCGAGATGTGCTCGACTCGGGTTGGGTTCCTTTTGATCAACAGCTTGGTTTCAAAGCGACGGTGCCAGTTGATCATGGCGTCATTGATGATGTATCGGAGGGGAAGGGGCTGGCAAAGAAGGCGGAAGAAACGCGCTAGGAGACACCTCAGGATGCGGCATCGGCCTACGACTGGGGTACTTTTGAAATGCGCGCGCGCGAGAGAGAGAACTTAGATGATGAAGCGGAGCATCAATCAGAAGTTGGTTCGAGACATATAGCTACGCTGAATTTATGTATTTAGCGCTTGAACAGACGTTGAAAGACTCGTGCCTAATGGGTGAGAATGCGGGTTTACAAATTAGATCATGCTAGTCTTGAAATTGTATCGAATTTCATGATCTTAAAAAACGCATTTATCTAAATATGTGTTTAGAAAGCTCGATAGATTGACTCCTTCTTAGTTGGACTTCAGACATGAGTGACGGTTACACTATATTACTCTTTGAAATCTGATTGTCATTAATTAAATTATGCGTTTTACTCATTTATTGACTATATGGAAACTATCAAATCAAACCATTTAATAGCAATTTCGAAAAAAAAAATGTGAAAAAGAAGGGTTGTTTTACTTATTGTGATATGATTCTCCATTCAATGAGTCAACAGGGTACTGCTCAAGCATTGGCCCTAACGTCGTTGACTATCTGTCGGTTGGACTAAGTGAATAAAGGAATTAAAAACATGATTTCCATGATAAACAACTTGACCCGCTTCTTACTTTCTGTCTGGCTGCTATGAACAACTCAGCTCTTGGAATTCCCTTTTTTTTTTTTCTTTTTGGGTCAATCCAACGTGTGATTTCCAAATTTAGAAACCAACCCGCGGGGCACATTGTTGTTATTTTTAGCTAGTAATCTTGTCCACCAATCACGCGCTACCAACAAAAAAGATGGAAGTCTTTTTTGACCTATACTTTTAAAAGAAAGTACGTGCGGTGGACCATCTCCTGAGTTTGGATTGACTTTAATTTTTATAGTAACAATGCTTGATTAACAACGAGTTCGTTTGAATTGTTGAAGAAATCATTACTTTGTGTCTTGAAGCAATTGCAAATTCCAAGCGGAAGAGGTGCTCCCAAAGAATTCTTTGGTCGGACCGGAGGAACCTTTAGGTGCTCCCGAAAACGCAAGATTGTTGCCCACTCGAGCGAATCAGCACGTGCCAACTTGGTCTGCGTTCATGGATTGGAACATTGTACCATGTAATTAATGAAAAATCTCTCTATCCGGCACCGTGTTTCTTTTGATATTTTCATAAAACTCAACCATTGATGGAGACCACATTTCCATGGATCAATTGCATAATTGAGATTTGTCGAGGCACCGAGAGCAAGAGAATGAACGGGGGAGAAGAAGGGATGAAATTGGACATCACTTTGACGTGGGTAGTTGCCAGTGTTTGCACGATAATCTCTGCCACTAAACTGTTTTCCAGAAACTCTTTTCTTTTTTCCTTTTTTTTTCGTCGCTTTCATTTACTTGAATCCTTTTGGCATTTACGTTAAAGTCTACTTTACAAGCACATGAAGAGGTTATCTACATGGAAAATGAATGTCGATCATATCAGATTGGTTTGCGAATCTTACAGTTATTGTGTTTACATCACGCACAAACCACAGGAGAATCATGGAACTGATCATTAAAGTTCAGAAATTTTCAGTTCGGCAGCAAAATGCTTCTGAAAATTGATGCATCTTGATTGGGCAGTGATGTATGCTGACCCCACCATAGCCAGAACTGTGAAGGAAAGAAAGGTCTATGAATGTGGTTAGGGCTTGAGAATGATCTCAAGAGTTTTCGGCATTATTGACTTCCTCAAGTTAGGATCAAGACTATATTCTCTGACTATACTTCATGAATAGGATTTCTTCAGCAGTAACATTGATTGCATGTTGAATGCAGGCGAGATTTCTCTGCTAGTTAAAGATCGCTGAAGCTAAAAACAATGAACTGATAGATTCTACAAGATAAATTGTCAGTTTGATTTTTCATTGATCAAGACAATGTCTTTCGCAGTTTGCACAATCAAAACAAAAATTGTTCATCTCCACTCAATATACCCATTTCCAATATGTGAAAAGGGATTGGATTTCCAAAATCCACCTCTGCATCAACATTGATCTCTCCCTTTCTCTTCTTCGTCCTCTTCGTCAATCCGTCATCAATGGATGAAGACAGCGACCTAGGCTCAGCAGATCGACGCTTGGGGTTGACCCTTACAGGCTCGTACTCGGCTGAACCTATGAGGAGAGGGAAGTTGAGCTTGGCCTTGGACCCCCTCATCTTAAAAGCGGCTCGGTCATAGGCCAATGCCGCATCCTGGGGGGTCTTGTAAGTTCCGAGCCACATTCTTGCCCCGTTCCTCTTAGGGTCCCTTATCTCCGCTGCATATTTTCCCCACGGTCTCCTCCTCACTCCTCTATAATGCGTCTTCTCCACCGGCCCTGGAACCCCATGCTCCACCATCTCCGGTTTCTTCTCCGTGACTGGATCAATGGCGTCATAATCAATGGCCGTCACTTCGAAATCAAGTTCTTGATTCAAAGCCAGACCATTGCTGTTGTCATCAATGGTCATCACTTCGAAACCAAGCTCTTGATTTGAAGCCAAAGGGATGGTCCACCCGGAATTGAGCGCATCGCACAGAGCGCCGTACACCAACATGTCGTCCGAGTCGTCGACTTTTGGGGGTAGTTCCCTCCAACTCTCCGTCAGCACTAGATTGCCGAAGCTTGAACTCCTTGAGTACATGTTTGCAGGAGATGGTGCAGCATATGTTGCGCTGAAACTATCACCGTCGTCTTCAAGAAGATGGTCACAGATGGATTTCAAAACATCGAATTGATCGGCCTGAAAGGGACCGATGATTTCTTGAAGCATTTCCGCTTCTGGCTAGAATTTGAATCTTTGAGATAGCTAATTGTAGAAAGATTGAAGGGATGGATTGGCTTCTGAAGCAGGTGGAATCGTTGAAAAGACCATAAAAAAGTGGGAGCTATATATAGAGGTTGAGCTTGACCGCTGGAGCGTGTTGATTACTATATTATATGATATATCTGACAAATCAAACGGCTTAGATCCAATATATTTTGGATGGAGCTTCTCAGAAAGTGCATTGGCGATGACTCATGAGATTCTCAACACATGTTTCAAATGCTCCATTAAGACTTTTTTTAATCACGAGAGACATAAATTGGTATTTATTTCATTTTATTTTCATTATCCGTTCTGAATTAAAAAGTCAGAGCATGGGCAGTTTCCATTTTATTTATTGGGGAAGGACAATAATATGGGTGCACCCTTTGGCGTTTAAATCTTAGGTGTTTAGATCTGATGTGTGGGGTGCATGTGATGAAAAGAAAATTGCAGAATTGGATTGTTCTGTCATATACAGATGTTTTTTTAATAAGTTTAAAAAAGGATTAGTCAGTTTTAAAAAAATATATTGGTTGAATGATTGGCAACTTTATTTTAAGTAAATAGGTGGTGTAATCTACCACTCGTTTATGCAATTGCCACCTTTTTGGTATAAATAAACAATACTTGTCACATGACATCTTTATGTCATTTTAGTTTATATCACGCGAGAAATTGGACATCAACAAATAATTACTTTTCATATCATTCTTTGGAACCGCTTGAAAAAGATTCAAGAAAAATCATTTTTATAATCAACAAAAAAATTATATATTCTTGATTTACACTTCTTAAAAGTCAAAATTTAATTTTCAAATTCTAATTTAATCTCCCCATTGTTGTCATGAGTATCCCATCATCCAAAGCCGGGACCTAAGATCCCACCCCAACACTTTAACTTGGAGGCTCTATTGTTCAAAAAGCATGTTTAAGGTCTTCTAGAATCCGGACAAGAGAATTAAAAAAAAAAAAAGGCATAGGGGAACCTAGGTGGTCTGCCTCATTTGGACCGTCCAGCGGAAATTGCTTCATTGTTCCCGAAAACACTTGCCTAAAAACCTTTGGTGTACCTAATCTAGGTACTGGGATCCTGGAGTCAACGGTCTTGTCACCGTGCGCTGTGAAAAAACATGTTTTAAGTTCTAGAATCCACATTTAAAAAAAAAAAAAAAAAAAAGGTTTGGTCTGCCTTATTATATCTAATTTGTGAAAGACAAATTGGACCAAGTAAATTCTGAAATTCGAAATAACATCTATCCTCGATAAATATAGATATCAGAAACCAACATCAATGTGACATTCTTCTGTTCTGTTCTTTTTTACTGTCATCTACATTTTTTTGTTCTTACCATTATGTCTCCATAATAAGCATGATACATGAACCCGTGGCATTTTACCCTTTTTGAAATGAGTTCGAGCACTCACACCTATAAAGTGTCATAGCAAGTAACCACGAGAGCCTAGGGTTTGGATACGCTTTTCAATTGGAACAAATATTATATGCTTGATTAATCCTTAAATTTTGTTTGAACTGACACAAGACAATGATGTTTTATTGGGAAATTTTTTGTAGCTTCTCTTGGAACAAAAGGTAATTGCCTACTCAAACCATGTTGGAAAAAGAATTAGAATGCATAAAATAATAATTATTGAAAATACATTACAAAAGATTAGAAAATAAAAAAAAATGTCTAAGGCGTGCAAACATTGTCCTTAAGGATAATTCTGCTCCTTGAAGTACGAAACTTAGTGTGTAAGGTTTCAGCGGCCATCCTCCCAAGATACAACAGATTTTCCTCTATACTCCGCACAGAATAATAGAAGGAAACTGAACAACTTTTGTATATAACCTAGCAAAAAAAAAAAAGATGTGAGAACATATTGTATCTACTAAGATTGGGGTTTGAAGTTTAATTTATATTTAAATAAGAAAAAGAGAGAGTGTTAGGAGATCATCATAAATTAATTGGTAATTAAAAAGATGATTGTTATAAAATAATGAAGAGTTTATGAAGTAATAAATCAAATGTTGTAAAGCCATTAGACGAACGTTATACAACCATTAGAAAGCCGTTATATCACCATTAAAAAGCCGTTACAAAAATGATGACTTTCATGACAATCATAATTTCGAATAAATATTTCAAAGTTGCTGAAATATCTAACAAACCAATCATCGCATGCCATCACGATTTGTATGGCTATACATGGTTCTATCATGTTGTTTATCGAGAAATTCGGTTTGAGCGATTCATGTTGGTAATGTTAAAAGAATGACTATATAGACGCTACAACGAACCAAATTTGATATCTTTATTCTATCGCCACACTATGTATTAAAAATCTCAAACTTATATAAGAATAACACAAAATTACATTTTGATTCTTGGTGGTTCCAGAATACAACTGTAGCAGGTAGATCACGTAAGATTCACAAGGAGCCAAATGCTAATTGTAACTACCGAGGTTAATAGCTTTTCATATTGAATTAATACAGAGATGTTTTTGTACTCCTCTTTTACTTTTGCTAGTCACTTTCTTATGATTTGAAGGTGTTTTCCTCCTCCCTTCAAGAATAGGAAATTTGACCTAAGCAAGCTCTCAAAAGTTTTCATACGGATCTTCATCTGGATCTCGAGATACCATGATGCAAAACATCGAGAGGGTATTGTCAGATACAAGAAAAAAAAAAACAAAAAAACATATTGTACCAATTGGAGACGTGGGGCATATGGGCACTAACATGTTAACCTAAGAAACATATCCGTAGAGCCTACTGTCTTTGTGTCAAGCAGATAGGCCTCAGAGTTGGGGATGGAGTACGTTTTTGGTTTTTCTGGACAAACTCCAGAGGAAATGAAATCAAATCATCAAATTTCTGCAACGTAAATTCCCTAATTGACTTCTCATTGATCAAAACATATGTATCTGCAGTTTGCATAATTAAAGTACAAATTGTTCATCCCCATTCCAAAAACCAGTACCCATTATGGGAAAGGGGATTGGAGTTTGAAAATCCAACTCAGCATCCACATTGACCTCTCTCTTTCCCTTCCTCGTCCTCGTCACCAAACCGTCGCCGCTGGACGAGAATGGTGAGCTAAGCTCAGTAGACAAACGCTTGCGGCTGACCTTACAGGCTCGTAATCAGCGGTGCCGATGAAGTGAGGGAGGTTGAGCTTGGCCTTGGACCCCCTTATCTTAAAAGCTGCTTGGTCATAGGCCAATGCTGCATCCTCGGGTGTCTTGTAAGTCCCGAGCCAAATCCTTGCACCGTTCTTTTTGGGGTCCCTTATCTCCGCAGCATATTTTCCCCACGGTCGCCTCCTCACTCCTTTATAATGTGTCTTCTCGACCATCACTTGTACCTCCTGGTCCACCATCTCCAATTTCTTCTCCTTCACCGAACCAATGCTGTTATAATCAACGGTCAAGTTCTTTGAAATCAAGTTCTTGATTCGAAGCCAGACCAATGTGGTTATAATCAACGGTGGTCACTTCAAAATCAAGTTCTTGATTCGGAGCTGAAGGCATCGTCCACCCGGAATTGACCTCGTTGCACATAGTGCCATTACTATGCCAACATGTCCTCCGAGTTGTCGACTTTGAGGGGCAGTTCGCTCCAACTCTCCATTAGTAACAGATTGTTGAAGCTTGAACTCCTTGAGTACATGTTTGCAGGAGTTGGTGCATAAGATGTTGCGTGAACGCCGTCATCCTCACCTACAAAAAGATGCTCACAAATGGATTTCAATGCATCGAATCGATCAGCCTCAAAGGGACTGAAGATTTCCTGAAGCATTTTTGTTTCTGGCTAGATTTTGTAGCTTTGAGATGACTGAATGTAGAAGATCGAAGGGATGATTTGGTTTCTGAAGTAAGAGTGGAGCTGAAAAGAACATGAAAGTGGGAGCTATATATATTGGTTAAGCTTGACCGCTTGGGTGGTGGAAGATTTAAGGGAAGATTTCGGATGGAGCTTCCGAGAAACTGGATTTGGTGATGACTAATCATCGACACATGTTTCAAATGCTCAATTGGACTTTTTTTAATAATGAAAGACATAAATTGATATGTTTTTCTTATCCGTACTGAATTTAAAAAAAAAAAGGCATGGGGCGCGCTCCCTTTTAATTAATTGGGGATGGACGATGATACTTGTTCATGCTTTTGCATTTAATTTGTGGTTTTTAGATCCGATGCGCGGGTGACGTATAGATTCAATCACATATTATGCATGTGCTTCAAAAGAAAATTCCATAACGTCTTCTCTATTCAAATATACAGTTTTTTTTTTTTTTTTGGTCCTGGTAAATTTTAATAAATGTTGGTAAGCACTCTAAAGGGCCTAAATCACAAAAATGCAATTGAGTCATAAAGTGCAATCGAGTCATGAAATTTGTCCAATTGGCACAATGAAGTCCTTCCCCTAACTCTGCTCGATTTGGCTAATTAAAAATGCCAATGTGAGTATTTTTATTTTTATTTTTCTTCCTACGTGACTATTAACTTTAACTCAAGTATGAACCAATGCCTGAAACCATGTTGTTAAAAACATGCAATCAATTTCTAAAACTTTAAAACATACAATCAAATTCTAAAACTTGCTAAATTGATGTAATGAAATCCCTTCCTTAACTTCACCCGATTTGGCTAATTAAAAATGCCGATGTGGGTAATTTTGTTATTTTTTTCCTACATAACTATTAACTTTAACTCAAGTTTGAACGAATGCCTAAAACGATGTTGTTAAACACATGCAATCAAGTTTTAAAACTCGCTAAATTGGTGCAATGAAATCCCTCCCTTAATTCTATCCAATTTAGCTAAACAAAAATGCCAATATGGGTGATTTTATTATGGGGAGAATCACCAAAAAAGTTCTAAACCTATTGCAATTATGCCAATTTAGTCCTAAACCTTTTTTTCGGCCAATTTAGTCATAAACCTTCTACAATTGTGCCAATTTAGTCCATTCGACCAAAATTGGCCAGCCGGTGCCGACGTGACGTCGGCCAGCCGGCAAACGATTTTTTAATAATTTTTTAAATTTTTTTTTTCGAATTTTTCTTTTTTTTTTTTTGAAAAAAATTTCTCTTTTTTTTCCTTATCTTCTTCTTCCTCTGGCCGACACTGTCCAGCCGGCCAGAGGCGAGGGCGGGCGAGGTCAGCCTCGCCGGCCATTGGCGAGGCTCGCCCCCGCCAGCCACTGGCGAAGGCAAGCCTCACCTAGCGATGGCAAGGCCACCGTCGCCTAGCCAAGGCGAGGCTTGGCCTCGCCCAGCCATGGCGAGGTCGAGCCTCGGTCGCTGGGCGAGGCTCGCCTTCACTAGTGGCCGGCGGGGGCGAGCCTCGCCTAGCAACGGCAGCCTCGCCGGCCACTGGCGAGGTCAACCCTCGGCTAGCCAAGGTGAGGGTTGACCTCGCCAGTGGCCGGCGACACTGCCGTTGCCAGATCTGGCGAGGCTCAACCTCGCCATGGCTGGGCAAGGCTAAGCCTCGCCTTGGCTGGGTGACGGCGGCCTTGCCATCGCCAGATCATGCAAGGCTCGACCTCGTCATGGCTGGGCGAGGCCGAGCCTCGCCTTGGCTGGGCGACGGCGGCCTAGCCGTCACTAGGCGAGGCTCGCCTTCGCTAGTGGCCGGCAGGGGCGAGCCTCGCCAGGCCGGCGAGGCCGACCTTGCAGCGGCCTTGCCTCTGGCCGGTCGGCCAGCGCCGCCGCAGGAAGAAAAAGAAAGGAAGAAAAAAAAAACAAAAGAAAAAAATTAAAAAAATTAAAAAAATCGAAAAAAATTCAAAAAAATATTTAAAAATTATTAGAAAATCATTCCGCCAAGCCGGGCGTCCATGTCATCGATGCCGGCCGGCCAATTTTGGCTGGATAGACTGAATTGGCACAATTGTAAAAGGTTTAGGACTAAGTTGGCAAAAAAAAAGTTTAAGACTAAATTGGCACAATTGGAATAGGTTTAGAACTTTTTTGGTAATTCTCCCTTTTATTATGTTTCTTTTTCCTACATGACTGTTAACTTTAGCTTGAGTATGAACCAATGCCTAAAACGATGATGTTAAAAACATGCAATCAAGTTCTAAAACTTGTTAAATTGATGTGTTGAAATCCCTCCCTTAACTCCGCTCGATTTGGCTAATTGAAAATGCCGATGTTGGTGTTTTTATTATTTTCTTTTTCCTACAAGACTGTTAACTATAACTCAAGTATGAACCAATGCCTAATGGCGTTAATTTCCCGAATCACAACCTTGCTTGGTGTTCTTATTATTTTCTTCATCGCCCACTTCTTGGTGTAGGCTTTGGCAAGAGTGTGGATGAGAGGCGCGGGAGGGCGAGACTGGATCTAAGCTGGCCGTCCTCGCTAGGGACTATCCAGGGGATGAAGAGCTGGTGGCCTGTCCTGTGGATGAAGTTGCTGTCGCGAATGTTGAAGTCGGAGTGGGCCTAGGCTTCGGCTTGTGCTTGAACAGAGCAAAGGAGATTTGATAGCTCGGGCCATGGCAATTGAATGCTTCTTCAAGCTTGCAGTCATGGCCATTTGAGCTTCATCAAGCTCGATCATGACTGCTCAGGTTTCATCGTGCTCATGAAGTAATGGTGGAGCTCGAGGCCATGTTGGGGGTGATTCATATTCTCCATTGACAGGGTGGCACGGGGGGCCCAAATTCTTTTTCTTGCTTTTATTCTCAATTTATCTGTCATCATGTGATGAATACTAGTAGGCCATGGCAGCTAGAGTTTTTTGAGATCATGGTCATGGTCACTTGATAGTACTTATGATAATCCATCAATGTACATTCACTAAATCAAGAAAATGCTCATGCCATTCAAAACTAACCGCAAGAGAAAATGGATTGCGTCATTGAACATTAGTAGTATTTTCCACATTAGTCGTTGAAGAAAAGCAATTAACTTCATGAATAACTATTGTTTTCTTAATTAAAAATTTTTATTGATGAATATTTTCTTTATTAGATCCACATCAAATATATGTGTTTAGTTTATACCAAGTTCTAATTTGAGGATCGCATTAGGTTTTAAGCCATTGCTTCGTATTTTAGTGTAGGAATTAGATGATAAGTTTTATTTTTTAGAATGAACACAATCAGCGTCGAACTTTGTTTGGGATTAAGGTAATTGGTTAGGGGGAAGAAAAGAATTTAAGGTAAATTAGTTATAATTTCCAGAAAAGCAAATTGCAGTGGATTTAACTTGATTGAGGAAATGAAGTTTTCCTATGTTACAACACGGCACGAATATTGGCATTTCTACTGTGGTAAAAAAGGGAAAATAATTACCAAAAATTCCAAATTACGACCACATGACACATTTATCCTAATTTTCCTTTTTTATGATACAAAAAACTCAAAACTAAGCACATTATGACATTTATCATCCGTTAAACTTCCATCCCAAATCACCGTTAAAAAGCTGACCTGAATTTAACGTGGCACTTTGAGGGACAAATGGCATTGATGTGGTGCCACGCAAGCGCCACATAGGAAAAAGACAAAGAAAAAAAAAATTGTTCATCGTCTTCTCCAGTACCTCGCGGAGTACTATTCATCGCTTTCATCATCTTCAATCACTTGGCCAAGCTCGTCCGGCGCTCTTGCTTCGTTGCCTATTGCTACCTGGACCTATGGTGGTGCTCGCTGGCGCTTGCCTGACCACCACAAGCTTAGAATATCGAGGTCAGACCAAACAAAGCTTCGAGCTCGAACAGCCATGGTGGCCACGAGCTTCGAAGCTTGGCATTGGCCGCTTGCCACCACCCCTGAACTTCAAAGGTCGGGGTCAGAACCTCAAGCCAAGCTTTGAGATAGAGCAGCCGCGAGTTTCAGAGCTTGGCCATGGAGGCCTGTGACCACCCGCGAGCTTCAAGCTGCTTCAAAGCTTGGCCTTAGCGGCTCGTGACAACCCGCAAGCTTCGAAGCTCGAGGTCGAGCTTCAAGCTAGAGCGGTCATGGCGACCGTGGGCTTCGAACTTGGCCATGGCGGCTTGTGACCACCTGCGGCTTTCGAAGCTCGACCTTCATGCTGCTTCGAAGCTTGGTCTTGGCGGCTTGCCACTACACGTGAGCTTCGGAGGTCGAGGTCAAACCCTCGACCAAGCTTCGAGAAGAGCGGCCATGGTGGCCACGAGCAGCTTGGCCATGGTGGCTTGCTACCACCCGCGAGCTTCAAAGGTCGAGGTTAGACAAGCCAAGCTTGGAGCCAGAGAGGGCATGGCGGCAGCTCAAGCTCGACCTTCTCGAAGCTTCGTTTTCTGGACAAGAAAGTACTGTTCTTCCTCGCGGAGAAGACGATGAACAATGCAAACTTTTTTCTTTTTTGATTGTTTTCTTCTTTTTTTAACCAATGTGGCGCTAGCGTGGCGCCACATCTGAGTCATTCGTCCCTAAAAGTGGCGGGTGGGATCCACTTAACCTTTTTAACGGTGATTTTAGACGAAATTCTAACAAAGGATAAATATATCATAATATGTATAATTTGGGTTTTCTATAATTTTTTCCAAATTTGACGTGCACTACTTTGCACGATGGAATAAGTCCATCTATATGTCATGCGGTGAATCACTGATTTCATTTCCTTTAATTTGGTTGCACAAATTTTGATGTAAGAGAAAGCTTCATCTGGGGTCATCCAACGTATATCCTTATAATTCGTCAAGAAATTATAAGAAACTCATTCCACTTCTCAGTATTGATTGATACATGATAAGTGACAATATAGATCTTTTAATAGTTTTTCATTATTTAATAATTTTCATTTTATTTTTAGGTGGAGTGGTCGGGTGATAATCTTGGGTCAGTTTTTATGAACCGAATAAAGTCCACCTCCCTAGTACGATCAAAGATAGACCATCCACATTATGACCAGTGTATCTCATGAAGTCAGGGTTTTCATTAACTTACTCTCTATTTTTTTATTTGGAAATCTCAATGGAAATTCATTTCTCTGTCGTTTGGTTATAGTAATGCTAGTTACGCGGAGGTTTGACTGACTTCCATCCTGCCAAAAATGGATGGCTAGGTAAAGCAAAACTTGCATACCAAATGAAGAACGCGATGGATCATATTTGACTCCATCAAGACGCTTGAAGTCCAATTATACGTGTTTCTGGATAATCGGAGCCTCCTTCAAAGACACACGAACAGCGCCTTCCTGTGGCTTTGTTCCTCTCTATCTAATCCTAAGTATAAAACGCATCTCGAAGGCACAAAGTCAACCTCGTGCGCAATGCGTGGCAATGTTTGACCTGCGAAGTTGTTCGATGCTCATGCAAGCATGCAAAAACATGCATCTCAAAAAATTTAGTTTGTGGATTCCATGTTGTGCTCTTTTCATACTTAGACTAATGTAAGGTCTGCATGTCAAGTTTATTGATGAAATTAGAGTTGCAATGCTGTAAAATTTCATGTGGAAGATGATGATGCTAGTACGAATACTTAGAATGGGGTGAATAGGTGTTTAAAAGAAATTCTAACAAATAAATACGAAATAAAATAAGTTACGAACAAAATTTGAATAATGATTAGAGTCTGATAAACGAGTCATCAGACTTTTGATAGATGTTCAGAATCTATTATGTAATAGAACAGACTTTTGAAATGACCTGTAAGTGTGCAATAGAGATAGAACAGACTTTTGAAATGACCTGTAAGTGTGCAATAGAGTTAAATAAGGAGAGTTAATGGAAGAGAAGATTGCAAATGAAATTTATAGTGGTTCGGGTTAGATCAAGCCTACATCCACTCTTTTACACTAACAGCCTACTAAATGGATCTAGGCTTAAAACCAGAGAAGACAGAGTCAGTTTCCTATAAGTATGCCTTCCCACAATAGGTGAACCTCATGTTCAAGCCCTTCAAGGACAATCTTTTAGTAGAAAACTACTCAAACTTTTAGTTTAGAGTCTAGAGATACTCAGAGATGCCAGGATGGTAACATTTCTAATTATCCGAGCTATATTTCTCAGAGGATCCTACCAAGCTGGACAAGAATAAGTATTTAGAAGGACATTGAGAGTTTTAATAAAACACTCACTTTACTTTAAGGGACTCAACTCAACACATTACATCCTCCTTGCCTTTTATAGGCATTAAGAGGTCATAAGCAAACAAGGACCAAACTCATGGGTCTTAAAACAAATAGGGGCTCCGGAAAAATCGGTCGATAATTATTCTTGGTGATATGAACAGTGATAATGAACAGTGATTTCCTTAGCTTACTGCTACAATGATTTGCTACAATCAGCGATCTCTTTTGTTATGGGTATTGTAATCATAGTTTGAGTCATCAGAATTATATATTTCTACAAGAAGATGTTCTTCATATTTTTGTTCAAGTTTTGCAAGTTGGATATCAAAGGGAATTCAAGTATTCCACATGTTTACCTCGTTTGATGAAGATGCTTCTTCATGATTTCTAGAGAATCCTGGAATGTCGGCAGGCATGTTTGGCTGAGGGAATTGGATGGTTGAGCATAGTAAGATGTGTCCATCCCTAAAGATAAGGACATAGATCCTTAATCATAGTGGTCTTAAGTTAGAGCCCCCTCCCAAATTGTGCATAGAGGTCTTGGGATGATTGTGCAGAGTCATCTGTGTTTGTCATTTCTTGCTCATGTGATGATGGGGTTGTCCTTGCAGCATGTCTAAATTCTTCGAGTGCTTCTTTGGTTGCCATGACAATCGATGAGCTTATGGGTTCATTATGTTCAAGAGTTGCTAGTTGCCGGCAAGCCCCTTTTGCATATCCCTACATCCCTACGGTTTCCGAACAGTGAACAACCATCATCATCGATCCTATTTGCCATAGCTTCACGGGCCACACTATCTCGCTGGTACCCACCAGAAGATGCGGCACCTTACTTCGCTTTGATTGTCTTAGGTTAATGCTTGTTGAAGGTAGGTCGGATTTGTCTAAGTTCATTTTAGTCTATGGTTTTTAAATGCATGTTATTAGTTAATTGAAGCTTATGTTGTCATGATTTGATCCGATTTTTTCCTTTTGGGAGTTTAGACACTAAAAAACTCCAATCAACGATGTGATTAATTCAAATCATTACATGTATTTCAATACATAGATATTGCATGTCATTGTCTCATGCATATTTAGAGTTTAGGGCACGTTCATAATTTGTTATCTAGGGCAAAGCATTTCAGTCTTAGAGTACATGCAGATTTAAAGTAGTTCATGGTTTTTATTAGTTGAAAACAAAAGAGAAAAAAAAAAATGTTACTTGTCTTTCTTATAGTTTGCATGTAGACTTAGGCTTAATTTGGTCATGTATCAAGTAATGCACGTAATCTAGAAAATCACATTTTTCATAATTATGTGGTGAAGATTGGAGTAATTAGTCATTGCATTTCATGCATCACTCATGTTGCGTATCATAAAAAGAAAAATGTGAAGAGTCAGCATCACTAAGTCGATATTCTTTTAATAAAGGTCAGTTAGTCACGTATAGAGTCCTAGGATATAATTGGCTGTTTTCATAACCATAAATATAATACAAAAAATAGCATTGCATATAACTTGCATCCTAGGATTAGTCCATGATTAATTCTATCTTATGTCATAGGCATATCATATAGCTACCTTTAGGAATTGATCCCGTATCATTGCATATAGTTAATCCATTATAGCATAGCATGCATGACATTTTAGGACTTTATGTTACTTCATCAATGCATGTTAGATTAGTGCATATAATCATAGCTTTATGTGAGTCGTGTCCATATTGCATTCAGGGAGTTCATCTCATAAACAAGAAAACACAAAAAGAATGAATTAACATTGCATCTTAGATATCTCAAAATAGCTTAGGTCATGCATTAGTCAAATTCATCAACATTTCCATTTATAAATGCATTTGTCATCGCATGCACGCCACCCGGGTAGCGTTCCCACTGCCCGGTACCTTCACTTGGCTGTACCTCCCATGGAATGCTAAGCATGGACCGTGGCCCGGCATCGCGGCCATCCGGTAGGGTCACCCAGGGAACTTAATCCCGTGGTACAGTGCCCAATGGGAGAGAATCTTTTTCAAAGCCTCTCTCATGCCTTTACGGAAGACAGACACGCAGGGACTCCCACCCCAAGGCGGGTCCCTCCGCCTGTTTCTTCCTTGAGCAGTTTAAGGACCTGCTCAGGTCCATTGTTTTCTAAGTCTAAACTTGCAGAATCCCTGTCTCAATTAGTGGTGAATACACATCCATTCCTGTTTGCTCATGCATTTCTAGTTCTTTAATCTTCTGAGTAATTTACTATTTGGATTATTGAATTTTCCACTTTTAGGAGTTGAACCTCACATGTACATGCGCATGTTTTTGTATCTTTCTACCCTCACTATCCCTGTAAGTGTTCTATCTTCTTTGTCATTCTTATATATTACAATGCGTCTCCCAATCATGATCAATCAATACTTGTCAGGTTGCGTGGAAGAAATGACCAAGAAGTTGGTACTCGAAGGAAAGAGTGATGGGATGACACCCCTCCGACGTCGAATGAACGAGTTAAACGATGTAGTGCAACGTCTGTCAGATCGCGTGGATAAGCTGGAGAAGGTCTTTGCGACTCTACCTCTTCCTCCAAAGTCAAACCCAATGAACCGGGTAAAGGCCGCTAATTTTAATTCGACCGGCAAAGCTGAAAGTGATAAATATGTCCTAGCAACCAATAATACTACCGTTGTCATTGATGAGGATTTGAATGATAGAATGAGTTCGAATTGCCCAAAGTAGGGGCATGTTTAATTATCCGCATATTCCTCTACATAGAGTCTTTCCTACTTCCTCGGATTTCGGTTTCTCGTTTTCAATAATGTAACTCATTCCTTTCAATAAATTGCAAGTTCATGAGAAATTTTCATATTTTGAGGACATGTGAAAGCACATCAAATTGGCCCTATGAGAAATTTTCATATTTTGAGGACATGTGAAATCTCTTTGAAGGTTGGGCTTCTTCACAATCCCTCCAAAATTTGTTGAAGTCAAAATTTTCAATACATCTCAAAAAATAAAAAATAAAAACGTGTGACTTTAGAATGCACATGAGGTGGCAAGACAAATTCTGATGATTAGCGGAGGAATAAAGCCCTAAATTTTATAGATGCTCAGAGATGCCATTTTCTGTGCAAACCGAGTTGGAAGACTGCCTTGAAATATTCATACCTTTGAGATGCGATTTAATAAGGGAGGATTTCCATCAGGTCCCATTTGTTCTAACTCCGCACGATTCATTCAGATGCTAATGTATGATGTTGTACTTAATGAAGATTACATACACCCAATAGCATGGCGGAGAGCAATCACCTCCACACATGCCCTTGAGAAAGAAAGTTACAGAGGTAGATAGGGTCAATGTGGGGGCTAATCTTATATCAATTAGACACGAAGTCATCTCCAAGAGTGTTAAGAAGTGTTCGCTCTTAAAACTTCATGCACGCCACCGATAGGTGACAAGGTGGGGCAAGCTGCGGGCAAATGAGGAGATATAGAGGAACTGAGACAAAAGGATCACTCGACTTTTGAAGAAAATGGTGTATCTCATGCCTGAATATAGCTTGATTAGTACCACTCTTTTCCTTTGTAGGTGACAAGATGCTTAGCAAGGATGATCTCGGTTTCCTGAATCCTACAAGTGTTGATTCCCCATCGCTTCAAAATTACCATTGTTGTGCAAACCAACTCATAACTTGTAGGGGGCAAAGAATAGACTTGAATGGGTGATTAGTTGAAGGTCCAAATTCCCAAATCATTATAGAGAACCTCTATGAGCTCTCCTTTCAAAGAGGGGTAAGGCACAATATCTAAAGAATCATATCGTAAAGGTTCAAAAATTTAATTTATTCTTTATTATGATCTTGTCCCTGTTATTGTATGATGAAATTATTGGATGGATTTACAATACGAACCTATGCATTTCTTGTAACATTTCTTCACCTTATGTTTTTCTCGGTTATACAAGCATGCATGCATTTTGTTCATTATAGTCCTTGTTCAATAAAATTAAAAATAAAGGAACGCGACCCATACCATTTTTCTCAAATTTTGCATCGGATAATTAAGAATTAAAATACATTAATTTATAACTGCCACAATTATATACTAAGCAACTAGAAAATAAACATTTAAAACACTTGTTCCAGTCTAGCCACTAATTGAAGTTTCTTGGAAACTCCAAAAGAAGTATTAAATTAAAGAAAAAGTGTGTATCATTTTTGTCCTAATCCATACCCTCAATCTATATATACTTCTCTTGCTTCGTCCATCCATGGTCACCAACTGGAAGTTTGCAACCATACAGTCCTCAGAGAAAAGTCCTACAAAAGGAAAAGGGAAGAAAAAATGTTCGCGTAAATTGATTCCAATGAACCCCTTTCTCATTTCAATGTTCTCGAGTCCATTCGCTATCTTCTTATTGACGAGCACATGTACTGTTCGTGCTCTAGCTACACCGGTCTTTTGCTTATGGAGAGTTGGAGTGAAGACCTCCCGCTAAGGCTCGGCAACTTTGAGCGCATGAATGTGTACGGTGCGCTGCATGATGCACTCGACATGGGGTGAATCCCTTTCAATCAATAGCTTGATTTCGAAGCAAGTTGGCAGTTGATCATTGCGTCATTGATGATATGTAAGAGGAGAAGGGGCTAGCAAAGATGGCGGAAGAAATGCGCTATAGAGAGGGAAGGATGAGGCTGTAAATATGCAATGGAGATAAAAGACCCCAAGAAGAGTGGAGCCCAGATTTGGCTCGGGACCTGTGAGACGCCTGAGGATGCAGCAAAGGCCTACACAATGCGGGGGTCCAAGGCCAAGCTCAACTTCCCTCACCTCATCGGATTAGCTGAGTATGAGCCAATTAGAGTCAGCCCCAAGCACCGGTTGGCAAACTCTTGGTCGTTGTCTGCCACATTGAGCGATTGTGGCTTGCTTAGGACTTCAAATCAACGAAGGAGCCAAGCCAAGCCGGATTTCAATGCAACATTTCCTATTTTGGATGAAGGCACATTGACGGTGGATGGACGGGTCTCTGTATGCTTATAGGTGGATTGATGATCATTCCATTCCAGCTTCCATAATGCAGCCTTATTTTACCTTTTCGGACACAATAATTAAGCAGGTTTTCTATTTTTATTTTTCAGGGAAAGCAGACTGTTCTTTTTTTTTTTTTTTTAAACAAGTATTCCACATGTAATCAATACCATGGACTATCTTCTTCTATTTAATGAGGAGAACATCTCCAACTTCCAAACGACAGTGAGAATGCATCAATTCCCTCTTAAAGAAAAGAATATAATGGCAAGTCAATGATGAGGAGAGATTTGGTGAAGCGGTCTCTAGACTTGAAAGCCCCACCTTTAGACCTGGTCGTCGCCAATTGATGGTGATGACTTAGATCCTGGCGAGATCTCAATGAAAGCTCCAAGACATCGTCAAGATATAATAGTGAACAGCTAGTGTGGGGGCATTGCTATGGATAATGTGACAGTCTGAATTTTCAGAATTTGTTTTCGATTAAATAAATCGGGCATTTCATCGCCCCAACAATAGTGCCATTCTCTGAGTTGATCACTCATGAGATAACTAAACTATTTAGGGAAGCTATTAAGGGATTTTAACGCAATAGACTTGAGAATTTGATTAGGAATCGACTATTCAATCGTGTTGATCTACAATGGTCATTACGGCACCATCAAAAATTAATCAAAGACCGGAAATAGGTCGATTTGATTGAGATACGTGATTAGAGTGTGAGCGATTCTGATTGCAAAATACTCATATTAGCACTAACCTGATTTTTCTATCATTTTGGTACCCGGTGCTTGTATTTGAAATCTCGATATTTTTACGACAACCGAAAGTTGCCAATGAGTCGAAGATGTACATTGTGACTCGAGATAAATCAATCACAGGTAAATTGCATCAAAAATTCCTAAAAGCTACCTGGTAGACTAGGTCACGCTAAAATCACGTGCTGGATTGAAATTAACCGCGAATTTGAACCCGATTTTAGAAATTGAAAGTTACGATCTATTTTGGGAACGTCGACTCATCCTCCAAAGAATTTTCGAAGATTCCGAGATTTTTACGGAGAATTAACATAAATTCGGATGGGCTAAGTCGAAGGAAATTTGGACTTTCTTACCGAGCCTCTGGGTGTTGGGAACTTATAGAAATTTTATGGGCTTTCTTCTTCATTGAATTGGACATTGAATTGGGAATTTGTTGAAGAAATTGAAGCTCAAAGGGATGAAATTCGGAGCCTAGGATGGAGGGGTGCAACATTTGATATCAAATGGAGTAAATGGAGTTATTTGTGGATTTATATCAAGAAATAATTAGGGGGGGACATGCAATCAATGGAGGGGATAATTGTTGACTTTAAGCCCCTTTTTCCATGGCTTCTTGGACATGCTTGGCCGGCCTCCATCTTCATCGTGCAATTCTTATCTCAGTTGAAGAATTCATCCAATTCTGCCTTGCTTCTGTTCTTGCTTCACTTCCATTTCCTCGCAAGCTCACTATCCTTCGACTGCCGCGTCTCCAAGCAAGTCCACCACCAGCAAACTCTTTCCCATTTGTTGACTCCATTCCTTTCATCCGCGGCCACGTCTTGCCTCACGATCGAAGCAACCCAGCGAAGACCACCGAATCTCCTCTGCATGCCACGCATCCCTTGGTCAACTAAAGAAGCCCCTTCCCCACCAACGTTGACCGCAAATCTTCACTGAGCTTCCAGCTTCACGTTCGGCGCCCTCTCTCTCCACCGACGGCCCATCTTTCCCAGCCGCTGCCACATGTCCGTTGAGTCAACAAACCGGTGTCTCCTTCACCGAAGTTGACTGCATCTCGTCTGCAACGCCAACCGCACGAAGCATTCCCACTCGCCGAAGCTGCTGCCCTATTTCTTCAATCCAGCATCATGGGCCCATCTCCATTGAGTCAAGCTTCAGCCCACAGTTGGTTAGGATCAGCTCACCCCATATGAGTTTCAGTCAAGCCCAGCAGCTCCTTCGGGCTTTCTTGGTTAGCCCGTGAAATTCAATAACCCATCTCGAAATGCTGCAGTAGTTCGGCCCAACCTACAGCAAACCCACTTGAAGCCAGCCCATTTTCAGCAGCCTAAGTTTGCAAATTTAGCCCGCTTCCTATCCAGCCCAATTCAAAAACAAATCTCAGATTGGGCTGAGATTTGTTTGGGCTTTAGGCCTAGTCCAAGCTCGTAGGTGTTGTCTCAAGCCCAAGTTTGGCCGCCGTCGCGCCATTGTCGCAGTAAACCGGTTTCTGCAATAAACCAGTGAGTTTATGCACTAAACTCTTCTTAGTAAGCTAATGACATTTAAGGGGTGTTTAGTTTAATTTAATTAGGAGTTAGTGATTAATTAGATTAAATTAGATATTTAATTATTTAATTGAGCATGTTAGGTGGTTAGCATGGTTTAGCTAAGGCCTAGATATATCGTAGTATTTATCTAGATTGGTTTGGTATTTTTCCGAACCCGCTTCGATATTTAATTTAGTGATTTCAGCTTAGGATAGCATCTTTTAGAATTTAAATTGATTTATTCAATCAATTTTCGCAATTATTTATTTATTTATTTTTCCCGAAATTAGGCCGGGATAACAGATGACCGGAATTTTGTGCTGATTGCAATGGTGTGGTTAATTTCTGCAATTGGGTATTAGTTTGTGCAAATCGAGTGCTTATTGGAAATTTGAGTGTTTGATTCCAAAATTGTGAATTTCCAATAATTATTTAGAAAATCCTAGTTGTCGGATTTTGACACCGGAAAAATTTTTAAGTACTATATAAAATATTGAGACTTTAAAGGAAAGGATATCAAATTTCTGGGATGAATTGACCATGTACCCACACACAACAATTTTCATGGGTATTGCTAATACGAAAGAAAAAAAAAATAGACCAAGTTCACCATTTTAATGGAGATAATTGAGTGCAATGCACGGTGCCCTGGGCCATGTTTTAGTGATCGTGTTTTGATTAAGAGAACTCGTCCCGAGCTATTAAGCTAAACATTACCCCTATATGGGATGCCCTGTTAATGGATGCCCTACCAATGGATGCTAGTCGTAATAGACTCTAGACCGATGCTCCTTTATGGAATGCCGTCGACATAATGATGATGCCATGCACAATGGTGTGAGACAATGCCTGATAATGTCAGAGGACCGCCAAACAAAAATGTAGGCCGTACTATAAACCGAGATCGAACTAGGAACGCATGATTGGTTGAGTTGAATACACCGGATTATGGGACAAAATTGTGTGACATGATATGGGACGTGTCATAACGATTTGGCCCTATAATCGAGACCCCGTGTTGATTTGAGAATTGAGTATGGCGTTCTAGTTGTTGGAGCTTAATTGTTGCTCATA
Organism: Eucalyptus fibrosa; assembly: GCA_017140475.1. Classification (NCBI taxonomy): domain Eukaryota; kingdom Viridiplantae; phylum Streptophyta; class Magnoliopsida; order Myrtales; family Myrtaceae; genus Eucalyptus; species Eucalyptus fibrosa. The sequence continues at coordinate 11,366,821 of CM029511.1, forward strand.
TCTATTTGGCTGTCTATAATGTAAATTGTACTGATCTACATGGTGGATCTGAGGTGAGATGAGTCTTTATGATTGTGTGATTGTGTGGTTAGGACGCCTCTGGGCATATTTCCCTCCTAGTTGGGGTTTAGAGCGTGAACTCGCTGAGATTTATATCTTACCCCGTCATGGGTTAAATTTTCAAGGTTGTTGAGTGGAGGACTTGAAGCCGAGAGGAGGTGATCAAAAGTGTAGGTCAGTTAGGACCGCTTCTTTTTGGAAGGCTAGTCTTTTGTAGTCTTTTGACTATAGACTTTTGTACATGACTTAGTGATATATAAATGTGTGTTTTATTGGTGAAATTGTTGTCCTGCTTTTCTATCCCAAGATGATTATTGTCAGGGGATTTATTTTCGCTTTCGCATGTGCAATGATAAAGAAAGGGTCGGCAACTCGTCCTGGGGAGTCGCAAAAATTTATCGACTAGAGAGGGATAGGCATGTGCTCGGGGTTCGGGGCATGACAAATAAGGCGATGTCAAAGTCATCAGCAATGGAAGTTGCGGCACGGTGTGAGAAATGGCATTAAGGAGAGAACTTAAATTAGTGTTCAGTTTTTGTTGGAAACACTTCAGGTAAAATCACGAGCTTTATTTCAACAGATCAAATTCAAGTCACAAAAACAGTTGATATCATTATACATGACTGAGTTAATTAGTAATTACTCTTCCCACATGATCACACGTGACAATTACAATATATTGTTCTTTGAAAATTGACGTCATAATTTAGGTGAGACATTTTACACATCCATAAAAAACCGTTTTGGTGGAATGTTAGCACGACGAGATTGTTCTCGAGTTGATCCCATGTTGTTATTAGCGTGACTGTGAGATGGTTAGCATCTGAATTTGTGCTTTGGCCGCTGTGTCTCTGGATTGCTTGTTTTTCTAGTTAGTATGTTTTTGCTATGCTGTGTTTATTGCAGTGTAATTTGGTGCTTGCTGCATTGACGAACTTGTGATGGAAATGTTGTAGTTACCTTTCTTGAAGTGTGAACTGATACTGGTATGTAACTGATGTGTGACTGTTACTAGCTAGATGTTCGCACACTCTGCTCTTTGATATCCGTGCACTGTTCATGCATTTTAGTTGCTCGGTGGGTGGAACTCTCCACCACGAGAAAGGGAAGAAAATCTGCATCACATAAGAGGAATGATCGTTATTCATTTGAATGCGAAGCATTTTGACTCGCTTTTATATCTATTTGGGCTTCTGCAAGACAGAGTGCTGCATGTAGCAATTAGTGTCGGGCCGCCTCTGTCATCACTCCACTGGCATATCCTTTGCCTTGATTGTGGTTTCATCGATTGTTGATGGAATCAGATTTTGGATTTGCAATTGATGATACTCACGTCGTGTTTAGTGCATTCACTCGTTGCTCGCATTGTAGTTTTGTTGGCATTTTTGCGAAAGCATGTGTTAATGTGTGTGCAAGGGAGTGTTGGAAGAGAAGTACAAGGGAACAAAAAAGAACTTTTTTATTATTGATTATAGTACAAAGGGAAGGGGAGGAGCTTGCTTACATTTGTTGGTCTGCTACGCTCCCCCCTCTTTCCTATTTATAGGGTGCCCCATCGACTAATTACAACATTCTAGATTTCTATAGAATGCCGTCCATGTGGGTTTCATCTAGGAAATTCTAGATTGTAGTTTAGCCACTCTTCTTCTAGAGACTTCTACATTTGTGCTTTTACACTTTTCTTTGCCACCTAAGCTAGATTTTTTTTTTAAGGATTTTTCTTGTCTTTTCTAGCTAATATCAATCTTGAAGTTTCTAGAAATTTGGTCAATAATTTAACAAGTTTGGTGCAATCTCAGGAGGGAGTTGCTCTTAAGCTGCCGCCCCTGTTGCTGGCTGCGAAAGCTCTAGCTCTCCCTTTCCATTTCATGTCTCGCAAGCTAGACAGCCTCGTCTAGACTAAATGGCTGCGGCTTTTTTAAAGAGCTCTCTTAGCAGGGAGGATGGCGGGCCAAACAGAAATGAGGGGAAGCAACCTACTGGGAGGAGACGGGTTTTCGTACAGATTGAAACGGGCTGTATGTTGGGTGTGGAGCTGGATCGCAGCAATAATGCCTACACTCTGAAAAGGCGGTTGCAAATTGCTCTTAAATTCCCTATAGAACTGTGCTCCTTGACTTTTGGGGACAAGGTACTAAAAAATGATCTCAGTGTTGTCCTAAACGATTCCCCACTTCTCCTTACACGGAATTTTCTTTGTAGGAGCTCATTGACACCTTGTCTTTCACCAACCGGGAGGGATATCCAGCAAAGAGATGAGAGGGGTCCGATAGAAATACCTGTCCCGTCAAATCGATTTGATAGAATCAAGCAATTGGTGAAGGACGTTGTCAAGGCGATTGACATGGGGGTTGATCCAATTCCTGTTCATGGTGGTCTTGGAGGTGCATACTACTTCCGAAACAGTAGAGGTGATTGTATTGCTATTATAAAGCCCACTGATGAAAAACCATCTACCCCCAATAATCTTAAAGGCTTTGTCGGCAAAGCTCTAGGACAACCGGGCGTGAAAAGATCCGTGCGAGTTGGAGAAACAAGGATCAGAGAGGTTGCAACTTATCTTCTAGACTCTGAACATTTTGCTAATGTTCCTCCAACTGCTCTAATGAAGATCACTCACTATATCTTCAATATTAATGATGGACTGAATCCTGACAAGCCAAATGAAAAGAAAGTGGTTAGCAAGATAGCATCTTTTCAGTAGTTCATACCTCATGATTTTGATGCCAGCAATCATGGCACCTCAAGCTTCTTTCCTGTTTCTGTTGTGCATCGAATTGGAATATTAGACATTAGAATTTTTAACACACATAGGCATGCGGGGAACCTTTTAGTAAGGAAACTCGACAGCATAGGAAGGTTTGGTCAAGTGGAACTGATTCCTATTGATCATGGTCTTTGCTTGCCAGCAACTTTGGAGGACCCATACTTTGAGTGGATTCATTGGCCGCAGACTTCAATTCCTTTTAAATATAGTAAAATCCAGCTTTTTTTTTTTTTTTTTTTTGGTGAAATGTTGTGTAGAATAAGGATAACGAGTTGATATGAATACTTTCTAGTCCTTGACAGGAGTTGGTGATTTTTGCCAATACCTTGATATATCAACCTACGTCCTGTACACCAGTCTAAATCTTGGTGATGCTACTATTCATGTTTCACTCTAATTCTGTAGGATGTGGGTCTTGGGTCTTTTTAATTTGGAATCTCGGGAGCAAGTACGAGAGAAGAAGATGCACTAGAAAGGTTTGATCGCTGCTGACATAATTGTAGTCCGCAAGGTACTTGCTAATTACACATAAATCCATTAAGAAATTATCTAGTCATGATGGTTCTTATGGTGTTTTTATAGCTTTATTTTGATTCAATCGACCGAGCACGACCATGATTAAGAAAATTAACACGTGTGCTTTTGTACCGTAGGTCAAGGTATGGATGATCATCTGATGCTAAAGAGTTTGTACATATTTGTTACAAGATCCTGGAGCATAACATTTCCATGAAAAGCATATTTGTTAATGAACTGGGTGGTCTACAACAGCGCTGTTGCGTTCATCCTCGATGCTATTAACAAATACATTCATGTAAAGCACTCAACTGTAAATTCTTGCTGATACGTGAAATTCCCCAGTGAAGGACGACATGTTGTTCGTCCTTTGAATTGTACATTGCAACGTATCTTCGTTAAGTTGCATTGAACTGTGCAGCTTTCTAATTTGGTCCTGATTTCAGGTACTATTTACTGTAAGGATCCTCAGTATGTGTTGGTGTAGAAGGCGGTTCCTCTTGTATTTGTGGCTGGAGAGAAATTGTCTACCAATTGATCTCGAACTTCGGGAGGCTCTAGCATAGCAACAACTTCATCATACATGTGAAGTACAGAAGTGATGCAACCAACCTTTGGAGTAGTAATACAAGCGTGTGTTCAATGCAAATTTCTAATGACGATTGTCCGTGACCAGTAAAGTAATTTGCAACTAGTGGGAGTAAGACGGGGGAGGTTATGCGGCGTTAATGCCGCTGCCGGGATGTGTCGCAATCATTCCTGATGTTTCGCATAATCCGCATGAAACTGTAGCTCAAGAAGGAAAACCCCAAGACTAAAATTCGTACATCTCAGTCCCTGAGACAAACGGTGCCCCACTTTCTCTCTGGCTTTCTCTCCTTGCAAAAGTCCTAGGGTCGTGTGCCCTCGATGGATTTTGTCGACGGTGCAGAATCAGATAAGCAGAGGGATGCCCTTGTTCGCGTGGTTCACAGCTCAAGGCGGCGTCGAGCTCTTCAATGGCAAGGTGCGACACCATTGTTAAGCTCTCGTTGTATAGAATGACATGGATGAAGAGATGAGAGAGAGACAGAGAGACAGAGATGGGCGTGAAATCAAGCTGAGACGATGGCAGTGGCTTCGTGTGATGGTGGTGCGGGTCTGGAGTGGGGGCGGCGTCGGTGTCAGCTTTGTGGAGGGGCTTGTTGTGGTGAAGTGTTGATGGGTGCCGAAAGTATGTGGGAGACAGAAGGAAGTGTAATTTTTTCTTTTTTTGGGTCGGAAAGCACTTGTCATATAAAAGTCTGAGACGACAAAATACGAGCTTCAGAACAAAGCATTTCCAAAACACAAGTTAACCAGTAAACGTCTATTGCGGTGGGCTCTGATAACCCAATCCGTAATACTCTCTTCAACAATGGGCCTACTTCATATTGCTGAATGACTTTGCATGGGCCTGGGTTTCAGTGATAAGTGCATAGGCTTCCCAACTCACTTGATCTGTTCCCTTGCTCATCATCTTCACTAGAGTTCGGTCAGTACTTCGGGGTTTCAAGCACAGCAGCTACCTTCTCCTGAATCGCCGACGAAACTCTCACCGATCGAGCAAACCCATCTAGTAAGACAGCACAGAAGGAAGTGTAGTTGGGTCAGTTGGAAATGCAACTTTTTGTTGACACTGGTGGGAGTGTCCATTGGATGACAAAAGATGCACTCGAAGACTACTAGGTGTCCGCGCAGCAGCGTTAATGCTGCGGCCCAGTAGTAGCATAACCTCTCCCCAGTAAAATTGAGGGCACTGGCCGATTGTTGAGCCAGCAATATCTTAGTAAGTTTTGACCCCCCCAAAAAAAAAAATTCTCAGTAAGTTACTGAATAGAATTTGGATTTACCCAATTTCTAATTAATCAGTAACTTATCAAACTTTCATTTCATTTTCATTATTGAGCACCAAAATTTACTAGTATTATCTGTTTGAAGAGACACAAAGTATCTTGCAACCATATTTGCCAATTTGCAGTTTGGTTTGAAAAATTACCTATTGACATTCGAAATTTACCAGTGAATATTGGAACCGACCAATATCGATTACAGCAAGCTATGCTACACATTTGAGGAAGTTACCAATGTGCAGTCACTAATAATTTTCTACTAGTGAGCATTGAATTTACCCTCCTATCATCGATATTGAGCCACTTATAAATGTTCGACAAAAGTGCCAACTTATATTTTGATTTGCCGATTTGTACTTGGCTAGCAAGTGCCCATCTTTTGGCTTTCAGAACTTTAGTTGTGTATTTTAATTGATCTTGCAACTTACCAACTCAAATATTAGTTTAACAGTCGACCAGTGTTTAGTAAATTTTACAACCTGCCAAATATTAGTTTATCGGCTGTTGCTAGCCCCTTTTTATTTGCCACAAGAGGTGCATGGAATCACCCGACCTCGAGCGATACCGGAGCATCCTTTACACTAGCAACACCCTCTCGCTCTTGTAGCTGATTTTGAGCAAGATTTGAAGTGTTATATGTGCTCTGCATAGGGGTGTGCAAAAGAATCGAAAACTGCTCCGAATTAGTGGTTCCCAAGGGAGTCGGTTTGGTTCTCGGTTTCAATTTATTGGAATCAGTGGGTACTGATCCAGTTTCCAATTTTAGGTGTGGAGTCGCCTACCCAAATCGGACTGCTAATATATAAATATATATTTAATTTTTGAGGATAATTAAATATGTAATTATATCAATGCTTGTTTCATCTTACTCTCACCTCGTCTGAGTTGTCTCTTTATCTTTCATTCATAGCCTTAACTCCCAACTTTTAATATGAATTCCATCTTTTTACTTATCTTGCAATTAAGAATATGAAAGTTTTTTATTTTTTGCTTTACTTTGATTAGCTGGAAAATATTGTACTGAGTGCGTGAAACTTGGCCAAACCGGTTCCATGGACCCGCTTGGAAATTGGATTGGATCAGTATTCTAGTTTCCGGATGGATCTATGGAATCAAGGGATGATTCTCATTTCCAGTTATTCAAAATCGATGGACCATGCTCATCTCTACCTCTGCGTTATGAAGATGAGAGGGAGGAGAGTCGTTTAGTCATCAATCATTTTGCGCATCACCATCTGACTCAAGTCCTTCTATCTAACCTTCAAGAGATATTTTAGGTGTAAAAGCTTACGATTGATACATGTCCAGGGAACTTCATTGTTGTCTTGATTATTCTTACTTTATTTTCGAGTCATGCACTCAAATGCCTATTCAACACTTTCTTCATCCGCAGCACTCTCTCACCCTTTCCATTCCTAGAAGATAGTAATTACTAATTAGGGATAGCTTAAATTTTTCTATCTGTGCGTGAGTGTTTTAATCTATTCTTCTGAAGATTGAAGGTGTACATGATGGTTGTAGTGTAGGTGCATTTCAAAACCGCTTTCCCAATGAGTTTTGGACCTTTAAAGTACTATGAAGAAAATTAGGGTGTTTGGTTAATTTTTTTGAAACCATTTGGAGAAAAATTGGTATTGGCAAAGTTGAAAGTCCAAGAGGAGGTGGGGACTTGTCTTGGACTTTCGGCATTTCAGAATGTAGATTTCAAGATTAATTATATTTTTTCTTCCAAAATTGCCCCCGTAATTTTTTTAGATTCCGGTCTTGCCCTTGCCTAGCCACCATTAAAACTTCTCCAAGATTGTAGATCTGGTCCTGAATCAAATAAATAATTGAAAACCCTAGGAGTCAAAGTTGAAGTAGCAACTCAAAATTTAAGCCCATGGCGGCCTTCCTATCAATCATGGACTTGAAGCCCTCCGTGCCTAGCTTGGGGTCACCCGACCCCAAGTGAGGCGATCCAGGTGACCCTTGAGGTGGTGCAACCTCAGCGTCTCACCGCACTTGGGTCGTGTGACATCAGAGCTCTTGCTATACTTGTACTAAGTAAATGATTAAGAGTAGGCCTTTGTTTTTCCTTTGTTTTTTCTATATATATTTCAAAGCTATTTTTTAGGAAATTCAATCAATAGTCACTAACCAAATGGTCATGTTGACCGAATGAAAAATGAAACACACACACACACACATATATATAAAGCTATTTACTATAAAATTATATAAAACCAAACGGTCATGTTGAGCCAATTAGAACTGAAATGAGTCATTTCCCCCCAAAAGTGTTGCCAAACGCACCACTCGAGGAGTGGACCCTTCGAATGAACCTAAAGGACAGGTGAATTAAATTGAGAGGGCGAGATACTGTTGAGATGGAGAGAAGACGGAGTGACATCATCCACGAGCATCATCTTTCTTTACTTTGGATCCCAATTTCACCAACGAATTAGTTTCATCATTTCATTAAACTCACCATGATTTTCTACATGGAGCTAATAGCCATTATGGCTAGGAAACTACAATTTTTTTTTTTTTTTTTTTTTTGCAATTTTTGTGCTCAATGCTACATCAATCAAGTGGTTAACGACTTGATTTCAATATGCTACTTTTTTTTTTTAGTTGAATCAGGGATGTCATGCTAAAAAAACCTTGGGTTATCTATGTCACCAATTCATGTGAGTGGAATAATTAATGTACCAAAGTGTGCTTTAGCGAAATTGGAAAGTTTAGATATCTTATACCTAGTTATCTGTCTATCCTATAAAGTGAGTTGCCGAATTTGGGGTTGAACACATATTTACAAATATGTCCATATTATTCCTATCCCTCATTATTTCATTTGAATCCATTACTAATGTAAATCAAAGTATCATCACCCATAAAAAAGAATGCAATAGTTAGAAAAAGGGAAAATGCACCATAATTTTTGCACGATATTGATTTTAATTCCAAAAGTTTTTATTGGATCACTTTAAGTGCCAAATTGAAAAAGAAAAAAACAATCACTTAAAGTGCTTCTAATGATAAATTTCGGCCAAAAAAAAAAGAATTTAATTCATAGGTGGCTTTTTATGGGGAAAAAAAATCTGACATGGATGATGGATGGCCTTTCTATACCTAAACAATGCCGCACCCCTCAAATTGAATATCTTCTTCAATAAATGTAATATATGGGCTTTAAATCAAGAAAAGAAAATAAAAGAAGAGAAAAAGAAAAGGTTGAAAAGTCAAAAAAGGGAGGTTGAAGGAAAGTGGAAGAAGCTTCGGCTGAGTTTAAAAAGAGAGAAAGAGGGAGAGAAAGAGAAGAATATCGGCAGAAGCAGGGACACGCAAAACAGGGGAGAAGAGATAAAGAAGAGAAAGGAAAAAGGGAAAAAAGGGAAAAATTTTGGCGCGCTTGTGATCCAGATGCCTCATCAAGCCGACTCAAGTGTGTTTTGTAAGACCGGTAAGAAATTGAAGCCTTTAATTACTTACTTGAAGCAATCACCGCAATTAAGGCTCGAAATTCGGATTTCTTGGGTATTTGTGTGGCGAAGCCCAATTTTTTAGTCATTAAGCTGTAAATTTTTTAAAAATGGTACTTTGGGATATTGTGAAGCTATAGCATCTTTCGGATCGTGATTTAAGCTTGCGGTTTCGGAACGGAATTTTGAAGTTGGAGGCGCAATCTGGTACTATAGTGAACAGTGGCTTCGAGTCTCCTTTTTTGTCATTTTCGATAATGTTTTGGGGCGGCTGAGTTGGGGTTGTTGTTGTACGTTAATAGAGCTTTCTAAAGACTATAAGATGGCTTGAAACGGAATTTTGGGGAGGAAGTTATTGAGATAGCTAGTATAAGCATCTAGAGAGGGGGTGAATAGGTGTATAATAATTTTTCGTGATATGCAAGTAGTATTAATCTGACAATAGAAAGGAAGTTCTCGATCGATTAACAAAACGAATTACGATCAAAATAAAGTAAAGAGTACGGAAGAGAAAATTAAACACAAGATTTATAGTGGTTCGGCTTATTCCGAGCCTACGTCCACTTTTCTGCACTGACAGCCCATTGGCTGGATTTCACTATGAACAAAAGAGATGTTACAGCAAAATTGTCCCTTGATTCCACAGTGTAGATATTCTCCCCCACACTTTCTCAAGGTTTCTCATGACTATAGACTCTCTTTTGCATACAAGATTTCGCTCAAATGAATTGACTAAGAACAAAGAGCTTCAGACTTTGGAATTCTTCTATCGTGCACTCTCTTGAACAATTAGAGCGTCTTCCTTATATACTCCCTTATGCTATCATACCCATTGGCACTTATCAAGGGAATTCCTCCAATCTACCCGTTGGACGGAATCAATTAGGAAGATCATTCGAGCTATTAAAGGAACATGTTGATAGCCCATCAATCATGTTCGCGCATACAATCAGGATCTCAGTTTCCATAAGTAAAACCTTCCAAGTATACTTCGCCAATCATCGGATCCTTAATCTCCAAATCAATCATGATCAAATAAAGGATTCTGTTATGTCATATCCAGCCAAGAGATCTTCTCTAGTCGATAAGGTCACATTTTTAATGAAACATCCAGTTCTTGATAGTCTTTCTTCAACGGAGTAGAAACTGTCAATGAGAATAGACTTTGAGTCTTGAGTCTGGCTGTCCGGAGTTCTTCAGACTTTAAATAGCAGAGTCTGCAAATCTTTAGACTAGACTGATGGAAACGTTTTGTCAGCTTCAAAACACTTTACGAAGATTTCTCCAACAATCTCCCCCTTTTTTATGGTGACAAAACTTTCCTGCAGATTTGGATAACTTTGACTTGCAAAATATTATTCAACAAATATGGATATCTTATAAAGATAAATGGCTTAATGAATGATAACACTAGAATCTGCAACCACAGGAAATAGGTTAGTCTTGTATGTGATAAAGCCATCCATCAGATATCAGTAGTAGTCAAATCCAAATTCAAATTCAGTTATCATCCAGACACAAAAGTAAAGTCAAATATCAAAACAATTCAAGTCAAACAATCCAAAGGATTAAAAAGTCAAAGTTTCAAATCTTGCATCTTTCTCCCTTTTTGTCAGCATAAAAAAAGGTTGAGATGAAAATGGAATAGAGTCAAGATTGCTTGGGAACACGAACAAGCTGGAAATCTCCCATTGACTGAACGATGCCTTCCAGCCTTTTCAAGTCTTCCTTCAGTTGTGCAACCTCCTTACCCTTAGCATTAGCCTGAATCTGAAGAGAAAGGGCTTGGATCTGATCATTCAAGGAACCTGAAGAAACTTAACCTGCATTCTGCAAATTCTGAACTTCGCATCCCAGAGCATATATCTGACCTCGCATTTCCAAGAGAACATCCAGAATTCTGTGAAAATCTGTTGAATTATCAGTCTGCGTACTGGTTTCGGCACGATCTGATGGAGTAAAGGCAGGAGATGGTAGATCAGCATAATCACGCAGATTTGGTGATGAAACATCATGTCCTTACTCAGAAAATTAAGAGGCATAAATGTCCTCTGGATCTACTGGAGAGCGACTGACTCCCTCACTAGTAGTAGGATATGAGGACATTCCTCTTTTCTCATGATCTCCCCCTGTTTCCATGCCTTCAGGTGGAGAAGAGTGTTCCTCATGTTCTCCTTCCTCTTGATTTTTTTTCTCTTCTTCTTCTTTTTCAACTCTTTCCTTCTCAACATCTCTTTCTTCAGCTTCTCTCTCTTCTGTTTTTTTCTCCTCTGCTTCTTTCTCTTCTCTTTCTCTAGTTCTCTGTTCTGAGTCTTTCTCTGGAGCAGAACGGCTCAGGTTCTTCAATGCCATTGCAAAAATGGTGATATCTTCCTCACCATCTTCATCCTCAACAATGAGAGCTCTTCTTTTCTTGGATGGAGCAACCATGGGCTCATTTCCTTTTCTTTTTGCTGCAGAAAAGATTTGATGAGTTTTGACAGGAGTCTTCTCCTTGAATTTCTCCAACGCCTTGCTTAGTTCCTTCAGATGCATTTTAGTCACCATTTTTAGTCCTACCACCATATGATCACACGATCAAACACAGAGAATTTGTGGAGGCTGAATATTCAGATGTCTGAATAACTTCGTCACAAAACCTGGATAAGGAAGTTGACCTCTGTTCTTCACCACTGCTCTATACATGTGGAACATAACATTGTGAGGAAGAGAAAACTTTTTCCCATTGATGATGACATACATCAGCTTTGCCTCTGAACTTGAAACATCAGTCTTTGAAGTTGATTTCGGTCTGTGGCAATTGATCACAATCTTGTGAAGCAGAATGTTAAACGCACTCATCCTCAAATAGGAAATCTTTCCTCTGTTTTTCTATCCTTAACAAGTTCCAATGTGGCACGAGCAGTAGAAACATTGATCGGTTGATATCTCCCTCTCTCAACCCCAATCACATCCGCCAGCATATCCATATCCACCACAAAGTCCTGATCTCAAACACTAAAAGAGATTCTATTCGCATCCAAGAAGCTAAGATTCGAATAGAAATATGCAGTTAATTCAGCATGGGCTTCTGTGATGTCAGAACAGAACTTCTCAAGTTTAAGAAAACTGAACTTTTCCCTTAAATTGACATTTACAACATCAAGGAAATCAAAATCCACACTCTCAGGGTTTATCACCCCACGCTTCAACAATTTTAAGTATAGAACCTTATGTTCCTTCGATCTAAACAACTCTATCATTTTTCCTCGAATTTTCGCTACAACACCCATCCTCAGTTGAAATTGGCTGTACAATTTGTCATTATCATTCCCATCTATCAAATTAAATCCCCTAACAAGTGGATCACTTGGGATATTTGCAAGGGTTTCTTCAGCCAACCCTTTAGGAGCAATTCCCAAACACTCCATTTTTCGCAAAAAGATGTACTCATTCCCATATCCCTTGTCTTTAAGAAACTCATCGATGTAGTTCAATGGAGTACTAGTCCTCTTTAAAGTACCATAAAGCTTATAAATAAAAGAGGGCCTTTGAATTCTTACAAGATCTGCGTCTTCAACGATTTCTTCCTCTTATTGATGACGAACACCCTGTGAACTAGTTGGTGGAGAATGACGCTGCTGAGAATGTTGTGGGCTCTGCTGCTGATTTGGAGACTCTTCTTCCTCGGTGAGATCGAAGTGCGTAGGCCCCTCACTCATTCGCCGTGGTCCCCCGCTTGCGATCCTTGAAGACTTTGTTGAAGACGACATCTTTCTCAATCTTTGAAAGATTCTTTGCTTGACTTTCTCAAGAAAGATGACAACTTTTTTCGAAGATTAAACAAGGGAAGTAAACAGGAATGAAAGATCAATGCTTTCTTAGGGTTTTTGGAGAGTAAAGTGAAGAAGAAACAATAGTGCATAAATAGTTAAAAAGAGGCATACGGAACGTCATAAAGGTAAGTAAAAATATGCCTTTAAAAAAAAACTGCCTTTTTTGAGATAATAGTTATTTCAAAAATAACTTCTTTTTCGAAAAGGAAACGTTGCAATAATCACATCAATTAAAGATAGTAATAATCAAACACAGTTGATAATCGTACCTTTTCAAGATGAGATTTGAGAGAGAGAATAACTTACAGTCAAAGTCTTGTTTGTCTGAGTTTGAGAGTCTCTAGACTTTAACTTCTTCAAACCTCAAAATGTTGAATCTGGAATGGATAATTTCAAATTGATTTTTCTCCAAAGACTTTGTGAATATATCTGTCAGTTGGTTCTTTGAATCAACAAACTGAATCGAAACTTCTCTATTTTGAACATGATCTCTAATGAAGTGATGTCGAATCTCTATATGCTTTGCTTTTGAGTGAAGAATTGGATTTTTTGGTAAGATTGATTGCATTGGTGTTGTCGCAGTTAATCTCCGTGCATGAATCTTTAATTCCAAAGTCTCTTAGCTGTTGTTTTATCCACATAATTTGTGAACAACAACTTCCGAGAGCTACATACTCTGCTTCCACTGTAGAAAGAGCTATTGTACTTTGCTTCCTTAAAAACCAAGACACTGTCCTACCTCCAAGTAGTTGACAAGTACCTGAGGTGCTCTTTCTATCAACTTTGCATCTGGCTAGATCTGCGTCTGAGTATCCAAGAAGAGTAAAGTCTCCCTTTTTAGGATACCAAAGGCCGATGCTTGAAGTTGAAGCAATGTATTTGATAATACGCTTTGCAGCACTTAAATGAGATTCTTTAGGGTCTGCTTGAAATATGACACAAATACAAACACTAAACAAAATATCAGGTCTAGAAGCAGTAAGATAAAGAAGTGAGCCAATGATACTCCTATATAGCTTCTGGTCGACTTTCTTTCCTCCTTCATCTTTGTTTATCTTCAAGGAACTCGACATTGGTATATCAGCCTTTTTGCAATTGTCCAGTCTAAACTTTTTGACAAGATCATTAGCATATTTTTCTTGATGAATAAAAGTTCCTTCCTTCAGTTGTTTCACTTGAAGTCCGAGAAAGAAGGTTAACTCACCCATCATGCTCATTTCAAATTCATCATGCATAGTCTTAGAGAATTTCTTGCACAGACTTTCATTAGGAGATCCGAATATAATATCATCGACATATATTTGAACTAGCACAAGACTTTTGCTTTCTCTTTTGATAAACAGAGCAGTATCTACTTTACCTTTTACAAAGCTGTTTTGAATCAAGAACTTACTCAACCTGTCGTACCAAACTCGAGGTGCTTGTTTTAAACCATATAAGGCCTTTTTGAGTTTGAATACTAAGCCTGGTTTCCTTGGGTCTTCAAACCCAGGTGGTTGTTCCACATAGACTTCCTCATGGATAAATCCATTTAGGAAAGCACTTTTGACGTCCATTTAGAATAACCTCAAATTCTTATAACAAGCAAAAGCAAGTAGTAAGCGAATTGCTTCTAACCTTGCTACTGGTGCGTAAGTCACGTCATAGTCTATCCCTTCTTCTTGCGTATATCCCTTGGCCATGAGTCTTGCTTTGTTTCTTATGACTTTTCCTTTCTCGTCCATCTTGTTCCTGGAAACCCATTTAGCACCAATAATAGATTTACTTTTTGGTTTAGGAGTTAACTCCCAAACATCATTAATGCTAAATTGCCTGAGTTCTTCTTGCATAGCTTCAATCCAGCTTTCATCAGACAAAGCTTCTTCTATGCTTTTGAGTTCTATTTCAGAAATAAGAGCTACAGCACTAGACTCTTCACGCCTTTTGGATCTTGTGCGAATTCCTTCATTGATGTTACCAATAATAAGATATTTGGGATGACTGGACTTATGCTTCTAGTTGCTAGTTAATTTGTCAGGTTGATGATCACTTTCTTCACTTGAATCTTCAACAGTCATTTGTTGCTGGTCCTTCAAAGTCTGAGCTGCTTCTTGTAATTTAGACTTTGTAGAGTTTGGAACAGGTTCAAGCTCTTCAAGATGAGTATGAATAGATTCATTTTGCATAGAATCCTGGAATTTGACATTCATTAATTCTTCCACAGTTTGAGTCTTCTTATTGTAGACTCTGTACGCTTTGCTTGTGGTTGAATATCCAAGGAATATGCCTTCATCTAACTTTTCTTCAAACTTGCCAACTCGTTCATTACATTTTTCAATATAAAGCATTTGCATCCAAACACATGAAAATATGAAACAATAGGCTTCTTTTCTTTGAATAATTCATAGGGGTTTTTTTTTTTTCTAGAATAGGCCTTAGAAAAAATCTATTAATAATATAACATGCTGTAGAAATTGCTTCAGCCCAAAAACGTGAAGAGATGTTGCTTTCAATTAGAAGAGTTCTAGCCATTTCTTGAAGCGATCTATTATTTTTTTCCACAACTCCATTTTGCTCTAGAGTATATGGAGAGGAGAACAAATGCTGAAAACCAGATTCATCACAAAATTTTGTAAAATATTAATTTTTAAATTCACCTCAATGGTCTGTTCTTATACTTGAAATAACATACCCTTTTTCATTTTGACCCTTTTTAGCAATTTTTTCAAAGTAAGGGAAAGTTTCAGACTTACTTACCAGGAAATATACCCAAGTAAATCGTGAGTAGTCATTCACAATTACTATGCAATATTTCTTACCTCCAATGCTCGTGTTCTGGTTGGTCCAAAGAGATCCATATGCGAAGCCGCAGACACGGTTAGTGGAAACTTGATTTATTGGTTTAAAGGAATTTCTTACTTATTTTCCCAATATGCATGGTGTACATAGATCAGACTTTTGGTATGATAAATTGGGTAGATCACGAACAAGCTTCTTTGCTGAGATTTTGGCTATCTACTTCATATTAATGTGCCTAAGCTTTCTGTGCCATAAGTTTTCTTCGTCTTGGATTGAGATTAGACATTGCGATTCATCTAGTTTCACATCCAAGAGGTAGATATTTCCATGTCTTCGACCTATGAATGACTGAGTAAAGTCTTTACTGGTTCCTGAACATATTCCCTCTTGAAAGTAGATTTTGAAACCAGTATCACACAGCTGACTGACATTGAGCAAATTGTAGTTGAGTCCTTCAACTAAAGAAACATTGCTTATTGTGAGATTTCCAATACTTACAGTTCCAAATCCCGCTATTCTTTCTTTGCTATTTCCTCCAAATGAGACTTTTCCACCATTTACTTAAACAAGTTTTGTGAAGCAATTTGAATCTCCCGTCATATGTCTTGAGCATCCACTATCGAGATACCATTTTATTTTTCTCTTGATAGTGACTTGCATTTAAAAAAGAAACTCAAACTTTCCTTGGTACCCATATTTTCTTGGGTCCATTGGTGTTAGTATAATATGCGGTTTTTGCCCATACTTTCTTAATAGGTTTCCAAACCATAGGACATTATTTTTCAAAATGATATGCACTATTGCACTTTGAACATCTGAGAGCATTGCGACCTACTGGTTTTACAAAGATTCTTTTAAAATGATTTTTGTAAGTATCTATTGTGGGTCTTTGCTTAATTCTTTCTTTTACTTTTGGAAAATCAATTAAAGGAATGGTTTCAGCAGTCATTCTCAAACCAGATTTGTTGAAATAAAGTCTTTGAATAGAAAGAATTTTTTCCAGTTTCTCAGATCCTATAGAAAATCTTTTAGAAATGTTTGAGATATCATTTTTCAAGAAATTTTTCAAGAAAGCATTTTCTTTTGAAATATTATCTTCACTTTCTCTAAGAGAAGAAACATTCATCTCTAAACATTTCACATATTCTTTCAAAATATTTTCCTGTTGTTTTAGAGCAGAATTTTCTCTTTTGAGTTCGAAAATCTTTTTAAGAGAAGTCTTAAGACTAAAACACAACTCATCAATGTATTTAGAAACTTTAATAGGAATTTTGAAGTTACTCACCTCAAATTCACTGTCTGAATCTGATTCTGTCTCGGAGTTTGAATATAAATCTGATTGTGCCATTAGACATATTTTGGCATAATCATCATCACTTTCTTCACACTCTGTATTGAGATAGCTAGTATAAGCACCTAGAGGGGGGTGAATAGGTGCACAAACAATTTATCGAGATACGGAAGCGATTCTAGGCAACCGATAGAAAGGAGTTCACAAAATGATTTACGATCAAAGTAAAGAGAGTGAGGAAGAGAAGATTGAACACAGGTTTTATAGTGGTTCGGCTTATTCCAAGCCTACATCCACTCTTCCGCACTGACAGCCCACCAGCTGGATTTCACTATGAACAAAAGAGAAGTTACAGCTCAGCTTTTCCTTGATTCCACAGTGTAGATGTTCTATCACACCTCCTCAAGGTTTCTCACAAATATAGACTCTCTTTTGTATACAAGTATTCGCTCAAAGGAATTGTCTAAACAACAAGGAGCTTTAGACTTTGAAATTCTTCTATCGCGCACACCTCAACAACTTAGAACATCTTCCTTATATACTCCTTTATGCCATCATACCCGTTGGCACTTACCAAAGGAATTCCTCCAATCTACCCGTTGGACAGAATCAATTAGGAAAATCATTCGGCTATTAAAGGAACGTGTCGATAGCCCATCAATCCTGTTCGCCCATACAATCAGGATCTTGGTTTCCATAAGTAGAACATTCCAAGAATATGTAGGCAATCATCGATTCCTTAATCTTCGAGTCAATCTCGATCAATCAAAGAATTCCGTTGTGTCTATTCCAGCCACGAGATCTTCTCCAATTGATAAGATCAAGCCCTTAACAAAACATCCAGTTCTAGGTAACCTTTCTTTAACGGATTAGAGACTGTCAATGAGGATAGACTTTAAGTCTTGAGTCTAGCTGTCCGGAGGTCTTTAGACTTTAAATGGCAGAGTCTGCAAACCTTCAGACTAGACTGATGGAAATGTTTTGTCAGCTTCAAAATACTTCAAGAGGATTTCTCCAACAATCTCCCCCCTTTTGATGGTAACAAAACTTTCCTGCAGATTTGGACAACTTTGACCTGCAAAACATTTCTCAAACACATATGCATATCTTATAGAGATAAATGGTTAAATGAATAACACTAGAATCTGCAACCACAGAAAATAAGTTAGTCTAATAAGTGATAAAGCCATCCATAAGATACCAATGATAGTTAATAAAAGCAGTCAAGTCCAAGTCTAGTTCGGTTCTCATCCGACACAAAAACAAAGTCAAACAGATCAAAACAATCCACAAAATCAAACAACCAGTCCAACAAACCACACGATTAAAAGTCCAATTGTTCAAATCTTGCATCTCTCCCCCTTTTTATCAACATTAAAAAAGGTTGAGATGAAAATGGAATAAAGTCAAGATTGCTTGGGAACGCGGACAAGCTGGAAATCTCACATAGATCGAACGATGCCTTCCAGCCTTTTCAAGTCTTCCTTCAGTTGCGCGATCTTCTCACCCTTGGCATTGGCCTGATTCTGAACAGTGAGGGCTTGGATTTTATCATTCAATGAACATAAAGAAACTTGACCCGCAGTTTGCAAGTTTTGAACCTCGCATCCCAAGGCATAAATTTGACCTTGCATCTTCAAGAGAATATCCATGATTCTATGAAAATCCGCTGCATTATCAATCTGAGTACTTGCTTCGGCTCGATCTAATGGAGTAAATGCAGATGATGGTAGATCAGCATAATCTCGCAGGTTTGGCGATGAAATTTCATAACCTTCTTCTGGAAATTAAGAGGCATAAGCGTCCTCTGGGTTTGCAAGTGAGCGACTGACTCCTTCACTTGCATCAGGATATGAGGACTTCCCTCTTTTCTCTTGATCTCCCCCTGTTTCCATGCCTATAGGTGGAGAAGAGTGTTCGTCAGGTTCTCCTTCTTCTCCTCTTTCTTCTTCTTTTGTCTCAACTCTTTCCTTCTCAGCTCCTCTTTCTTCTTCTTCCTTCTCCTCTGCTTCCTTCATCTCTGTTTCTTTCGCCATTTGTTCCGATTCTTTCCCTGGAACAGGACGACTTAAGTTCTTCAAAGCCATTGCAGAGATGGTGAGATTTTCATCATTATCTTCATCTTCAACAATAAGAGCTCTTCTTTTCGGTTTTGAAGCAACCAATGGCTCATTTCCTTTCCGCTTTGATGAAGAAGAAGGTTGATGAGCTTTGAGTGGAGTCTTCTCCTTGAATTTCTCCAACGCCTTGTTCAATTCCTTCAGACACATCTTGGTCACCATTTTCAATCCTACCACCATATGATCACACAATCGAACACAAAAGATTTATGGAGGCTGAATATTTAGATGTCGGAATAACTTTGTCACAAGACTTAGGTAAGGAAGTTGGCCTCTGTCCTTCATCATGGCTCTATACATGTGGAACATAACAGTGTGAGGAAGAGAAAACCTTTTCTCAGTAAGAATGGCATACATCAGCTTTGCCTCTGAACTTGAAACATCGGTCTTTGAAGTTGATTTTGGTCGAAGGCAATTGATCACAATCTTGTAAAGCAAGATGTTGAATACACTCATCCTTAAGTAGGAAATCTTTTCCTCTGTTCTCTTGTCCTTGACAAGTTCTAATGTAGCACCAACAATAGAAACTTTGATCGGATGATATCTTCCCCTCTCGACTCCCAACACATCTGCCAGCATATCCATATCCACAACATAGTCTTGATCTTTGACACTTTGAAGGAAAATCTATTCGCATCTAAAAGCTAAGATTTGAATAGAAATATGCGGTTAGTTCAAAGATAGGCCTCTCGTAGTGTCGGCGTAACTTTTCAAGTTGAAGATAACCGAGCTTTTCCCTCAAGTTCACATTTACAGCATCCAGAAAATCAAAATTCACACTCCTAGGGTTTATTACCCCACGCTTCAGCAATTTTGAGTACAAATCCCTTTATTCCTTCAATCTGAACAAATCTCCTCTTTTTCCTCGACTTTCAACCGCAATACCCATTCTCAGTTAAAATTGACTGTACAATTTGTCATCATCATTTCTATCTACAAGATTCGGTCCCCAATCACGAGGATCACTCGGGATGTTCGCAAGAGTTTCCTTAGCTAGCCCTTTACGAGCAATTCCCAAACTTTCCATTCTTCAGAAAGATGTATTCATTTCCATACCCCTTCTCTTTAATAAAATCATCGACATATTTCAAGGGAGTACGCGTTGCTTTTAAGGCACGATACAACTTATAAATAGAAGCGGGCTTTTGAACTCTTACAGGGTCTGCATCCTCGATGATTTCGTCCTCTTGTTAATGATTAACGCCTTGAGGTGTAGATGGAGGAGAGTGACGCTACTGAGAATGTTGTGGGCTCGATTGCTGTTCTGGAGCCACATCTTCTTCGGTGAGATCATAGTGCGTAGGCCCCTCACTCATTCGTCGTGGTCCCCTGCTTGCGATTCTCGAAGACTTTCTTGAAGACGACATCTTTCTTAGTTTTTGGAAGATTCCTTGCTTGACTTTCCCAAGAATGATGACAACTTTTTCGAAGATTAAATAAAGGAAGAAAATGGGAATGGAGGATCGATGCTTTCTAGGGTTTTAGAGAGTAAAGTAAAGTGCAATCAATAGTACACGATCGGTAAAAATGAGAGATAGACGAATCGTTACAAAAGGGAAATAAAAAGATGTCTTTTCAAAATAACTGTCTTTTTCCGTGAAAATAGTCATTTCAAAAATAACTTCCTTTTTGAAAATGAAACGATGCAGTAATTTCGTCGATTAAATATAGCAACAATTTAAACACAGTCTGACGATCGTACCTCTTCAAGATAAGATTTGAGAGAGAGAAAAGAGAGACTAACTTGCGTCCGACGGTCGTACCAAGACTAATTTAAAGTTTTGTATGTCTCGAGTCTGAAAGTCTCTAAACTTTGATTTCCTCATACCTCAAAGATGTTGAGTCTGAACGGATAGACTCAAATTGATTTCTCTCCAAAGGCTTTGTTAATATATCCGCCAGTTGATTCTTTGAGTTAACAAATTGAATTGAAACATCTCCATTTTGAACATGGTCTCTTATAAAGTGATGTCGAATCTCTATGTGCTTTACTCTTGAGTGGAGAATCGGATTTTTGGTGAGATTTATAGCGCTGGTGTTGTCGCAATTAATTTTTGTGCATGAGTCTTCAATTCCAAAGTCTCTTAGCTGTTGTTTTATCCACAGAATTTGTGAACAACAACTTCCGAGAGCTATATACTCTGCTTCTGCTATAGAGAGAGCTACTGTACTTTGCTTTCTTAAAAACCAAGACACTGTCTTGCCTCCAAGTAGTTGACAAGTACCCGAGGTGCTCTTTCTATCGACTCTGCATCCAGCAAGGTCTACGTCTGAATATCCAAGAAGAGTAAAGTCTCCCCTTTTTGGATACCAGAGACCAAAGCTTGATGTTGATGAAATATACTTGATAATATGCTTCGCAGCATTCAAATGAGATTCTTTTGGGTCTGATTGAAATCTGGCACAAATGCAAACACTAAACAGAATGTCAAGTCTAGAAGCAGTAAGATAAAGAAGTGATCCGATGATACTCTTATACAGCTTTTGATCAACTTTCTTTCCTTCTTCATCTTTGTCTATCTTCAAGGAACTTAACATTGGTATGTCAACATTTTTGCAATTGTCCAATCCAAATTTTTTAATAAGATCATTTGCATATTTTTCTTGATGAATGAAAGTACCTTCCTCCAGTTGTTTCACTTGGAGCCCGAGAAAGAAGGTTAACTCACCCATCATGCTCATTTCAAATTCATCTTGCATAGTTTTAGAGAATTTCTTGCACAGACTTTCATTAGAAGATCCAAAAATAATATCATCCACATATATTTGAACAAGTAAAAAGCTTTTGCTTTATTTTTTAATAAAAAGGGTAGTGTCTACTTTACCTTTAACAAATCCATTTCGAATTAAAAACTTACTTAATCTGTCATACCAAGCTCGAGGTGCTTGCTTTAAGCCATACAAGGCCTATTTGAGTCTGAATACTGAGTCTGATTTCTTTGGGTCTTCAAACCCTGGTGGTTGTTCCACATAGACTTCCTCACGGATGAAACCGTTTAGGAAAGCACTTTTGACGTCCACTTGAAATAACCTTAAATTTTTATGACAAGCAAATGCAAGTAATAAACGAATTGCTTCTAACATTGCTACCGGTGCATAAGTCTCATCATAGTCTATCCCTTCTTCTTGTGCGTATCCCTTGGCCATGAGTCTAGCTTTGTTTCTTATGACTTTTCCTTTCTCATCCATCTTGTTCCTGAAAACCCATTTAGCTCCAACAATTGATTTACCTTTTGGTTTAGGAGTCAGCTCCCAGACATCATTAACTTTGAATTGTCTGAGTTCTTCTTGCATAGCTTCAATCTAGCTTTCATCGGATAAAGCTTCTTCTATGCTCCTGGGGTCTATTTCAGAAATAAGAGCCACAGCACTAGACTCTTCTCGCATTTTGGATCTTGTGCGGATTCCTTCATTGATGTCACCAATAATAAGATCTTTGGGATGACTGGACTTATGTTTCCAGTTGCTGGTTAATTTATCAGATTGATGATCACTTCCTTCACTAGAATCTTTAACAGTCACTTGTTGCTAGTCCTTCAAAGTCTGAGCTGCTTCTTGAGAATTAGACTTTGTAGAGTCTGGAGCGATTCGTCTCTTCAAAATGAGTCGAATAGATTCATTTTGTATAGAATCTTGGAATTTTACATTCATTGATTCTTCCACGCTTGAGTCTTCTTGTTGTAGACTCGTACGCTTTGCTTGTGGTTGAATATCCAAGGAATATGCCTTCATCGACTTTTCTTCAAACTTACCAACTCAATTATTTACATTTTTCAATATGAAACATTTGCATCCAAATACATGAAAATATGAAACAATTGGCTTCTTTTCTTTGAATAATTCATAGGGGTTTTTTTTTTTCTAGAATAGGCCTTAGAAAAACTCTATTGATAATATAACATGATGTTGAAACTGCTTCAGCCCAAAACCGTAAAGAAATATTGCTTTCAATTAAGAGAGTTCTGGCCATTTCTTGAAGAGATCTATTCTTCCTTTCCACAACTCCATTTTGCTCTGGAGTATATGGAGAAGAGAACAAATGCTGTAAACCAAATTCGTCACAAAATTTAGCAAAATCTTGATTTTCAAATTCACCTCCATGGTCTATTTTTATGCTTGAAATAACATACCCCTTTTCATTTTGAACCTTCTTAGCAAATTTTTCAAAGGAAGAAAAAGTTTCAGACTTACTTGCCAAGAAATATACCCATGTAAATCGTGAGTAATCATCCACAATTACTAGGCAATATTTCTTACCTCCAATGCTCTGCGTTCTTGTTGATCCGAAGAGATCCATATGCAAGAGCTGTAGTACACGGTTAGTCGAAAACTTGATTTATTGGCTTAAAGGAATTTCTTACCTGTTTTCCCAATATACATGGTATACATAGATCAGACTTTTGGTATGATAAATTAGGTAGACCATGAACAAGCTTCTTTGCTGAGATTTTGGCTATCTGCTTCATGTTGATATGCCCAAGCTTTTTGTGCCATAAGTTCGCTTCATCTTGGATTGAGATTAGACATTGCGATTCATTTGGTTTCACGTCTAAGAGGTAGATATTTCCATGTCTTCGACCCATGAAAGACTGAGTAGAGTCTTTACTGGTTCCTCAACAAATACCCTCTTAAAAGTTGATTTTGAAACCGGCATCACAAAGCTGACTGATACTGAGCATATTGTAATTGAGCCCTTCAACTAAAGAAACATTACTTATTGTGAGGTTCCTAATCATTACAGTTCCAAATCCCACTATTTTTCCTTTGCTGTTTCCTCCAAATGAGACTTTTCCACCATTTACTTGAACAAGCTTTATGAAACAATTTGAATCTCCTGTCATGTGTCTCGAGCATCCACTATCCAAGTACCATTTCACATTTTTCTTGATAGTGACCTACATTTAAAAAGAAACTCAAGCTTTCTTTAGTACACATATTTTCTTGGGTCCTTTTGAGTTAGTCTAATATACGGTTTTTGCCCAGACTTTATTGACAGGTCTCCAAGTCATAGGACATTCTTTCTCAAAATGATCTACACTATTGCATTTTGAACATTTAAGAGCATTGCGACCTACTGGTTTTACAAAGGTCCTTTCAAAATGGTTTTTGTAAGCATTCCTTGTTGGTCTTTGTTTAATTCTTTCTTTTACTTTAGGAAAATCGATTAAAGGAATGGTTTCAGCAGTCATTCCTAAACCAGATTTATTGAAATAAGGTCTTTGAACAGAAAGTATTTTCTCCAGTTTTTCAGATCCTATAGAAAATCTTTTGGAAATATTTGAAATATCATTTTTCAAAAATGCATTTTCTTTCAAAAGATTATCTTCACTTTCTTTAAGAGAAGAAACATCCCGGTCTAAACATTTCACTTTTTCTTTCAAAACATTCTCTTGTAATTTTAAAGCAAGATTTTCCTTTTTGAGTTCAGAAATTCTTTTAAGAGAAGTCTTAAGACTAAAACATAATTCATCAATGTATTTTGAAACTTTAATAGGGATTTTGAAGTTACTTACCTCGAATTCACTTTCTGAGTCTGAATCAGTCTCGGAGTTTGATTCTGAATCTGATTGTGCCATTAGACATATGTTGGCATAATCATCATCACTATCTTCACACTCCGTATCACTCCAAGTTTTAGCTTTGAGAGCCTTTCGATACCTTTCAGTTTTTCCTTTCTTCTTCCTCAGAAGAGGACAGTTGGGTCGATGTGTCCCTTTTTCTTGCATTCAAAGCGAGACTACATCTTTGTTTGATTCATCATCTTCAACGAGACTTGGTATGTTGCTTTTGAAAACTTTGTTTCCTTGAATTGAATCTTCTTCCTTTTTTATTCAGCTTTCTGAATCTTCTTATCATGAGAGCGAGTTCTTCATCATCCATGTCGTCTTCGAATCTGTTACATCATAATCATCATTAGATTTTAATGCAATCGATTTCTTACCTTTGGGATTTTCGTCTTCATCGATTCGTTCCATTTCATAAGACTAAAGGGTCCCAACCAGCTCATCGACAGATAGTGGCATGATTCTTTGAGTCTCTCTGATTGAGGTCTTAATGTGATTCCAATCCTTGGGGAGTCTACGCAGTAGCTTGTTTACTTTCATGGGATTAGAAATTGGTTGACCTTGATTTTCAAGACCATTCACGATTTCTATAAAACGACTAAACATGTCAGTTATAGATTCTCCTGGTTTCATTCTGAAGGCTTCGCATTGACTGAGAAGAATGTTGATTCTTGTTTCTTTCACTCGATCGGTTCCTTCATAGGTAATGTATAATCTATCCCAAACTTCTTTGGCTGTATCACAAAAATATATTCTATTATATTCAGTAGGTGATAAAGCACAATATAAAGAGTAAATTACTTTTGCATCAAGAGCTTGTCTCTTGATTATCTCTTCCTGACTCATTTCGCTGGACTCAACAATGTCCTTTCCTCTTTCTGAGACAGATGCAGCTTTAAGAATGATTCCTTTTTCTACAACGTCCCATTCCAGAGGATCCTTTGATCTTAAGAATGCCTTCATCTTGTTCTTCCATATGTTGTAGTTCTTTTCATCAAAGTAAGGCGATCTGGTGTTGCTTTGCCCTTCTACCAGCCTGGAGCCAACATACTAGCCATGGATCTTTTACTCTGAAGTAAAACACTTCAAACAAAGTGAATACACGAGCTTTGATACCAATTGAGATAGCTAGTATAAGCACCTAGAGGGGGGTGAATAGGTGCACAAATAATTTATCGAGATATGGAAGCAATTCTAGGCAGCCGATAGAAAGGAGTTCACAAAATGATTTACGATCAAAGTAAAGAGAGTGAGGGAGAGAAGATTGAACATAGGTTTTATAGTGGTTCGGCTTATTCCAAGCCTACGTCCACTCTTCCATACTGACAGTCCACCGGCTAGATTTCACTATGAACAAAAGAGAAGTTACAGCTCAGCTTTTCCTTGATTCCACAGTGTAGATGTTCTATCACACCTCCTCAAGGTTTCTCACTAATATAGACTCTCTTTTGTATACAAGTATTCGCTCAAAGAAATTGTCTAAACAATAAGGAGCTTCAAACTTTGAAATTCTTCTATCGCGCACACCTCAACAACTTAGAACGTCTTTCTTATATACTCATTTATGCCAGCATACCTGTTGGCACTTACCAAAGGAATTCCTCCAATCTACCCATTGAACGGAATCAATTAGGAAGATCATTCGGCTATTAAAGGAACGTGTCGATAGCCCATCAATCCTGTTCGCCCATACAATCAGGATCTCAGTTTCCATAAGTAGAACCTTCCAAAAATATTTAGGCAATCATCGATTCCTTAATCTTCGAGTGAATCTCGATCAATCAAAGAATTCCGTTGTGTCTATTCCAGCCACGAGATCTTCTCTAGTTGATAAGGTCAAGCCCTTAACAAAACATCCAGTTCTGGGTAACCTTTCTTCAACGGATTAGAGACTGTCAATGAGGATAGACTTTGAGTCTTGAGTCTGGCTGTCTGGAGGTCTTCAGACTTTAAATGGCAGAGTCTGCAAACCTTCAGACTAGACTGATGGAAACGTTTTATCAGCTTCAAAATACTTCAAGAGGATTTCTCCAACATGTATCACTCCAGGTTTCTACTTTAAGAGCATTTCGATACTTTTCAGATTTTCCTTTCTTCTTCCTCAGAAAATGGCAGTTGGGTTTGATGTGTCCCTTTTTCTTACATTCAAAGCAAACTACATCTTTATTTGATTCATCATCCTCAATAGACTTAGTCTGTTACTTTTGAAAACTTTGTTTCTTTATATTGAATCTTCTTCCTTTTCTGTTCAGCTTTCTAAATCTTCTTATCATGAGAGCAAGCTCCTCATCATCCATATCGTCTTTAGAATTTGTAACATCATAATCATCATTGGATTTTAATGCAATGGATTTCTTACCTTCAGGGTCTTCGTCTTCATTGATTCGTTCCACTTCATAAGACTGAAGAGTCCAAACCAACTCATCAACAGATAGTGGCATGATTCTTTGGGTCTCTCTGATTGAGGTCTTTATGTGATTCCAATCCTTGGAGAGTCCATGCAGTAGCTTATTTACTTTTATGGGATCAGAAATTGGTTGACCTTGATTTTCAAGACCATTCACAATTTCTGTAAAACTACTAAATATGTCAGTTATAGATTATTCTGATTTCATTTTGAAGGCTTCGTATTGACCGAGGAGAATATTGATTCTAATATCTTTCACTCGATCGATTCTTTTATAGGTAATATGTAATCTATCCAAGACTTTTTTAGCTGTAACACAAGAAGATATTATTTTATATTCAGTAGGAGATAAAGTACAATATAAAGAATGAATTGCTTTTGCATCAAGAGCTTGTCTCTTGATTATCTCTTCTTGAGTCATTTCACTAGATTCAACAGTATCTTTTCCTCTCTCTGATACAGGTACAGCTTTAGGAAAGATTCCTTTTTCTACAACGTCTCATTCCAAAGGATCATTTGATATTAGAAATGCCTTAATCTTGTTTTTCCATATGTTGTAATCCTTTCCATCAAAGTAAGGCAGTCTGGTATTGCTTTGCCCTTCTACCAGCCCTGGAGCCAACATACTAGCCATGGATCTTTAACTTTGAAGTAAAACACTTCAACAAAGTGAGTACATAGGCTCTGATACCAATTGAGATAGCTAGTATAAGCACCTAGAGGGGGGGTGAATAGGTGTATAATAATTTTTCGTGATATGCAAACAGTATTAATCTGACAATAGAAATGAAGTTCTTGATTGATTAACAAAACGAATTACGATTAAAGTAAAGCAAAGAGTAGGGAAGAGAAAATTAAACACAAGGTTTATAATGGTTTGGCTTATTCTGAGCCTACGTCCAGCCCACCGGCTGAATTTCACTATGAACAAAAGAAATGTTACAGCAAAGTTCTCCCTTGATTCCACAGTATAGATATTCTACTACACTTCCTCAAGGTTTCTCACGAATATAGACTCTCATTTGCGTACAAGATTTCGCTCAAATGAATTGACTAAGAACAAGGAGCTTTAGACTTTGGAATTCTTCTATCGTGCACTCTCTCGAACAATTAGAACGTCTTCCTTATATACTCTCTTATGCCATCATACCCATTGACACTTACTAAGGGAATTCCTCAAATCTACCCGTTAGACAGAATCAATTAGGAAGATTATTCGAACTATTAAAGGAACATATCGATAGCCCATCAATCATGTTCGCCCATACAATCAAGATCTCGGTTTCCATAAGTAGAACCTTCCAAGTATACTTCGCTAATCATCGGATCCTTAATCTCCGAATCAATCATGATCAAATAAAGGATTCTGTTATGTCATATCTAGCCAAGAGATCTTCTCCAGTTGATAAGGTCACATCCTTAATGAAACATCCAGTTCTGGATAGCCTTTCTTCAACGGATTAGAAACTATCAATGAGAATAGACTTTGAGTCTTGAGTCTAGCTGTTTGGAGGTTTTCAGACTTTAAATAGCAGAGTCTGCAAATCTTCAGACTAGACTGATGGAAACGTTTTGTCAGCTTCAAAACACTTCACAAAGATTTCTCCAACAGTTATGGCGTGACGAAGTTGGCGCATGGGCCGCGCCTAGCTGAAAATGATGGGTTTATGCTAAATTGTGAACTTTTGGGGCGCGTAGGTGTCATTTATTGACTAATAGGCCTAGTATAGGCAAGTCGTTATAAGAATATCATTTTTACTTGGCCTTTTAATATTAGTTTTCCATTAATTGTTAGGAATCTGAATGCGTTGGTTCGTATGAGCGTCGTAATTGATTTTTGGCTTTTCCTAGGTGAGTGACACTATTTCTCCTTTGTATTTTAAACTCATGTTTTGAGAAACATGGTGGATTAAATGCTCTATGAGTTGATAAAAAGCATATTTTGTTGCATAAAACAAGATCGAGCTATTACTACCATTTTTGTTGTTTAAAGTGATTTATATTCTGACTTTGATTTGAATGGTTATTTGAAAAAGGATTTGTGAAATTCTTTGTGAAAAAATCTTGAAATGTTTTGGAGAATGCTTTGATATTTATATATCAAATTTCAAGTTGTGATATGATTCTCTTTCTGATGTTGGATTACTGGATATTGTGATTGGTGGTTGGTGCTCAATGTCTCTGTAGACCCTGAGGGGTGTGGGTATGCTTATACTATGTTAGGATATCCTTGTGGACTAAGCCACCAGCTAATAATATGTGGAGACCTTGCCAAGGGGGGAATCTTGGTCGTCTTGTCACGGGTGTTATGCGTGACCATGGCTAGACATTTGAGCATGAATTGGTCAATGGAGTGGACCATTGACGTGTGATTTGAGTTTGGTCGATGGAATGGACCATCAATGTGATTTGATGAGATTAATCAATGGAATAGACCATTGATGCATGTTTTATGAGATTGACTAATGGATTGGACCATTGGTATTTTGGTATTTGAGTTATGATTATGTATTTGAGTTATGTTTTAAATGTGCATAGTAATTTCTCGATCCGCTTAGAAGAAATGTGTTACTCACTGAGCCGTAGTAGCTCACTTCTTTCTTATACTTGTTTTTCAGGTTCTTCAGCGAGTCACGAGTGGGCGTGAGCGTTCGCTCGGGGAGGACTTTTGTGGTGGAACTTTTTGGTATGACTTATGCATAGTTAATGGGTTTATAAGTTAGTCCTTGTAGAAGGTTTGTGTTTTGATTTTTGTGGATTATAGATATACTCTGATATAGATTTTATAACCAATTGTCCCTTTTTGTCAAATATATATGTGGATGTATATACGTTGATATTGGGTTGAATTTTGGTTACGTTGAGGCTGCGTCCTTTGGTAAAAATGACGGCCGTGTCATACCCTTCTTCTTGTGAATCGGGGTGTGACAATAAATAAATCCCTCTTTGTTCACTCGGAATTTTCTCTCTTGTCGCTATT
This sequence comes from Eucalyptus fibrosa, assembly GCA_017140475.1. Classification (NCBI taxonomy): domain Eukaryota; kingdom Viridiplantae; phylum Streptophyta; class Magnoliopsida; order Myrtales; family Myrtaceae; genus Eucalyptus; species Eucalyptus fibrosa. The sequence continues at coordinate 11,396,454 of CM029511.1, forward strand.
CTTACTTCTTGTTTGCACTCTTGCTCGCTTGCTTTGTCTATCTCTCTCTCACTTAGTGACTCAATCACTTGGTGCCGTCCTCTCTTCCTCACTCACACAATTGTCGCGGGAAAAGCATTGGGGCTTTCTCTCACTTAGTGACTCAATCACTCGGTGCCGTCCTCTCTTCCTCACTCACACAATTGTCACAGGAAAAACATTAGGGCTTAGTGCTTGGGGGAAAAAAAATTAGAGCTTGGTGATAGATGGAGGAATCTCGCAACATGGAAAAAGGTGAGTGATTTAGCGGTGATACTCACTTTCTTCTTGGGTTTGTTGATATGAACTTGAGTCGCTGCTTATTCCCTTCTTCATTGCAAGATTTAGCTCTTAATTTTGCCGTAAGATTGTTGGTCAGAATAAGGGTTTGGAGAAGACAGGAAAATTGAGCAATTTGGGTACAAATTTTGTTAAATTTGGGGCTTTTCATGTGTAGCGACATGATTTTAGGGTTTTTCTCATTGAATTTTGCTATGTCGTATTTTCAGCAAGCCATATTAGTCTGAAAAAATATTAAAATATTATCACTTTTGATTTTTGGAATCCCAAATTGGAATTGGTATTTAAATAATCATATTTTTAACAAAGTGACACTACAGCAATTTGTCAAAAAATGTTGGTATTAGGGATGATCGGCTCCTAATCCGGTTTGATTCCACTTATTAACTAGGAACCGCAACGAAAAGACCAATTCCCATTTGTATGTAACTAAGAATTGGATTGATAGCCCTGGGAACCAGACCAAATCGGCTAGTCCAATTCGGTTCAAGCTCCGAGTGGTTCGATATGCTCACCGCTAGTTGGTATAGGTTTTGTTTGTTTCCTCGTTATCTAGCGTTTGGTTTGCTTAGAAAAATGAGTCAATGGTAGGCAACGGAAAATATTTTCCTACCATAGCTTTAATTGGGGAAAATGATTCCCTCTTTCAAAAGTCAAAAATCAATTTTCAACATATGATACGTATGAGAAACTCTACAATTTAGCATGAGAACCCTAATGCCCCTTCTTAGGCCCTTAATAGTAGGGTTGGGTCCCTAATGCCCAGACGCCTAAGACATTAACATTCGTGCTTGAGTCCATCGAGGTTGAGTCTGGGATGTCGGTGCTTGGGATGTTAGGGTTGAAAATGGCTAACATGAATTTCAACCACCGTTAGGGTTGGAAATGGCTGACATGAATGTCAACCATTTTATGTGGCACGACTGACGTTAATGTAAACATTCTTTACAATTTAAAAAAAATTGAATTTTTTATTGTAAATTTTATATTGCATAATTCTTTATTTTATCTTTACTTCTTCCCTTTCTTTTTCCTTTTCTTTCTTCCTCCAACATTGCCATGCCTTGGCGACGGCTAGCAACCAACCACAAGAAAGAGTTGGCGAGGCTCAAGTCTTGCCAGATCCTAGTGAACAAGCAAGGCTCGATCATTACCGGCCTTAGGCAAAGGCCGGCCTTGGTGGGGGTGATCCATTCCCGATTCAATCCAGTTCTAAGGTGGAACTAAGAATCAAACCGAGAGCAACAGTTCCCAATCCAAAATTAGGAACTGTGGACCAGACCATTTAGTCCTACAATCAAGAACCATCATCGGTTCCGGTTCGATCCGGTCCAACAAAATCGGCGGGCAATTCAACAAAACTAATCACATGTTTCTACATGCAAAATATTCAAACTTTATGTGCAAAATATTCAAACTTTCAAACTTTACTTGTGTGAATATCAATCACCCTTCGTGTGTTTCACACTTAATCTTAACCATGAAGGCAATGAACAATTTAGCTAAAGGTTATGCTTGGCTTAGGTTTTATAGACTATCTCTCTTCTGCTCTTGACTATAGGTGTTTTACGTCTATCTCAAAAGAAATATATTGAGAAGATCGTGGCACGTTTTATTATGCAGTCGGCAAAATCTATAAGTACACATTTAGCGAAGCACTTAAAACTTTCAGATAAATTATCACCGCAAACTTAGGAGGAGGAGAAGGAGGAGCATATGTCCCGTGTCCTTATTTTATTGCCGTGGGTAGTATTATGTATGCTATGGTGTGCATTAGGCCTGATATTTCATAACCTATGAGCGTGGTTAGTCGCTATATAAAGCGTCTTGGTAAAGTTTATTAGGAAACTATAAAGTGGATCATCAAATATTTGAAAGGGACAATAGACGTGGGTATAGTGTACCGGAGCAACAACAATGGTAGTGAGACCATTGGTTTTATGGATTCAGATCACGTCGATAACTTGGATGATTGTAGGTCTTTAGTAGGGTACGTGTTTACGCTAGCAGGTGGTGCAGTTAGTTAGCAAGTGTCTTTACAGGATCACATTGCCTTATCTTCGATTGAGGTAGAGTACATGGCACTAACCTTTGTAGCAAAGGACACGATATGGTTACAAAGTTTGCTCTCAGACTTTGGGTTAAAACAAAAAAGTGTGGATATATACTATGATAACCAATGTGTGATATATTTAGCATATAATCCAGTTTATCATGAGCGAACGAAGCATATTAACATTAGGTATTACTTCATCTGAGATATCTTAACTAAAGGTAATGTTATTGTCAAAAAGATTGCTACAGTAGATATCCTGTAGACATGATGACTAAGTCTGTTCTTTTGGCGAAGCTCAAGCTCTACTTAAGCGTTATTGGCGTCTGTGGAGAGTGAGCCCATCGGAGCATTGGGAAAGCAGCATGAATGATGACCACTATAACTTGGTTCAAACATTGAGCCAATGTTGAGAATTATTAAAGTAATGTCTTGAGTTTAAATTCGGATAATCATTTGTTAAACCGAATTTTATTGATAAAGGTTTTCCAAGTAGATTTAAAATTGGATGAAGGAACCCTTATTTTCTTGGACTCTTTATAGCAATATAAAGGAAGAAAATTAAATAAAAGGAGCAAGTTTCCTCCAATCCACGCCGAAGGAAGAAGTTCCCTGCATGTGAAGAGGAAGGTGGTGGGGCCCAAGGTCAAAAGTTTGACCTTGACCTTGGGCACACACATGCACACACAATATTCCAAATGGGTTTTCCTTTTGGCTGATGGTTAAAACAAGAAGTCTCTGCACGTATGCGTGAATCCAAGCGCTAGTGGGCCCAGGTCAACTAATTGACTTTGGGCACATGATTTCCTTCTTTGGCGTGCGTGAAGTCGGTTTAAAGAAAGAAGACCTACGTAGAAGAAGTGAGCAAGAAGCTGCACGTCCACCAAAGCCTACGTAGAGCTGAACGTTCACGCCGATTAGGAAAGAGCCACATGTTTTCCTTGAAGCCACGTGAAACTTGAACGCGTGATAATTTTGTGCTGTGAGCTTATATCCAAGTGAGTTATTTAGGTGTGGGAAACACTAAGCGTTTGAGCGATTATAAACTCTGATTCTCCGATTATAGTGGATTATTTGCTGCTGACTCTCTCCGTAAACGTAGGTACCGATACTCGGTCCGAATTACATAAATTTCTGGTGTCCTTATTATTTCTCGTTTATTTCTCTAGAGATTTCACGTTGACGTAAATTACAAGATCATGTCTTTTCTGTGTATCATATCCAAGATTTTGGATTTTTCATGTCACAAAATTTTGGGTTTTGCCAACAGTGACACATTTACCCCAAACTTTTTTCCATGACACAAAAAATCCTGAACTTTTATCCTTATGACATATTTATCCTAAACTATTGGACATTTTCGTCTTTTACTTTTTAAAATTTTTTTTCTTTCTTTTTCTTTTTTTTCTTCTTCTTCTTTCTTCCGTCTGCTAGCCATATTGGAGGGAAGCCGGACACAAGTGAGGCGGGTGAGGGCTGCCCTCGCTCGACCCAGTCGAGAGCCACCCTTGCCCGATGCCGGCGAGGGCGACACTTGCCTAAGTCTGGATTCCCTCCGCCATGGCCGGTGGAGGGAAGAGAGAAGAAAAAGAAAAAAAAATGAAAAAAAAAAATAAAAAAAAAATGAAAAATGCCCTTGGTGGGGTAAATGTGTCACAATTAGCAAAATTTGAGATTTTTCATGTCACAAAAAAAATTTGGGGTAAATTTATCACTTTGGATGAACCAAATTTAAACTTCCAAATAAAGAATTTTTTTTCATTGTCCATGAAAATATTTAAATTTAATTTGTTGTCGATAATAAAAATATTTTCTTATTGATTAATTATTTTAATCGATATAAATGATCATTTTTAGGAAAAAATTTTCCAAAATTTTCATTTTTTGTGAAACAAATGGATCCTTAGTTGATCAAAATGTTCTTTATAATACATTTCTTTTTTACTAGTGTTGTAAAATTAATGCCGAAATTCACAGCATCTCGTAATTAAGTCAATGTGAAATTATTAGAGAAATATACTAAGAATAATAAAGGATACCGTAGATTTACATGGTTTGGTACGAGTGTTGGTACCTACTCAATGGGGAGAGTGAGAATTAAAATCATTCATAAGCTCGAATGTTTTACGTACTTAGATTAATTCCAAACACATAGTATTTAAAAATAAATAACTTAATTGGATGTAAAACTCTAAAAACAAATTAATTTCCGTGTGTCTTGCTCCTATGCGTGGCCGAAGAACAAACTCTTAAACTCTTTCGTGCGTCCAAGAAAGAGTCATCTGTTCGGCTCCTTGTCAATCCTTCTTGAAGTCCACCGTGTGGCTTAAACAAGAGCAGCCCCTTTCTTTTTGTCTTTCTTGTGCTGACTTTTTTATTGAGCAAGGAATAGACGTCCACTTCTTGGTCAAATACTCAAAACACGGATAAAAGAAGTAATCACCGAATATCTTGTGCTGAACCTTGGACTTATATATACATATATATAGAGGCAACATCATATCAAAATCTTCCAGCAGATATGGATTCCATACATGACACAAATTCGAGACATCATTTAACAGCTAATGCTTAAGAATCCAATACTTAGATAACGATAATATATCATACATATATGTGAGTCATAATATCACAAGATATAATCCTATAAAATCTTGTTAAGAAAGATTAAAAAATTTTGAAAAGGTCAGCATATTAATCATATAGTAGATGTTTTCGTTAATTATAAGCATCCTTAAGGACATCTTGGAAATAAAACACACTTTTTTTTTTTGTCAGTTAGATTGATCACAGTACTCCATTGGAATCCGAAAGTTATCTCTTTTCTAATGTGCATGTAATCACAATTTTTCGTGCAAGATATTTTTTTTAAATAGCACAATGTATTTGGTTAGATTATTACATATATAGTTTTCATACCGGTTAAATTAAATTAATGATTAAGAGAACCAAGCAATAATCATTTTCAGTTTTATTTGAAAAAGCAATCACTTCCAATTTGGGTAATATAGGTGCGACAACATTCACAAACATATTGTACCTTTGAAGAATTTTTGTTAGATGGTCAGATGCAGCATCAAATTTTTCCTTCTAGTTTTAAAATTGACAAAGAAGAACAAGATTTCATCCTTTACTGTTGATCAAGGAGAGTACTAATGAAATGAACAAGCAAGAAAGGAACTAAAACTCATACTCTGATGACCTTGAAGTTATCTTGCAGATCAATCAAATAAACTGTGTAATACTTACACCAAGTCAAATCCAAAGCTAACATGTACGCACAAAATTGTAGGAAATTGACATGCGTGCAAGACAATAATAAATAGTGTGCGAGTGTGAAGGCCAGGAAAATGGATATGTTGAAAATTCACAATAGGAGCGAAAATTCAAATTTGGCCATGCCCCTAATAGCCCTTATTGCAGGAAGATCAGTTGACATGCTTGATGAGTTAAAAATTAGAATTAATGGGATAGGAGCGCTAACTTCCTCCGTAGCCAAACCTCATCCACCGATCACTTCCTTGCTTCTGTCGGACCGCCACATTGCTACGCTCTCTGACTCATCATCGAATGCTGATGTGATGTCCTCAGCCTAGAACTGTGGTGTAGTCTCACATCTGTTGAACCGATGCCATGCCCTTGGGTAGTTCCAATTATCGAGATGGGAACATCGCCATCTAGTTTGAGGTTTTGGGTATTGTAGGATTGGCGATCGGTTACAATCAGCTGAGAAATATCAGTGTATTCTAGAAGTAGGACCTGCAAAGACGATAATCCCGTAATGTTGCATTCACCGTTCAAACATCTACAGCCTGAGAAATCTATCTCTTCTGGACTCTCTAGAATCCTAATGCCCCCAGGAAATTCTCCCAGAAAAATGCGAGCCATCTTTAATACTTTCAAGTTTCTCAAATCCTGAACAGACGAAGGTAGTTTGACAACCACCGTGTCTGAAAGATCCATGACTTGCAGCTGCGTGAGCTTTCCAATGGAATCCGGCAATTTCCACAAGCTCCTGCAGTTTCTCAGAGATAGCGTCTGGAGATTCTCCAGCAATCCGATAGAACAAGGGAGCTCACTCAGTTCAGTCTCGTCCAATGCTAGGTACGAAAGAGATTTCAAGTTACCAATTGAATTGGGTAGAGACAAGAATTTACAGTTGCAAGAACTCAGAATATTAAGCTTCCCATAGGAAGATGATATGCAACTAGATAAGACAATATAGTGAAGAGCGATTAACTACGATCTTATGTTAAAATTGCAATCAAAATAGCGAAGGCTGCGAAGGGACTTCCACTACTTGTCAAAGTTTTTGGTTCTTTTTTGCAATATAAAGGACTGGAAGAATGGATTAAATTCAAAGATCTCATGCAACGATTTCAGGAAGATTACCAGAAGATTCTGAGTATAATTTTAGATGGAGATCTAAACTGATGTATCTTAATCTTGCAAGTTTTCCCCCGGATGTGGATTGTCAGATTGCCTCGCTCGTGTGGTGTCAGCTTCCTCGTCCTCCTCATCCTCATCCTCCTCATCCTCTTCTTTCTCATCTGATCATTTGGCCTCATCATTATAATCGTCGTGATGAAGTCAGTGTCCTTTGTCGAATGTCCCTAATAGAAATGGACGAAAATAAATTAGGCATGCACAGCATGCTAAGGTGCCTTGCCAGGGAGATTGTCCACGAACCTTTCCACAATCCAGGAACAGGTGCTGGATTGTACGGTCCTGCCATAGCCCAGGACAGGAAGAAGGGGAAAAGGTACGTTGGGGGAAAAAGTAGCATTTGAGCTTCTATATGGTTTTCGATTTTCTTTACCTCATGGGAGTTTAGGCATCCATAGTAACTATTTCATTGTCTCGTTTCTTTTGTTGGTTTTTTTGGTCCTTCATACAGAAAAGAGACCACCTGGAAACTAAAGAGGCAGGCTGTGAGATCCTGCCAAGCACGACTTTTCTCAGCTTGGGTCGCGCCAATATTGGTAGACAATTTGCAGGTGCCTTGTTGAACGTTTGGTGGCTTCAGTGGCAAGGGTGCCCTCAAGATGCGATCAGCATGCATTTAGAGAAAAATGAGAACCTAGTTACAGAGTCCTGGGGAGGTTGGAATAGAATAAAGGTGGGTTTATATCTCATTTGTTGTTGTCGTCGTGTTAGCCCTTAAGTACATTGAGAGTTCTACGTCATATGAACTTTTTTCTCTTGTTTTGCAGATGGAGCGTTTGAAAGTCTTGAATCTTACAGGTTGTGGGGACTTATTAATTACTCCCAGTTTCTCCTGTTGCCCAAATTTGGAGATACTGATTTTTGAGCAGTGTTCTCAATTGGTTCATTTAGATCCTTCAATTAATTATCTGAAGTGTTTGGTCACCCAGAATTTGAAGTTCTGCTCCGAACTTAGCATGTTGCCAGCGGAAATGGGTGGGATGAATGCTTTGGAAAAGCTCCTGATTGATGGCACTTCCATACGAGAACTTCCTGCGTCGATAGGCAAACTGGTTAAACTGTGAATTCTTAGTGCCACTAATTGCTTCACATTGGTTTGTGTTCCTATTTCGGTTTGTGAACTTCAAGCTCTTTCAATGCTTGCCTTGGATAATGCGAAAATTCTTGAACTCCCTGAGTCAATTGGAGACTTGGGGCATCTTAGACGCTTGTCTTTGAAGGACTGTCGTAGGCTTGGAAAGCTTCCGGAATTCACTAGCAAATTGGAGCAATCATTAGAAGAGTTGGATATTTCAGGTACCGGTATTTCAAATTTGCCCGATTCAACTAAAAACCTGTGGAGATTGAAAGTGCTGAAAATGGATTCTTGTTTCGTAAGAGAATTTCCTCTTTATTTTGGAAAGTTGATTTTCTTGGAAGAAATACATGCCTTTGGAGGGAGTCTTTTCAAGTGATATTGTGCTCCCATACTCTCTCAGAGAAATGAGGCTTTGAAGGTACTCGTATATCGAGCCTTCCATCAGAAATACAGTTCTTGCCAAGCCTTCAGACTCTGGATTTGCTACACTGCGACATTCTCAAAGAGTTGCCTCCCCTTCCCCCTAACCTAAGGAGCCTCGATGTCAATCCCGACTTAAAGAAAAAAATGTTAGAATCTTCAAATTTCAGCCGTTGGTGGCATTTATTGCAATAAGTAACACAGTGTTAGTTTGGATCAGATTGTAGAGCGTTGTCATTTGATGTGGTTTGTAGGATGGATTACATTATGCTCCCAGCAATTATAGAGTTGTGTCGATCTACTCTTCTCAATTGAATATGTTTCCCTCCTGCTTATATTTCTGGTATTCATTTCAATGTGGTGTATATGCATCGACTTAGCATAATCATGAATTTCTATGACTGTTGGTAATATTTTCATGGCAACTAAGATAATCTAACTATACACATGCATTGAATAAGAGAAATGCTTTGTGCCGTTGGAAATAAGCCGTATTGTATATATTAGTTGTAAATTACTTTCCCAAGAAAAATGAGCACTGAATTTTGAGAAGTTACATATTATCATCTTGAGCTTTGATTTTTGTTTTTGTCACTATTTTTCTCCCTCTGCACGGCAAATTAAACGTTCCCTGAATAGGTACTTGCTCATTTTTCTTGACTAGAATAATCTCTACCACATGGTGAATGAAGTTAAGAAAATAGAAATGACACATGACTAATGAAGTTAACAATAATACGGTTAAGTTTGTCAAGAAAAATAATTTAATCCATACTCAATTAACACACTTAACGGAGATGTAGATTAAAAAAATTAGCCATTGCAGCAAAAATCAAAATTCTAGAGTTAACTTGTAATTTTTCAGAGTCGGGATTTATTGTGCAACGGTATCAGAGTTCCGGTACATTTTGAAATTTGGTAGCTATTGTGAAATAATGCCTAATTATCCCTGATATTATGATTGCTTGGGCCAGTAGAAATGTTCGCCTGTACAAATGTCAGATTGTACATAATACTCCTCGGATCATCATCAAGATGAAAAGTACACAAATCCAAATGGGTTGGATCTATAAACCTCTTAAACAATAAAGTCAGCGGTAGTTATCTGTCAGAATACTTACCATTAAAGCACTTCTACATTCAACACTTCAAATTTTAGATGAGTTGACAATTACCTCCCTATTTTCTATAAAATAGATGGGCTATATATATATATATATATATATATATTTTAACAGGAGAGACATATTATAGATAAGGGTACGAAATACATGCGGCTGCTACAGAATCCGAAATAAGCAGGGAAAGGAAGGGAGGTGGAGGGGAGACGGCCCATGAAGGGGAAAGGGTACCGTTGCTGTGGGCCTTTGCTGCCCAATCAGCCACAGAGTTGGTTTCCCTCTTACAAAACCTAATATGCAAGTTGAGAAATTGACGACACAGATCGACGGCTTCGTAGACAAGGGGGCGGATCTCCCATGGGGGTTCTTGCTGATTGTTGAGGGATTCCACTAAAAGTAAACAATCCGAGTCGATCTCCAGAGATGTGCTCATCTTTCCTTGCTGAAGCAGGTGATGAAGAGCAAAGATTAGCGCCTGAGCTTCTGTCTGCAACGCCGACACCGCCTGCACAGATCATATTTAGTTCGAACGTATTTTGACTTCAGCTTCTTATCTTTTCTTTAGCTGTCCATCAACAATTGTTGCAATCTTCCGTATGGAAAAATTATGTCATTGAAAATTAACTGTAGAGACTATGCTTTATGCCGTTGAAAATTAGCCCTATTGTACATATTAGTTGCTGAATAAAAGCAATGAACCTTGTGAACGACCATCATTTTCATAATGAAATATTTCATTTATAAATCTTTTGTGTTTGAAGCCTGAACTGGGACTACACATCCAAGTTACACTAGCTGCATGTTCTTGTACATGCAGCTCACCTATTGGAGTGTAGACCATCTACGCGTATGTTTTTGGTCAAAGTTCCAATTTGAACTAAGAGTGATTGATTTCCGGATGGTTCGGCTCTTGACCTAGTGATGCTAGACTTCCTAGAGTAAATCTTCGCCTAAAAGATAAAAACCTGCCCAAACTTATAAACCACATTACATCTCAGCATGAAAGCACTGGTCTTGCTTCCTTTAGCGGGTTAAAACACCTCACACGAATCTTGTCTACTCCTAGGACTGCATCAGGTTATAAACCATTACTAGGTGGTTTAGTGTAGGAATTAGGATAAAAATTTTAGAGGAAAGAACATAGTCCAAGTCAAAATTTGTTTGGGTTTAAGGTAATTAATTTGGGGGGAAAATGAATTTAAGGTAAATAAGTTGTAATTTCCATAAAAGCATATGCCGTTGAATTTAACTTGATAGAGGAAATAAAGTTTTCTCACTTTAGCCACCAAGAGTAAAAAAAAGCACATTTTGCATTGTGATTCTTGGTCAGACTGCTTTTTTGTCCTGAATCTCTACTTACCTTCAGAAACGTACATGCAAGGCATGGTTAAAGTTATGTGTTGAATAATTGATTCATTTCCTTCAATTGGGTTGCACCAATTTTGATGTTGGAGAAAACATTGTCTCGCATCATCCAATATATATCTTGCTAATGCTTCAATAAGTTATGAGAATCTCAATTTAATATATAAGTATTGACTGAGACAGGATAAGTGATGGTGTAAATCATTCAATGATTTCTCACTATTGAATTATTTTCCTTTTTATTTTTTGGACATAACAAATAGGTGATATCTTGGGTCATTGCATGCAGCTCACTGTATGGTCAGAGATAGACCATCTTCATTCCAACCAAGGAACCTCATGAAGTCATGATTTTCATTAACTAGCTCATTCTTTTGAAATCTTGACAGAAATTCCTTTTTTTGTCGTTTGGCTATAGCAACAATAGCTTCGTGTGGAAGTTCGGCTTCCATATGGATAGCTAGGTAAAACGAAAGTCACACACCAATCAAAGTCATACATATCTATTTCCACAAAGCTTTAAACTAATGGCAAGTAATGGATCATATTTGACTCCATCAAGACAATTGAAATCCAATAGTACACGTTTCTAGACGGTTCATTCAAGGACACACCAAAAACACCTTCCTTTGGCTTTGGTTCTTGTTGCGACCTACCTCTCAGGAGAGAGAATAGGTTTAGTGAGATTACCTAAAAGATGGGCCCACAGGCCATAATTAGGAGCGAACTCTTCCAAGTCCATATCTTGTGCGATATTAATGTGTTTGTAAAAATGTTTCAATGAGGAGTTACTGCTAACCTATTGAGATAGGCTTAAAAACTAAGTGAAGCATGTGACTGTACCTCACTTTCTACTACACAATCAGAGAGTTTGAGATTAAGGACTTAATTACACTAATAAACAATCGGTACCATTTGGGTACCGACCAAGTGAGTGTGCAATTATTAACATAATAATCAATAACTAAAGTGACATCGGACAAATTACTTTAGGAGAGAAAGAATCTAGCATTGTCAAATAAGGAGCATGCCGCCTCTAACTAAGCTAAATGGAAACCATAATTAACATAAGGAAAGTGTGTAATCAAGGGCATTAATCTCTAAGGACAATTGGGCACAATTTTAGATAAAAAAAAATGATCCACCCTTTTTAAGAGAAGATCATCCAAAAACTATTTTAAAGCTTTTTGTTCTAATTGGAATTTTTTGGGGAATTTCTAAATTTTTTATGAATTTTTTAATTTCCAAAATTTTAATTATTTTAATTTTTGATTTTGATTTTTGTATTTTTATGCAGTTTTTGAATTTTTAAAATTTCTATGAATTTTATTTAATATCTTATAAAAATTTTATTTTTAAATTTTTTATGATTTTTATTAATTAATTAATGTTTTACAATTTTTCATGATTTTCTTTTTATGAGTTTTAATATTGTTAAAAAGAAATTCGGGCCGGGTCTCTTGGGTCCTACCCGGACCCTATAGGTCCGGGTTGGGTCAAGAAATCGGACCAGCCGCGAGGCTCAGCCCGAATAAACCTATTTCGCCAGACCAAATATACCCGGCCCGGCCTCCTCTTCTAATTGCACTAAGCACACTGCACGGCAATTTAAGCCCAAGTTTTCTGAAGCCAGACTAAAGCAAATCAGGCCCGAAGATCACCAGTCCAAATATAGCTCCAAATCCACCCGAACTCAACAAATTCTAGTTGAGCCCAGATTCCTAAAACCCATGAAAACAGAAGAGACGAGCGGCCATGAGCCGGCTCGTATCCGCCCTTGGAGTTGGCTCAGTCAAAGGACCGTCCGTCGGGATGCACACACGATCCGCAAAAGAACAGGGCACTACTCCACAAATGACAATGAAAGTCCACAAACGTGTCAAATAACCAACAACCGCTTAGAACCAGACCAAAATCAGCTGAAGACTTGGATTTCGGTGATTGACAGACCAAAATCAGCTGAAGACTTGGATTTCGGTGATTGATCAAGATAAGACAATATATATGCAACTAGAGATTGAGCCATTGAATTTTTCCCTAAGGAAGATGATAAAAATCAGCTGATGTGATCTCTTTCCCACAATTGACGTCTGGGCTGTTGGGAAATTTTTCCATAGAAATGCGATATCATCTCCCGGTTGTTAAAGAGGTCTATTTGAAAAAGTTGTGATCAGCATCTAACGTCCGCAGGTATCATCCTTTTAAGAGCAAATCTTCATCCGCGGTTGCTCTCCTCCGCACTCCGCCGCCCACCACCACTCCGTAAGCCAAGCCAAGATATCCTACTCTCCATCCGCGACGTTGCCCTGACGTGGTCATTCATCTCATCAACGCTGACGTCATCTCCGCTGTGCCGCCACCTTGCTCAGCCCTGAGTTCCAGGCGCAGCGACCGACACAATGTCGGCTCGCTGACAAGCCTGACTATCACGCACAGCAGCTTGGCCGAGAAGTTGAGCGAATCCAGCCACGGCCAGTTATCCCAGTAGGTCTTCTAGACCTCCTTGCAAGCTTTCAGGTTTACTGGCAAAGCAGCTTGGCACCGGTGGTTATTTAGCAACATTGGTGATTGTCTGTGGCGTTTCTAGCTAACATCCGTCCTTGCCATTACGTTCAAGAGTCGCTAGTTCCCTCGGCAAGCCCCTTTTGCAAACTCCGGCATTGAACAACGGTCGTCAATCCTCGCTGCCGTAGCTTCACCGGCTACACTCTCTTGCCAATACCCACCAGAAGGCGTCGCACCTTTCCTTGCTTCGATTGTTTTAGGTTAATCTTTGCTCAAGGTAAGTTGGGTTTGTCTAAATTCATTTTAATATATGGTTTTTAAATGCATGTAATTAGTTAATAGAAGCTTATGCTATCATGATTTGATCCGATCCTTTCCTTTTGGACCTTTAGGCACTAAGATCGAACTCCAATCAATGATGTGATTAATTCTAACCATAACGTGTATTTCAATACATCAATATTGCTTGTCATTGTCTCATACATATTTAGGGTTTTGTGCAAGTTCATAATTTGTTATATAGGGAAATGCATTTTAGTGTCAGAGTACATATAGATTTAGGGTAGTTCTTGGTTTTTACTTATCCAAAACAAAAGAGAAAAAAAAAATGTTACTTGTGTTTTATATCACGTAATTCACGTCATCTAGAAAATCACATTTTTGGTTATTATGTGTTGAAGATTGGAGTAATTAGTCATTACATTTCATGCATTATTCATATTGCACATCATAAAAAGAAAAATATGAAAAAAGTCAGCACTGCATCACTAAGTCGATATTCGTTTAGCAAAAGTCAGTAAGTCAAATATAGGGTCCTAGGATACAATTTGCGGTTTTCATTAACTTGCATCCTAGGATTAGTCCTTGATTAATTCTATCTTATTTCATAGCATTCTCGGCATACCTTATCGCTATCTTTAGGAATTGAATCCGTATCATTGCATGTGGTTAATTCATCATAGCATAGCAAGCATGACATTTAGGACTTTATGTTACTTCATCAATGCATGTTAGATTAGTGCATATAATCATAGCATTATCTGAGTCGTGTCCATATTGCATTTGGGGAGTTCATCTCATTAAAAAGAAAACACAACAAAGAATGAATCGACATTACATCTTAGTTATCTCAAAATAGCTTAGGTCATGCATTAGTCAAATTCATCAACATTTTCATTAATAAATGCATTTGTCATTGCATGTTTGCTTCCTAAGTCTAAATTTGCAGAATCCTTGTCTCAGTTGAGTGTCAAATACACATCCATTCCTGCTTGCTCATGCATTTCAGGTTCCTTAATCTTCTGAGTAATTTTGTTACTATTTTGATTATTGAATTTTCCACTTTTAGGAGTTAAACCTCACATGTACATGTGCATGTTTTTGTATCTTTCTACCCTCGCTATCCCTGTAAGTGTTCTATCTTCTTTGTCATTCTTATATATTACATCGTCTCCCAATTATGATCAAGCAATACTTGTCAGATTGCGTCGAAGAAATGGCCAAGAAGTTGGCGCTCGAAGGAAAGAGCGACGGAATGACACCCCTCGGACGTCGAATGAACGAGTTGAACAATGTAGTGCAACGTTTGTCAGATCGCGTGGATAAGCTGGAGAAGGTCTTCGCGACTCTACGCCCTCCTCCAAGGTCAAACCCAATGAACCGGGTAAAGCCCACTAATGTTAATTCGACCGGCAAAGCTGAAGGTGATAAAAATGTCACCAATGATACTAGCATTGTCATTGATGAGGATTTGGATGATAGAATGAGTTCGAATTGCCGAGAGTAGGGGCATGTTTAATTATCCACATATTCCTCTACATAGGAGTCTTTTCTACTTTCTCGGATTTCAATTTTTCGTTTTCAATAATGTTACTCATTCCTTTCAGTAAATTGCAAGTTCATGAGAAATTTTCATGTGTTTGAAGGCACGTGAAAGCACGCCAAATTTGCCCTATGATCAAATCTCTTTGAAGGCTGGGCTTCTGCACGATCCCTCCAAAATTTATCCAAGTCAAAAATTTCAATACATCTCAAAAAATAAAATATAAAAACTCGTGACTTCAAAATGCACCTTAGGTGGCAAGACAAATTCCGATGATCTAGTGGAGGAATAAAGCCCTGAATTTTATAGATGCTCAGAGAACCCATTTTCTGTGCAAACCAAGTTGGAAGACTGCCCGGAAACATTCATACCTTCGGGATGCAATTTAATAAGGGAGGATTGCCATCAGGTCCCATTTGTTCTAACTCCGCACCATTCATTCATATGCTAACGTATGATGTTGTACTTAATGTAGATTACATAAACCCAATAGCATGGCGGAGACCAATCAGCTCCACACATGCCCTTGAGAAAGAAACTTACAGAGGTAGATAGATTCAATGTGAGGGCTAATCTTATATCGATCGGGCACGATGTCATCTCCAAGAGTGTTAAGAAGTGTTCGCTCTTAAAACTTCATGCACGCCACTGACAGGTAACAAAGTGGGGCAAGCCATCAGCAAACAAGGAGATATAAAGGAACCGAGACAAAAGGATCACCTGACTTTTGAAGAAAATGGTGTATCTCATGCTTGAACATAGCTTGATTAATACCACTCTTTTCCTTTGTAGGTGACAAGATGCTTAGCAAGGATGATCGCAGTTTCCCGAATCCTACAAGTGTTGATTCCCCATCACTTCAAAAGTATCATTGTTGTGCAAACCAACTCATAACTTGTAGGGGCAAAGAATAAACTTGAATGGGTGATTAGTTGAAGGTCCAAAATCCCAAATCATTATAGAGAACTTCTATGAGCTCTCCTTTCAAAGAGGGGTAAGGTAAGGCATAATATCTAAAGAATCATATTGTAAAGGTTATTTATTTATTTATTTATTTTTATTATGATCTTGTCCCCGTTATTGCATAACGAAATTATTGGATGGATTTATAGAAAGAACCTATGCATTTCTAGTAACATTTCTTCCACCTTATGTTTTCCTCAATTATACATGCATGCACGCATTCTGTTCATTATAGTCCTTGTTCAATAAAATAAAAAATAAAGGAACGCGACCCAGACCTTTTTTCTCAAATTTTGCATTGGATAATTAGGAATTAAAATACATTAATTAACAACTGCCGCAAATATATACTAAGCAACTAGAAAATAAACATTTAAAACACTTGTTCCAGTCTAGCCACTAATTGAAGTTTTTTGGAAACTCCAAAAGGAGTAATAAATTAAAGAAAAAAGTATATATCTCTTGCTTCATCCATCCAAGGTCACCAACTGAAAGTCTGCAACCATACAGTCCTCAGAGAAAATTTGAATCTGAAAATTTCTCTCTCTACGCTCGTTTCTGCTCCGCCGTGCATCAAGCGGCCGTTCCCCTGCCGTCGCCAACGAACCACATTACGGCTGCTTCTACTCCGGTGCTCGCTCACTTCTCTCTTTGGGTTAATACCCTAAAAAACCCCAAATTAATACACCTGTGACAAATTTACCCTAAACTTTTTTTTGACCACCAAAAACCCAAAACTGGTATACTTTTGACAATTTACCCCAAACTGATACATTTGTGACAAATTTACCATCTGTTAGTTTTTGTTAAATTTCATTGTCAAATTATTAAGTTAAATGACACGTGACAATTAATTGATATACCAATTTGGGATTTTACGAATCGTTTGTCACAGTTTACAATTTTTGTGATTATTTTGTGGTATTAATCCAATTTACCAAATGATATATTTGTCACAAATTTATTAGTTTGGGGTTTTTGTGGTCGAATAAATTAGTTTTGAGTAAATTTGTCATAAATATACCAGTTTATGATTTTTTATGGTTAGTAGGGGTAAATTTGTCCCATGTGAACCAATTTGGGGTTTTTTATGGCAAAAAAAAATAGTTTTTGGGTAAATTTGTCAAAGATGTACCAATTTAGGGTTTTTCAGGGTATTAACCCTTTTTTTTTTTCTATTTTTTGCCCAATAACCATTTTCCATCTTTTTTTTTCTTTAAAGTTTTCGGAAATATATTCGTATGTGCTTCCATACTCAAAATTAATCCATCAAACTTTGCACGCACTTAGTTTAACATATCATCGTGTTATTGAGCAAAAAAAATTGGCATCCAAACTCAATACCTCATTTTTTTTTTCCTATTTCTTTCCCAACAACCATTTTTCAACTTTTTTTTCTTTAAAGCTTTCGGAATTAAATTTGTACGTGCTCTTATACTCAAAATTAATCCATTAAGTTTTGCACACATCTAGTATAAAACCTTATTGTGTTATTGAGGAAAAAGAAATTTGCGTCCAAAATTGATACATTATTTTTATCTCTTTTTCTTGCCCAACAACCCATTTCTAACATTTTTTTTCTTTAAATTTTTTGGAAATAAATTCATACGTGCTCTCATACTCAAAATTAATTCATCAAACTTTGCACACACCTAGTTTAAAACTTCACTGTGTTATTAAACAAAAATAAATTGGCGTCCAAACCCGATACTTCATTTTTTTTCTATTTCTTCCCCGATAACCCTTTTCCAACTTTTTTTTTTTATTTAAAACTTACGGAAATAAATTCGTACATGCTTTTGTACTCAAAATTAATCAATCAAACTTTGCACACACCTAATTGAAAATCTCATTATGTTATTGAAAAAAAAAAATTGGCATCCAAACCTCATACTTCATTTTTTTTTTCTATTTCTTGCCCAACAACCCATTTCCAACTTTTTTTTTTCTTTAAAGCTTTCGAAAGTAAATCCGTACATGCTTCTGTACTCAAAATTAATTCATCAAACTTTGCCCGCACCTAGTTTAAAATTTCATTGTGTTATTGAGCAAAAAAAAAATTAGCATCCAAATCCTATATTTCATTTTTTTTCTCTTTTTCTTGCCCAACAACGTATTTCCAACTTTTTTTTCTTTAAATTTTTCGGAAATAAATTCGTACATGCTCACATACTCAAAATTAATCCATCAAACTTTGCACGCATCTAGTTTAAAAAACTCATTGTGTTATCGAACAAAAAAAAAAAAAAAAAATTCGTCTAAACCTGATACCTCATTTTTTTTTTCTATTTCTTGCCCAACAATTCTTTTCCAACATTTTTTTTAAAGCTTTCGGAAATAAATTCATACATGCTCCCGTACTCAAAATTAATCCATCAAACTTTGCTCGCACCTAGTTTAAAAAACTCATTGTGTTATTGAACAAAAAAAATGTCGTCTAAACCCAATACCTCATTTTTTTTATTTCTTGCCCAACAATTCTTTTCCAACATTTTTTTCTTTAAAGCTTTTGGAAATAAATTCTTACATACTCCCGTACTCAAAATTAATCCATCAAACTTTGCTCGTACATTGTTTAAAATTTCATTGTGTTATTCAGCAAAAAAAAAAAATTAGCATTCAAATCCGATATCTCATTTTTTTCTTTTTTCTTGCCCAACAATCCATTTCCAACTTTTTTTTTCGTTAAATCTTTCGGAAATAAATTCGTACGTGCTCCCATACTCAAAATTAATCCATCAAACTTTGCACGCATCTAATTTAAAAAACTTATTGTGTTATTGAACAAAAAAAAAAATTGCGTCTAAACCCGATACCTCATTTTTTTTTTAATTTCTTGCTCAACAACCCTTTTCCAACTTTTTTTTTCCTTAAAGCTTTCGAAAATAAATTCATACATGCTCCTATACTCAAAATTAATCCATCAAACTTTGCATGCACCTAATTTAAAATCTCATTGTGTTATTGAGAAAAAAAAATTGGCGTCAAAACCCGATACCTTATTTTTTTTTTTCTCTTTTTCTTGCCCAACAACCCATTTCCAACTTTTTTTTCTTTAAATCTTTCAAAAATAAATTCATACGTGCTCCCGTACTCAAAATAAATCCATCAAACTTTACATGTACCTAGTTTAAAACCTCACTATGTTATTAAACAAAAAAAAATTAGCATCCAAACGCGATACCTATTTTTTTTTTCTATTTCATGGCCAACAACTCTTTTCCAACTTTTTTTCTTTAAAGTTTTCGGAAATAAATTCGTACATGCTTCTGTACTCAAAATTAATCCATCAAATTTTACACACACCCAGTTTAAAATCTCATTATATTATTGAGCAAAAATAAAAATTGGCGTCCAAATCCGATACATTATTCTTTTTTTCTATTTCTTGCCCAACAACCACTTTCCAACCTTTTTTCATTAAATTTTTCGGAAATAAATTCGTACGTACGCCCGTACTTAAAATTAATCTATTAAACTTTGCATGCACCTAGTTTAAAACATTATTGTATTATTGAGCAAAAAAAAAAAATTGGAATCCAAAACCGATACCTCATTTTTTTTTCTATTTCTTGCCCAATAATCCTTTTCCAACTTTTTTTTCTTTAAAGTTTTCAAAATAAATTTATATATGCTCTAGTACTCAAAATTAATCCATCAAACTTTGCATACACCTAATTTAAAATCTCATTATGTTATTGAGTAAAAAAAAAAATTGGCATCCAAACCCGATCTATGATACACGGACACGTCCCACATGCCTCCGTGTCGTGTCCGACACGTGTCGGACACCTCGACACGCTCGGACACGCTCCGACACGCGGTCAACGCGTGTCGAATTTGTCGACACGTGGTCAACTTTTGTCGACACGCTTCGACACGCGTGTCGGAGGGCGGAGGAGAGGGAAGTAGAGATGAGGCCGCGAGCGAAGGCGAGCCCGTGACGGCGAGAGATGGCCAGAGAAAGAGGGCGAGGGCCGTGAGAAGAAACTTTAGGAGGGAGGCGCGCGTGGGGGAGGGCGGTGTCGTCGAGTGGGGCGGCGGCGGCAAGGGGGAGGCGTCGTGCGTCTGGGTTACTCCCTTTTCCGCTCCTTCGGCGAATGCTGGTGCTTTTCTTGATCGAGTCTTCGATGCTTTCGGAGATAGGCGTCGTGCGGCGAGGAGGAGGAGGCGAGGAGGAGGAGAAGAAGGGGCCGCGCTGCTAGGGTTTTGAACTTTTGAGAAGGAAAAAAATAAAAAAGGATGCGAGGAGGAAAAGAAGAAGGCTCCGTTCCGCGCTGCTAGGGTGTTGAAAAGAATTAAAAAAAGACTTGGCGTGTTGGAGGGAGGGGAAAGTGACAGGAGGGAGGGGGAAGTGATGGGCTGTCAGGTGGTGGGGAGGGAAAAAAAAAGGTGAAAAAAATTTGGGGGGAAAGAGATGAGGGAAGTTTGGGCGCAGGGGGCGGTTTCGAAAAATAAAAGTAAATTTGGGGGAGGGGGAATTTCGAAAAATAAATGCAAATTTGAGATAATGAAATTAAAAAAAAAAAGTGTTAGATTTATTAATATTATTAGTATAAATTCATTGTAAACTCTTTATTTATTTATTTGTAAATTTGAATCAAATTAATTAAAATTAAAAATATTTATTTAATATTTAACGTGTCGGAACGTGTCGAAATTCTCTATTTTTTGAAAAATGACGTGTCGCGTGTCGTGTCGTGTCGTGTCACGTATCGTGTCGCCGTGTCTGTGCTACATAGAACCCGATATCTCATTTTTTTTTTCTATTTCTTGCCCAACAACCCTTTTCCAATTTTTTTTTCTTAAAAGCTTTCGGAAATAAATTCGTATGTACTCCCGCATTTAAAATTAATTTATCAAACTTTGCACGCACCTAATTTAAAACTTCATTGTGTTATTGAGCAAAAAAAAAAAATTAGCGTCCAAACCCGATACCTTACTTTTTTTTTTCTATTTCTTGCCCAACGACCATTTTCCAACTTTTTTTTTCGATAAAGTTTTCAGAAATAAATTTGTACGTAGTCTCGTATTCAAAATTAATCCATTAAACTTTGTACGCACTTAGTTTAAAACCTCATTGTGTTATTGAGTAAAAAAAAAAAAATTGGCGTCCAAATCCGATACCTTTTTTTTTGTTATTTCTTTCCTTACAACCATTTTCCAACTTTTTTTTCTTTAAAGTTTTCGGAAATAAATTCATACATGCTCCCGTACTCAAAATTAATCCATCAAACTTTGCACACACCTAGTTTAAAACCTCATTGTGTTATTGAGCCAAAAAAAAAAAAAATTGGCATCCAAACCCGATACCTTAATTTTTTTTTTTTATTTCTTGTCCAATGACCATTTTTCAACTTTTTTTTAATAAAGTTTTCAGAAAAAAATTCGTACGTACTCTCGTATTCAAAATTAATCCATCGAACTTTGCACACACTTAGTTTAAAACCTCATTGTATTATTGAATAAAAAAAAATTAGCGTCCAAACCCAATACCTTTTTTTTTTTGCTATTTCTTGCCCTACAACCATTTTCAAACTTTTTTTCTTTAAAGTTTTTGTAAAAAAATTCGTACGTACTCTCGTATTCAAAATTAATCAATCAAACTTTGTACGTACCTAGTTTAAAACCTTATAGTGTTATTGAGCAAAAAAAAAAAAAAATTGGCATCCAAACCCGGTACCTCATTTTTTTTCTATTTTTCTTGCCCAACAACCTATTTCCAACTTTTTTTTAAAGCTTTTGGAAATAAATTCGTACGTGCTCCCGTATTTAAAATGAATCCATTAAACTTTGTACGCACCTAGTTTAAAACATCATTGTGTGACTGAGCAAAAAAAAATTGGCATCCAAATCGAATACCTCATTTTTTTTCTATTTATTGCCCAACAATCCTTTTCCAACTTTTTTATTTTTTAAAGCTTTCGGAAATAAATTCATATGTACTCCCGTATTTAAAAATTAATATATCAAATTTTGCACGCACCTCTTTTAAAATCTCATTGTGTTATTGAGCAAAAAAAATTGGCATCCAATCCCGATACCTCATTTTTTTTTTCTATTTCTTGCCCAACAATTCTTTTCCAATTTTTTATTTTGGGTTAATACCCTAAAAAATCATAAATTGGTGCACCTATGACATATTTACCATAAACTATTTTTTTGACCATAAAAATCCCAAACTGGTATGCTTGTGACAAATTTACCCCGATTAATAATAAATGACCCTAAACTGGTACATTTTTTTACAAATTTATCTTAAACTAATTTATTCGACCGCAAAAAACCCAAAACTGATAAATTTATGACAAATATACCATTTGCTAAATTGGATTAATACTACAAAAAAATCACAAATATTATAAACTGTGACAAATGAAGCGTAAAATCCCAAATCGGTATACCAGTGAACTATTACGTGTAATTTAACTTAATAATTTAATAGTAAAATTTAACAAAAACTAATATAGGATAAATTTATTACAAGTATACCGGTTTTTGGTAAATTTATCAAAGATATACCAATTTTGGGTTTTTTGTGCTTAAAAAAATAGTTTGGGGTAAATTTGTCACAAGTGTACCAGTTTTAAGTTTTTCAAGGTATTAACACTTTTATTTTTTAAAACTTTCGGAAATAAATTCGTACGTACTCCCGTATTTAAAAATTAATCTATCAAACTTTGCACGCACCTAGTTTAAAACCTCATTATGTTATTGAGCAAAAAAAAATTGGCATCCAAACCCAATACCTTATTTTTTTTTTCTATTTCTTGCCCGAGAACAATTTTCCAACTTTTTTTTCTTTAAAGCTTTCGGAAATAAATTCGTACATGCTCTTGTACTCAAAATTGATCCATCAAATTTTGCACGCACCTAATTTAACGTTATGTTATTGAGCAAAAAAAGAATTGGCATCTAAACCCGATACATCATTTTTTTTTTCTATATTTTGCCCAACAACTCTTTTCCAATTTTTTTTTCTTTAAAACTTTCGGAAATAAATTTGTACATACTTCTGTACTCAAAATTAATCCATCAAACTTTCCACATACATAATTTATAACCTCATTGTATTATTGAGCAAACAAAAAAAAAAATTGGCGTCCAAACCCGATACCTTATTTTTTCTTATTTTTTCCCAACAATCATTTTCCAACTTTTTTTTCTTGGGTTAATACCCTAAAAAACCTTAAACTGGTACACTTGTGACAAATTTACTTTAAATTGTTTTTATAATCATGAAAAACCCCAAACTGGTATACCTTTGATAAATTTACCCCAAATTGGTACATTTGTGATATTTTTACCCTCTGTTAGTTTTCGTTAAATTTTACCGTAAAGTTATTAAAGAAAATGACACACGCTAGTTGACTAATATATCAATATGAGATTTTACATTCCGTTTGTCACAGTTTACAATTCTTATGATTTTTTTGTGATATTAATCCAATTTAACGGAAAGTATATTTGTTACAAATTTACCAGTTTGGGGTTTTTTCGGTCAAATAAATTAGTTTGGGGTAAATTTGTCGTAAATGTACTAGTTTAGGGTTTTTTATGATTAGTCGGGATAAATTTGCATTAAGTATAGCGATTTAGGATTTTTCATAGTCAAAAAAATAATTTGGGGTAAATTTGTCACATATGTACCAATTTTGGGTTTTTCAGGGTATTAGCACTTTTTTCTTTAAAGTTTTCGGAAATAAATTCGTATGTACTCCCGTACTCAAAATTGATCTATCAAACTTTGCACGCACCTAATTTAAAACCTCATTGTATTATTGAGCAAAAAAAAATTGGCATCCAAACCCGATACCTCATTTTTTTTTTTCTATTTCTTGCCCAACAACCATTTTCCAACTTTTTTTTCTTTAAAGCTTTAGGAAATAAATTCGTACGTGCTCCTGTACTCAAAAAATCCATCAAACTTTGCACGTACCTAGTTTAAAACCTCATTGTGTTATTGAGCAAAAAAAAAAAAAAAAAATTGACGTCCAAACCCGATACCTCATTTTTTTCTTTTGTTCTTGCCCAACAACCCATTTCCAACTTTTTTTTTCTTTAAATCTTTCGGAAGTAAATTCATACATGGTTCCGTATTCAAAATTAATTCATCAAACTTTGCACGCACCTAGTTTAAAATCTCATTGTGTTATTGAGCAAAAAGCAATTGGCGTCCAAACCCGTTACCTCATTTTTTTCTTTATTTCTTGCCCAACAACCCTTTTTCAATTTTTTTTCTTTAAAGCTTTCGGAAATAAATTTGTACATACTCCTGTACTCAAAATTAATTCATCAAATTTTGCACGCACCTAATTTAAAATCTCATTATGTTATTGAGCAAAAAAAATTGGTGTCTAAATCCGATATCTCATTTTTTTTTTTTTTTATTTCTTGCTCAACAACCATTTTCCAACTTTTTTTTTTCTTTAAAGCATTCGGAAATAAATTCGTATGTACTCCCGTACTCAAAATTAATCCATCAAACTTTGCACGCACCTGGCTTAAAACCTCATTGTATTATTGAGCAAAAAAAATTAGCGTCCAAACCCGATACCTCATTTTTTTTTCTACTTCTTTCCCAACAACCCTTTTCTAACTTTTTTTTTTCTTTAAGGATGAGGCTGTAGTATGCAGCAGAGATAAGAGACCCCAAGAAGAGTGGAGCCCAGATTTGGCTCGGGACCTACAAGACGCGTGAGGATGCAGCAATGGCCTATGAAATGGAGGGCTCCAAGGCCAAGCTCAACTTCCCTCACCTCATCGGATTAGCTGAGTACGACCCCATTAGAATCAGTCCCAAGTGCCGGTTGGCCGACCCGCAGTTGCCGTCTGCCACATCAAGCGATTATGGCTTGCTTAGGACTTCAAATCAGCGAAGGGGCCAAGCCAAGCCGGATTTCAATGCAACATTTCCGATTTTGGATGGAGGCACATTGACGGTGGATGGACGGGTCTCTGTATGCTTATAGGTGGATTGATGATCATTCCATTCCAGCTTCCACAATGTAGCCATATTTTACCTTTTCGGATACAATAATTAAGCAGGTTGTCTATTTTTGTTTTTCAGCGTAAGCAGACTGTTCTTTTCTAATTTTTTTTTCTCTTTAAAACATGTATCCTACATGTAATCACTACCATGGACTATCTTCTTCTATCTAATGAAGAGAACATCTCTAACTTCCAAACGACAGTGAGAGTGCATCAGTTCCCTCTTGACGAAAAGAATATAATAGCAAGTCGATGATGAGGAGAGATTTGGTGAAGCGGTCTCTAGACTTGAAAACCCCGAGAAAATATAATAGTGAACAACTGGTGTGGGGGCATTGCTGTGGATAAGGTGATGTCAGAGTCATCGGCAACGGAAGTTGGGGCGCGGTGTGAGAAATGGCTTTGAGGAGAGAACTTAAATCAGTGTTCAGTTTTTGTTGGAAGCACTTCAAGTAAAATAAATGGCTTTGAGGAGAGAACTTAAATCAGTGTTCAGTTTTTTGTTGGAAGCACTTCAAGTAAAATCACGAGCTTTATTACAACAGATCAAAGTCAAGTCACAAAAACAGTCGGTATCATTATACTTGACTGAGTTAATTAGTAATTACTCTTCCCACATCATCACACGTGACAGTTGCAATATACTGTTCTTTGAAAATTGAAGTCATAATTTAAGTGAGGCATTTTACACATCCAAAGAAAACCGTTCTGGTGGAATGTCAGCACGACGAGATTGTTCTCGAGCTGATCCCATGTTGTTATTAGCGTGACTGTGAGATGGTTAGCATTTGAACTTGTGCTTCAGCCGCTGTGTCTCTGGACTGCTTGTTTTTCTAGTTAGTATGTTTTTGCTATGCAGTGTTTATTGTGGTGTTTATTGCGGTGTAATTTGGTGCTTGCTGCATTGACGAACTCGTGATGGAAATGTTGCAGTTACCTTTCTTGAAGTGTGAACTGATACTGGTATGTAACTGATGTGTGAATGTTACTAGCTAGATGTTCGCCCACTCTGCTCTCTGATATACGTGCACTGTTCATGCATTTTAGTTGCTCGATGAGTGGAACTCTCGGCCGCGATTCATATAAAAGCAGGTCAAAATGCTTTGCATTCCATCTGAATGACGATCATTCCTCTCATGTGATGCAGATTTTCTTCCCTTTCTATTTGGGCTTCTGCAAGATGGCGCACTGCATGTAGCAATTAGCATCGGGCGGCCCCTGTCATCACACCGCTGGCATATCCTTTGCCTTGATTGTGGTTTCATCGATTGTTGATGGAATCTGATTTTGGATTTGCCAATTGATGATACTCACGCCGTGTTTAGTGCATCCACTCATCGCTTGCGTTGCAGTTTGGTGCAATCTCGGGAGGGAGTTGCTCTTCAGCTGCTGCCCCTGTTGCTGGCTGCAGTCCCTGTTGCTAGCTGCAGCTCTAGCTCTCCCCCTCCATTTCATGTCTTGCGAGCTAGACAGCCCCGTCCAGACTCAGATGGCTGTGGCTTTTTTCAAGAGCTCTCTTAGCAGGGAGGATGGCGGGACAAATAGAAATGAGGGGAAGCAACCTACAGGGAGGAGACGGGTTTTTGTACAGACTGAAACGGGTTGTGTATTGGGTATGGAGCTGGATCGCAGCGATAATGCCCACACTTTGAAAAGGCGGTTGCAGATAGCTCTAAATATCCCTGTAGAACAGTGCTCCTTGACTTTTGGGGACAAGGTACTGAAAAATGATCTTAGTGCTGTCCTAAACGATTCCCCACTTCTCCTCACACGGAATTTTCTTTCTAGGAGCTCATCGACACCTTGTCTTTCACCAACCGGGAGGGATGTCCAGCAAAGAGATGAGAGTGGTTCGATAGAAATACTTGGCCGGTCAAATCGATTTGATATAATCAAGCAATTGGTAAAGGATGTTGTCAAGGCGATTGACATGGGGGTTGATCCAATTCCTGTTCACGGTGGTCTTGGAGGTGCGTACTACTTCCGAAATAGTAGAGGTGATTGTGTTGCTATTATCAAGCCAACTGATGAAGAACCATCTGCCCCCAATAATCCTAAAGGCTTTGTCGGCAAAGCTCTAGGACAACCTGGTGTGAAAAGATCCGTGCGAGTTGGAGAAACTGGGATAAGAGAGGTTGCAGCTTATCTTCTAGACTCTGAACATTTTGCTAATGTTCCTCCAACTGCTCTGGTGAAGATCACTCACCATGTCTTCAATATTAATGATGGAGTGAATCTTAACAAGCCAAATAAAAAGAAAGTGGTTAGCAAGATAGAATCTTTTCAGCAGTTCATACCTCATGATTTTGATGCCAGCGATCATGGGACCTCAAGCTTTCCTGTTTCTGCTGTGCATCGAATTGGAATATTAGACATTAGAATTTTTAACACGGACAGGCATGCAGGGAACCTTTTAGTAAGGAAACTCGACAGCATGGGAAGGTTTGGTCAAGTGGAATTGATTCCTATTGATCATGGCCTTTGCTTGCCTGAAACTTTGGAGGACCCATACTTTGAGTGGCTTCATTGGCCTCAGGCTTCAATTCCTTTTTCTGAGGGTGAATTGAAGTACATAGAGAAGCTGGACTATAGAAATGATCGGAAAATGCTTCGGAAGGAGCTTCCCATGATCCGAGAGGCTTGTCTCCGCGTGCTGACCCTTTGCACCATTTTCCTGAAGAGAGCTGCTGCATATGGCCTCTGTCTTGCTGAAATTGGTGAAATGATGAGCAGAGAATTTCGCAGTGGTGAGGAAGAACCAAGTAAACTGGAGGTCGTGTGCATTGAGGCGAGAAGGTCTATAGCTGATGGGGATCTTTTGTTCCCCAAGGTAGACCTGGGAGATGATGAGTTTCAATTTGATATTGACTGTGAGGATTCTGCTGAGTCAGGCTTCATGCCAAAGATGACCATGGATGATTGTATGTACAGAGCACATTTCGATCTCGGAATAGGTAGCAATGGCAGGAATCCTCTGTCTAGACTGAAGAAGGGAAGCGAGGAGGAAGAAGAGAAGAAGAGGGACGATGTTGCTGGGGTCGAGGCATTTGAGAGGATTCCCTCAGTGTCAAAACTTTCCATGCCCTTGAAAAACGCCGTCTTGGGTAAAAAGAGTCCAAAGCAACCCAAATATTCTGGTATGATGCAGGAAAACGGCTTCATGGCTAACACGTCATCAGGGCACAGAAGTGCAAATGAGCAGCTTCCTGCAAGTGCGAGCTTTGTGAATCTCGCGGACATGAGGGAGGATGAATGGCTTTTGTTCCTGGAGATATTCCAGGAGCTGCTGCATCCAGCATTCGACAACAGGAAGTCTGCTACCTTAAGGCAGAGGCAGAGGCTTGGGACTTCTTGCTAGTTTTGAGACTCACAAGTTTGCCGACGGAAGAGAATCTTTTCCAGGATGCAGGTTTGTGGAAGCGGAAGGCTGTCAATAGGATTAAATTGTTTCATGATCTCCATGAGGGTGTTTGGTTTGAACATCAGTAGGATGAGCTCCTGTAGATTTTCTTGGCGTCGGCTATATGCAAGCTGGGTAGAATTGGTTGTATTTTGTTTTCCTTTTTTTATATAAGTTTGTTCCTCGAGTATTGATCTTGTTTCATTAGAGCTGTCAAGTGTAATAGTACACTAAATGTGGCTAATACGGGGTCATCTTTCGATTGTCTTCAAGCTTAATTAAGTTTTAGGTTGATTGGTAAATTTCACACTATGAAAAGGTGTCGGGATTGGATTTCATTTGTTGCACGCGTCAGATTTCCATTGTTCGAATACTGTCGCAGCGCGAAACATCATATGGTTTCTGTATGATTGTTTCCCAAGTGGGTTGATCTGACGGATTTCTTGCTCATCCTTCTTGTTATAGAGCACTGCCCAGGCTCTTTCTTTTCCTCTCCTGGTTTCTGCACGTTTTTCACTCACCTGTGTCTCAATTTGCCATGTTTTTGTTTCTAGGATTGGTTCTTCTGAAGAGGCTTCCTTCCGGAAATGCACTCATTTTTCACATAAACAAAATGAAAACAAAAAACAAGGGCAGGAATCTTGTTCTCTCCGCCTACCTGCGGGACAGTCCGGCAGAAGCCGGAGGCAGAAGCCGAAATCAGCTACTTATAGGTCCTATTGACGTTTGTCTCCTTTCCGTTGCACCTTTTATCCGGCTGGACATTGCATCATTTATCTACTTATGGCAACACTGGTCTATTGCTGACGGAGAGTTGGAGCAAAGACCTCCCGCTAAGGGTCGACGACTCCAAGGACATGATTGTGTACGGTGCGCTGCGAGATGCACTTGACTCGGGGTGGGAAGAAACGCGCTAGTAGACACCTCATGATGCGGCATTGGCCTACGACGGCTGCTTTTAAAATGCGAGGGTCCAAGACCAAGCACAACGTCCCTCAATTCATCGGATCGGCTTAATCAGATATGAGCTTCATTTACAAACTACCAAATCAAAATCATATAAACATTTGGTAACAGTATACATGGCTAGTTAATTATAGATACTCTTTTTACAACATCATACATGAGTGGCGGTTACACTATATTACTCTTTGAAATCTTACTGGCATAATTTAAGTTATGTGTTTTACTCATCCATTGATTATATGGATACTATTAAATCAAACCATTTAATAGCAATTTCAAAAAAAAAATATTGCGAAAAAGAAGGGTTTTTTTACTTATTGTGATATGATTCTCCATTCAATGAGTCAACAGTATACTGCTTAAGCATTGGCCCTAACGTCGTTGACCATCTGTCGGTTGGACTAAGTGAATAAAGGGATTAAAAACATGATTTCCATGATAAATAATTTGACCCGCTTCTTACTTTCTGTCTGGCTGCTATGAACAACTCAGCTCTTGGAATTCCCATTGTTTTTCTTTTTGGGTCAATCTAACGTGTGATTTCCAAATTTAGAAACCAACCCACGGGGCACATTGTTGTTATTTTTAGCTAGTAATCTTGTCCACCAATCACGCGCTACCAACAAAAAAGATGGAAGTCTTTTTTGACCTATACTTTTAAAAGACAGTACGTGCGGTGGACCATCACCTGAGTTTGGATTGACTTTTTTTTTATAGTAACAATGCTTGATTAACAACGAGTTCGAATGCATATTATATTTTCGATCAAAAAAAAAAAAAAAAAAAAAAACGAGTTCGTTTGAATTGTTGAAGAAATCAATACTTTGTGTCTTGAAGCAATTGCAAATTCCAAGCGGAAGAGGTGCTCCCAAAGAATTCTTTGGTCGGACCGGAGGAACCTTTAGGTGCTCCCGAAAACACGAGATTGTTGCCCACTCGA
Source organism: Eucalyptus fibrosa (assembly GCA_017140475.1). Taxonomy (NCBI): domain Eukaryota; kingdom Viridiplantae; phylum Streptophyta; class Magnoliopsida; order Myrtales; family Myrtaceae; genus Eucalyptus; species Eucalyptus fibrosa. The sequence continues at coordinate 11,426,842 of CM029511.1, forward strand.
GCGAATCAGCACGTGCCAACTTGGTCTGCGTTCATGGATTGGAACATTGTACCATGTAATTAACGAAAAATCTCTCTCTCCAGCACGGTCTTTCTTTTGATTCTATCATAAAACTCAACCATTGATGGAGACCTCATTTCCATGGATCGCTTGCATAATTGAGATTTGTCGAGGCACCGAGAGCAAGAGAATGAACGGGGGAAGAGAAGGGATGAAATTGGACATCACTTTGACGTGGGTGGTTGCCAGTGTTTGCACGATAATCTCTGCCACTAAACTGTTTTCCAGAAACTCTTTTATTTTTTCCTGTTTTTTTTCATCGCTTTCATGCTTGAGTTGTTTTGGTCTTTACATCAAAGTTTACTTTACGAGCACATGAAGAGGTTATCTACTTAAAAAATGAATGTGGATCATATCAGATTGAGCACATGAAGAGGTTATCTACTTAGAAAATGGATGTGGATCATATCAGATTGGTTTGCGAATGTTACAGCTATTGTGTTTACATCACACACACAAACCACAGGAGAATCATGGAACTGATCATTAAAGTTCAGAAATTCTCAGTTCGGCAGCAAAATGCTTCTGAAAATTGATGCATCTTGATTGGGCAGTGATGTATGCTGACCCCACCATAGCCAGAGCTGAGAACAGTGAAGGAAAGAAAGGTCTATGAATGTGGTTAGGGCTTGAGAATGATCTCAAGAGTTTTCGGCATTATTGACTTCCTCAAGTTAGGATCAAGACTATATTCTCTGACTATACTTCATGAATAGGATTTTTCAGCAGTAACATTGATTGCACGTTGAATGCAGGCGAGATTTCTCTGCTAGTTAAATATCGCTGAAGCTAAAAACAATGAACTGATAGATTCTACAAGATAAATTGCCGGATTGATTTTTCATTGATCAAGACAATGTCTTTCGCAGTTCACAAAATCAAAACAAAAATTGTTCATCTCCACTCAAGATACCCATTTCTAATATGTGAAAAGGGATTGGATTTCCAAAATCCACCTCAGCATTAACATTGATCTCTCCCTTTCTCTTCTTCGTCCTCTTCGTCAATCCTTCATCAATGGATGTAGACAGCGACCTAGGCTCAGCAGATCGACGCTTGGGGTTGACCCTGACAGGCTCGTACTCGGCTGAACCTATGAGGAGAGGGAAGTTGAGCTTGGCCTTGGACCCCCTCATCTTAAAAGCAGCTCGGTCATAGGCCAATGCCGCATCCTGGGGGGTGTTGTAAGTTCCGAGCCACATTCTTGCCCCGTTCTTCTTGGGATCCCTTATCTCCGCTGCATATTTTCCCCACGGTCTCCTCCTCACTCCTCTATAATGTGTCTTCTCCACCGGCCCTTGAACCCCATGCTCCACCATCTCTGGTTTCTTCTCCGTGACTGGATCAATGGCGTCATAATCAATGGCCGTCACTTCGAAATCAAGTTCTTGATTCAAAGCCAGACCATTGCTGTTGTCATCAATGGCCATCACTTCGAAACCTAGTTCTTGATTCGAAGCCAAAGGGATGGTCCACCCGGAATTGAGCGCATTGTGCAGAGCGCCGTACACCAACATATCCTCTGAGTCGTCGACTTTTGGGGGTAGTTTGCTCCAACTCTCCGTCAGCAATAGATTGCCGACGCTTGAACTCCTTGAGTACATGTTTGCAGGAGATGGTGCAGCATATGTTGCGCTGAAACTATCACCGTCGTCTTCAAGAAGATGGTCACAGATGGATTTCAAAACATCGAATTGATCGGCCTGAAAGGGACCGATGATTTCTTGAAGCATTTCCGCTTCTGGCTAGAATTTGTATCTTTGAGATAGCTAATTGTAGAAAGATTGAAGGGATGGATTGGCTTCTGAAGCAGGTGGAATCGTTGGAAAGACCATGAAAAAGTGGGAGCTATATATAGAGGTTGAGCTTGACTGCTGGAGCGTGTTGACTACTATATTATATGATATAAATGACCAATCAAACGGCTTAGGTCCAATGTATTTTGGATGGAGCTTCTCAGAAAGTGCATTGGCGATGACTCATGAGATTCTCAACACATGTTTCAAATGCTCCATTATGACTTTTTTTAATCACGAGATAAATAAATTGGTATATATATTTATTTTCATTATCCGTTCTGAATTAAAAAGTCAGAGCATGGGCAGTTTCCATTTTATTTATTGGGGAAGGACAATAATATGTCGGTGGGCCCTTTGGCGTTTAAATCTTAGGTGTTTAGATCTGATGTGTGGGGTGCATGTGATGAAAAGAAAATTGCAGAATTGGATTGTTCTGTAATATACAGATGTTTTTTAATAAGTTTCAAAAGGATTAGTCAGTTTTAAATAAAATTATTGGTTGAATGATTGGCGACTTTATTTTAAGTAAATAGTTGGTGTAATCTACCAACTCTTTTATGCAATTGCCACCTTTTTGGTATAACTTACAATACTTGTCACATGACATCTTTATGAGAAGAACTTTATTTTAGTTTATATCACCCGATAAATTGGACATCAACAAATAATTACTTTTCATATCATCATTTGGAACCGCTTGAAAAAGATTCAAGAAAATTCATTCATATAATCAACAAAAATTTATTCTTTCATATCAAAAAATGATTTACACTTCTTAAAAGTCAAAATTTAATTTTCAAATTCTAATTTAATCTCCCCATTGTTGTCATGAGTATCCTATCATCCAAACCCGGGACCTAAGATCCCAACCCCGAAATCATCGACCTCGAGGTCCACCCCTTGAACTTGGAGGGGTGGACCTAGCACCCTAGTGGTTGGATCCTAGACTCCGGGACCAAAATTAGGACCTCAAGAGTTTGGATCACGGCCCACAAGCTAGGATGCGAACCTTGGCGCTCAAACAAGAGACCTCAACACTTGGACAAGAGAATTAAGTATCGACCTAGGACCATGACCCCTAAACGCTAAGGCATAGGGGAACCTAGGCCCAGGACTTGGACCCAATGCCCTTCGCCGAGTGTCTAACGTCGGGGGTCCCTAGGTCCCATAATCAGGTCCTAGCCTCGAAGCTCTGAATTTGGGTCGTTGGCGTGACCTTTGGTGTCCCAAATCTAGGTACCGGGATCCCAAGTCCAACGGTGGTCACCATGCACTTTAACCAGCTCTATTGTTCAAAAAGCATGTTTACGGTCTTCTAGAATCCACATAAAAAAAAAAAAAAAAAAAAAAATTTGAAACGAGGTGGTCTGCCTCATTTGGAACATCTATCCTCGATAAATATAGACATCAGAAACTAACATCAATGTGACATTCTTCTGTTCTGTTCTTTTTTACTGTCATCTACATTTTTTTGTTCTTACCATTATGTCTCCATAATGAGCATGATACATGAACCCGTGGCATTTTACCCTTTTTGAAATGAGTTCGAGCACTCACACCTATAAATTGTCATAGCAAGTAACCACGAGAGCTTAGGGTTTGGATACGCTTTTCAATTGGAACAAATATTATATGCTTAATTAATCCTTAAATTTTGTTTGAATTGACGCAAGACAACGATGTTTTATCGGGAAATTTTTTGTAGCTTCTCTTGGAACAAAAGGTAATTGCCTACTCACACCATGTTGGAAAAAGGATTAGAATACATAAAATAATAATAATTATTGGAAATACATTACAAAAGATTAGAAAATAAAAAGAAATGTATGAGGCGTGCAAACACTGTCCTTAAGGATAATTCCGCTTTTCGGAGTACGAAACTCGGTGTGTAAGACTTTAGCGGTTATCCTCCCAAAATACAACAGACATTCCTCTATACTCCGCACAAAATATTAAAAAGAAACTGAACAACTTTTGTGTATAACCGAGCAAAAAGAAAAAGGAAAGATGTGAGAACATATTGTATCTACTAAGATTGTGGTTTGAAGTTTAATTTATATTTAAATAAGAAAAAGAGAGAGTTGTTAGGAGATCGTTATAAATTAATTGGTAATTAAAAAGATGACCGTTATAAAATAATGAAAAGTTTATGAAGTAATAAATCAAAAGTTATAAAGCTGTTAGACGACCGTTATATAGCCATTAGAAAGCCGTTATATGATCGTTAAAATGCCATTACAAAAATGATGACTTTCATGACGATCATAATTTCTAATAAATATTTCAAAATTGCTGAACTATCTAACAAACCAATCATCGCATGCCATCACTATTCGTATGGCTGTACATGGTTCTATCATGTTGTTTATTGAGAAATTCAGTTTGAGCGATTCATGTTGTTAATTTTAAAAGAATGACTATATAGACGCTACAATGAACCAAATTTGATATCTTTATTCTATCGATCACACTTTGTATTAAAAATCTCAAACTTATATAAGAATAACACAAAATTACATTTTCATTCTTGGTGGTTCCAGAATACAACCGTCGCTGGTAGATCACGCGAGATTCACAAGGAGCCAAATGCTAATTGTAACTACCGAGGTTAATAGCTTTTCATATTGAATTAATACAGAGATGTTTTTATACTACTCTTTTACTTTTGCTAGTTTTGAAGGTGTTTTCCTCCTCCTTTCAGGAATAGGAAATTTGACCTAAGCAAGCTCTCAAAAGTTTTCATACGGATCTTCATCCGGATCTCGAGATACCATGATGTAAAACATCGAGAGGGTATTGTCAGATACAAGACCAAAAAAAAAAACAAAACAAAACAAACCAAAAAAAAAACAAAAAACAAAAAACAAAAAAACATATTTTACCAATTGGAGACGTGGGGCATATCCGTAGAGCCTACCGTCTTTCTATCAAACAGATAGGCCACAGAGATGGGGATGGAGTACGTTTTTGGTTTTTCTGGACAAACTCCAGAGGAAATGAAATCAAATCATCAAATTTCTACAACGTAAATTCCCTAATTGACTTCTCATTGATCAAAACATATCTATCTGCGGTTTGCATAATTAAAGTACAAATTGTTCATCCCCATTCCAAAAACCAGTACCCATTATGGGAAAGGGGATTGGAGTTCGAAAATCCAACTCGCCATCCACGTTGACCTCTCTCTTTCCCTTCTTCGTCCTCGTCACCAAACCGTCGCCACTGGACGAGAATGGTGAGCTAAGCTCAATAGACAAACGCTTGCGGCTGACCCTGACAGGCTCATAATCAGCGGTGCCGATGAGGTGAGGGAAGTTGAGCTTGGCCTTGGACCCCTTATCTTAAAAGCTGCTCGGTCATAGGCCGATGCAGCATCCTCGGGTGTCTTGTAAGTCCCGAGCCAAATCCTTGCCCCGTTCTTCTTGGGGTCCCTTATCTCTGCCGCGTATTTTCTCCATGGCCGCCTCCTCACTCCTTTATAACGTGTCTTCTCGAATGACACTTGTACCTCCAGCTCCACCATCTCGAGTTTCTTCTCCATTGCTGAACCAATGCTGTTATAATCGTCAGTCATCACTTCGAAATGAAGTTCTTGATTCGAAGCCGAAGGCATCGCCCACCGAGAATTGAGTGCGTTGCACATAGCGCCATATACCAACATGCCCTCCGAGTCATTGACTTCGAGGGGCAGTTTGCTCCAACTCCCCGTCAGTAAGAGATTGCTGAAGCTTGAGCTCCTTGAGTACATGTTTGCAGGAGTTGGTGCATAAAATGTTGCGTTGACACTCTCATCATCATCTTCAAAGAGACGCTCACATATGGATTTGAAAGCATCGAATTGATCTGTCTCAAGGGGACTGAAAATTTCCTGCAACCTTTTCGTTTCTGGCTAGAATTTGTAGCTTTCAGATCACTTGATGTGGAAGATTGAAGGGATGATTTGGTTTCTGAAGTAAGAGTGAAAAGCTGAAAAGATCATGAAAGTGGGAGGTATATATAGGTCGAGCTTGACAGTTTGAGTGGTTGAAGATCGAAGGGAAGATTTCAGATGGAGCTTCTGAGAAAGTGGATTTGGTGATTACTAATGAGATTCTCAACACATGTTGCAAATGCTCAATTAGACTTTTTTAATCACGAAAGACATAATTTGATATATTCTTCGTGATCCGAAATGAATTAAAAAGCCAAAGCAGGGGGCACGCTCTGTTTTATTTAATTGGGGAAAGACATTGTTATTGTTATTGGTGAATGCTTTTGTATCTATATTATGGTTATCACAATCACATATTGTGCATGTGATTCAAAAGAAATTCCAGAATTGTATCATTCTCTCTTTAAATATTCGGTTCTTTTTTTTTTTTTTTTTTGTGTCGATAAGTTTTTATAAGAGATAATGATACAAATGAATCCTAAAATTTGGCTCAATAGGTAATGTAATCCTTGCACTTTTAATTTGTTCAATGTGATCCATGAATATTTAGTATATTTTCAATTTAGTCCCTAATCTATATGAAAATGTTCAATATTTTCATTTCATTAATTCAAGTTCAGGGACAACATCGAATATTTTTATATAACTAGAGACTAAATTGAATAAGTACCAAAAGTCCAAGAATCGCATTGAACAAATTAATAGTTCAAGGACCACACTACACATTTGTTTAAATTGTAGGACCACAGTAAACAAATTTAAAGTTCAAGAAAACATATTACATATTAGGTCAAAGTTCTTAGATTATTTGCATCATATCCCTTTTAGTAAAGTGGGTACATTAAAAAAAAAAAAAGCATTTAAGAATGGAATAAGTGTATCAATAGTCTTACGTCGCAAAGATGCAATTGAATCATAAAACTTTTAAAAAATACAATCGAGTTTTAAAACTTACCTAATTAATGCAATGAAGTATCTACCTTAACTCACCCCATTTGATTAACTGAAAATGCTGATGTTCCTAAAAATATGACCATTCAAATTGTGATTAGGGCATCTCAAGTAGTCCGGATTTTCATTAACCTACTCTTAATTTTTTAATCACGACAGAAATTCATTTCTTTGTTGTTTGGTAATAGCCACACTAGTTTTGCATGGACGTCCGACTTCCGTTGTAAGGAAATGGATAGAGCTACGTAAAGCAAAAGTTACGTACCAACCGAGGTCATACACATGTATCTTCGCAACGATTTCCACAAATGGCATGTGATGGATCATATTTGACTCCATCAAGACGCTTGAAACCCAAGAGTACGTGTTTCTAGACGGTCGGAAACTCGTTCAAGGACACACAAAGAACACCTTCCTTTGACTTTGCTCCTCTCCATCTAATCCTATAGTCTAAATCTCGTCTCGAAGGTACAAAGTCAACCTCGTGTGCGATGCTCATGCAAGCATGCAAAAACATGCATCTGAAAAAATGTAGTTTGTTGATTCCACGCTGTACTCATTTCCTACTTTAACACGTGTAAATTCTCTGTATGTCAAGTTTGTTGACCAAACTAGAGTTGCAATGTATAAAATTTCATGTAGAAAGAGCGCAAGCATGTTCATCAACATCGGCTGAACTTTACTTGAACTTATTTATTTTCATGTTTTTCATGTTACCCAGAATATAAAGATAATTATCTGGAGGTTACCAAAAAATAAAAAAGAAAAAAAAAGATAATTATTTGGATGGGTTACTTGCATAAACCAGCTTTTGCTATTAGGGCTTAGACTTCGCATGCTGTCTTATCGCTTCTCAATGATCCAAAAAATTGTCTTTACTAATCAAGACTTTTTGTTTGGCCATAATACAATCGACGACCCTAGAAAATGTATGACAGATCTAGAAAAATCATATTGTAAAGGTTCAGGGATTTGAATTTTCTTTTGATTACAATTTTGTTGCTTGTTTTATGTCACATCATTACAGTTCACCGTGATTTTACTTAGAATTCATCGGAATAAATTATTGTGTAAAGAAATTATTGTACAGATCTGCTTTATTGACATATGTATTTCTTTCAATATTTTTTCCAACTTATGTTTTGCATGATTATTTATTAACTAAAATTTACCTTACATTGTGCATTTGGAAGCGTACGGCACCCACCAGATATGACAATCTTGATGTCTGATATTAAACTATTTTTATGTAACAATGCACCTGAGCGTGCATTCTCAACTTTATGGCCCTTGTTCAATAAAATTTTTAAAAAATAAAATAAAGGAACGTGACCCATCACTTTTTTTCTAATTTCGTACGGGATAATAAGAATTATAATACATTTATTTATAGCTGACGATATGACATATTAAATAATTAGAATATCAACTTGAAACACGTGTTCCACCCTCAACCCTTAATTGAAGCTTCTTGAAAACTCCAAAAGAAGTAATAAATATAGAAAAAAGTACATTTTATGTTTGCTTTAATCCACATCCTCAGCCTCTATGTACTTCTTTTGTTTCGTCCATTCTCGGTCACCCACCAAAAGTCTGCAAACAAACACTCTCTTGAAAAAACACCACACAAGGAAAGGGGGAAGAAAATGCTCGTGGACATGAATATTTCCCATGAACCCTATTTTCAATTCGACATTGTCCAGTCCATTCGCTATCATCTTCTTGAAAATGATATCAGCATTGATGATGATGTGTACCATCTGAGCTTAAGCTTCCCCAGTTTCGTTAAGCCAGGTCTCAAGTTTGAGCCGTGTATGAAACTTTAAAATATTTTAAGATTTTTATTTTTTCAAAATTTGATATGCCAAATCATCCTAATATGGAAACGAGCGGTCAAACATAAAGTGACATAATAAGGAAATAAAGCAAACGCTAGATTTACATGATTTGATTGGTGTGATTTACATCCATAGGGATAACAACAAAGACTTCCATGATAAATCAAGTAATATAATAAAATTACAAGTAGATTCGAACCACTCAAATAATATTAGCATTTTATAGTCCCTAATTACACCCAATAACTTATACATATTTAACCCACAAAATAATCTCAATCTCATAAAAGAATTAAGTAAATCTTATTATGAATTTTATAGGCTTCCATGCTTGAATTTGTTGGTGTACTTCCACAAAGAAACCCCACTATCAAGCACTCAAACTGCACTTCAACGGCCACACGAAAACCAAAGACCTAGAACAATATACATTGCCATGAAAGACATTGTATGGCCAACTAAATTATTTGACTTTACTCCAAGGCTTAATACCCTAAAAAATTTCCAATTTTAGTTCTTGTCTCAATTTTACCTTTTATCTCATAAAAAATTTTCAACTTTAGGTCAAGTCTCAATTCAATAATAAACTTTTTTTTTGTCTCATAGAAAACTCCAGATTTTAGTTCAAATCCTAATTCTACTCTAAACTCTCTTTTGTATCATAACAAACCCTTAACTTAGGTCAACTATCACTTCTACCTTATGCATTTTTTTGTCTCATAAAATATCATCAATTTTTATTTAAATCTCAAATTTGCTCTCCATTACCCCTCCATCAAATCACCCTTAGGGATTTTTCACTCATCTATCTCTTATGCTTGGGAATGTTCCATCGCTCGCGATTGGAGAGCTCATGCTCAAGATGTTCAAACAACTCATGCTTGGGATTTTTCTATCTCTTGATTGTTAGCGATAACTTTTGGATTGAAGGTTAATGTTGGCAAATTTGTGACTTAAGTAAAAATTTGTGGTTTTTCATAAGACTATAAAAATTTTGGGGTAAAACTCACACTAAAAGTTAAAAGTGGGACAAAACCTAAAGTTGCATGTTTTTCACAGGACAAAAAAATTATGGTAGAATTAGGACATAAGTTAAAGTTAAAAGTTTTTTTAAACGAAAAAAAAAAAAACTTACTATAGAAATGGGACAGGTGAAATTGGGACAAAAGCTAAATTTAGAGATTTTTCAAGGGTATTAGGCCTTACTCTAAATAAGAAAGTTTGTCCATTTCACTTTAGTATACCAATTTAGATGTTGAAGTTCATATCCAACTTTCAAACTTTTATTTGATCGATCGGATTTTCTTACGATTCATTTCATATTAGGTTTTATTTAGGGATTCGAACTTGACATATATCTTAATACATTCAAATTCAATTTGAAATTTCGACCCCAAAAAGAATTCAATTTGAATTTTCTTGGGCGTCATTTTTTGTTGGAGATAATTCTCCAAGGTTTGACCGAGGAAGAGGAATCTGACGGGAAAAGCTCCACCTGGACTCCTTTGACCGTATTAAAGGAAGGGATCACAAATTCTGTCATATTTATTTTTTCATTATACGTATGGATTTTGCTTTTTGGGTTCTTTTCCGTCCAAAGCGGCATGGACACTGGACAAAAAGGAAGAGGAGCTCGGAGTTCTCTTACTTTGGCCGTGGGGACGTCTTCGGGAACATGAATTTTGTCCTGTGAGCTTTACGTCCAAATTAAATTGTTTATTTATAAACACCATGAATCCTTTTTTTTAATTTAAGTATCGGAAACACTCAAACGCGTAAGCAATTGTAATTTTAATTCTCTTATTATAGCAAACTATTTACTACTAGCTTTCTCCGTGAAGTAGATATTGAATTTGGACCGAACCACACAAATCTGTAGAAGTCAACACTTAAAATATAAAGAAGTAATTGCCAAATGGACGTTATAACGAACAAACAGAGTCTGATACAACCGTATTTTTTTACTCTAAAATCGTATGCAAGTGGAGTACATAATTATGCGTACTAAAATAAAGTTATTTGAGAATAACACCAACTGTAGCTGATAGATCAGGTAAGATTCACAAGCAACCAAATGCTAATTAAAACTACTGTGGTTAATAGCTTTTCATATTATACTAACTTTTTCGCTTTTGTTAGTCACTTTCCATACCACGTGAAGGTGTTTTTACTCCGCATATGTAGGAAACGAGTACTCATCTAAGAGGGAACTGGGGACAGGGTAGGATTTCGGATTTTCCAGACAAACTTCAAAGGAAATGAAATCAAAACACTAAATTGATAGTTTCTACAACAGAAAATGCCTGATTGACTCCTCATTAATCAAAACAATGTCTTTGCAGTTGGCATGATTACAGGACCGATTGCTCATCGCAACTCCAAAAACCCATATCCAATACGGGAAAGGGGGTTGGAGTTCCAAAATCCACCTCAGCATCAACATTGACCTCTCTCTTTCTCCTCTTCATCCTCGTCATCAAGCCCTCATCGCTGCACGTGGACGGTGAGCTAGGCTCAGAAGACAAACGCTTGCGGCCAACCCTAACAGGCTCGTACTCAGCCGACCCGATGAGGTGAGGGAAGTTGAGCTTGGCCTTGGAACCCCTCATTTTAAAAGCTGCCCGGTCATAGGCCAATGCCGCGTCCTCGGGTGTCTGGTAAGTCCCAAGCCAAATTCTTGCCCCGTTCTTTTTGGGGTCCCTTATCTCCGCAGCGTATTTTCCCCACGGTCACCTCCTCACTCCTTTATAATGTGTCTTCTCGACCAGCACTTGTACCTCCTGGTCCACCATCTCCAATTTCTTCTCCTTCACCAAACCAATGCTGTTATAATTAACGGTCGTCACTTTGAAATCAAGTTCTTGATTCGAAGCCAGACCAATGTTGTTATAATCAATGGTCGTTGCTTCAAAATCAAGTTCTTGATTCTGAGCTGAAGGCATCGTCCACCCGGAATTGAGCTCGTTGAGCACGGTGTTGTATGCCAACATGTCCTCCTTGTTGTCGACTTTGAGGGGCAGTTCGCTCCAACTCTCCATTAGTAACAGATTGTTGAAGCTTGAACTCCTTGAGTACATGTTCGCAGGAGTTGGTGCATAAGATGTTGCGTTAACGCTGTCATCCTCACCTACAAAAAGATGCTCACAAATGGATTTCAATGCATCGAATCGATCAGTCTCGAAGGGACTGAAGATTTCCTGAATCATTTTCGTTTCTGGCTAGAATTTGTAGCTTTGAGATGACTGAATGAAGAAGATCGAAGGGATGATTTGGTTTCTGAAGTAAGAGTGGAACTGAAAAGAACATGAAAGTGGGAACTATATATATTGGTTGAGCTTGACCGCTTGGGTGGTGGAAGATGTAAGGGAAGATTTCGGATGGAGCTTCCGAGAAACTGGATTTTGTGATGACTAATCATCAACACATGTTTCAAATGCTCAATTGAACTTTTTTTTAATAATGAAAGACATAAATTGATATGTTTTTGTTATCCGTACTGAATTAAAAAAACTAAAGCATGGGGCGCGCTCCCTTTTAATTAATTGGGGATGGACGATGATATTTGTTCATGCTTTTGCATTTAAATTGTGGTTTTTAGACCTTATGCGCGGGTGCCGTGTAGATCCAATCACATATTGTGCATGTGCTTCAAAAGAAAATTGCATAACGTCTTCTCTATTCAAATATACAGTTTTGTTTTTGTTTTTTTTTTGTTTTTTTTTTGTGCTAGTAAATTTTAATAAATGTTAGTAAGCGCTTTAAAAGGGTTTGAGTCATGAAAATGTAATGAGTCATAAAGTGCAATCAAGTCATGAAATTTGTCCAATTGGCACAATGAAGTCCCTCCCTTGACTCCGCTCGATTTAGCTAATTAAAAATGCCGATGAGAGTGTTTTTATTTTCTTTTTCTTTTTCCTATGTGACCATTAATTTTAACTCAAGTATGAACCAATGCCTAAAACTATGTTATTAAAAACATGCAATCAAGTTCTAAAACTTTCAAACATGCAATCAAGTTCTAAAACTTTCAAACATGCAATCAAATTCTAAAACTTGCTAAATTGATGTAATGAAATCCCTTCCTCATCTTTACCCGATTTGGATAATTAAAAATGCCGATGTGGATGATTCTATTATTTTCTTTTTCCTACATAACTGTTAACTTTAACTTGAGTATGAACGAATGCCTAAAACGATGTTGTTGCAATCAAGTTTTAAAACTTGTTAAATTGGTGCAATGAAATCCCTCCCTCAAATCTGTCCAATTTGGCTAAATAAAACTGCCAACATGGGTGATTTTATTATTTTCTTTTTCCAACATGACCGTCAACTTTAACTTGAGTATGAACCAATGCCTAAAATGATGATGTTAAAAATATGTAATCAAGTTCTAAAAATTGAAAAAAATGTAATCAAATTCTAAAACTTGTTAAATTGATATAGTGAAATCCCTCCCTTAACTCCGCTTAATTTGGCTAATTGAAAATGCCGACGTGGATGTTTTATTATTATTTTTTCCTACATGGCTGTTAACTAGGAAAAAGTGTCCAAGAAATCCTTAACCTTTTACATTTATGCCAATTTAGTCTTAAACAAATTATTGGTGCTAATTTAGTCATAAATCTTTCACTTTGTGCCAATTTACTCATTTTCTATTAATTTTGGCCAGATTTTGTTGACTAGGCATTGGCCAGACATGGCACGATCACATCGCTAATGTGGATAGTTTTTAATAATAATTTAATTTTTTTTTGAATTATTTATTTTATTTTATTTTCCTTTTCTTTTTCTTTTTTTTTTTTTTATTTTTTTCTTTCTCCCTCTCCTTCTTCCAGCCAGTCATTGGACCTTGGTGATGGCTAGCAAGGTCGAGGTCGACCTTTGGCAAGCCTTGCTGGCCACTGGCGAGGCTTGAGCCCTCGCTAGAGGCTACAAAGGTGGCCTTGCACTGGCCATGGGCGAGGCTCACCCTCATTAGATCTAGCAAGGGTCAAGCCTCGCTCAGCCTCCAACAAGGTTGCCCAAGCCGTGAGGGTGGCCTCACCATCTAGCATGAGGCAGCCCTTGCGGGCTATGGGGAGGGCTCGAGCTTCACGAGTGTTTGGCGAGGCTCGCTAGAGACCAACAAGGTCAACCTCGATCTCGTCAACCGTCGCCGTTGGCCGATTGTCGAGGTCTATGACCAGCTAGAGGAAGGAGGAGGGGAAAGAAAAAAGAAAAAAAAAAAAAAGAGAGAAAAAAAGAAAAGGAAAATAAAAATAAAATATTGAAATATTATTACAAATTGTTCACGTCAACGCTGATTGTACCACCCCTTAGGTTTCATCAAGCTCATGGAAAAATGGAGATTTGGAGCTCATGATCATGCTGGGGTGTGATTCATATTCCACAACAACATAGTGACATGGGGGTCTCAAAATTCTTTTTCATACTTTCATTCTCGATTTATTTTTTATAGTGTGCCGAATCCTAACAGACCATAGCAGCTAGAGCTTTTTGAGATTATGGCCATGGTCACTTGATGGTAATTATGATAATCCAACAATGTACATTCACTAAATCAAAGAAAATGCTCATGTCATTCAAAACTAACCGTAGAGAAAATGCTTTGTGTCATTGAAAATTAGCAGTATCGTCCACATTAGGTGTTGAAGAAAAGCAATTAACTTCATGAATGACCATTTTTTCCTTAATGAAACACTTCAGTTATGAATATTTTGTTTATTAGATCCACATCAAATAAATGGTTCAGTTTATACTGAGTTCTAATTCGAGGATGACATTAGGTTTTAAAGCAATTGCTTGGTATTTTAGTATAGGAATTAGATGACAATCTTTTTAGGATGACCGCAATCAGCGTCGAACTTTGTTTGGAATTAAGATAATTGGTTCGGGGGAAGAAAATAATTTAAGGTACACAAGTTATAATTTCCACAAAAGCAAATGCAAGTGGATTTACCTTTATTAAGGAAATGAAATCTTCCTATGTTATTATATGGCAACCTAATATTGTAATTTGCACTGTGGCCAAAAAAAAAAAAAAAAAAAAAAAGAAAGAAAGAAATTTGATGTTTACTACTTTGCCCAATGGGATCAGTCACCCATACGTTATGCGGTAAATCATTGATTTCATTTCCTTCAATTCGGCTGCACAGATTTTGAATCCGGAGAAAGCATCGTCTCGGGTCATCCAACATGTATCCTCACGATTTGTCAAGTAATTATAAGAATCTCACTCGACGTATCGGTACTAATCGAAACATGATAAGTGACGATATAAATCCTCCAATAGTTTTTCATTATTTAATAATTTTCCTTTTGCTTTTTAGGTGGAGTGGTCAGGTGATATCTTGGGTCAGTTTTTATGCACCGAATAAAAGTCCATCCAGATTGCTTTTATGGAGTCCTCCGAATGACGGGAATTGAACCCGCGCATAATACGATCAAAGATAGACCATCCAGATTGCGATCAGCGCATTTCATGAAGTCAGGAAGATTTTCATTAAAAGGGTTCTTACTCTAAGGAAAAAAAGTATGATAAGCAATCATAAAGCAATCCCTAAGACTAGAATACTTTTTCTTATGTTGAAGTAAAGAAAAACTTATGTAAAGAAAAGAGCACTAAATAAAGGAACAATAACCAATTTCTTATTCATTAACTTACTCTCCTTTTTTTTTTCTTTTTCTTTGTGGGAAATCTCGCTGTAAATTCATTTCTCTGTCATTTGGTTATGGCAATGCTAGTTTCGCGGGGCTCTGAGTGACTTCCATCCTAACAGAAATGGATATCTAGGTAAAGCAAAACTTACATACGAAACGAAGTCGTACACATGTATTTTCACAAAGCTTTAAACTAATGACATGTAATGGATCATATTTGACTTCATGAAGACGCTTGAAGTCCAATTGTACGTGTTTCTAGAGAGTCTGAGCCTCCTTTGAAGGACACACGAAGAACACCTTCCTCTGGCTTTGCTCCTCTCCACCTAATCCTAAGTCTAAAACGCGTCTCGAAGGCACAAAGTCAACCTCGTGCGCGATGCGTGGCAACATTTGACCTGCGAAGTTGTTCGATGCTCACGCAAACATGCAAGAACGTGCATCTGAAAAAATTTAGTTTGTGGATTCCATGTTATACTCTTTTCATACTTAGAATAATGTAAAGTCTGTGCGTATCAAGTTTATTGACGAAATTAGAGTTGCAATGCTGTAAAATTTCATGTGGAAGATAGGCAAGCAAGTTCTTCAATATCAACTGCACTTTACTTGATTTTTTTATTTTTTTAACGTTGCCTATAATTTAAAGATAATTATTTGGATGAGTTACCTGCATAAACCAGCGTCTGCAGTAAGAGCTGTCTTATCACTTCACAGTGATCTAAAAAAATTTCCTTGTTAATCAAGACTTCTAATTTGGCCATAATTCAATCGAGGACTGTAGAAAAGGTACGACGGATTTAGGAAGATCAAATTATAAAGGTTCAGAGATTTAAATTTTCTTTCTATTACAGTTTATTGCTTGTTTTATGTCACATCATTACAATTCACCATGATTTTAGTTAGAATTCATTGGGAGAAGTTATTGTATAAAGAAATTATTGTATAAATCTGCATTACCAAAATTTGTATTTCTTCTAATATTCCATCCACCTTATGTTTTGCATGATTATATATTAACCAAAGTTTTCCTTACATTATGCATTAGTGGGTGGAAGCGTATGGCACCCACCAGATGCGAGAATCTTGATGTCTGATATTAAACTTTTTTTATAAAATAATGCACGAATACATGCATTCGGTTCTTTATGATCCTTTTTTCAATAAAATGGAAAAAAGAAACGTCACCCATCACTTTTCTTTTAATTTTGCATGGGATAATTACGAATAAGAAACATCGAATAATAGCTGACAATATGATATATTAAACAACTAGAATATCAACATTTGAAACATGTGTTCCAGCCTCAATCTTAATTGAAGCTTCTTGGAAACTCCAAAAGAAGTAAGAAATTAATAAAAATTACATTTTATGGTTGCTTTCCACATCCTCAACCTATACATACTTCTTTCAAAGAAGTAAGAAATTTGCCTCCCCACACATGAAGGGTAGTGTTAGAATATTTAATATTAAACCATGCATTGAGCTAATAGTTTAAGCTTTTAAAATAATTAGGCAAAATCTCACACTTCTTGCTATGTCCATTCATGGTCACCTGCTGAAAATCTGCAACTACAGCCAAACACTCTCTTAAGAAAGCAACACACGATAAAAAGGCGAGAAAATGCTTGTGGACATTAATATTCCTGAAGAGCCCATTTTCATTTTTCCATTCTCGAATCCATTAGGTATCATCTTCTTGAAAATTAAATCTACATTGACAATGACATGTACCGTCAAAACTCTAGCTTTGTTGGGTTTATTAAATTGTGTCTCAAGTTTGAGCTGAGTATAAAACTTTAAAAGATTTTGATTTGTTTGAAATTCAATATGACTAATCATCCTGTCACAAAAGTGATCGAACAACAAAACATACAGAATAAAGAAATAGATTGAATATTAGTTTTATGTAATTTGATCGGTGTGACCTATATCTATAAAAAGAGTAGTAAAGAATTTCAGTATACAGTCGAAGCGATTATGAAAATTACAACTACACTCAATTAATCAAATACTCTTAATGTTTCTTAACCTCAATTACATATGATAAATCGTACAAGAGTGCTTTCATAAAGATTCCCCACTACCAAGCACTCAAACGGCGCTTCAATGGCCACACGAAAACCAAAGACCAAGAACAATATAAATAGCCAACAAAGAAATTCAATGGCCAACTTTAACGAGAAATGGCCACACGAAAACCAAAGACTATGAACAATATAATAGCCCAGAAAGAAATTCAGTGGTCAACTTTAACGAGAAAAGAAAAAGAAATCCACCGACAGTTGGAATTTCGGTCAACCCAAATCGTGGACTTTCCCTTTTTATCTTTTTCTTGACCGACTAAATAGTTTGACTCTACGTCAAGTCCAAAAGTTTCCCTTTAGTAATCGAATTCGGATATCCAAGTCCAAAATCTAACTTTCGAACTTTCCTCCAAACGATCGGATTTCCTTACAATTAATCTGGACTTGAATTTTGTTCACTGTTCAAATTCGAAACATATTAGAATAATTTCATCTTGGCTTGACCTTTAAGTCAAATTACGATCGCTTCATTGAACGTTCCAACTTCACTACTACTCTTCCATGGCCTCTAATGGGTCCATTCACCATAGATATCTTCCAAATCTAAGCCACATTAGAACCTTGCCATTATTACTATGGACCTAATCAAAGATCCAACTCCACTTGCACATTTAATTACTACACAAAGATTCTTAGAGACAATCTATTTGACTATACATAAAGCAAAACCACCATTGCATCTATGTATGTCAGGAGACTGAAAATGCACATTGTCAAACTCAGCGGTTACAGCATCCATTAAATCTAAAGGCATTACTTCCCTGTAAGAACCTTATCTATCGATTTGCTAACTTATATCCGCTATTTTAGGAGTTTTTGGTTACAACTTCACAGTGAGTTGAACACCATAGAATCCATAGAAACATCACCATAATTACTTCTAGCTTGAAGTACTAGAGACTTATCAAATGCAACTACTTTGGTGAACTTGATTTTGAGCACCAAAACCTATAGCCCCACTCACCTCATGCATAATCTAAGAATATGCACTTCTATCAAGCTTATCATTACTCACTCATACATAGCATGGACAATTAAATATTTTAAGAATATACTAATCGGTAATGTTATCTTAATATACTTTTTCGAAAGTTCGACATTCAATTGGAGTTGATGGGAAATTATTTACCATGTGACTCGTCATACTAAGTGCATCCGTTAGGAATCTCCTAGCAAATGTGGGCAGATTTACCTTGATTAAGGAGATGAGGCTTTCCTATGTCATTATACGGCCACCAAATATTGTCTCTTGCACTCCAGCTAAGAAAAAAGGAAAAGAAAATCTAAAGTTTTGCATTGTGATTCATGATTAGAGTGTTTTTTTTTTTTTTTTGGGTAAAGGATTAGAGTGGTTTTTTTTTTTTTTGGTGACCCAGGGAACCTACCACACAGCCGGCAGCCGGGGAGTAAACTCTAGGAAGGCATGCAAGAAACCACCACCCACGCACCTCGGGCAAGACACCACACAGCGCTTCAGCCTCCCTGCTTCACAGGGGCTTCGAAACTGGGACCTCCTGCGTTGGAGTCCAGCAGCCCTACCATCCACGCTGCAACGATGGGTGGTTGGATTAGAGTGGTTTTTGTTCCTGAATTTTTGATTAAATCTGTTACTCTCAGAAACATAAAATGCAGGGCATGGGTACAACTTTGCACGATCGGATCAGTCTATCCATATGTATGCGGTGAATCATTGATTTCATTTCCTTTCATTTGGTTGCAGAAAATTTGATGTTGGAGAAAACATCGTCTCGAGTCATCCAACATATATATCTTGTCTTGGTTATTCTTTACTGAATTTTATCTTTAATGAAATGACAATCAACTTCTGTATATTACATTTTTTTTTAAAATGAATTGTCGGATTTGCTGCAAGTTTAAAAGCAACATCATTGTCACAAAACAAGGTAGTCAGTCCTCTTACCCATATGCCAAGATCATAAATTAGACATTGCATGCATACTATTTCATAAATAGTCTTAGCTATTACTCGGTATTCACATTTAGCTTATCACAATAAAATGGTTGATTGTTTCTTCATTTTCTATGAAAGCAACGATTCTCCCAACTCAACACAAAGTCTAGTATTAGATCCCCTGCTCATAGGACAAGTCGAGTAGTCTATGTCATTAAAAGCAATCATGTCAATATTATAATCCCAAGATAGAAGTATTCCTAATCCTAGTCATCTTTTCAAGTACTTCATGACTTTCAACACTATATTCATATGGGATTGCTTGGATCATGTATGAATTGATTGGGAATCTACATTGTGTAACATATGTTAGGTCTGGTCATTATGAGATAGATGAGTCTTCCAATAAGTCTTTAATAGCTCAATGGATCCTTGGCTAAAGGTACTAATCTCACATCATACCCAATCACCATTAACTTAACATTCAGCTCAATCAAAATGACAACTAATTTGCACACTTTGCATACTGACAACCTCCTCTAAAGACAAACTCACATTGACTGAGGTAGATTCCTTTATCTAATCATGCAATCTCAATGTCGAGAAAATAATTCGGAATTCCCAAATTCTTAATGTGAACATAGAATGCAGATATTTCTTGGATTCTTTAACTACAAATTCATTATTGCCCATAAAGTTTTGTCCTAAAGCAATTATAACAGTAAGAGGCTCTTCTTGGAAAAGTACTTAGGTTCTCGTGGAACACAAGGTAATTAACTACTCAAATCAATCACGGCATGCCATCCTGATTTGCGTGACTTGGTACATGGTCCTAGCAAAATACCTAAGAATCTTTCTAAAATCAATGCTTATTAGGAAATCCGTTTTGAGCAATTCACGTTGTCAATTTGTTGCTTAACTTTGCTTTGCTTAAGCAAACAAATCATCAAGGCGGAAAAAATCTAAAAAGAAAATGTAAAAATTAATATACAAATGACGAAGATGAACTCCAAAGGAAATGAAATCGGAACACTAAATGGATAGTTTCTACAACATAAATTGCCTGATTGACTTCTCATTGATCAAAACATGTCTTTGGAGCATGATTAAAGGACCAATTGTTCATCGCAACTCCAAAAACCAATATCCAATATGGGAAAGGGAATTGGAGTTCGAAAATCCACCTCAGCATCCACATTGACCTCTCCCTTTCTCCTCTTCGTCCTGGTCACCAAACCATCATCGCCGGGCGTGGATGGTGAGCTATGCTCGGCAGAAAAACGCTTGCGGCTGACCCTGACAGGCTCATACTCGGCCACGCCAATGAGGTGAGGGAAGTTGACCTTGGCCTTGGACCCCCTCATCTTAAAAGCTGCCCGGTCATAGGCCAAGGCCGCATCCTCGGGTGTCTCGTAAGTCCCGAGCCAAATCCTTGACCCGTTCTTTTTGGGGTCCCTTATCTCCGCCGCATATTTTCCCCATGGCCGCCTCCTCACTCCTTTATAATGTGTCTTCTCGACTGGCACTTGTACCTTCGGCTCCACCTTCTCTAGTTTCTTCTCCGTCACTGAACCAATGCTGTTATAATCAACGGTCGTCACTTCAACATTAAGTTCTTGATTTGAAGCCAGACCAATGCTGTTGTAATCAATGGTCGCCACTTCAAAATCAAGTTCTTGATTCGTAGTTGAAGGCATTGTCCACCCAGAATTGATCGCGTCGCACATAGCGCCGTATACCAACATGTCCTCTGCGTTGTCGACTTTTAAGGGCAGTTCGCTCCAACTCTCCATCAGTAAGAGATTGCTGAAGCTTGAACTCCTTGAGTACATGTTTGCAGGAGTTGGTGCATAAAAATTTGTGTCAACGCTATCATCATTGCCTTCAAAAAGATGCTCACAAATGGATTTCAGAGCATCGAATCGATCGGTCTCAAATGGACTGAATATTTCCTGAAGCATTTTTGTTTCTGGCTAGAATTTGTAGGTTTGAGATGACTGAATGTGGAAGATCGAAGGGATGATTTGGTTTCTGAAATAAGAGTGAAGAGCTGAAAAGAACATTAAAGTGGGAGCTATATATATTGGTTGAGTTTTACCGCTTGGGTGGTGGAAGACTTAGATAGATTTCGGATGGAGCTTCTAAGAAACTGGATTTGCTGATGACTCATGAGATTATCAACACATGTTTCAAATGCTCAATTAGACATTTTTTAATTAAGAAAGACATAAATTGATACGTTTTTGTTATCCGTACTGAATTAAAAAGCTAAAGCATGGGGAACGCTCCCTTTTAATTTATTGGGGAAGGACACTGATATTTCTTTTGGTAGGAGAAAGGACACTGATATTGGCGCGTGCTTTTGTATCTAAATTGTGATTTTTAGATCTGATGCACGGGTGCCGTATAGATCCAATCATTTTTTTTTTTTTTTGTGCTAGTAAATTCATAAAAGTTGGTAAGCGCTCCAGAAGGCCTAAGTCGCAAAAATGCAAAAGTCCTAAAACTTGCCGAATTGGTACAATGAAGTCCTTCCCTTAACTCTACCCGATTTGGCCAATTAAGAAACCTGACGTGGCTGTTGCTATTATTCTCTTTTTCTATGTGATTGTTAACTTTAACTTAAGTATGAACCATTGCCTAAAATGACATCGTTAAAAAAGTGCAACTAAATTCTTAAACTTTACAATCAAATCATAAGACTTACTAAATTTGTGCAATGAAATCCCTCCCATAACTCTGCCTGATTTGGCTAATTAAAAATGCCAATGTTGGTGTTTTTATTATTAGTTTTTCTACGTGACTATTAACTTTAACTCAAGTATGAACCAATGTCTAAAAAAATTGCGTTAATTTCCCAAATCACAACCTTGCTTGAATT
The DNA here is from genome assembly GCA_017140475.1 of Eucalyptus fibrosa. NCBI lineage: Eukaryota > Viridiplantae > Streptophyta > Magnoliopsida > Myrtales > Myrtaceae > Eucalyptus > Eucalyptus fibrosa. The sequence continues at coordinate 11,448,959 of CM029511.1, forward strand.
ATCATTTTTCATCGCCCCTTCTTGGTGAAGGCATTGGCCAAATTGTGGATGAGAGGTGTGGGAGAGGGAGACTGGAGCTTAGTAAGTTGTCCTCACCAGGGACTATCTAGGGGAGGGAAAATTGTCAAAAACATTCTAAACTTATTGCATTTTTGCCAATTCAGTCACAAATCTTTCAATTTTATCAATTCAATCCTAAACATTTTCATTTCTTACCAATTAAGTATATCCGACCAATTTTGGCCAAAAATTATTGACATGGTGGGCTAGCACTTACGTGGTGCTTTTTAATAATTTTTTTTTTTTTGAATTTTTAATTTTTTTTACATTTTTTTTTTGGGGGTTTTGGGTTAGGGCTAGTGAGGGTTATCGGCCGACCTTTGCTAGCTAGAGTTGAGGGTCAACAGCCCTTGCAAGCCACAAGAGAGGGCTAGCCAATCACCACCTCACCAAGCTTGGGCAGGGCTGCGATGCCCTTGACAGATTTGGCAAGGCGAGGACCGCCCTCGCCTTGCCAAATCCAACAAAAGTGTTGTGGCCCTTATGAGTCCTCACTTTCATGCAGTGAGGGTGTGATGGTAAAAATTATTAAAATATTATTAAAAAATGCCACATCAACGCTGATTGACCATGTCGGTAATTCCAACTAAAATTAATTGGATGAATTAAATTGATAACAAGTAAAATAGTTTAGGATTGAATTAGCAAAATTGAAATATTTAAGACTAAAACAAAAATACAATAGGTTTAAGACTTTTTGAACGATTTTCCCATGGGATGAAGAGCTGCTGCTGCCTATGTTGTGGATAAAGTTGCAATCACAAGAGTCGAAGTCTGATTGGTCTAAGCTTCGGCTTGTGCTTGAGCAGAGCAAAGGAGATTCCATAGCTCGCGCCATGGCAATTGAAGCTTCTTCAAGCTCGCAACCATGGCCATTTGAGCTTCGTCAACCGCGATCATGACTGCTCGAGTTTCATCGAACTCATGGAGCAGTGGAGATTTGGGGGTCGAGGCCATGGCAGCTGGAGCTTTCTGGGCTTGCAGCCATGGTCACTTGATAATAATTATGATAATCCAACAATGTACATTTACTAAATGAGAAAATGATAATGTGACAAAGCTTTAAACTAATGGCATGTAATGATGGATCATTTTTGACTTCATCAAGACGATTGAAGTCCAATTGTACGTGTTTCTAGATGGTCGGAGCCGCGTTCAAGGACACACGAAGAACACCTTCTTCTGGCTTTGCTCCTCTCCATCTAATCCTAAGTCTAAGACACGACTCGCAGGCACAAAGTCAACCACGTGTGCGATGCGTGGCAACGTTTGACCTGCGTCGTTTATTGATACTCATGCGTACGCGCAAAACATGCATCTGAAAGATGTAGTTTGTGGATTGCATTCTGTACTCATTTCATACTTAGACATATGTAAAGTCCTCGTGAGTCAAGTTCACCGACCAAACTAGAGTTGCAGAGCTGTAAACTTTCATGTAGAAAGTATGCATATAGCAGCATTTGCAATTAGAGCTTAGACTTCGCATGCTGTCTTATCGCTTCACAATGATCCAAGAAATTGTCATTATAAATCAAGACTTTTTATTTGGAAAATTCTCAATCTAGGACCATAGAAAAGGTACGACAGATTTAGAAAAATATTGTAAAGGTTCTGATATTTAAATTTTATTTTGATTACGGTTTTGTTGCTCATTCAATGTCACATCGTTACAATTCACTGTAATTTTTAGTTATGATTCATCGGAAAAAGTTATTGTATAAAGAAATTATTGTATAGATTTACGTTATCAAAATATGTTTTTATTCTAAATATTTTTTTTCCACCTTATCTTTTGCATGATTGTATATTAACCAAAAATTTCGTCACATTAACGGCACCCACCAGATACGAGAATCTTGATATTTGATATTATACTCTTTTTATGTAATAATGCATGCCTGTACTTTATGGTCCTTGTTCAAAATAAAGGAACGTCACCCATCACTTCTCTTTTATTTTTGCATCGGATAATTAAGAATTAGAATACATTGATTTATAGCTGATAATGTCATATAAAATAACTAGAATATCAACATTTGAAACATGTGTTCCAGTGCGAAGCTTCTTGAAAACTCCAAAATAAATAAATTAAGAAAAGTACAATTTATGGTTGCTTTAATCCACATCCTCAACCTATATGTACTTCTCTTGCTCCGTCCACTCATGGTCACCCACCGAAATTATGCAACCAAACACGCGCTCAAGAAAACAACACACAAGGAACGGGGAATAAAATGCCTGCGGACATTAATTTTTCAGAAGACCCCCATTTTCATTTTGACATTCTGGATTCCATTCACTATCATCTTCTTGAATATGACATCAACATTGACAATAACATATACCATCAAAGCTCAAGCTTTACTAATTTTGTTAAATTGTGTTTCAAATTTGAGCCGTGTATGAGATTTTAGAGGATTTTGGTTCAATATGCCCATTTATCTAAATTAAATTTGGATTTTCTTGGGCTTTTTTTTTTTTTTTCTTTTTGGAGATAATTCTTCAAGGTTTGACCCAAAAAGAGGAAATTGACAAAGTGCTCCACGTGGACTCCTTTAACCGTACAAAAAGAAGAGATCACAAATCCTATAGTATCTATTTTAAGTATGGGGTCAAAAAGTGTCCAGAGAGGAGTTCCCTTTCTTTGGCCGTGCGGATGTGCTTGGACGCGTGGATTTTGGGCCGTCAACTTGACATTCAAATTGAATTGTTTAATTATAAATTCCGTGGATTTTGACTTAATTTAGCTGAGTAGAACATTTAAGCTTGTAAATAATTGAAACTTTGATTCTTCAATTACAGTATATTATTTAATGTTAGCTCCGCTATGTAGTAGATATAGATACTTTGGATCGAATTATGTAAATTTATGATGTTTTAGGTGATTGTGGATAGTCCAGTGCTAGACACACTATACTTAAGGTGGGTCCCTTTATCAACAGCTTGGTTTCGAGATGGCAGTACAGGTTGATAATGGCGTCATCAACGGTATGGCGCAGAAGGGGCCTACGAATAAGGCGGAAGAGAGGCGCTATGGAGGGAGTGAGGTGGAGGTCGTGGGGCAAATACACGGTGGAGATAAGATACCCCAAGAAGAGTAGGGGCCTCGAATTTGGCTTGGGGTTTTATATATAAACAGTATAGAATCAAATACACGAATGAACTAAACTGACATGCTGAAAACTGTATCCTTAAAATCATTACTTGACTACTTAGACCAAAAAGGAAAAAAAGTTAGTGATGTGGCGTGGCCGACGCTAACTAGATCACACACTTGTGATTTTGAGATCAAAATTGGCCAAAAAGATTACATTAGAAGATTGTCAAAAGGTTTAGTACTAAATTTATCAAATTGAAAAGTTTATAATTAAATTAACTAAATTATAATTGATTTAAGACTTTTTTGAATAATTTTCTCGAAAATTGACTTTGTTAGATCTTTTGGTGTCATGTCTTTCTATTTCTTTTTAGTTATCTCCTTTTATCTTTTTACGTCTATCTAAATAACAAACATGTGAAAAACATGTATATTACTGTGTTTGTATTATAAAGAAGAATTCACAAGGCTTCACCAAATGACTATTTAAGGTCACAAGATCAATCAAGGTTTGTGACAATCAAAGGGAGATATAAATATGCACAATCAAAAGAAGATATATCTACATAGATACACAATTTTAAGAGATATGGAGAATATATCTTAAATATATCTCTAATAGATCTATTAATCTTACAGAGAATTCATATAATATTTAATAACCTCACATATTGCAAGTTAACTAGTAAATACTTTCTCACAGTATTATACGCAACTATTACACTATATCGATCTCTGCAATTTGGCGACATAATTTGAGTTAGGCATTTTATATATCGATCGACCGTATATATGCTATCGCTATCAAACCACCTAATGGCAATTTTTGATAATGTTGTGAAGCAAAAGCGTTTTACATCTTGTTATTTGATTCTTCCATTCAATAGGTCAATAGGGGACTGCTTAAGCTTTGGCCTTTTGCTTGTTGACGATCTGTCGCTTGGACTAGGCGAATAAAGGCATTAAACTACTCCACAGAGGATTATTTGGTAATTTGCTATTTTAGCAGATAGGACAAATTTCATGGGTGACTAAATATTATTTTAAGCACATGTTTTCCATGATAAATAATTTGACCCACTTGCTTACTTTCTGTGTGGCTGCTATGAACGACTCAACTCTTGGAATTCCACTCTTTTCGTTCGGGATCAATTTTACATATATTTTACAAATTTGGAAATCAACTCTGTCGTGTTCTTTACAGCTACTTTATTTTTCTTTGAACAGTACTTTTTAAAGAAAGCTAAGTACGATCAAGTTTGTTTGAATTGATAAAGAATGTGTCGTTTGATGTTTTAAAGCAATTACAAATTTACAAGCGGAAGAGGTCCTCCAAGAAATTGTTGTCGAGTCAGGAAGTTCTTAGGTATTCTCAAAACACGAGATCTATGCCCGCTCGATTGAATCACCCCATGCCAAAAGGACGCACGAGTTCCAACCGTTGGTCTTTTACTCTGATATTGAATTCAAGTTGGTTGAGCATCCGATGAATTGTGTTCTAAACTCTTAGATTGTTTGAGAGCAACGAATTTGTATATCAAATCTTGACTGTCTAGACATAGCCGTAGCCGATGAACCATGTAAGCTTCATGTGTAAGAGGCTGAGCACAATACAAAGAGGGTACAAGAAGTTAAAGAAAATATAGAGTTGTTGTGGAAGCAAGAAGAAATGTTTTGGGGGATGAGATCGAGAATTACATGGCTGAAATGGGGGGATAGGAACACTAAATATTTTCACGCTACCACTATTCAACGCAGGCAAAGAAACGGAATATCCATGCTCCAAGTTTTAGATGGAGAATGGAGCAAGGATGAAGAAAGACTGAGAGAGGAAACTTTAGCCTTTTTTACTGAATTATACAGCTCGGTCAAACCTTGCAATTTCCAACCTATCATTGATCAATGCCCTACTGTGGTGACTGATGAAATAGATACAGCCCTAACAATAGAAATTACGCTACAAGAAGTCAAAGATGCTATCTTTCAACTAGGAGCAATTAAAGCCCCAGGACCAAATGGATTGAATGGTCAGTTTTATTAACGCCATTGGAAAGATATTTAGCAAGATATGCTGGAAATGGTAGCAGATTTCATGGAGAAAGGATGCCTCAATCCGATTCTAAACAGAACCCAAATCGCACTTGTCCCTAAAATCTCAAATCCAGAAAACTTAGATCAATTCCGACCAATTAGCCTTTGCAACTTTACCCATATAATCATTTCAAAGGTGCTGGCAAATTGACTGAAGAGGTGGCTTCCTGAGCTAATTGAAATCGAACAAAGTGCTTTTGTGAGTGGACGACAAATACAAGACAACATTCTCATAGTTCAAGAGGTACTCCACCAACTTAGAATCAGGAAAAGAAAGAAGAAATTCCAGGTTGTGCTCAAACTAGATATGAAGAAGGCTTACAATAGAGTTGAATGAGATTTCCTAGAAACTTATATGCTGAAGATGGGATTTAGCACTACATGGGTATCTTGGATCATACAATGTGTGACTACCACCTCGTTCAGTGTGAAATTTAATGGAGAATCTCTTCCTTATTTTCAACCAGCTCAAGGTATTAGGCAAGAAGACCCTTTATCCCCTTACCTTTTCATACTTATTGCAAATGTTTTATCTCTATTGATGAAAAAAGTGGTTGTTGAGGGGAGACTAAAAGGCATTAAGTTGAATAGACATTGCCCCACACTATCGCATTTATTATTTGCAGACGACTCTATTTTCTTTTTAGATAGCAAGATAAGTGAATGCCAAAATCTAGCTGAGGTGCTAAATCAATATAGTGTAGCAACTGGGCAAGTAGTGAATCTAAACAAATCAGGGATCTTTTTCAGTACGGGTTGTCCCTAGAGTTTAAGAAGGAATATGGCATGGGAACTAAGAGTCCCAAAGATTGAGAAAACTGGGAAATGTTTGGGCATCCCCTCTAATTGTGGTAGTTAAAAAAAAAAAAAAAACAGATGTTTGCATGAATTTTGGCTAGTGTATATATGAAACTGGAAGAATTGAAGGAAAATTTGATGTCTAAAGCTAGAAAGGAAGTTCTGTTGAAAGCAGTAGTTCATGCTCTTCCATAATATGCAATGTCAATATTTAAATTTAGCTGAGTAGAACATTTAAGCTTGTAAATAATTGAAACTCTAATTGTTCAATTACAGTATATTATTTAATGTTGGCTCCGTTATGTAGTAAATATAGATATTTTTGATTGAATCATGTAAATTTATGATATTTTAGGTGATGGTGGATAGTGCTGTGCGAGACGCACTGTACTTGAGGTGGGTCCCTTTATCAACAGATTGGTTTCGAGATGGCAGTACAGGTTGATAATGGCGTCATCACTGGTATGGCGCAGAAGGGGCCCGCGAATAAGGCGGAAGAGAGGCGCTATGGATGGAGTGAGGAGGAGGCCGTGAGGCAAATACATGGTGGAGATAAGATACCCAAGAAGAGTAGGGGGCTCGGATTTGGCTTTGGGTTTTATACGTAAATAGTATAGAATCAAATACACGAATGAACCAAACTGACATACCGGAAAGTGTGTCCTTAAAATCGTTATGGGACTACTTAAACCAACAAAGAAAAAAGTTAGTGATTTGGCGTGGCCGACACTGATTAAATCACCAATTTTGTAATTTTGAAATCAAAATTGGCCAAAAAGATTATGTTGAAAGATTGTCAAAAAGTTGAGTACTAAATTTATCAAATTGACTAAACTATAATTGGTTTAAGACTTTTTTTGAATAATTTTCTCGAAAATTGATTTTGTTAGATCTTTTGGTGGTATGTCTTTCTATTTCCTTTTAGTTATCTCCTTTTATCTTTTTACGTTGATCTAAATAAGAAACATGTGGAAAACATGAATATTACTGTGTTTGTATTATAAAGAAGAATTCATAAGGCTTCACCAAATGACTATTTAAGGTCACAAGATTAATCAAGGTTGTGGCAATCAAAGGGAGATATGAATATGCACAATCAAAAGAAGATATATCTACATATATACACAATTTTAAGAGATATGGAAAATATATCTTAGATATATCTCTAATAGATTTATTAATCTTACGGAGAATTCATATAATATTTAATAACCTCACATATTGCGAGTTAACTAGCAAATACTCCTCACAGTATTATACGCAACTATTACACTATATCGATCTCTGCAATTTGGCGTCATAATTTGAGTGAGGCATTTTATACATCGATCGACCGTATATATACTATCGCTATCAAACCACCGAATGGCAATTTTGGATAATGTTGTGAAGCAAAAGGGTCGTTTTACTTATTGTTATTTGATTCTTCCATTCAATAGGTCAACAGGGGACTGCTTAAGCTTTGGCCTTTAGGTATGTTGACGATCTGTCGCTTGGACAAGGCGAATAAAGGCATTAAACTACTCCACATAGGATTATTTGGTAATTTGCTATTTTAGCAGATAGGAGAAATTTCATGGGTGACTAGATATTATTTTAAGCACACGTTTTCCATGATAAATAATTTGACCCACTTGCTTACTTTCTGTCTGGCTGCTATGAACGACTCTACTCTTGGAATTCCACTCTTTTCGTTCTGGGTCAATTTTACATATAAATTTAGAAACCATCAACTCTGTCATGTTCTTTACAGCTACTGTATTTTTCTTTGACCAGTACTTTATAAAGAAAGCTAAGTACGATGAATTAGCACCTCGGTTTATATCAACTTTTTTATTTTTATTTTTCAGGTAACAATGCTTGAGCAAGATCAAGTTTGTTTGAATTGATAAAGAATATGTCATTTGATGTTTTAGGGTTAATACCCTGAAAAACCCCAAGCTGGTACACTTGTGACAAATTTACCCAAAACTATTTTTTTGACCATGAAAAACCCCAAACTAGTAAACCTTGTGATACATTTACCCCGACTGACTATAAAAAACCCTAAATTGGTACATTTATGACAAATTTACCCCAAACTAATTTATTCGACTGCAAAAAACCCTAAACGGTAAATTTGTGACAAATATACCCTCTACTAAATTGGATTAATACCACAAAAAAATCACAAAAATTGTAAATAGTGACAAACGGAGTGTAAAATCCTAAATTGGTATACGGTTAACTGTCACGTGTCATTTAACCTAATAATTTGAGAATAACATTTAACGATACTAATATAGGGTAAATTTGTCACAAGTGTACCAGTTTGGGGTAAATTTGTCAAAGGTATACCAGTTTGAGGTTTTTGCTGGTCAAAAAAATAGTTTGGGGTAAATTTGTCACAAGTGTACCAGTTTGGGGTTTTTCAGGATATTAACCCGATGTTTTAAAGCAATTACAAATTTTCAAGCGGAAGAGGTGCTCCAAAAGAAATTGCTGTCGAATCGGAAAGCTTTTAGGTACTCTCAAAACACGAGATCTATGCCCGCTCGATTGAATCGCCCCATGCCGAAAGGATGCACGAGATCCAACTGTAGGTCTTTTACTCTGATATTGAATTCGAGCTGAGCATCCGATGAATTGTGTTCTAAACTCTTAGATTGTTTGAGAGCAACGAATTTGTATATCAAATCTTGACTGTCCGGACATAGCCATAGCCGATGAACCATGTAAGCTTCATATGTAATCTGCCGCCAATTATGATGGGCTTTATCCCCTACCCTACACTGTGTTTCTTTTGGTATCTTGACAAAGTTCAACCATTGATGGGGATCTCATTTCCTTAGATCAATGCATGATTAAGACTCATCGAGGCATTGAGAGCAAGAGAATGAAGCCAGGAGGAGGAGAGAACATTGGAGTTCACTCTGATGTGAGTGGTTGCCGCCGTTTGCCCGGTAATTGTCGCGATCGAGCAGTTCCTTCACTAGACTGTTATGGAGAAACTTTTTCTCCCTTTTTCTCTTACGTCGTTCCCTTTTTTGCTTCAGTCCTTTTGCGCTTTTTTTGAAGTTCGCTTTGTGAGCAAACGAAGAGATTATTTGCTTGGAAATGGAACGTTCATCATATTAACTGGTATGTGAATTCTTATGGTTATTATTATGTTTACATCACACAGAAACCGCAGGAGAAACATGGAACCGGTCTTAACAAGATAAATTCCAAGTTCTTCAGCAAACTGCTGCTGTAAATAGACGCATCTTGTGTGGGTTAGTGATATATGTTGACCCAACACTAGCCAGAGGAGAGACCAATGAATGAAAAAAAGGGTTTATGAAATTAACTCCTTTTCCATCTCTTATCTATCTTTGTTGTTCCTTAAGTTAGAATCAAAATTTCAACCAGAAAAAACAGAGTAAGGATCAAGATAAATTGCCTGATTGTGTGTTCATTGATCAATACAATGTCATTGCAGTTTGCATAATCAATATAAGTACCGTTGGTCCCCACTCAATAAATCCATATCTAATATGGGAAAGGGGATCGGACTCCACCTCAACAGCCACGTCAACCTCGCTCTTTCTCCTCTTCATTCTCATCATCGAGTCGTCACCGCTGGACGTGGACAGCAAGCTAGGCTCAGCGAACCTACGTTTGGGTCTGACTCTGATGGGATCGTACTCAGCCAAGTCAATGAGGTGAGGGAAGTTGAGCTTGGCCTTGGACCCCCTCATCTTAAAAGCAGCCCGGTCGTAGGCCAATGCCGCATCCCCGGGCATCTTGTATGTCGTGAGCCAAATCCTTGTTCCATTCTTTTTAGGGTCCCCTATCTCTGCTGCTTATTTTCCCAACTGACAAATCCTCACCCCTCTATAGTGCGTCTTCTCGACCGCCACTTCTACCTCACGCTCTACCGTCTCTGGTTTCTGCCCCGTCACTAGACCAATGCCATTGTAATCAATGGTCACTTCAAATCAAGTAATTGATTCGAAGCAGAAGACATCGTTGTTAGAGGAATTAAACAGATATTAAAAGAACAGCTGAACACAGGAAATGGTGATAGTAGAAGAGCCAAACCTGATGAAGTAACTGAGACAGAGGAGGCTGGAACAGAAGAAGCTGGAGCAAAAGGAAGGTCGTGAGTTGTGAGCTGGCGATCCAAGTGAATTGATGAGCTGGCGATCCATGACAGCAAAACATAAAACATAGAAGTTGATCAAGCAAATGAAAGGAGCTGCACAGATAGAAGAACTACTCATATACTTCTATGTTGGTTATTCTGTTGTAACAAGTTGGTAACAGAAATAGCTGAACAAGTATAAAAGGGCAAGAGAATGAGAGTAGAGAAAGTGAGAGTTTATCTTCATCTTTTTCATCTCTGTTTGTTCTTGATTCATCTTCTTAAGCTTTTTCTTTCATCTCTGTATTCCGAGAATGGTGAAGTTCTGTAAAGCATGAACTAGAAGATCTGAAGAAGAAATACATTTGAGCTGAGGTATTTTTCATTGATTGTTCAAGATCTAAATCTCTTTCATGTACAGATCTTGTTCTATATTCAGTTTCTTCTCATGGTATCAGAGCGTATCGCCTGGGAATAATAGATCTGACTTGTTCTTACTGCAAGATAGTATATAGATTCTGGTGATTTTTAGGAAGTTTACCTTCAAAGTTCATCGGATTGTTTCTTCGATTCTTCAAAGTTTCTGAACATATAAGAATGGCAGCTAGAGTGCAGAAATATCCTTTCCCTATCCATGTGAACATAGCTAATTTCGTTACAATCAAGTTGAATGAAGAGAACTTTCTGTTATGGCAAGCTCAATTCAACAGATTTCTGAAGAGCCAAGATCTGATTGGCTTCATTAATGGAGAAACAGTACCTCCAACTCAAATGATACAGACTGTGACAGGAGAAATAATGAATCCTGATCATCTGGATTGGATAAAAACCGATCAGCTCATATCATAATGGATAAGTGGTGCAGTATCAGAGAATATTCTAAGTTTGATAATTGGTTTAGAAACCTCTCTCGAAGTATGGCAGGCCCTTGTGAATAGGTTTACACAGAAATCTGTTGCAAAGGAGTTTGAATTAAGAGGAAAACTTCAAGCTTGCAAGAAAAGAAACAGATCACTAAGTGAATACCTTCGTGAGTTCAAAACTATCTGTGATCAGTTAAATGCTATTGGAAAGCCTGTTGATGATATAACTATAATGTTTGGCATACTTGAAGGGCTAGGTTCTGAATATGAAACTTTCAGGACAACCATGTATTGCCTTAAGCCACAGCCAGAATATGATGAGGTTATTTCACAACTTGAAAGGTTTGAAACCCGATTGCAAACATATTCGTGAATGAGTATAATACTAACCTGGCCTATTATGGGCAAAGAAGGACCGGAACAAATCAGCGAGAGAGTCAATTCCGAGAAATCAAAGAGAAAATTTTCGAGGAGAAGCTAACTATGGCGAGGTCGAGTCTTTCATTAGAAGGGATTATGGAAATAATTTTACAGAAGCGGGGAAGGAATCAACAAATTAAAATGAATAACCTGAATTCAACTCAGCAAGGTCAGGTTAACAAGGATAATTGGTCTAACTTTGGACAAGGATTTAGACCATATTCTAATCCTGCACAGAGATATCAAAGTGTTAGGTCTTATCCACCACAAAGTTCAAATGGTGATAGACAAACACAGATTACAAAGCCCATGAGTAATGGACCTCTACAATGTCAGATTTGTAAGAAATCAGGTCATACAGCACTCAGATGTTGGTATAGGTTTGATAACTCGTACCAGGCAGATGAAATACCAACTGCATTGGCAGCAGTTCACATTGAAGAACCTTATGGTTCAAAATGGTATCTAGATACAGGGGCTACAACACACATTACCTTAGAAACTGGTATGATTCGAAACTGCAGTACATATAATGGTAATGACACTGTCATGATAGGAGATGGATCTCATTTGTCAATCTCATACATTGGTAATGGAGTATTGAATATAGAAAATAGCAAATTACCTCTGAATGATGTGTTAATAGTTCCTGAAATAAAAAGAACCTTCTATTTGTATCAAAACTAACAGATGATTATCCCTGTTCTTTTATTTTTGATAAACATAGGGTATATATGAAGGACAATCACAATCATACGACAGTGAAGCTAGGAAGGAAAGTCAAGGGACTATACCAGGTGGAACCTAAAGTTGCAGAGGTCTTCTTCACATAGACTCACCCGGAAGTTGGAGAGGATGTCTGGCATCAAAGACTTGCTCACACCAGTCTTAAAACAGTGAAGATTCTACAAAAACAGCAACTCATTCAGTTTAGTTCTAAGGCTCAGAACATATGTAGCAGCTGTCAAGTTGCTAAAAGCTCAGCTTTATCTTTTCATTTCTCAGATCATATCTCGAATGTTCCATTAGAAAGAATACACTGTGATGTATGGGGACCTTCACCAATTCAATCTGTTCAGAAATTCTCCTACTATGTCATTTTTGTGGATGATTTTTCTCAGTATAGTTGGATATACCCAATGAGACAAAAGTCTGAAGTCTATGAGATATTCATTATGTTTCAAAGACTTATAGAAAATCAGCTTAACCACAAGATCAAAATCTTCCAGAGTGATGGAGGAGGTGAGTTCACTAGTAGTAAATTCCAAACTCATCTACAAAACTGTGGAATTAAGCAGCATATTTCTTGCCCTTATACACCAGAGCAGAATGGTGTCTCAGAAAGAAAACATCGACATGTGATTGAATTGGGTTTAGCAATGATGTATCATGCTAAAATACCACTGAAATACTGGGTAGATGCATTCAAAACAACAGTTTATATTATCAATCTTCTTCCCACAACAAAACTACATATGCATTCACCTCATTATAAGCTCTACAAAAAGACACCAGACTATTCATATCTTCGAGTTTTTGGATCAGCTTGTTATCCATGTCTCAGGCACTACACAAAGCATAAATTTGATCCAAGATCACTTACATGTATCTTTCTTGGATATAGTGAGAAGCATAAAGGGTACAGATGTCTCTTACCTACAAATGGAAGAGTCTAAATCAGCAGACATGTCATATTTGATGAGAAAGTCTTTCCATTTTCTCATATCCTACATACTGAATATCATCAGGGGTCTGACTTATACAAACAGTGGATAAAAGGAGTACTATCTTCTATTTCCAGCTCTACTAAGCAGGATCAATCACAAGACAATATATCGAAGAAACATCTGCAGCATACCAGCTTCACTCAAACAACTCCAGTAATGCAGGACAATGAGATCAGTACATGTAATCCTGTAGGTCAATCACAAATACAGATGATACGATCGAGATGCGGGAATGATCTTAATAATGCCTCTGGTAGAATTGAATTACATCAGTCAGCTCCAATCATAGAGGAACTAGTACCACCAAATCCAGAGAATGTCTCAACATCAACTACTAATCCAGAACAAATACAAATCGGTTAAAATGGAGAACGTATACAAGGTACTTCTTCAACTCATCCTATGCAAACTAGACTTCGATATGGAGTTGTTAAAACAAATCCTAAATATGCATGTCTAGTTGAGTATCAGGTTCCTATCGAACCAAAAACAGTAAAGGCTGCCTTAGCAGACCGAGGGTGGTATCAAGCAATGAAAGAAGAAATGGATGCCTTATATCATAATCAAACTTGGGACTTAGTTCCTAGAAATGATCACATGAATATTATCGGGTGCAAATGGGTGTTCAAGGCAAAACTCGCACCTGATGGGAGCTTGGATAGGCTCAAAGCAAGGCTTGTAGCTAAAGGCTTCCATCAAGAAAAAGGTCTTGATTTCACAGAAACCTTCAGTCCTGTAGTGAAGCATGCAACAATTCGAATAATCCTATCAGTTGCTATGATGAAACAATGGAAAATTCATCAATTAGATGTCAAAAATGCCTTCTTACATGGAACCTTAAGTGAAACAGTGTATATGGAGCAGCCTCCAGGATTTAAAGAATCACAAAAGCCCCACCATGTCTGTCTCCTTCGAAGATCTCTTTATGGACTTCGACAAGCTCCTCGAGCCTCGTTTGACAGATTTAGCAGCTTCCTCCTCGAAAATGGATTTTTCTGCAGCTCTACTGATCCTTCCCTATTCATTCTGCATACTGAAACAGCAACTACTCTCTTATTATTGTATGTAGATGACATCATTCTCACTGGAAGCTCCCCTCAAATGATTTCTGCACTTATTACTTCTCTGAGCACTCATTTTCATATGAAGGACCTAGGGTCTTTACACTATTTCCTTGGCATTGAAGCTACACGAACCTCAGATTATATATTCCTATGTCAAACCAAATATGCTCTAGACCTCCTCACCCGAGCTCATATGCTTGACTCCAAACCAGTTTCAACTCCTCTTTCGTTAAAACCACCTGTTTTAATCAATGATACTATACCTTTGACCAATCCCACTGAGTACCGGAGTCTAGTTGGAGGTCTGCAATACCTCACATTGACTAGACCAGACATTGCTTATGCAACCAACATACTCCGCCAAAGAATGCAGCAACCCACAATTGCAGACTTCAACCACTTAAAAAGAGTTTTGCAATATATAAAGGGTACTCTCAAGCTTGGTTTATTCCTTCACTCCTTACGGTACCATGCATCTCTATGGTTTCTTCGATGCAGATTGGGCGGGGGTGTGCGAGAAACCGAAAGATCAACAACTGGTTTTTGTATATATCTTGGATCCAACCTTATATCATGGGCAGCAAAGACACAGCCCACGGTGAGCGAGATCCTCCACGAAGCTGAATACCGTGCTCTTGCATCAGCTACTGCCGATCTTACTTGGGTCAGTTTTGTATTACGTGATATAGGTTGTTCTCTTACTCCTCCTATCCATTTGTACTGTGATAATAAGTCAGCAATCTCTCTCACTTTGAATCCTGTTTTACACGCTCGAACTAAACATATTGAAGTAGATTTTCACTTCGTTCGGGAAAAAGTATCCTCAGGATCTTTACAAGTCAAATACATTCCAAGTTCTTACCAATTAGCTGATGTCTTCACCAAACCACTGACAAGAAGCTCACATTCTTATATGCGAACCAAATTGGGAATCTGTACTCTATCCATTCCCAATTTAAGGGGGGATGTTAGAGGAATTAAACAGATATTAAAAGAACAGCTGAACACAGGAAATGGTGATAGTAGAAGAGCCAAACCTGATGAAGTAACTGAGACAGAGGAGGCTGGAACAGAAGAAGCTGGAGCAAAAGGAAGGTCGTGAGTCGTGAGCTGGCGATCCAGGTGAATTGATGAGCTGGCGATCCATGACAGCAAAACATAAAACATAGAAGTTGATCAAGCAAATGAAAGGAGCTGCACAGATAGAAGAACTACTCATATACTTCTATGTTGGTTATTCTGTTGTAACAAGTTGGTAACGAAAATAGCTGAACAAGTATAAAAGGGCAAGAGAATGAGAGTAGAGAAAGTGAGAGTTTATCTTCATCTTTTTCATCTCTGTTTGTTCTTGATTCATCTTCTTAAGCTTTTTCTTTCATCTTTGTATTCCGAGAATGGTGAAGTTCTGTAAAGCATGAACTAGAAGATCTGAAGAAGAAATACATTTGAGCTGAGGCATTTTTCATTGATTGTTCAAGATCTAAATCTCTTTCATATACAGATCTTGTTCTATATTCAGTTTCTTCTCAATCGTCCACCCAAAATTGAGTGCATCACGCAAAGCGCCGTACACGAACATGTCCTCTGAGTCATTGATTTTGAGGGACATTCGCTCCAACTCTCCGTCAGGAAAAGACTGCTGAAGGTTGAACTCCTTGAGTATATGCTCGCAGGAGTTGGTGCCCAAAATGTTGCGTTGACACCATCATCATCATGTTCAAAAAGATGCTCACAAATGGATTTTAAAACATCAAATCGATCGGTCTCAAAGGGACTGATGATTTCCTGAAGCATTGTGTTTTCTGGCTAGAATCTATAGCTTTGAGATGACTAAATGTGGAAGATTGAAGGGAATGATTTGGTTGAGCTTGACTGGTTGAGGGGTGAAAGATTAAAGGGATGATCAGGGATGGAGCTTATGAGAAACCGCATTTTGGTGACGACTGATGAAATTCTCTACACGTTTCAAATGCTTAATTTGTCTTCTTTAATCCTGACGAGACGTAAGGCACGATCCGTTTTATTTTGTTTGGGAAGGACAATGACGTTTGTGGATGCTTTCATATATAAATTAAGGTTTTTAGATCTGATGTGTGGGCGCCAGAAAGATCCAATCACATATGCATGTGATAACTAGAAAATTGCAGAATTATATTGTTTGAATTCAAATATATGATTTTTTTTTTTGTTAGTTTCTTAAGTGTTGGTAAGCGTTAGAAAAATTATCAATAAGAAAAAGGAATGCATACATTAAAAGTCATAAAATTTATCATAAAACTGCAATTAAGTTTTCAAACTTTCAAATATTGGAACTGCCAAAATTCTATCAATCAAGTGCCTCTATTAATTCCCTCGAGTTATGCTAGCAAAAAATGCTTATGGGCTTTTCTTTGTTATTTTGTCTCTCTTACATAAGGAAAATAATTTAAAAAGTCCTGAACTTATTATTTGATAGCTAATTCAATCATAAACCTTTCAATCGAGCTAATTTAGTTATAAATCTTTTAACAACTTGCCAAGTTAATCTTAGACCTTTTGACTGTACCACTTTAGCTCTAAATTGTTTAACAATTTGTTAATTTAGCTCTAAATGTATTTTAACGATTTGCCAATTTAATCATTCTGGATAATTTTAATTGAGAATCATCGACGTTGTGATCTACGCTGACATAGACAATTTTTGCTATTTCCTTCCAAAATTTAGCAATTAAAAAAACTTACAAAAATTGTTCACATCAAGTATCGACCATGTCACATGAGATAGTCAGCGTCATTACATCATTTTGTTAGCAATTTCTAATCAAGATTAGCCAAAATGACTAAATTAACAAATTATCAAAAGGTATAGGATTGAATTTACAAAATGCGAAAATGTTTGGACTAAATTGGCAAACCTTCAAAAGGTTTACAACTAAATTGGCCAAACTTCAAAAGGTTTATAATTAGATTAATCAAATTGAAAGATTTATGACTAAATTGACACAAATATAATAAGTTTAAGACTTCTTTTTTCTCCACATATTGATATATGATTTATTTTTCTTAATGAGGATGCCACATGTATTCACTTTCATAAATTGTTTTCTTCTACATAATGAAGAGAACATCTCCAACTTCCAAACGACAAGTGAGAATGCCTTTTTTCCCCTTCTTGAGGAACGGATTAGATTGTTGATGATGAGGAGAGACTTGGTGAAGGAAGCTCTAAATTTGAAAACCCCACCTCAATATGTTAGGCATTTCATTAGCAACTTAGGATAATGTTGGCTAGCAAAAGGGTTGTCTTATTGTTATTTAGGAAAAAATGGTGAAAAAATATTGTCATGGTAATGCAAAAAATTTACAAGATTTATTAAATTCAAAGGGAGAAGTACACTATCAGTGCCAAAAGTCATGTGCGGCGCTCACTTTGGTGCAAAAAGTTTATATCGGATCACTTAAGTGCCAAAAAATTTAAAAAACGATCATTTTAGTACCAACTCCGATCAGATTGACTGGAAATCTGATGTGACACTTTTTTATTAATTTTTGAAGCTAACGTGGCTTGCCGGAGAGTATAGTCAACATCTAAACCACAAAACAATGTTGTTCGGCTTCTTTCCCCCAAATCAAAACCCTAAATCCCCAAATTGAATTAGAGAGAGAGAGAGAGAGAGAGAGAGAGAGAGAGAGAGAGAGGAGGCATGTCATCTTTTTCATAACACTTGCAGCGAATGGCACCAATAGCAGCAGCAGTAGCGCACCAGTAGTAGCACCAACAACGACACTAGTAGCGGCGACGGCGGCACACCAGTAGCGACACCTTCGACCCCTCTTCCTCCTCCTCCTCCTCTGCCCTCGCCTCTTATTCTTCCTGCTGCTTCTTGCTTGAGCAACAATCTCATTCTCTCCTCGCTCACCTAGTCGAGCAGCTACAATGGTGGCCGAGCGACGGTGGCCGAGCGTTGGTGAGCAAACAACGATGGCCGAGCGGCAAAGAAGAAACTCTAACCCTAATTTCAATCCATGTATGAGCTATACGTCGTCGCTTTTGCAAGGATGTCCATGTATACTGGCAAAACGACGTTGTGTCTTGAAGAGGATGGAAAACGACGTCGTTTAAAAGCTAAGTAACTTTTTTTTAAATATAAAAGCCACGTAATTAATCTGGCTGGAATCTCTCACCGCTGGCAGCAAAGTGATCATTTTTTCTCCGATTTAGCACTTAAGTGATCTGACGGAAACCTTTGGCACCAAAATGAGCGCCGTACACAACTTTTGGCACTGATAGTATACGTATCTCTAAATTCAAACGTGGAGTAAATAGATTTATGTACATAATTTGCTTTTTCTGCTGTGTCAGTTTGTCTCAAAGATGTCCAAATAACCATCGATTGAATTATTTCTTTTTTTCTATCTTTCTTCTTTCTCTCTTTTATTCCATTTTTGCTAGAAAACCGTCGATTGAGCTTTCATCCTAAGTAGTGGTCCCCCAATACGGCATTGGTCAATTTGGTTGGCGACACCCGTCTAATTTTTTAATCCTCTACGCACAATAATTAAATCGATAAATAAATAAACTATTTTGATAAATAGATAGAAGAGAAAAGCCTACAATTCTTCTCCAAAACTCTGCATGCCGGCATGTCATACCAGCACCGCCCGGAGGGGATGTCACGTACTTTGATTCTCGAACACCTTATCCTACTAATTCAATCGAAAAGAAACATGGGATCGTATATAACTCCCTGAGGTAGGCACCATCTGCAGCATCGAATATCGATCGATTGATCTCTTGTGGATTGGTCGACATTCACACGATCATCAGTCGTCGATCACATCGAATCACGGAAGTTCTCCCGTCATCAGCGCTGTTTTTCGTCCCTCTTCACTTGGTTTCGGCCGCAGTCCAAGCTGGAGGGCTGCTCGGGACAGTGCCGATAGAAGAGTACGCGCTGTCGTTCCAGTAATACCAGCAGAGTTGCCTCCAATTTGAGGCCGTCGTGGGCAGGAAGGTGAAGGAATGGATCAAGAAGGACTATACATTAGCGCCTGCCCTAATGAGGCTGCATTTCCATGACTGCGTTGTTAGGGTACGTAGTTTGTCCAACTGCTATCCATTTTGATTGCTATCAAGAAAGTGAATGATTGAATTTTTCCAGACTCCATTTAACTTGGTTATTCTGATTGATTTGTATAGGGATGTGACGCATCGATATTGTTGAACCATGAGGGGAGCGAGAGGAGCGCTGAAGCGAGCAAGACCCTTAGGGGGTTCGAGCCTCCGGCGAGCTCGCCGGACCGGCGGCGGCCGGCGGTGGGCGGTGGTGGGCGGCGGCGGACGGCGGCAGGTGGCGGCGGGCGACGGTTGCGAGATGGCGGAAGAAAAAAAGAAGAGTTTTATTGTGTTGATTTTTTTTTTTTGATTCTCGGACGCAGAATCAACTTTTTTTTTTATTCTCAAATCTTCTCCCAAACTAATTCTGGGAACAAATTTGTTCCCGGGAACAAAAATTTTACCAAACGCGATTCTCGTCCCAAACTGATTTTGGGAACAAAAAATCAGAATCAGTCATTATTTGGCACGTTGCCAAACAGGGCCTAAATGACATAAATACGGAGCTCGAGTAGAGCTGCCCGAGGACAGCATCGTGCACCGACATCCTGACTACAGCCACGAAGGACGCCACCATGTCAGCCGGCAGGCCATACTGGATGGTGCCATACGGACGCAAGGACGGGAGAGTCTCCGTCGCCGGGGAGGCCAACAAGGTGCCATTGGGCCACGAGAACATCACGTCGCTCCTCCAACTCTTCCATTCCCAAGGATTGAATGTCCTTGACTTGGTTGTGAACTTCTTTTATTTCTTTTATTTTAAAAAATCAATGAATAAATAAAAATATATATATTAAAATCTAAAACACTATGTTCCATTTACTCACAGATGAAAGTGAGATGAAATTTGATTATTTATTATTTATATTGCATCGTTATTCTCAAGGGTGATTTTCGAATGGATGTAGGGAATAATTTACTAAATTTTTAGGTACATTTTTATCATTATTTTTTCCTTCTTCTTGATTTTTGCATTTCATAATAAAGTCGTAAAAACTGTTACAATCTCGGCGTAGGCGCGCACACGATAGGGCGGAGCGCCTGCAGGCCCGTCCAATCACGGTTCTACAACTACAAGTCCACTGGAAAGCCCGACCCGACCCGACCCGACCCGCAGTACGCCAACCACCTGAAGCGGAAGTGCTGGCGGGCGTCGGAGTACGTGGATCTCGACAGGACGACGCCGAGAGCCTTCGACAACGCGTACTACAAGAACCTGCAGAGGAAGATGGGCCTCCTCTCCACCGACCAGTACCTCTACTCCGACTCCCAGATGGGGCCGCTCGTGGCGGCGCTCGCCACCCGGCCCGACGTCTTCAACTACCAGTTCGGCATCTCCATGGCCAAGCTCGGCAACGTCCAGGTGCTCACCATCGACGAAGGCGAGGTCCGCACCGACTGCAACGCCGGCAATCGCTACTAATTATTTTTCCTGATTTATTCGAATTTGTCGATTTTTATATCTTCTTTTCCACCCCTCGGAAGCGCTGATGTCAAAGCGGATGATTATCACCTAATCATGTTCTTCGTTGAACATCTGTCGCTTGGACTAGCGTAATGAAGGGATTAAACTACTCCACGAAGGATTATTTTTTAATTTGTTATTTTGGCAGTTCGGAGAAATTTCATGGGTAATTTGATATTATTTTAAGCACGTGATTTCCATGATAAATAATTTGACCCACTTTTTGTCACACCCCCAACTCTACAAGCATGGGGTGATACCACCGTTTTTCCACCCGAAAGACGCTGTTTTCAACTCCCGGAAATCCCAATTCATGTCACTCTCGCTCTATTGACTGCTCAAGATGGGTAAGCAACCATGGTTCAAGAGTAGTGAGCAACCATAGTTCATCATACCATAGTTCAAGAGTAGTGAGCAACTATGCATGTATATGAAGTGATAATAGAAACTCGTAATCCAAACTCAAAGTGTAAAATATATATCAAATCACATATGAGTTGTTTCACTCCAACAAAGCTTTGTGCAAATAAAAAATACTCATTTAAACCTACCATCATAACTTAAATATCAATGGTTAAGTCCATTAATTAAGCTTTATTAAATCCACGTCAGTAGTCCATCCATTGATGATAGAACATCATATAACATACCCTCTTGATAAGGCCTCCACCTACAAAACTGGTTATTAGGCCTAAAAAGATATCCTAAATTGATATGCAACCCACAAACCCTTCACTGGGTTCACAGTCCTATTAAGTATCAAACGATCACCCTCTATTATAAAAAATCCAATTCAATATATATTTTACAAACCAAATAAATAACATTTTCACAACACAGCTAATCCGCCAGAAATATCCCCTGTAAAGCATTTCTCATAAATTCGTTACAATCAAATTGTATTTCAAAATCAAATTTTGTCAAACCCCACAGCTCCACAACACATGTAATTATCATTTCCATATAATTCTAAAACTCAATAGCTCCTTAGTCTAACCTCACAACTCAAAATTGACATAACTTTGAATTTGTGCCCTAACTTCGAATATTATTCTGAACAGACGAAAAATTGGCTCGGACACTTATCAAGCATCACAATTCGTCGTTGATACGGTGTGTTGGGACGTCCGAATCGTCTATATTTTCAAGCCTTTTCTCTTTTCTCCCTTTTGCCTTCATTTTCTCGCTTTTCCTGTTCAAAGGGCGAAGCCCATCTTCCTTTAATGCAGTTCTCGGTCGTCCTTTTTAACTGATGCCGCGTGTTTTCTTTCTTTCTTTCTTTATTTTGACCCTTGACTCTTTGACTGGTCAACTCCCTAGACTATTACACTTCGCACTTTCTGTCTGGCCGCAATGAAGGACTCTACTCTTGGAATTGCACTCTTTTCTTTCCGGGTCAATTTTATATATATTGTACGAATTTAGAAACCAACAGCTCTGTCACATTCTTGTTAGTTTTAGATAATAATCTTGGACCATGTAACCAACGCAATTGATGGAAAGTCTTCTTTGAGTGCAAAACTGTACTTTATAAAGAAAGTAAACTACCATGAGCCAACACCTCAGTCTATATCGACTTTTCTTTTTATGATAACAATGCTTGACTAAGGCCAAGTTTGTTTGAATTGATAAAGAATATGTAATTTGATGTCTTGAAGCAATTACGAATGTACAAGCTTTGACCCAACAATAGCCAGAGCAGAAAACAGTGAATGGAAAAGGGTTTTATGAATGCGGTTAGGGCTTGAGAATAATCAAGATCATATCGCCTGTGACTTGAGCTTTTCTTTACATTTCTCTGACTATACCTCATGACTAGGATTTCTTCAGCAGTAACATTGATTGCACGTCGCACCGCAGGCTGGATTTCTCTGTCGGTGAAAGATCGCTCAAGCTTAAACACTAAACTGATAGTTTATAGAAGATGAATTGCCTGATTGACTTTTCATTGATCAATACAATATCTTTGCAGTTTGCACAATCACAATATCAACCGTTCATCCCAACCCAACAAACCCATATCCAACATGGGAAAGGGGATAGGACTTCCGAAATCCACCTCAGCATCCATGTCGACCTCTCTCTTTCTCCTCTTCGTTCTTGTCGTTCATGTCGACCTCTCTCCTTCTCCTCTTCGTTCTTGTCGTTGAGTCATCATCGCTGGACATGGACGGCGAGCTTGGCTTGGTGGACTGACGCTTGGATCTGACCCTGACAGGGTCATACTCGGCCAAGCCAATGAGATGAGGAAAGTTGAGCTTGGCCTTGGACCCCCTCATCTTAAAAGCGGCCCGGTCATAGGCCAATGCCGCATCCTCGGGCGTTTCATATGTCCCGAGCCAAATCCTTGCCCCATTCTTCTTGGGGTCCCTCATCTCTGCTGCATATTTTCCCCATGGTCGCCTCCTTACCCCTCTATAGTGTTTCTTCTCTACCGGCAGTTGTACCTCGCACTCCACCATCTCCCGTTTCTCCTTCGTTGCCAGACGAATGCTGTTGAAATCAATGGCAGCTGCTTCGAAATCAAGTTCTTGATTCAAAGATGAAGGCATGGTCCACCCGGAATTGAGGGCATCGCACAGAGCACCGTACACCAACATGTCCTCCGAATCGTTGACTTTTAGGGGCAGTTCACTCCAACTCTCCTCCAGTAAATGATTGCTGAAGCTTGAATTCCTTGAGCACATGCTGGCAGTAGTCGGTGCATGAATTGGTGCATAAATTGTTGCGTCGACACCACCATCATCATCTCCAAGGAGATGCTCACAAATGGATTTAAAAGTATCAAATCGATCGGTCTCAAAAGGACTGAAAATTTCTTGAAGCATTTTGGTTTCTGGCTAGAGTTTAAAGCTTTGGGAGCACTGAATGTGGAAGATTGAAGGGATGAGATGGTTTCTGGAGTAAGAGTGGAGCTGAAAAGACCATGAAAGATGGAGCTATATATACAGGTTGAGCTTGACTGGTTTATTGGCAGAAGATCGAAGGGATGATTTTGGATGGAGCTTCTGAGAAAGTGCATTTGGTGAAGACTAATGAGATTCTCAACACATGTTTCAAATGCTCAATTAGACTTTATTTTTTTATCGTGAAAGAAATAAATTGATATCTTTTTTTAATTATCCGTTTGAATTTAAAAAAAAAAAAAAACCAAGCATGGGTCACTCTCCCCCTTTTTTTATTGGGGAAGGACAACGATCTTTGCATGCATTTTGTATCTAAATTAAGGTTTTTAGATCTGATGGCTGTTCCCTATAAATCGAATCTCATATACACGTGATAAGAAATAATTGCAGGATTGTATTGTTGCAGGTTCAAGTATAAGGATTTTTTCCCCTTTTTCGCGTTAGTATATTTCGGTAATAAAAAAAAATTATTTACAGGCAACTATATTATGAAAAGTTTATTGTAACCTATAGGTACTTATATGCAATTATAACTTTTTATTAGAATTTATAATGATGGCGTGATATTTTTTTACGAGAAACTTCGTTTTAATTTGTTTTGCATGTATAACCGGACGTTCAAAATAATTTTTGGTCTGTATCATCCATGGAATCGTTTGAAGATGCGTCAAGAAAAAATAGATTCACCATCAACAAAAATTTTATCTACCCATAAATTAGAAAAAAAAATGATTTATGCTTTTATAAAAACGAAATTCAATTTTCAAACTCTACCTTGACCTCTCTCCAGCCGCCACAAGGGGTCTCATTGCCAGAGCCTGTGACCTAAAGACCGTAGCGCCCAAATGGGAGGCCTCAACCTCGGCCTCGACGTCCACTCCCCGAACCTTGATAGGCGACCTAGCGCCCTAGTGCTTGGATCCAAGACTCCAGGATCGAAACCGTGACCTCAAGAGTTTGAATCACGCAAATCTTTGATGCCCGGATACATGACCTCAACCCATGGACTCCGGAACTGAGCATCAAACCTAGGACCACAAGCCATACACCTTGGCCCCGGGGGCCAAGACCTGAGACCTAGGCTCAGTACTTGACCCCAGCGATGGAGCTCAAATACTTGAGTGTAAACCTATGAACCTCTGGTAGTTCTAGACTTTGACACCCGACTTGAGACAATGAGGATTATGAATCGAATTCTAGCCCCTTGAATGTGGATTTGGTACGGGATCACTGTCCTCCATCAAGTCTCTGAGGTTACAGTTTTGGCATCAAGGTCCTAGTTTCAACTCTAGGTGCCTAGGTGCCATGTTTAGGTCATAATCTCAGGCCTGGATCTAGGTGTTGGGTCATTTCAAACCCTCGTAAATCCTTGGGTAAACTTCCAAGGTCCAGGATTAGGGCCTCTAGATCCAACCTTCAGTCCTAGGCCCAACCCTTAGTATCCCAAATCTAGGCATTGTCCTAAATCCAAGCACTAGTCCTGAGTCTAAAGGCTCTTGTCATTGTGCATTTAAATATGGTGTATCGTTCAAAAAGCCTGTCTAAAGTTTTCTAGTATCTAAACGAAAAGAAGAAAAAGAGTTCTACCTTATTGGAAAAGTCCAACTGAGATTACTTTATTTTTCCTAAAAGTACTTAATGAAATAGTGTCGCTAAGACCAAGATGTACATGTTGGCATCACACCAATTTTGGGCATTATGGGGACTAATCTAAGTATTGCTGACTATTTTCATGTACCGAAATCGATAGGTATGTAGGGAAAATTATCAAAAAAGTCCTAAACTTATTGTACTTTTACTAATTTAGTCTTAAATCTTTTAATTTTGTCAATTGAGTTCTAAACTTTTTTACCTTTTTACTAGTTGAATTCATCTAGCCAATTCTAACTGGAAATTATTGATCGACATGGCACTTTTATAATGATATTTTGATTTTGATTTTTTTTTTTTTTTTTGGAGTTAGGGCTAGTGAAGGTGGCTAGCTTAGCCTCATCGGCCATAGGTGAGGGCAGACAACCCTTGCCAACCACAAGTAGGGGCTAGCTGACCCTTATTGACCTTGGGCGAGTCACGCCCCTCTCCTAGCCATGGGAGGGACGCAACCTCTATCACCCAAGGCCAGTGAGGGTTGGCCGGCCACACTCATTGGCTCTCAAAAAATCAAAACAAAAGAAAAAATGAACAAAGAAAATGAAAACAGAAATTAAAAAAATTAAAAAGATAATTAAAAAATGTCCATATTAGCACTGGCCATCTAGGTTAGTAATTTTTGGCCAAAATTGGCTGAATGGACTCAATTGGTAGAATGTGAAAAAGTTTAGGATTCAAATGGCAAAGTTAAAAGGTTTATAATTAAATTGACAAAAGTACAATAGGTTTAGGATTTTTGGGAAAATTCTCCCTAGACATGTTTCATCTCTCAAGTATGCTAACATAAGAGTTAATGATCTATCATTAGAAATATTGTTACCTACCATTGGTTGATCTATCATTAGTAATATTATTACGTAATCAGTGAGGTTTATACGACATGAAGGTCTTTTTTTCACTCTCTTCATGTGTACGAAACAAGGGTCTTTTTACGATGGAGTTAGTGACCAAATAGGCCTTTGGTTTTTTTTTTTTACAAACTCTATGGAAATGGAATAAAGGTACCTGTTGATCTTTCTACGAGATAAATTGCGGATTGACTTTTAAATGTCTTTGCAATTTGCACAATCAAGATAAAAAGTGTTCGTCGACGCTCGACAAGACAATATCCAATGCAGGAAAGGGCATTGGACTTCCAAATTCACCTCTCTCTTTCTCCTCTTCACCACTGTTGGATGTGGATGGCGAGCTAGGTTCGGTGGACCGAACATTCAGCTGACCTTGATAGGCTTGTACTTGGCTAAGCCAACGAGGCGAGGGCTGTTGAGCTTTGGCCTTGGACCCCCTCATCTTAAAAGTAGCCTGACTATAGGCCAATGCTGCATCCTTAGGTGTCTCATAAGTCCCAAGCCAAATCTTCACCCCGTGCTTCTTGCGGTCCCTTACTCCATTGCGTAACTTCCACATGGTCGTCTCCTCACCCCCTTGTAACGGGTTCTCTCAACTAGTACTTGTACCTCATGCTCCGCCATCTCTAGTTTCTTCTCTGTTGCCGGGCCAATGCTGTTATAATCAATGATCATCACTTTGAAATCAAGTTCTTGGTTTGAAGCCTGACGAATGCTGTTATAGTCAACGGTCGTCACTTCCAAATCAAGTTCTTGATTTGAAGCCAACGGCATTGTCCACCCGGAATTAAGCACATCGCATAAAGCTCGGTACACCAACATGTCCTCTGAGTCGTCAACTTTTAGGGGCAGTTCATTCCAACTCTCCATTAATAATAGATTGCCGAAGCTCAACTCCTTGTGTACGTGTCTGTAGGAGTTGCTGCAGAAGATGTTACGTTGACACTATCATCATCATCTTCAAGAAGATACTCACAAATGGATTTCAAAACATCAGATTGATTAGTCCCTCTTGAAGCATTCTCGTTTTGGTAAAATTTGTAGCTTTGTGGTCACTGATTTTGGAAGATTGAAGGGATGTTTTGGTTTTGGAAAAGTGAAGAGTTGAAAAGACCAGCAAAGTGGGAGCTATAGGTAGGTTGAGCGTGACTGCTTGGCTAGTGATGATTTCAACATAAATGATTTAATTCTTAGCTCCCATTTATGTTAGATCAAGTTTCTGGAAAAGGGCCTGTTTCAAATGCTCAATAAGACTTTTTAATCACGAAAGATATGAATTAATATTTTTTATTATCCATTTTAAATTAAAAAACCAAAGCATGGGGTGCGCTCCTTTTTATTTTATTGGGGAAGGACAATAATGTGCGCATTCTTGTGTATATAAAGTACCATTTTTAGATATGATGTGTCATGCCGTACAGGTCCAATCACATGCGTATGAGATAAAAAAGAAAACTGTAGAGCCGTATTATTCTGTCTTCAAATGTACAGATTTTTTTTTTTTTTTAAAGTGCTATTAAGTTTCAGTAAGGGTTAGTGGCTGTCCGAAGGTTATTATAAAATATAAGGATAAGCGTACCAAAATTTTTAAAAATTATCCAAAAATATGGTTGAATTCTTAAACGTTCGAAATGTGCAAATTCAGTTTTAAAACTTACAGTTAATATGAGAAAATCTCTATTTTTTTTTTGGTAAAAAAATCATCTCTATTAACTCCATTCAATTTAATCAAGGGAAAATACTAATAGGGTTTTTTATTATTTTTTCTCTCGAACGTTTGTTAATTTTAACTTGAATGAGAATTAATGTCTAAAATGACATTGTTTTGACTTAAACCATAGCCAGGTTCGGAACTTCTCCAATAAAAAAAGGTAATTGTCAATTAATCTATAGCAAAGAAGTTTTTCCTACTCTTTTCCTGTGTACAAACCCTAATGGAATGGGATAAAAACACTAAATTGTAGTTTCCACAATCAAAACAAAAATTGTTCATCCACACTCAACAAGCCCACATCTAGAATGGGAAAGGGGATTGGACTTCGAAAATCCACCTTAGCATCTACATTAACCTCTCTCTTTCTCCTCTTCATCCCTGTCAAAAAGCTTTCACTGCTAGACGTGGACGGCGAGCTAGGCTCGGCGGACCGATGTTTTGGGCTGACCCTGATGGGCTCGTAGTCAGTGGAGCCGATGAGGTGAGGGAAGTTGAGCTTGGCCTTGCACCCCCTCATCTTAAAAGCTGCCCGGTCATAGGCCAATGCTGCGTCCTCGCGCGTCTCATAAGTGCCGAGCCAAACCTGTTAAAATAATGTCTCGAATTTAAAGATTAGATGAAAAAAAAATAAAAAATCCAAAGGCTTCACTGGAGATGAATTTTCGGTTCTTTGAAGTGAAGCTGCCGAAGACGTGCCCCTGCACGGAAAAGGAATTATCTTCGTGGGGCCCAAGTCAAGACTTCGACTTGTTGGGCCCACAAACCCACACTCCACGCCGAAGAAAGCACGTAGACAAGAGAAGCAAGTGTTGGTGGGCCCAGGTCAACTATTTGACCTGTGGGCACATGATTCCCTTCTTTGGCGTGCGTGAAGTCTGTTTAAAGAAAGAAACCTGCGTAGAAGACGCCGCTGAAAACCCTACGGCCGCCGAAGTTACGTACGAGCTGGTGCACGTACATGCCGAAGAGAAGCCTCACGTCAAGCCAAAGATTGAAGCCGCGCGCGTTATACAAGAGACGCAAGGTATTTTTGTGTCGTGAGTTTATCTTCCAAGTGAGTTGTTATTTATACACTTAGGGTATTTATACACTTAGGGTTTGGGGTTAAATCTAAGGGCGGGAAACACTTGAGCGATTGAGCAATTGTAAACTCCGATTCTCTAATTTTAGTGGATTATTTGCTGCTGGCTCTCCCCGTGGATGTAGATACCGATACTCGGACCGAATCACGTAAATTTCTGGTGTCCTGATTTTCTCGTTTATTTTTCTAACAATTTCGCGTTGACGTAATTTGCAAGATTCTATCGTTTCCATGTATTATATCCCAACAAAACCCTTGCTCCGTTCTTCTTGGGGTCTCTCATTTCTGCTGCGTATTTTCCCCAAGGCCGCCTCCTCACTCCTCTATAATGCGTCTTCTTGACCGGCACTTGTACCTCACGCTCCACCGTCTCCAGTTTCTCCTCTGTCGCCAGACCAATGCTGTTATAATCAATGGTCGTCCGTTCGAAATCCAGTTCTTGGCTCGAAGCTAGAGGCACTGTCCACCTGGAATTGAGCGCATTGCGCAAAGCGCTGTACACCACCATGTCGTCCGAGTCATCGACTTTTAAGGGCAGCTCGTTCCAACTCTCCATCAGTAAAAGATTGCTGAAGCTTGAACACCTCCTGCACTTGTTTGCTGGAGTTTGTGTAGAAAATGTTGCGTTGACAGCATGTTCATCATCATCTTCTTCAAGAAGATGCTGACAGATGGATTTCAAAGCATCGCATGGATCGGTCTCAAAGGGACTGAAGATTTCCTGAAGCATTTTCGCTTTCGGCTAGAATTTGCAACTTTGAGATCACTGGATGTGGAAGATTGAAGGGATAATTTGGTTTCTTAAGCAGTGAAATTGAAAAGACCATGAGAGTGAGAGCTTTATATAGGTCGAGCTATATTTTGGATGGAGCTGATGAGAAAGTGCCATGTAGTCATCGATGACATATGACTGATTGACTGATGAGATTATCAACACATGTTTCAAATGCTCAATTAGACTTCTTTATTCAGGAGAGACACAAACTGATATACTTTATTCTTATCCTTTTTGAATTGAAAAGCCAAAGCAAGGGGCACGTTCCTCCTTTTTTTTTAGGGGGGCAAGGATAGTGGCTCTTTAGATCTGAAGGGTTGCTTCATGGATCCAATGACTGACGCTTGAGAAGAAAGAAAACTTTGGTGGCACGGAAACGTAAAGGATGTGGCGGAAAAATGAAAGAAGAAAACGAGAAGCGCTGATCATGGAAAAATTACAGACGAAGTATAGGAGATGACTCGAGTGCTTTGAGCACTGTAGTAGTGACATGATATTTTAAGAAACGTCATTTTACTTTGTTTGTCTCATGTAATCCGGTTATCGAAAAATGTTTCTCCATTTTTTTTCTTTTTGATATCTTTTGAAAGCAAAAAGATGGACCAGAAATTTTTTTCCTTTCTGAATCTACAAAAAATATAACAAGACGTAAATTACCATATAGGATTTATACATCTTAAGGATTGAAATTCTCAATAGTTAAAATCCCAACTTGACCTCCCCACCAACATGATTATCGTCATTGTCCGGAGCACGAACGTAGGGCCCTAGAACCTAGCTTAGAACTTTGCTGGGCGGACCTAGCACTCTAGTGCTCGAACCAAGACTTCAAGATCACAATCGAGATCCGTGGAGTCTAACTTGGGATCTTTGTGGTAAGACTCGGACTCCAAACCTTGTACTTAGGATTCGGATCTCGCCCGGCCAAGCTCGATTGACTGTTGTACTGATAAAAGGAGGTCCCAAACACGTCGGTGGCAACAATCGGCGGTGAAAGACTTTGAAAATCAAGTTGAGTATTTCACGATTTTCAGCCATTTGATCCGCAATGGCTAAGATGTGATCACAGGTCGCGAATGGTGAATGAATTAGCAATCGTAACCTGTAAGACTTCGTCAACAGTGATTGGCGCCCAAACAAAGGCTTTGGACACGAATCCAAGCTCTACGGATATTCATGACAAAGAAGACAGAGAAGAACAGGTGCTTCTCCGGAGTAGCAGTCCGATGATGGCTGAGTCACCTTGGGAACGAAGATGAATCAAAAATGAGAAAGAACTCTTTAGATGTCAATCTTCTGAAAGAAATTTTTGGTGATGTCACTCAAAAAATACTCTCTGGAATGTCTCAATGGGTCTCTCTCCGTTGTGTGAGCGACGACCGATGATAAGGTTGTGGCTGTCGGAGGTGGTGGCCGGGGTGATCGGCAAAGGAGAGGGAACCAGGGAGAGGATTTTTGCTCAATTCTTATGTTTTTTGTGCATAGAAAATCATATCCTCAAGCACGCGGATGTCGACTGCACGAATTGGACCAAAATTGAATTGGCCTTTTGTTATTTTTTATTCGTTATATATCTTTATTTATTTATTATTCATTATTCTTTTTTGAGTTCTTTTTAGCACTATTTACTTATTCTTCTTCTTTTAACTTTTTACAATAATTTATTGCTTAATTTGTCGACTAAAATTTAAGAGTCAACAAAGCCATAACTGCTCCTTAGCTCATCATGTGCACGTACCCTAAATTCAACCAAGTATGATTAGTTTAGTGACTTGTCATGCTTACACATCTATCACTTTTTAGATTTAAATTTAAAACTGAAAATAAACAAAGAAAATCATCTTTAAATGTATTTGATCAATAATATTGATAAAGATCAGGATAAAAAATTTTGAAATAAATTTCTATAATCCTCCCAAAACACTTATATCTTTGAATTCATCTCATTGATTTTAAATTTGTAAAAACCATATAAAAATAAGGAAAAAAAAAACAGAAAACACCTTAGACTATGCCCAATGTAGCACATCTACCCCACATTTATTTTGTAACATCAAAGACTCCAAACTTGTGCCCTTAGGACATATTTGATTTTTCAGCCAAAAACACGTCGTGAAGCCACATGAGTGCAATGTCAACAGATTTTAGTGGTGTTTATTTGCGAAATCTTGATGAGGGGTAAATGTATCCCATAGGTATAAGTTTAGGATTTATTGTATCACACAAAAAAAAAAATTATGGTAAATATGTTATAATGAGTATAATTTGGGGTTTTATTCTCTAAAAATAAAGTAACTTCAAATATATTGGTTTATCCATGTAGTTTGTGATGAAGTCAAAACAAGAAATATATATTAATACATGAATGATACTCAGATTTTGAAATATAACTTCTGGTTAATAATGTGATTAATGCATTATCTTTCAATTCAATTCAAAATTAGATCAAGATAATTTCAAGGATAACTTAATTTATTCCTTGAATAAGCTTCCCTTAATATTCACTAAATTTTAGACACTACAATAAAAGAACGAAAACTTTAATTCGAAACACACATGCTTATCCTTCACTTAGTTTTATTTCCTAATTTTGAATTAGCTTTTGTACTTTAAAGAAAATTTATTTAGCAAACAACCAAAATGAAACTAAGGTTTCTAAAAAACCACGTATTTTTGAATTGGGGATATTTTTAAGATAAAAATAATGTTAAGTTGATGAGTTTTGGTTCATTAGTTTATTTTTCGACGATTAGTCAATTACACAAATTGAACCGACACTTATTAAGTCAACTATGAAATGTATTTGATACTTACTTAAGTACAAGGTCTTGGATAAAAAAAAAAAAATCAGCCTAAAAGTTTCTTCAAAGATTAAAGACTCCTCCCTCATCTCAAGTGTTTCCTAGTCCTGCAACTTATACCCAAATTGCACAATGTTTAGCCTCAACACTATTACACAATAAATTATCATTGGCACCAAAATTTGTGTCGATCAGTTAAGCATTCATTAAAATAAAAAATTTAAAAAAAGTAAGAAGAAGAAGAAATAGAGTTATTGAGTCAGTTCGATTAGTCTTCAGCCGGCGACGGTTAGCGCTGCCATATCCGAGATTCTCGCCTTTTGACCCATTCAAACCCACGAAATCTCAACAGAGAAATCCATCTTATCCAAGTTCAAATGACCAGAGTCCTTGAAGCCCCCTCAAAAACGGAAGAGCTCATCTCTCTCCCTCTCTCTCTCTCTCTCTCTCTCTTTCTCTGTGGCTAACTCTCGCTTTCTCTCGCTTTCTCTCTCTCTCGCTGGCGTCCGAAGAAGATGAAGATGCGAGCAAAAGAGCAGGTGAGATCCAAACACTCCTCATCTCGATTCAATCTTTGATCTGAAACAATATAAAAAAAATAACGTCATGGTAATGTTCGCAGGAAATCTGACTGATATTGAATCTTTTGTTCATGGTTTGACCTGAAATCCGCGTTGATGCGATGGTGTCAGATCCAAACATTACTATAACGTTCCATCCAGAGCCCTCAAGCGAGATGACGCCTATTTTTCGTTCGATCCGAAGACAGCCCGATGTTGTTTTGTATGTCATCGGTTGCCTCATGATTCATCAAATACGATTTTCTGAGATTTTATCTGTTAACTGCAAGTGACATATTCTTTTCTTTTATTTCCGGATGGTTTGCCTGCTGTCGTGGTTCTGCGGTGGGCGTCCCGACGAAACGATTCGATCATTCGGTCCGATTTCTGTGCTCCGACTCGTTTGCGCGGGTATGTCTCTATATATATTAACTGTACATTTCGAGTTCTATGAATGAGATATCATTGAGTTAATAGAAAATCAAGATGGGTCGATGATGGTGACCAACAAGTGCGGCAATTGTCTGGCAACACATGGAGGTGGTTGATAATCATGTTCCAAAGATTGGCGGTGGCCAATGATAAATTGTGTGATTTCCAATCTGATATAAATTATTATTGAAATTTTAATTGTCTGAGATTGAAAAATGAGTCATCAAGGTTTCTCGGTAATGATATGCAAACGATGAATAATAATAATAACAACTGCATGATAAAACCATAAATAAAAAAAAAAAAAAGGGCAGAATAAGAGGATTGGTTTTATATTGGAAAACTGAATTAGAGTGCGTTCTTGGAGCAGTCGTCCTTCAAGATAGGCTCAATTAAGGTTCAATAATGAATTTTGGGCTTGAACAGTGTCGGAAAGTTTGGGCTTAACTTCATTAAAATATATTTGGGCTGAATTTGAATTTTGGGGAAATGGGTTAAATAGATTGAGGGGGCTTGATATAAGAGCCCAAATTTGTATCCGTGGCCCATATGCAGAAATAAATAATAAATAAATAATAAAAGAAATTATAAAATAAAGAAAATTAAAAAACAGTTAGAAAAAAAATAGGCATTGATGAGGTAGTTAGATTTTAGTATTAAAATTAGCTTAATTTCATTTAGTTAGTGTACAAATGGTTTAGGGTTTTAGTGGACACATTTGATCTAGTTTAGTTTTAGAAGGTCAATTTTTTAGAAAAGAAATTGAACTCAATTTGAACTAAGCTCATGATGGTTACCATCTTGATAATAATGATAACAATAGGGCTATGTGAAATTCTTTGCTCAATTCTTATCGAGTCTTTTTACTGCACTTAATTTGTTAGTTATCCTTTTCACTACTATCTTTAAGTGAATTATTGTGATTTTTCTGTTTTAGTTGAATGGTTAGATTACAATTTAGGACCATAATAAATTTAAAAACATTGCATAGTACACCTATTGGACATAAATTATAAGAGTCACGATTGAATAAAAAAAACCGCATGTGATACTTAGTTAACAAATAATCAAGTTATGATATTGAAATGGCACTAGTTAGATAACTAGTGTAATCAAGTCTCAAACTTTAGATTATGGTTATATAGAAAGTGATGTATACTCCAATACCTATCTTGGTTTCTAGTTGATCTCAACTCCTAATACAAAATTCTCTTTGGGTTAATCGAAATTGAATATCTCAAGATTGCGTGAGATAAGAGTTTGGGAGAACTCGCATTGAATAGGGATTGTTGGTCCTAACTTGACATCGCCTCTGAACCTATCCTTTTCCTCGATGGAAAAAGTGTCGCGACAATTACACTTGGGTTTCCCGTGTACCTTTGCTAATAAAATAAAAAACTTTGAAAAAAAGTCTAATATAAATATGTGTATAATTTACATATTGGATATTTAATTTTCTCTAGTTATGGACTCTTGAATTTTATTTTATTTTATTTAGAACCAATATTTCACCATCTAAAATTTACAGTGAATTATCCTACAACTTTATTTTTCTGAATAATGTCGTTGGGTTTATTTCTTTAAATGTTGCACTCACACAAAAGTAATTATTTTCTACAAGAAGTAAGTATCTAGGTGCTAGTCATAAGACAAATAAAATGAACAGTTCAAGTTCTATTGTTACTCGGCGAAAGTAACAGTACTATTACACAAGTAAAGTCCATTTTCTATATATTT
Source organism: Eucalyptus fibrosa (assembly GCA_017140475.1). NCBI lineage: Eukaryota > Viridiplantae > Streptophyta > Magnoliopsida > Myrtales > Myrtaceae > Eucalyptus > Eucalyptus fibrosa. The sequence goes on from CM029511.1 coordinate 11,484,248, forward strand.
GATTTGCATATTCTGGCAATGGTTTCTTATACGGTTTAAGTCATGTCTCACTTTTATCCAATATCCTAGAAAGCCTTATTCCTCTTTTCCGTGGCATCTCTTCCTCCGCATTCCGACCTGAAAACAGCAGTCATGAGTTACCTCACTCTGCATTTATTAATCCATCATTTGTTAATATCATTTATTGTTTCAAGAGAAAATCTCAAATAAGAACCCAAAGTGCCTTCATTTTCTCAAAAGATGACCTGGAGTGAAATCTGTTTCAAATAAGGACCAAAAGTGGTCATTTAGTCTTAAAGAATGACCTCACTCATCGGCCGGTGAACAAATGCATTTCCGATTCATATTTCGGTGGCCTAATCAGGAGTATTTTTGTCCACTTTTTTTAAAAAAAAATTCAGTTGTCTTGTTCATTTTTTTTTTAGGTCAATGGTTGCACCATTCATCATCGAACATAGGAAAGGCCGGCGAGCGCCGGCCATTAGTGAGGGCCGGCGAGGGCTGGACGCCCATCGCCGGCAATGGATGAGGGCTACCAAGCCCTTGTTGACCACGAGCGAGGGCTTGCAGGCCGACCCTCACTAGATCTGGCTAAGGTGGCCTCGGTGACAGCCGATGAGGGCCATCGAGCCCTCGCTGGCTGCAAGCGAGAGCTTGCAGCCTCTCACCGGCCCTTATTAGTGGCTAGTTCATCTAACCGCTCATCTAACCACGAGCAAAGGCGAGGGAGGTCGCCCCTCGCAGCCATCAATGAGGTTGCCCCTCGCCGGCCTTGGGCAAGGGCTCGCCCATCAAGTCTATCCAATGGTAGCGAGCTGTTGCTGGAGATCCTAGGGTCCGGTATTGTCGGCGACCTCTTCCTCCCCATGCTCGGTGCCCGCCTTGACGCCATGCTTATCCTTATTTTGTTTTCTCTCTCCTGATTAAAATCTCATTTTTGTATGCCCTCACATTTCTCTTGAAAAATTTCATCTCTCCTTCGTTAACCTAATTTCGAGGATGTTAGAAGAACGTCCATGGCAGAACGCGACTCAAAATTTTTGCGTATGTTAGCTGTAATTCCTTCCTCTCGACGACGCTTGACGGAGATGATATCGATCAAGCTTAGCTAGTCATTGTCCGGGTGATAGTAGAATCCCTGCGAGGGGCAACCTTCCTCGCCTCTGCCCGTGGTTAGATGAACTGGCCACTAATAAGGGCCGGCGAGGGCCTACTTTCCTCACTATGCCCACCTGTCTCAGTCGCACGCCTCCCTTCCAACCTGTGGCTGTGATGCAAAATGTCCAACAAATGATGCCAGACGCATCCAACGCATGGATTCTTTGTTGCACATTGATTGTCATATTAATCTAGTTCATAGTGTTACTCGTTTTTGCCATCTTCTTCTACCTCCCTAATGGACCTAATTACCCAATATTGAAAGTCGTGGGGCTGACTATGTTCAATATTATAGTCATTACATCCATCAGGACTAATTGAAATGCCGCCCTCTTGGTGGCGAAATCAAAGAATTACGAATTCCTATACTTCCGTGCAGTCAAGTGTTTCATCTTATATCATCGAGATCTAGTACAATCCTTGGCATTAGAGCCAATCGTGCTACGGTTGGCCAACAGGCCTTGATAAAGGCGAAGATGACAATAGAGAGGCCTAAGGAGGCAGTGGTGTCGAAGGTAGATTATGAGTGGAGGTCCATAGGGATAGTGGTTGTTAGGGTGGGTCTGAGGATGCGAGGCACATACGTGTTTGGGCTGTGAAAGAAGGGCTATGATGGCATTGAAGCTCATTGTGACGACATGAAAGTTGTTTTTGCAAAGTTACGGGGGAGTGAAGCTTTAGTTTCCAGCGATAATTTAGTCGTTGGCTATAATCTTCTGTCGTGCTCTTATAACAATTTTGACTGAATCCATCCACAGACCCAGCTTAGGAGCTGCTATTGATAGTAACATTCACGAGCCCGCCTTGAATTCTTATTGGCCATAATGTTCTTTTATTTTTCATATAATTTAGTGATCTGTGATTTTTTAATGATATAAGAAATTCGCAAGTACTAAATATATATCAACATGGGGCCGGGTTGTAACTTGCAAGCTATCTCATCTGTTGAGATTCACAAGTACCAAATTTTATTTTAAAAAATTAATTAAGTTAAATATTGGGCAAAATACTAGCGATTTAAATAATATTTCAAATCTTAATTCATTGATATACATTAGACAAACGTTCTATTTAGTAAGAGTGATGCACTTCATGCAACGCATACTCATCTTTCATAAATAACAATTCCATATAACATTGGACTTTGTCTTAGAATATTCACTGCATTTTATAAATGCCTCACAATCATTTAACAATAAAGTAGAAGTGAAAAAAAAATCATAAACACTAAATTATAGATGGAAAAGAAAAGGATACCTCAAGTTGTCATAGTGTGCTTTAATGGGGCCGTAGTACTTCTTCCACCACGACCCAAGCACGTACATATTGCATCCTCATACCCAATTTTATAGCCAATATCCTCACAAACCTCCACTCTTAATCCATGTCCTAAAACACTGCCTCCTCAGGCCTCTCCATCATATTCGCCTTTATCATAATCCTACCAGCAACCCATAGCACGAATGGCTCCATTGATGCCAATGCCAAGTGTTGCTCTCGTAGGTCTCTAGTTTTTCCACCAAGAGGGCAGCTTTCCAATCGGCCTTGGTGGATGTATTGACTGTGAGATTGGACACAATCAGCCTGACGACTTTCAATATGGGGTATATGGAAAAATGTTTCGGTGAATAAATATGTGCAGCACGGACATATATGACACTGGAAGCAAGTGATGTGAGGAGCTTGAAGACAGTAAAATTGAGTCCGCACACGTCTTTAATGTCGGTAGCGCTGGAAGGTTTTGTAGGACCATATTGTACTCCCATTTTTAGGCCCCGTTCCCAACACCCCCTACCACCACAACCAAAAAATGGGAGTACAATATGGTCCGACAAAACCTTCCAGCGCTACCGACATTAAAGACGTGTGCGGACTCAATTTTACTGTCTTCAAGCTCCTCACATCACTTGCTTCCAGTGTCATATATGTCCGTGCTGCACATATTTATTCACCGAAACATTTTTCCATGGACCTAATAAGTAGGCAAAGGAAGATGGCGAAAATTAGTAATATCGTGAAACATATCAACACACAACAGTCAACGCAATATAAAGAAGTCATGCATCGGATGTGTGTAGTATCTATCCGTTGGACATTCTACACTGTGATTGCGAATTGCAAAGGGGGGCATGTTAGATATAGGTGTGATGCCAACATCCACATGTTGGTCTTAACGACAATTTTCAAATGAAGCTGAAAAGTTGGCAAACCAAAAGAATAATCATAAAGGCAAGGCAACTCATATCATAACTACAGCTCTAGTTTTTTCATATGTCACATTCATTTTACCATGCGGGGTTAATACCAATATTAGTACCGTGTAAGTCACCGCCATGAAAATTATAGCAACCCAATTAATATGCAAGTTTTGTACACATCACGACATGCCGCTAATGAGAAGCAGAATTGTCGTAAATGACGATAGGAAACAAATAGTATTGCATGACAAAAAAAATGTATGCTCATCATGATGCTTGTTAGCCATTATGGCAATATGCGTTGTGTAATGCTTTTCGGCCACGAGGTCGGCTTCCCAAATTCTTCCTGGATGACACACTGCTCCTTGAAAGGCTATGGTGGCAAGTAAAATTGCGACGACCATCAAAGACTACATACCTTTTTATGGACAACTGTTTTCTTGCCTCTCATTTGGTTGTTTGACACAAAAACGGTATTCCCTCCAGAGGTGGCCATGTTCTCTACAAATAAAAGTTACTTTTTTTGTGAAATGATAAAGAAAGGTTATTCCTCTTTAGAAGTTCACAAAATTGTAATTTTTATTTATGGAGGATATGGCCACCTCCGAGAGGTAATATTGTCCGTATGTAGCACAACCAAATAAGAGGCAAGAAAACATAGATTGGCAAAAAGGTATGTAGTCTGTGATGGTTGTTGCAATCTTACTTGCCACCATGGCTTTTCAAGCAGCGATGAGTCCTCTTGGAGGCGTATGGCAGGGGGATTCTGTAGCCGAAAAACATTACAACGCGGGCATCGCCATAATGGTTTACAAGTATCATGATGAGCATACATCTTTTGTGTCATACAATACCATTTGTATCCTATCGTTATTTACTGCTATTTTACTTCTCATTAGCGGCATGTCTTTAATGCAGCTGATATGTACAAAACTTGCAATATTAATCATCTGGGTAGCCATAATTTTCTCCGCGCTGACTTACGCGGTACCAATATTGGTATTAACCCCGCATGGTAAAATGAATGCGACATATGAAAAGGCTAGAATTGCATTTGTCATACGGTTCGTCTTTGTGATTATTTTTTTGGTGTGCTAACTTTTTTGCTTCATTCAAAAATTGTGTTCCTAAGACCAAGATTTACATGTTGGCATTACACCTATCTTAGGCATTACGAGGATAAATCCAGGTATTGCTGATTATTTTTATGTACCGATTTTTTTTTTTTTTTTTTTTTTTTTTTTTTTTTTTGGTAAAGGTTTATGTACTGAAATCTTTATCCAAAAAGTCATAAATCAATTGCCCTTTTGTTAATTTAGTTCAAAACCTTTCAATTTTGCCAGCCACAAGTGAGGGCCAGTTGAACTTTGCCAACCCTAGGCGAGTCGCACCCCTCTCCAAATATGGCCAGGCAAAAGTCCAAACACACAAAGAAAAAATATTAATATCACAAAAAAACCCAAAACTAATACATTTTTGATAAATTTACCCAAAATTAATTTTTTTAACCAGAAAAAATCCTAAACTAATTCATCATTGATAAATTTAACCTAAATGACTATAAAAAAAAGTATAAACTAGTACAATTATAACAAATTTACTCCAAACTAACTTTTTGACTACCCAAATCAAAATTGGTATATTAGTGACAAATATACCATCCTTTAAATTAGTTTAATATAAAAAAAAAACAAAACCAACACAACTACAACAAAAGAAGAGTAAAATCTCAAATTGGTATACTAGTCAAATCTTACATGTCATCAAACTCAACAATTTGACAATAAAATTTAATAAAAACTAATAGAGGATAAATTTATCACAAATACACCAAATTTATCAATGATGTAACAAGGGTTTTTTTTTTTGTCAAAATTAGTTTATCTTAAATTTATGACAAATGTACTAGTTTAGAGCTTTTTGACACAGGCGAGGGCTAGCTAACCCTTGCCGACCCTAGGTGGGTCGCACCTCTTGCTAGGCAAAAGTTGCTATTTCGCTCGCCCTCTCTCCAAAATCCAAAAAAAAAAAAAAAAAAAAAAAGGTTAATATTATGAAAAATCCCAAAGTAATATATCTGTATCAAATTTACCCAAATTCATTTTTTAACCATAAAAAAAAACTCTAAATTGGTATACTATGATAGATTTACCCTAAATAACCATAAAAACTTCCAACCGATACACTTATAACAAATTTACCACAAACTAATTTTTTTACTGTCAAAATCAAACTGGTACATATGTGACAAATTTATCATCTTTTAAATTGGATTAATACTACAAAAAAAATCATAAAATTAGTAAAGCTATGATAAAAAGAGAATAAATTCCCAAATTTGTACACTAGGCAACTCTCACGTATCAATAAACTCAACAATTTGATGGTAAAATTAACAAAAATTAATAGAAGATAAATTTGTCACAAGTGTATCTATTTATGATAAATTTATCAAATTTGTTATCAAAAAAATTAATTTATAGCAAATTTGTTGTAAGCATACTAGTTTTGGGCTTTCGACACAAGCGAGAGATGGCTAACCCTCGTTGGCCCTAGGCAAGCCTGTCCCTTGCTAAGCAAGAAATCGCACACCCTCTCTCCAAAATTTCCAAAAAGAAAAAAGTTTAATATTATGAAAATCCCAAAATTGATATAACTATGGTAAATGTACCTCAAACTAATTTTAACTACAAAAAATCCAAATTGGTACACCATTGATAAATTTACCACAAATAACTATAAAAAAAAACCTCAGAATGATACAATTGTAACATATTTACCCCAAAACTAATTTTTTGACCACCAAAACCAAAACCGATACATTTGTGGCAAATATATCCTCACTTAGATTTATGCCACCAAAAAACACAAAACTAGTATAATTATGACAAAAAAAGAGTAAAATCCACAATTGGATCACCAATCAATTCTCATGTGTCATCAAATCCATCAATTTGATAGTAAAATTTAACAAAAACTAAAAGATGGTAAATTTATCATAAGTGTATTAGTTTGGGATAAATTCATCAAAGATGCAATAATTTGGATTTTTTCTAGCCAAAAAATTAATTTTTGATAAATTTTTTATAGACATACTAGTTTGGCACATTTCGACACAAGTAATAGCCAGCTAACCCTCGCCAGACTTGGGTGAGTCGCACACCTTGCCAAGCAAGAGTTGCGACTTTGCTTGCCACTCTCCTTTAAATTAGATTAATACCATTAGAAAATCAAAAAATTAGTACAACTGTGACAAAATGAGAGTAAAATCCAAAATTGGTACACTAGTCAACTCTCACGTGTTATCAAATTTAGTAATTATTCAAACAATATGGTCTAGAGTGCTGACAGAAGACGAAGACCTCCCAAAAGTCCAAATGTTAAAAAACACCATATGGTCATTCAATAGAACTAAAGGGCATGAAAAAAGCAATGCACTTGGTACAAGCAAGGCCTATGCCCATAGAAATGTCAAATAAATGACTATTAGTTGCAAAAATTGTATCCTAATAGAGCAATACTCAAAGAGTCAAGATCTATAGTGCATTCCTAATGACAATCCCTAATAAAGAGAAAATTGGTGGCAATGCCAAGATGATCATCAACTTTCACCATTTACACATATTTTGAGCCTAATGATCTTTTTGTTTCTCAACCCAAGAACCCAGCCTATGTTACATCCCTTACAAAGTCTTTTCTAATTAGGGCACTCGAATTAACATAGGGATTCACATGTTTTAAGCATCCCTTGAAGAAGTGCGGGAAAGATGATTTCTTTCTCATTTTGCAAGGTTCTTGACTTATAAACCCATAAATGACTACGAAGTTGTTCTTTCAATAGCCTTGACTCAAAAAGTCCATTTGTTAAGCTATTGACCAAGTCCACATTACAGTCCTTGTTAAAGATCTCTTAGATTGGTAAGGTCGTACCGCTTGCGAGAATACTCGGACCCTTGTCGATATAATGAGATGAAATGATTCTTCTAAAATAGCCATTTTGAATGAGAGTGAGTGAAAATCCTTTCTAACTAAAAGTCTCTCATTTAGTATTCTTAGGAAATCCATGTCATGAGTGAAAATTGTCTTGAACGATAATTCTCTCTAGTGGAAATTTGGGTGATGCAAAGGTCATTATGCATGAACTCCGATTGACTTGATAACTTTCAGTGGATTTTGAAGTTTGCATTCCAGAATAGCCTTAATTGTTTATTTTTTTGGTAAATGCATTTTTTGCTTTAAATCATGTCTGATAGGTAATGTTTTTTTAAAGACCCAAGAGCTCCTAACATTTAGGTTCATTTCAGAATGCCTCATGATATTAGGAGATGAGAATCCATCATGAACATTCAAGGTGTTTTTTTTATGTTCCAAAATTTATTTCTACCAAGAGGTGAGAGGCGTCCACAGGATATTTAAGTTCCAGAAGATATATCCCCAAGAATCAGAGATATCACCAAGTATATATCTTTACCCATACTCTAAATACTTGTCATTGTGCGGGTATTATTGACACTTGACTCGGTCAAGCTGTCCCTTTATATTGACCTGGTGTGCTTTTGTGACCCAACGTCCATTTCATCGACTCGGCGTGCTTTCGTAGCTCGGTGTCCTTTATATTGACCTAATGTGCTTTCACAGCCCAAAGTCTTTTTCATCGACCCAGCATGCTTCCGTAGCCCGGTGTCTTTTATATTGACCTCGTGCGCTTTCATAACTTAGAGTCCTTTTCATCGACCCGACGTGCTTCCGTAGCCCGGTGTCCTTTATATGAACTTAACGTGCTTTCGTAGCTCAGTGTCATTTATATTGACCTCGCATGCTTTCGTAGCCTAGAGTCCCATTCATTGATCTGGCGTGCTTCTGTAGCCCAGTGTCCTTTATATTGACCTGGCGTGCTTTCGTAGCCTAGAGTCCCTTTCATCGACCCGACATGCTTCCATAGCCCAATGTCTTTTATATTGACCTAATGTGCTTTCATAGCCCAAAGTTCTTTTCATCGACCTAGTGTGCTTTCGTAGTCTAGAGTTCTTTTCATCGACTCGGCATGCTTCTCTAACCTGATTTCCTTTTCAGAAATTGAGAGTTTGTAGATTTCAACAAAATCTTTTAATCAATTGTTGACATCTTAGTTTGGATTTGAATGTCACAAAATATTTTCATCTAAACATTTCACTCTGGATGTGAATGATTTTCGATCTTTCTCGTTATATCTTAGTTTGGATCTAGGTATTTCGGGTTCCAAAATTTTGACATCTCATTTAGGCGACTATAGAAAGGTACGGGATCTTGGAAAAATGATCTCCCGTTTAAGCGACTGTAAAATGGTATGGGTCTTAGACAATATCTGTTTCCCATTCAGGACGTAAAAAGGTACGAGTCCTGGCAAATGTTTTCCCATTTAGGCGACCGTAGAAATATATGGGTCCTAGACATTATATTTGTAGCTCTAACAGGCGACCATTGGAAAAGTACGGGTCTTGGAAAAGCCATTTCTCATTCAGGCGACCATATAAAAGTACAGGTCCTTGAAAAGTGATTTCCCATTTAGGTGACCATAGAATGGTACGGGTCCTAAACAATAGCTATTTCCCATTTAGGCGACCGTAGAAAAGTATGGGTCCTAGACAATACTTGTTGCTCTAATAGGCGACCGTAAAAAGGTACGGTCTAGGAAAAGCAATCTCCCCATTCAAGCGACTATAGTTTGGTGTGGGTCCTAAAAAGTGATTTTCCGTTTAGGCGACTGTACAAAGGTACGAGTCCTAGACAATGTTTATGGCTCTAACAGGCGACCATAGAAATGTACAGGTCCTAGGAAAGTCGTTTCCTATTTAGGCGACCGTAGAAAAGTACGAGTCATGAAAAGTGAATCCCCGTTTAGGCAACCGTAGAATGTTACGAGTCCTAGATAACATCTGTTTCCCATTTAGGCGACCATAGAAAGATATGGGTTCTAGATAACATCTGTTTCCCATTCAGGCGACCATAGAAAGATACGGGTCCTGAGAAACCAATTTTTTCGTTAAGGCGACCAAAGAAAGATTCAGGTCCTAGACAACCAAAAACTACCATACTAGGCAACCGTAGAGAAGTACGAGTTCTAGGAAAGCAGTCTCCTTACAAAGCCTCGTTACTATTCTGGGCGATCGTAGAAAGGTACGGGTTCTAGACATGTAACACCAACTATCTTGAATTACTCCATTCTCTTCGAAGGTAAGTTATTCCAAGTAGCTCCCTTTACCATTTATATTAGCATTCCCATGCATCACATAAATTGTTTAAAAAAAAAAAATCACTTTCCAACAAAAATCATTCAATGCATGTGCATAATTAAAACTTAGGTCTCAATTTGTTTTTGAATGCAACCTCTGTGAGCTCACATTTAAAGAGGGACAGTTGTATACACCTAAATTTTGATGATCCAGTCATTGATTTTTTGCATAAAAATTAGGGATTAATTTTAACCCAAAAAAATAAAATAAAAATGCATAGCATATAATTTTAGGCGCATCTTGTTCTGATAAGGAATAACGATTTGATATATTCAGTAAAGCTTTTATATATTCAAACGATATATACCGAGAGGTGTATTTTGCTGAAAATTGGAAGGTTTTGATGGAATATTTCAGATGGGATATATATTTGGCGTTAATCTTTTGGGTAATATGCATTTTTGACATAATAAAAGAAACATTAGATCTTTCAATTGTTGATGGGCGTGAACAAAGGAAAGTTAATGAAATAAAATCGTGAAGATTACGCTTTGGCCATGCGTGATGCAATCGAAAAGAAGCATAAAGTTGCTTCTTCCATATAGGAGCTCAATTTCGTTGCGTATAAAAAGGGGCTCTTCCGTTCGATCTTTGGGGGAAAAGCCAAAAAAATTTTGGGAGAAAAATTTGAGAGGAGAAGAAAAAAGAAATTCATAGCAAAAAAAACGTGAGGAGAATTGGCAAAAAAAATTCGTGAGGGACAAAGTGAAAATAGGAAGAATTTTGTGAAAAAGAAAAAAAGGAAGAGGAAACCCCCTCCCCTCTTTCTCGTCCAAGAGAAGTCTTGTCTCTTCCTCTCTGACAAGCTGCAAAGAAAGAAAAGCAGCAGCAAATAAAAGAAGTTAGCAAAGAGTGACAGAGAAAAGCATCACACGCCATGCATATTTGAGGAGGAATTTGGAGAAGATATAATTTGATAGATTGCCAAAAAAAAGTACCAATGCTAATACACACCTAAATGATGGAAATAAAAAAAATGAAAAAGATGCCACAAAATGAGAAAGAAAAAAAAAAGAAATGAAAATAAATAAGTACCTCAGGAAAGGAGATTGGGATGCCACAGGAGAAGGCATGGGAGATCTCGGTCGCGTAGACTGGGGCAATCATCAAGGCGAAGCTTGCGTTGAGGCTGGCTAAGGAGCGGCCGACCAACAACTTGGCAAAATTTTGGGCCGAACCCATAATGACGGGCCCAACGAAACATATGGCCCCCGCCATCACAATTATCCAACGACGACCAAATTTCTCAGAAATCACTGCTGCTGACACCACCCCAAGTAATGAGAACATAGCAAGGATGCTCGTCATGAGCTAAAGCTGCAAATTGCTTAGAGTGAGGTCCGTCTTGATATATGGCGCAAGCCCGGTCATCAGAAGTTGAACTGCCAAAAATTCAAAATAATAATGTACGTGCGATAAACAGGCAACATATGTGCGATATCCGTGCAACGTACGTGCGATATAATTCCTCGAAGAAAATGATGGTGTAGATGTGTTATGAGCCCACGCATCTTCTCCATCGTCTTCTAGCTCTATCTCTATCCCGTGTGCTCCGAAAGCCTCCACATCCTCTTCTCGCTGGTGTCCCAACCCATCTCTCCCATTCTCTCCTTCTTCTCCTTCATGGAACATTTGCAACAAAAATGTCTGGTAGCTATCGTTCAGCTCTTCATCTCCTTCGTTGAACATCCACAACAGAAATTCCCGATAGCTTATAAGGCTTGGGTCCCTTTAACTTGTGTAACGCGTTTTAAAGCCGTGAGGGAAAAGACCGTGGCTGGGATGGCGGTTGGGCGGGTGACCCAAAGCAGACAATATTACACAGTGGGGCCCGGGATGTTACAATCTGTGCTTCTATAACCCTACCTTTTAATAGATTCATTTCAAGATTTAGGAAAAGAAGTGGTTGCTTGTTGGAGCATGGACCATTTATGTTGGGAAAATAATTTGTTGATCCTATGTGCTGTCAAATTTTGAGAAAGTGCATTTATATAGTCACTGATACCAATTGGTCTTTCAGAACATGGTTTTTGTATGTTTCTGCTGATTAATTGGTAATTAGAGATTATGGAAAATTGTGCCTACTGCTGTATCTTATAATGTTCTACTGGACAAATGCATTGTAGGGTCGGGTTACGCTGCAATTGACTCGGGATCCATCTTATTCTAGAGGTTTCCTTTCCGCTTAATCCGTCACTGGATTTCTATCTGATGTCTATTCTCCGGCGGCAAATGAACTGGGGAAGATATGTTTGGTTGCAGATGAAAGGGTATCTACCAAACCAGACTATCTTCATAAATTTTCCCATTATAGTTTCGTTCTTGGTTGTACATTTTTTTCATATAGTTTATAGTGCCAATGACAGGTTCAAGTGGCGGTTTTTGATCTTCCTAAGGAGATTGCAAAGGAGTTGCTGAGTCAGCCAACACCACCTGGGAACACTATTACAAGAATTTCCAAGGTTGTGTGAGGGCTCAACATACCTCATAGGGTTGAGATTACCATGGTTCACTTAAATGCAATTGCTTCCATGCTTAGATATTGCCATAGCGTCAGTTTTGGTGCTAATTACATTTTCAAAGCTAATTCACTTTTCCTTTATATTGACAGTTACCTGCTCTGCAAGATGATGGGCCCCCTAGTGATTTATATGGTAGATTTTCTAGTAGAGACAAGAGTCGTCGGCCAAGTCTTAGAGACTGGAGAGGATCGAGATCATCCCAAAGTTGGGGCAGTGGTCGTGATGTTGATGATGATGTTGGTCTATTTAGACATGGCGCCCGAGGTTCCAGAATTGAAAATAGCTGGAGTCGCCCCTCAAGAAACAATGATAAGCAAGAAGAATCTATTAAAGCCTACCATAAAGCATGTAGGCAAGAACAAAATCAAAGCCTTCTTCCACTAAGCAGGAAGAATCTTAAGAAATAGCATGATAGAGAAATTTAGGACATGTGCCTAATGGGAGACATCCATATGCAAACGTTAGTGAATCAAATAAGCATCTTGATTGGGGAAAAAGATATCAAATATGAGGAAAGCATCTCCTACCGTGATGAGATCACTTAGAATGGTACACTTTGAAGTTGGAGTTGCTGATATGGCATAAATTTTAATTCCCTCATATTTGATATCTTTTTCCCCAATCAAGATGCTTATTTGATTCACTAACATTTGCATATGGATGTCTCCCATTAGGCATATGTCCTGAATTTCTCTATCATGCTGTTTCTTAAGATTCTTCCTGCTTAGTGGAAGAAGGCTTTGATTTTGTTCTTGCCTACATGCTTTATGGTAGGCTTTAATAGATTCTTCCTGCTTATCATTGTTTCTTGAGGGGCGACTCTAGCTATTTTCAATTCTGGAACCTCGGGCGCCACGTCTAAATAGACCAACATCATCATCAACATCATGACCACTACCCCAACTTTGGGACGATCTCGATCCTCTCCGGTCTCTAAGACTTGAGTCATCGATATAAATCACTAGGGGGCAAATCATCTTACAGAGCAAGTAACTGTCAATATAAAGGAAAAGTGAATTAGCTCGAAAATGCAATTAGTGTGACATCCCGATTTTTTGATTCTATTTTCAATAAATTGAGACGGGCATTTCGTTGGCATGTATATAGTTTATTTTCTTGAGTCGGCCACTCATGTGAAAACTAATCTATTAGGTGAAGCCGTTAAGAGTTTCTAATGCATAAGACTCGAGAATTGACCAGGAAGCGACCTTTCGACCGAGCTAATTTGCAAGGGTCATTACGGCACTATTAAAAATCGATTAGAGACCGGAAATAGGTCGACTCGACAGAGGCATGTGATCGAGTGTGGGGGATTCCACCGGATTGCATAATCCTTGTCGACCGACACTGGATCGACTTTTCTATCGATTGGGTACCCTGTGTTCGTATTTGAAACCTTGAGATTACCCCGACAACCGAAAGTCACCAATGTTTCAAAGATGTACATTGTGGCTTGAGATGATCAACCACAGGTCAAATGCATGAAAATTTCTAAAGGCTACCCGGTAGGTTGGGCCGCGCTAGTATCGTGCCAAAGTGAAATTAACCGTGGAATTGATATCGAATTCAGAAATTGGAAATCTGGTGTGTCACAAATCATTTTATGAATATTAACTCATCTTTGGAAGATTTTTTATGCAATCAGAGTTCTTTGGCAAATTAAATCCGAGAATGGCTATTTTAGCTCGAGAAATTAATAAGCCCGCCTTGGTCTTGCTTTTGGGACTTAAGTTGGCTCTATGGGGAAGTGAAGATGTGAATTGAAGTGTGGTGACATTGGGTTAATTTTATGGACTTTAATTGGACTCAGTTGGAAGAGAATCGATTGGAAATTAAAGACTTTGATGTACAAAGAAATGGACCCCGGCGGAAATTGATTTGGACCCATTGAAATATGTTGTAGAGGAAATGAGTTAGTGGATGATGACATCATGGAGTGATGTCATGGTGGGTGGCCCATTTGGTGGAGATCTTGACAAGTGGAGGGGTGGATTTAATCCCCCAAAAAGTGAAGGGCCCCACCACTTCTTCTTCAACCTTGAGAAGAGAAAGAAAGGGGGGGGGAGAGGATGTGCGCCCGGCCAGGCTCGCCGCACGCCCGACCGGCCGCCCTCCGCTTGCCCGCTCGTCACCACCGGTGCCATCGCCGCCTCGCGTGACCGCGCGGCACCCCACTCCCGCGTGCCTCGCCTTGCCTCCCTGCCCGTCACCGCCTCACCCGCACGAGCCGCACGCCGCACACCTCTTCGCCACTTGCTCGGCCGCTCGTCGCCGTCGCTGCCCACATGCCATCGTCGACGTCGCCGCTGCCACACGTTTGCCCCGCGCCGCTCGCACATCTCCGCCTCCTGTCGTCGTCGTCCCTGCTTCAGCCAAGTTCCAACAGCCATTTCAGATCTGGTGGAGCTTTGCCGGAGCTGTCCAGTCCACCTCCGGCCACCGTGAAGCCCCACCTAAGTCCGATTCAGCTCCTCCGCCTTTCCTCGCCCATTTCGACCCAAACCGGCGCCGGATCCGCCCCCAACCAGCAGTGAGCAGAAGGTTGCGGAAATGGGTATTGCAGCCCGCGTTTGGCCCATTTCGGCCGCCTTCCCGAGCCCGGATGCTCGGCCCACTTTGAGGAAAGTCGATCCTCGCGTCGTCCCCATCGTTTTGGTCCGCTCGGCTCGCTAATCCGGTGAGTTTAACTCACTAAATCTTGATTAGAGTGTTAATGATGCCCTAAGTGTGCTTAGTTTAAATTAAGTAAGTTTAGGTGTGTGGATTAGTGTATTTAACTATAAATTGGATTAAGAGGTTGGTTTATGTTAAAGTGTGTTTAAATTAAAGGTTAAAAGAAAGTAATTTAAAGTTAAGCCTTGATGTGACATAAAATGATTTTAGTTTTGAATTATTTAAGTGCTTCGAAATTCTGGAAAATATAATATTATATTATAATCTGAAATTATTAAAATATTATTATTTAAAAAAATCAAAAAATTATTTTTGACCCCGGTTGCTCAAAATTTCGTGCCGATCGCTGCTGTGTATTCGGATTTTGAAATTGATGGTTGAATATTGTAAATTGAGTGTGGATTGCGAAAAATTATGGATATTATTATTTAATTAATTTTTGGAATAAAATTAATTATTTATTAAAATTCGAAAATTTCGTCGGGACCCTAAACTCTCGGAATTTCATGCCGATCGCTGCTGTGTATTTAGAATTTGAATTTGATGATTGATTGTGGCAAATTGAGTGTGATTGTGATAAATAGGGATTCTTTTTATAAAGTCTCAAGTGTCGAAATTTATGGAAGAGTTGGCCATGATTAATCACCTATTAGAGATCGTGTCCAGTGGGGCCGTGATATGCCACCTATTAGAGGTCGCGCCCAGTGAGGCCGTGATATGCCACCTATTAGAGGTCGCGCCCAGTGGGGCCGTGATATGCCACCTATTAGAGGTCGTGCCTAGTGGGGCCGTGAATTACCACCTGATAAAGGTCGCGCCTAGAGAGGCCGTGAATTGCCACCTGATAAAAGTCACGCCTAGAGAGGCCGTGAATTGCCACCTGATAAAGGTCGCGCCGAGTGGGGCCGTGATTAAGAGTAATGATTGATTTGTTGAATTGACATGTAATCGGCCAAGTCGATTGATCGCTGAGACGATCCAAGTCGTTGAATTGTTCTGATGATGTGATTGTGCCACGGTTGTTTGGTTATTATAATTGTACGTAGTTGAATTATATAAATTGTGTTAACCTGCAGATGAAGGCTAATGCGAGGTAAGTCTTTTGTGTGATGTGGCTAGGCCACCCGGGGCCTATTTTCTTTCTAATAGGGGTTTTGGGAGTTGAACTTGTTGAGACATCGTCTCATCCCGGTTGTGGGATTAAAATTTCAAGTCTTTGGTGGATGGAGCGACCAGATAGCTTTGGTTGGCCTTGAGGAGTTGTAGAGGTGAAGTCATAAGATTGGAGAACGTGTCCGACTTGTAGGTCGTGGGACAATTTCTTTTTAAGAGCCGATCTTTAGTAAACTTTTGGTCGTAGACCTCTATTTGTAATTTTGTTGAATTATGAAAGTGTTATGTTGTGGTTTTTCTTCTTGCTTTTCCATCCCGTATTTTATTGTCAGGGGTTTTATAATATGTTCCGCTTGCGCATTAATAAATCAATGGGGTCGGCGACACTACCTGGAAATGTCACATTTGATCGACTGCAGTGGGATGTGCGCGCGCCTGGGGTTCGGGGCGTGACAATTAGCACCAAAATTGACACTATGGCAACATCTAAGCATGGAAGCAATTGCATTTAAGTGAACCATAGTAATCTCAACCCTATGAGGTATCTTGAGCTCTCACACAACCTTGGAAATTCTTGTAATAATGTTCCCAGGTGGTGTTGGTTGACTCAACAACTCCTTTGCAATCTCCTCACAAAGATCAAAAACCGCCACTTGAACCTATCGTTGGCACCATAAATTATATGAAAAAAATGTACAACCAAGAACGAAACTATAATGGGAAAATTTATGAAGATAGTGCTCTGGTTTGGTGGATACCCTTTCATCTGCAACCAAATATATCTTCCCCAATTCATCTGCGGCCAGAGAATAGACATCAGATAGAAATCTAGTGATAGATTGGGCGGAAAGGAAACCTCTAGAATAAGATGGATCCCGAGTCAATTGCAGCGTAACCCGACCCTACAATGCATTTGTCCAGTAGAACATTATAAGATACAGCAGCAGGCACAATTTTCCATAATCTCTAATTACCGATTAATCAGCATAAACATACAAAAACCATGTTCTAAAAGACCAATTGGTATCAATGGCTATATAAATGCACTTTCTCAAAATTTGACAGCACATAGGATCAACAAATTATTTTCCCAACATAAATGGTCCGTGCTCCAATAAGCAACCACTTATTTTCCTAAATCTTGAAATGAATCTATTAAAAGGTAGGGTTATAGAAGCACAGATTGTAACATCCCGGGCCCCACTGTGTAATATTGTCTGCTTTGGGTCACCCGCCCAACCGCCATCCCAGCCACGGTCTTTTCTCTTACGGCTTTAAAACGCGTTACACAGGTTAGATTGACCCAAGCCTTATAAGCTATTGGGAATTTTTGTTGCGGATGTTTAATGAAGGAGATGAAGAACCGAACGATAGCTACCGGACATTTTTGTTGCAAATGTTCCATGAAGGAGAAGAAGGAGAGAATGGGAGAGATGGGTTGGGACACCAGCAAGAAGAGGATGTGGAGGCTTTCAGAGCACACGAGATAGAGATAGAGCTAGAAGACGATGGGGAAGATGCATGGGCTAGTAACACATCTACACCATCATTTTCTTCAAGGAATTATATCGCACGTACGTTGCACGGATATCGCACGTATGTTGCACGTTTATCGCACGTACATTATTATTTTGAATTTTTGGCAGTTCAATTGCTGATGATCGGGCATGCGCCATATATCAAGACGGACCTCACTCTAAGCGATTTGCAGTTTCAGCTCATGACGAGCATCCTTGCTATGTTCTCATTGCTTGGGGTGGTGTCAGCAACAGTGATTTCTAAGAAATTTAGTCGCCATTGGACAATTGTGATGGCGGGGGCCATATGTTTCGTTGGGCCCGTCATTATGGGTTCGGCCCAAAATTTTGCCAAATTGCTGGTTGGCACTCCTTGGCCAGCCTCGGCGCAAGCTTCGCCTTGATAATTGCCTTAGTCTACGCGACCGAGATCTCTCATGCCTTCTGGTGGCTTCCAATCTCCTTTCCTGAGGTACTTATTTATTTTCATTTCTTTTTTTTCCTTTCTCATTTTGTGGCATCTTTTTCATTTTTTTTGTTTCCATCATTTAGGTGTGTATTAGCATTGGTACTCTTTTTGGCAATCTATCAAATTATATCTTCTCCAAATTCCTCCTCAAATATGCATGGCGTGTGATGCTTTTCGCTGGAGCAATCCCCTCGATTGTACTCGTGGTTGCCTTCATAACTTTCCAAATGTCATAATCGCCGGAGTGGCTCATTAGGTAGGGCCACCTAGGCCTTGCCAAGCCCATCCTTACCAAGACCATGAAAATTCATAAAACTAATTTGCAGGAAACTTCTTCACTCAAGCAAACGCGCCCTTATCCCAACTTTTTTTTTTTTAAAAAAATCGAAATCATGAATGTATCATGGTGTAGAAGATTGCTTTGATGATTATACCTTTGTATGATATACTTTGGGGCATCGAGCAATGTCATGCTCACACTTCATTTTATCATGCTGACCAAAAATAATTTTTCTGCATGGTCTTGATAAGCTATATAGAAACTGCTGGAAGCACTACAACTAGATTGAAGTCTTTTAGGTAGAGCATGGTAACATTTCTATTCTCCTAATTTCTGTTCTTTTGTTCCCCGAAACAAAAAAAGAATGGAAACCTATTTAGTAAAACATTTGTTCTTGGGAATAGTTTTGAGAAACAAAAAAAAGTAGCTTCTTGTTCCCAAAAACAATTTCTAGAAATAAGTCAATTTTCTTTTTTTTTTCTTTTGTTTCTCTCTCATGCCGTGGCCACCTTTAATCGCCTGGAGACACTACCGACCGCCATAGTTGGCTGCCCGCCGGCCGTTGCCACTGCCACCGCTGTTGCACGACCACCCACATTTGACCGTCACCGGCGACCGTCGCCGCAGAGCCCATCGACCGTTGCCGCTGCCAACCGCCGATGGCCGGCTACGAGAGGAAGCAGCCGATGGGCTCTGCAACAACGGTCACCTGTGACGGTCGGCCGCAGGCGGTCATGCAGCGGTGGCAGTTAGCGGGCTACGGCAATCGGCGATCCGTGAGCAAGAATAAAAAATGAATAAATGCAAAAAAGAAATTATTGCGTTACCAAACACATTTCTACACTTGAGTAGATAGATTGTCAGCCATTTGGGATGGATGATAACGAAAAAATAAATAAATAACGAAATATAAATAATTACAAATAAAAAAATATTATAGCTTACTAAAATAATTTTTAATGTCATTACAAAAATCTATTAAATTTAAAAGATTAAAAAGCACTCGAAACATTAGCTTTGCAACTAATACCAAAATCATTGTACAATGAAATAGCTCATCACTCCTTTTGCTCAAACCAAATTGCTCTTAAAAGGACTCTCCGATTACCTAAAATTTAGACAATTGATATCAACTATGCATAAACAAATGAAGCAAAGAAATAATCAAAATAAGAATAATGATTTAGTTGAGAATTCCAAAAATTGTCATATGAAAAAGCCAAGATAAGAATGGTAGCTAAAACTTTTTTTAGTTCACTTGAATGCTGCAAATTTGAAAAATCGTTGAGTATCAATTCCGATTTATCTCGCTAGAAAATCTGACATGGACACCGTTTGTTCCACATGATTTCGCCTACATTGACATGGCTAATTTTTAATTTTATTATTATTTTTAAAATTTTAATTTTTTATGCTTTTTTTTAGGGCCAATGAGTGTCACTGACAACTCATACTAGTCACAAAGGACCTAGGCAAGGCCACAAGGGCCTTCACAACTATGGGTGAGGGTTGCCTTGCCCATGCCATGAAGGCCTTGGGTGAGGACATCATAGCCTCGCCAACCGCTGGCAATGCCACCCAAAGCTAGTAAGGGCATCACGACCTCACAGGCTATAGGTGAGGCCACGAGGGCCTTCATAGCCAAGGATGAGGATTTTGCGGCTTGCAAGAGTGACCCTCGCCGGCCCTAAAGAATAAAAGAAAAATAGAAGCAAAATAAAAAATTCAAAAATAAAAAATGAAAAATTCCACGTATGATGATTTGTCGAAATTGGCACTTAAATAATCAATTTTACCTCAATGTGGCACTCAAGTGAGAGAAAAAAAAGTTTTGGTATTCAAATTAGCGTCATACGAAAGTTTTTGCATTCATACTGTTCTTACCCTTAAAAAGTCATAAGAAGAAAAAGATTTTTTTTTTCTTATTTGAAGAAACAAATTAAAGTGATAATCTTCAAGAAAAATGATTCAGTGCGGCCTTTTAATTTTTTTTCTCTAAAATTTGAGGTTGCAATAGGGAACATAGAAGTCAAGAAAATGAAAAAGAAGGAAATATGAAATCAACGATTAAACCGGTTGAGGAAGTCTGCGGGTTTCCTCCAAAAAGATATGTGGCTGGCCTTTGACCGTTCCACCGTCATTCTGCCGTGGGTAGGGGTGTCAAAAAAGCCCGACCCAACCTGAACCAAACACGACCCGAACACGAAAGAAGTATAATACATGTTTCGGGTCTTGATAGTGTTCGAGTAACAAATATAAAACAAGCAACGAAATGTGTTTCGGGTCGGGTCAGGGTTGGAACATTGTTCGACCCGAAACACATTAACATCCAAACAAGCCAACCAAACACAGAGTCAAACACGTCGCAGAAAAGTGAAAACCCCTCCCCTTCGGCTTCTTCTCCGACGACTGCTGCTGCCCTCCGATCGACGCGCCTCCGCCCTCCGTTTGTCTGGGTGTAGGCACAGCTGTTGGGACTTGCGAGGAACTGGAAGGTGCTCGATCTCTCTCCCGCCTATCTGGATTCGCTCTTGGGGCTGACCTGGAAATCCTCCCGAGCCCTGCGCCCGATCGTCGGTCTCCGATTAGCCATCGTCGTTGTCGAGGTGAGCTGTAGTTACCAGTGAGATTCGGGTTCGTGCTCATTGCGAGTGAGATTCGGGTTTGTGCTCGTTGCGAGCTCCAGGCGCGCGCATCTGGGGCTCGGGGATGTAGGGGTTTTTGGGGGTTTCGTTTGTGCCGCTGTTGGTCATTGAGATGGAATGTGTGGATTTGTGCTTTTTATGTGTTTGCTGAAGTTCAGAAGAGAAAGAAACGAAGGAAATTGTGGATTTCAGCTTGCGCTGCTGTACACAATTCCCGTTCATTAGAATTTTTGTGCGTGTTCTAAGGATAAACCTGGGTTAGTGTTTCCCATTAGAAATTTGGTGGGTGGGTGAGTGAGTTGAGCCTTTTTTTTAATGATGTTGTGATATGTTTGGTTGCTAATCGCTGCATCGTTGTCGGATATGGGCTCAAGACTTTGATGCCTACCAGCTGCTCGATTAAATTCCTGAACCGTAGTAGCCCGGTGTGTTAGTATTTCGATGATCGTTTGGCTGTCTCTTGTTGGGTGTATCCCTCATGATGTGTCATACATGTTTGCCTTTTATACATTACCGGATGTTGCTTGTCTTTAGATTTATTGATTCTCTTTTGTCAGGTGCAAGTCGACAGCGAATTATGTTTCTAAATGGCTGATATTGATCATGGGATTAGTAAATAGATATGTTACTTGGCTTTTCTTGCTCCTCTGCTCCATTTCGTGATGGCAATTAGTTTTTCTTGAAGGGAAAAGTATATCTTGCCTCCTAAATTCTGCACTCATTGTTGATGATCAAAACAGTGCCCTTCAACTTTAAACATATATGTCATCTTCTGCTAAGAATCTTTTTCCATATGAAATTCTATCAGTCATTCAGTCTTTAAATCAGTAGGTAAAAATAAGACCCGTCTCGCACTCTTTTTATATCTACAAATCATCAGCAGAAAAAACAACAGAAAGAGCAATCCTTCTGGCAAAAATTTCACTTCTATCTCCTGGTTCCCCAGGCAGAGCTTCACATTAATGGTGTGCTAGCCCTTGACTTTGCTTTTATCTTCACATTCCTGCAGTATCCACTTCTGTTTTCCTCTTTCCCTTCAGCTTACACAATCTGAAACCAAGCCCTTCATAAATTTCAGTTCAGGTGACAGCATAAGCTACGCCAGCGGGAACTTCCTCAGCGATGTTTACTCTGATTCTGTCTATAAGCAAACCTAAGCCTGAGAAACAAGTAGCAGCCGAAGAGATTGAGGAACAGCAGCAGCTAATTGAGATGCAATCTAGCAAGCAAAGCTCCGGTGATTATGAGGAGAAATAAGCATTTTGGTGAAAGAAAATCATTTCAGTTTTCACATTTCTGTGTCTCAAAATATTATGGTGGATTGTCCACACTCCATGGTTAGATTGGTCTGACCAACATAAATTGCTTCACTCTTTTTGTGAGTACCTATGCCGTTTATTGGCATCCTCATCTGGGTGTACTGAGTCTCCATCATATCTAACAAGAAATCTAGATAGATGATGCATTCCTTTTGCTACCATTCTTTTCCCATTCATTCCAGTGATCTAGTGAATACAAAGAATCATAGATTGTTCTCTGTGTACTCTTACATTTTACATGTAGGAATCAGATATGGTACAGTGATGGCTTACTTTTAAAAGGAATTAACCAACCCCAGAGAGAAAAAGAGGAAAACCCAGCAACCCGACCCGACCCGACCCGAACCGACTCGAAACACATTAGATCATCTAATGTGTTTCGGGTTGGTTCGGGTCGGGTCACAGTGTGTGACCATTGTGTTTCGGGTCGGGTCAGGTAACAACACGACCCGACCCGACCCGATCCATTGACACCCTTAGCCGTGGGCGGTCACACAAGCATTTTCCTCTATTTTATTTCCGAATTTTGTTTGTCGGCAGCGGTGGTTTCGTGGTGGGTGCCAGTGAGGAAAAGATTCGACAATTACGGTCCTATTGTTGAGCTTCGATCTTATTTGCACTGGTGTGTCTCTATATACACAAGCTGTACATTTCGAATTCTATGAATGAGATATCGTTGAGTTACTAGGAAATCAAGATGGGTGGATGATGATGGTGACCAATGAGTCCGGTGATGATCCGGCAACACATGGGGGTGGTTGATAGTCATATTCTAGAGATTGACCATGGCCAGTAATGAATTGTGCGATTTTCAATATGATATAAATTATTGTTAAAACTTTGATTATCTAAGATTGAAGAATGAGTTTTGAAAGTTTATAGGTAATGATACAAAGTTGATGAGAAGAGACGATAAATAATAATAATAGTAGTAATGATAAAATGATAAAACAATAAATAATAAAAAAGAAAAAGGTAGAATAAGAGGATGGGTCTTATATTGGAAACTAGAATTTGAGCGGGTTCGTGGAGCAGTCGTCCTTCAAGATTGGTTTAATGAAGGTTCAACAATGAATTTTGGGCTTGAACGGGGTTGGAAAGTTTGGGCTTAACGTCATTCAAATATATTTGGGCTGAATTTGAATTTTAGTGAATTGGGTTAAATAGATTGGGGGACTTGATACAACAGCCCAAATTTGTACGCGTGGCCATATCTAGAAATAAATAACAAGTGATAAAATAAATAAAATTAGAAAACTGTTAGAAAATAGGCATTGATTGCAGTTAGATTTTAGTATTAAAATTAGCTTAGTTTCATTTGGTTAGTGCACACGTGATATAGGGTTTTAGTGGACACATTTAATTTAGTTTTGATTTAGAAGGTCGATTTATTAGAAAAGAAATTGAACTCAATTTGAATTAAGCTCATGAGGGTTACTATCCTATTCTTTGCCTGATTCTTATTGGGTTTTTTAATTTTACTCCATTCGTTAATTATCCTTTAACTACTATCTTTGAGTGAATCGATTGTGATTATTTTATATTTTTTAATTGTGATTTTCCTATTTTAATTGAATGGTTATGTTACATTTTAGGACCGCAATAAATATAAAAACATTGCATGGACACTTAGGGTGCGTTTGATAACGTTTCTATTTTAAAATTGTTCCGAGGGCCGGTGATGCTCCGACAAGGTTGCCGACCATGGCCAAGGCCGGTGACCGACCAAAGAAAAGTGAAGAAGAAAAGAAGAAGAAAATAAAGAGAAGGAAAAAATAGGAGAGAGAAAAATTGTTTCTCGGAAGTGTTCCGGAAACAAGAAAAAGTTTTTCTTGTTTCTTGTTTCTGTTCCAAATTTGTTTCTCGGAACAAAAAAATAGATTTGAAACAAAAATGTAAACAAACGCGTTTATATTCTTTTTTTGTTTCTTGGAACAAAAAAACATATATTATGTTCATGAACACAAAAAAAAAAAAAAAAAAAAAAAAAAAAACGCAAACAAACAGGGCCTTATAGAACATAAACTTTAAGAGTCATGATTGAATAAGAAAACTGCATATGATACTTTGTTAACAAATGATCATAGTTTACATATTGGAATAGTACTAGTTAGATAACTAATATAATCAAGTTTTAGACTCTAGATTTCTGGTTAAGTAGAAAGTGATGTATATTCTAATACTTCACTTGGTTTCAAGTCAATCTCAATTCCTAATATAAAATTCTCATTCGGTTAATCAAAATTGAACATTTCAACATCGTGTGAGGTAAAGATTTGAGAGAACTCTCACCGAATAGGGATCGTTGATCCTAACTTATCATTACCTCTAAATGTGTCCTTTTCATCGATGGAAAAAGGTGTAGCGACAATTACACAAATCTTTCTTGTTTAGGGAGCTCTACAATTGTGTCTAAATGAGAGCTTTTCTAATAGCTAACACCTCATTCCCTCATTTCACTCTTATTTGCCTATATATGTGTGTGTACATACATACATACATACATACATACATACATACATACATACATACATACATACATACATATTTATATATTATGGGTTTCTTGTGTATCTTAGCTAATAAAAAATTGAAAAAAGTCCAATATAAATATATATTTAATTTACATATTGGATATTTAATTTCTAGATTATGTATAGGGTATGCAAAAGAACCAAGTACTACCAAACCTCCCAAAATTGGATTGTAACCAATGGTTCCCATGAGAACTATTCCAGTTCCCAGTTTCAATTTAGTGGAACCGGTGAGTACCGGTCTAGTTCCTATTCTAGGTGTGACACCACCCACCCACCCAAATTGAATCAGTATATATATTAAAAAATAAATTCCATCACAATTACTTAATTGTTTTGTAGTATTTCGACCAAATATATATGTACATATATGGATATTTGTAGTTATTAAACGTTATTGACTAATTTTGTCTATTGGATGTGTAACAGCACTAATCCCTTACTTTTTTTTTTTTTTTTTTTTTCATTTTAATCATCCATTTACTTGCTTTTTTTAGCCAAAAACAAAATAAACTAACGAAGAGAAAGGAGAAGACCGATTGAAGATGTCCATAAATAGTGTCGTGATTTGTCATCATGATACAAAATTAAGAGCCTAATATAAGGCCGAACAAGTTTTGGTGCTCTAAAATAAGAAGTAGGTTCGAATTGATAATAATTGATAAATGCAATTTTGTAGGGATTGCGAGACCGATTCTATGGATTCACTCAAGAGCCGAACCAAACCGGCAGTCTAATTTCCTAGTGGATCCATGGAACCAACGGGCAATTCTCGGTTCTAATTTTGTGGAACCGGTCCTTAGTGGATAGTTCTTGATTCCAAGGTGGGAACCGCCCATTTGGACCATGTTCATCTTTAGTTATGGACTCTTAAATTTTATTTATATATTTAGGATCAAAATTCTGCCATCTAAAATTTGCAATTAATTACCCTACAACTTTCTTTTCTGAATAATCTCATTGGGTTTATTTATTTAAACATTGCATGCATGCAAAAAGTAATTATTTTCTACGACAAGTAACTATCTGGGTGCTCGCCCTAAAAAAAGTAAAATGAGCAGTTCAAGTTCCACTATCACACGATGAAAGTAAGAGTGTTGTTACACAAGCAAAGTCCATTTTCTATACATTTGATTTGCATATTTTGGCAATGGTTTCTCATATGGTTAAAGTCATTTCTCACTTTCATCCAAAACCATAGAAAGCCCTCTTCGTCTTTTCCATGGCATCTCTTCCTTTGCATTCCGACCCGAAAACAGCAATCGTGGGCTACCCTGCTTCACACCCTCTGCCGAAGGTACATCGCCGAGTGTCACGCATCCGACTTTGCTCACTATGCCCCCTCGCCTGAGTCTCACGCCCCCCTTCCATCGTACAACTACAATGCAAAATGTCCGACAAATTGATGCTGGGCACATTCGACACATGGATTCTTTGATGGACGTTGATTGTCATGTTAATCTATTTCACAGTGTTACCACTTTTCTCCATTTTCCTTTACCTCTTCATTTGGCCTAATTACCCGATATTGAAAGTCGTAAGGCTAACTATGTTCAATCTCACAATCATTGCATCCATCAACGTCCATCAAATGTATAGAAAACCGGTAACACTGTGAGGATATCCGTCACGTTAAGGACATGCCGGTAATTAGTGAGGTTTATACAACGTGAAGGTCTTTTTTTTCACTCTCTTCATGTGTACGACACAAGGGTCTTTTTACGATGGAGTTAGTGATCGAATAGGCCTTTGGTTTTTTCTGACAAACTCTATGGAAATGGAATAAAAATACCAAATTGTTACTTTTTGCGAGATGAATTACGGATTGACTTTTAAATGTCTTTGCAATTTGCACAATTAAGATAACAATTGTTCGTCCACACTCAACAATACCATATCCAATGTGGGAAAGGGCATTGGACTTCCAAATTCACCTCTCTTTCTCCTCTTCATCACCGCTGGACGTGGATGGTGAGCTAGGGTCGGTGGACCAAACAGCCAGCTAACCTTGATAGGTTTGTACTTGGCTAAGCCAACGAGGCGAGGGATGTTGAGCTTTGGCCTTGGACCCCCTCATCTTAAAAGCAGCCCGACTATAGGCCAAGGCTGCATCCTCAGGAGTCCAGTAAGTCCCAAGCCAAATCCTAACCCCGTTCTTCTTGCGGTCCCTTATCTCCATCGCGTAACTTCCCCATGATCGTCTCATCACTCCCTTGTAACGGGTTCTCTCAACTAGTGCTTGTACCTCATGCTCCACCGTCTATGGTTTCTTCTCTGTTGCCAGACCAATGCTGTTATAATCAATGATCATCACTTTGAAATCAAGTTCTTGGTTTGAAGCCCGACCAATGCTATTGTAGTCAACGGTCGTCGTTTCCAAAACAAGTTCTTGATTTGAAGCCAAAGGTATTGTCCACCCGGAATTAAGCACTTTGCACAAAGCTCCGTACACCATCATGTCCTTTGAGTCATCAACTTTTAGGGTAGTTCATTCCAACACTCCATTAATAATAGATTGTCGAAGCTCAAATTGCTTGTGTATGCGTATGTAGGAGTTGCGGCAAAAGATGTTGCATTGACACTATCATCATCATCTTCAAGAAGATACTCACAAATGGATTTCCAAACATCGGATTGATTAGTCCTTCTTGAAGCATTCTCGTTTTGGCTAGAATTTGTAGCTTTGTGGTCACTGATTTTGGAAGATTGAAGGGAGATGTTTTGGTTTCAGAAAAGTGAAGAGTTGAAAAGACCAGCAAAGTGGGAGCTATAGGAGGTTGAGCTTGACTGCTTGGCTGCTGGTGATTTCAACATAAATGATTTAATTCTTAGCTCCTATTTATGTTAGATCAAGTTTCTGAGAAAGGGCATGTTTGCAATGCTCAATAAGACTTTTTTATTCACGAAAGACATGAATCAATATATTTTATTATCTATTTTAAATTAAAAAACCAAGGCATGGGGCACGCACCTTTTTATTTTATTGGGGAAGGACAATAATGCGCGCATGCTTTTGTATATAAAGTAACATTTTTAGATCTGATGTATCGTGCCATACAGGTCCAATCACATGCGCATTTGATAAAAATAAAACTGTAGAGCTGTATTATTCTGTCTTCAAATGTATATATATATATATTTAAGTGCTAGTAAGGGTTAGTGGCTGTCCAAAGGTTATTGAAAAATATAAGGATAAGTGTACCAAAAATTTTAAAAATATCCAAAAATATGGTTGAGTTCAAAATGTGCAAATTCAGTTTTAAAACTTACAATTTTTTTTTGGCAACGCGGAATCGCCGTATAGCCGGCAACCGGCGACGTAAACCCGTGAGAATATTAGTGTAGGGTTCCACCACTCATGGTACCCCACTTAAGTTGCACAACATGACAAGTAGGGGAATTGAACCCTAGCCTTTTGTGTGGCTAGTGTGTGCCCTAACCAACTCCCCTACCATAGGGTGAGTAAACTTACAGTTTTTTTTTTTTCTTTTTCAGTTTTAAAAACTTACAGTTGATATGAGTAAATCTCTATTTTTTTGGAAAAAAAATCTCTCTATTAACTCCATTCAATTTAATCAAGGGAAAATATCAATAAGGATTTTTACTACTTTTTCTCTCGAACGTTTGTTAATTTTAACTTGAATGAGAATTAATGTCTAAAATGACATTGTTTTGGCTTAAACCATAGCCGGGTTTGGAACTTCTCCAATAAAAAAAGGTAATTGTCGATTAATCTATAGCAAAGAAGGTTTTCCTTCTCTTTTCCTATGTACAAACCCTAATGGAATGGGATAAAAACACTAAATTGTAGTTTCCACAATCAAAACAAAAATTGTTCATCCACACTCAATAAGTCCACATCTAGAATGTGAAAGGGGATTGGACTTCGAAAATCTGCCTTAGCATCTACATTAACCTCTCTCTTTCTCCTCTTTGTCCCTGTCAGAAAGCTTTCATTGCTAGACGTGGACGGCGAGCTAGGCTTGGCGGACCGACGTTTCGGGCTGACCCTGATGGGCTCGTAGTCAGTGGAGCCGATGAGGTGAGGGAAGTTGAGCTTGGCCTTCCACCCCCTCATCTTAAAAGCTGCACGGTCATAGGCCAATGCTGCGTCCTCGGGCGTCTCATAAGTGCCGAGCCAAATCCTTGCTCCGTTTTTCTTGGGGTCCCTCATTTCTGCTGCGTATTTTCCCCACGGCCGCCTCCTCACTCCTCTATAATGCGTCTTCTTGACCGGCACTTGTACCTCACGCTCCACCGTCTCTTGTTTCTCCTCTGTCGCCAGACCAACGCTGTTATAATCAATGGTCGTAACTTCGAAATCCAGTTCTTGGCTCAAAGCCAGAGGCACTGTCCACCCGGAATTGAGCGCATCGCGTAAAGCGTTGTACACCACCATATCCTCCGAGTCATCGACTTTTAGGGGCAGCTCGCTCCAACTCTCCATCAGTAAAAGATTGCTGAAGCTTGAACACCTCCTGCACAAATTTGCCGGAGTTTGTGTAGAAAATGCTGCGTTGACAGCATGTTCATCATCATCTTCTTCAAGAAGATGCTGACAGATGGATTTCAAAGCATTGCATGGATCGGTCTCAAAGGGACTGAAGATTTCCTGAAGCATTTTCGCTTTGGGCCAGAATTTGCAGCTTTGAAATCACTGAATGTGGAAGATTGAAGGGATGATTTGGTTTCTGAAGGAGTGAAATTGAAAAGACCATGAGAGAGAGAGAGCTTTATATAGGTCAGAGCTATATTTTGGATGGAGCTTCTGAGAAAGTGCCATGTAGCCATCATTGACATATGACTGATTGACTGATGAGATTCTCAACACATGTTTCAAATTCTCAATTAGACTTCTTTATTCTTTTTTTTTTGGCAAATTAGACTTCTTTATTCAGGAGAGACACAAACTGATATACTTTATTCCTATCCTTTCTGAATTGAAAAGCCAAAGCAAGGGGCACGTTCCTCCTTTTTTTAGGGGGGCAAGGATCGTGGCTCTTAAAGATCTGAAGGGTTCCTTCATGGATCCAATGACTGACGCTTGAGAAGAAAGAAAACTTTGGTGGCACGGAAACGTACAGGATGTGGCAGAAAAACGAAAGAAGAAAACGAGAAGCGCTGATCATGGAAAAATTAGAGACGAAGTATAGGAGATGACTCGAGTGCTTTGAGCATTGTAGTAGTGACATGATATTTTAAGAAATGTCATTTTTCTTTGTTTATCGAAAAATGTTTCTTCATTATTTTTTCTTTTTGATATCTTTTGAAAGTAAAAAGATGGACCAGAAATTTTTTTTCCTTTCTGAATCTACAAAAAAATATAACAAGACGTAAATTACCATAAAGGATTTATGTCTCTTAAGGATTGAAATTTTCTATATTTAAAATCCCAACTTGACCTCCCCACCAACGTGATTATCATCATTATCTGAAGCACAAATATAGGGCCCCAGAACGTAGCTTAGGACTTTGCTGGGCGGACCTAGCACTCTAGTGCTCGAACCAAGACTTCGAGGTCACAATCGAGATCCGTGGAGTCTAACTTGGGATCTTTGGGGTAAGACTCGCACTCCAAACCTTATGCTTAGGATTCGGACCTCGCCTGACCAAGCTCGATTGACTGTTGTACTGACAAAAGGAGGTCCCAAATACGTCGGTGGCAACAATCGGCGGTGAAACACTTTATAAATCAAGTTGAGCATTTCACGATTATCAGCCATTTGATCCGCAATGGCTAAGATGCGATCACAGGTCGTGAATGGTGAACGAATTAGCAACTATAACCTGTGAGACTTCGTCAACAGTAATTGGTGCCCAAACAAAGGCTTTGGACACAAATCCAAGCTCTTCGGATATTCATGACAAAGAAGACAGAGAAGAACAGATGCTTCACCGGAGCAGCAGTCCAATGATGGCTGAGTCACCTTAGGCACGGAGTTGAATCATAAACAAGAAAGAACTCTTTTGGATGTCAATCCTCTGAAGAAATTTTTTGGTGATGTCACTCAAAAAATACTTTTTGAAATGTCTCAATGGATCTCTCTCCGTCGGTGTGAGAGATGACCGATGATAAGGTTGTGGCTGTTGGAGGTGGTGGCTGGAGGTGATCAGCAAAGGAGAGGGAACCAGAAAGAGGATTTTTACTCAATGCTTATGTTTTTTGTGCATAGAAAATCATATCCTCAAGCACGCAGATGTCGACTGCGCGAGTTGGACCAAAATTGAATTGGCCTTTTGTTATTTGTTATTCGTTATATATCTTTATTTATTTATTTATTATTCATTATTCTTTTTTGAGTTCTTTTTAGCACTATTTACTTCTTCTTCTTCTTCTTCTTTTTTTTTTTAATTTTTTACAATAATTTATTGCTTAATTTGTCGAGTAAAATTTAAGAGTCAACAAAGCCATAACTGCTCCTTTGCTCGTCATGTGCACGTAGCCTAAATTCAACCAAGTATGATTGGTTTAGTGACTTGTCATCTATCACTTTTTAGATATAAATTTAAATCTGAAAATAATTAAAGAAAATCGTCTTTAAATGTATTTGATCAATAATATTGATAAAGATCAGGATAAAATATATTAAATTAAATTTCTATAATCCTTCCAAAACACTTATATCTTTGAATTCATCTCGTTGATTTTAAATTTGTAAAAACCATATAAAAATAAGGAAAAAAAAAACAGAAAACACCTCAGACTATGCCCAATGTAGCACATCTACCCCAAATTTATTTTGTAACATCAAAAACTCCAAACTTGTGCCCTTAGGACATATTTGATTTTTCAACCAAAAAGACGTTGTGAAGCCGCATGAGTGCAATGTCAAACGTGGATTTTAGTGGTGTTCATTGGCAAGATCTTGACGAGAGGTAAATGTATCCCATAGGTATAAGTTTAGGATTTATTGTATCACACACAAAAAAATTACGGTATAAATGTTATAATGAGTATAATTTGGGGTTTTATTCTCCAAAATAAAGGAACTTCAAATATATTGGTTTATCCATGTAGTTTGTGATGAAGTCAAAACAAGAAATATATATTAATACATGAATGATACTCCGATTTTGAAATATAACTTCTGGTTAATAATGTGATTAATGCATTATTTTTCAATTCAATTCAAAATTAGATCAAGATAATTTCAAGGGTAACTTAATTTATTCCTTGAATAAGCTTCACTTAATATTCACTAAATTTTAGACACTACAATAAAAGAACGAAAACTTTAATTCGAAACACACATGCTTATCCTTCACTTAGTTTTGTTTCCTAATTTTGAATTAGCTTTTGTACTTTTCGACCACAAAAAAAAAAAAAAAAAATTGCTTTTGTACTTTAAAGAAAATTTATTTAGCAAACAACCAAAGTGAAACTAAGGTTTCTAAAAAAAAAACCACGTATTTTTGAATTGGGGATATTTTTAAGATAAAAATAATGTTAAGTTGATGAGTTTTGGTTCATTAGTTTATTTTTCGACGATTAGTCAATTACACAAATTGAACCAACACTTATTAAGTCAACTATGAAATGTATTTGATACTTACTTAAGTACAAGGTCATGGATAATAAAAATCCTGAATCAGCCTAAAAGTTTTGAGTTCAAAGATTAAAGACTCCTCCCTCATCTCAAGTGTTTCCTAGTCCTGTAACTTATACCAAAATTGCACAATGTTTAGCCTCAACACTATTACAAAATAAATTATCATTGGCACCTAAATTTTTGTCGATCAGTTAAGCATTCATTTTTTTTTTTTTAAAGTAAGAAGAAGAAGAAGAAGAAGAAGAAGAAGAAGAAATAGAGTTGTTAAGTCAGTCCGATTTGTCTTCAGCCGGCGACGGTTAGCGCTGCAATATCCGAGATTCTCTCTTCTTTGGCCCATTCAAACCCACGAAATCTCAACAGAGAAATCCATCTTATCAAAGTTCAAATGACCAGAGTCCTTGAAGCCCCCTCAAAACGGAAGAGCTCATCGCTGGCTAACTCTCGCTTTCTCTCGCTCTCGCTGGCGCCCGAAGAAGATGAAGATGCGAGCAAAAGAGCAGGTGAGATCCAAACACACCTCATTTCGGTTCAATCTTTGATCTAAAACAATATGAAAAAATAACGTCATGGTAATGTTCGCAGGAAATCTGACTGATATTGAAGCTTTTGTTCGTGGTTTGACCTGAAATCCACGTTGATGCGATGGTGTCAGATCCAAACATTACTATAACGTTCCATCCAGAACCCTCGCTCGGTATTGATTACGTCTGAGGAGATGTCGCAGAGAAATATAAGTGAGATGACGCCTATTTTTGGTTCAATCCGAAGACAGCCCGATGTTGTTTGTATGTCATCGGTTGCTTCACGAGTCATCAAATACGATTTTCTGAGATTTGATTTGTTAACTGCAACTGACCTATTCTTTTTCTTTTATTTCCGGATGGTTTGCCTGCTGCCGTGGTTCTGCGGTGGGCGTCCCGAGGAAACGATTCGATCATTACGGTCCGATTTCTGTGCTCCGATCTCGTTTGCGAGGGTATGTCTCCATATACATTAGCTGTACATTTCGAGTTCTATGAATGAGATATCATCGAGTTAATAGAAAATCGAGATGGGTGGATGATGGTGACCAACGAGTGCGGCGATTATCTAGCAACACATGGGGGTGGTTGATAATCATGTTTCAGAGATTGGTGGTGGCCAATGATAAATTGTGTAATTCCCAGTCCGCTATGAATTGTTGTTGAAATTTTAATTGTTTGAGATTGAAAAATGAGTCATTAAGGTTTCTCGGTAATGATATGCAAACGATGAATAATAATAATAATAATAACAACTGCATGATAAAACCATAAATAAAAAAAGGGCAGAATAAGAGGATTGGTTTTATATTGGAAAACTGAATTAGAGTGCGTTCTTGGAGCAGTCGTCCTTCAAGATAGGCTCAATTAAGGTTCAATAATGAATTTTGGGCTTGAACAGTGTCGGAAAGTTCGGGCTTAACTTCATTAAAATATATTTGGGCTGAATTTGAATTTTGGGGAAATGGGTTAAATAGATTGAGGGGGCTTGATATAAGAGCCCAAATTTGTATCCGTGGCCCATATGCAGAAATAAATAATAAATAAATTATAAAATAATTTATAAAATAAAGAAAATTAGAAAACAGTTAGAAAAAAATAGGCATCGATGAGGTAGTTAGATTTTAGTATTAAAATTAGCTTAATTTCATTTAGTTAGTGTACAAATGGTTTAGGGTTTTAGTGGACACATTTGATCTAGTTTAGTTTTAGAAGGTCGATTTTTTAGAAAAGAAATTGAACTCAATTTGAACTAAGCTCATGAGGGTTACCATCTTGATAATAATGATAACAATAGGGCTATGTGAAATTCTTTGCTCAATTCTTATCAAGTCTTTTTACTGCACTTAATTTGTTAGTTATCCCTTTCACTACTATCTTTAAGTGAATTATTGTGATTCATCTGTTTTAGTTGAATGGTTAGATTACAATTTAGGACCATAATAAATTTAAAAACATTGCATAGTACACCTATTGGACATAAATTATAAGATTCACGATTGAATAAAAAAAACTGCATGTGATACTTAGTTAACAAATAATCAAGTTATGATACTGAAATGGCAACCCCAACAAATCTTTGAACTGTGGACAATTCAATCAGCAAAAGTTCAAAAATCCATAGAGACACATCATAAGCTAATCATCAAACAATTTCTAAGTAACTAATCCTCCATGTACCAATCTCCAAATTCAAGAAGAATCCTAACAAACTGCCAACAACCCTCCATCAATCATGTTGCACGGTAAACAGAGAGACAAAGACAGAGACAGAGGGAGTACATGTCGAGTTCACGTAGGGCGTATGCGCGGCGAACGACGCAAGCGGTGGAATCGTCGTCCATCTTCAGCCCCACGAAGCTGAGCCTCTCCCTCCGCCCCAGCGACAGCTTCACCCCACGCTTCCATTTCCTGCACACCCCGCTCGCCTGCGAGGAAATTTCGGTTTTTGATCACAACCAACGTCTCAGAATCATCAACACCACATGGAACCGCAGACAAAACAACTTCTTTCCTTGGAACTAGAAAGCAAGAATGGGAACTCCCCGCGGTCAAGAGCACATACCGCGCCAAATCGGCGAAGGACGAGATCATGAAGAAGACATGCGCCAGCACATCGACGGGCAGGCGGTCAAGAGCACGTACCACGCCAAACCGGTGGAACGGCGGCGGTGGTGCGAGCGCGAGGGGTTCGACAAGAGCGACAGAGGCGGCGTCGGCTTTGCGATTTCGGGAGGGAAGGTCGGAGCAAGGCTGGCGAGCAGCCAGGAATCGGGTTGACAAAGGCGGTGTCGCAATTTTGGGGGGCGACGGTGGGCCAGCAGAACCAGGATCGGCGGACGCCGGACGAGCGGAGGTCACGAGCTGCCGTCTGTGGGTGTTGCGGGAGGAGAGGAAGCCAGTAAACATAAAAAGTAGATATTAGGGTTTTGGTCTTTTGGGGGGGCTTACAAACCGGTCCTCCAACCGGTTCCCAAACCGGTCCGGTCGATCCGGTTCCCGGGTGGGTAAACCCTCGGAACCGGTTCCCGGACCGGTTTAAATAGGGTCTCAGATTTGGGAACCGATTCCCGGACCGGTTTCAACCGGAACCGGTTCCCGACCCTGTTTTCCTGGTAGGCCGGACCGGGAACCGAGTAAATCCGGTCCGGTTGCACACCCCTACTTCCAACCTGTGGCCATGATGCAAAATGTCCGACAAATGATGCCATTCGCATCCAACGCATGGATTCTTTGTTGCCCATTGATTGTCGTATTAATCTAGTTCATGGTGTTACTCGTTTTTGCAATCTTCCTCTACCTCCCTAATGGACCTAATTACTCGATTCTGAAAGTCTTGGGGCTGACTATGTTCAATATTACAGTCATTTCATCCATCAGGACTAATTGAAATGCCACCCTCTTGGTGGCGAAATCAAAGAATTACGAAAACCTGTACTTCCGTGTAGTCGAGTGTTTCATCTTATATCATCGGGGCATTAGAGCCAATCGTGCTACGGTTGGCCAACAGGCCTTGATAAAGGCGAAGATGACAATAGAGAGGCCTAAGGAGGCAGTGGTGTCGGAGGTGGATTATGAGTGGGGATAGTGGTTGTCAAGGTGGGTCTGAGGAGGCGAGGCACATACGTGTTTGGGCTGTGAAAGAAGGGCTATGATGGCATTGAAGCTCATTGTGACGACATGAAAGTTGTTTTTGCAAAGTTACGGGGGAGTGAAGCTTTAGTTTCCAGCGATAATTTAGTCGTTGGCTATAATCTTTTGTCATGCTCTTATAACAATTTTGACTAAATCCATCCATAGACCCAGCTTAGGAGCTGCTATTGATAGTAACATTCACGAGCCCGCCTTGAATTCTTATTGGCCATAATGTTCTTTTATTTTTCATATAATTTAGTGATCTATGATTTTTGGAATGATATAAGAAATTTGCAAGTACTAAATATATATCAAAATGGGGCTGGGTTGTAACTTGCAAGCTATCTCATCTGTTGAGATTCACAAGTACTAAATTTTATTTTAAAAAATTAATTAAGTTAAATATCGGGCAAAATACTAGCGATTTAAATAATATTTCAAATCTTAATTCATTGATATACATTAGACAAACGTTCTATTTAGTAAGAGTGATGCACTTCATGCGACGCATACTCATCTTTCATAAATAACAATTTCATATAACATTGGACTTTGTCTTAGAATATTCACTACATTTTATAAATGCCTCACAATCATTTAACAATAAAGTAGAAGTGAAAAAAAAATCATAAACACTAAATTATAGATGGAAAAGAAAAGAATACCTCAAGTTGTCATAGTTTGCTTTAATGAGGCCGTAGTACTTCTTCCACCATGACCCAAGCACGTACATATTGCATCCTCATACCCAATTCTATAGCCAATATCCTCACAAACCTCCACTCTTAATCCATGTCCTAAAACACTACCTCCTCAGGCCTCTCCATCATATTCGCCTTTATCATAATCCTACCAGCAACCCATAGCACGAATGGCTCCATTGATGCCAATGCCAAGTGTTGCTCTCGTAGGTCTCTAGTTTTTCCACCAAGAGGGCAGCTTTCCAATCGGTCTTGGTGGATGTATTGACTATGAGATTGGACACAATCAGCCTGACGACTTTCAATATGGGGTGTTCAAACCTAATAAGTAGGCAAAAGAAGATGGCGAAAATTAGTAATATCGTGAAACATATCAACACACAACCGTCAACGCAATATAAAGAAGTCATGCATCGGATGTGTGTAGTATCTACCCGTTGGACATTCTACATTGTGATTGCGAATTGCAAAGGGGGGCATGTTAGATATAGGTGTGATGCCAACATCCACATGTTGGTCTTAACGACAACTTTCAAATGAAGCTGAAAAGTTGGCAAACCAAAAGAATAATCATAAAAGCAAGGCAACTCATATCATAACTACAGCTCTAGTTTTTTCATATGTCACATTCATTTTACCATGCGGGGTTAATACCAATATTAGTACCGTGTAAGTCACCGCCGTGAAAATTATAGCAACCCAATTAATATGCAAGTTTTGTACACATCACGACACGCTGCTAATGAGAAGCAGAATTGTCGTAAATGACAATAGGAAACAAATAGTATTGCATGACAAAAAAAAATGTATGCTCATCATGATGCTTGTTAGCCATTATGGCAATATGCGTTGTGTAATGCTTTTCGGCCACGAGGTCCGCTTCCCAAATTCTTCCTGGATGACACACTGCTCCTTGAAAGGCTATGGTGGCAAGTAAAATTGCGATGACCATCAAAGACTACATACCTTTTTATGGACAATTGTTTTCTTGCCTCTCATTTGGTTGTTTGACACAAAAATGGTATTCCCTCCAGAGGTGGCCATGTTCTCTACAAATAAAAGTTACTTTTTTTGTGAAATGATAAAGAAAGGTTATTCCTCTTTAAAAGTTCACAAAATGGTAATTTTTATTTATGGAGGATATGGCCACCTCCGAGAGGGAATATTTTCCGCATGTAGCACAACCAAATAAGAGGCAAGAAACATAGATTGGCAAAAAGGTATGTAGTCTGTGATCGTTGTCGCAATCTTACTTGCCACCATGGCTTTTCAAGCAGCGATGAGTCC
Source organism: Eucalyptus fibrosa (assembly GCA_017140475.1). NCBI lineage: Eukaryota > Viridiplantae > Streptophyta > Magnoliopsida > Myrtales > Myrtaceae > Eucalyptus > Eucalyptus fibrosa. Next base: position 11,522,145 of record CM029511.1, read on the forward strand.
TCTTGGAGGCGTATGGCAGGGGGATTCCGTAGCCGAAAAACATTACAACGCGGGCATCGCCATAATGGTTTACAAGTATCATGATGCGCATACATCTTTTGTGTCATACAATACCATTTGTATCCTATCGTTATTTACTGCAATTTTACTTCTCATTAGCGGCATGTCATTAACGCAGCTGATATGTACAAAACTTGCAATATTAATCATCTAGGTAGCCATAATTTTCTCCGCGCTGACTTACACGGTACCAAATATTGGTATTAACCCCGCATGGTAAAATGAATGCAACATATGAAAAGGCTAGAATTGCATTTCTCATATGGTTCATCTTTGTGATTATTTTTTTTTTTTTGGTGTGCTAACTTTTTAAATTCATTCAAAAATTGTGTTCCTAAGACCAAGATTTACACGTTGGCATTACACCTATCTTAGGCATTACGAGGATAAATCCAGGTATTGCTGATTATTTTTATGTACCGAATTTTTTTTTTTTTTGGTAAAGGTTTATGTACCGAAATCTTTATCCAAAAAGTCATAAATCAATTGCCCTTTTATTAATTTAGTTCAAAACCTTTCAATTTTGCCAGCCACAAGTGAGGGCCAGTTGAACTTTGCCAACCCTAGGTGAGTCGCACCCCTCTCCAAATATGGCCAGTCAATAGTCCAAAAATGCAAAAAAAAAATATTAATATCACGAAAAAACCCAAAACTAATACATTTTTGACAAATTTTACCCAAAATTAATTTTTTAACCAGAAAAAATCCTAAACTAATACATCATTGATAAATTTAAACTAAATGACTATAAAAAAAACTATAAACTAGTACAGTTATAACAAATTTACTCCAAACTAACTTTTTGACTACCAAAATCAAAATTGGTATATTAGTGACAAATATACCATCCTTTAAATTAGTTTAATATAAAAAAAATACAAAACCAACACAACTACAACAAAAGAAGAGTAAAATCTCAAATTGGTATACTAGTCAAATCTTACATGTCATCAAACTCAACAATTTGACAATAAAATTTAATTAAAACTAATAGAGGATAAATTTATCATAAATACACCAAATTTATCAATGATGTAACAAGGGTTTTTTTTTTTTGTCAAAATTAGTTTATCTTAAATTTATGACAAATGTATTAGTTTAGAGCTTTTTGACACAGGCGAGGGCGGAGCTAGTGACCCTTGCCGACCCTAGGTGGGTCGCACCTCTTGCTAGGCAAAAGTTGCTATTTCGCTCACCCTCTCTCCAAAATCCAAAAAAAAAATAAATGGTTAATATTATGAAAAACCCCAAAGCAATATATCTCGTATCAAACTTACCCAAATTCATTTTTTAACCATAAAAAAACTCTAAATTGGTATACTATTGATAGATTTACCTTATATAACCATAAAAACTCCCAACTGATACACTTATAACAAATTTACCGCAAACTAAATTTTTTACTGTCAAAATCAAATTCGTACATATGTGACAAATTTATCATATTTTAAATTGGATTAATACTACAAAAAAATCATAAAATTAGTAAAGCTATGATAAAAAGAGAATAAATTCCCAAATTTGTACACTAGGCAACTCTCACGTATCAATAAACTCAACAATTTGATGGTAAAATTAACAAAAATTAGTAGAAGATAAATTTGTCACAAGTGTATCTATTTATGATAAATTTATCAAATTTGTTATCAAAAAAATTAATTTATAGCAAATTTGTTGTAAGCATACTAGTTTTGGGCTTTCGACACAAGCGAGAGATGGCTAACCCTCGTTGGCCCTAAGCAATAGGGGTGTGCAACCAAACCGGGTTTACCCGGTTCCCAGTCCGGCCCACCCGGAAAATAGGATCGGGAACCGGTTCTGGTTGAAACCGGTCCGGGAACCGGTTCCCAAATCTGAGACCCTGTTTAAACCGGTCCGGGAACCGGTTCCGAGGGTTTACCCACCCGGGAACCGGATCGACCGGACCGGTTTGGGAACCGATTGGAGGACCGGTTTGTAAGCCCCCCCAAAAGACCAAAACCCTAATATCTACTTTCTATCTTTACCGGCTTCCTCTCCTCCCGCGACACCCGCAGACGGCAGCTCGTGACCTCCGCCCGTCCGGCGTCCGCCGATCCTGGTTCCGCTTGCCCACCGTCGCCCCCCAAAATTGCGACACCGCCTCTGTCAACCCGGTTCCTGGCTGCTCGCCAGCCTTGCTCCGAGCTCCCCTCCCGAAATCGCGAAGCCGACGCCGCCTCTGCCGCTCTCGTCGCACCCCTCGCGCTCGCACCACCGCCGCCGTTCCGCCGGTTTGGCACGGTACGTGCTCTTGACCGCCTGCCCGTCGATGTGCTGGCACATGTCTTCTTCATGATCCCATCCTTCGCCGATTTGGCGCGGTATGTGCTCTTGACCGCGGGGAGTTCCCATTCTTGCTTTCTGGTTCCAGGGAAAGAAGTTGTTTTGTCTGCGGTTCCGTGTGGTGTTGATGATTCTGAGACGTGGGTTGTGATCAAAAACCAAAATTTCCTCGCAGGGCGAGCGGGGTGTGCAGGAAATGGAAGCGTGGGGTGAAGTTGTCGCTGGGACGGAGGGAGAGGCTCAACTTCACGGGGCTAAAGATGGACGGCGATTCCACCGCCCGCGTCGTTCGCCACGCATACGCCCTCCGTGAACTCGACATGTATTCCCTCTGTCTCTGTCTCTGTCTCTCTGTTTACCGTGCAACATGATTAATGGAGGGTTGTTGGCAGTTTGTTAGGATTCTTCTTGAATTTGGAGATTGGTACATGGAGGATTAGTTGCTTAGGAATTGTTTGATGATTAGCTTATGATGTGTCTCTATGGATTTTTGAACTTTTGCTGATTTGAATTGTCCACAGTTCAAAGATTTGTTGGGGTTGCCATATTACTGATGAAGGGCTGTACAGAATTTCACTGACGAAATGCGCGGCAAAGATTACGTCCATCTCTCTGTTGGGGATGACAGGGGTCACCGACCAAGGTGTTGTTAAGCTGGTATGTTTGTCGTTTCGAAGTGATGGTTCGCTTCTGCAAATGTTATGTGTGTAGGCTTTAGTCTTGTTCTGTGGTTGGAGCGATTTCTGGGTGTTGATGGTCGTTTCTTCATTCAGAGTATTGATGCTAGTGTTCCTCAGTGATAGTGTTGACGTTGCTTAGTAGTCATATTGTGTAATTTGATAAAAATCAGTGCAAGAACTTGAAATTGTCAATACCTTGCTCTGTTGATGATTATCTGTTTTATTCGCATGCCACTTGTCTATGGGATAATTGAGCCTGAAGTTCTCTCACAATCCAATCCTAACTTTTTGGAAAAAAAGTTCGACCATCAAGTCCTTTTGATGCACGAGGCTTAGAACTTCTCGTGTGCTTTCCCCATCATCTGAGCCATTTCTGCAGATTGCAAGAGCTACTGCTTTGCAACATCTGAATATTGGCAGCACATTCATCACCGATGAATCATTATATGCAATTGCCAATAGCTGTCCACATCTGAAGGTGAGTTGCTCTGGGTGTTTACATATAAGTGTTGTACAGTAATTTTTTTTGCAAAATAGGTTCCAATATAAACAGGGTCAACCCTATTCCCGGACCGGAAAAACAGGGTGGGCCAGGAACAGGGTCCAACGCAAACAGGGTAGGGAACATGGTCCAAAAAAGGAGAACTGGTTATAACAGGGTAGGGAACAGGGTCCAGGTCTAGACCCTACCCACCCTGGACCCGCTCACCCCTACTAGGCAAGCCTGTCCCTTGCTAAGCAAGAAATCGCACACCCTCTCTCCAAAAATTCCAAAAAGAAAAAAGTTTAATATTATGAAAATCCCAAAATTGATATAACTATGGTAAATGTACCTCAAACTAATTTTAACTACAGAAAATCCAAATTGGTACACCATTGATAAATTGACCACAAATAACTATAAAAAAAAAAAAAACCCTCAGAATGATACAATTGTAACATATTTACCCCTAAAACTAATTTTTTGACCACCAAAACCAAAACCGATACATTTGTGGCAAATATATCCTCACTTAAATTAGATTTTTGCCACCAGAAAACACATAACTAGTATAACTATGACAAAAAAGAGTAAAATCCACAATTGGATCACCAATCAATTCTCATGTGTCATCAAATTCATCAATTTGATAGTAAAATTTAACGAAAACTAAAAGATGGTAAATTTATCATAAGTGTATTAGTTTGGGATAACTTCATCAAAGATGCAATAATTTGGATTTTTTCTGGTCAAAAAATTAATTTTTGATAAATTTTTTGATAAATTTTTTATAGACATACTAGTTTGGCACATTTCAACACAAGTAATAGCCAGCTAACCCTCGCCAGACTTGGGTGAGTCGCACACCTTGCCAAGCAAGAGTTGCGACTTTGCTCGCCACTCTCCTTTAAAATAGATTAATACCATTAAAAAATCAAAAAATTAGTACAACTATGACAAAATGAGAGTAAAATCCAAAATTGGTACACTAGTCAACTCTCACGTGTTATCAAATTTAGTAATTATTCAAACAATATGGTCTAGAGTGTTGACAAAAGACGAAGACCTCCCAAAAGTCCCAATGTTAAAAAACACCATATGGTCATTCAATAGAACTAAAGGGCATGAAAAAAGCAATGCGCCTGGTACAAGCAAGGCCAATGCCCATAGAAATGTCAAATAAATGACTATCAGTTGCAAAAATTGTATCCTAATAGAGCAATACTCAAAGAGTCAAGATTTATAGTGCATTCCTAATGACAATCCCTAATAAAGAGAAAATTGGTGGCAATGCCAAGATGATCATCAACTTTTACCATTTACACATATTTTGAGCCTAATGATCTTTTCGTTTCTCAACCCAAGAACCCAGCCTATGTTACATCCCTTACAAAGCCTCTTCTAATTAAGGCACTCGAATTAACATAGGGATTCACATGTTTTAAGCATCCCTTGAAGAAGTGCGGGAAAGATGATTTCTTTCTCATTTTGCAAGGTTCTTGACTTGTAAACCCATAAATGACTACGGAGTTGTTCTTTCAATAGCCTTGACTCAAAAAGTCCATTTGTTAAGCTATTGACCAAGTCCACATTACAGTCCTTGTTAAAGATCCCTTAGATTGGTAAGGTTGTACCGCTTGCGAGAATACTTGGACCCTTGTCGATATAATGAGATGGAATGATTCTTCTAAAATAGCCCTTTTGAATGAGAGTGAGTGAAAATTCTTTCTAACTAAAAGTCTCTCATTTAGTATTCTTAGGAAATCCATATCATGAGTGAAAATTGTCTTGAACGATAATTCTCTCTAGTGGAAATTTGGGTGATGCAAAGGTCATTATGTATGAACTCCAATTGAATTGATAAATTTCAGTAGATTTTGAAGTGTGCATTCCAGAATAGCCTTAATTGTTTATTTTTTTGGTAAATGCATTTTTGCTTTAAATCATGTTTGATAGGTAATGTTTTCTTAAAGACCCAAGAGCTCCTAACATTTAGGTTCATTTCAGAATGCCTCATGATATTAGGAGATGAGAATCCATCATGAACATTCAAGGTGTTTTTTTGATTTTCCAAAATTTATTTCTACCAAGAGGTGAGAGGCGTCCACAAGATATTTAAGTTCTAGAAGACATATCCCCAAGAATCAGAAATATCACCAAGTAAGTATATCTCTATCCATACTCTAAATATTTGGCATTATGCGGGTATTATTGACACTTGACTCGGTCAAGCTGTCCATTTATATTGACCTAGCATGCTTTTGTGGCCCAACGTCCATTTCATCGACTCGGCGTGCTTTCGTAGCTCGGTGTCCTTTATATTGACCTAATGTGCTTTCACAACCCAAAGTCCTTTTCATCGACCCAACATGCTTCCGTAGCCTGTGTCCTTTATATTGATCTGGTGTGCTTTCGTAACTTATAGTCCTTTTTATCGACCCAACGTGTTTCCGTAGCCCGGTGTCCTTTATATGAACTTGACATGCTTTCGTAGCCTAAAGTCCCTTTCATCGACTCGACGTGCTTTCGTAGCGCAGTGTCATTTATATTGACCTCGCGTGCTTTCATAGCCTAGAGTCCCTTTCATCGATCTGGCATGCTTCCGTAGCCCAGTGTCCTTTATATTTGACCCGGCGTGCTTTCGTAGCCTAGAGTCCCTTTCATCAACCCGACATACTTCCATAGCCCAGTGTCTTTTATATTGACCTAACGTGCTTTTGTAGCCCAAAGTTCTTTTCATCAACCTAGTGTGCTTTCGTAGTCTAGAGTTCTTTTCATCGACTCGGCATGCTTCTCTAACCTGATTTCCTTTTCAGAAATTGAGAGTTTGTAGATTTCAACAAAATCTTTTAATCAATTGTTGACATCTTAGTTTGAATTTGAATGTCACAAAATATTTTCATCTAAACATTTCACTTTGGATGTGAATGCTTTTCGATCTTTCTCGTTATATCTTAGTTTGGATCTAGGTATTTCGGGTTCCAAAATTTTGACATCTCATTTAGGCGACCGTAGAAAGGTACGGGATCTTGGAAAAAAGATCTCCTATTTAAGCAATTGTAAAATGGTACAGGTCCTAGACAATATCAGTTTCCCATTCAAGACGTAAAAAGGTACGAGTCCTGGCAAATGTTTTCCTGTTTAGGTGACCGTAGAAATGTATGGGTCTTAGACATTATATTTGTAGCTCTAACAGGCGACCATTGGAAAAGTACGAGTCTTGGAAAAGCCGTTTCTCATTCAGGCGATCGTATAAAGGTACGGATCCTTGAAAAGTGATTTCCCGTTTAGGTGACCATAGAATGGTACGGGTCCTAAACAATAGTTGTTTCCCATTTAGGCGACTATAGAAAAGTACGGGTCCTAGACAATATTTGTTGCTCTAATAGGCGACCATAAAAAGGTAAGGGTCTGGGAAAAGCAATCTCCCCATTCAAGAGACTATAGTTTGGTGTGGGTCTTGAAAAGTGATTTTCCGTTTAGGCAACTGTAGAAAGGTACGAATCATAGACAATGTTTATGGCTCTAACAGGCGACCATAGAAATGTACAGGTTCTAGGAAAGTCATTTCCTATTTAGGCAACTGTAGAAAAGTACGAGTCCTGAAAAGTGAATCCCCGTTTAGGCAACCGTAGAATATTACGAGTCCTAGATAACATCTGTTTCCCATTGAGGCGACCATAGAAAGGTACGAGTTTTGGAAAGTGAATCCTCTTTTAGGTGATCGTAAAATGGTATGGGTCCTAGATAATATTTGTTTCCCATTCAGGCGACCATAGAAAGATACGGGTCCTGAGAAACCAATTTTTTCGTCAAGGCGACCAAAGAAAGATTCAGGTCCTAGACAACCCAAAACTACCATTCGAGGCAACCATAGAGAGGTACAAGTTCTAGGAAAGCAGTCTCCTTACAAAGCCTCGTTACTATTCTAGGCGACCATAGAAAGGTACGGGTTCTAGACATGTAACACCAACTATCTTGAATTACTCAATTCTCTTTGAAGGTAAGTTATTCCAAGTAGCTCCCTTTACCATTTATATTAGCGGGTCCTAAACAATAGCTGTTTCCCATTTAGGTGACTGTAGAAAAGTACGGATCCTAGACAATATTTGTTGCTCTAATAGGCGACCATAAAAAGGTAAGGGTCTAGGAAAAGTAATCTCCCCATTCAAGCGACTGTAGTTTGGTGTGGGTCTTGAAAAGTGATTTTCCGTTTAGACGACTGTAGAAAGGTACGAGTCCTAGACAATGTTTATGGCTCTAACAGGCGACCATAGAAATGTACAGGTTCTAGGAAAGTCATTTCCTCTTTAGGCGATCGTAGAAAAGTACGAATCCTGAAAAGTGAATCCCCGTGTAGGAAACCGTAGAATATTACGAGTCCTAGATAACATCTGTTTCCCATTGAGGCGACCATAGAAAGATACAAGTTCTGGAAAGTGAATCCTCGTTTAGATGACCATAGAAAGATACGAGTCCTGAGAAACCAATTTTTTCATCAAGGTGTCCAAAGAAAGATTCAGGTCCTAGACAACCCAAAACTACCATACTAGGCAACTGTAGAGAGGTACAAGTTCTAGGAAAGCAATCTCATTACAAAGCCTTGTTACTATTCTAGACGACCGTAGAAAGGTACGGGTTCTAGACATGTAAGACCAACTATCTTGAATTACTCCATTCTCTTCGAAGGTAAGTTATTCCAAGTAGCTCCCTTTACCATTTATATTAGCATTCCCATGCATCACATAAATTGTTTTTTTTTTTTTTAAAAAAAATTCACTTTCCAACAAAAATCATTCAATGCATGTGCATAATTAAAACTTAGATCTCAATTTATTTTTGAATGCAACCTCTGTGAGCTCACATTTAAAGAGGGACAATTGTATACACCTAAATTTTGACGATCCAGTCATTGATTTTTTGCATAAAAATTAGGGATTAATTTTAACCCAAAAAAATAAAATAAAAATGCATAGCATATAATTTTAGGCGCATCTTGTTCTGATAAGGAATAACGATTTGATATATTCAGTAAATCTTTTATATATTCAAACGATATATACTGAGAGGTGTATTTCACTGAAAATTGGAAGGTTTCGATGGAATATTTCAGATGGGATATATATTTGGCATTAATCTTTTGGGTAATATGCATTTTTGACATAATAAAAGAAACATTAGATCTTTCAATCGTTGATGGGCGTGAACAAAGGAAAGTTAATGAAATAAAATCGTGAAGATTACGCTTTGGCCGTGCGAGATGCAATCAAAAAGAAGCATAAAGTTTTGCTTCTTCCATATAGTAGCTCAATTTCGTTGCGTATAAAAAGGGGCTCTTCCGTTTGATCTTCGGGGGAAAAGCCAAAAAAATTTTGGGAGAAAAATTTGAGAGGAGAACAAAAAAGAAATTCATAGCAAAAAAAAAAACGTGACGAGAATTGGCAAAAAAAAAAATTCGTGAGGGACAGAGTGAAAAGAGGAAGAATTTCGTGAAAAATAAAAAAAAAAAAAAAAAAAGGAAGAGGAAACCCCCTCCCCTCTTTCTCGTCCAAGAGAAGTCTTGTCTCTTCCTCTCTGACAAGTTGCAAAGAAAGAAAAGCAGCAACAGATAAAAGAAGTCAGCAGAGAGTGACAGAGAAAAGCATCACACGCTATGCATATTTGAGGAGGAATTTGGAGAAGATATAATTTGAGGTTCCTGCTTATCATTGTTTCTTGAGGGGCGACTCCAGCCATTTTCAATTCTGGAACCTCGGGTGCACATCTAAATAGACCAACATCATCATCAACATCACGACCACTGCCCCAACTTTGGGACAATCTCGATCCTCTCCGGTCTCTAAGACTTGGCCAACGGCTCTTATCTTTGCTAGAAAATCTACCATATAAATCACTAGGGGGCCCATCATCTTGCAGAGTAGGTAACTGTCAATATAAAGGAAAAGTGAATTAGCTCTGAAAATGCAATTAGCACCAAAACTGACGCTATGGCAATATCTAAGCATGGAAGCAACTGCATTTAAGTGAACCATAGTAATCTCAACCCTATGAGGTATCTTGAGCCCTCACACAACCTTGGAAATTCTTGTAATAGTGTTCCCAGGTGGTGTTGGCTAACTCAGCAACTCCTTTGCAATCTCCTCAAGAAGATCAAAAACCGCCACTTGAACCTGTCATTGGCACCATAAACTATATGAAAAAAAAATGTACAACCAAGAACGAAACTATAATGGGAAAATTTATGAAGATAGTGCTCTGGTTTGGTAGATACCCTTTCATCTGCAACCAAATATCTCTTCCCCAGTTCATCTGCCGCCAGAGAATAGACATCAGATAGAAATCCAGTGACGGATTGGGCAGAAATGAAACCTCTAGAATAAGATGGATCCCGAGTCAATTGCAGCATAACCCGACCCTACAATGCATTTGTTTAGTAGAACATTATAAGATACAGCAGTAGGCACAATTTTCCATAATCTCTAATTACCAATTAATCAGCAGAAACATACAAAAACCATGTTATGAAAGACCAATTGGTATCAGTGGCTATATAAATGCACTCTCTCAAAATTTGACAGCACATAGGATCAACAAATTATTTTCCCAACATAAATGGTCCATGCTCCAATAAGCAACCACTTCTTTTCCTAAATCTTGAAATGAATCTATTAAAGGGTAGGGTTATAGAAGCACATATTGTAACATCCCGGGCCCCACTATGTAATACTGTTCGCTTTGGGTCACCTGCCCAACCGCCATCCCAGCTACGGTCTTTTCCCTCACGGCTTTAAAACGCATTACACAGGTTAGAGGGACCCAAGCCTTATAAGCTATTGGGAATTTCTATTGTGGATGTTCAACAAAGGAGATGAAGAGCCGAAAGATAGCTACCAGACATTTTTGTTGCAAATGTTCCATGAAGGAGAAGAAGGAGAGAATGGGAGAGATGGGTTGGGACACCAGCAAGAAGAGGATGTGGAGGCTTTCGGAGCACACGGGATAGAGATAGAGCTAGAAGATGATGGGCAAGATGCGTGGGCTTGTAACACATCTACACCATCATTTTCTTCGAGGAATTATATCGCACGTATGTTGCACGTTTATCGCACGTACATTATTATTTTGAATTTTTGGCAGTTCAACTGCTGATGACCGGGCTTGCGCCATATATCAAGACGGACCTCACTCTAAGTGATTTATAGCTTCAGCTCATGACGAGCATCCTTGCCATGTTCTCATTGCTTGGGGTGGTGTCAACAACAGTGATTTATGAGAAATTTGGTCGCCGTTGGACAATTGTGATGGCGGGGGCCATATGTTTCGTTGGGCCCGTCATTATGGGTTCAGCCCAAAATTTTGCCAAGTTGCTGGTCGGCCACTCCTTGGCCAGCCGCGGCACAAGCTTCACCTTGATAATTGCCCCAGTCTACGCGACCGAGATCTCCCATGCCTTCTCCCGTGGCACCCTAATCTCCTTTCCTGAGGTACTTATTTATTTTCGTTTCTTTTTTTTCCTTTCTCATTTTGTGGCATCTTTTTCATTTTTTTGTTTCCATCATTTAGGTGTGTATTAGCGTTGGTACTCTTTTTGGCAATCTATCAAATTATATCTTCTCCAAATTCCTCCTCAAATATGCATGGCGTGGGATGCTTTTCACTAGAGCAATCCCCTCGGTTGTACTCGTGGTTGCCTTCATAACTTTCCAAATGCCAAAATCGCCGGAGTGGCTCATTAGGTAGGGCCACCTAGGCCTCGCCAAGCCCATCCTTATCAAGACCATGAAAATTCATAAAACTAATTTGCAGGAAACTTCTTCACTCAAGCAAACACACCCTTATCCCAACATTTTTTTTTTTTTAAATTGAAATCATGAACGTATCATGGTGTAGAAGATTGCTTTGATGATTATACCTCTATATGATATACTTTGGGGCATCGAGCAATGTCATGCTCACACTTCATTTTATCATGCTGACCAGAAATAATTTTTATGCATGGTCTTGATAAGCTATATAGAAACTGCTGGAAGCACTACAACTAGATTGAAGTCTTTTAGGCAGAGTATGGTAACGTTTCTATTTCTCCTAATTTCTGTTCTTTTGTTCCCCGGAACAAAAAAATAATAGAAACCTATTTAGTAAAACATTTGTTCTTGGGAATAGTTTTGAGGAACAAAAAAAGTAGCTTCTTGTTCCCGAAAACAATTTCTAGGAATAAGTCAATTTTCTTTTTTTTTTCTTTTGTTTCTCTCTCTTGCCACGGCCACCTTTAATCGCCCGGAGACACGCCGACCGCCATCGTCAGCTGCCCGCCGACCGTCGCCACCGCCACCGCTGCAACACGGCCGACCACGGCTGACTATCACAGGCGACCGTCGCCGCAGAGCCCATTAGCCATCGTTGCTGCCAACCGCCGACGGCCGGCTGCGAGAGGAAGCAGCCGATGGGCTCTGCGACGGCGGTCACGTGTGATGGTCGGCCGTAGGCGGTCATGTAGCGGTGGCAGCGGGCTGCAACAGTCGGCGATCCGTGAGCAAGAATAAAAAATGAAGAAATGCAAAAAAGAAATTGTTGCGTTATTCTACACTTGAGTAGATAGATTGTCAGCCATTTGGGATGGATGATAACGAAAAAATAAATAAATAACGAAATATAAATAATTACAAATAAAAAAATATTATAGCTTACTAAAATAATTGTTAATGTCATTACAAAAATCTATTAAATTTAAAAGATTAAAAAGCACTCAAAACATTAGCTTTGCAACTAATACCAAAATCATTGTACAATGAAATAGCTCATCACTCCTTTTGCTCAAACCAAATTGCTCTTAAAAGGACTCTCCGATTACCTAAAATTTAGACAATTGATATCAACTATGCATAAAACAAATGAAGCAAAGAAATAATCAAAATAAGAATAATGAGTTAGTAGAGAATTCCAAAAATTGCCATATGAAAAGGCCAAGATAAGAATGGTAGGAGTGCTAAAACTTTTTTTAGTTCACTTGAATGCTGCAAATTTGAAAAAATCGTTGTGTATCAATTCCAATTTATCTCCCTAGAAAATCTGACATGGACACTGTTTGTTCCACATGATTTCGCCTACATTGACATGGCTAATTTTTAATTTTATTATTATTTTTAAAATTTTAAAATTTTTATGCTTTTTTTAGGGCCAACGAGTGTCACGACAACTCATACTAGTCACAAAGGACCTAGGCAAGGCCACAAGGGCCTTCACAACTATGGGTGAGGGTTGCCTTGCCCTTGCCATTAAGGCCTTAGGTGAGGACATCATACCGTCGCCAAGCTGGCGATGCCACCCAAAGTTGGTAAGGGCATCACGACCTCACGAGGCTATAGGTGAGGCCACGAGGGCCTTCATAGCCAAGGATGAGGATTTTGCGGCTTGCAAGGGCGACCCTCACCGGCCCTAAAGAATAAAAGAAAAATAGAAGAAAAATAAAAAATTCAAAAATAAAAAAAAATGAAAATTTCCACTTATGATGATTTGTCAAAATTGGCACTTAAATAATCAATTTTACCTCAATGTGGCACTCAAGTGAGAGAAAAAAAGTTTTGGTATTCAAATTAGCATCATACGAAAGTTTAGCATTCATACTATTCTTACCCTTAAAAAGTCATAAGAAGAAAAAAGATTTTTTTTTCTTATTTAAAGAAACAAATTAAAGTGATAATCTTCAAGAAAAATGATTCAGTGCGGCCTTTTAATTTTTTTCTCTAAAATTTGAGGTTGCAATAGGGAACATAGAAGTCAAGAAAATGAAAAAGAAGGAAATGTGAAATCAACGATTAAACCGGTTGAGGAAGTCTACGGGTTTCCTCCAAAACGATATGTGGCTGGCTTTTGACCGTTCCACCGTCATTCTGCCGCGGGCGGTCACACAAGCATTTTCCTCTATTTTATTTCCGAATTTTGTTTGTCGGCAGCAGTGGTTTCGCAGTGGGCATCGGTGAGGAAAAGATTCGACAATTACGGTCCTATTGCTGAGCTCCGATCTTATTTGCACTGGCGTCTCTATATACACAAGCTGTACATTTCGAATTCTATGAATGAGATATCGTTGAGTTAATAGGAAATCGAGATGGGTGGATGATGATGGTGACCAATGAGTCCAATGATGATCCGGCAACACATGGGGGTGGTTGATAGTCATATTCTAGAGATTGGATATGACCAATGATGAATTGTGCGATTTTCAATATGATATAAATCATTGTTGAAACTTTGATTGTCTAAGATTGAAGAATGAGTTTTCAAAGTTTATAGGTAATGATACAAAGTTGATGAGAAGAGACAATAAATAATAATAATAGTAGTAATGATAAAATGATAAAACAATAAATAATAAAAAAGAAAAAGGGAGAATAAGAGGATGGGTCTTATATTGGAAACTAGAATTTGAGCGGGTTCGTGGAGCAGTCGTCCTTCAAGATTGGTTTAATGAAGGTTCAACAATGAATTTTGGGCTTGAACAGGGTTGGAAAGTTTGGGCTTAACGTCATTCAAATATATTTGGGCTGAATTTGAATTTTAGTGAATTGGGTTAAATAGATTGGGGGGACTTAATACAACAGCCCAAATTTGTACGCGTGGCCATATCTAGAAATAAATAACAAGTGATAAAATAAATAAAATTAGAAAACTGTTAGAAAAATAGGCATTGATTAGGCAGTTAGATTTTAGTATTAAAATTAGCTTAGTTTCATTTAGTTAGTGTACACGTGATATAGGGTTTTAGTGGACACATTTAATTTAGTTTTGATTTAGAAGGTCGATTTATTAGAAAAGAAATTGAACTCAATTTGAATTAAGCTCATGAGGGTTACTATCCTATTCTTTGCCTGATTCTTATTGGGTTTTTTAATTGTACTCCATTCGTTAATTATCCTTTCACTACTATCTTTGAGTGAATCGATTGTGATTCTTTTATATTTTTTTAATTGTGATTTTCCTATTTTAATTGAATGGTTATATTACATTTTAGGACCAAAATAAATATAAAAACATTGCATGGACACTTAGGGTGCGTTTGGATAACGTTTCTATTTAAAAATTGTTCCAGGGGCCGGCGACGCTCCGACAAGGTTGCCGGCCATGGCCGAGCCGGCGAGTGGCCAAAGAAAAGTGAAGAAGAAAAAAAGAAGAAAATAAAGAGAAGGAAAAAATAGGAGAGAAAAAATTGTTTCTCAGAAGTATTCCGGAAACAAGAAACAAGTTTTCTTGTTTCTTGTTTCTGTTCCGAATTTGTTCCCCAGAACAAAAAAAAAAAAAATAGATTTGAAATAAAAAAACGTAAACAAATGCGTTTGTATTCTTTTTTTGTTCCTGGAACAAAAAAACAGAAATTGTGTTCATGAACACAAAAAAAGAACACAAACAAACAGGGCCTTATAGAACATAAATTTTAAGAGTCATGATTGAATAAGAAAATTGTATATGATACTTAGTTAACAAATGATCAAAGTTTACATATTGGAATAGTACTAGTTATGTAGAAAGTGATGTATATTCTAATACTTCACTTGGTTTCAAGTTGATCTCAATTCCTAATATAAAATTATCATTTAGTTAATCAAAATTGAACATCCCAACATCGTTTGAGGTAAAGATTTGAGAGAACTCTCACCGAATAGGGATCGTTGATTCTAACTTATCATTACCTCTAAACGTGTCCTTTTCATCTATGGAAAAAGGTGTCGTGACAGTTACACAAATCTTTCTTGTTTAGGGAGCTCTACAATTGTATCTAAATGAGAGCTCTTCTAATAGCTAACACCTCATTCCCTCATTTCACTCTTATTTGCCTATGTATGTGTATACATACATACATACATACATACATACATACATACATACATACATACATACATAATTATATATTATGGGTTTCTTGTGTATCTTAGCTAATAAAAAAACTTTGAAAAAGTCCAATATAAATATGTATTTAATTTACATATTGGATATTTAATTTCTAGATTATGTATAGGGGTGTGCAAAAGAACCAAGAACTACCCAAACCTCCCAAAATTGGATTGTAACCAATGGTTCCCATGAGAACTATTCCAGTTCCCGGTTTCAATTTAGTGGAACCGGTGAGTACCGGTCTAGTTTCTATTCTAGGTGTAAAACCGCCCACCCACCCGAATCGAATCAGTATATATATTAAAAATAAATTCCATCACAATTACTTAATTTTTTTGTAGTATTTCGACCAAATATATATTTACATATATGGATATTTGTAGTTATTAAACGTTATTGACTAATTTTGTCTATTGGATGTGTAATAGGACTAATCCCTTACCTTTTCTTGTTTTCATTTTAATCATCCATTTACTTGCTTTTTTTTAACCAAAAACAAAATAAACTAACGAAGAGAAAGGAGAAGACCGATTGAAGATGTCCATGAATATTGTCGTGATTTGTCGTCATGATACAAAATTAAGAGTCTAATATAAGGCCGAACAAGTTTTGGTGCTCTAAAATAAAAAGTAGGTTCGAATTGATATTAATTGATAAATGCAATTTTGTAGGGATTGCGAGACCGATTCTATGGACTTACTCAAGAGCCGAACCAAACCGGCAGTCTAATTTCCCGATGGATCCATGGAACCAACGGGCAATTCTCGGTTCTAGTTTTATGGAACCGGTCCTTAGTGGATAGTTCTTGGTTCCAAGGTGGGAACTGCCCATCAAGACCATGTTCCTCTTTAGTTATGGACTCTTAAATTTTATTTATTTATTTAGGATCAATATTTTGCCATCTAAAATTTGCAATTAATTACCCTACAACTTTCTTTTTCTGAATAATCTCATTGGGTTTATTTCTTTAAATATTGCATGCATGCAAAAAGTAATTATTTTCTACAACAAGTAACTATCTCGGGTGCTCGCCTAAAAAAGTAAAATGAGCAGTTCAAGTTCCACTATCACATGATGAAAGTAAGAGTGTTGTTACACAAGCAAAGTCCATTTTCTATATATTTGATTTGCATATTTTGGCAATGGTTTCTCATATAGTTAAAGTCATTTCTCACTTTCATCCAAAACCATAGAAAGCCCTCTTCGTCTTTTCCATGGCATCTCTTCCTTTGCATTCCGACCCGAAAACAGCAATCGTGGGCCACCCTGCTTCACACCTCTACCGAAGGGACATCGCCGAGTGTCACGCATCTGACTTTCCTCACTATGCCCCCCTGCCTGAGTCTCACGCCCCCCTTCCAACGTACAACTACAATGCAAAATGTCCGACAAATTGATGCTGGGCGCATTCGACACATGGATTCTTTGATGGGCGTTGATTGTCGTGTTAATCTATTTCACAGTGTTACCGGTTTTCTCCATTTTCCTTTACCTCCTCATTTGGCCTAATTACCTGATATTGAAAGTCGTAAGGCTAACTATGTTCAATCTCACAATCATCGCATCCATCAACGTCCATCAAATGTATAGAAAACTGGTAACACTGAGGATATCCATCACGTTAAGTACATGCCGGTAATTAGTGAGGTTTATACGACGTGAAGGTCTTTTTTTTTTTTCACTCTCTTCATGTGTACGAAATAAGGGTCTTTTTACGGTGGAGTTAGTGATCGAATAGGCTTTTGGTTTTTTTCTGACAAACTCTATGGAAATGGAATAAAAATACCAAATTGTTACTTTTTACGAGATGAATTGCGGATTGACTTTTAAATGTCTTTGCAATTTGCACAATTAAGATAAAAATTGTTCGTCCACACTCAACAAGACCATATCCAATGTGGGAAAGGGCATTTGACTTCCAAATTCACCTCTCTTTCCCCTCTTCATCACTGCTAGACGTGGATGGTGAGCTAGGCTCGGTGGACCAAACATCTAGCTGACCTTGATAGGCTTGTACTTGGCTAAGCCAACGAGGCGAGGGATGTTGAGCTTTGGCCTTGGACCCCCTCATCTTAAAAGCAGCCCGACTATAGGCCAATGCTGCATCCTCTGGCGTCTAGTAAGTCCCAAGCCAAATCCTCACCCTATTCTTCTTGCGGTCCCTTATCTCCATCGCGCAACTTCCCCATGATCGCCTCATCACTCCCTTGTAACAGGTTCTCTCAACTAGTGCTTGTACCTCATGCTCCACCATCTGTGGTTTCTTCTCTGTTGCCAGACCAATGCTATTATAATCAATGATCATCACTTTGAAATCAAGTTCTTGGTTTGAAGCCCGACCAATGTTGTTATAGTCAACGGTCATCGTTTCCAAAACAAGTTCTTGATTTGAAGCCAAAGGCATTGTCCACCCGAAATTAAGCATGTTGCACCAAGCTCCGTACACCATCATGTCCTCTGAGTTGTCAACTTTTAGGGGTAGTTCGTTCCATCTCTCCATTAATAATAGATTGTTGAAGCTCAAATTGCTTGTGTACGCGTCTGTAGGAGTTGCTGCAGAAGATGTTGCATTGACACTATCATCATCATCTTCAAGAAGATACTCACAAATGGATTTCAAAACATCGGATTGATTAGTCCCTCTTGAAGCATTCTCGTTTTGGCTAGAATTTGTAGCTTTGTGGTCACGATTTTGGAAGATTGAAGGGATGTTTTGGTTTTGGAAAAGTGAAGAGTTGAAAAGACTAGCAAAGTGGGAGCTATAGGTAGGTTGAGCTTGACTGCTTGGCTGCTGGTGATTTCAACTTAAATGATTTAATTCTTAGCTCCCATTTATGTTAGATCAAGTTTTTGAGAAAGGGCATGTTTGAAATGCTCAATAAGACTTTTTAATTCACGAAAGACATGAATTTATATTTTTTTATTATCCATTTTAAATTAAAAAAACCAAAGCATGGGGCGCGCTCCTTTTTATTTTATTGGGGAAGGACAATAATGCGCGCATGCTTTTGTATATAAAGTAACATTTTTAGATCTGATGTATTGTGCCGTACAGGTCCAATCACATGCGCATGTGATAAAAAGAAAACTGTAGAGCTGTATTATTTCGTCTTCAAATGTACATATATATATTTAAGTGCTAGTAAGGGTTAGTGGCTGTCCAAAGGTTATTGAAAAATATAAGGATAAGTGTACCAAAAATTTTAAAAATTATCCAAAAATATGGTTGAGTTCTTAAATGTTCGAAATGTGCAAATTCAGTTTTAAAACTTACAATTTTTTTTTTTTTGGCAATTTGGAACCACCGTATAGCTAGCAATTGGCGATGTAAACCCATGGGAGTATTAGTGCGGGGTTCCACCACCCATGGCACCCCACTTAAGTCGCACAACGTGACAATTAGGGGAATCGAACCCTAGTGTGCCCTAATCAACTCACCCACCACGGGGTGGGTAAACTTACAATTTTTTTTTTCTTTTTCAGTTTTAAAAACTTACAGTTGATACGAATAAATCTCTATTTTGTTGGTAAAAAAATATCTCTATTAACTCCATTCAATTTAATCAAGGGAAAATATTAATAAGGATTTTTATTACTTTTTCTCTCGAACATTTGTTAATTTTAACTTGAATGAGAATTAATGTCTAATAAAAAAGAGTAATTGTCGATTAATTTATAGCAAAGAAGTTTTTCCTTCTCTTTTCCTGTGTACAAACCCTAATGGAATGGGATAAAAACACTAATTTATAGTTTCCACAATCAAAACAAAAATTGTTCATCCACACTCAACAAGCCCACATCTAGAATGGGAAAGGGGATTGGACTTTGAAAATCCGCCTTAGCATCTACATTAACCTCTCTCTTTCTCCTCTTCGTCCCTGTCAGAAAGCTTTCACTACTAGACGTGGACGGCGAGCTAGGCTCGGCGGACCGACGTTTCGGGCTGACCCTGATGGGCTCGTAGTCAGTGGAGCCGATGAGGTGAGGGAAGTTGAGCTTGGCCTTGCACCCCCTCATCTTAAAAGCTGCCCGGTCATAGGCTAATGCTGCATCCTCGGGCGTTTCATAAGTGCCGAGCCAAATCCTTGTTCCGTTTTTCTTGGGGTCCCTCATTTCTCCTGCGTATTTTCCCCACGGCCGCCTCCTCACTCCTCTATAATGCGTCTTCTTGACTGGCACTTGTACCTCACGCTCCACCGTCTCCTGTTTCTCCTCTGTCGCCAGACCAACGCTGTTATAATCAATGGTCGTCCGTTCGAAATCCAGTTCTTGGCTCGAAGCCAGAGGCACTGTCCACCCGGAATTGAGCGCATCGCGCAAAGCGCTGTACACCACCATGTCCTCCGAGTCATCGACTTTTAGGGGCAGCTTGCTCCAACTCTCCATCAGTAAAAGATTGCCGAAGCCTGAACACCTCCTGCACATGTTTGCTGGAGTTTGTGTAGAAAATGATGTGTTGACAGCATGGTCATCATCATCTTCTTCAAGAAGATGCTGACAGATGGATTTCAAAGCATCACATGGATCGGTCTCAGAGGGACTGAAGATTTCCTGAAGCATTTTTGCTTTGGGCTAGAATTTGCAGCTTTGAGATCACTGGATGTGGAAGATTGAAGGGATGATTTGGTTTCTGAAGCAGTGAAATTGAAAAGACCATGAGAGAGAGAGAGCTTTATATAGGTCGAGCTATATTTTGGATGGAGCTTCTGAGAAAGTGCCATGTAGTCATCGATGACATATGACTGATGACTGATGAGATTCTCAACACATGTTTCAAATGCAGAATTAGACTTCTTTATCCAGGAGAGACAGAAACTGATATACTTTATTCTTATCCTTTTCTGAATTGAAAAGCCAAAGCAAGGGGCACGTTCCTCCTTTTTTTAGGGGCAAAGGAAAGCGGCTCTTTAGATCTGAAGGGTTGCTTCATGGATCCAATGACTGACGCTTGAGAAGAAAGAAAACTTTGGTGGCACGGAAACGTACAGGATGTGGCGGAAAAACGAAAGAAGAAAACGAGAAGCGCTGATCATGGAAAAATTACAGACGAAGTATAGGAGATGACTCGAGTGCTTTGAGCACTGTAGTAGTGACATGATATTTTAAGGAATGCCATTTTTCTTTGTTTGTCTCATATATTCCGATTATCGAAAAATGTTTCTCTATTTTTTTTTTCTTTTTGATATCTTTTGAATGTAAAAAGATGGACCAGAAATATTTTTTCCTTTCTGAATGTACAAAAAAATATAACAAGACGTAAATTACCATAAAGGATTTATGTCTCTTAATTTCAATATTTAAAATGCCAACTTGACCTCCCCGCCAACATGATTATCGTCATTGTCCAGAGCACAAACATAGGGCCCTAGAACACAGCTTAGGACTTTGCTGGGCGGACCTAGCACTATAGTGCTCGAACCATGACTTCGAGGTCACAATCGAGATCCGTGGAGTCTAACTTGGGATCTTTGGGGTAAGACTCGGACTCCAAACCTTATGCTTAGGATTCGGACCTCGCCCGGCCAAGCTCGATTGACTGTTGTACTGACAAAAGGAGGTCCCAAACACGTCAGTGGCAACAATCGGCGATGAAAGACTTTGAAAATCAAGTTGAGCATTTCATGATTATCAGCCATTTGATCCACAGTGGCTAAGATAAGATCACAGGTCGCGAATGGTGAACGAATTAGTAACCGTAACCTGTGCGACTTCGTCAACAGTGATTGGCGCCCAAACAAAGGCTTTGGACACGAATCCAAGCTCTTCGGATATTCATGACAAAGAAGACAGAGAAGAACAGGTGCTTCTCCGGAGCAGCTGTCCGATGATGGCTGAGTCACCTTGGGCATGAAGAGGAATCAAAAATGAGAAAGAACCCTTTTGGATGTCAATCTTCTGAAAGAAATTTTTGGTGATGTCACTTGAAAAATACTCTCTGGAATGTCTCAATGGGTCTCTCTCCGTTGTGTGAGCGATGACCGATGATAAGGTTGTGGCTGTCAGAGGTGGTGGTCGGAGGTGATCGGCAAAGGAGAGGGAACTAGAAAGAGGATTTTTGCTCAATTCTTATGTTTTTTGTGCATAGAAAACCATATCCTCAAGCACGCGGATGTCGACCGCACGAATTGGACCAAAATTGAATTGGCCTTTTGTTATTTGTTATTCATTATATATCTTTATTTATTTATTATTCATTATTCTTTTTGAGTTCTTTTTAGCACTATTTACCTCTTCTTCTTCTTCTTTTTATTAAATTTTTACAATAATTTATTGCCTAATTTGTCGAGTAAAATTTAAGAGTCAACAGAGCCATAACTGCTCATGTGCTCGTCATGTGCACGTAGCCTAAATTCAACCAAGTATGATTAGTTTAGTGACTTGTCATGCTTACACATCTATCACTTTTTATATTTAAATTTAAATTTGAAAATAAATAAAGAAAATCATCTTTAAATGTATTTGATCAATAATATTGATAAAGATCTGGATAAAAATGTTTTGAAATAAATTTCTTTAACCCTTCCAAAACACTTATATCTTTGAATTCATCTCATTGATTTTAAATTTATAAAAACCATATAAAAATAAGGGGGAAAAAAAACACCTCGGACTACGCCCAATGTAGCACATCTACCCCAAATTTATTTTGTAACATCAAAAACTACAAACTTGTGCCCTTAGGACATATTTGATTTTTCAGCCAAAAAGACGTCGTGAAGCCACATGAGTGCAATGTCAATGCGGATTTTAGTGGTGTTTATTTGCAAAATCTTGACAAGGGGTAAATGTATCCCATAGGTATAAGTTTAGGATTTATTGTATCACACAAAAAAAAAAATTTACGGTAAATATGTTATAATGAGTATAATTTGGGGTTTTATTCTCTAAAAATAAAGTAACTTTAAATATATAGGTTTATCCATGTAGTTTGTGATGAAGTCAAAACAAGAAATATTTATTAATACATGAATGATACTCAGATTTTGAAATATAACTTTTGGTTAATAATGTGATTAATGCATTATTTTTCACTTCAATTCAAAATTAGATCAAGATAATTTCAAGGATAACTTAATTTATTCCTTGAATAAGCTTCACTTAATATTCACTAAATTTTAGACACTACAATAAAAGAACGAAAACTTTAATTCGGCACACTCATGCTTATACTTCACTTAGTTTTATTTCCTAATTTTGAATTAGCTTTTGTACTTTTTGACCAAAAAAAAAAAAGCTTTTGTACTTTAAAGAAAATTTATTTAGCAAACAACCAAAGTGAAACTAAGGTTTCTAAAAAACCACGTA
The DNA here is from genome assembly GCA_017140475.1 of Eucalyptus fibrosa. Taxonomy (NCBI): domain Eukaryota; kingdom Viridiplantae; phylum Streptophyta; class Magnoliopsida; order Myrtales; family Myrtaceae; genus Eucalyptus; species Eucalyptus fibrosa. The sequence goes on from CM029511.1 coordinate 11,544,864, forward strand.
TTTTTGAATTGGGGATATTTTTAAGATAAAAATAATGTTAAGTTGATGAGTTTTGGTTCATTAGTTTATTTTTCGACGATTAGTCAATTACACAAATTGAACCGACACTTATTAAGTCAACTATGAAATGTATTTGATACTTACTAAAGTACAAGGTCTTGGATAAAAAAAAACCTGAATCAGCCTAAAAGTTTCGAGTTCAAAGATTAAAGACTCCTCCCTCATCTCAAGTGTTTCCTAGTCCTGCAACTTATACCCGAATTGCACAATGTTTAGCCTCAACACTATTACACAATAAATTATCATTGGCTCCAAAATTTGTGTCGATCAGTGAAGCATTCATTAAAAAAAAAATTAAAAAAAGTAAGAAGAAGAAGAAGAAGAAGAAGAAATAGAGTTATTGAGTCAGTCCGATTAGTCTTCAGCCGGCGACGGTTAGCGCTGCCATATCCGAGATACTCGCTTTTTGACCCATTCAAACCCACGAAATCTCAACAGGGAAACCTATCTCATCCTTCTCTCTCTCTCTCCTTCTCTTTCTCTGTGGCTAACTCTCGCTTTCTCTCGCTTTCTCTTGCTCTCGCTGGCGTCCGAAGAAGATGAAGATGCGATCAAAAGAGCAGGTGAGATCCAAGTACTCCTCATCTCGATTCAATCTTTGATCTGAAACAATATAAAAAAAGTAACGTCATGGTAATGTTCGCAGGAAATCTGGCTGATATTGAATCTTTTGTTCATGGTTTGACCTGAAATCCGCGTTGATGCGATGGTGTCAGATCCAAACATTACCATAACGTTCCATCCAGAACCCTCGCTCGATATTGATTACGTCTGAGGAGATGTCGCAGAGAAATATAAGCGAGATGACGCCTATTTTTCGTTCGATCCGAAGACAGCCCGATGTTGTTTTGTATGTCATCGGTTGCTTCATGATTCATCAAATACGATTTTCTGAGATTTTATCTGTTGACTGCAAGTGACATATTCTTTTCTTTTATTTCCGGATGGTTTGCCTGCTGTCGTGGTTCTGCGGTGGGCGTCCCGAGGAAACGATTCGATCATTACGGTCCGATTTCTGTGCTCCGATCTCGTTTGCGCAGGTATGTCTCTATATACATTAGCCGTACATTTCGAGTTCTATGAATGAGATATCATTGAGTTAATAGAAAATCGAGATGGGTGGATGATGGTGACCAACGAGTGCAGCGATTATTTGGCAACACATGGGGGTGGTTGATATTCATGTTCTAGAGATTAGCAGTGGCTAATGATAAATTGTGCGATTTCCGGTCTGATATGAATTGTTATTGAAATTTTAATTGTCTGAGATTGAAAAATGAGTCATCAGGGTTTCTCGGTAATGATACGAAAACAATGAATAATAATAATAACAACTGCATGATAAAACCATAAATAAAAAAAGGGATGAATAAGAGAATGGGTTTTATATTGGAAAACAGAATTAGAGTGCGTTCTTGAAGCAGTCGTCCTTCAAGATCGGCTCAATTAAGGCTCAATAATGAATTTTGGGCTTGAACAGTGTCGGAAAGTTTGGGCTTAACTTCATTAAAATATATTTGGGCTGAATATGAATTTTGGGGAAATGGGTTAAATAGATTAAGGGGGCTTGATATAAGAGCCCAAATTTGTAACCGTGGCCCATATACAGAAATAAATAATAAAAGAAATTATAAAATAAAGAAAATTAGAAAACAGTTAGAAAAAAAATAGGCATCGATGAGGTAGTTAGATTTTAGTATTAAAATTAGCTTAATTTCATTTAGCTAGTGTACACATGATTTAGGGTTTTAGTGGACACATTTGATCTAATTTAGTTTTAGAAGGTCAATTTTTTAGAAAAGAAATTGAACTCAATTTGAACTAAGCTCATGAGGGTTACCATCTTGATAATAATGATAACAATAGGGCTATGTTAAATTCTTTGCTCGATTCTTATCGAGTCTTTTTACTACACTTAAGTCGTTAGTTATCCTTTCACTACTATCTTTGAGTGAATTGATTGTGATTCTTTTATATATATATTGTGATTTTTCTGTTTTAGTTGAATGGTTAGATTACAATTTAGGACCATAATAAATTTAAAAACATTACATAGTACACTTATTGGACATAAATTATAAGAGTCATGATTGAATAAAAAAAAAAAACCGCATGTGATACTTAGTTAACAAATAATCAAGTTATGATACTAAAATGGCACTAGTTAGATAACTAGTGTAATCAAGTCTCAAACTTTAGATTATGGTTATATAGAAAGTGATGTATACTCCAATACCTATCTTGGTTTCTAGTTGATCTCAACTCCTAATACAAAATTCTCTTTGGGTTAATCGAAATTGAATATCTCAAGATTGCACGAGATAAGAGTTTGGGAGAACTCGCGTTGAATAGGGATTGTTGGTCCTAACTCGACATCACCTCTGAACCTATCCTTTTCCCCGAAGGAAAAAGTGTCGCGACAATTACACTTGGGTTTCCCGTGTACTTTTGCTAATAAAATAAAAAACTTTGAAAAAAAGTCTAATATAAATATGTATATAATTTACATATTGGATATTTAATTTTCTCTAGTTATGGACTCTTGAATTTTATTTTATTTTATTTAGAACCAATATTTCACCATCTAAAATTTGCAGTGAATTATCCCACAACTTTATTGTTATGAATAATGTTGTTGGGTTTATTTCTTGAAATGTTGCACTCATGCAAAAGTAATTATTTTCTGCAAGTATCTAGGTGCTAGTCATAAGAAAAATAAAATGAACAGTTCAAGTTCTATTGTTACTCGAAGAAAGTAACAGTACTATTACACAAGTAAAGTCCATTTTTTATATATTTGACTTGCATATTCTGGCAATGGTTTCTTATACGGTTTAAGTCATGTCTCACTTTCATCCAAAATCCTAGAAAGCCTTATTCCTCTTTTCCATGGCATCTCTTCCTCCGCATTCCAACCTGAAAACAACAGTCATGAGTTACCTCACTCCGCATTTATTAATCCATCATTTATTAATATCATTTATTGTTTCAAGAGAAAATCTCAAATAAGGACCCAAAGTGCCTTCATTTTCTCAAAAGAGGACCTAGAGTGAAGTCTGTCTCAAATAAGGACCCAAAGTGGTGATTTAGTCTCAAAGAATGACCTCACTCGCTGGCCGATGAACAAATGCATTTCCGATTCATATTTTAGTGGCCTGATCAGGAGTGTTTTTGTCCACTTTTTTTTTTAAAAAAATGTCGGTTGTCTTGTTCTTTTTTTTTTTTTAGGTCAATGGTTGCACCATTCATCACCGAACTTAGGAAAGGCTGGCGAGCACCGGCCATTGGTGAGGGCCGGCAAGGGCTACATGCCCATCGCCAGCAATGGGCGAGGGCTACCAAGCCCTTGCTGACCACGGTTGAGGGCTTGCAGGCTAACCCTCGCCAGATCTGGCTAGGGTGGCCTTGATGACAACCGATGAGGGCCATCGAAACCTCGCTGGCTATAAGTGAGGGCTTGCAGGCCCTCGCCGGCCCTTATTAGTGGCCGGTTCATCTAACCACTCATCTAACCACGGGCGAAAGCGGGGGAGGTCGCCCCTCGCAGCCATCAATGAGGTTGCCCCTTGCCGACATTGGGCGAGGGCTCGCCCATCAAGTCTGTCCAATGGCAACGAGCTGCTACTGGAGATCCTGGGGCCCGGCATTGTCAACAACCTCTTCCTCCCCATGCTTGGCACCCGCCTCAACACCATGCTTATCCTTAGTTCATTTTCTCTCCTGATTAAAATCTCATTTTTGTATGCCCTCACATTTCTCTTGAAAAATTTCATCTCTCCTTCGTTAACCTAATTTCGGGGATGTTAAAAGAGCGTCCACGACAGAACGCAACTCAAAATTTTTGCACAAGTTAGCTGTAATTCCTTCCTCTCAATGATGCTTGACGGAGACAATATTGATCAAGCTTACCTAGTCATCGTCTAGGTGACAGTAGAATCCTTGCGAGGGGCAACCTTCCTCACCTCTACCCGTGGTTAGATGAATCGGCCACTAATAAGGGCCGGTGAGGGCTTACTTTCCTCACTATGCCCACCCATCTTAGTCGCACGCCTCCCTTCCAACCTGTGGCCGTGATGCAAAATGTCCGACAAATGATGCCAGACGCATCCAACACATGGATTCTTTGTTGCACATTGATTGTCATATTAATCAAGTTCATAGTGTTACTCATTTTTGCCATCTTCCTCTACCTCCCTAATGGACCTAATTACCCGATATTGAAAGTCGTGGGGCTGACTATGTTCAATATATAGTCATTGCATCCATCAGGACTAATTGAAATGCCGCCCTCTTGGTGGCGAAATCAAAGATTTATGAATACCTGTACTTCTGTGAAGTCGAGTGTTTCATCTTATATCATCGGGATCTAGTGCAATCCTTGGCATTAGAGCCAATCGTGCTATGGTTGGCCAACAAGCCTTGATAAAGGCGAAGATGACAATAGAGAGGCCTAAGGAGGCAGTGGTGTCGGAGGTGGATTATGAGTGGAGGTCCATAGGGATAGTGGTTATGAGGGTGGGTCTAAGGATGCGAGGCACATACGTGTTTGGGCTGTGAAAGAAGAGCTATGATGGCATTGAAGCTCATTGTGACGACATGAAACTTGTTTTTGCAAAGTTACGGGGGGAGTGAAGCTTTAGTTTCTAGCGATAATTTAGTCGTTGGCTATAATCTTCCGTCGTGCTCTTATAACAATTTTGACTGAATCCATCCACAGAACCAGCTTAGGAGCTGCTATTGATAGTAACATTCACGAGCCCGCCTTGAACTCTTATTGGCCATAATGTTCTTTTATTTTCCATATAATTTAGTGATCCGTGATCTTTGAATGACATAAGAAATTTGCAAGTACTAAATATATATCAAAACGGGGCTGGGTTGTAACTTGCAAGCTATCTCATCTGTTGAGATTCACAAGTACTAAATTTTATTTTAAAAAATTAATTAAGTTATATATTGGGCAAAATACTAGCAATTTAAATAATTTTTTTAAATCTTAATTCATTGATATACATCAGACAAATGTTCTATTTAGTAAGCATAATGCACTTCACGCAACATATCATATAACATTGGACTTAGAATATTCACTGCATTTTATAAATGCCACACAATCGTTTAACAATAAAGTAGAAGTGAAAAAACTATCATAAACCCTAAATATAGATGGAAAAGAAAAGGATCTCTATGGGCAAAAATAGTACACGGCGATTTCATAAACCTTGACATCAATAGCAACAACTAAGAGTAGGGGTCGTGGATGGATCCAATCAACATCGATATAGAAGCACAACGAAAAATTATTGGACAAAAGATTATTGCCGATGACTAAGCTTTCCTCCTCTTTAAATTTCGCAAAAGCAACCCTCAAGTTGTCGTAATGTCTTTAATGAGGCCATAGTACTTCTTTTACCATGACCTAAGCATGTACATGCTTTGCATCCTCATACCCAATTCGATAGCCGCCATCCTCACAAACCTCCACTCTTAATCCATGTCCTAAAACACTGCCTCCTCAGGCCTCTCCATCATATTCGCCTTTATCATAATCCTCCGAGCAGCCCATAGCACGAATGGCTCTGTTGATGCCAATGCTAAGTGTTGCTCTCGTAAGTCTCTAGTTTTTCCACGAAGAGGGCAGCTTTCCAATTGGCCTTGGTGGATGTATTGACTGTGAGATTGGACACAATCAGCCTGACAACTTTCAATATGGGGTATTCAGACCTAATAAGTAGGCAAAGGAAGATGGCGAAAACTAGTAATATCGTGAAGTAGATCAACACAACATTCAACGCCATATAAAGAAGTCATGAATCGGATGTGTGTAGTATCTATCCATCGGACATTCTACATTGTGACTGCGAATTGCAAAGGGGGACGTGTTAGAAATAGGTGTGATGCCAACATCCACATGTTCGTCTTAACGACACAATTTCCAAATGAAGCAGAAAAGTTGGCAAAACAAAAGAATAATCATAAAGACCACTCATATCATAACTACAGTTCTAGTTTTTTCATCCGTCACATTCATTTTACCATGTGGGGTCAATACCGATATTAGTACTGTATAAGTCACTGCCACGAAAATTATAGTAAGATGATTAATATGCAAGTTTCGTACATATCAGCTATGTTAATGACATGCCGCTAATGAGAAGTAGAATTGTCGTAAATGACGATAGGAAACAAATAGTATTGCCTGACACAAAAAATGTATGTTCATCATGATGCTTGGTAACCATTATGGCAATATGCGCTGTGTAATGTTTTTCGGCCACGAGGTCCGCCTGCCAAACTCTTGCTGGAGGACACATTGCTCCTTGAAAGGCTATGGTGGTAAGTAAGATTGCAATGACCATTAAACACTACATACCTTTGTATGGACAACTGTTTTCTTGCCTCTCATTTTTGTTTGACACATGAACAGTATTCCCTCCACAGGTGGTCATGTTCTCCACGAATAAAAGTTACCTTGTCTTGTGAAATGATAAAGCAATGTTATTCCTCTTTAGAAGTTCACGAAAAGGTAATTTTTATTTATGAGGATGTGGCCACCTCTGAGAGGGAATATGTCCGCGTGGAGCACAACCAAATAAGAGGCAAGAAAACATAGATTGGCAGAAAGGTATGTAGTATGTGATAGTCGTTGCAATCTTACTTGCCACCATGGCCTTTCAAGTGGTGATGAGTCCTCTTGGAGGCGTATGGCAGGAGGATTCCGTAGCCGAAAAACATTACAACGCGGGGATCGCCATAATGGTTTACAAGTATCATGATGAGCATACATTTTTTGTGTCATACAATACCACTTGTTTCCTATCATTATTTACCGCAATTTTACTTCTCATTAGTGGCATGTCATTAACACAACTGCTATTTACAAAACTTGCAATATTAATCATCCGGGTTGCTATAATTTTCATGGCAATGACTTAGTCAGCACCAATATCGGTATTAACCTTGCATGGTAAAATGAATGCGACATATAAAAAGGTTGGAATTGCAACTGTCATACAGGTCGTCTTTGTGATTGTTTATTTGGTGTGCCAACTGTTTTGCTTCATTCAAAATTTGTGTTGCTAAGACCTAGATTTACATGTTGGCATTACACCTATCTTAGGCATTATGGGGACAAATCTAGGTATTGTTGATTACCTTTATGTACCAAAATCTTCATCAACAAACATGTAGGGAATATTGTCCAAAAAGTCATAAACATATTACCCTTTTGCTACTTTAGTTTAAAACCTTTAAATTTTGCCAACCACGGGTGAGGGCCAACTGAACCTCGAAGACCTTGGGTGAGTTGCACCCCTTCCCAAATATGGCCAGGCAAAAGTCCAAAAACCCAAAGAAAAAAGATTAATACCACGAAAAACCCAAAACTAATACATTTATGACAAATTTACCACAAACTAATCGATACACTAGTCAAATCTTACGTGCCATAAACACGACAATTTAACAATAAAATTTAATAAAAACTAATAGCTGGTAAATTTATCAAAAGTGTACCAAATTTTTCAATGATGTAACAAGAGGTTGTTTTGGTCAAAATTAGTTTGTAGTAAATTTATTACAAATGTACTAGTTTGGAGCTTTTTTGGCACAGGTGAGAGCCGGCCGACCCTCACCGACCTTGGGTGGGTTGCACCCCTTGCTAGGCAAGAGTTGTTATTTCGCTTGCCCTCTCTCCAAAAATATATATATATATATATATATATATAAAGCTTAATATTATGAAAAACCCCAAAGTAATACATATGACGAATTTACCCAAATTAATTTTTTAACCATAAAAAACTCTATATCGATACACTATTGATAAATTTACCCTAAATAACCATTAAAAAAATCTCCCGTCGATACACTTATTACAAATTTACCCCAAATTAAATTTTTAACTGTCAAAATCAAAACCGGTACATATGTGACAAATTTACTATCTTTTAAATTGGATTAATACAAAAAAAAAAATCATAAAAATAGTAAAGCTATGATAAAAAGAGAATAAATTCTCAAATTGGTACACACACAGTCAACTCTCACTTATCAATAAACTCAATAATTTGACTATAAAATTAACAAAAATTAATATATGGTAAATTTGTCACAAGTGTATCTATTTAGGATAAATTTATCAAATTTATTATCAACATATTAATTCATAGCAAATTTGTTGTAAGTATACAATTTTTGGGCTTTTCGACATAGGCGAGAGATGGATAACCCTTGCTGGCCCTAGGCGAGCCTATCCCTTGCTAAGTGAGAAATCGCACACCCTCTCTCCAAAAACTCCAAAAAAAAAAAAAAAAAAGAAGAAGAGTTTAATATCATGAAAATCCCAAAACTGATATAACTATGATAAATGTACCTCAAACTAATTTTAACTCTAGAAAACCCAAATTGGTACACCATTGATAAATTTACCACAAATAACTATATAAAAAAAAAATCAGATAGATACAATTGTAACATATTTACCCCAAAACTAATTTTTTGACCACCAAAACCAAATCGATACATTTGTGACAAATATATCTTCATTTGAATTAGATGTATGCCACAAAAAAACACAAAACTAGTATGACTATGACAAAAAAGAGAGTAAAATCCACAATTGGCACACTAATAAACTCTCACGTGTCATCAAATTCAGTAATTTGACAGTAAAATTTAACGAAAACTAAAGGATGGTAAATTTATTATAAGTGTATTAGTTCAGGATAAATTCATCAAAGATGCAATGATTTAGATTTTTAGTGGTCAAAAAATTAATTTTTGATGCATTTTTTATAGACATACTAGTTTGGCACATTTGGACACAAGCAACAACTGGCTAACCCTCGCCAGACTAGGGTAAGGTAAGTCACACCCCTTGCCAAGCAAGAGTCGTGACTTCGCTTTCCCTCTCTTGAAAAACCAAAAAATAAAAAAGGTCAATACCACAGAAACTACAAAACTGATACATATGTGATAACTTCATCTTAAATTAATTTTTTAACCACAAAAAACCTCAAACCAATACGCCACTGATAAATTTAACCCAAATGACCATAAAATCATAAACTAGTATATTTGTAACAAATTTGTCCCAAATCATCATAAAAAACCCAAAACTTGAATAATTGTAATAAATTTACCCTAAACTACACAAAAACCAAAACTAGTTCATTCATATCGTAAAAAAATAAAAAAATAAAAATTAGTACAACTATGACAAAATGAGAGTAAAATCCAAAATGGTACACTAGTAAGCTCTCACGTACTATCAAATTTAGTAATTTGATGGTAAAATTTAACAAAAATTAATAAATGATAAATGTATCACAAATATATCCGTTTGGAATAAATATATCAAAGGTGTAACAATGTGGGTCTTCTGTTGTTAAAAATTATTTTTTTGTAAATTTATTATGTGTGTATTAGTTTAGAGTTTTTGGTACAGGCGAGAGTCAACTTGCCCTAGTCAGCCTTAGGCGAGTCGTGCCACTTGCCAAGCAAGAGTTGCGACTTCCCTCGTCCTCTCTCCAAAAAAAAAAAAATGATAATAACTCGAAAAATTTCAAACTAATACACCTATGAAAAATTTATTCAAACTAATTTTTAACTACAAAAATCTTCCAAGTTGTGCAATAGTCACAAATTTACATAAAACTAATTTTTTACCCCTAAAACCAAAACCAGTACAATTGTGTTAAATATATCACCTTTTAAATTGGATTAATACAATAAAAAAATCACAAAACTAGTACAATTATGACAAAAGGAGAGTAAAATTCAAATCGATACACTAGTCAACTCTCATATGTCATCAAACTCAACAATTCAATGACAAAATTTAACAAAAATTAACAAACGGTAAATTTTATTGCAAGTGTCCTAATTTGAGATAAATTTATCAAAGATGCACCAATTTAAGGTTTTTTATGGTCTAAAAATTAGTTTGTAATAAATTCTTCACAAATATACCAATATGTGGTTTTTCGACACAAATGAGGGTGACCACCCTCGTCGACCTTTGAGTAGGTCGCATCCTTTGCCAAATGAGAGTTGAGACTTTGCTCGCCCTTATTTCAAAAATCTGAAAAAAGAAGAAGTTAATACCACAAAAATCCCCAAACTAATAAATATTTGACAAATTTATTCAAAACTAATTTTTTAACCACAACAAATCCCAAACTTGTACACCATTGATACATTTATCTCAAATGACAATAAAAAGCCCAAAATCGGTGCACTTATAACAAATTTACCGCAAACTAACTTTTTGACTACCAAAAAATAAAATAAATATATTTGTGACAAATATACCCTCAATTAAATTGGATTAATACCACAAAAATACAAAATTAGAACAAGCTGTGGCAACATGAGAGTAAAAAAATTGGTACATTAGTCAACTCTCACGTATCATCAAATTCAGCAATTTGACGGTAATATTTAACAAAAATTAACATATATTATATTTGTCATAAATGTACCAATTTGGGATAAATTTATCAAAAGAGTGACAATTTTGGGGTTTTTTTTATCAAAAAATTAATTTATGGTAAATTTGTTATGGGTATACTAGTTTGGGTATTTTTGGGCATAGGCAAGGGTTGTAACCTTTGCTAGGTAAGAGTCGCAACTTCACTCACCCTCTCTCCAAAAACCCAAAAATAAAAATTAATCTCACAAAAAATCTTGAATTAATACAACTGTGACAAATTTACTTGAAACAATTTTTTAATCACAAGAAATCCAAATTAGTAACTATTGATGAATTTATCCCAATTGACCTAAAACAAAACCCAGATTATTATAGTTGTAACAAATTTATCTTAAAGTAGTTTTTTGACCACCAAAACAAAAATTGATAATTTTCAACAAATATACCCTCTTTAAATTGAATTAGTATTACAAAAATCACAAAATTAGTACAGCTGTGACAAAGAGAGAATTAAATTTCAAATTAGTACACCAGTCAACTTTCATGCGTTATCAAACTTAGCCATTTAATGATAAAACTTAACAAAAAATAACATAGGGTAAATTTATTTCAAGTATATCAATTTAGAAAAAGAATTATCAAATGTGTAATATTTTTGGGTTTTTTAGTGTCAAAAAATTAGTTTGTAGTACATTAATCATAAGTATACTAATTTGGAGTTTTTTTTTATATAGGTGAGGGCTGGCTTACCCTCCTAGCCCTGGGTGAGTCGTGCCTCTTACCAAGTGAGAGTTATAACTTTGCTTACCCTCTCCCCAAAAACCCAAAGATAAAAACGTTAATACCATAAAAAAATCTCAAACCAATACATATATAATACATTTACCCCAAATTAATTTTTTAACCACCAAAACCAAAATTAGTATATTTGTGATCAATATTAAATTGGATTAATACAACAAAAAATTACAAAACTAGTGCAAGTATTAGGGGTGGACCGGCCTAACCCTATCGGTCCTAGTCCGGTTCTCAGGGAGACCGGTCTGTCCTTGCTCCTAGAATTCCTAGACCAAGATCTTGTGTGGGTTGATCCTCGGTCCTAAGAGTTTCAGTCAATCCAATCCGAACCAAACCAACCCTAAATATACATATATATATATATATATATATATATATATATATATATATATATTATTTATAATTTTTTTATATAGAGAAAATCTTAAGTTAAACGACATTAAAAACATTAAATAGCTCTTTAGTGAGGGGTTCAAGTAATTTTACATTTTTTATTTACTAATTTAGGTTTTTAATGTCTTTTACAGTGTCAATAGTCATAATTTACGAAAGAGGAAAATGTTTTTGTGAGGAGTCCTCGTGGCATCCAAAAATGCACCTTATGGCATTCTCATTTGGTATTCTTTCTCTTCTGTCTTCTTTGTCCTCTTAGTCTTCAATTTGCTAAAATCGAAAAAAATAACTTCTCCGCTCACCACTCGACACTCGTCTCGTTCACTTTGGATCACTCGTGCTGCTCGTTGCTCAATGCTCGCTTGGCTTGTTGCTCCCCGCTTGACATTTGATGCTTATTATGTTCAACACTCACTCTACTTGACTCTCACTGCTTGCCTTTCTTAGTTGACCTTGCTCATCATCATACTCATTAGGTTAGTATAATTTTCGGTTGCCATTTCAAGGAGTAGAAAAGATGAAATAAAAAATTATTGGTTAGTCTTGGGTTGACCTTGAAATCAGACCGAATCCATTGGATCAATCTAGTACTCAATCATTTTTTTAAGAAGTATAAAAAATGAAATAAAGCCACCACCTGCGGTGGCTCAGTTGGATAAGCACTCTAGTGAGGTTTAATGAATGTTGCTGGTCACACGGGATCTTAAGCGCGACGTCGAGGTGGTGGGTCATCCGCTAGCGTCGCTCTAGAATTTACTCGCCAGCTACCAGCTGTATGAGGTCCATGGGTATCAAAAAAGAAAAAATGAAAAATTATCAATTGGTCCCGGGTTGACCTTGGAATTGGACCAAACCCATTCGGTCCGGTCCTCAGTCCCAAGCTCAATAAGGTCGACTTTCGGTTCCAAAAATTAAGGATCAGCATTGTGTAGGTTGGTTCTAGGGTTAGGGGTTGACCGGCCCAATTCCCTAGCAAGTATGACAAAAAGAGCGTAAAATCACAAGTTAGTACCTTAGTCAACTCTCAAGTATTATCAAGTTCAACAATTTAATGGTAAAATTTAATGAATACTAACATGAGGTAAATACATTTTTATTTTTATTTTTTATGGTCAAAAAATTAGTTTGTAGTGAATTCATTACAACTATATCAGTTTAGGTGTTTTTAGGCACATGAGAACCCTCATTGCCTTGGGCAAGTTGTGTCCCTTGCCAAGTGAGAGTTGCAACTTTGCTCACCTGCTCGCCCTCTTTCCAAAAACCCAAAAAAAATATATATATATATATATCACGAAAAAGCCCAAACTAATACAACTGTGATAAATGTATCCAAACTAATTTTTCAAGGACAAAAAATCTCAAATGGATACACCATTGGTAAATTTACCTCCATGTAACCATAAAACCCTCCAAACTAATACAATTATAATAAATTTACCATAAATTAATTTTTTGACCATTAAATCAAAACTAGTATATTTGTGACATATATACTCTCATTTAAATTGGATTAATATCACAAAAAGTCACAAAATTAGTGCAATTGTGATAAAAATAAAATCTCAAATTGGTACACTAGCCAATTCTCACATGTAAATAAACTTGGTAATTTGACAGTAAAATTTAAGAAAAACTAACAAAGAGTAAATTTGTCACAAGTATACCAATTTGGGATAAATTTATCAAATGTATAATAATTTGCGTTTTTTGTAGTCGAAAAGTTAATTTATAGAAAATTTATCATAAATGTATGAGTTTGGTGCATTTTGGAATAGGCGAGGGCCAATTGACCTTCACTACCTTAGGCAAGTTGCACCCTTTTCTAGGCCAAGTGAGAGTTGCAATTTTGCTCACCCTCTCTCCAAAAACCCAAAGGAAAAAAGTTAATAGCACAAAAAATCCCAAACTAATATAATTGTGATAAATTTATCCCAAAATAATTTTTTAAGCATAAAAAAAAACTTCAAACCAGTATATCATTGATAAATTTACCCTGAATGATCATAAAAAACTCTACACTAGTATAGATATAACAAATTTACTCCAAACTAATCTTTTAACTACCAAAAATAAAATTGGTACATTTGCGATAAATATACCCTCCTTTAAATTATATTCATACTACAGCCTAATTGAAAATGAATCGAATTATTGATTGTGTCATAAAGACCTTTATGTCCACGCCCCAATCGTCCCCCCCTTTCTTTTTATTTCTATCTAATCTATTTTTTTTTTTTTGGCTCGGCTATAAAATTAGACAACTAGTACCTCTATGACTAAAGGAGAGTAAATATCAAGTTAGTAGAGTAGTCGGCTCTCAAGTGTCAATAAATTCAATAATTCGACGACAAAATTTAACGAAAATTGATAGAGAGTAAATTTATCATAAGTATACCGGTTTGAGATAAATTTCTCAAAGGTATAACAATTTGGAATTTTTGTGGTCAAAAAATTAATTTATGACAAATTTGTCGCTAATGTACGAGTTTATAATTTGTCAGCATAGGTGATAGCCAACTAATGCTCGCTGGCCCTGGGTGTGTCGCATGCCTTGCTAGGCTAGGTGAGAGTCGTGATTTTACTCGCACTCTCTCCAAAAATAAATAATAAAAAAATAACCCTAAACTAATACATATGTAACAAACTTATTCCAAATTAATTTTTTAATAACAAAAACCCCAAACTGGTACATAGTTGATAAATTTATCCCAAATAGCTATAAAAAAAAAAACCCTCAAACTGATACAATTGTAAAAATTCTACCCCAAATTAATTTTTTGATCGTCAAAACCAAAATCAATACATTTGTAACATATATACCCTCCTTTAAATTGGATTAATAATACAAAAAATACAAAAATAGTACAACTGTGATAAAAGAAGAGTAAAATCCTAAATTGGTAAACTAATCAACTCTCACGTGTTACCAGATTTAGTAATTTGATAGTAAAATTTAAAAAAAAAACTAACAAATTGTAAATTTATTGCAAGTGTACTAGTTTGAAATAAATTTGTCAAAGGTGTAACAATTGAGTTTTTTGTGATAAAAAATTTATTTTGCAACCAGCTTGAGGTTTTCTGGTATTAACCTCAAAAGAGAGTAAAGAAAAGGGAAAAAAACCAAGAAAAAAATAAAAAATATTAATAATTATAAAAGAAGTCCACATTAGCATTTACCATCTACATCGGCAAATTTTAGCCAAAATAGGCTGAATTAACTTAATTGAAAAAAAGAAGAAAATGCTTAGTACTCAAGTGATAAAAATAAAAGATTTAGGGATAAGTGTTCTAGAAGTCCTACAACTTATCACGAAAATGCATTTCAGTCCTAAAGCTTGCAAAAAGTGCATTTAAGTCCTAAAACTTGTCAAATTGTTTCAAACGAGTCCTAAGATTGACGTCGTTAGCCTTTTCTGTTAAAAATGTTGACGTGGCATTTTAAATAATTTTTTATTTTCCACAGGAATTTTTTAATTATTTTTAATTATTCTGTTTATAAAAAATAGATTTAAAAACTAAAAAAATCAAATTTATTCATTTCATCTTATTTTCACCAAAAACTTAAAAAAAGTTAAAATATTTATTAAAATTTTTTTGATTAAAAATATATTTTTAGTTAAAATATTTATATAAAAAACATATTTAAAAAGTTAACATTATTTTTTAATTTATTTTTAAAAATTTTAAAAATAAAATTTTTAAATTTTCTTTTTAGTTTTTTAAATAAGATAAGAATAAATTTAATTTTTTAGTTTTCAAATCTAATTTAAAAAAATGGATAAAAATTAATTAAAAATAAACCTGGAAAATAAAAAATTATTTAAAATGCCATGTCAGCATTTTTAACGGAAAATGCTAATGGCGTTAATCTTAGGACTCGTTTAAAATAATTTGACAAGTTTTAGGACTTAAATGCACTTTTTGCAAGTTTTAGGACTGAAATACATTTTCGTGACAAGTTGTAGAACTTTTTGAACACTTATCTCAAAGATTTATGACTAAATTGGTAAAAGTGTAATAGGTTTATGACTTTTTTGGAAAATTTTCCCTAGACATTTGTTGGAAGATATGATTTGTAAATTGATATGTTTGTGTCTATTTTAGGATTAGAAAGATTACATAATATTTAGGAAAACTTTCTTTTATTATTATTTCTTTTGTATTATATACATCATTGTACACATAATACAAATCAATGAATTGAGGCACATATTTTTTCTCTCCAAAGTTCTTCCCTATGTTCTAAGTTTTCTACCTAGTCTTGTGACATGGTATCGGAGCCTTTCTCGAAGGTGTAAAATTTCCATTGCTTCCACTTCGATTGCCTCGTGGAACTCCTATCTACTAAAGAGAGTTATCATAGGAATCATTAACTTTTGAAGGGAAGTTTATTTCTTCATCATGCCTAAAGCACAAGATATTACCTCAACCTCAGACACTCAACCTGCAGGAGAGGTCATGCCGCATACCCTGGAGATCCAAGATTCGTCTATCGTAACTTCAACCACCGAACAACAATTTGGTCAAGCCAAGACACATCTACAGGCGCAACACGTGCAATGGCAACCATTCCAGGCTCAGTTCAATCTGGGGCAGCCATTTATGGGCCATTCTTACCAGTGGATACCATATCCATGGTTCCATGGGCCTAGCCCAAATACATCACTGCCAGGAGTCTACCAAAGCAACGTTGAGTCCAATGGAGGCCCACCAACCGGCGAAGGGGCAAACCCAACCATTGGCCCATAGCAGACGGGTGGATCAACTAGGCCAGGTACGAATCCCTACCGGGCTTTTCTCAATACAGGTCATGCGGGTCATGTAGGTCAGGGAATCGGACCGAATGATTTAGGCATGGAAGGAAATCCCTACTCAAATCTCGAACTCAGATTTTTTACATATTAGATCTTTGCTACCGGTGGCCGATCGGAAACTAGCAACTCCCTCCACACAACTAATGCCGATGGACTGAAACTGAAGCTCATCAGCCAGCAATTGACCAGTGCCGATAACTATTCGAGCCGGTTGCGAGAGTTCCGGTGGGCACTGGTAACATAAGATAAAGAGGGTTTTCATGACGGAACAATTTCAATTCCGTCCAATGAGAGAATGGCACGACTTTAGAAGAAATGCAATCAACCGGTTAGAACGTGAATGGGCAATTGCATCACAACCAAAGTCGCAGCCGGACTTCCCCCGACGGAGGATTCAAAATAAATGTGGGAGAATATCAAAGAGATGTATGAGAAACTCGATCAAGTCAAGTTTTTTTCGTTAACACAGCAAATTTCAAAGCTCAAACAAGGGAATATGACCATTGCAGCAATTTATAACAAACTCTCGGTTCTGTGGAACGAGCTCAAAGCAGCCAAAGAAAAGTTCGACTAGCCCGACCCTATTTTACAGCAGTACAAATGCATGTGAGAAAGGAAAAAGGCGACAAGATTCCTGCTCATACTTAACAAGACTTACCTCTTGTTTTTCTCCCAGATATTGACTATGGAGCCTCTGCCGAGTCTCGGGCGTATCTACCAACTTGTCATGCAAGAGGAGAGCCAACAGAGAATGACGAATTATAGTAAAAACGGAGACGGAGTGGCCCTGGCAGCAAGAAGCCATGGCCATCCTTCGCCAAGGAACGAAGGAGGCAAAGGGCAAAAGGGGGCACAATTAGGGTTCCCTGAAAACCCTAGTGGTCATGATTTTATTGGGCAATCCGATGGCCCATGATCATCCTTGGCAATGAGTGGATCGGATGGTCCACGTGGGAGCACCTTGAATGGACTCGATGGGCCCCGTGGAAATACTTCATATGGGCTAGAAGTCTCACATGGATTAATGGGTGGTCGATCAGACGGTCCGTATGGGCTGACTTTAGCCCAAATCTCGCAGCCCACAAACAAGCCGTTTTTTGGCGCGAGAAACATTGCTTCAAAAGGAAAAGGTAAAATGTTTTGTAAACGTCCGCATCACACAATAGAAAACTGCTGGAAGCTACATGAGAAACCTAGAGAAAAGGAAAAGGGAAAATTTTTAACAGTTTTTCAGGTGTCGGAACAATCAACATACAAGACTATTACCCATGATCAATATGAGGAGTTGATGGAAGCTTTAAGGAAATTTGATGCCTTTGATAAAATTGACATTTTCGCAGGTACATCTTATTGTCTGACGAATTCAATTTCAAAGAATGCATGGATTATTAATTCAGGTGCTAGTGACCACATTGTTTGTGATAAGGATTTACTTTCCAATGTCGAAAAATTATCTTATCCCAAATTAGTTTAGCTTCCGAATGGAAATGTCATCCAAGTTGAAATAGCCGGCACTGTGAATCTTAGTTCTCTTATCATACTTCAAAATGTGTTATATGTCCCTAACTTCCATTTCAATCTCATGTCAGTATCTCGAGCTTCTGAAGAAAATTCATGTCATATCTTATTCAATTCTGATAAATGTTGAGCCCTTTTGAGTGGGAAACTAATGGGCTTGGGTAGAGTTTTTCAAGGGCTTTATTTCTAGATGGGCTTTTCCAACAGTCTTCAATCGTTTTCCAATAAATCATTGTGTAATACTACTATTAATGATAAGAATTTCCTTCATCATCAAAGATTGGATCATTCTGCTTTATTTCCCTATCCTCCATGTCCTGTTTGTCCATTAGCAAAACAAACACGTGCTCCTTTCTATTGACACCTAAATTTCGCCATTTTATTTAGGACTTAATCGTGTACAAAATTAGAAATTAGTAACTAAAAAAAAAAAAAAAATAAAAGAAAAGAAAAAAACAAGAGAAGTAAAAGTGCAGCAAAAAAATTTTTTAAAAAAAGGAAAAAAAAGAAAAAAAAATGCTTAGAATCGGGTTAGGCCGGATCTGGCCAGGCACTTCTTCCCTTCGGCCTAGGCCCGGCCTCTTTCTTACTCACAAAGCCCACTAGCCCGGTCCACCACGGCTAGTCTTTCCCCTCCAGCCTGTCTCCACGCCTAGACCTACAAAAGAAAAACGCAGTAGCAAAGGTGCAACAAAGGCAGGGAAGCAACGATGGAGGAGCAGGTGGATCGGGATAGTAGGCGGCCAACTTGGCCGGCAGCTAGCACGGCAGGATGACGACCTACAAAAACAAAAAGGGAAAGAGATGAAGGAGGAAGGAAGCACCGGGAGAGCTCGAAGAGGAGAGTTCAAAAGAGAGAGAGAGAGAGAGAGAGAGAGAGAGAGAGATTGGAGAGGGCCTTGGCCAAGAGAGCTTGAAGGAAGGAGAGGGGTAGAAGCGGAGAGCGACCGGGAAGAAGGAGGCCCGGAATCCACCTCAGCCGAACATCACTCAGCCACCCCCGACGTGAGCTTGTGCCTCCAAGCCGGAACCACCAAGCCGCGGCTTCCCTTTCCTTGAATTCAAGTTTTTGTGGTGAGTTTCCTGGCTTTTGGTTCAGCTCGTGTCGATTTCCCAAGGATTTCGGCTCGGGGGCGTGCGAGGCGACCAGACATTGTTCCATCTGTCGATCTCGCCCGCTATTCGCCACCCTCAAGCCGAGTAGGGACCTCCGCGGACCTTTTTCTTTTTGTGCCCTGCTTTTGTCCTGTTCCCTCATATTTTTTGCATGGTTTACTGAGTTGAGACGTGAGTTTCGAGTTCGCTTACGCTGTCTTTCATTGATGTTGAGCATTCCTTGCCATTCTCGTTGAGTTGTGGTCTAGTTTTGAGTCTTGCTATTGTCCGTGGCTGCCTTGAGTCAAGGCACCCTAGGTGTTTGATAAAGGCCCTTGAAGCGCTTCAGGGAAAATAGCCACTGCCTTTTTACGTTTCCGAAGCTCGTGCATAGTCGTTTTGATCGCTAGTTACTGAGGTCGTCTTGCATGAAGTCTTAACTCGTTGATCATGGGTAGTGGTTATTGAGGTTGAGTAGTGGCATTTCTTCAAGAGAGATCTTGACAATGGGGTTGTTCTCGACAAAGAAGAGAACGTCGAAAAGGGAGCTTCAGTGAGAAAGGAAATCACGCCTAGTTAAGGGATAATTAAATAAAGAAAAGAAAACAAGAGAAACAAACAAAGAGCAATGAAAAGAGAGATAACATCAATATGATAGCCATTTTAAGCATGAAGGCTGGATGGAGTGTCTGTGTCATTTTCAAAGGATGACATTTGTCTTCTTTTTGTCCATTTTCGCATGCATTTTGCGGATATCCGAACTTGTGGCCGTACGTCGCACCTCACTTCCATCTTGCGCTTTGCATTTTATATAAATTCCAGTTTGTTGGATAGTGGCACACGCTTTTCTCAGCTTGGTATGGAATGAATACGCGTCAACAACATGGTTTTGGCGCTTTGAGGTTGGGGTTGAATTCACGGGAAATTCTGGGTTTAATGGAAGCTTTGGATGGAGAAGGAAGCATGCAGAGAAGAAGACCAGAAAAGGGGGATAGAAAAATGTTAATATAAAACCAAAAAAGAAGAAGAAGAAAGAAACAAAAAAAAAAAAAAAAAAAAAAAAAAAAGAAGTTTAAAGAAATCGGTTTTCTTTTTTAGTTTTAATATGGGTTTGTGTCAAGCCAATGGACTGGATCGGGTTTACCGGTCCGAACCTGTTTTCCTAAATATTAAAAAAGAAAACAAAACATTGAAAAAATAAAAAAAAAAATCAAAACAATTAGTGAAAATTCGATTTTTTTAACTAAAAATTTTTAGGAAATTCAAATTTTCTTTTGAAAAGTTTTACAAAAGATTTTATGAGTTTTTATTTTTTTCCTTGAAACAAATGGAAGTTTCATAACTCTAGAGTTGTGCTAAAAAAAATTGACTAAGCCTTTAGGGTTTTACTTTAGGGTTTCAACCGTCCTTAGAGATAATTGCCTTTGAGTGCACAATGCTGACACGTGGAGTTTGGCTTCTAGTCTGGTTAGGATTAGCATTTGTCTTCTCTATAGTATTAATTTTTTTTTTTTGCTTTCCCATGCAATTTATTTAACGTTTTCCTTGGTTGCTAATTATTACTTTAATGATGGCACACCCGCATGATCACCTCACATGTTAGTGGATAGGTATAAAATCAATCCAAACTGCCCAAAAAAATCATTTTGTTAAAATGAACAAGATTAGGTACCGAAATGACACTAATTGGTTAATTAGTGTAATCAAGTCCCCGACTCTAGATTCTCTGGTTGCGTAGGAAGTGAGGTACACTCTCATGCCTTACTTGGTTTTTAGCTGACCCCAATAGGCTAGTGGTGACTCCTTTTTGTGCAAAATTCCTTAAGAATATCCCAACGTCACGCGGGATATGGACTTGGGAGAGCCCGCCCCTAATCATGGGCCTTAGGCCCGTCCTTTAGACAATACCCCTAAACCTGTTCCCTCCCTCATGGGTAGGTCGCGACACTTTCCAAAATAGCACTTCTTGAGCTGATGAATTTTTTTCCTTAATTCATGCTGATGTTTGGGGGCTCTATCACACTTTGAATCATGATGGGTCTCAATTTTTTTCACAATCGTAGATGATTTCTCTCGTGCGACATGGATATTTAGGAAAAACTCCTTTCGAAATCCATTCAACGTATACGTACTGACAATCGTAGAGAATTCTTTAAAGGAGAATGTGCTTCCTTCCTTTCCTTGAATGGAATTTTACATGAAAGCTCTTGCACATACACACCACAACAAAATGGAGTCGTTGAGCGAAAAGACCGTTACCTTTTGGAAGTAGCACATGCCCTTAAGTTTCAAGCATCTGATCTTGAAAATTTTTGGGGAAATTGTGTGGTCACGTCAGCATACCTAATCAATTGCATGCCATCACGCATTCTTAAAGGAAAAACTCCTTTCGAGACATTGTATGGAAGGAAACCAGATCTGAGTTATTTCTATCTTTTCATACATAGCCAAAGAATGGAAAAGATCATCCCAGAGTTTTTGGATGTCTATGTTACGTAACCACAGTAGGGCACAGGGATAAGATGGGACCTCGTGCACGATAATGTATATTCATGGGGTATCTGAATCTGAAAATGGATATCGGATTTATGAACCATCCACAGAGGAATTTTTTGTGAGTGGGGATGTGATTTTTCATGAAGACATTTTCCCTTTCCGAGATATGAATAATTTGTCTTTAGATGAGAGGATAGGTACTAATCAATTTTTATCAGAAGAAGATCTATCTTCTGGGGGATCCTATATTATTATTCCTCCTCTCAGACATCAGAAATTGTCTGCTACATCACTTCCAGTGCCTACTGAAACTTTTACGGATCATTCAATTGAAGAACCTTCCATAAAAAGGGATTCTTAGATGACAGCTCCTCCGGAATCAAACAATACTGAAGAATCATCCTTGATGCAACATGAAGAACCTCGGCATCTTGGTCGAGTTAGTCATCCACCAATTTGGACAAAGGATTATGTATGTGCTTCATCAGGGTCATTAGGTACTCGTTACCCTATTTCGTCTTATGTTTCATTTGATATGTTTTCATCAGAACATTTGTGTTGCATGAGCCATATCTCTGAGCAACAAGAGCCCTCTAGTTATAATGAAGCAATGCATGATCCACGTTGGCAAAAGGCTATGGAGGCAGAATTGCAAGCCCTGATAGATAATCATACTTGGGATGTTGTGCCATTACCTACTCACCGAAAACCAATTGGGTGCAAATGGGTATATAAGATTAAATATAAAGCAGATAGTTCTATAGGGAGATACAAGGCTCGATTGGTGGCCAAAGGTTTTACACAGCGATAAGGTTTTCGCTATCGCGAAACTTTTTCTCCAGTAGCCAAAGATGTCACAGTTCATGCTTTTCTATCACTTGTTGCTTTTCGAGATTGGTCATTACATCAAATAGATGTCCATAATGCCTTTTTACAGGTGACCTGGATGAAGAAATCTATATGGATCTTCCACCAGGATTACGGAGACAGGGGGAGTCTAAGGTATGTCATCTCCGCAAATCTCTTTATGGACTAAAACAAGTTTCTTGCCAATGGTATGCCAAATTTACAAATGCTCTTACGGCTGCTGGATTTAAACAGTGCAAGTATGACTATGCTTTGTTCACTTGGAAGAAAGGTTTGTCGTCTATTTATTTAATGATTTATGTTGACGACAATACTTATTATGGGCAATGATGATTGTCCTGTGAAGAAACTAAAAGAATATCTACACTCCACTTTTCATATCAAAGATTTAAGCTCGCTTAAGTATTTTCTTGGAATTGAGATAGCTCATTCAGATATGGGAATATCACTCAACCAACGGAAATTCGTAATGAAGATTATATTAGAAGTAGTATTATCAGGTTGCAAACCTACTATTATTCCCATCGAGTATAATGCCAAGCTGACTTCTATTGACTATGACACTAGCATATCTTCTTTTGATGATCCGTTATTGAAAGATCCATCAAGATATCAGAGACTCGTTGGGAAGCTTATATATCTTACCATGACCAGGCCAGACATCTACTATGCAGCACAAACCCTTAGCCAATTCATGCATAGTCCAAAACAGTCTCACATGAATGCAGCCTTGAAAATTGTGAGGTATTTGAAGACATGTTTAGGCTTAGGGATACTCCTTTCTCGGAAATGCAACATGAAAATGACGGCCTATTGTGATGTAGATTATGCTACATGCCCTAAGAGCATGAGATCAATTACTGGCTTCTGTATCAAATTTGGGGAATCATTACTCTTATGGAAGACGATGAATATTAATAGGGAGTTTTATTACTTTTTCTCTCCCACGTTTGTTAATTTTAATTCAAGTGAGAATCAATCTCTAAACTGACATCGTTTTGGCTTAAACTACGGCCAAGTTTGGAACGTCTCCAATAAAAAAGGATAATTGTTGATTAATCTATAGCGAAGAAGGTTTTTCCTTCTCTTTTCCTGTGCACAAACCCTAATGGAATGGGATAAAAACACAAAATTGCAGTTTCCACAATCAAAATAAAGATTGTTCATCCACACTCAACAAGCCCATATCTAGAATGGGAAAGGAGATCGAACTACCAAAATCCACCTGAGTATCCACATTGACCTCTCCCTTTCTTCTCTTCGGTCTCAAAGGGACTGAAGACTTCCTGAAGCATTTTCGCTTTGGGCCAGAATTTGCAGCTTTGAGATCACTGAATGTGGAGGATTGAAGGGATGATTTGGTTTCTGAAGCAGTGAAATTGAAATATAACTTCCGGTTAATAATGTGATTAATGCATTATTTTTCAATTCAACTCAAAATTAGATCAAGATAATTTCAAGGATAACTTAATTTATTCCTTGAATAAGCTTCACTTAATATTCACTAAATTTTATACAGTACAATGAAAGACCGAAAACTTTAATTCGAAACACACATGCTTATCCTTCACTTAGTTTTATTTCCTAATTTTGAATTAGTTTTTGTACTTTTCGACCAAAAAAAAAAAAAAAAAGCTTTTGTACTTTAAAGAAAATTTATTTAGCAAACAACCAAAGTGAAACTAAGTTTCTAAAAAAAAAACCACGTATTTTTGAATTGGGGATATTTTTAAGATAAAAATAATGTTAAGTTGATGAGTTTTGGTTCATTAGTTTATTTTTCAACGATTAGTCAATTATACAAATTGAACCGACACTTATTAAGTCAACTATGAAATGTATTTGATACTTACTAAAGTACAAGGTCATGGATAAAAAAATCCCGAATCAGCCTCAAAGTTTCAAGTTCAAAGATTAAAGACTCCTCCATCATCTCAAGTGTTTCCTAGTCCTGCAACTTATACCCAAATTGCACAATGTTTAGCCTCAACACTATTACACAATAAATTATCATTGGCACCAAAATTTGTGTCGATCAGTTAAGCATTCATTAAAAAAAAAAAAAGTAAGAAGAAGAAATAGAGTTGTTAAGTCAGTCCGGTTAGTCTTCAGCGGCGACGGTTAGCGCTGCCATATCCGAGATTCTCTCTTCTTTGACCCATTCAAACCCACGAAATCTCAACAGAGAAATCCATCTTATCAAAGTTCAACTGACCAGAGTCCGTGAAGCCCCCTCAAAAACGGAAGAGCTCATCTCTCTCTCTCTCTCTCTCTCTCTCTCTCTCTCTCTCTCTCTCTGGCTAACTCTCGCTTTCTCTCGCTTTCGCTGGCGTCCGAAGAAGATGAAGATGCGAGCAAAAGAGCAGGTGAGATCCAAGTACTCCTCATCTCGGTTCAATCTTTGATCTGAAACAGTATAAAAAAATAACGTCATGGTAATGTTCGCAGGAAATCTGACTGATATTGAATCTATTGTTCATGGTTTGACCTGAAATCCGCGTTGATGCGATGGTGTCAGATCCAAACATTACTATAACGTTCCATCCAGAGCCCTCAAGCGAGATGACGCCTATTTTTCGTTCGATCCGAAGACAGCCCGATGTTGTTTTGTATGTCATCGGTTGCTTCATGATTCATCAAATACGATTTTCTGAGATTTTATCTGTTGACTGCAACTGACATATTCTTTTCTTTTATTTCCGGATGGTTTGCCTGCTGTCGTGGTTCTGCGGTGGGCGTCCCGAGGAAACAATTCGATCATTGCGGTCCGATTTCTGTGCTCCGATCTCGTTTGCGCGGGTATGTCTCTATATACATTAGCTGTACATTTCGAGTTCATTCATGAGATGTCATTGAGTTAATAGAAAATCGAGATGGATGGATGATGGTGACCGACGAGTGTGGCAATTATCTGGCAACACATGGAGGTGGTTGATAATCATGTTCTAGATATGAATTATTGTTGAAATTTTAATTGTCTGATATTGAAAAATGAGTCATCAAGGTTCCTTGGTAATGATGTGAAAATGATGAATAATAATAATAACAACTGCATGATAAAACCATAAATAAAAAAAGGGAAGAATAAGATAATGGGTTTTATATTGGAAAACAGAATTAGAGTGCGTTCTTGGAGCAGTCGTCCTTCAAGATAGGCTCAATTAAGGCTCAATAATGAATTTTGGGCTTGAACAGTGTCGGAAAGTTTGGGCTTAACTTCATTAAAATATATTTGGGCTGAATATGAATTTTGGGGAAATGGGTTAAATAGATTGAGAGGGCTTGATATAAGAGCCCAAATTTGTATCCGTGGCCCATATATAGAAATAAATAATAAATAAATTATAAAAGAAATTATAAATTAAAGAAAATTAGAAAACAGTTAGAAAAAAAATAGGCATTGATGAGGTAGTTAGATTTTAGTATTAAAATTGTCTTAATTTCATTTAGTTAGTGTACACATGGTTTAGGGTTTTAGTGGACACTTTTGATCTAGTTTAGTTTAGAAGGTCAATTTTTTAGAAAAAGAATTGAACTCAATTTGAACTAAGCTCATGAGGGTTACCATCTTGATAATAATGATAACAATAGGGCTATGTTAAATTCTTTGCTTGATTCTTATCGAGTCTTTAGACTACATTTCATTGTGATAGTAGTTATCCTTTCACTACTATCTTTGAGTGAATCGATTGTGCTTCTTTTATATTGTTTTTTCATTGTGATTTTTCTGTTTTAATTGAATGGTTATATTACAATTTAGGACCATAATAAATATCAAAACATTGCATAGGACACCTATTGGGCATAAATTATAAGAGTCACGATTGAATTAAAAAAACCGCATGTGATACTTAGTTTACAAATAATCAAGTTATGATACTGAAATGGCACTAGTTAGATAACTAGTGTAAAAACAAATAGGCCCTTAGTATCTGGGTGCTAGTCATTAAAATATTTATATATATAAAAAAAAAAAAAACGAACAATTCAAGTGCTATTGTCACTTGACAAAAGTAAGAGTACTGTTACACAAGTAAAGTCTGTTTTCTATATATTTGATTTGCATATTTTGGCATTGGTTTCTTACATAGTCAAAGTCATTTCTCACTTTCATCCAAAACCCTAGAAAACCCTATTCCTCTTTTCCTTGGCATCTCTTCCACCACATTTCGACCTCAAAACAGCAGTCACGAGTTACCTCACTCCGCACATGCCTCCCTTCCAACCTATAGCCGCAATGCAAAATGTCCAACAAATGGATGCCAGACACTACGCATGGTTCTTTGTTGCACGTTGATTGTCGTATTGATCTATTTCACAGTGTTACTCATTTTCGCCATCTTCCTTTACCTCCCAAATGGACCTAATTACCCATATTTAAAGTCGCGGGGCTGACTGTGTTGAGTATCACAGTCATCATATCCATCGGAACCAATTGAAATGCCGCCCTCTTGGTGGCAAAATCAAAGATTTACAAAAATTTGTACTTTCATGAAGTGGAATGCTTCATCGACTATCATCGGGACACAGTGCAATCCATGGCATTGGCGTCATTAGAGCCATTCGTGCTACGATTGGCTGACGGGACTATGATAAAGGTAAAGATGACAATGGAGAGGCCTAAGGAGGCAGTGGTGGAGGACATGGATTAAGAGCGGAGGTCCGTAGGGACAGTGGTTGTCAGGGTGGGTCTGAGAATGTGAGGCACGTACGTGTTTGGGCTGTGAAAGAATGACTATGCCCGCATTGAAGCTCATTGTGACGACATGAAGGTTGTTTTTGCAAAGTCTATGGGAGGAGTGAAGCTTTAGGTTTCAGCAATAATTTAGTCCAATAATCTTCCACCGTGCTTCTATAACAATTTTGACTAAATCCATCCACAAACCCACGCTTAAGAGCTACTATTGATAGTAAGATTTACAAGCCCGCCTTGAACTCTTATTGGCCATAATGTTCGTTTTCTTTTGCATATAAGTTAGTGATCCGTGATTTTTGAATGGTACATGAAATTTGCAAGTACGAAATATATATAAAAATGGGGTTGGGTTGTAACTTGCAGGCCATCTCATCTATCGAGATTCGCAAGTATTGATTTTTACTTTAAAAAGTTAATTGAGTTATATATCGGGCGAAATAGTACAAGGCAAGCTCATGAACCTTAATATCAATAGCAACACCTAAGATTGGCGTCGTGGATGGATTTAGTCAACATCAATATAGGAGCGTGATGAAAAATTATTGGACAAAAGATTATCGCCGATGACTAAGCTTTCCTCCCCTCTAAATTCGCAAAAGCTACCCTCAAGTTGTCATAGTGTGCTTTAATGTGGACGTAGTATTTCTTTCACCACGACCCAAGCACGTACATGCTTTGCATCTTCATACCCAATTCGATAGCCACTATGCTCACAAGCCTCCACTCTCGATCCTATCCTCCTATCCTAAACCACCGCCCCAGCAGGCCTTTTCATCATATTCGCCTTTATCATAATCCTACCGGTAGCCCACAGCATGAGTGGCTCCGTTGATGCCAATCCCAAGTGTTGCTATATGAACCAATGTTAGTAGACGAAGCAGTCGACTTCACGGAAGAACAAACTGTTGTAGATCTTTAGGCTTTTTCCACTAAGAGGGCAGCTTTCCAATTGGTCTCAGTGGATGTAGTGACTGCGAGATTGGACACAATCAGCTTGATGACTTTCAATATGGGGTATCCAAAGAGGCAAAGAAAGATAGTGAAAACTAGTAATATCGTGAACCACATCAACATGATAGTCAATGCGAGATAAAGAAGTCATGAGTCAGATGTGCCTAGTATCTATTTGTTCAACATTCTACGTCATGACTGTGAATTGGAAAAGGGGGCATGCTAGAAATAGGTGTGATGCCAACATGCACATGGTGGTCTTAGCGACACAATTTCTGAATGAAGTAGAAAAGTTGGCAAACCAAAAGAATAATCATAAAGGCGACTCATATCATAACTGCAATTCCAACTCTTTCGTATGTCACATTCATTTTTCCATGCGGGGTCGATACCAATATTGGTATTGCATAAGTCACCATCGCCAAAATTATAGTGACCTAGGTGATTAACATAGTAATTTTTGTGCATATCCATCGCATTAACAGCATTTTACTAATGAGATTCAAAATTATAGTAGTGACAATAGGAAACAAATAGTATTGCATGAGATAAAAAATTTATACTCATTAAGATAGTTGTAAGCCATTATGACGATACTTGCTATGTAATATTTTTCGCCCACGGTGTCCACCTACCGAACTCCTCCAGAAGGACTCACTGCTCCTTGAAAGGCTATGGTGGCAAATACAATTCCAACAGTTATCATAGATTTACGCATACCTTTCCGCTGACATTTGTTTTCTTGCCTCTAATTTGGTTGTCTTATAAGTGAACGGTATTCCCTCTAGAGGTGGCCATATTCTCCACAAATAAAGTTACTTTTTTTGTGAAGTGATAGAGAAAGGTTATTCCTCTTTAGAAGTAATTTTTATTTGTGGAGGATGTGTCCACATCTAATTGGGTATACCATTCACGTGTTGGACAACCAAATGAAAGGCAAGAAAACATAGATAGGCAGAAAGGTATGCAGTTTATGATAGTCGTGGCAATCTTACCTTTTTCAAGTGGCGATAAGTCCTCCCGGAGGCGTATAATAGGAGGATTTTGTGGCCGAAAAACATTATAATGCGGGCATCGCCATAATGGTTTACAATTATCGTAACGAGCATACATTTTGTGTGTCATGCAATACCATTTGTTTCCTATTATCGCTTACCATAATTTTGATTCTCATTAGTGTCACGTCGTTAATGCTCTGAATATGCACAAAACTTACAATATTAATGATTGCTATAATTTCCGTGGCATTGACTCTACGCAATTCCAATATTAGTATTAACCCCACGTGGTAAAATGAATGTGACTTCTTAAAAAAGTTGGAATTGCAGTTATCATATGGGTGGTGTTATGATTATTTTTTTGATGTGTCCGAAAATTGTGTCGCTAAGACCAAGATGTACATGTTAGCATTACACCTTTTGGGCATTATGGGGACTAATCTAGGTATTGTTGACTTTTTTCATGTATCGAAATCTTCATCGATAGACATGTAAAGAAAATTGTATAAAAAGTCCTAAATCTGTTGCACTTTTGCCAGATTAGTTATAAACCATTCAATTTTACCAATTGACTCTTAAACAATTTTTACTTCATACTAATTGAGTCCATCTGATCAATTTTAACTAGAAATTGCTAAAATGGACAGTCGATGCCAATGTGGCATTTTTTTTTAATGATATTTTGAATTTCTATGGTTTTTTTTTTTTTTGGTTTTGGAGCTAGGCCTGGCGAGGGTGTGGCCAGTAGACCCTCCCGGCCACAAGCAAGGCCTGGTGACCCTCACCGGCCATAGGCAAGGGTCTAGCCCCGCATTAGTTGCGACTTCACTCGCCCTCTCTCAAAAAACTCAAAGAAAAATGGTCAATATCACGAAAAATCCAAAACTGATATATTTATAATAAATTTATCACAAACTAATTTTTTAACCACAAAAAAAAAAAAAAAAAACCCCAAATTGGTACACTATTGATAAATTTAATTCAAATGACTATAAAAAAACTAAATCAATACACTAGTAACAACTTTACCTCAAATTAACTTTTTTATCACCAAAACCAAAATCAGTTTATTAGTGACAAATATACGCCTTTTCAAATTGAGTTAATATCACAAAAAATACAAAACTAGTACAACAGCAACAAAAGAAGAGTAAAATCCCCAATTGATACACTAAAGTCACAAAATGGTCTAAGACCCATTTTGCCACCTCTAATCACAATCGAGACCCTTAAAGTTTGGCTTGGGAATGTCAGGCTAAGACTCAAACACGAGACCTTATGACTTAGAATTCAAACCTCAAGTGGCCAAACTCGAAACCCGAGGGCTGGACTTATGAGCTTGAGGCCAAGTTCCAAACTTTGATGTCCATCTAGAAAGGATTGGACGTGGGATGTCCTTGCCCCGCATTGAAGAATAGGTACCAAGAGTCAGTATCCTAGGTCAAGTACCCATCCATGATTTCAGGTTCACCATCAAGGTCACAGGTTCACATACGAGCACCCAAGTCTACAGGTTCGCCATCAAGGTCATAGGTTCCCATACGAGCGCCCAAGTCTAGGTCCTAGCCTCAAGGCTCCAAGTTCGGAGAAAATATTGGGTACATCTCACGCTCCAACGTGGCAAACAATAAGGCGGTAATAGGACGACGCGTGTCTTATGTCAGGCACCATTTTGAAAAAAAATTAGCCGGGAGATTGAGGGTTTCTTCTTCCGAGTCTCTTTCTTCGCGCCTCTCTCACTCTATCCTCCCTCTCTCTTTCTCTCTCTCCAACGAACAGGACGCAACCTCCCAGTCTCTTTGTGCCCTCCCTCTTTTCGACCAGCAAACCACCGCTAGCAACTGACAAACCACCACACCATCCTCTCGTCGGACCGGTGCGGTGGTTCACCGGTCGGAAAGAGGGAGGGCACAGAGAGATTGGGAGATCACGTCTTGTTTGTTGGAGAGAGAGAGAAAGAGAGAGGGAGGGTAGAGTGAGAGAGGCACGAAGAAAGAGACTAGGAAGAAGAAACCATCAGTCTCCTGTCCGAAAATTTTTCAAAATGGCGCCTGACATGAGACACGTGCCATCCTCCTACCGCCTTCTTATTTGCCATGCTAGAGCATGAGACGTATCCAATATTTTCTCCCAAGTTTGGGCCCTTGGGTTGACATTGGACCTTAATTAGATGTCTGGAGTTTGAGGGAGAGTCTTTAGATACCTACAAAGGTCACCATCCCCAGGATGATCCTTAAGGGAGTCTCTAGCCACGTGCTACCTCATTTAAAAGGTCCAACAAAAATTATTTCCTTTTTTCTGAAAATTACTTCATCAAAAATCATTTTCAGTCATGTCTAATTTTCGTAAAATAAATGGCCCAAGTAATTTCTTAATTTTAAATAGTGTTTTTAATCCCTAGATAGTATAGAGAACTCGAACTATCATCAATTTAACATTCTTTTTTGTTTTAATTACCAAAAAAATTCGTTGTTTTATTTACATTCTTTTGTTGTTTCCATGATGTCTGTGGAGTCCACTAATGAGAGCAAGATACTAGCACCCCACTGTTTCTATGTATTAAACAAAGTCTTTCAATTGGGATGCTAGGACTAGCAGTCAATTGAAAGACTTTGTGCGAAGTACAGCCAGCTTAATAAAAGTTTTGAAGCTCCACATTCTCATCCCAAGCACGGAAGGTTACTATACATGTCTATCCAGCACTAGTTAGAATCGAAGTTCTAAGATAGTAACTACCTTCATCACCGAAGCCTCCAAATTTCTATCTCATCTTTTTCTTCCCATATAGGTGGAAATATGGAAGGTGATATTATGGAGTCCCACCTCTTGGGGATTCTTTCCCCTATTTCTTCTCCTTTGACCTTTTAAAGACCTGGTTAGGTCCAAGAGTCCACTAATGAGAGCACAATATTAGCACCCATTTTTTTTTAATGTATTTTTTAAGTGTAAGTTCGATGACTCCTACTTATAAATATTAAAATTCGTAACAGCCAGATGAGTTAGGTTTGGGTCCACTTCGTTATGGCAATAACTTTTCGATCATTGATCAATAAAAGGCTAATTTGAATCGACAGAAGAACATAAAGTTTTGCGTCGTAAAGTTTAAAAGCAATTACAAGAGCAAGGGGCGCTCGCAATTTCCCATCAAAACTAAAAATCTTTAGATGCTTTCAGGAGCACGATATCACTGCCTAGTCAAGCCAATCATCGCATGCCAACTTGGTTTGGGCGGTTACACAGACGGGCACATTATATTACGAAAAAGCCTAAAAATCTCTCCAGAATTAGTGTTTATTGGGTTATATAGTGTGGAGTGATTTATGCTGTTAAATCGTCGCTTAACCTTTTGCTTTTCTTTAAGCAAACATACTGAATCATCAGGGCATGCGATTCCAAAGAAGAAAACACGGTACCGATTCATTAAAGACCAACTTCGAACCAAGCGTACTGAATCATCACCTTCCTAGGTGCTGATGAGGTCTTCCTAGTGAGAGTTAGAATGTTGCTAATGATGGTAAGAATTGTTTATTCTGTACTGATACCTGGACATTCTGAGAAGGCCATTTTCCCCTTTGTTCTCTGGTTGCTTTAGCCGTGACGCAATAACAAAGTCTTTTGGTGACAAAGCCAAGTTTCAAGACTTGAAGGAACTTTGTCTTGTGGGAGCTGCTGCAACACCACGCTGTTTCTGCAGAAAAGGAAACGCCACCCTGCGTGGGAAACCGTCTTCGTGCGATGGACTCGCCCGGCCTCAAACTGGTTCAAGTTAAATTTGATGGCTCGACTAATAGCAACCCTGGTATCCCCGGATGCCAATGGCAATTGCGTTTCTGTTTTTAATTGCCACATTGACCACCTTGCTAGTCCTGCGGCCGAACTTTGGGCCGTTGGAGATGGTCTGAAACTTGCTAAGGAACTCCACATCAATCATCTAGAGGCGGAGTTGTATTAAAAAGCGATCCATTTTTTAAAAGCTCTAGAACACACTAGCCCACGCATGCTTGAGAATGAAGTATACTTAATGGAGAGGGAAAAGTGGCGGCAACGATTGTCGAAGTCAGCAACAAGCAGGAGCTGCAACAAGCTGGAGCTAGGGAACGTCCAGCTGTAACATGCAAGAGAACAGCTTGCAACCGCAAGCTGAAACTCTAAAAGTTAAATACGTATTGTTTTTTCGTACTGAAAGTCGGCAGAAAAGGCGGTGAACGAAGTCTATCGACATTAAGTTGTCGGCCTATGTACACATCAACCAGAAACTAAGAGAACTCCTAAACTTTTGTACCACACACTTGAGAAATACATTCTCCGTGCTTTCACTTATCCCTTCCTCCATTACTCAGCTCCCTTGCCATATTTCACACACACTTGCACACACACGCTTCCGCAAAATCCAATAAGTTGAATGCTTCGGTAACTTGCAAAATCAAATTTGTTGAAAATTCTTGTTTTCACTTCCCTTTTGAATGATCGTAGGACCATACTGAAAGCTCTCGAGAGGGCTAAAACCAGGCACGCTTACAGGTAAGGAAGCCAATGTGCAGATAAGCTTGCTCGGAGAGGAAGGATGCTGAAAGAACCTGGGAACTCTATCTCAAGACATAGACGCTGTAAATTTCTCTTTATGTTTAATTTAAAGCCTGCTATTTCCTAGAAAATAAGGTTAATACACTAAGAATTCTTTGACTTTGTTACTCACTTTTATATTGGCTGTCCTATGAGTAGAACAAAACTCTAAGGAAATGGCGTAGGAAAAGCCAAATTGACAGTCTTTGCACAACATAAAATTGCCTGATCGACTTCTCATTGATGAAGACAATAATGTCTAATTAAAAATTGTTTGTCACACACCTAACAACCCCGTATCCAAAATGGGAAAGGGGATAGAAGTTCCGAACTCTGCCTCAGCATCTGAATCGACCTCCCTCTTTCTCCTCTTCGTCCTGGTCGACCCGTCATCACTGGATGGCGAGCTAGGCTCAGCGGACCGACGCTTGGTGCTGACCCTGATGGGCTCGTAGTCCGAGGAGCCGATGAAGTGAGGGAAGTTGAGCTTGGCCTTGGACCCCCTCATCTTAAAAGCTGCGCGGTCATAGGCGAATGCCGCATCCTGAGGTGTCTCATAAGTACCGAGCCAAATTCTTGCCCCTTTCTTCTTGGGGTCTCTCATCTCTGCTGCGTATTTCCCCCACGGCTGCCTCCTCACTCCTCTGTAACGTGTCTTCTCGACTGGTGCTTGTACCTCATGCTCCACCATCTCCGGATTCTCCTCCATCGCCCCACCCATGCTGTTATAATCGATGGTCGTCACTCCGAAATCAAGTTCTTGATTTGAAGCCAGACCAATGCTATTATAACCAATGGCCGACACTTCAAAATCCAGTTCTTGATTCAAAGCCGAAGGCATCGTCCACCCGGAATGGAGCGCGTCGCACAAAGCGCCGTACACCAACATGTCCTCAGAGCAGTCGACTTCGAGGGGCGGTTCGGTCCAACTCTGTGCCAGTAAAAGATCGCTGAAGCTCGAACTCCTCGAGTACATGTGCGCAGGAGTCGGTGCGTAAAACGTTGCATTGCTTCCATCATCGAAGTCATCTCCAAGAAGATGCTCCCAAATGGATCTCAAAGCATCGCGTTGATGGGTCTCAAAGGGACTGACGATTTCTTGAAGCATTTTCGTTTCTGTCGAGAATTTGTAGCTTTGAGGATCACAGATCGTGGAAGATCGAAGGGGATGATTTGGTTTCTGAAGTAAGACCGAACAGCTGAGAACATCGTCTAACTGGGAGCTATATATAGAGGTTGAGCTTGGGTTGTAGTTGTAACATCCCGGGTCCCACTTGTGTGATATTGTCCGCTTTGGACACTGAGTCCTCACGGCTTTAAAATGCGTCTCACAAGTTAAGGGAACCCAAGCCTTATATACAAGGCCCATGACCCCTCCCTAAGCAATGTGGGACAAGAGGGAGTCCTCTCCCTTCCCTTTCCCTTGCGCGCATCCGAGGACCGGAGGCTGTGACGACCCGAGCGGCGGTGCGCGGGGAGGAGGGATGGCGGTGTGTCCGCGCCTCCGGTCCTCGGACGTGCGCAAGGAAAGGGGAAGGGATTCCTCTCCCTCTTGTCCCACATCGCTTAGGGAGGGGTCATGGGCCTTGTATATAAGGCTTGAGTTCCCTTAACTTGTGAGACGCGTTTTAAAACCGTGAAGACTCAGTGTCCAAAGCGGACAATATCACACAAGTGGGACCCGGGATGTTACAGTAGTGATCGTCATTTCGATAATTTATTCATAAAGTATTTAGCTCCTACTCCCAAGACAATCTGTAGATTCCACGAAGGTGCATCTAGTGATGACCAAAGAGCTTTTCAGCACATGTTTCAAATGCTCGAATGGACTTCTTTAATCATAAGGAGACACGAAGTGATGTATTTCTTAATCTTATTTTAAAAGCATGGGGCACGCTCGTCGTATTTTTATTGGGTAAGGACGATGATGGTCCTTAGATCTGAAGACCTTAGATCTGAAGGTGTTAATGGATCCGGTGACTGATTGCCTGAGAAGAACGAAAATTTTGGTGGCATGGAAACGTACATAATGTAGCAGAAAAACAAAAAAGATAACAAAAGAAGACAAGAAAAATATTTCCCAAATTTTAGTGTTTGACATTGCTCGAAATTAAAAAATGGACGGAAATTTTTCTATGGTCAACAATAATATAGCTAGGCATAATAAAAATGATTAACATGGGAATGAAGTTAGTATCCTAGGTCAAGTACCAAGGTTCCAAGTTCGAATCAAGGTCCTAGGTTCGACTTAGCACCCAAGTCTAGGTCCGAGCTTCGAGGTCCCAAGTTTCTGGCCACTGAGGTTGGATTTCGACCTTAATTAGATGTCTCGAGTCCAAGGAAGTCCCTAGATACGTACAAATATCCCTTTCATGGTCCTCGGTGTCGTGTCTAGCCCTTGTGAATCTTGGGTTTTCATCTTCCAAGTTCTGAGGTCCAAGTGCTTGGATTCAACCCTTGGTTTGTGAGCTCGATGCCTTGTGTCTTGAGTCCAGCCATTGGGTTTGGAGTCTAAGTGTTCTGAGATCGTGCTCCGTAATCAGATCTATTTAGATTTTTTAGTACCAAGAATGAAAATATCAGTTTTGGCTCATTTAAAAAGTGAAACTAAAATATTTCCTTCTTCTAAGAATCAGTCCCCTGGAATATATTTTACAGTCTTGCCTAATAATCCCAAAACAGATGGGCCCTAAGTAATATCTGAAATTTTGGATAGTATTTCTAATTGCTACAAAATATCAAGAACTCAAACTATCATCAATTTAATATATTATTGTTCTAATTATGAAAAGTATTCTGTCTTTTTCCTTTTTTTTTTTTTTGGGTAAGGTAAGAATTATATTAAGAAAAGCCAAATGTACAAAAGATCTCGTCACCAGTAACTTGCACTCCAAATGAGGTAACAAAAGAAGTGGAAGGGTGACGAGATGCAAAAGCCGCAGAGGCGGCACAACAACTACAACAACAAGGCCAAACTAAGCAAGGCTAGCTCGACCAGCTATCAAGCAGAGACAAAACAAAAAGGAGACCATCGTCTGATCAAGGACCTAAGGGTCCCCATTGAAAATAATCGGGTCTAGACTCCAACTTCTCTGCAGCCTTCTGTTTCTGAAATTGTCTTCGACGTTCCTGAAGGTGATAGCCTTGTCGCGAACCACTTTAAAGAGGTGGTTTTTAATGGCCGGAATAGAGAGAGGCTGGTCTCTAAAGATGATGGCATTCCTATTTTTCCAGATGATATGACACAATGCGCCAAATGAAAAACGGCCTATGCACTTATAGAAATCTTTCCCCATCAAATAGGTGGTTGCCCATCTGAAATTCTCCCCCCAACCTCTGTTGCGCCAGGGTAAATTGCATCTGGACGCCCAAAAGAAGGCAACACTAGCCGTGACACAGCAGTCAAAAAACAAGTGGTCAAGAGAGTCAGGCACATTCTTGCAAAATGCACAGTAGCATTTCCAATAATACCATAGGCCAAAAGGAGGTCCCGGGTTGGAAGCCTACGTCCGGCCATGAGCCAAAGATTGAGTTGATATCGAGGCACTATGGCTTTGTCCCATACAAAGGAGTACCCCGGTGGACCCGCGTCCTCTTCTTCCCCGATGTAGTTCCACGCCGATGCCATAGTGAATTGGCCCGAAGAGCTTTCTCGCCAACAGCAACGATCCGGGTCATTCGTCAAGGTCGGTAGAGGTTGCCCCCACGATTGAAGCACCAATCTAAGGGCTTGGCCAGCATCCGAGAAGAGGTCACGACACAAGCTTGTCTAGAGAGCCCCGAGCTATAGATAAGAGAGTCTGAAAAGAACAGTTCAAGGGCCCTCTAGGATGCCGCTTGTCAAACCACGGAGAGGTTGTTTGGCCATCGCCAATTTTCCAGACGAAGGCCATCCTGAAATTCCTTCTTAAGGTCAACAAGCTCTTCCAGGCCCAGGAACCAGAAGTTGGCTTCCTAGCAACCCAAAAATTCTTGTTTTTTAAGAACGTGGAATGGACCCATCTACACCATAACGCTTCCTTGTCGGAGAACAAGATCCAAATATGCTTTAGCATGGAGGCTTTATTGCAATCTTGGAGCCTCCTAACACCTAACCCTCCTTCATCCTTTGGAAGGCAAACGTCATCCCAGGCTACCTTAGCACCACCCCTGCCTAGGTCCGGACCTTTCCATAGGAATTGTCTAAATATTTTCTCTATCTGTTCTATCACAGCTGAAGGTAAGACAAAGACACTAGCCCAGTAGGCTTGTATAGCATGAAGAACTGACCTGATAAGCTGAAGCCGACCAGCAATAGAGAGGAATCGGTGAGTCCAAGACTGAACCCTTGCAGTGATGCGATTGACCAGGGTACAACAGTCTGCTTTATTGATTCTCGAAGTGATAATGGGAACCCCCAGGTACCGAACTGGCAGGCTTCCTTCTCGAAAGCCCAACTCCGATAGAATATTGTTCCTTAGGGAGGGATTGCCACCCGCCAAGAAGATTTCGCTCTTGCACGAGTTAGGACGAAGGCCACTCCAGGAGGAAAATATGTTTAGAGCTTCCTTAAAGAGAGTCACCGAAGGAAGGTGCGCCTCACAAAAAAGGAAGACATCATCTGCAAAGAAGAGATGTGAAAGACCTACTGCCTTGCACCTCCAGAAGAATTTGAAATCAGGTCTCGAGGATTGCTTAAGAATGATCCCTGAGAGCACTTCCATGACCATAGTGAAAAGGTAAGGAGAGATGGGATCCCCTTGGCGAAGACCTCTACCGCTCGCAAAAAACCCGTGGAGTTCTCCATTCAAAGCAATTGAGAATTTAGGAGTGCGTACACACGTCATAATTAGGCTAGTGACAGAGTGGGGAAAGCCAAAAGCCAGCATCACATTCTCAAGGAAGCCCCAATCCACCGTATCATATGCTTTCCTGAAGTCCACCTTTATCGCACATTTAGGTAGATAAGGCTGAAGGTGGAAGCTAGAGAATAGCTCCTGGGCCAGTAATATATTGTCCCTAATTCTTCTACCTTTTATAAAAGCAGTCTGAAAAGGGCCTATCGTGTTCTTCAAAGTTAGGGCCACCCGATTAGCTAGCACCTTTGTAATACACTTGTAGATAGTGTTGCAGCAGGCGATAGGCCTATAATCCTCCACAGAAGTGGCGTTGAGCACTTTCGGAATCATTACCAAGATGGTATTGTTAACCTCCCTCAAAAGTTTTCCAGAGTTGAAGAAGTCCAACACTGCAGCCGTTACTAAAGGACCTACCGTGTCCCAGTTTTCTTTGAAAAACTCCGCTGTGAAACCATCTGGCCCAGGAGCCTTTCCCTTGGGCAAAGAGAAGATAGTGTTCCGGATCTCTATCTCTGTAACTGGTTGAGCAAGAAGAGCAGCCTGATCAATCGAGAGTGGATGTTGGATAACCTCCCTCAAGTCCTCTAGCGAAGGTCTAATAGTCTCCCCTTGTGGCATCAAGAGGTCCTCAAAGAACTCTACAAACCTTCTTTGCACCAGGCATGGCTCCGTCAGTATGTTCCCCGAAGAGTCGAGAACGGAGAGGACTCTGTTCCTCAACTGTCTTTTGTTGACATATTGATGGAAGAATTTGGTATTCCGGTCACCCTCCTTAAGCCATCTAACCCTGGACTTTTGCCTGAAGAAGGACTCCTCCGATGATCGCAACTCTGCAAAGATACATCTTTGGTTTTTCTCCACCTCAGCCAGGTCGGCAGAAAATGGGTTTAGCTGTAATTCTGCTTGGGTGGCCTCCATCATCTTCCGCGCATCAAGAGTTCTAGCAGATATATTAGAGAAGGAATCTCTGTTGAGTTGCTTAAGTCGACATTTGAGAGCCTTGAGTTTAGAGACAAGCTTGTACATTGGGACACCATTCCCCGGTGCATTCCACACTTGTGAGACAATTTCATTGAACTCCGGGTGCTTCATCCAGAAGTCGAAGAACTTGAAGGGTTTCCTTGTATGAGTCGGATTAAGAATCTTCACCACCATAGGCGAGTGGTCCGAGATTCCAGGAGCAAGGAAGGAGGCTTCTGAGTAAGATAGATCCATGCTCCACTTGGCATTCACTAGAGCCCTGTCAATCTTCCTTGCTTTCCTAGTATGCCCTGAAGACGTAGTCCAAGTGTATCTAAACCCAACGAACCTCAAGTCTTCCAGCTCAGCTTGCTCCAAGCACTGTCCAAACTCATTGAAACAAGGGAGCCAATCTTCGGAACCACCGACCCGGTCCGATGGATCCTTAATAGCATTGAAGTCCCCCAAGACAAGCCAAGGAGTGTCTCGGAGATGGTTGCTTTTCATG
Organism: Eucalyptus fibrosa; assembly: GCA_017140475.1. Taxonomy (NCBI): domain Eukaryota; kingdom Viridiplantae; phylum Streptophyta; class Magnoliopsida; order Myrtales; family Myrtaceae; genus Eucalyptus; species Eucalyptus fibrosa. Next base: position 11,584,854 of record CM029511.1, read on the forward strand.
ATAATGTCTTCCCACAACGGTCTTCTCAGCGAAAAGGAGTGATCTCCATAAACAAAAGAAACACAGCAAGCCACCCCAGAGTCTAGGCTCTCAAGGTTCCCATGAATTGCCTGCTTGGAAAGAGAGAAGGTTTCAAACTTGACTCTCATGGGGTCCCATCCGACCCAAATTCTACCCCTGGGGAAGAAGTCATAGTTCGCAGTCCAACACCAACCTCTCAATAGAGCTTCGGAAATGGAGTTAAAGCGATCCTGTGGCACCTTAGTTTCCACCAAACCAACACAGCACAAGTGGTTCGAAGTAATAAAATTACGAATCTCCGCTTGTCTAGTCGAATCAACCATACCTCTAATATTCCAGCAACCTATATACATATGTACAAAAGAGGAAACGAGGTAGGGTTACCTCCTTTTCGGAGGCCTACGACGGCTCTGAGTGGGAGCCGCTCGAGCCGCTGGAGGAGGTGGGTCTGGAGGAAGCACCAGCGGCTTGTCCTGGGTATTCTCCTCCATGTTTTTCGTTGGAGGAGCCTTCGGCGGTAGATCTGGAGGGGCCTTCGGCGATTGACAAGGCGAGAGAAGATCTTCATCTGAACTATTGACAGACTCATTCAACTCCGCTCCACTCCCTAAGCCCGCCTCTGGATGGCTAATGGGATCTTCCTCCATTGTCGAGGTGTGGTCATCCACACTAATTAGTGCTTGAAACCCACTCTGAGCCCTCCGGGTGGAGGTTGAAGGCAAGCTTTTAAGAGCTGCTTCTAACTGCTTGAGAGGTGGTTCCTCTTCTCCAGAGCTTGCTAGATGGTCCAAATATGTCTCCTTAGGGGGGGGAAGATTTGTTCTTCTTTCCCTTGACTTGTTTCCATCCAAAATCAGCCTCATTCAGGTCTACCACCAGCATAGGTGAAGTCTCAGAGGGCCGGGCCTCCACTGGTGGGGGGGGGGGAATGGTCTGAACTTGCTTCTGGCCTTGCACCGCCTTCCGCCCATTCAAAGAGGTTGCACAATTGTGCCCAAAGGAGCCACACTTCAAGCATTCCGCTGGCTTCCACTCATATTCAATGGCAATCGACCGAACAACTCCGTTTAGTCTTACCCTGGTCAAGTAGAACCTTGGCTTGTTTACTTGAATCTCCACACAAACTCTTGCAAAAGAGATCCTTTGAGATTGCTCCGTGCGTTGATCAACAAATAACGGCTTGCCAATGGTGCTCGCGATGGCGCTAATTGCCGGTGCTGTCCATAGGTCAAGAGGTAGGTTCTTCAAGCGAATCCACACTGGAACCGTGGTTTGCTTCTCCCTCTTCAACTCTAGGAGCGGCTTCCATTGTTGCAAAACAAGTGCAACCCTTGCAACCGTTATATGACCTTCTTCCAAAATCTTCCTTCTGAACTCGGGGTCAGGGATGCGGAAGAAAAAGAAACCCTGGTCATCGGCAAAAACCTCGACAAGCTTCGGTCCCCAACATAGTTTGAGCGAGTTCTCCGTGAGCTGGAAAGGCAAACTCTTTCCTACATAATATCCAACCAGACACTCATGCCATTTGGGATCAACCGCATCTAACACTTCTTCAGGAAGATCCACCACCGGGACATCATCCTCAAACGAGGGAGGAACAAAGGTAAGGTCATACCCTTTCGCTGCAAGTTTCGCAACATTTGCCCACGTCCGGACAGCCGGGGCGTCTGGTTTCTTCGCTTGTTTTTGCGAGTCTTGGGGCCGTTTGGACGCCGACCTCGCTCTACTTCGTCCTCTCGAGCGCCTATCCCTGCCTATATCTTTGGGACCACGGTTTGAGGTCTCTGCTAGTGCAGGAGCCTTGCCCGTGAGCATGGAGGCCCGGGTCTCCTTGTCTCGATTGAGGGGGCTAGACGTCCTCTCCGATTCATTTCTCAATTGTGCCGTATTACTCGGCTCACCACCCATAGCCATTGGATCAGCCATAAACTACCCAACCAGCTAAACCCAGTCCTCTACACATCAGCCATCTAGAGAGTAAGAGACTAACCGTTCGGACGCCTCGCACCTCTCGGGTTGGCTGGACGCAGCAAGGACGGGGCAGGGAGGAGGACCAACAGACCGCTCAGGAGCACCTGACGCCCTCTTCCCGCTGCGATCAGGTCCGGGACGCACCAGCGTTGCTCCTCAAGGCCGAGCAACGCAGCAACTCGGTGCAGGGCACAGCAGGGGCGCGGCACAGCAGGGGCGGACACCAGCAACCGTTCAGAGGGGAAGCTCCAGCAACCGTTCAAGAGCAGGGCAAGGTCCGAACGGGGCGCTCCAGCAACCGTTCCAGAACAGGCCGCAGCTCAGCGTCGAGCACCAGCAGCAGCTCGGTGCAGGGCACGGCACAGCAGAGGAGCACCAACAAACGTTCGAGATGAGCCGAGGGAGGCTTACCTAGCGTTGTTGGGACGCCTGCGATGCACGGACCCGAGCCGCACCAGCACCGCACCTCCAAGGGCCGAGCGGCGCAGCAGCAGGCGATTCCGTGGAAGCTCAGATCTCGCCGCACGGATGGAGAGAGTCTAATCCGTTCGGTGAGGAGCGAGGGCCTTCCCAGAGGAGTTGAACCCCCAAATTCCACGCCAATCGGAGCTCTGGATCGGCCGGATCGAGCAGCTGACGCCGGCGAGCTACAGTTCAAAACCCCAGAGGAAAAGAGGCGATGAACAGTACCCGTGCGAGCATTTTGGCTTTTCCCTTCTGTCTTTTTCCTTTAGTGCTGTCATTTACATTCTTTTGTTGTTTATTGGGAAACTTCTTTTTTTTTAGAGTAATTGATGCTGTTAAGTCATCGCTTACACCTGCTTCTCTTTAAGCAAACATACTGATTCATCAAAGCATGCGATTCCTAAGAAGAAGACACGGTACCGATTCATGAAAGACCGACTTTGAAGCAAACCTACTGAATCATTCATCACCTTCCTTGCTGCTGATGAGGTCTTCTTAGGGGTATTTAGTATTTACGAATGTTGCTAACGATGATAAACTTACTCTATTTTGGACCGATGATATCTGGACAGTCTGAGAAGGTCATTTTCCCCTTTGCTCAATGGTAACTTCGGCCGTGACGCAGTAGCAAAGTCTTTTGATGACAAAGCCAAGTTTCATGACTTCAAGGGACTTTGTCTTGTAAGAGCTGCTGCAACACCATGGTTTTTCTGCAGAAAGGAAGCACCACCCTGCGAGGGAAGCCGTCTCTGTGCATTGGACTCCCCTGGCCTAGAACTTGCTCGAGCTAAATTCGATGGCTCGACTATTAGTAACCCTGGTATTGCAGGCTGGGGAGGTTTAATTTGGGACGCAAATGGCAATTGCCAATTGGGTTTCTGGTTTCACTCGCTACATTGACTATACCACTAGTTCTGCGGCCAAACTTTGGGCCATTGGAGATGGTCTGAAACTTGCTAAGGACCTCCACATCACTTATCCCGATATGGTGTTAGGATTCGACGCACAATCACAAGGAAATAAAGAGTAAAAGTGAGAAACAGTCAAGACATGAGACTTTATCCCGATTCCCCCTTAAATTAGGGCTATATCCAGCAAATAATTTCCCAATAATTAGCACATTGCACATTCCTGTTACATTTCCCAATTACATAAGAGAGATTATACATATCTGATGACCTAGGCTCAAACCCAAACTATCAATAAAATATAGATTCAAACTATAAAAACATTCTGGTGGCTCGAGACGCTGCTCCTACGACCCTCGGCAGGGCTGCCCCAACCCCTGCGCACTTACTGGGCAACGAGACTCTTGTTCCATCCTATCAATGGAGAGTATAAACGACACAGCAGGTGGAGTTTGATACTCACTCTAAAAACTGGATCAACACTCCCATCAAATTTATGGAATAATCTGTATTTGCTTCTCTTTTGACTGATAAAGCTTGCTTGGAGAGGAAGGATGCTGAAAGAACGATTCTGGATTTCGTTTGAACTTCCTCCTGATGCTATGTTTCTTTTGAACCTCGACAAAGCTGGGAACTCTATCTCAAGACTGACCATGTAAATTTCTCTTTACGTCTAATTCAAAGCCTGCCATTTCCCGGAAATTAAGGTTACTTACGCTAAGAATTCTTTGCCTTTGTTACTCACTAGTATATTGGTAGATCTATAATGGGAAACGGTTTTGGTTTTTCTGACAAAAACTCTTAAGGAAATGGGAATAGGAAAAACCAAATTAGCAGTCTTTGCACAGCATAAGAATCGCCTGATTGACTTTTCATTGATGAAGACAATGTCTAGACAGTGTGTACAATCAAAATAAAAATTGCTCGTCTACACCTAACAAGCCCAGATCCAGAATGGGAAAAGGGATTGAAGTTCCAAACTCCACCTCAGCATCTGAATCGACCTCTCTCTTTCTCCTCTTCGTCCCAGTCAACCCGTCATCGCTGGACGGCGAGCTAGGCTCGGTGGACCGACGCTTAGAGCTGACCCTCACGGGCTCATACTCGACCGAGCCGATGAGGTGAGGGAAGTTGAGCTTGGCCTTCGACCCTCTCATCTCGAAAGCGGCCCGGTCATAGGCCAATGCCGCGTCCTCAGGCAGCTTGTAAGTCCCGAGCCAAATCCTCGCGCCGTTCTTCTTGAGGTCTCTTATCTCTGCTGCATATTTTCCCCATGGCCGCCTCCTCACTCCTCTGTAATGCACCGTCCTGACTGGAGCTCTCATCTCGCGCTTCACCATCTCCGTTCTCGTCTGCACCTCTAGACCAATGCCGCCGTTATCAACGGTCCTGGTTTCGAAATCAAGTTCTTGATTCGAAGCCGAAGGCATCGCCCACCCAGAACTGAGTGCATCGCACAAAGCGCCGTACACCAACATATCCTCTGAGTCGTCGACTCTCAGAGGTAGTTCACTCCAATCCTCCGTCAGCAAAAGATCGCTGAAGCTCGAACTCCTCGGCACAGATACTGCAGCATTCTCGACAACATCATCATCATCGTGAAGAAGATGATCACAAATCGATTTCAAAAGATCGCATTGATGGGTCTCAAAGGGACTCATGAATTCTGGAAGCATTTTCTGATGAAGATCGAGCAGATATCACCTGTGTACAGTTTGTATCGTTGATGATTGAAGGGCTAGAGCGGATTAGTTGAGAGGATGGCCATAGTGAGAGATTTATATATATATAGGTTGAGCTAGCTTAAACAATCATTCAATTTATTATATTTTACATATTAGTTCTCATGCTGCATTTGCTGAGAAGGTGCCTGTGCATTGGTGGTGAGATTCCACACACGTTTTGAATGTTTGAATTCACATTTATTCAACCAGAGTCCGTATGGAATAATGTGCTTTTGCCTTATCTCGATACGAATACGAATTTTTATATAAATTCAAGTTATGGGCACGTTTCTTTGTCTAGTATTATAGTGGCAATGACTATATTATACCAAGGCTTTTGTGCGTATAGAATATAAAATGCATCAGAAAGATTCTCATATCTTGATAGGTGCCGTATAAATCCAATCGCATGTGAATAAAAAAAAAAGGACAATTTTGGTCGACCGGGATAGTAAATGTGGAACGTGGCACCAACAAAAGGGGAAACAAACAAAGAATTGAGGGAGGAATGACGAATATATCTACTTTTTTTATATTGTGTTTTAACAATTTGGGACGTGTATACGTGGAGACAATAATTGAATAAGCATCACGAGGAGTGAATACATAGGCACGGTCGAGAGTTGAGGTTTGAGGTTGACCAATTTGTATGCGTGTGCTCCAAATCAAAGGGCAAATTTACTAATGTGGAAATTGGAGATTGAGTTTGCTTTTCACTTTAGGAAAGGAGTAAAATCATTAATTTTAGAGATATATCTCTAGAATGAGGCAAAGGAAGATAGTGAAAAATAGTGATATCATGAAACACATCAACACAACAGTCAATGCAAGATAAAGAAGTCATGAGTCGGATGTGTCTAGTTTCTATTCGTCCGACATTCTATATCATGACTGTGAATTGGAAAAGGGGGTATGCTAAAAATAGGTGTGATGCCAACATGCACATGGTAGTCTTAGCGACACAATTTATGAATGGAGCAAAAAAGTTGGTAGACCAAAAGAATAATCATAAAGGTGACTCATATCATAACTGCAATTCCAACTCTTTTGTACGTCACATTAATTTTGCCATGCTGGGTCAATACCAATATTGGTATTGCGTGAGTCACCATCGCCAAAATTATAGTGACCTAGATGATTAACATAGTAAGTTTTGTGCATATCCGTCGCATTAACGACATTTTACTAATGAGAATCAAAATTATAGTAGTGACAATAGGAAACAAACAGTATTGCATGAGATAAAAAATTTATATTAATTAATCATCGCATGCCAACTTGGTTTGGGCGGGCACACGGACGGGCACATTATATTACGAAAAAGCCTAAAAAAACTCTCCAGAATTAGTGTTTATTGGGATATATTGTTTGGAGTGATTTATGCTGTTAACTCGTCGCTTAACCTTTTGCTCTTCTTTAAGCAAACATACCGAATCATCAGGGCATGCGATTCCAAAGAAGAAAACACGGTACCGATTCATTAAAGACCAACTTCGAACCAAGCGTACTGAATCATCACTTTCCTAGGTGCTGATGAGGTCTTCTTAGGGAGAGTTAGAATGTTGCTAATGATGGTAAGAATTCTTTATTCTGGACTGATACCTGGACATTCTGAGAAGGGCATTTTCCCCTTTGCTCTCTGGTTGCTTTAGCCGTGACGCAATAACAAAGTCTTTTGGTGACAAACCAAGTTTCAAGAATTGAAGGAACTTTGTCTTGTGGGAGCTGCTGCAACACCATGCTGTTTCTGCAGAAAAGGAAACGCCATCCTGCGTGGGAAACCGTCTTCGTGTGATGGACTTGCCCGGCCTCAAACTGGTTCAAGTTCAATTTGAAGGCTCGACTATTGGCAACGCTGGTATCCCCGGATGCAAATGGCAATTGGGTTTCTGTTTTTAATTGCCACATTGACCACCTTGCTAGTTCTGCGGCCGAACTTTGGGCCGTTGGAGATGGTCCGAAACTTGCTAAGGAACTCCACATCAATTATCAGGAGGCGGAGTTGTGTTAAAAAGTGATCCGTTTATGAAAAGCTCTAGAAAACTCTAGCCCACGCATGCTTGAGAATGAAGTATACTTGATAGAGAAGGAAAAGTGGCGGCAACAATTGTCGAAGTCGGCAACAAGCAGGAGCTGCAACAAGCTGGAGCTAGGGAACGTCCAGCTGTAACATGCAAGAGAACAGCTTGCAACTGCAAGCTGAAATTCGAAAAGTTAAATACGTATTGTTTTTTTGTAATGAAAGTCGGCAGAAAAGGCGGTGAACGAAGTCTATCGACATTAAGTTGTCGGCCTATGTACACATCAACTAGAAACTAAGAGAACTCCTAAACTTTTGTACCACGCACTTGAGAAATACATTCTCCGTGCTTTCACACACACTTGCACACACGCTTCCGCAAAATCCAACCAGTTGGATGCTTCGGTAACTGTATAGACACTCTCATCAAATTTGTTGAAAATACTTGTTTTCACTTCCCTTTTGAATGATCGTAGGACTCTACTGAAAGCTCTCGGGAGGGCTAAAACCAGGCCCGCTTGTAGGTAAGGAAGCCGATGTGCAGATAAGCTTGCTCGGAGAGGAAGGATGCTGAAAGAACCTGGGAACTCTATCTCAAGACATAGACACTGTAAATTTCTCTTTACGTTTAATTTAAAGCCTGCTATTTCCTGGAAAATAAGGTTAATACACTAAGAATTCTTTGACTTTGTTACTCACTTTTATATTGGCTGTTCTATAAGTAGAACAAAACTCTAAGGAAATGGAGTAGGAAAAGCCAAATTGACAGTCTTTGCACAACATAAAATTGCCTGATTGACTTCTCATTGATGAAGACAATAATGTCTTGAGTACAATCAAATTAAAAATTGTTCGTCACACGCCTAACAACCCCGTATCCAAAATGGGAAAGGGGATTGAAGTTCCGAACTCTGCCTCAGCATCTGAATCGCCCTCCCTCTTTCTCCTCTTCGTCCTGGTCGACACGTCATCACTGGATGGCGAGCTAGGCTCAGCGGACCAACGCTTGGTGCAGACCCTGATGGGCTCGTAGTCGGAGGAGCCGATGAGGTGAGGGAAGTTGAGCTTGGCCTTGGACCCCCTCATCTCAAAAGCTGCGCGGTCATAGGCGAATGCCGCGTCCTGAGGTGTCTCATAAGTACCGAGCCAAATTCTTGCCCCTTTCTTCTTGGGGTCCCTCATCTCCGCTGCGTATTTCCACGGCCGCCTCCTCACTCCTCTGTAACGTGTCTTCTCGACTGGTGCTTGTACCTCATGCTCCACCACCTCCGGTTTCTCCTCCATCGCCACACCAATGCTGTTATAATCGATGGTCGTCACTTCGAAATCAAGTTCTTGATTTGAAGCCAGACCAATGCTATTATAACCAATGGTCGACACTTCAAAATCCAGTTCTTGATTCGAAGCCGAAGGCATCGTCCACCCGGAATGGAGCGTGTCGCGCAAAGCGCCATACTCCAACATGTCCTCAGAGCAGTCGACTTCGAGGGGCGGTTCGGTCCAACTCTGTGCCAGTAAAAGATCGCTGAAGCTCGAACTCCTCGAGTACATGTGCGCAGGAGTCGGTGCGTAAAATGTTGCATTGATTCCATCATCGAAATCATCTCCAAGAAGATGCTCCCAAATGGATCTCAAAGCATCGCGTTGATGGGTCTCAGAGGGACTGACGATTTCTTGAAGCATTTTCGTTTCTGGCGAGAATTTGTAGCTTTGAGGATCACTGATCGTGGAAGATCGAAGGGGATGATTTGGTTTCTGAAGTAAGACCGAACAGCTGAGAACATCGTCTAACTGGGAGCTATATATATAGTGATCATCATTTCGATAATTTATTCACCAGTATTTAGCTCCAACTCCCAAGACAATCTGTAGATTCCACGAAGGTGCATCTGGTGATGACCAAAGAACTTCTCAGCACGTGTTTCAAATGCTCGAATGGACTTCTTTAATCATAAGGAGACACGAAGTGATGTATTTCTTACTCTTTTTTAAAAAGCATGGGGCACGCTCGTCGTATTTTTATTGGGTAAGGACGATGGTGGTCCTTAGATCTGAAGACCTTAGATCTGAAGGTGTTGATGGATCCAGTGACTGATTGCTTGAAAAAAAAAAAAAAAAAAAAAAGATGGTGGCATGGAAACGTACATAATGTGGCAGAAAAGCGAAAAAGAAAACAAAAGAAGACAAGAAAGATATTTCCCAAATTTTACTGTTTGACATTGGTCGAAATTAAAAAATGGACGGAAATTTTTTTTATGGTCAACAATAATATAGCTAGGCATAATAAAAATGATTAACATGGGAATGAAGTTAGTATCCTAGGTCAAGGTCAAGTACCAAGGTTCCAAGTTCACATCAAGGTCTTAGGTTCGACTAAGCACCCAAGTCTAGGTCCGAAGTTTCTGGGCATTGGGGTTGGATTTCGACCTTAATTAGATGTCTCAAGTCTGAGGAAGTCCCTAGATACGTACAAATATCCCTTTCATGGTCCTCGTTGTCATGTCTAGCCCTTGTGAATCTTGGGTTTCATCTTCCAAGTTCTGAGGTCCAAGTGCTTGGATTCGACCCTTGTTTTGTGGGCTCGATGCCTTGTGTCTTGAGTCCAGCCATTGGGTTTGGAGTCTAAGGGTTATGAGATCATGCTCCGTAATCAAATCTATTTAGATTTTTTAGTACCAAAAATGGAAATATTAGTTCTGCCTCATTTAAAAAGTGAAACTAAAATATTTCCTTCTTCTAAGAATCATAGAATATATTTTACAGTCTTGCCTACTAATCCCAAAACAGATGGGTCCTAAGTAATTTTTGGAATTCTGGATAGTATTTCTAATTGCAAGAAAGTATCAAGAACTCAAACTATCATCAATTTAATATATTTTTGTTCTAATTATGAAAAATATTCTGTCTTTTTCCTTTAGTGCTGTCATTTACATTCTTTTGTTGTTTATTGGGAAACTTCTTTTTTTTAGAGTAATTGATGCTGTTAAGTCATCGCTTACACCTGCTTCTCTTTAAGCAAACATACTGATTCATCAAGGCATGCGATTCCAAAGAAGAAAACATGGTACCGATTCATGAAAGACCAACTTTGAAGCAAGCCTACTGTAGTCTGAATCATCCATCACCATGGTGTTTCTGCAGAAAGGAAGGACCACCCTGCGAGGGAAGCCGTCTCTGTGCAATGGACTCCCCTGGCCTAGAACTTGCTCAAGCTAAATTCGATGGCTCGACTCTTAGTAACCCTGGTATTGCAGGCTGGGGAGGTTTAATATGGGATGCAAATGGCAATTGCCAATTGGGTTTCTGGTTCCACTCGCCACATTGACTATACCACTAGTTCTGCGGCCAAACTTTGTGCCATTGGAGATGGTCTGAAACTTGCTAAGGACCTCCACATCACTTATCCCAATATGGTGTTAGGATTCATCGCACGATCACAAGGAAATATAGAGTAAAAGTGAGAAACAGACATGACACAAGATTTTAACCCTATTCTCCCTTAAATTAGGGCTATATCCAGCAAATAATTTCCCTATAATTAGCACATCGCACATTTCTGTTACATTTTACAATTACTTAAGAGAGATTATACATATCTAATGACATAGGCTCAAACCCAAACTATCAATAAAGTATAGATTCAAACTATAAAAACATTATGGTGGCTCAAGACGCTACTCCTGCGACCCTCGCAAGGGCTGCCCCAAACCCCTGCCCACTTACTGGGCAACGAGACTCTTGTTCCATCCTATCAATGGAGAGTATAAACGACACAGCAGGTGGAGTTTGATACTCTAAAAACTGGATCAACACTCCCATCAAATTTATGGAATAATCTGTATTTGCTTCTCTTTTGACTGATAAAGCTTGCTTGGAGAGGAAGGATGCTGAAAGAACGATTCTGGATTTCGTTTGAACTTCCTCCTGATGCTATGTTTCTTTTGAACCTCGACAAAGCTGGGAACTCTATCTCAAGACTGACCATGTAAATTTCTCTTTACGTCTAATTCAAAGCCTGCTATTTCCCGGAAATTAAGGTTACTTACGCTAAGAATTCTTTGCCTTTGTTACTCACTTTTATATTGGTAGATCTATAATGGGAAATGGTTTTGGTTTTTCAGACAAAACTCTTAAGTAAATGGGAATAGGAAAAACCAAATTGACAGTCTTTGCACAACGAAAGAATCGCCTGATTGACTTTTCATTGATGAAGACAATGTCTAGACAGTGTGTACAATCAAAATAAAAATTGCTCGTCCACACCTAACAAGCCCAGATCCAGAATGGGAAAAGGGACTGAAGTTCCAAACTCCACCTCAGCATCTGAATCAACCTCTCTCTTTCTCCTCTTCGTCCCAGTCAACTCGTCATCGCTGGACGGCGAGCTAGGCTCGGCGGACCGACGCTTGGAGCTGACCCTCATGGGCTCATACTCGACCGAGCCGACGAGGTGAGGGAAGTTGAGCTTGGCCTTCGACCCTCTCATCTTGAAAGCGGCCCGGTCATAGGCCAACGCCGCGTCCTCAGGCAGCTCGTAAGTCCCGAGCCAAATCCTTGCGCCGTTCTTCTTGGGGTCTCTTATCTCTGCTGCATATTTTCCCCATGGCCGCCTCCTCACTCCTCTGTAATGCACCGTCCTGACTGGCGCTTTCATCTCGCGCTTCACCATCTCCGCTCTCGTCTGCACCTCCAGACCAATGCCGTCGTTATCAACAGTCCTCGTTTCGAAATCAAGTTCTTGATTCGAAGCCGAAGGCATCGCCCACCCAGAACTGAGTGCATCGCTCAAAGCACCATACACCAACATATCCTCCGAGTCGTCGACTCTCAGAGGGAGTTCGCTCCAACTTTCCATCAGCAAAAGATCGCTGAAGCTCAAACTCCTCGGTGCAAATACTGTATCATTCTCAACAATATCATCATCATTGTGAAAAAGATGATCACAAATCGATTTCAAAAGATCGCATTGATGGGTCTCAAAGGGACTCATGAATTCTGGAAGCATTTTCTGATGGCGATCTAGCAGCTATTCACCTGTGTACAGTTTGTATTGTTGATGATTGAAGGCTAGAGCGGATTAGTTGAGAGGATGGCCATAGTGGGAGATTTATATATATAAGTTGAGCAAGCTTAAACAATCATTCAATTTATTATATTTTACATATTAGCTCTCATGCTGCATTTGCTGAGAAGGTGCCTGTGCATTGGGGGTGAGATTCCACACACGTTTTGAATGTTTGAATTCACATTTATTCAACCACAGTCCGTATGGAATACTGTGCTTTTGCCTTATCTCGATACGAATTTCTATATAAATTCAAGTCACGGGCACGTTTCTTTGTCTATTATTATTGTGGCAATGACTAAAAAATACCAAGGCTTTTGTGCGTATAGAATATAAAATGCATCAGAAAGATTCTCATATCATGATAGGTGCCGTATAAATCCAATCGCATACGAAAAAAAAAGGACAATTTTGGTCGGCCGGGATACTAAAAGAGGAAAGAAATAAAGAATTGATGGAGGAATGACGAATATATCTACTTTTTTTATATTGTGTTTTAACAATTTGGGACGTGTATTCGTGGAGACAATAATTGAATAAGCATCACGAGGAGTGAATACGTAGGCACGGTCGAGAGTAGAGGTTTGAGGTTGACCAATTTGTATGCGTGTGCTCCAAATCAAAGGGCAAATTTACTATTGTGGATATTGGAGATTAAGTTTGCTTTTCACTTTAGGAAAGGAGTAAAATCATTAATTTTAGAGATATATCTCTAGAATATTTTCCTCTACCAAGAGACAATCAGATCATCTTTTGGATTCTCCATATTTCTCAAAAATTGTGCATATCCTTTTTTTAAATTGTGCATATCCTTGATCGATATATTATCTTAAATAATCAACTAATAAAACCTATTTATATTCATAAACTATTTATTGTTCAACGCCGAAATATACAGAAATTCTGCTTTTCTCTTTTTGCATGTCTCACATCTATATATAAAATACAATAAAATAAAATAAACGTAAATTACAAGCAATTCGCATGAACTAAACTGTTAATACATAATCATATGGATTAACGAATTGGATAACATATGGTCGGTTTCAACAATTTTCAAAATAACCATATCGTGTGCTTGTTCCTTTTTCTTGGAAACTAAAAATTTACGTACTTGATTTTGGATTTAAGACAAGTAATGGGGTCTTAACATGCGACAAGATCAAGGTCAAACTGAGGAAATTCCTTCAATGGGAATGCAGTTTGTCACCCTGTCCTAATCACGTTCGATATGTCGGAACTGTTTGATAATTTGCCTGGCGGTCCATCCTGTTTTGGTTTGACTAAGCTTTATGCGCCGACGGGTATGGCGAAAACGCCGAAAAGTATGCCGAAAAGTAAGGGTGTGGACCGACTCTGCACGCGCATTCAACACATCTTCCATCCGCTGAGTCCGGTCGGCAGGGTTGAGGGGGAACGTGGTCCCAAAACGAGGTTGTTAAAGGTTGGATGAGATGGCCTTGGGCTTAAAGACCTGTCGGACTGATGTCGCAAGAGCTGGACCGCATTGATGGTTCAATGGAACCAATGGCATTTTTTTTTTCTTTTTGGTGATTATACTTGTTAAATTATGGTGCAAAAAGGGCCCTGCCAAGTGCTTGACCGACTCAAATAAGCTAGCAAAAGTCAAAGAATCGAAAAAAACTCAGTAGGGACTCTCGTTCTGAATCTGATTGTTAGTAGGACCAGAGAACCACACGGACTTTCGCTCGGAAAGTTTACGTACTGATCGAGGCGTTCCCATCGCGGAGACACGGATGTTCAAGTCCTGACATAGTTCTCTAGGTTGTTGGTGAAGTTTAGGTGTGGGAAACACTCAAATATGTGAGTGATTCTACTCTACAATTCTTTAATTGATTAGTGGATTATTTATTACTAACTCTTCTCGTGAATTTAGATAACAATATTGAAACTGAACCAAGTAAATATTGTCGTGATTTGTCGTCATGTTACAAAATTAAGAGCCTAATATAAGGCTGAACAAGTTTTGGTGCTCTAAAATAAAAAGTAGGTTCAAACTGATATTAATTGAGAAATGCAATTTTGTAGGGATTTCGAGACCGATTCTATGGACTCACTCGAGAGCCAAACCAAACTGGCAATCTAATTTCCTGGTGGATCCATAAAACCAACGGGCAGTTCTTGATTCTAATTTTGTGGAACCGGTCTTAAGTGGATAGTTCTTGGTTCCAAGGTGGGAACCGCCCATTGGGACCATGTTCATCTTTAGTTATGGACTCTTAAATTTTATTTATTTATTTAGGATCAATATTTTGTCATCTAAAATTTGCAATTAATTACCCTACAACTTTCTTTTTTCTGAATAATCTCATTGGGTTTATTTCTTTAAATATTGCATGCGTGCAAAAAGTAATTATTTTCTATGACAAGTAACTATCTGGGTGCTCGCCCTAAAAAAAGTAAAATGAACAGTTCAAGTTCCACCATCACACAATGAAAGTAACAGTGTTGTTACACAAGCAAAGTCCATTTTCTATACATTTGATTTGCATATTTTGGCAATGGTTTCTCATATGGTTAAAGTCATTTCTCACTTTCATCCAAAACCATAGAAAGCCCTCTTCGTCTTTTCCATGGCATCTCTTCCTTGGCATTCCGACCCGAAAACAGCAATCGAGGGCTACCCTGCTTCACACCCTCTGCCGAAGGGACATCGCCGAGTGTCATGCATCTGACTTTGCTCACTATGCCCCCCTACCTGAGTCTCACGCCCCCCTTCCAACGTACAACTACGATGCAAAATGTCCGACAAACTGATGCTAGGCGCATTCGACACATGGATTCTTTGATGGACGTTGATTGTCATGTTAATCTATTTCACAGTGTTACCGCTTTTCTCCATTTTCCTTTACCTCCTCATTCGGCCTAATTACCCGATATTGAAAGTCATAAGGCTAACTATGTTCAATCTCACAATCATTGCATCCATCAACGTCCATCAAATGTATAGAAAACCGGTAACACTGTGAGGATATCTATCACGTTAAGGACATGCCGGTAATTAGTGAGGTTTATACGATGTGAAGGTCTCTTTTTTTTTCACTCTCTTCATGTGTATGAAACAAGGATCTTTTTACAATGGAGATAGTGATTGAATAGGCCTTTGGTTTTTTCCGACAAACTCTATGGAAATGGAATAAAAATACCAAATTGTTACTTTTTGCGAGATGAATTGCGGATTGACTTTTAAATGTCTTTGCAATTTGCACAATTAAGATAACAATTGTTCGTCCACACTCAACAATACCATATCCACTGTGGGAAAGGGCATTGGACTTCCAAATTCACCTCTCTTTCTCCTCTTCATCACCGCTGGACGTGGATGGTGAGCTAGGGTCGGTGGACCAAACAGCCAGCTAACCTTGATAGGTTTGTACTTGGCTAAGCCAACGAGGCGAGGGATGTTGAGCTTTGGCCTTGGACCCCCTCATCTTAAAAGCAGCCCGACTATAGGCCAAGGCTGCATCCTCAGGCGTCCAGTAAGTCCCAAGCCAAATCCTAACCCCGTTCTTCTTGCGGTCCCTTATCTCCATCACGTAACTTCCCCATGATCGTCTCATCACTCCCTTGTAACGGGTTCTCTCAACTAGTGCTTGTACCTCATGCTCCACCATCTGTGGTTTCTTCTCTGTTGCTAGACCAATGCTGTTATAATCAATGATCATCACTTTGAAATCAAGTTCTTGGTTTGAAGCCCGACCAATGCTGTTATAGTCAACGGTCATCGCTTCCAAAACAAGTTCTTGATTTGAAGCCAAAGGTATTGTTCACCCGGAATTAAGCACGTTGCACAAAGCTCCGTACACCATCATGTCCTTTGAGTCATCAACTTTTAGGGGTAGTTCATTCCAACACTCCATTAATAATAGATTGTCGAAGCTCAAACTCCTTGTGTACGCATCTGTACGAGTTGCTACAGAAGATGTTGCATTGACACTATCATCATCATCTTCAATTGATTAGTCCCACTTGAAGCATTCTCGTTTTGGCTAGAATTTGTAGCTTTGTGGTCACTGATTTTGGAAGATTGAAGGGATGTTTTGGTTTCAAAAAAGTGAAGAGTTGAAAAGACCAGCAAAGTGGGAGCTATAGGTAGGTTGAGCTTGACTGCTTGGCTGCTGGTGATTTCAACATAAATCATTTAATTCTTAGCTCCTATTTATGTTAGATCAAGTTTCTAAGAAAGGGCATGTTTGAAATGCTCAATAAGACTTTTTTATTCACGAAAGACATGAATTAATATATTTTATTGTCCATTTTAAATTAAAAAACCAAGGCATGGGGCGCGCTCCTTTTTATTTTATTGGGGAAGGACAATAATGCGCGCATGCTTTTGTATATAAAGTAACATTTTTAGATCAGATGTATCGTGCGCATGTGATAAAAAGAAAACTGTAGAGCTGTATTATTCTGTCTTCAAATGTACATATATATATTTTAAGTGCTAGTAAGGGTTAGTGGCTGTCCAAAGGTTATTGAAAAATATAAGGATAAGTGTACCAAAAATTTTAAAAACATCCAAAAATATGGTTGAGTTCGAAATGTGCAAATTTAGTTTTAAAACTTACAATTTTTTTTTGGCAACCCGGAACCGCCGTATAACTGGTAACCGGTGACATAAACCCGTGGGAATATTAGCGTAGGGTTCCACCACCCATGGCACCCCACTTAAGTCATGCAACGTGACAAGTAGGGGAATCAAACCCTAGCCTTTTGTGTGGCTAGTGTGTGCCCTAACCAACTCCCCCACCACAGGGTGGGTAAACTTATAGTTTTTTTTTTTCTTTTTCAGTTTTAAAAACTTACAATTGATACGAGTAAATCTCTATTTTTTTGGAAAAAAATCTCTTTATTAACTCCATTCAATTTAATCAAGGGAAAATATTAATAAGGCTTTTTACTACTTTTTCTCTCGAACGTTTGTTAATTTTAACTTGAATGAGAATTAATGTCTAAAATGACATCGTTTTGGCTTAAACCATAGCCCGGTTTGGAACTTCTCCAATAAAAAATGGTAATTGTCGATTAATCTATAGCAAAGAAGTTTTTCCTTCTCTTTTCCTGTGTACAAACCCTAATGGAATGGGATAAAACACTAAATTGTAGTTTCCACAATCAAAACAAAAATTGTTCATCCACACTCAACAAGCCCACATCTAGAATGTGAAAGGGGAGTGGACTTCGTAAATCCGCCTTAGCATCTACATTAACCTCTCTCTTTCTCCTCTTCGTCCCTGTCAGAAAGCTTTCACTGCTAGACGTGGACGGCGAGCTAGGCTTGGCGGACCGACGTTTCGGGCTGACCCTGATGGGCTCGTAGTCAGTGGAGCCGATGAGGTGAGGGAAGTTGAGCTTGGCCTTGCACCCCCTCATCTTAAAAGCTGCACGGTCGTAGGCCAATGCTGCGTCCTCGGGCGTCTCATAAGTGCCGAGCCAAATCCGTGCTCCGTTCTTCTTGGGTCCCTCATTTCTGCTGCGTATTTTCCCCACGGCTGCCTCCTCACTCCTCTATAACGCGTCTTCTTGACTGGCACTTGTACCTCACGCTCCACCGTCTCCTGTTTCTTCTCTGTCGCTAGACCAACGCTGTTATAATCAATGGTCGTCCGTTCGAAATCCAGTTCTTGGCTCGAAGCCTGAGGCACTGTCCACCTGGAATTGAGCGCATCCCGCAAAGCGCTGTACACCACCATGTCCTCCGAGTCATCGACTTTTAGGGGCAACTCGTTCCAACTCTCCATCAGTAAAAGATTGCTGAAGCCTGAACACCTCCTGCACATGTTTGCTGGAGTTTGTGTAGAAAATGCTGCGTTGACAGCATGTTCATCATCATCTTCTTCAAGAAGACGCTGACGGATGGATTTCAAAGCATCGCATGGATCGGTCTCAGAGGGACTGAAGATTTCCTGAAGCATTTTCGCTTTGGGCTAGAATTTGCAGCTTTGAGATCACTGGATGTGGAAGATTGAAGGGATGATTTGGTTTCTGAAGCAGTGAAATTGAAAAGACCATGAGAGAGAGAGAGCTTTATATAGGTCGAGCTATATTTTGGATGGAGCTTCTGAGAAAGTGCCATGTAGTCATCGATGACATATGACTGATTGACTGATGAGATTCTCAACACATGTTTCAAATGCTCACTTAGACTTCTTTATTCAGGAGAGACACAACGTGATATACTTTATTCTTATCCTTTTCTGAATTGAAAAGCCAAAGCAAGGGGCACGTTCCTCCTTTTTTTTACGGGGGCAAGGATAGGAGATGACTCGAGTGCTTTGAGTACTGTAGTAGTGACATGATATTTTAAGAAACGTCATTTTACTTTGTTTGTCTCATATTATCCGGTTATCGAAAAATGTTTCTCCATTTTTTTTTCTTTTTGATATCTTTTGAAAGTAAAAAGATGAACCGGATTTTTTTTTTCCTTTCTGAATCTACAAAAAAATATAACAAGACGTAAATTACCATAAAGGATTTACGTCTCCTAAGGATTGAAATTTTCAATAAAATTCCAACTTGACCTCCCCACCAACATGATTATCGTCATTGTCCGGAGCACAATCGTAGGGCCCTAGAACCTAGCTTAGGACTTTGCTGGGCGGACCAAGCACTCCAGTGCTCGAACCAAGACTTCGAGGTTACAATCAAGATCCATGGAGTCTAACTTGGGATCTTTGGGGTAAGACAAGGACTCCAAACCTTATGCTTAGGATTCGGACCTCGCCCGGCCAAGCTCGATTGACTGTTGAACTCACAAGAGGAGGTCCCAAACACGTTGGTGGCAACAATCGGCGGTGAAAGACTTTGAAAATCAAGTTGAGTATTTCACGATTTTCTGCCATTTGATCCGCAATGGCTAAGATGGGATCACAGGTTGCAAATGGTGAACGAATTAGCAACCGTAACCTGTGAGACTTCGTCAACAGTGATTGGCGCCCAAACAAAGGCTTTGGACACGAATCCAAGCTCTTCGGTGTTGGAAGGAGAATTTGTTTTTATCTATTAAGATTGCAATTGATAGGGAGATCATAGACATAGAATATTTTAGGAAAAACAATATTGTGCATATATTCTTTTTCTTCTTTTTCTCCTCTCTTGTATTACAAATACAGACACTTCCTGTACATTCAGTAATACAGAAAAATATACAGAACCTTTTTCTCCATTGTTCTGCATTTCCTTTCATGGTATCAGAGCAGCTTTTCTGATCCACCTTCCGCACTATTCTTTCCGAATTGCCTCCAATTGTCTTCTGTTCTTTTGTTGCTGCAAACCTCCATCTGCAGAACCAAGACAGCACATTGAAAAGAGGAATTCAATATGCAGAACTCCAACAACTCAGAAATCCAAAATCCGGATCAACCTAGAAACACAACAGAGGAGTCGTCTGACCAATCTGCATTCGCTCCAACCACCGAGCAACTTCCTACTCCAACTTCATGGCCATATGCGCCATGGTTCCCAGTTCAAGGACCATGGGTCGCCGGACCAAACCAACAATGGACCAGCTACAACCCAAATGGAGAACCCGAATCCAATCCGGGTGGGTCGGGAATGAATCCCTACCCGAGCTTCCCGCCTGGGTTTGCGCCGCTCGTTCTTCCACCCATCACTGGCCGTCCAGAACCCGGAGATGCCCTGTACACATCATCAGCTGACGGACCGGAGCTGCGACTCATCACTCTTCAACTCACCGGACCGGATCACTACTCAGCGTGGGAGAGGGATTTTCGGCGAGCTCTTGTAACCAAAGATAAGGACGGATTCCTTGACGGATCCGCCCCCCTTCCGATCGATGAACGCCTGCAGCGCCATTGGCGCAAATGCAATCAATTAGTACGCACGTGGATAGGAAATTGTGTGTCGCCGGAGGTCGCAGCTGGGCTTCCTCCGACTGAAGACGCGAGATTAATGTGGAATAATATAAAGGAAATGTACGGGAAGCTCGACAGGGTGAAGGTTTTCTCGCTAACTCAAGCCCTCGCCGAGTTGAAACAGGGGAACCTCTCGGTTACCGCCTGTTTCAACCGGCTCTCGGCGCTCTGGAACGAGCTTGAGTCGGCCGAGGAGCAGCTTGAAGGACCGGAGTCCACACTCAAACAGTATCGAGCGATCAAAGATCGCGAGAAAGTGACAAGATTCCTATTAGCCCTAAACGAGAGCTACATACCTTTTCGTACCCAGATTTTAGCCATGGAGACCGTCCCGCCACTCGGCCGCATCTTCCAGCTCGCTGTCCAGGAGGAGAATCAGCGAATGGCAGCCGCCGGAACGGAAAAAGGGGGAGAAAGCATAGCTCTCGCTGCGCCGGCAAAGTTTTCCGGCCATTCTCACGGCGGCCTTCGCGCGCCGCAGCGAGCCCCAAATTCGGGAGGGAACCCTAGCTCCTTCGGTGAAAATGAAGATCACGAATGGAACCCTAATTTTAGGGCTTCTCGAACGGACGGCCAAGATCAGAAGACTGGATCCGACGGTTCCTATTCGTTCGGCAGAGCTGACGATCGAGATAAGCAGGGGCCCGGATCTAACGGCCCAAATTTAATCCGACCGGACGGTGTAGATCAAAGAAGAAGTCGCGGATCTGACGGTTCTCATTTTATCTCGTATGGGCCTAAATCCGGTGGTCATTATAATGCCACGTCATCAAAGGGAGGAAGCCACAACTACAAATTTAAAGGTAAATATTGTGAATATTGTCGGCGTCCTCATCATACCATTGAGACATGTTGGAAATTACATGGTAGACCCACTGACAAAGAAAAGAAAGGAAAAGAATTTTCTGCTTACCAGGTGTCAGCCCAAGGATATGGCAAAGCTCATCAACCTATATCCCAGGATCAATATCGAACATAATGAAGGCGCTAAATCAGCTACGTATGCTTGACAAAAGTGCAAATTTCTCGTACTTCATCAAACAAGACTAATAATATTTCAGTTGATGCATGGATTATTGATTCAGCGCCAAAGATCACATAATTTGTCATGAATATTTGTTTTCTAGTATCTCTACAAAGCCTGATTCAATATATGTTCGACTTCCGAATGGAAATATTACTGATGTCAAAAAGATTGGCACTGTTCAACTTAGCCCAAACATTATTCTTAAAAATGTTCTCTATATCCCAAAATTTGAATTTAATCTTATAGCTATTTCCAAAGTCTGTGAGGACAATAATTGTCAAGCCAATTTCAATTACGAAAATTGTTCCTTTCAGACCTTTCGACTGGGAAACTGATGGGCTTGGGTAGAATGGAACAAGGGCTGTATTTCTGGATCAATTTCCCCAAAGATTTTGATCTTTCATCTTTGAATAAAGGCATTTCTTGTAATGCTATTGCTGCAAATAAAATTCCACTTTCCCATAAACGTCTGGGTCATAGTGCATGTTTTCCCTGTTCTGATTGTAAAGTATGTCCTTTGGCAAAACAAACAAGACATCCATTCCCAACTAGTGTATCTCGAGCCACTAGTACTTTTTCATTAGTACATATGGATATTTGGGGTCCTTATCATACACCACATCGTGATGGATCTCGATTTTTTCTTACTATCGTGGATGATTATTCTCGTGCCACTTGGGTATTTCTCATACAGTCCAAAAGTCAGGCTTTCTCCTGTCTGTCGAAATTCTTATCCATGGTTAAAAATCAATTTGATAAGAATGTTAAGAGGATTCGTACAGACAATGGAAGTGAATTCTTTTCCAATGAGTATCAATCTTTTCTGTCATCACAAGGAATTCTCCATGAGAGTTCTTGTGCTTACACTCCGCAACAGAATGGGATTGTCGAGCGAAAACATCGACATCTCCTAGAAGTTGCTCGTGCACTAAAATATCAAGCCTTCATTCCCGAATCTTTTTGGGGAGATTGTGTGATCACTGCGGCTTACTTGATTAATCGCATGCCAACTAGAATATTAAAAGGTTGCACTCCTTTTGAGATGCTCTTTGGTAAGCAACCAGACATTAGTCATCTTCGCGTGTTTGGCTGTCTTTGTTACATGACGAATGTTCGGTATCGACATAAAATGGACCCTCGTGCTCTTCGGTGTGTCTTTATGGGATACGGCACCCTACAAAAGGGTTATCGGGTTATGGAAATATCTACCGGTCATTTCTTTGTTAGTCGTGATGTTATATTTCACGAGGATATATTTCCCTTTCAAGAAATGGGATCTTCAGATAAGGCATCCATGACTGAATCAGGCCATCGACAATTTTTATCAGTGGAGGATATTTCTGTGCAGCCACAATACATCTTGATTAGACCAGATCAGCCGTCTCCCGACCCATGCTCTGCCACGACATGTCCTGACTCACCTGTTCTCACCACCGGGTATTCGATTCCCCAAAGACATCGACTAGTGATGCCTCTCCAGCAGCATGTAGTGAGCTTCCTTTGTCACCGCAACAACATATTGAACAATCATCCCCTGGCAGGATTGACAGCCTAGATGCTCGGACGACTAGTTCGTCCCCGACATGGACAAAGGATTATATTTGTTCTACTTTGCGAGCTTCAGGTACGCAATACCCGATCTTCCTATGTATCTTTTAGTCGATTATCTCGGAACACATGTGTTGCATCACGGATATCCGAAGAACAAGAATCGTCTTCTTATGAGGAAGCAGCGCGTGATATCCGTTGGCAAAGGGCCATGAAAGAAGAGATTGCTGCTCTCCAAGAGAATAACACTTGGGACATCGTCCCTCTGCCTGCTCACAGAAGGCCCATTGGCTGCAAATGGGTTTATAAAATAAAATATAAGGGAGATGGTTCAATTGAACGATACAAAGCTCGGCTTGTCGCAAAGGGATTCACGCAACGTGAAGGATTTGACTACCATGAGACATTTTCCCCAGTTGCTAAAGAGGTAACTGTTCGCTCCTTTCTGGCGATTGCTGCATTACGCAATTGGGAGTTACATCAAATGGATGTCAATAATGCCTTTCTTCATGGAGATCTTGATGAAGAAATTTACATGGAGGTTCCACAGGGATTACATCGACAGGGGGAGTCTCGAGTGTGCCGTCTCCGCAAATCCCTGTACGGGCTTAAACAAGCATCTAGACAGTGGTATGCAAAATTCACCGCGGCACTTACAAATGCAGGATTTCAACACTCGAAGCATGATTATGCATTATTCACATGGACCAAAGGTACTTCATCAATCTACCTATTGATTTATGTTGATGATATACTTATCATGGGAAATGATGATGTTGCAATTCTAAAGTTCAAAGAATATTTGCATTCGGCTTTCCATATCAAAGACTTGGGTCCTCCAAAATATTTTCTCGTTATTGAAATAGCTCGATCCAATGAGGGAATTTGTCTCAGTCAGCGAAAATTCGTCCTGGAAATCATATCAGATGCTGGATTATCGGGATGCAAACCAGCTGCTGTACCTATTGAGCAGAATATCAAATTGACAACATATGAATATGATGTAAGTTCTTCCTCTCCAAATGAAGATTCACTGCTCAAGGATCCATCTGGATACCAACGACTTGTTGGCAAATTAATCTATCTTACCATGACCAGGCCTGATATATGCTATGCTGTGCAAATACTTAGTCAATTTATGCACAACCCGAAGCAATCACATATGAATGCAGCACTGAAGGTTGTAAAGTACTTGAAGGGATGCCCAGGACTTGGAATTCTACTATCTCGAGATTGCAACATGAAGATGACAGCATATTGTGACACAGATTATGCCACTTGTCCCATGACAAGAAGATCCATCACTGGCTTTTGCATCAAGCTAGGAAAATCTTTGATTTCATGGAAAACAAAGAAACAGTCAACAGTTTCATTGTCATCAGCAGAATCAGAATATAGAGCCATGGCAAAGACTGTTTGCGAGATAGTTTGGATACGAGGACTGCTTTCAGATCTTGGTGTGCAAGTCAACGGAGCAAGTGAATTGTTTTGTGATAATGATGCTGCACTAAAATTGGCAGCGAATCCAGTTTTCCACGAGAGAACAAAGCATATTGAGGTTGATTGTCATTTTACTCGAGAAAAAATTCAACAAGGCATCGTTACAACTCGAGGAATTGGAACTGTAGAACAGCCAGCAGACATTTTCACTAAGCCATTATGCCGGAGACAGCATAGATATTTGTTGAACAAGCTTGGCGCCTTTGACATTTATAGGCCGCCAGCTTGAGGGGGAGTGTTGGAAGGAGAATTTGTTTTTATCTATTAAGATTGCAATTGATAGGGAGATCATAGACATAGAATATTTTAGGAAAAACAATATTGTGCATATATTCTTTTTCTTCTTTTTCTCCTCTCTTGTATTACAAATACGGACACTTCCTGTACATTCAGTAATACAGAAAAATATACAGAACCTTTTTCTCCATTGTTCTGCATTTCCTTTCATTCGGATATTCATGACAAAGAAGACAGAGAAGAACAGGTGCTTGTTCGGAGCAGCAGTCCGATGATGGCTGAGTCACCTTGGGCACGAAGATGAATCAAAAACGAGAAAGAACTCTTTAGATGTCAATCTTCTGAAAGAAATTTTTGATGATGTCACTCAAAGAATACTCTCTGGAATGTCTCAATGGGTCTCTCTCCGTTGTGTGAGCGACGACCGATGATAAGGTCGTGGCTGTCGGAGGTGGTGGTTGGGGGTGATCGGCAATGGAGAGGGAACCAGAGAGAGGATTTTTGCTCAATTCTTATGTTTTTTGTGCATAGAAAATCATATCCTCAAGCAAGCAGATGTCGACTGCGCGAATTGGACCAAAATTGAATTGACCTTTCGTTATTTGTTATTCGTTATTCGTTACATATCTTTATTTATTTATTGTTCATTATTCTTTTTTGAGTTCTTTTTAGCACTATTTACTTCTTCTTTTTTAACTTTTTATAATAATTTATTGCTTAATTTGTCGAGTAAAATTTAAGAGTCAATAAAGCCATAACTGCTCCTTTGCTCGTCATGTGCACATAGCCTAAATTCAACCGAGTATGATTAGTTTAGTGACTTGTCATGCTTACACATCTATCACTTTTTAGATTTAAATTTAAATCTGAAAATAAATAAAGAAAATCATCTTTAAATGTATTTGATCAATAATATTGATAAAGATCAGGATAAAATATTTTGAAATAAATTTCTATAATCCTTCCAAAACACTTATATCTTTGAATTCATCTCATTGATTTTAAATTTGTAAAAACCATATAAAAATGAGGAAAAAAAAAACAGAAAACACCTCAGATTATGCCCAATGTAGCACATCTACCCCAAATTTATTTTGTAACATCAAAAACTCCAAACTTGTGCCCTTAGGACATATTTGATTTTTCAGCCAAAAAGACGTCGAGAAGCCACATGAGTGCAATGTCAACGCAAATTTTAGTGGTGTTCATTGGCGAAATCTTGACGAGGGGTAAATGTATCCCATAGATATAAGTTTAGGATTTATTGTATCACACAAAAAAAAAATACGGTAAATATGTTATAATGGGTATAATTTGGGGTTTTATTCTCTAAAAATAAAGTAACTTTAAATATATTGGTTTATCCATGTAGTTTGTGATGAAGTCAAAACAAGAAATATATATTAATACATGAATGATACTCAGATTTTGAAATATAACTCTTGGTTATAATGTGATTAATGCATTATTTTTCAATTCAATTCAAAATTAGATCAAGATAATTTCAAGGATAACTTAATTTATTTCTTGAATAAGCTTCACTTAATATTCACTAAATTTTAGACACTACAGTAAAAGAACGAAAACTTTAATCGAAGCACACATGCTTATCCTTCGCTTAGTTTTATTTCCTAATTTTGAATTAGCTTTTGTACTTGAAAGAAAATTTATTTAGCAAACAACCAAAGTGAAACTAAGGTTTCTAAAAAAACCACGTATTTTTTAATTGGGGATATTTTTAAGATAAAAATAATGCTAAGTTGATGAGTTTTGGTTCATTAGTTTATTTTTTTTCGACGATTTGTCGATTACACAAATTGAACCGGCACTTATTAAGTCAACTATGAAATGTAATCAACTATGAAATGCATTTGATACTTACTTAAGTACAAGGTCATGGATAAAAAAAAATCCTGAATCCGCCTAAAAGTTTCGAGTTCAAACATTAAAGACTCCTCCCTCATCTCAATTGTTTCCTAGTCTTGCAACTTATACCCGAATTGCACAATTGAATAAATTATCATTGGCACCTAAATTTGTGTCGATCAGTTAAGCATTCATTAGAAAAAAAAAAAAAAAAAAGCAAGAAGAAGAAGAAATAGAGTTGTTGAGTCAGTTCGATTAGTCTTCAGCCGGCGACGGTTAGCGCTGCCATATCCGAGATTCTCGCTTCTCTGACCCATTCAAACCCACGAAATCTCAACAGAGAAATCCATCTTATCAAAGTTCAAATGACCAGAGTCCTTGAAGCCCCCTCAAAAACGGAAGAGCTCATCTCTCTCTCTCTCTCTCTCTCTGTGTGGCTAACTGTCGCTTTCTCTCGCTCTCGCTGGCGTCCGAAGAAGATGAAGATGCGAGCAAAAGAGCAGGTGAGATCCAAGTATTCATCATCTCGGTTCAATCTTTGATCTGAAACAGTATAAAAAAATAAAGTCATGGTAATGTTCGCAGGAAATCTGACTGATATTGAATCTTTTGTTCATGGTTTGACCTGAAATCCGCGTTGATGCGATGGTGTCAGATCCCAACATTACCATAACGTTCCATCCAGAACCCTCGCTCGATATTGATTACGTCTGAGGAGATGTCGCAGAGAAATATAAGCGAGATGACGCCTATTTTGCGTTCGATCCGAAGACAGCCCGATGTTGTTTTGTATGTCATCGGTTGCTTCATGAGTCATCAAATACGGTTTTCTGAGATTTTATCTGTTAACTGCAACTGACACATTCTTTTCTTTTATTTCCGGATGGTTTGCCTGCTGTCGTGGTTCTGCGGTGGGCGTCCCAAGGAAACGATTCGATCATTACGGTCCGATTTCTGTGCTCCGATCTCGTTTCCGCGGGTATGTCTCCATATACATTAGCTGTACATTTTTAGTTCTATGAATGAGATATCATTGAGTTAATAGAAAATCGAGATGGGTGGATGATGGTGACCAACGAGTGCGGCGATTATCTGGCAACACATGGAGGGGGTTGATAATCATGTTCCAAAGATTGGCGATGGCCAATGATAAATTGTGCAATTTCCAGTCTGATATGAATTGTTGTTAAAATTTTAATTGTCTGAGATTGAAAAATGAGTCATCAAGATTTCTCGGTAATGATACGAAAAGGATGAATAATAATAATAAAAACTGCATGATGAAACCATTAAAAGAAAAAAGGGAGAAGAAGAGGATGGGTTCTATATTGGAAAACAGAATTAGAGTGCGTTCTTGGAGCAGTCGTCCTTCAAGATAGGCTCAATTAAGGCTCAATTGGGCTTGAACAGTGTCGGAAAGTTTGGGCTTAACTTCATTAAAATATATTTGGGCTGAATTTGAATTTTGGGGAAATGGGTTAAATAGATTGAGGGGGCTTGATATAACAGCCCATATTTGCATCCGTGGCCCATATATAGAAATAAATAATAAATAAATTATAAAATAAATTATAAAATAAAGAAAATTAGAAAACAGTTAGAAAAAAATAGGCATTGATGATGTAGTTAGATTTTAGTATTAAAATTAGCTTAATTTCATTTAGTTAGTGTACAAACGGTTTAGGGTTTTAGTGGACACTTTTGATCTAGTTTAGTTTTAGAAGGTCAATTTTTTAGAAAAGAAATTTGAACTCAATTTGAACTAAGCTCATGAGGGTTACCATCCTGATAATAATGATAATAATAGGGCTATGTTAAATTCTTTGCTCGATTCTTATCAAGTCTTTTTACTGCACTTCATTCGTTAGTTATCCTTTCACTACTATCTTTGAGTGAATCAATTGTGATTCTTTAATATTTTTTTTTATTGTGATTTCTCTATTTTAATTGAATGGTTATATTACAATTTAGGACCATAATAAATTTAAAAACATTGCATAGGACACCTATTGGACATAAATTATAAGAGTCATGATTGAATATAAAAAAAAAAAAACCGCATGTGATACTTAGTTAACAAATAATCAAGTTATTATACTGAAATGGCACTAGTTAGATAACTAGTGTAATCAAGTCTCAAACTCTAGATTTCTGGTTATATAGAAAGCGATGTATACTCCAATACCTATCTTGGTTTCTAGTTGATCTCAACTCCTAATACAAAATTCTTTTTGGGTTAATCGAAATTGAATATCTCAAGATTGCGCAAGATAAGAGTTTGAGAGAACTCTCATTGAATAGGGATTGTTGGTCCTAACTCAACATCACCTCTGAACCTATCCTTTTCACTGACAGAAAAAGTGTCGCGGCAATTACACTTGGGTTTCCTGTGTACCTTAGCTAATAAAAAAAACACTTTGAAAATAATTCTAATATAAATATTTATATAATTTACATGTTGGATATTTAATTTTCTCTAGTATGGACTCTTGATTTTTATTTATTTATTTAGAACCAATATTTCACCATTTAAAATTTGCAGTTAATTATCCTACAACTTTATTTTTCTGAATAATGTCGTTGGGTTTATTTCTTTAAATGTTGCACTCACGCAAAAGTAATTATTTTCTACAAGAAGTAAGTATCTAGGTGCTAGTCATAAGAAAAAATAAAATGAACTGTTCAAGTTCTATTGTTACTCGGCGATAATTTAGTCGTTGGCTATAATCTTCCGTCGTGCTCTTATAACAATTTTGACTGAATCCATCCACAGACCCAGCTTAGGAGCTGCTATTGATAGTAACATTCACGAGCTCGCCTTGAACTCTTATTGGCCATAATGTTCTTTTTATTTTCCATATAATTTAGTGATCCGTGATTTTTGAATGATATAAGAAATTCGCAAGTACTAAATAGATATCAAAATGGGGCCGAGTTGTAACTTGCAAGCTATCTCATCTGTTGAGATTTACAAGTACTAAATTTTATTTTTAAAAATTAATTAAGTTATATATCCAGCAAAATACTAGCGATTTAAATAATATTTCAAATCTTAATTCATTGATATACATCAGACAAATGTTCTATTTAGTAAGCGTGATGCACTTCACGCAACGTATACTCATCTTCCATAAATAACAATTTCATGTAACATTGGACTTTGTCTTAGAATATTCACTGCATTTTATAAATGCCACACAATCATTTAACAATAAAGTAGAAGTGAAAAAAAAAATCATAAACACTAAATTATAGATGGAAAAGAAAAAGATCTTTATGGGCAAAAATAGTACACGGCGATCACATAAACCTTGACATCAATAGCAACAACTAAGAGTAGGGGTCGTGGATGGATTGAATCAACATTGATATAGAAGCACGATGAAAAATTATTGGACGAAAGATTATTGCCAATGACTAAGCTTTCCTCCCCTTTAAATTTTGCAAAAGCTACCCTCAAGTTGTCATGGTGTGCTTTAATGAGGCCGTAGTACTTCTTCCACCACGACCCAAGCGCGTACATGCTTTGCATTCTCATACCCAATTTGATAGCCACTATCCTCACAAACCTCCACTCTTAATCCATGTCCTTAAACACTACCTCCTCAGGCATCTCGTAGGTCTCTAGTTTTTCCACCAATAGGGCAACTTTCCAATCGGCCTTGGTGGATGTATTGACTGTGAGATTGGACACAATCAGTCCAACGACTTTCAATATGGGGTATTCAGACCTAATAAGTAGGCAAAGGCAGATGGTGAAAACTAGTAATATCATGAAACAGATCAACACAACAGTTAACGCAATATAAAGAAGTCATGCATCGGATGTGTGTAGTATCTATCCATTGGACATTCTACATTGTGACTGCGAATAGCAAAGGGGGGCATGTTAGAAATAGGTGTGATGCCAACATCCACATGTTGGTCTTAATGACCTAATTTTCAAATGAAGCAGAAAAGTTGGCAAACCAAAAGAATAATCATAAAGGCAACTAATATCATAAGTATAGTTCTAGTTTTTTCATATGTCACATTCAACCATGCAGGGTTAATACCAATATTGGTACTGTGTAAGTCATCGCTGTGAAAATTATGGCAACTTAGATTATTAATAGGCAAGTTTTGTGCACATCACGACACATCGCTAATGAGAAGCAAAATTGTTGTAAATGACGGTAGGATACAAATAGTATTGCATGACACAAAAAATGTATGCTTATCATGATGCTTGTTAGCCATTATGGCAATATGCGTTGTGTAATGTTTTTCGGCCATGAGGTCTGCTTACCAAATTCTTCCCGGATGACACACTGCTCCTTGAAAGGCTATGGTGACAAGTAAAATTGCGACGACCATCAAAGACTACATACCTTTCTATGGACAATTGTTTTATTGCCTCTCATTTAGTTGTTTGACACAAAAACGGTATTCCCTCTAGAGGTGGCTATGTTCTCCACAAATAAAAGTTACTTTTTTTGTGAAATGATAAAGAGAGGTTATTCTTCTTTAGAAGTTCACAAAAAGGTAATTTTTATTTATGGATGATATGGCCACCTCCGAGAGGGAATATTGTCCGCGTGTAGCACAACCAAATAAGAGGCAAGAAAACGTAAATTAGTAGAATGGTGCTAGTCTGTGATGGTCGTCGCTATCTTACTTGCCACCATGGCCTTTCAAGCAGCAATGAGTCCTCTTGGAGGTGTATGGCAGGGGGATTCCGTAGCCGAAAAACATTACAATGCGGGCATCGCCATAATGGTTTACTAGTATTATGATGAGCATGCGTTTTTTGTGTCATACAGTACCATTTGTACCCTATCATCATTTACAACAATTCTACTTCTCATTAGCGGCTTGTCGTTAATGCGGTTGATATGTACAAAACTTGCATATTAATCATCTGGGTAGCTATAATTTTCACTGCGGTGACTTACACGGTATCAATATTGGTATTAACCCTGCATGGTGTAATGAATGCGACATATGAAAAGGCTAGAATTGCAGTTGTCATACGGGTTGTCTTTGTGATTATTTTTTTTGGTGTGCCAACTTTTTTGCTTCATTCAAAAATTGTGTTGCTAAGACAAAGATTTACATGTTGGCATTACACCTATTTTATGCATTACGAGGATAAATCGAGGTATTGTTGATTATTTTTATGTACCGAAATCTTTATTGACAAACATGTAGGGAAAATTGTTCAAAAAGTCATAAACCTATTACTCTTTTGTTAATTTAGTTCAAAACATTTCAATTTTGCCAGCCACAAGTAAGGGCCAGCTGAACTTTGCCAACCCTAGGCGAGTCGCACCCCTCTCTATATATGGCCAAGCAAAAGTCCAAAAACCCAAAGAAAAAATATTAATATCACAAAAAACCAAAAACTAACACATTTTTGACAAATTTACCCCAAATTAATTTTTTAACCACAAAAAACCCTAAACTAATACGCCATTGATAAATTTAACCTAAATGACTATTAAAAAAAACTATAAACTAGTACAGTTATAACAAATTTACTTCGACTAACTTTTCGACTACCAAAACCAAAATTGGTATATTAGTGAAAATTATACCATCCTT
The DNA here is from genome assembly GCA_017140475.1 of Eucalyptus fibrosa. Taxonomy (NCBI): domain Eukaryota; kingdom Viridiplantae; phylum Streptophyta; class Magnoliopsida; order Myrtales; family Myrtaceae; genus Eucalyptus; species Eucalyptus fibrosa. The sequence continues at coordinate 11,616,684 of CM029511.1, forward strand.
TAAATTATATTAATATAAAAAAAATACAAAACTAACACAACTACAACAAAAGAAGAGTAAAGTCTCAAATTGTTACACTAGTCAAATCTTACATGTCATCAAACTCAATAATTTGACATTAAAATTTAATAAAAACTAATAGATGATAAATTTATCACAAGTACACCAAATTTATCAATGATGTAACAAGGGGTTTTTTTTTTTTGTCAAAATTAGTTTATCTTAAATTTATCACGAATGTACTAATTTGGAGCTTTTTGACACAGGCAAGGGCTAGCTGACCCTTATCAACCCTGGGTGGGTCGCACCCCTTGCTAGGCAAGAATTGCTATTTCACCCTCTCCCTCTCCAAATTCCAATAAAAAAAAGGTTAATATTATGAAAAACCCCAAAGTAATATGTGTGTGTGTGTGTGTGTGTGTGTGTGTGTGTGTGTGTTTGTGTGTGTCAAATTTTACCTAAATTGATTATTTAACAATATAAAAAAAACTCCAAATTGATACACTTATAACAAATTTACTCAAAACTAAATTTTTTACTGTCAAAATCAAAACCGGTACATATGCAACAAATTTATCATCTTTTAAATTGGATTAATACTACAAAAAAATCATAAAACTAGTAAAGCTATGATAAAAAGAGAATAAATTCCCAAATTGGTACACTAGGCAACCCTCACGTATCAATAAACTCAACAATCGGTAAAATTAACAAAAATTAATAGAAGGTAAATTTGTCACAAGTGTTTTTATTTAGGATAAATTTATCAAATTTGTTATCAAAAAATTAATTTATAGCAAATTTGTTGTAAGTATTACTAGTTTTGGGCTTTCAACACAAGCAAGAGGTGGCTAACCCTCGTCAGCCCTAGGCGAGCATGTCCCTTGTTAAGCGAGAAATCGCACACCCTCTCTCCAAATATTCCAAAAAGAAAAAATTTTAATATAATGAAAATCCCAAAACTGATATAACTATGGTAAATGTACCTCAAACTAATTTTAACTATAGAAAATCCAAATTGGTACACCATCGATAAATTTACCACAAATAACTATAAAAAAAAATCTTAGACCGATACAATTGTAATATATTTACCCCAAAACTAATTTTTTGACCACCAAAACCAAAACCGATACATTTGTGAAAAATATATCCTCACTTAAATTAGATTTATGCCACAAGAAAACACAAAACTAGTATAACTACGACAAACAAGAGAGTAAAATCCACAATTGGATCACTAATCAATTCTCACATGTTATCAAATTCATCAATTTGATAGTAAAATTTAATGAAAACTAACAGATGGTAAATTTATCATAAGTGTATTAGTTTAGGATAAATTCATCAAAGATGCAATAATTTGGATTTTTTGTAGTCAAAAAATTAATTTTTGATAAAAATTTTATAGACATACTAATTCAGCACATTTGGACACAAGCAATAGCCGGCTAACCCTCGCCAAACTTGGGTGAGTCGCACCCCTTGCCAAGCAAGAGTCACGACTTCACTCGCCACTCTCCTTTAAATTAGATTAATACCATTAAAAATAAAAATAAAAATAAAAATAAGTACAACTGTGACAAAATGAGAGTAAAATCCAAAATTGGTACACTAGTCAACTCTCACGTGTTATCAAATTTAGTAATTATTCAAGCAATATGATCTAGAGTGCTGACAGAAGATGAAGACCTCCCAAAAGTCCAAATGTTAAAAAACACCATATGGTCATTCAATAGAACTAAGGGGCATGAAAAAAAATAGTGTGCCTAGTAAAAATAAGGCCAATGTCGATGAGAAAAGAAGTGAAGGAAAAAATGAATGATCACTGGGGGCAAAAAAAAAAAAAAAAAAAAAGCAACGCACCTGGTACAAGCAAGGCCGATGCCCATAAAAATGTCAAATAAATGACTATTAGTTGCAAAATTTGTATCATAATGGAGCAGTACTCAAAGAGTCAAGATCAATAGCGCATTCATAATGATAATCCCTGGTGAAGTGAAAATTGGTGGCAATGCCAAGATGATCATCAACTTTCACCATTTTGAGCATAATGATCTTTTCATTTCTCAACCCAAGAACTCAGCCTATGTTACGTCCCTTACAAAGCCTCTTATGATTAAGGCACTCAAATTAACGTAAGGGTTCACATGTTTTGAGCATCGCTCAAAGAAGTGCGGGCAAGATTATTTCTTTTTCATTTTGCAAGGTTCTTAACTTGTAAACCCGGAAATGATTATAGAGTTGTTCTTTCAATAATTTTGACTCAACGAGTCCATTTGTTAAGCCATTGACCAAGCCCACATTACGGTTCTCTGTTAAAGACCCCTCAGATTGGTAAGGTCGTACCGCTTATGAGAATACTCGTATCCTTGTCGATATGATGAAATGGAATGATTCTCTTAACCCTTTTGAATGAAAGTGAGTGAAAATCATTTCTAACTAAAAGTCTCTCATTTATTATTATTAGGAATCCATGTCACGAGTGAAAATTCTCTTGAACGATAATTCTCTCCAGTAGAAATTTGGGTGATGCAAAGGTCATTATGCATGAACCCCGATTGAATTGGTAAAAATTTCAGTAGATTTTGAAGTGTGCATTCCAGAATAGCCTTAATTGTTTATTTCTTTGGTAAATGCATTTTTGCTCTAAATCATGTCTAACAAGTAATGTTTTCTCAAAGACTCGAGAGCTTCTGACATTCAAGTTCATTTCAGAATGCCTCATGATATTAGGAGATGATAAACCATCACGAACATTCAAGGTGCATCATTGATGTTCTAAAATTTATTTCTGCCAAGAGGTGAGAGGCCTCAACAGGATATCTAAGTTCTAGAAGACATATCTCCTAGAATCAGATATATCACCAAGTAAGTATATATATCTACTTATACTCTAAATACTTGTCATTGTGTGAGTATTCTTGACACTTGACTCAGTCAAGCTGTCCTTTTATATTGACCTAGCGTGCTTTTGTAGCCTAGCATCCATTTCATCAACCCGGCGTGCTTCCGTAACCCGGTATCCTTTATATTCACCTAGCCTACTTTCATAGCCCAGAGTCCCTTTTATCAACCCGGCATGCTTCCGTAGCTCGGTGCCCTTTATGTTGATATGGCGTGCTTTCATAGCCTGGAATCCCTTTCATTGACTCAGCGTGCTTTCGTAACCAGTGTCCTTTATATTGACTTGGCGTTCTTTCGTAACCTAGAGTCTTTTTCATCGACCTAGCGTACTTCCGTAGCCCAAAGTCTTTCTCATCGACTCAGCATGCTTCTATAATCCAAAGTCCCTTTCATCAATCAGGCATGCTTCTGTAACTCGATGTCCTTTATATGGACCTTGTGTGCTTTCGTAATCCAGAGTCTCTTTCATCAATCTAGCATGCTTCCGTAACCCGATATCCTTTATATTGACTTGGTGTGCTTTCATAGCCTAGAGTCTCTTTCATCAATCCGGCATGCTTCCATAGCCTAGTGTCCTTTATATTGACATGGCGTGCTTTCGTAACCTAAAGTCTTTTTCATCGACCTAGCGTACTTCCGTAGCCCAGAGTCTTTCTCATCGACTCAGCATGCTTCTATAGCCTAAGTTTCTTTTAAGAAATTGAGAGCTTGTAGATTTCACCAAATCTTTTAATCCATTGTTGACATCTCAATTTGGATCTAAAAGTCACAAAATATTTTCATCTAAACATTTCACTTTGGATGTGAATGCTTTTCAATCTTTCTCGTTATATATTAGTTTGGATCTAGGTATTTTGGGTTCCAAAATTATGACATCTCATTCAGGCGATCGTAGAAAGGTACAGGTCTTGAAAAAATGGTCTCCCATTTAAGCGACTGTAAATGGTACGAGTCTTAGATAATATTTGTTTCCCATTCAAGTGACCGTAAAATAGTACGGGTCCTGACAAGTGTTTTCCCATTTAGGTGACCGTAGAAATGTATGAGTCCTAGACATTATATTTGTAACTCTAACAGCGACCGTAGAAAGGTACGGATCTTGGAAAAGCTGTTTCTCATTTAGATGACCGTAGAAAGGTATGAATCCTAGAAAAATTATTTTTCATTTAGGTGACCGTAGAAAGGTATGAATCCTAGAAAAGTGATTTCCCGTTAAGGCGATCGTAGAATGGTACGGGTCCTAAACAATAACTAACAATAACTATTTCTCATTTATGTGACCGTAAAATAATACGAGTTCGAGACAATATTTGCTACTCTAACAGGCGACCGTAGAAAGATATGAGTCCTGAAAAAGTAGTCACCCATTCAAGTGACCATAGAAAGATATGGGTCTTGAAAAATAATTTCTCGTTTAGGCGACCGTAAAAAGGTACAGGTCCTAGACAATGTTTATGGCTCTAATAGGCGACCATAGAAATGTACGAGTCTTGGAAAAGTCGTTTCCTATTCAGGCGACCATAGAAAGGTACAAGTCCTAGAAAGTGAATCCTTGTTTATTCGATCATAGAATGCTATAGATCTTAGAAAACATATGTTTCCCATTTAAACAACTGTAGAAAGATACAAGTCCTGAGAAACCAATTTTTTCGTCAAGGCGACCAAAGAAAGATTCAAGTCCTAGACAACCAAAAACTGCCATACCGGACGACCGGAAAAAGTACGAGTCCTAGGAAAGCAGTCTTCTTACAAAACCTCGTTACTATTATGGGCGATCGTAAAAATGTACTGATCTTAAACATGTAACACCAACTATCTTGAATTATTCTACCCTCTTCGAATATAAGTTATTCCAGGTAACTCCCTTTACCATTTATATTAACATTCTCATGCATCACATAATTTCTTTTAAAAAAAAATAAAAAAGGAATTCATTTTCCAACAAAAATCATTCAATGTATATGCACAATCAAAATTTAGGTCTCAATTTGTCTTTGAAGGCAATCTCTGCAAGCTCACTTTCAAAGATGGACAGTTGTATACACCTAAATTTTGACGATCTAGTCATTGATTTTTTGCATAAAAAATATGGATTAACCCTAAAAGAAATAAATAAATGCATAGCATATAATTTTAGGCACATTTTGTTATGATAAGGAATAGCGATTTGATATATTCAGAAAATCTTTTATATATTCAAATGATATATATCGAGAGGTATATTTCACTGAAATTTGGAAGATTTCGATGGAATATTTCATATGGGATATATATTTGGCGTTAATCTTCGGGTAATATGCATTTTTGACATAATAAAAGAAACATCAGATTTTTCAATCGTTGATAGGCGTAAGCAAAGGGAAGAAAATGAAATAAAATTATGAAGATTATGCTTTGGCCGCACGAGATACAATCGAAAAAAAAGGAAATTCTGCTTCTTTCATATAGGAGCTCAATTTCGTTGTGTATAAAAAGGGGCTCTTCCGTTCGATCTTCCGGGGGGGGCGGGAGAAAAATTCGAGAGGAGAACAAAAAAGAAATTCAGAGCAAAAAAAACGTGAGGAGAATTGGCAAAAGAAAATCTGTGAGGGACAAAGTGAAAAGTGGAAGAATTTCGTGAAAAAGAAAAAAAGGAAAAAGGAAATCTTGTCTCTTCCTCTCTGACAAGCTAGAAAGAAAGAAAAGCAGCAGCAGAAAAAAGAAGTCAGTAGAGATTGACAGAGGGAGAAGACGTGAGAGTAACGGGAGAGAGAGAAAAGGAAAAAACAAAAACGAAAACAGGAGAAGAAGAAGGAGGACAGGTCCCCGTTCGCGCTTCTCTCGCCGGTGCCGAGCCTCCGCCGCTGCACGTCCTCGCGAGCACCGTCGTGCCCGGCGTCCAGCGACCGCGCTCAACGCCTGACGACCACGCCTGCCTCTTCGCCGCGCCACTCGCCTCCGTAGCTGTCGACGCCACCGCCCGCCTCCGTTCGCAAGCACACCTGCGCCGACCGTCACGCCCTCGCCGTCGCACTCGCGCCACTGTGCACGCACCGCTCAGTAACGCCAGAAGCTACTGCTGACCCGCGACCGCTGCCCTGTTGCTGTCCTAAGCTCCGCCCCGCTGGTCACCGTCCGTGAAGCCCGCGAAGCTGCATCTGCTCTCACATCTGCCCAACATCGGCTGACCCACCGGTCTCCGCCGCTTCTGTAGCCACGACCCAGCACCGCACGCCCGAGCGATCCCCTTCCCTGGTCGCGATTTGCCCAGCCCAGTACCCGGCATCTCCGCTCCGCCTTCGCCTGCCGTCTCTCGTGCTGACCAACTGCTCCGCCGCATCGGGCCAGGTTTCACCTGCTACTCGCTACTGCTCGGTGCCGGCCCGCTGCTGCCGCTGCCTCTACTCGACGCCGCTGCGGCCCTACAGCCATCCGAAGTCGCCCTGTATCCGCCGGTCCCTGCATGCCACTCGGGCTTCCCCTCCGAACGCTGCAACCCGAGCTGCTCCGCCCATTTGCCCGCTGGTCCGCTCGCCGCCAGTCCTCACCGGAGCTCGGCGACCCACCATCACAGCGACTTGACTTTGAGCCACTGCCGAGCAACCGAGTCTTGGGTCCCCGAGCTTTGCGCCTACGTAACCGCGGACGTTCACAAATCCCGCGCGCCTTTTTTTAGGAAAAAAGAAAAGTCAAGGTAGTTTTTTTTTTTTTTTTCTTTTATCAAGTTTAGTTATTATTGCCCGAATTGGAACATTGGATCTCAATGTTCATTTTACGAATATTGTAAGCATTATCTGTAGGTTTTGCCCAAAATTATTGTAATTATTAATTTGATCCGTAAAATGTCGGATCATTTTTTAATTATATTAATCTTTTGGGCATTTTAATAGTATTCTGATTCTTGAATCATTATAGTTATTAATTTGGTCCGTAAAATTTCAAATCAAATTTCTAATTATTTTGAACTTTCTTATATGTTGTGATGTTTAGGGTTAAATTAATCGTTAATTTAATCCGTGAGACAATGGATTACTTTTTTTGTATTATTTTAATCCTTTATTTGTTGACTTGATTAGTTTAAATATAATGTTTACTTGATAATTGCTTGTTTTGAAAAACACTAAAAAATCAAAAATCAAAAATCAAATTTTGCATCGGAGTGTGTTGATTTAATAAATTAGGATTTTTTTTTTTTTAGGATTGCACTTTTAGATAATTTTTGGAATACATTAGGATTGATTTATATATATATATAAGGGCTTAGATAATCTTTGCACATTTTAATAATCCCATTCTCCTAAAAAATATTTTTCTAACATAAGATAGTGTATAAGTCAAATTAATCCATAGAACATATTTAAAAAGTATTCATTTTAGATAGTTTAATTAGGGTTTTTATTAATTCTGAATTTCAAATTAAAAAAATACAAAAATGTTAGGTGCGTGTCAAATAGTTCGCATAATAGGTTCATTTAATTAGAATTTGCTTGTTAGTAAAATTATGTCATGTAGTTAAAGTGCATGTTTTAATTTCGAGATAAAAGAAAAACCAAAAAAAAAAAAAACTGTTTGCTTCATTTAATTCTTTTGATGCAATTTGTTTGATTCATTGAATGTTTAATGATGATTAAGCACCCGTTATTTAAATTAAAATAAATCAAAACTGCCTGCAAAAACATTTTTGAAAAAAAAATGGCACCAAAAGAACATTAGAAAAATCTAGTGTAATCAAATCCTTGTACCCAAATTCTCTAATTTGTAGGAGTAAAATAATTCTCTAATTATTTTACTTAGATGTCTAATCGACCTATTATAAACTAATTAGTGGTGACTCATAAATAAAATTTATTTGCATGTTAAAAATTTGAACCTAAGTCGCAAATTAGTATGGGTTTAGGAGAGCCCGAGCTAAATCTAAGACTTAATAGTCCATTAATCTAAACCCTAAGTGGTTCACCCAAAAATTAGGTCACAACAATAACCCTCCAGTGGTTCTAGACTTTGACACCTGACTTGAGACAATGAGGATTATGAATCAAATTCTAGCCCCGTTAATGTGGATTTTGTAAGGGGTCACTATTGTCCATCTAGTCTCTACGGTCACAACTTTGGCATCAAGGTCTGCTTAGGTGCCATGTTCAAGTCGTAATCTCAGGCCTTGGATCTAGGTGTTGGGTCGTTTCAAATCCTCGTAAATCCTTGAGTAAACTTCTAAGGTCCAGGGTTAGGGCCTCTAGATCCAACCTTCAGTCCTAGGCCCAACCCTTGGTATCCCAAATCTAGGCATTGTTCTAAATCTAAGCACCGGTCTCGAGTCTAAAGGCTCTTGCCATTGTGCATTTAAATAGGGTTTACCGTTCAAAAAGCCCGTCTAAAGTTTTCTAGTATCTAAATGAAAAGACAAAAAGAGTTCTACCTAGAAAAGTCCAACCGATATTACTTCATTTTTTTTCTAAAAGTACTTAATGATTTTTTATTTTATTTTTTGTAAATCCTTTGCAAAACCTAGCCCTGTTTTTACAATATATGCAGTACTCATGATTTGTAATCTCATCTATCTAATCAAATCACGCATCCTGACGTAATAAAATATAGTCAACTTCCAACAAGATAGCATCTCAAAAGCATGTGCGCTATGGCAAGACCCCCGTAGGATTGTTCCTCCCTTGTATCCAATTCATCAAGCAATCCCTCATCAGTAAACTAATCTGTCAATTGCATTGGGTGGATCCATCCACCTCCTCGAACTAGAACACAAAATAATAAGCAGTGTTTAACTTAAAGGTTTGACGAGGTTGAGTGTTAACGCCAGCAAGACTTTTTCTCCCATCTCTTTTGTATTTTTTTTTCTATGGAATCTCTCCAATTTATTCAATGTGCCTTGCCACACAAAAACATTCTCTCTCCCCTCATGCTCCTTTCCATTGTGTCAATTACGAGTGGCGAACCTCCACATCTATTCGCGATTTTCGTGCAACCTTTTTCAGCTCGTATACTGGCTAGTGGTTTAGGCCCAAGTTCCTCGACGAGTAATTTCCGCGCTTCTTCCTTTATCTAAAGGTTGGATTTTAATCTCTTCACAATCCATTGGAGAGCATTCTTTAGAGAAACGAGTTGTTAGAACCACCTTTGAGTCCAGCTCCGTCACGACCTCATCCTGGAGTCTAAAATGCTTCCACACATCATCAAGAAACAACACAATTATTCTTTCTTTCTTTCTAAACTCTCCAGCAACATCGCTGCTTATTTCTTTGCGTTGTGATTTGGCGGCACAGCGATTGCAACTCTGCAATTAAATCAGAAGCTATAGAAATTGACATAAAAAGAAAATGAGGAATAATGAAAAGGACACAAGAAATTTACATGTGCCTCAATCCGAACATCGAAACCTACATTCACGGAAAATTAACAAAAAAGGTTTCATCCAAGGTAAAACCAACAAAAAATCTATTGATAAATTGGAGAATCTCAGAGTTACGGTCACTCACGATCAAGTATTTCACAGCCATATAACTTACACCTAAACCCACAGCGTTTACCCTCAACTTTAGTGCTCAACAAATTACTATTAACATCTTTCGACCAAAAAAAAAAAAACAAATTACTATTAACATCTTAATTTTTGTAGATTAATAGAGCATACATTAAAAAGAAGGGGGCGGGGGGCGTTAGTTCGGTCCAATTATCTTCATCTCGTGAGGGTTGGCGCAGCCATATCCGAGATTCTCTCTTCTTTGACCCATTCAAACCCACGAAATCTCAACAGAGAAACCTATCTTATCCAAGTTCAAATGACCATAGTCCTTGAAGCCTCCACGAAAACGGAAGAGCTCATCTCTCTCTCTGGCGTCCGAAGAAGATGGAGATGCGAGCAAAAGAACAGGTGCGACCCAAACACTTGTTATCTCGGTTCATCTTTGATCTAAAAAAATAATAATAACGTCATCGTAATGTTCGCAGGAAATCTGACTGATATTGAAGCTTTTGTTCATGGTTTTGCCTGAATTCCCCATCGATGAGATGGTGTCAGATCCAAACATTACTATAACGTTGCAAACAGAACCCTCGCTCGATATTGCTCACGTCTGACGAGATATCGCAGAGAAATATAGGTGAGATGACGCCTATTTTTTGTTCGATCCGAAGACAGCCCGGTGTCCTTATGTATGTCATTGGTTGCTTCCTTCATGAGTCATCAAATATCATTTTCCGAGATTTTATCCACTAATCCTTTTGAAGGAAACCGATAACCAGTTTTAATTTGTGACTATAACCAGTTTTAATTTGTGACCCCATGTTTCCTTTTCTTTTTTTTTTCTTTCTTTTTTTCTTTTTTTGACTTCCATGTTTCCTTAAATACCAAAGTACAAATAAATAAATACTAGCAACAAGCTCAAATTGAGAGATAACATCAAAACAAGGCCCATGAGATCAATTTTCTTAAATATGAGGAAAAAATAAATAAATAATGAATTATAAATAATTACTAATAAAAAATATTATAGTTTACTAAAATAATTGTTAATGTCATTACAAAAATCTATTGAATTTAAAAGATTAAAAAGCACTTGAAACATTAGCTTTGCAACTAATAACAAAATTATTCTACAGTGAAATAGCTCATTCCTTTCGCTCAAACCAAATTGCTCTTAAAGGACTCTCCCATAACCTAAAATTTAGACAATTGATATCGATTATGCATAAAACAAATGAAGCAAAGAAAAAATCAAAATAAGAAGAATGAGCTAGTAGAGAATTCAAAAAATAAAATAAAATAGTAGAGTAAAAAATGCATTCGCCATATGAAAAAGCCGAGATAAGAATAGTAGGAGTGCTAAAAAAATTTTTAGTTCACTTGAATGCTACAAATTTGAAAACTTGATCACTTGAGTATCAATTCCAATTTGACGTGGACACCGTTTGTTCCACATGATTTCGCCTACACTGACATGGCCAATTTTTAATTTATTATTATTATTTTGAATTTTTTATTTTTTATTTTTGCTTTTTTTAGGGTTAGCAAGGGTCACTGACGACTCTCATTAGTCCGGTGATGATCCAGCAACACATAGGGGTGGTTGATAGTCATATTCTAGAGATTGGCCATAGCCAATGATGAATTGTGCGATTTTCAATCTAATATAAATTATTGTTGAAACTTTGATTGTCTAAGATTGAAGAATGAGTTTTGAAAGTTTATAGGTAATGATACAAAGTTAATGAAGAGACGATAAATAATAATAATAGTAGTAATGATAAAATGATAAAACAATAAATAATAAAAAAGAAAAAGGGAGAATAAGAGGATGGGTCTTATATTGGAAACTAGAATTTGAGCGGGTTCGTGGAGCAGTCGTCCTTCAAGATTGGTTTAATGAAGGTTCGACAATGAGTTTTGGGCTTGAACAGGGTTGGGAAGTTTGGGCTAAACGTCATTCAAATATATTTGGGCTGAATTTGAATTTTAGTGAATAGGGTTAAATAGATTGGGGGACTTGATACAAGAGCCCAAATTTGTACGCGTGGCCATATATAGAAATAAATAACAAGTAATAAAATAAATAAAATTAGAAAAATGTTAGAAAAACAGGCATTGATTAGGCAGTTAGATTTTAGTATTAAAATTAGCTTAGTTTCATTTAGTTAGTGTACACGTGATATAGGGTTTTAGTGGACACATTTAATTTAGTTTTGTTTTAGAAGGTCGATTTATTAGAAACGAAATTGAATTTCGATTTTTTAGAAAAGAAATTGAACTCAATTTGAATTAAGCTCATGAGGGTTACTATCCTATTCTTTACCTGATTCTTATTGGATTTTTTAATTGTACTCCATTCGTTAATTATCCTTTCACTACTATCTTTGAGTGAATCGATTGTGATTCTTTTATATATATATATATATATTTTAATTGTGATTTTCCTATTTTAATTGAATGGTTATGTTACATTTTAGGACCACAATAAAAATAAAAACATTGCATGGACACTTAGAGTGCGTTTGATAACGTTTCTATTTAAAAATTGTTCCGGGGCCGCGCGGCGTCCGACAAGGTCGCCGGCCATGGCCGAGGTCAGCGACCGCCAAAGAAAAGTGAAGAAGAAAAGAAGAAGAAAAGAAAGAGAAGGAAAAAACAGAAGAGAGAAAAATTGTTTTTTGAAAGTGTTCCCGAAAATAAGAAACAAGTTTTTCTTATTTCTTGTTTCAGTTCCAAATTTGTTCACCGAACAAAATAAAAAAAAAAATAGATTTGAAACAAAAATGTAAACAAACGCGTTTTTATTCTTTTTTTGTTTCCTAGAACAAAAAAACGGAAATTATGTTCGTGAACACAAAAAAAAGAACACAAACAAATAGGGCCTTATAGAACATAAACTTTAAGAGTCATGATTGAATAAGAAAACTGCATATGATACTTAGTTAACAAATGATCAAAGTTTACATATTGGAATAGTACTAGTTAGATAACTAATATAATCAAGTTTTAGACTCTAGATTTCTGGTTAAGTAGGAAGTGATGTATATTCTAATACTTCACTTGGTTTCAAGTTGATCTCAATTCCTAATGTGAAATTCTCATTTGGTTAATCAAAATTGAACATTTCAACATCGTGTGAGGTAAAGATTTGAGAGAACTCTCACCGAATAGGGATTGTTGATCCTAACTTATCATTACCTCTAAATGTGTCCTTTTCATCGATGGAAAAAGGTGTCGCGACAATTACACAAATCTTTCTTGTTTAGGGAGCTCTACAATTGTGTCTAAATGAGAACTCTTCTAATAGCTAACACCTCATTCCCTCATTTCACTCTTATTTGCCTATATATGTGTGTACATACATACATACATACATACATACATACATACATACATACATACATACATATTTATATACTATGGTTTCTTGTGTATCTTAGCTAATAAAAAAACTTTGAAAAAAAGTCCAATATAAATATATATTTAATTTACATATTGGATATTTAATTTCTAGATTATGTATAGGGGTGTGCAAAAGAACCAAGAACTACCCAAACCTCCCAAAATTGGATTGCAACCAATAGTTCCCATGAGAACTATTCTAGTTCCCAGTTTCAATTTAGTGGAACCGTGAGTACAGGTCTAGTTCCTATTCTAGGTGTGAAACCGCCACCCACCCACCCGAATCGAATCACTAGATATATTAAAAAATAAATTCCATCACAATTACTTAATTGTTTTGTAGTATTTCGACCAAATATATATGTACATATATGGATATTTGTAGTTATTAAATGTTATTGACTAATTTTGTCTATTGGATGTGTAATAGGACTAATCCCTTACCTTTTTTTTTTTTTTTCATTTTAATCATCCATTTACTTGCTTTTTTTAACCAAAAACAAAATAAACTAATGAAGAGAAAGGAGAAGACCAATTGAAGATGTCCATAAATATTGTTGTGATTTGTTGTCATGATACAAAATTAAGAGCCTAATATAAGGCCGAACAAGTTTTGGTGCTCTAAAATAAAAAGTAGTTTCAAATTGATATTAATTGAAATGCAATTTTGTAGGGATTGCGAGACCGTACCTATGGACTCACTCGAGAGCCGAACCAAACCGGCAGTCTAATTTCCTGGTGGATCCATGGAACTAATGGGCAATTCTCGGTTCTAATTTTGTGGAACCGGTCCTTAGTGGATAGTTCTTGGTTCAAAGGTGGGAACCGCCCATTGGGACCATGTTCATCTTTAGTTATGGACTCTTGAATTTTATTTATTTATTTAGGATCAATATTTTGCCATCTAAAATTTGTAATTAATTACCCGACAACTTTCTTTTTCTGAATAATCTCATTGGGTTTATTTCTTTAAATATTGCATGCATGCAAAAAGTAATTATTTTCTACAACAAGTAACTATCTGGGTGCTCGCCCTAAAGAAAGTAAAATGAACAGTTCAAGTTCCACTATCACACGATGAAAGTAACAGTGTTGTTACACAAGCAAAGTCCATTTTCTATACATTTGATTTACATATTTTGGCAATGATTTCTCATATGGTTAAAATCATTTCTCACTTTCATCCAAAACCATAGAAAGCCCTCTTCGTCTTTTCCATGGCATCTCTTCCTTTGCATTCCGACCCGAAAACAGCAATCGAGGGCTACCCTACTTCACACCCTCTGCCGAAGGGACATCGCCGAGTGTCACGCATCTGACTTTGCTCACTATGCCCCCCTGCCTGAGTCTCACGCCCCCTTCCAACCTACAACTACAATGCAAAATGTCCGACAAATTGATGCTGGGCACATTCGACACATGGATTCTTTGATGGACGTTGATTGTCATGTTAATCTATTTCACAGTGTTACCGGTTTTCTCCATTTTCCTTTACCTCCTCATTTGGCCTAATTACCCGATATTGAAAGTCGTAAGGCTAACTATGTTCAATCTCACAATCATTGCATCCGTCAACGTCCATCAAATGTATAGAAAACCGGTAACACTCTGAGGATATCCGTCACGTTAAGGACATGCCGGTAATTAGTGAGGTTTATACGACGTGAAGGTCTTTTTTTTTTCACTCTCTTCATGTGTATGAAACAAGGGTCTTTTTACGATGGAGTTAGTGATCGAATAGGCCTTTGGTTTTTTCTGACAAACTCTATGGAAATGGAATAAAAATACCAAATTGTTACTTTTTGCGAGATGAATTGCGGATTGACTTGTAAATGTCTTTGCAATTTGCACAATTAAGATAACAATTGTTCGTCCACACTCAGCAATACCATATCCAATGTGGGAAAGGGCATTGGACTTCCAAATTCACCTCTCTTTCTCCTCTTCATCACCGCTGGACGTGGATGGTGAGCTAGGCTTGGTGGACCAAACATCCAGCTAACCTTGATAGGTTTGTACTTGGCTAAGCCAACGAGGCTAGGGATGTTGAGCTTTGGCCTTGGACCCCCTCATCTTAAAAGCAGCCCGACTATAGGGCAATGCTGCATCCTCTGGCGTCTAGTAAGTCCCAAGCCAAATTCTTACCCCGTTCTTCTTGTGGTCCCTTATCCCCATCGCGTAACTTCCCCATGGTCGTCTCATCACTCCCTTGTAACGGGTTCTCTCAACTAGTGCTTGTACCTCATGCTCCACCGTCTGTGGTTTCTTCTCTGTTGCCAGACCAATGATATTATAATCAATGATCATCACTTTGAAATCAAGTTCTTGGTTTGAAGCTGAAATAGCTAGTACGAGTACCTAGAGGGGGGTGAATAGGTATATAAAATATTTTTCTCTTGATAATCGCGCAATACTTAAATAGTTGAAGGATTTGCAACAAATGATAATCAATGCAAGACTGAGTAAAGAAAAGAGAGAATTAAACACGCGGTTTATAGTGGTTCGGCTTGATTTAAGCCTACGTTCACTTTTCTGCACTGATAGCCAATTTGGCTAGATTCCACTATGAACAAAGAGATGTTACAGTGTTGATCTTCCTTGATTTCTAGGTGTAGATGATCTACCACACTCGCTCAAGGTATCACCAAGTATAGACACTCTCTGTGTATACAATTTCGCTCAGACTGTATCGACTAATAATTTAGATGCTTCAGACTCTGGAATTTCTCTATCGATCACGTACTCAAACAACTGAAATGTCTTCCTTTTTATACTCCTTTATGCCATCATACCCGTTGGCACTTTCCAAAGAAATTCCTCCAATTTACCCGTTGGACGGAATCAATTAAGAAGATCATTTGAGCTATTAAAGGAACCTGACGATAGCCCATCAATCCTGTTCGCCCATACAATCAGGATCTTGGTTTCCAAGAATAGAACATTCCAAGAATACTTCGTCGACCATCGGATCTTCAATTGATCTAGATACGAACAAAAGAATCCGTTATCTTTATCCAACCAAAAAGATCTTCTCCAGAGTATAGGATTAAATCCTCAACCATATACTTCGGCTTTGGATTTCCTTCGTCACTGGATCAGAAAGACTGTCAATGAGAATAGTCTTGAGTCTTGAATCTTGAGTCTTGAATCTTGTGTCTGGTGATCGAAAGTCTACGCACTTTAAACTAGACGATTTGCGATATCCGACTAGACTGAAGGAAACGTTTTGTCAGCTTCAAAATATTCTGGAAAGATTTCTCCAATAATCTCCCCCTTTTTTTATGGTGATAAAACTTTCATGTAGATTTGAACCTCTTTGACCTCGCAAAAACATTTCTCAAGCAATATGGCTATCTCATAAAGATTAACAAAACAACCAGACTCTACATCCACAGAAAATTGGTTAGTCTTTCATGAGTAATACCATATAACAACACTTGATATAAATGTAAACAGTCAAGCATCTAAATCCACAGCCAATTCAGTCAATTTCAAGTTCACACCCAAGTTCACTCAAGTCATACTAAAAAACAAACACATTAAACCACAAAAATAAATTTTAAAGTCAAAGAAAGTTGGTTGGTTGGTTCAAATTGCTTCTCCCTCTTTTTGTCATCATTAAAAAAAAAAAGGTGAGAAATGAGTCATGTCTGCTTGGGAATGCGCATGATCTGGAAATCTCCCATGGACTGGACTACGCCTTCTAGCCTCTTCAAGTCCTCCCTTAGTTGAGCTACCTCCTCTTCTTTGGCATTGGCTTGAAGTTGTAGAGCGAGGTCTTTCATTTTATCCTCCAGGTAATAACAAGATGCTTGTCCAGCATTCTTCATGGCTTGAATTTCACAAAATCCACGCATAGATTTGGCCACGCATTTCCAGAAGAATATCCATAATACGACGAAAATCTGCAGAATTGTCCGTCTGTGTACTTGCATTTGCTTTCTCAGATGGAGTGAATGCAGACGATGGCGCTTCTGTATAGTCTTGCAGATTTGGTTCTGACGTATCGTGTCTTTCTTCAGGCAATTGAGAAGCCTGAAATTCTTCTAGGGCTGCTGGAGATTGTTTTAGACCTTCACTATTGGCAGCATGAGGTGAGGACCTTTCTTGCTCGCCAACTCCCCCTGTCTCTAGGACATCAAGAGGGGAAGAGTGATGATCATGCTCTTCTGTATCTTGATTCCCCTTCTCTCCAGATTCAGCTGCAGACTTTTCTTGCTCTTCTTCTCCTTCTTTTTCAGCTTCTTTCTCCTTCTCTCTCTGCTCTTCTTCTTCTCTATTCTTGTCTTTCTCCTCTTCTTCTCTCTGATTCTTCTGATGTTCAGTTGACTGGGGAACAGAACGTCTGGTCCTTATCAAGGCAGTGATTGTGAGATCTTCCTCCTCATCTTCATCCTTCAAGATGAGAGTTCTCTTCTTTTTGGATGGGGCACCAATGGCCTCCTTTCCTTTTCTCTTTGAAGTAGACGGAACTGGAGTCTTCACTTGGAATTTCTCCATTGCCTTGGAAAGTTCTTTCAGACGCATCTTTGTTAACATCTTCAAACCTACTACCATCTTATCGCACGATCGAACACAAAGTGAATGTGGCGGTTCAATATTCATGTGTCTGAAGATCTTGGTCACCAGACCTGGGTAAGGCAATTGTCCCTTGTCTTTCGACATTGCTCTGTACATGTGAAAGAGAATAGTGTGAGGGAGAGAACTTTTTCTCTGAGTTGATTGCGTACATCAATTTTGCTTCGGAATTAGACACATCAGTCTTTGATGTAGACTTTGGCCTAATGCAATTGATAACAATTTTGTGCAACACAATATTGATGGCACGCATCCTTGAATAGATGATTTTTCCCTCAATATCTCTATCTTCGACAAGGTCCATTGTGGCACGAGCAACTGAGACTTTGACTAATTGATAACGTCCTCGTTCAACTCCAATTATGTCCGCCAACATGTCCACGTCTAACACATAATCCTGATCTCGAACACTGAATGATATTCTATTCGCATCTATAAAGCTGAGATTTGAATAGAAATATGCAGTCAGTTGTGCATATCCGTCCGTGGTATCGGTGCAAAAACGTTCCAAAGGCGGCGAACTTCTCCTCAAGTTCACATTCACAAAGATCCAAGAAATCAAAATCGACACTCCTAGGGTTTATCACCCCACGTTTCAGCAGCTTGAAGAACAAATTTTCCTGTTCCTTCGATTTAAATAACTCCATCCTCTTTCCCTTCACCTTCGCAGCAACACCCATTCTCGGTTGAAAATCACTGAACATTTTGTCATCGTCGTTCCCATTAGTCGAATTTGGTCCCGACATACGAGGGTCACTGGGAATATTCACAAGTGCTTCCTCTGCTTTACCTTTGGGAGCAATTCCCAAATCCTCCATTTTCTTCAGAAAGATATACTCATTCCCATAATGCTTATCTTTGAGAAAATCATCCACGTATTTCAACGGAGTCTCAATACTTTTCAAAGCATGGTAAAGTTTGTAAATATAAGAGGGTTTTTGGACTCTTACAGGATCTGCGTCCTCGATTATCTCTTCCTCCGGATGTTGACCCGCACCTTGTGGGGTAGATGGCGTTGAGTGACGTGGTGGAAAGTGAATCGGGCTCTGTTGCTGACTCAACAATTCTTCCTCTTTGGTGAGATCGAAATGGGTAGGTCCCTCCTTCATCTTCTGTGGTCCCCCGTTCGCGATTCTTGAAGACTTCCTCAAAGAAGACATCCTTCTTGTCGCTGAAAGATTCCTTTACTTGCTTTCCCAAGAAAAGATGACAACTTTCTCGAAGATGAGCACGAAGTAGAAACCGGATTGGAAGGAGAATGCTTTTTAGGGTTTTGAAGATTGAAGGTGAAAACTGTGTATATATAACTCAGTTTTGAAAAGGGAAGTCCAATCGGTACAAGAAAAATGTACGAATACCTCTTTTCGAAATCAATAACTGCCAAAATTAATCCTTTTGAAAAGACAAGTTTTTCGATTTTCACGGAGACTACAAAATAACCGAACGAAAGATCATACCTTTTCGAGTTTAGATAAAATAACAACTTACAAACTATAGTCATCAATGTCTCGAGTCTGAGAGATTTGAGTCTGACGGTCATCAACTTTCTTAGTCTGAAAGTTGGTGAGTCTCTAGACTTTAACTTCTTCAAGCTTCAAAATGTTGAGTCTGGAATGGATAAAGTCGAATTGATTTTTCTCCAAAGGCTTTGTGAATATATCCGCTAATTGACTTTTTGAATCAACAAATTGAATCGAGATTTCTCCATTTTGAATATGATCTCTAATGAAGTGATGTCGAATCTCTATATGCTTTGCTCTTGAATAAAGAATTGGATTTTTGGTGAGATTGATTGCGCTGGTGTTGTCACATTTGATTTTTGTGCATGAGTCTTCAATCCCAAAGTCTTGTAGCTGTTGTTTTATCCATAGAATTTGTGAACAGCAGCTTCCAAGGGCTACATACTATGCTTCGTTGTTGAGAGAGCTACGTGCTTTGTTTCCTTGAAAACCAAGACACCGTCATGCGTCCCAAGCAACGGCAAGTTCCTGAAGTACTCTTTCTATCGACTCGCAGCCGGCTAGATCTCAAGGCCTCGAATATCCCCAAGATTAAAGTCTCCCTTCTTAGGATACCAAAGACCAATGCTTGAAGATGAAGTAACGTATTTAATAATACGTTTTGCAGCACTGAGATGGGATTCTCTAGGATCTGATTGAAACCTAGTACAGATGCAAACACTCAACAAAATGTCAGGTCTAGAAGCAATAAGATAAAGAAGTGAACCGATGATGCTCATGTATAACTTTTGATCAACTTTCTTTCCTTCTTTATCTTTGTCTATCTTCAAAGAACTTGACATTGGTATATCAGTCTTCTTACAATTTTCCAATCCAAACCTTTTGACAAGATCATTAGCATATTTTTCTTGGTAAATGAAAGTTCCTTCCTTCAATTGCTTTATTTGAAGACCAAGAAAGAATATTAATTCTCCCATCATACTCATTTCAAACTCATCCCGCATAGACTTAGAAAATTTATTGCATAGACTTTCATTAGAGGATCCAAAAATAATGTCATCCACATATATTTGAACGAGTAAAAAGCTTTTGTTTTCCTTTTTGATAAATAAAGTAGTATCTACTTTACCTTTGACAAAACCATTTTGTAATAAGAACTTACATAGTCCGTCGTACCAAGCTCGAGGTGCTTGCTTTAGACCATACAAGGCCTTTTCAATCAAGACCGAGTTCGGCTTCTTTGGGTCTTCGACCCAGCGGTTGTTCCACATAAACTTCCTCTTGGATAAATCCATTTAGGAAAGCACTTTTGACGTCCATTTGGAATAACCTGAAATTTTTGTAACAAGCAAACGCAAGTAATAGACGAATAGCTTCTAACCTTGCTACAAGAGCGTAAGTCTCATCATAGTCTATTCCTTCTTCTTGCTTGTATCCTTTGGCCACGAGTCTTGTTTTATTTCGTACGACTTTTCATTTTTCATTCATCTTGTTTCTGAACACCCATTTGGCTCCAATAACAATTTTACCTTTTGGTTTAGATGTCAATTCCCAGACATCATTAATGTTGAACTATCTGAGCTCCTCTTGCATAGCTTCGATCCAGCTTTCATTAGATAAAACTTCTTCTATGCTTTTTGGTTCAATTTCAGAGATGAGAGCCACAGCACTAGACTCTTCACGTCTTTTGGATCTGGTGCGAATTCCTTCATTAATTTCGTCGATAATGAGATCTTTAGGATGACTGGACTTGTGCTTCCAGTTACTGGTTGATTTGTTTGGATGATGATTTCTTTCTTTATTTGAATCTTCATGAACATCTTGATGCTGGTCTTCCAGAGTCTGAGATACTTCTTGAGTTGTAAGCTTTGAAAGGTCTGGAGCATGTTCAAACTCTTCATATTGAGTCTGACTGGATTCATCTTGCGTAGAGTCTTAAAATTTGACATTCATTGACTCCTCCACAGACTGGCTCTTCTTATTGTAGACTCTGTAGGCTTTGCTTAATGTAGAATATCCAAAGAAGATGCCTTCATCTGATCTTTCTTCAAACTTACCAACTCGATCTTTTGCATTTTTCAATATAAAACATTTGCAACTGAACACATGAAAGTATGAAACAATGGGCTTCTTACCTTTGAATAATTCATAAGGGGTTTTCTCAAGAATAGGTCATAGGAAGACTCTATTGATGATATAGCATGCTGTTGAAACAGCTTCACCCAAAATCGTGAAGAAATTTTACTTTCAATTAAAAGAGTTCTAGCCATTTCTTGAAGAGATCTATTCTTCCTTTCCACAACTCCATTTTGCTGAGGAGTGTATGGAGAGGAGAACACATGCTTAAATCCAGATTCATCACACAATTTTGTGAAATCTTGATTTTCAAATTCACCTCAATGATATGTTCTTATTCTTGAGATAACACATCCTTTTTCATTTTGAACCTTTTTAGCAAAATTTTCAAAATACGAAAAGGTTTCTGACTTACTTGCAAGGAAATATACCCAAGTAAAGCGAGAGTAATCATCCACAATTACTAGGCAATATTTCTTACCTCCAATACTCTGGGTTCTGGTTGGTCCGAAGAGATCCATATGCAGCAACTGTAGTACATGATTAGTAGAGACATGATTTATTGGCTTAAATGAATTTCTTACCTGCTTTCCCAGAATACATGGTGTGCATGGATCGGTCTTTTGATATGGTAGTTTTGGTAGACCTCGAACAAGCTGCTTTGATGAGATTTTGGCTAATTGCTTCATGTTGACATGACCAAGCTTTCTGTGCCATAAGCTTGCTTCGTCTTGAATTGAGATTAGGCATTGTGATTCATTTAATTTCATGTCTAAGAGGTAGATATTTCCATGCCTTCGACCCATGAAAGACTGAGTAGAGTCTTTACTGATTCCAGAACATATTCCTTCTTGAAAGGAGATCTTGAAACTAGTATCACACAATTGGCTAATGCTGAGGAGGTTATAGTTGAATCCTTCCACTAGAGAAACATTGCTTATTGTGAGATTTCCAATTTTCACAGTTCCAAATCTGACAATGCTTCCTTTGCCATTTCCTCCAAATGAAACATTTCCACCGTTTACTTGAACAAGCTTTATGAAGCACTTTGAGTCTCCTGTCATGTGTCTTGAACATCTGCTGTCAAGATACCACTTTACATTTTTCTTGACGGAGACCTGCATTTAAAAGAAAGTCTCAAGTTTTCTTTGGTACCCAAATTTTCTTGGGTCCTTTGGTATTAGTAGGATAAACATTATTAGACCATACTTTCTTAACAGGCTTCTAAACCATAGGACACTCTTTTTCAAAGTGATCATGACTCACACTTTGAACACTTTAGAGCATTTCGACCTACAGACTTTACAAAAATTTTCTTGAAATGATTTTTGTAAACCTCTCTCGACGATCTTTTCTTAATTCTTTCTTTTACTTTTGGAAAATCAATCAAAGAAATTGTTTCGCTGTCATGCCTAGACCAGACTTATTGAAGTAAGGTCTTTGAACTGAAAGAAATTTTTCAAGTTTTTCCGATCCTATCGAAAATTTCTTTGAAATATTTGATAAGTCAGTTTTTAAGAAAATATTTTCTTTCAAAAGATTATCTTCTTTTTCTTTAAGAGTAGAAACATTTAGGTCTAGACTTTTAACTCTTTATTCTAAAATGGCTTCCTTTTGTTTTAGAGCTGAGTTTTCTTTTTTAAGTTCGGAATCCTTTTGAGAGAAGTCTTAAGACTGAAACACAGTTCATCAATGTATTTAGAAACTTTGACAGGAATTTTAAAATCACTTACTTCAAATTTACTGTTTGAGTCTGATCCAGAATCTGAGTCTGAGTCTGAATGTGCCATCAGACATATGTTGGCATATTCATTATCACTTTCTTCACATTCTGTATCACTCCAGGTTTCGGCTTTGAGAGCTTTTCGAAACTTCTCAGCTTTTCCTCTTTTCTTCTTCAGAAGAGGACAGTTGGGTCTGATGTGTCCCTTTTTCTTACATTCGAAGCAGACTACATCTTTGTTTGGTTCCTCATCATCAACAGACTTGGTCTGCTGTCTCTGAAAGCTTTGTTTCTTTGAGTTGAACCTTCTACCTTTTCTATTCAGTTTTCTGAATCTTCTTATCATAAGAGCAAGCTCCTCGTCGTCCATATCATCTCCTGAATCTGTATCATCAGAATCATCATTTGACTTTAATACAATGGATTTCTTACCTCTTGGATCTTCGTCTTCATTTATTCGTTCCACTTCATAAGACTAAAGAGTTCCAATTAGCTCGTCGACAGATAAAGGTATAATTCTTTGCGTCTCTCTTATTGAAGTTTTTATATGATTCCAATCCTTAGAGAGTCCACGCAATAGCTTGTTCACCTTCATGGGATCATAAATTTTTTGTCCTTGGTTCTCAAGACCATTGACAATATCTGTAAAACGACTAAACATGTCAGTTATAGATTCTCCTGGCTTCATTTTGAAGGCTTCATATTGACCGAGGAGAATGTTGATTCTGGTCTCCTTCACTCGATCTGTTCCTTTATAGGTGATATGTAATCTATCCCATACTTCTTTTGCTCTAATACAAGAAGAAATTCTGTTATATTCAGTTGGAGACAAGGCACAATATAAAGAGTAAATTGCTTTTGCATCGAGTGCTTGTCTCTTGTTTATCTCTTCCTGAGTCATTCCGCTGGCATCAACAGTTTCTTTCCCTCTTTTAGAGACTGATGCAGCAGTAGGAGTGATTCCTCTTTCCACAACGTCCCATTCCAGAGGATCCTTTGATCGTAGGAAAGTTTTCATCTTGTTCTTCTAGATGTTGTAATCCTTTTCATCAAAGTAGGGTGGTCTGGTATTGCTTTGCCCTTCCACCAACCCTGGTGCTAGCATACTAGCCATGGATCTTTTACTCTGAAGTAAAACACTTCAAATAAAGTAAGAACACGAGCTCTGATACCAATTGAAATAGCTAGTACGAGTACCTAGAGGGGGTGAATAGGTATATAAAAGATTTTTCTCTTGATAATCGCGCAATACTTAGATAGTTGAAGGATTTGCAACAAATGATAATCAATGCAAGACTGAGTAAAGAAAAGAGAGAATTAAACACGCGGTTTATAGTGGTTCGGCTTGATTTAAGCCTACGTCCACTCTTCTGCACTGACAGCCAATTTGGCTGGATTCCACTATGAACAAAGAGATGTTACAGTGTTGATTTTCCTTGATTTCTAGGTGTAGATGATCTACCACACTCGCTCAAGGTATCACCAAGTATAGACACTCTCTGTGTATACAATTTCGCTCAGACTGTATCAACTAATAATCTAGATGCTTCAGACTCTGGAATTTCTCTATCGATCACGTACTCAAACAACTAGAACGTCTTCCTTTTTATACTCCTTTATGCCATCATACCCGTTGGCACTTTCCAAAGGAATTCCTCCAATTTACCCGTTGGACGGAATCAATTAAGAAGATCATTCGAGCTATTAAAGGAACTTGACGATAGCCCATCAATCCTGTTTGCCCATACAATCAGGATCTTGGTTTCCAAGAATAGAACATTCCAAGAATACTTCGTCGACCATCGGATCTTCAATTGATCTAGATACGAACAAAGGAATCCGTTATCTTTATCCAACCAAAAAGATCTTCTCCAGAGTATAGGATTAAATCCTCAACCATATACTTCGGCTCTGGATTTCCTTCGTCACTGGATTAGAAAGACTGTCAATGAGAATAGTCTTGAGTCTTGAATCTTGAGTCTTGAATCTTGTGTTTGGTGATCAGAAAGTCTTCAGACTTTAAACTAGATGATCTGCAGATATCCAGACAAGACTGAATGAAACGTTTTGTCAGCTTCAAAATATTCTGGAAAGATTTCTCCAACAGAAGCCCGACCAATGCTGTTATAGTCAACGGTCGTCGCTTCCAAAACAAGTTCTTGATTTGAAGCCAAAGGCATTGTCCACCCGAAATTAAGCATGTTGCACCAAGCTCCCATTTATGTTAGATCAAGTTTCTGAGAAAGGGCATGTTTGAAATGCTCAATAAGACTTTTTAATTCACGAAAGACATGAATTAATATTTTTTATTATCCATTTTAAATTAAAAAACCAAAGCATGGGGCGCGCTCCTTTTTATTTTATTGGGGAAGGACAATAATGTGCGCATGCTTTTGTGTATAAAGTAACATTTTTAGATCTGATGTGTCGTGTCGTACAGGTCCAATCACATGCGCATGTGATCAAAAGAAAACTGTAGAGCTGTATTATTCTGTCTTCAAATGTATATATATTAAGTGCTATTAAGTTTCAGTAAGGGTTAGTGGCTGTCCAAAGGTTATTGAAAAATATAAGGATAAGTGTACCAAAAATTTTTAAAATTATCCAAAAATATGGTTGAGTTATTAAACGTTCGAAATGTGCAAATTCAGTTTTAAAACTCACGGTTGATACGAGAAAATCTCTACTTTTTTTTGGTAAAAAAAACCTCTATATTAACTCCATTCAATTTAATCTTGGGAAAATACTAATAGGGATTTTTTTACTTTTTCTCTCAAACATTTGTTAATTTTAACTTGAATGAGAATTAATGTCTAAAATGACATTGTTTTGACTTAAACCATAGCCGGGTTTGGAACTTCTCCAATAAAAAAGGGTAATTGTCGATTAATCTATAGCAAAGAAGTTTTTCCTACTCTTTTCCTGTGTACAAACCCTGATGGAATGGGACAAAAATACTAAATTATAGTTTCCACAATCAAAACAAAAATTGTTCATCCACACTGAAGAAGCCCACATCTAGAATGGGAAAGGGGATTGGACTTCGAAAATCCACCTTAGCATCTACATTAACCTCTCTCTTTCTCCTCTTCGTCCCTGTCAGATAGCTTTCACTGCTAGACGTGGACAGCGAGCTAGGCTCGGCGGATCGACATTTCGGGCTGACCCTGATGGGCTCGTAGTCAGTGGAGCCGATGAGGTGAGGGAAGTTGAGCTTGGCCTTGCACCCCCTCATCTTAAAAGCTGCCCGGTCATAGGCTAATGCCGCATCCTCGGGCGTCTCATAAGTGCCGAGCCAAATCCTTCTTCCGTTTTTCTTGGGGTCCCTCATTTCTGCTGCGTATTTTCCCCACGGCCGCCTCCTCACTCCTCTATAATGCGTCTTCTTGACTGGCACTTGTACCTCACGCTCCACCGTCTCCTGTTTCTCCTCTGTCGCCAGACCAGCGCTGTTATAATCAATGGTCGTCCGTTCGAAATCCAGTTCTTGGCTCGAAGCCAGAGGCACTATCCACCCGGAATTGAGCGCATCGCGCAAAGCGCTGTACACCACCATGTCCTCCGAGTCATCGACTTTTAGGGGCAGCTCGTTCCAACTCTCCATAAGTAGAAGATTGCTGAAGCCTGAACACCTCCTGCACATGTTTGCTGGAGTTTGTGTAGAAAATGCTGCGTTGACAGCATGTTCATCATCATCTTCTTCAAGAAGATGCTGACAGATGGATTTCAAAGCATCGCATGGATCGGTCTCAAAGGGACTGAAGATTTCCTGAAGCATTTTCGCTATGGGCTGGAATTTGCAGCTTTGAGATCACTGGATGTGGAAGATTGAAGGGATGATTTGGTTTCTGAAGCAGTGAAATTGAAAAGACCATGAGAGTGAGAGCTGTATATAGGTCGAGCTATATTTTCGATGGAGCTTCTGAGAAAGTGCCATGTAGTCATCGAGGACATATGACTGAATGACTGATGAGATTCTCAACACATGTTTCAAATGCTCAATTAGACTTCTTTATTCAGGAGAGACACAAACTGATATACTTTATTCTTATCCTTTCTGAATTGAAAAGCCAAAGCAAGGGGCACGTTCCTCCTTTTTTTTAGGGTGGCAAGGATAGTGGCTCTTAAGATCTGAAGGGTTGCTTCATGGATCCAATGACTGACGCTTGAGAAGAAAGAAAACTATGGTGGCACGGATGGTGGAAAAACGAAAGAAGAAAACGAGAAGCGTTGATCATGGAAAAATTATATACGAAGTATAGGAGATGACTCGAGTGCTGACATGATATTTTAAGAAACGTCATTTTTCTTTGTTTGTCTCATATAATCCAGTTATCGAAAAATGTTTCTCCATTTTTTTCTTTTTGATATCTTTCGAAAGTAAAAAGATGGACCGGAAATTTTTTTTCCTTTCTGAATCTACAAAAAAAAATATAACAAGACGTAAATTACCATAAAGGATTTATGTCTCTTATTTTCAATATTTAAAATGCCAAATTGACCTCCCCACCAACATGATTATTGTCATTGTCCGGAGCACGAACATAGGGCCCTAGAACCTAGCTTAGGACTTTGCTGGGCGGATCTAGCACTATAGTGCTCAAACCAACACTTCGAGGTCACAATCGAGATCCATGGAGTCTCTAACTTGGGATTTGGGGTAAGACTCGGACTCCAAACCTTATGCTTAGGATTCGGACCTCACCCGGCCAAGCTCGATTGACTGTTGAACTGACAAGAGGAGGTCCCAAACACGTCGGTGGCAACAATCGGTGGTGAAAGACTTTGAAAATCAAGTTGAGTATTTCACGATTTTCAGCCATTTGATCCGCAATGGCCAATATGTGATCACAGGCCGCGAATGGTGAACGAATTAGCAACCGTAACCTGTGAGACTTCGTCAACAGTGATTGGCGCCCAAACAAAGCTCTTCGGATATTCATGACAAAGAAGATAGAGAGAAGAACAGGTGCTTCTCCGGAGTAGCAGTCCGATGATGGCTGAGTCACCTTGGGCACGAAGATGAATCAAAAACGAGAAAGAACTCTTTAGATGTCAATCTTCTGAAAGAAATTTTTGGTGACGTCACTCAAAAAATACTCTCTGGAATGTCTCGATGGGTCTCTCTCCGTTGCGTGAGCGACGACCGATGATAAGGTTGTGGCTGTCGGAGCTGGTGGCCGGGGGTGATTGGCAAGGTAGAGGAACCATAAAGAGGATTTTTGCTCAATTCTTATGTTTTTTGTGCATAGAAAATCATATCCTCAAGCACGCGGATGTCGACTATGCGAGTTGGACCAAGATCGAATTGCCCTTTTGTTATTTTTTATTCGTTATATATCTTTAAATGTATTTGATCAATAATATTGATAAAGATCAGGATAAAATATTTTGAAATAAATTTCTATAATCCTTCTAAAACACTTGTATCTTTGAATTCATCTCATTGATTTAAATTTGTAAAAACCATATAAAAATAAGGAAAAAAAAAACAGAAAACACCTCAGACTATGCCGAATGTAGCACATCTATCCCAAATTTATTTTGTAACATCAAAAGCTCCAAACTTGTGCCCTTAGGACATATTTGATTTTTCAGCCAAAAAGACGTCGTGAAGCCACATGAGGGCAATGTCAACGCAGATTTTAGTGGTGTTTATTTGTGAAATCTTGACGAGGGGTAAATGTATCCCATAGGTATAAGTTTAGGATTTATTGTATCACACAAAAAAAAAAAAACCGTAAATATGTTATAATGAGTATAATTTGCGGTTTTATTCTCTAAAAATAAAGTAACTTTAAATATATAGGTTTATCCATGTAGTTTGTGATGAAGTCAAAACAAGAAATATATATTAATACATGAATGATACTCAGATTTTGAAATATAACTTCTGGTTAATAATGTGATTAATGCATCATCTTTCAATTCAATTCAAAATTAGATCAAGATAATTTCAAGGATAACTTAATTTATTCCTTGAATAAGCTTCCCTTAATATTCACTAAATTTTAGACGCTACAATAAAAGACCGAAAACTTTAATTCGAAACACACATGCTTAAGTACAAGGTCATGGATAAAAAAATCCCGAATCAGCCTAAAAGTTTCGAGTTCAAAGATTAAAGACTCCCCCCTCATCTCAAGTGTTTCCTAGTCCTGCAACTTATACCCGAATTGCACAATGTTTAGCCTCAACACTATTACACAATAAATTATCATTGGCACCAAAATTTGTGTTGATCGGTTAAGCATTCATTAAAAAAAAAAAAAAATTAAAAAGTAAGAAGAAGAAGAAATAGAGTTATTGAGTCAGTTCGATTAGTCTTCAGCCGGCGACGGTTAGCGCTGCCATATCCGAGATTCTCGCCTTTTGACCCATTCAAACCCACGAAATCTCAACAGGGAAACCTATCTTATCCAAGTTCAAATGACCAGAGTCCTTGAAGCCCCCTCAAAAACGGAAGAGCTCATCTCTCTCTCTCTCTCTCTCTCTGGCTAACTCTCGCTTTCTCTCGCTTTCGCTGGCGTCCGAAGAAGATGAAGATGCGAGCAAAAGAGCAGGTGAGATCCAAGTACTCCTCATCTCGGTTCAATCTTTGATCTGAAACAGTATAAAAAAATAACGTCATGGTAATGTTCGCAGGAAATCTGACTGATATTGAATCTTTTGTTCATGGTTTGACCTGAAATCCGCGTTGCTGCGATGGTGTCAGATCCAAACATTACTATAACGTTCCATCCAGAGCCCTCAAGCGAGATGACGCCTATTTTTCGTTCGATCCGAAGACAGTCCGATGTTGTTTTGTATGTCATCGGTTGCTTCATGAGTCATCAAATACGATTTTCTGAGATTTTATCTGTTAACTGCAACTGACATATTCTTTTCTTTTATTTCCGGATGGTTTGCCTGCTGTCGTGGTTCTGCGGTGGGCGTCCCGAGGAAACGATTCGATCATCACGGTCCGATTTCTGTGCTCCGATCTCGTTTGCGCGGGTATGTCTCCATATACATTAGCTGTACATTTCGAGTTCTATGAATGAGATATCATTTAGTTAATAGAAAATCGAGATGGGTGGATGATGGTGACCAACGAGTGCGGCGGTTACCTGGCAACTCATGGAGGTGGTTGATAATCATGTTCTAAAGATTGGCAGTGGCCAATGATAAATTGTGCGATTTCCAATCTGATATGAATTGTTGTTGAAATTTTAATTGTCTAAGATTGAAAAATGAGTTATTAAGGTTTCTTTGTAATGATACACAAACGATGAATAATACTAATAACTACTGCATGATAAAACTATAACTAAGAAAAAGGGAGAATAAGAGGATGGGTTTTATATTGGAAAACAGAATTAGAGTGTGCGTTCTTGGAGCAGTCGTCCTTCAAGATAGGCTCAATTAAGGTTCAATAATGAATTTTGGGCTTGAACAGTGTCGGAAAGTTTGGGCTTAACCTCATTAAAATATATTTAGGCTGAATTTGAATTTTGGGAAATGGGTTAAATAGATCAAGGGGGCTTGATATAAGAGCCCAAATTTGTATCCGTGGCCCATATATAGAAATAAATAATAAAATAAATTATAAAATAAAGAAAATTAGAAAAAGCTTAGAGAAAAAAATAGGCATTGATGAGGTACTTAGATTTTAGTATTAAAATTAGCTTAATTTCATTTAGTTAGTGTACACATGGTTTAGGGTTTCATTTGTTCTAGTTTAGCTTTAGAAGGTCAATTTTTTAGAAAAGAAATTGAACTCAATTTGAACTAGGCTCAGGAGGATTACCATCTTGATAATAATGATAATAATAGGGCTATGTTAAATTCTTTGCTCGATTCTTATCGAGTCTTTGCACTTAATTAGTTAGTTATCCTTTCACTACTATCTTTGAGTGAATTGATTGTGATAATATATATATTGTGATTATCTTGTTTTAGTTGAATGGTTAGATTACAATTTAGGACCATAATAAATTTAAAAACATTGCATAGTACACCTATTGGACATAAATTATAAGAGTCATGATTGAATAAAAAACCGCATGTGATACTTAGTTAACCAATAATCAAGTTAGGATACTGAAATGGCACTAGTTAGATAACTAGTGTAATCAAGTCTCAAACTTTAGATTATGGTTATATAGAAAGTGATGTAGAATCCAATACCTATCTTGGTTTCTAGTTGATCTCAACTCCTAATATAAAATTCTCTTTGGGTTAATTGAAATTGAATATCTCAAGATTGCGTGAGATAAGAGTTTGAGAGAACTTGCGTTGAATAGGGATTGTTAGTCCTAACTCGACATCACCTTTGAACCTATCCTTTTTCCCGACGGAAAAGTGTCATGACAATTACACTTGGGTTTCCCGTACCTTTGCTAATAAAACAAAATAAAAAATTTGAAAAAAGTCTAATATAAATATGTATATAATTTACATATTGGATATTTAATTTTCTCTAGTTATGGACTCTTGAATTTTATTTTATTTTATTTAGAACCAATATTGCACCATCTAAAATTTGCAGTGAATTATCCTACAACTTTATTTTTTGAATAATGTCGTTGGGTTTATTTCTTTAAATGTTGCACTCACGCAGAAGTAATTATTTTCTACAAGAAGTAAGTATCTAGGTGCTAGTCATAAGAAAAATAAAATAAACAGTTCAAGTTCTATTGTTACTATGCCCACCCACGCCTCCCTTCCAACCTGTGTCCGTGATGCAAAATGTCCGACAAATGATGCCAGACGCATCCAACGCATGGATTCTTTGTTGCACATTGATTGTCATATTACTCTACTTCATAGTGTTACTCGTTTTTGCCATCTTCCTCTACCTCCCTAATGGACCTAATTACCCGATATTGAAAGTCGTGGGGCTGACTATGTTCAATAATATAGTCATTGCATCCATTAGGACTAATTGAAATGCCGCCCTCTCGGTGGCGAAATCAAAGATTTACGAAAACCTGTACTTCCGTGCAGTCGAGTGTTTCATCTTATATCATCGGGATCTAGTGCAATCCTTGGCATTAGAGCCAATCGTGCTACGGTTGGCCAGCAGGCCTTGATAAAGGCGAAGATGACAATAGAGAGGCCTAAGGAGGCAGAGGTATCGGAGGTCGATTATGAGTGGAGGTCCATAGGGATAGTGGTTGTTAGGGTGGGTCTGAGGATGCGAGGCACATACGTGTTTGGGCTGTGAAAGAAGGGCTATGATGGCATTGAAGCTCATTGTGACGATATGAAACTTGTTTTTGCAAAGTTACGGGGGGAGTGAAGCTTTAGTTTGCAGCAATAATTTAGTCGTTGGCTATAATCTTCCGTTGTGCTCTTATAACAATTTTGACTGAATCCATCCATAGAACCAGCTTAGGAGCTGCGATTGATTGTAACATTCACAAGTCCGCCTTGAACTCTTATTGGCCATAATGTTCTTTTATTTTCCATATAATTTAGTGATCCGTGATCTTTGAATGACATAAGAAATTCGCAAGTACTAAATATATATCAAAACGGGGCTGGGTTGTAACTTGCAAGCTATCTCATCTGTTGAGATTCACAAGTACTAAATTTTATTTTAAAAAATTAATTAAGTTATATATTGGGCAAAATACTAGCAATTTAAATATTTTTTTTAAAATCTTAATTCATTGATATACATCAGACAAATGTTCTATTTAGTAAGCATAATGCACTTCACGCAACATATACTCATCTTCCATAAATAACAATTTCATATAACATTGGACTTAGAATATTCACTGCATTTTATAAATGCCACACAATCGTTTAACAATAAAGTAGAAGTGAAAAAACTATCATAAACCCTAAATATAGATGGAAAAGAAAAGGATCTCTATGGGCAAAAATAGTACACGGCGATCTCATAAACCTTGACATCAATAGCAACAACTAAGAGTAGGGGTTGTGGATGGATCCAATCAACATTGATATAGAAGCACAACGAAAAATTATTGGACAAAAGATTATTGCCGATGACTAAGCATTCCTCCTCTTTAAATTTCGCAAAAGCAACCCTCAAGTTGTCGTAATGTCTTTAATGAGGCCATAGTACTTCTTTTACCATGACCTAAGCATGTACATGCTTCACATCCTCATACCCAATTCGATAGCCGCCATCCTCACAAACCTCCACTCTTAATCCATGTCCTAAAACACTGCCTCCTCAAGCCTCTCCATCATATTCGCCTTTATCATAATCCTCCGAGCAGCCCATAGCACGAATGGCTCTGTTGATGCCAATGCTAAGTGTTGCTCTCGTAAGGCTCTAGTTTTTCCACGAAGAGGGCAGCTTTCCAATTGGCCTTGGTGGATGTATTGATTGTGAGATTGGACACAATCAGCTCGACGACTTTCAATATGGGGTATTCAGACCTAATAAGTAGGCAAAGGAAGATGGCGAAAACTAGTAATATCGTGAAGTAGATCAACACAACATTCAACGCCATATAAAGAAGTCATGAATCAGATGTGTGTAGTATCTATCCATCAGACATTCTACATTGTGACTGCGAATTGCAAAGGGGGACGTGTTAGAAATAGGTGTGATGCCAACATCCACATGTTCATCTTAACGACACAATTTCCAAATGAAGCAGAAAAGTTGGCAAACCAAAAGAATAATCATAAAGACCACTCATATCATAACTACAGTTATAGTTTTTTCATCCATCACATTCATTTTACCATGCGGGGTCAATACCGATATTAGTACTGTATAAGTCACTGCCACGAAAATTATAGTAAGATGATTAATATGCAAGTTTCGTACATATCAGCTATGTTAATGACATGCCACTAATGAGAAGTAGAATTGTCGTAAATGACGATAGGAAACAAATAGTATTGCCTGACACAAAAAATGTATGTTCATCATGATGCTTGGTAGCCATTATGGCAATATGCGCTGTGTAATGTTTTTCGGCCACGAGGTCCGCCTGCCAAACTCTTCCTAGAGGACATATTGCTCCTTGAAAGGCTATGGTGGTAAGTAAGATTGCAATGACCATTAAAGACTACATAACTTTGTATGGACAACTGTTTTCTTGCCTCTCATTTTTGTTTAACACATGAACGGTATTCCCTCTACAGGTGGTCATGTTCTCCACAAATAAAAGTTACCTTTTTTTGTGAAATGATAAAGCAATGTTATTCCTCTTTAGAAGTTCACGAAAAGGTAATTTTTATTTATGGAGGATGTGGCCACCTCCGAGAGGGAATATGTCCGCGTGGAGCACAACCAAATAAGAGGCAAGAAAACATAGATTGGCAGAAAGGTATGTAGTATGTGATAGTCGTTGCAATCTTACTTGCCACCATGGCCTTTCAAGTGGTGATGAGTCCTCTTGGAGGCGTATGGCAAGAGGATTCCGTAGCCGAAAAACATTACAACGCGGGGATCGCCATAATGGTTTACAAGTATCATGATGAGCATACATTTTTTGTGTCATACAATACCACTTGTTTCCTATCATTATTTACCGCAATTTTACTTCTCATTAGTGGCATGTCGTTAACACAACTGCTATTTACAAAACTTGCAATATTAATCATCCGGGTTGCTGTAATTTTCATGGCAATGACTTAGTCAGCACCAATATTGGTATTAACCTCGCATGTTAAAATGAATGCGACGTATAAAAAGGTTGGAATTGCAATTGTCATACAGGTCGTCTTTGTGATTGTTTATTTGGTGTGCCAACTGTTTTGCTTCATTCAAAATTTGTGTTGCTAAGACCTAGATTTACATGTTGGCATTACACCTATTTTAGGCATTATGGGGACAAATCTAGGTATTGTTGATTACCTTTATGTACCAAAATCTTCATCAACAAACATGTAGGGAATATTGTCCAAAAAGTCATAAACATATTACCCTTTTGCTAATTTAGTTTAAAACCTTTAAATTTTGCCAACCACAGGTGAGGGCCAACTGAACCTCGAAGACCTAGGGTGAGTTGCGCCCCTTCCCAAATATGGCCAGGCAAAAGTCCAAAAACCCAAAGAAAAAAGATTAATACCACGAAAAAAACCCAAAACTAATACATTTATGATAAATTTACCACAAACTAATCGTACACTAGTCAAATCTTACGTGCCATAAACACGACAATTTGACAATAAAATTTAATAAAAACTAATATATGGTAAATTTATCACAAATGTACCAAATTTTTTAATGATGTAACAAGAGGTTGTTTTGGTCAAAATTAGTTTGTAGTAAATTTATTACAAATGTACTAGTTTGGAGCTTTTTTGGCACAGGCGAGAGCTGGCGGACCCTCACCGACCTTGGGTGGGTTGCACCCCTTGCTAGGCAAGAGTTGCTATTTCGCTCGCCTCTCTCCAATATATATATAAAGCTTAATATTATGAAAAACCCCAAAGTAATACATGTGACGAATTTACCCAAATTGATTTTTTAACCATAAAAACTCTAAATCGATACACTATTGATAAATTTACCTTAAATAACCATTAAAAAAAAAACTCCCGGTTGATACACTTATTACAAATTTACCCCAAATTAAATTTTTAACTATCAAAATCAAAACCGGTACATATGTGACAAATTTACCACCTTTTAAATTGGATTAATACAAAAAAATCATAAAAATAGTAAAGCTATGATAAAAAGAGAATAAATTCTCAAATTGGTACACACCAAATCAACTCTCACTTATCAATAAACTCAATAATTTGACTATAAAATTAACAAAAATTAATATATGGTAAATTTGTCACAAGTGTATCTATTTAGGATAAATTTATCAAATTTATTATCAACAAATTAATTCATAGCAAATTGGTTGTAAGTATACAATTTTTGGGCTTTTCGACATAGGCAAGAGATGGATAACCCTCGCTGGCCCTAGGCGAGCCTATCCCTTGTTAAGTGAGAAATCGCACACCCTCTCTCCAAAAACTCCAAAAAAAAAAAAAAAAGAAGAGTTTAATATCACGAAAATCTCAAAACTGATATAACTATGATAAATGTACCTCAAACTAATTTTAACTCTAGAAAATCCAAATTGGTACACCATTGATAAATTTACCACAAATAACTATATAAAAAAAAGAAAAAAAACATCAGATAGATACAATTGTAACATATTTACCCAAAAACTAATTTTTTTACCACCAAAACCAAAATCGATACATTTGTGACAAATATATCTTCATTTGAATTAGATGTATGCCACAAAAAAAAGCACAAAACTAGTATAACTATGACAAAAAAGAGAGTAAAATCCACAATTGGCACACTAATAAACTCTCACGTGTCATCAAATTCAGTAATTTGACAGTAAAATTTAACGAAAAACTAAAGGATGGTAAATTTATTATAAGTGTATTAGTTGGGGATAAATTCATCAAAGATGCAATGATTTAGATTTGTAGTGGTCAAAAAAATAATTTTTGATACATTTTTTATAGACATACTAGTTTGGCACATTTCGACACAAGCAACAACTGGCTAACCCTCGCCAGACTAGGGTAAGTCACACCCCTTGCCAAGCAAGAGTCGTGACTTCGCTTTCCCTCTCTTGAAAAACCAAAAAATAAAAAAGGTCAATACCACAGAAACTACAAAACTAATACATATGTGATAATTTCATCTTAAATTAATTTTTTAACCACAAAAAACCTCAAACCAATACGCCATTGATAAATTTAACCTAGATGACCATAAAATCATAAACTAATATATTTGTAACAAATTTGTCCCAAATCATCATAAAAAAACCCAAAACTAGAATAATTGTAATAAATTTACCCTAAACTAATTTTTTTGTCGCAAAAACCAAAACTGGTTCATTCATATCGTAAAAAAATAAAAAAAAAATAGTACAACTATGACAAAATGAGAGTAAAATCCAAAATGGTACACTAGTCAGCTTTCACGTGTTATCAAATTTAGTAATTTGATGGTAAAATTTAACAAAAATTAATAAATGATAAATGTATCACAAATATATCTGTTTGGAATAAATATATCAAAGGTGTAACAATGTGGGTCTTATGTTGTTAAAAATTAATTTTTTGTAAATTTATTATGTGTATTAGTTTAGAGTTTTTTGGTACAGGTGAGAGTTGACTTGCTCTAGTCAGCCTTAGGCGAGTCGTGCCACTTGCCAAGCAAGAGTTGCGACTTCCTCGTCCTCTCTCCAAAATAATAATAATAATAATAACTCAAAAATTTCAAACTAATACACCTATGACAAATTTATTCAAACTAATTTTTAACTACAAAAATCTTCCAAGTTGTGCAGTAGTCACAAATTTACATCAAAATAATTTTTTACCCCAAAACCAAAAACCGGTACAATTGTGATAAATATATCATCTTTTCAATTGGATTGATACAATAAAAAATCACAAAACTAGTACAATTATGACAAAAGGAGTAAAATTCAAATCGATACACTAGTCAACTCTCACATGTCATCAAACTCAACAATTTAATGATAAAATTTAACAAAAATTAACAAAGGGTAAATTTTATTGCAAGTGTCCTAATTTTAGATAAATTTATCAAAGACGCACCAATTTAAGGTTTTTTATGGTCTAAAAATTAGTTTGTAATAAATTCTTCACAAGTATACCAATATGTGGTTTTTCGACACAAATGAGGGTGACCACCCTCGTCGACCTTTGAGTAGGTTGCATCCTTTGCCAAACGAGAGTTGAGACTTTGCTCACCCTTACTTCAAAAATCTGAAAAAAAAAAGTTAATACCACAAAAATCCCCAAACTAATAAATATTTGACAAGTTTATTCCAAACTAATTTTTTAACCACAACAAATCCCAAACTTGTACACCATTGATACATTTATCTCAAAAGACAATAAAAGCCCAAATCGGTACACTTATAACAAATTTACCGCAAACTAACTTTTTAACTACCAAAAATAAAATAAATAAATTTGTGACAAATATACTCTCAATTAAATTGGATTAATACCACAAAAATACAAAATTAGAACAACTGTGGCAAAATTAGAGTAAAAAAATTGGTACATTAGTCAACTCTCACGTATCATCAAATTCAGCAATTTGACGGTAATATTTAACGAAAATTAACATATATTAGATTTGTCATAAATGTACCAATTTTTGATAAATTTATCAAAAGTGTGACAATTTTGGGGTTTTTTTATCAAAAAATTAATTTATGGTAAATTTGTTATGGGTATACTAGTTTGGGTATTTTCGGGCTTAGGCAAGGGTTGTAACCTTTGCTAGGTAAGAGTCGCGACTTCACTCACCCTCTCTCCAAAAACCCAAAAAATAAAAATTAATCTCACAAAAAATCTTGAATTAATACAACTGTGACAAATTTACTTGAAACAATTTTTTAATCACAAGAAATCCAAATTAGTAACTATTGATGAATTTATCCCAATTGACCTAAAACAAAACCCAGATTATTATAGTTGTAACAAATTTATCTTAAACTAGTTTTTTGACCACCAAAACAAAAATTGATAATTTTCAACAAATATACCCTCTTTTAAATTGAATTAGTATTACAAAAATCACAAAATTAGTACAGCTGTGACAAAGAGAGAATTAAATTTCAAATGAGTACACCGCCAACTCTCATGCGTTATCAAACTTAGCCATTTGATGATAAAACTTAACAAAAACTAACGTAGGGTAAATTTATTTCAAGTATATCAATTTAGAAAAAGAATTATCAAATATGTAATATTTTTGGGTTTTTTAGTGTCAAAAAAATTAGTTTGTAGTACATTAATCATAAGTATACTAATTTGGAGTTTTTTTTTATTATTATATAGGTGAGGCTGGCTAACCCTCCTAGCCCTGGGTGAGTCGTGCCTCTTGCCAAGTGAGAGTCATAACTTTGCTTACCCTCTCCCCAAAAACCCAAAAATAAAAACGTTAATACCATAAAAAAATCTCAAACCAATACATATATAATACATTTAGCCCAAATTAATTTTTTAACCACCAAAACCAAAATTAGTATATTTGTGATCAATATTAAATTGGATTAATACAACAAAAAAATACAAAACTAGTGCAAGTATTAGGGGTGGACCAGCCTAACCCTATCGGTCTTGGTCCGGTTCTCAGGGAGACCGGGTCTGTCCTTGCTCCTAGAATTCCTAGACCAAGATCATGGTGAGTTGATCCTCGGTCCTAAGAGTTTCGTGTCAATCCAACCCGAACCAAACCAATCCTAAATATACATATATATATTATTTATAATTTTTTTATATAGAGAAAATCTTAAGATAAATGACATTAAGAACATTAAATAGCTCTTTAGTTAGGGGTTCAAGTAATTTTACATTTTTTATTTACTAATTTAGGTTTTTAATGTCTTTTACAGTATCAATAGTCATAATTTACGAAAGAGGAAAATGTTTTTGTGAGGAGTCCTCGTGGCATCCAAAAATGCACCTTATGGCATTCTCATCTGGTATTCTTTCTCTTCTTTCTTCTTTGTCCTCTTAGTTTTCAATTTGCTAAAATCGAAAAAATAACTTCTCCGCTCACCACTCGACACTTGTCTCGTTCACTTTGGATCACTTGTGCTGCTCGATTGGCTTGTTGCTCCCTGCTCGACATTTGATGCTTATTATGTTCAACACTCACTCTACTTGACTCTCACTGCTTACCTTTCTTAGTTGACCTTGCTCATCATCATACTCATTAGGTTAGTATAATTTTCGGTTGCCATTTCAAGGAGTAGAAAAGATGAAATAAAAAATTATTGGTTAGTCTTGGGTTGACCTTGAAATCAGACCGAATCCATTGGATCAATCTAGTACTCAATAATTTTTTTAAGAAGTATAAAAAATGAAATAAAGCCACCACTTGCGATGGCTCAATTGGATAAGCACTCTAGTGAAGTTTAATGAATCTCGCTAGTCACACGGGATCTTAAGCGCAACGTCGGGGTGGTGGGTCATCCGCTAGCGTCGCTCTAGAATTTACCCGTCAGCTACCAGCTGTATGAGGTCCCTGGGTATCAAAAAAGAAAAAATGAAAAATTATCAGTTGGTCCCGGGTTGACCTTGGAACTGGACCAAACCCATTCGGTCTGGTCCTCAGTCCCAAGCTCAATAAGGTCGACCTTCGGTTCCAAAAATTAAGAATCAGTACTGTGCAGGTTGGTTCTATGATTAGGGGTTGGACCGGCCCAATCTGAACCATAGTCATCCCTAGCAAGTATGACAAAAAGAGCGCAAAATCACAAGTTAGTACCTTAGTCAACTCTCAAGTATTATCAAGTTTAGCAATTTAATGGTAAAATTTAATGAATACTAACATGAGGTAAATGCATTTTTTTTTATGGTCAAAAAATTAGTTTGTAGTGAATTCATTACAACTATATCAGTTTGGGTGTTTTTAGGCACATGAGTGGGTCACCTAACCCTCATTGCCTTGGGCAAGTTGTGTCCCTTGCCAAGTGAGAGATGCAACTTTGCTCGCCTGCTCGCCCTCTTTCCAAAAACCCAAAAAAAAAAAAGTTATATCATGAAAAAGCCCAAACTAATAAAAACTGTGATAAATGTATCCAAACTAATTTTTCAAGGACAAAAAATCTCAAATGGATACCACCATTGGTAAATTTACCCTCACGTAACCATAAAAACCCTCCAAACTAATACAATTATAATAAATTTACCATAAATTAATTTTTTGACCATTAAATTAAAACTAGTATATTTGTGACATATATACTCTCATTTAAATTTGATTAATATCACAAAAAATCACAAAATTAGCGCAATTGTGATAAAAATAAAATCTCAAATTGGTACACTAGCCAATTCTCACATGTAAATAAACTTAGTAATTTGACAGTAAAATTTAAGAAAGACTAACAAAGAGTAAATTTGTCACAAGTATACCAATTTGGGATAAATTTATCAAATGTATAATAATTTGCGTTTTTTGTAGTCAAAAAGTTAATTTATAGAAAAATTATCATAAATGTATGAGTTTGGTGCATTTTGGAATAGGCGAGGGCCAATTGACCTTCACTACCTTAGGCAAGTTGCACCCTTTTCTAGGCCAAGTGAGAGTTGCAATTTTGCTCACCCTCTCTCCAAAAACCCAAAGGAAAAAAGTTAATAGCACAAAAAATCCCAAACTAATATAATTGTGATAAATTTATCCCAAAATAATTTTTTAAGCATAAAAAAAACTCAAAACTGGTATATCATTGATAAATTTACCCTGAATGATCATAAAAAAACTCTACGCTAGTATAGATATAACAAATTTACTCCAAACTAATCTTTTAACTACCAAAAATAAAATTGGTACATTTGTGATAAATATACCCTCCTTTAAATTATATTCATACTACAAAAAATTAGACAACTAGTACCTCTATGACTAAAGGAGAATAAATATCAAGTTAGTAGAGTAGTCGGCTCTAAAGTGTCAATAAATTCAATAATTCGACGAAAAAATTTAACGAAAATTGACAGAGAGTAGATTTATCATAAGTATACCGGTTTGAGATAAATTTCTCAAAGGTATAACAATTTGGAATTTTTGTGGTCAAAAAATTAATTTATGACAAATTTGTCGCTAATGTACGAGTTTATAATTTGTCAGCATAGGTGACAGCCAGCTAACGCTCGCTGGCCCTGGGTGAGTCGCATGCCTTGCTAGGCTAGGTAAGAGTCATGACTTTACTCGCACTCTCTCCAAAAATAAATAATAAAAAAATAACCCTAAACTAATACATATGTAACAAATTTATTCCAAATTAAGTTTTTAATAACAAAAACCCCAAACTGATACATAGTTGATAAATTTATCCCAAATAGCTATATAAAAAAAAAACCCCCTCAAACTGATACAATTGTAAAAATTCTACCCCAAATTAATTTTTTGATCATCAAAACCAAAATCAATACATTTGTAACATATATACCCTCCTTTAAATTGGATTAATAATACAAAAAAATACAAAAATAGTACAACTATGATAAAAGGAGAGTAAAATCCTAAATTGGTAAACTAATCAACTCTCACGTGTTACCAGATTTAGTAATTTGATAGTAAAATTTAACAAAAACTAACAAATTGTAAATTTATTGCAAGTGTACTAGTTTGAAATAAATTTGTCAAAGATGTTACAATTGAGTTTTTTGTGATAAAAAATTTATTTTGCAACCAGCTTGAGGTTTTTCTGGTATTAACCTCAAAAGAGAGTAAAGAAAAGGGAAAAAACCAAGAAAAAATAAAAAATATTAATAATTATAAAAGAAGTCCACATTAGCATTTACCATCTACATCGGCAAATTTTAGCCAAAATAGGCTGAATTAACTTAATTGACAAAAGAAGAAAATTCTTAGTACTCAAGTGATAAAATTAAAAGATTTATGACTAAATTGGTAAAAGTGTAATAGGTTTATGACTTTTTTGGAAAATTTTCCCTAGACATTTATTGGAAGATATGATTTGTAAATTGATATGTTTGTGTCTATTTTAGGATTAGAAAGATTACATAATATTTAGGAAATAAACTTTCTTTTATTATTATTTCTTTTGTATTATATACATCATTGTACACATAATACAAATCAATGAATTGAGGCACATATTTTTTCTCTCCAAAGTTCTTCCCTATGTTCTAAGTTTTCTACCTAGTCTTGTGACATGGTATCGGAGCCTTTCTCGAAGGTGTAAAATTTCCATCGCTTCCACTTCGATTGCCTCGTGGAACTCCTATCTACAAAAGAGAGTTATCATAGGAATCATTAACTTTTGAAGGGAAGATTATTTCTTCATCATGCCTAAAGCACAAGATATTACCTCAACCTTAGACACTCAACCTGTAGGAGAGGTCATGCCGCATACCTTGGAGATCCAAGATTCGTCTATCGTAACTTCAACCACCGAACAACAATTTGGTCAAGCCAAGACACATCTACAGGCGCAACACGTGCAATGGCAGCCATTCCAGGCTCAGTTCAATCTGGGGCAGCCATTTATGGGCCATCCTTACCAGTGGATACCATATCCATGGTTCCATGGGCCTAGCCCAAATACATCACTGCCAGGAGTCTACCAAAGCAATGTTGAGTCTGATGGAGGCCCACCAACCAGCGAAGGGGCAAACCCAACCATTGGCCCATAGCAGACGAGCGGATCAACTGGGCCAGGTACAAATCCCTACCAGGCTTTTCTCAATACAGGTCATGCGGGTCATGCAGGTCAGGGAATCGGACCGAATGATTTGGGCATGGAAGGAATCCCTACTCGAATCTCGGACTCGGATTTTTTCCATATTAGATCTTTGCTACCAGTGGCCGATCGGAAACTAGCAACTCCCTCCACACAACTAATGCCAATGGACCGAAACTGAAGCTCATCAGCCAGCAATTGACCAGTGCCGATAACTATTCGACCTGGTTGCAAGAGTTCCGGTGGGCACTGGTAACAAAAGATAAAGAGGGTTTTCATGACGAAACAATTTCGATTCCGTCTAACGAGAGAATGGCACGACTTTATAA
Organism: Eucalyptus fibrosa; assembly: GCA_017140475.1. Lineage (NCBI taxonomy): Eukaryota > Viridiplantae > Streptophyta > Magnoliopsida > Myrtales > Myrtaceae > Eucalyptus > Eucalyptus fibrosa. Next base: position 11,659,826 of record CM029511.1, read on the forward strand.
GAAATGCAATCAACTGGTTAGAACGTGAATGGGCAATTGCATCACAACCAAAGTCGCGGCCGGACTTCCCCCGACGGAGGATTCAAAACAAATGTGGGAGAATATCAAAGAGATGTATGAGAAACTCGATCAAGTCAAGATTTTTTCATTAACACAGCAAATTTTAGAGCTCAAACAAGGGAATATGACCATTGCAACAATTTATAACAAACTCTCGACTCTGTGGAACGAGCTCAAAACAGCCGAAGAAAAGTTCGACTAGCCCGACCTAATTTTACAGTAGTACAAATGCATGTGAGAAAGGAAAAAGGCGACAAGATTCCTGCTCATACTTAACAAGACTCACCTCTTGTTTTTCTCCCAGATATTGACTATGGAGCCTCTGCCGAGTCTCGGGCGTATCTACCAACTTGTCGTGCAAGAGGAGAGCCAATAGAGAATGACAAATTATAGTAAAAACGGAGACGGAGTGGCCCTGGCAGCAAGAAGCCATGGCCGTCCTTCGCCAAGGAACAAAGGAGGCAAAGGGTAGAAGGGGGCACAATTAGGGTTCCCCGAAAACCCTAATGGTCTTGATTTTATTGGGCGATCCGATGGCCCACGATCATCCTTGGCAATGAGCGGATCGGATGGTCCACGCGGGAGCACCTTGAATGGACTCGATGGGCCCCGTGGAAATACTTCATATGGGCTAGAAGTCTCACACGGATTAATGGGTGGTCAATCAGACGGTCTGTATGGGCTGACTTTAGCCCAAATCTCGCAGCCCATAAACAAGCTGTTTTTTGGCGCGAGAAACATTGCTTCAAAAGGAAAAGGTAAAATGTTCTATAAACATCCGCATCACACAATAGAAAACTGCTGGAAGCTGCATGAGAAACCTAGAGAAAAGGAAAAGGGAAAATTTTTAACAGTTTTTCAGGTGTCGGGACAATCAACAGACAAGACTATTACCCCCATGATCAATATGAAGAGTTGATGGAAGCTTTAAGGAAATTGGATGCCTTTGATAAAACTGACAATTTCACAGGTACATCTTATTGTCTGACGAATTCAATTTCAAAGAATGCATGGATTATTAATTCAGGTGCTAGTGACCACATTGTTTGTGATAAGGATTTACTTTCTAATGTCAAAAAATTATCTTTTCCCAAATTAGTTCAGCTTCCGAATGGAAATGTCATCCAAGTTGAAATAGTCGACACTGTGAATCTTAGTTCTCTTATCATACTTCAAAATGTGCTATATGTCCCTAACTTCCATTTCAATCTCATGTCGGTATCTCGAGCTTCCGAAGAAAATTCATGTCGTATCTTATTCAATTATGATAAATGTTTCTTTTGAGCCCTTTTAAGTGGGAAACTAATGGGCTTGGGTAGAGTTTTTCAAGGGCTCTATTTCTAGATGGGCTTTTCCAACAGTCTTCAATTGTTTTCCAATAAATCATTGTGTAATACTACTATTAATGATAAGAATTTCCTTCATCATCAAAGATTGGATCATTCTGCTTTATTTCCTTATCCTCAATGTCCTGTCTGTCCATTAGCAAAACAGACACGTGCTCCTTTCTATTGACACCTAAATTTCGCCATTTTATTTAGGACTTAATCATGTACAAAATTAGAAATTAGTCACTAAAAAATAAAAAAATAAAAGAAAAGAAAAAAGCAAGAGAAGTAAAAGTGCAGCAAAAAATTTTTAAAAAAAAAGGAAAAAAAGAAAAAAATGCTTAGAATCGGGTTAGGTCGAATCTAGCCTAGCACTTCTTCCCTTCGGCCTGGGCCCGGCCTCTTTCTTACTCGCGCAGCCCACTAGCCCGGCCCACCACGTCTAGTCGTCCCCCTCTAGCCTGTCTCCACACCTAGACCTACGAAAGAAAAACGCAGTAGCAGAGGTGCAACAAAGGCAAGGAAGTAGCGATGGAGGAGCAGGTGGATTGGGATGGTAGGTGGCCAGCTTGGCCGGCAGCTAGCACGGCAGGATGACGAGAGCTCAAAGAGGAGAGAGAGAGAGAGAGAGAGAGAGAGAGAGAGAGGGCCTTGGCCAAGAGAACTTGAAGGAAGGAGAGGGGTAGAAGCAAAGAGTGACCGGGAAGAAGGAGGCCCGGAATCCACCTCAGCCGAACATTGCTCAGCCACCCCCGACGTGAGCTTGTGCCTCCAAGCCGGAACCACCAAGCTGCGGCTTCCCTTTCCTTGAATTCAAGTTTTTGCGGTGAATTTCCTGGCTTTTGGTTCAGCTTGTGTCGATTTCCCAAGGATTTCGGCTCGGGGGTGTGTGAGGTGACCAGACATTGTTCCATCTGTCGATCTCGCCCGCTATTCGCCACCCTCGAGCCGAGTAGGGACCTCCGCGGACCTTTTTCTTTTTGTGCCCTGCTTTTGTCCTGTTCCCTCAAATTTTTTTTTTTTTGCATGGTTTACTGAGTTGAGACATGAGTTTCGAGTTCGCTTATGATGTCTTTCATTGATGTTGAGCATTCCCTGCCATTCTCGTTGAGTTGTGGTCTAGTTTTGAGTCTTGTTATTGTCTGTGGCTGCCTTGAGTCGATGCACCCTAGGTGTTTGATAAAGGCCCTTGAAGCGCTTCAAGGAAAATAGCCACTACCTTTTTTTACGTTTCTGAAGCTCGTGCATAGTCGTTTTGATCACTAGTTACTGAGGTCGTCTTGCATGAAGTCTTAACTCGTTGATCGTGGGTAGTGGTTATTGAGGTTGAGTAGTGGCATTTCTTCAAGAGAGATCTTGACAATGGGGTTGTTCTCGGCAAAGAAGAGAACGTCGAAAAGGGACCTTCAGTGAGAAAGGAAATCACGCCTAGTTAAGGGATAATTAAATAAAGAAAAGAAAACAAGAGAAACAAACAAAGAGCAATGAAAAGAGAGATAACATCAATATGATAGCCATTTTAAGCATGTAGGCTGGATGGAGTGTCTGTGTCATTTTCAAAGGATGACATTTGTCTTCTTCTTGTCCATTTTCGCATGCATTTTGCGGATATCCGAACTTGTGGCCGTACGTCGCACCTCACTTCCATCTTGCGCTTTGCATTTTATATTAATTCCAGTTTGTTGGATAGTGGCGCACGCTGTTCTCAGCTTGGTATGGAATGAATACGCGTCAACAACATGGTTTTGGCGCTTTGAGGTTGGGGTTGAATTCACGGGAAATTCTGGGTTTAATGGAAGCTTTGGGCGGAGAAGGAAGCATGCAGAGAAGAAGACCAGAAAAAGGGGATAGAAAAATGTTAATATAAAACAAAAAAGAAGAAGAAGAAAGAAACAAAAAAAAAAAGTTTAAAGAAATCGGTTTTCTTTTTTAGTTTTAATCTGGGTTTGTGTCATGCCAATGGACTGGATTGGGTTTAACGGTCCGAACCTATTTTCCTAAATATTAAAAAAGAAAACAAAACATTAAAAAATTCAAAAAAAATCAAAAAAATTAGTGAGAATTCGAGTTTTTTAACTAAAAAATTTAAAATTTTAAAAATGTTAGGAAATTCAAATTTTCTTTTGAAAAGTTTTACAAAAGATTTTATGAGTTTTTATTTTTTTTCCTTGAAACAAATGGAAGTTTCTTAACTCTAGAGTTGTGCTAAAAAAATTGACTAAGCCTTTAGGGTTTTACTTTAGGGTTTCAACCGTCCTTAGGAATAATTGCCTTTGAGTGCACAATGGTGACACGTGGAGTTTGGCTTCTCTTTAGTCTAGTTAGGATTAGCATTTATCTTCTCTATAGTATTAATTTTTTTTATTTTGCTTTCCCATGCAATTTATTTAACGTTTTCCTTGGTTGCTAATTATTACTTTAATGATGGCACATCCGCATAATCACCTCACATGTTAGTGGATATGTATAAAATCAATTCAAACTGCCCAAAAAAAATCATTTTGTTAAAATGAACAAGATTAGGTACCGAAATGGCACTAATTGGTTAATTAGTGTAATCAAGTCCTCGACCCTAGATTCTCTGGTTGCGTAGGAAGTGAGGTACACTCTCATGCCTTACTTGGTTTCTAGTTGACCCCAATAGGCTAGTGGCGACTCATTTTTGTGCAAAATTCCTTAAGAATATCCCAACGTCACGCGGGGTATGGGCTTAGGAGAGCCCGCGCCTAATCATGGGCCTTAGGCCCGTCCTTTAGGCAATACCCCTAAACCTGTTCCCTCCCTCAAGGGTAGGTCGCGACACTTTCCAAAATAGCACTTCTCAAGCTGATGAAATTTTTTCCTTAATTCATGCTGATGTTTGGGGGCTCTATCACACTTTGAATCATGATGGGTCTCAATTTTTTTTCACAATCGTAGATGATTTCTCCCGTGCGACATGGATATTTAGGAAAAACTCCTTTCGAAATCCATTCAACGTATATGTACTGACAATCGTAGAGAATTCTTTAATGGAGAATGTACTTCCTTCCTTTCCTTGAATGGAATTTTACATGAAAGCTCTTGCACATACACACCAGAGCAAAATGGAGTCGTTGAGTGAAAAGACCGTTACCTTTTGGAAGTAGCACGTGCCCTTAAGTTTCTAGCATCTGATCTTGAAAATTTTTGGAAAAATTGTGTGGTCACGTCAGCATACCTAATCAATCGCATGCCATCACGCATTCTTAAAGGAAAAACTCCTTTCGAGACATTGTATGGAAGGAAACTATATCTGAGTTATTTCTATCTTTCCATACATAACCAAAGAATGGAAAAGATCATCTCAGAGTTTTTGGATGTCTATGTTACGTAACCAAAGTAGGGCATAGGGATAAGATGGGACCTCGTGCACGATAATGTACATTCATGGGGTATCTAAATCTGAAAATGGATATCGGATTTATGAACCATCCACAGAGGAATTTTTTGTGAGTGGGGATGTGATTTTTTATGAAGACAATTTCCCTTTCCGAGATATGAATAATTTGTCTTTAGATGAGAGGATAGGTACTAATCAATTTTTATCAGAAGAAGATCTATCTTCTGGGGGATCCTATATTATTATTCCTCCTCTCAGATATCAGAAATTGTCTGCTACATCACTTCCAGTGCCTACTGAAACTTTTATGGATCATTCAATTGAAGAACCTTCCATAAAAAGGGATTCTCAGATGACAGCTCCTCCGGAATCAAACAATACTGAAGAATCATCCTTGATGCAACATGAAGAACCTCGGCATCTTGGTCGAGTTAGTCATCCACCAATTTGGACAAAGGATTATGTATGTGCTTCATTAGGGTCATTAGGTACTTGTTACCCTATTTCGTCTTATGTTTCATTTGATAGGTTTTCATCAGAACATTTGTGTTGCATGAGCCATATCTCTGAGCGACAAGAGCCCTCTAGTTATAATGAAGCAATGCATGATCCATGTTGGCAAAAGGTTATGGAGGCAGAATTGCAGGCCCTGATAGATAATCATACTTGGGATGTTGTGCCATTACCTACTCATTGAAAACCAATTGGGTGCAAATGGGTATATAAGATTAAATATAGAGCAGATGGTTCTATAGGGAGATACAAGGCTCGATTGGTGGCCAAAGGTTTTACACAGCGATAAGGTTTTCACTATTGCGAAACTTTTTCTCCAGTAGCCAAAGATGTCACAGTTCATGCTTTTCTGTCACTTGTTGCTTTTCGAGATTGGTCATTACATCAAATAGATGTCCATAATGCCTTTTTACATGGTGACCTAGATGAAGAAATCTACATGGATCTTCCACCAGGATTACAGAGACAGGGGGAGTCTAAGGTATGTCGTCTCCGCAAATCTCTTTATGGACTAAAACAAGCTTCTTGCTAATGGTATGCCAAATTTACAAATGCTCTTACGGCTGCTGGATTTAAACAGTGCAAGTATGACTATGCTTTGTTCACTTGGAAGAAAGGTTTGTCGTCTATTTATTTAATGATTTATGTTGACGACAATACTTATTATGGGCAATGATGATTGTCCTGTGAAGAAACTAAAAGAATATCTACACTCCACTTTTCATATCAAAGATTTAAGCTCGCTTAAGTATTTTCTTGGAATTGAGATAGCTCATTCAGATATGGGAATATCACTCAACCAACAGAAATTCATAATGAAGATTATATTAGAAGTAGGATTATCAGGTTGCAAACCTACTATTATTCCCATCGAGCATAATGCCAAGCTAACTTCTATTGACTATGACACTAGCATATCTTCTTCTGACAATCCGTTATTGAAAGATCCGTCAAGATATCAGAGACTCGTTGGGAAGCTTATATATCTTACCATGACTAGGCCAGACATCTACTATGCAGCACAAACCCTTAGCCAATTCATGCATAGTCCAAAACAGTCTCACATGAATGCAGCCTTGAAAATTGTGAGGTATTTGAAGACATGTTTAGGCTTAGGGATACTCCTTTCTCGGAAATGCAACATGAAAATGACGGCCTATTGCGATGTAGATTATGCTACATGCCCTAAGAGTAGGAGATCTATTACTGGCTTCTGTATCAAATTTGGGGAATCATTACTCTTATGGAAGACGAAGAATATTAATAGGGAGTTTTATTACTTTTTCTCTCCCACGTTTGTTAATTTTAATTCAAGTGAGAATCAATCTCTAAACTAACATCGTTTTGGCTTAAACTACGGACAAGTTTGGAACTATCTCCAATAAAAAAGGATAATTGTTGATTAATCTATAGAGAAGAAGGTTTTCCCTTCTCTTTTCCTGTGCACAAACCCTAATGGAATGGGATAAAAACACTAAATTGCAGTTTCCACAATCAAAATAAAGATTGTTCATCCACACTCAACAAGCCCATATCTAGAATGGGAAAGGAGATCGAACTACCAAAATCCACCTGAGTATCCACATTGACCTCTCCCTTTCTTCTCTTCGGTCTCAAAGGGACTGAAGACTTCCTGAAGCATTTTCGCTTTGGGCCAGAATTTGCAGCTTTGAGATCACTGAATGTGGAAATTGAAGGGATGGTTTGGTTTCTGAAGCAGTGAAATTGAAATATAACTTCCGGTTAATAATGTGATTAATGCATTATTTTTCAATTCAACTCAAAATTAGATCAAGATAATTTCAAGGATAACTTAATTTATTCCTTGAATAAGCTTCACTTAATATTCACTAAATCTTATACAGTACAATAAAAGACCGAAAACTTTAATTCGAAACACACATGCTTATCCTTCACTTAGTTTTATTTCCTAATTTTGAATTAGCTTTTGTACCTTTCGACCAAAAAAAAAAAAAAAAAAAAAAATTGCTTTTGTACTTTAAAGAAAATTTATATAGCAAACAACCAAAGTGAAACTAAGTTTCTAAAAAAACCACGTATTTTTGAATTGGGGATATTTTTAAGATAAAAATAATGTTAAGTTGATGAGTTTTGGTTCATTAGTTTATTTTTCAACGATTAGTCAATTATACAAATTGAACCGACACTTATTAAGTCAACTATGAAATATATTTGATACTTACTAAAGTACAAGGTCATGGATAAAAAATCCTGAATCAGCCTAAAAGTTTGAGTTCAAAGATTAAAGACTCCTCCCTCATCTCAAGTGTTTCCTAGTCCTGTAACTTATACCCGAATTGCACAATGTTTAGCCTCAACACTATTACACAATAAATTATCATTGGCACCAAAATTTGTGTCGATCAGTTAAGCATTCATTAAAAAAATAAAAATAAAAAGTAAGAAGAAGAAGAAATAGAGTTGTTGAGTCAGTCCGATTAGTCTTCAGCCGGCGACGGTTAGCGCTGCCATATCCGAGATTCTCGCTTCTTTGACCCATTCAAACCCACGAAATCTCAGCAGAGAAATCCATCTTATCAAAGTTCAAATGACCAGATTCCTTGAAGCCCCCTCAAAAACGGAAGAGCTCATCTCTCTCTCTCTCTCTCTCTCTCTCTCTCTGGCTAACTCTCGCTTTCTCTCGCTTTCTCTCGCTCTCGCTGGCGTCCGAAGAAGATGAAGATGCGATCAAAAGAGCAGGTGAGATCCAAGTACTCCTCATCTCGATTCAATCTTTGATCTGAAACAATATAAAAAAAATAACGTCATGGTAATGTTCGCAGGAAATCTGACTAATATTGAATCTTTTGTTCATGGTTTGACCTGAAATCCGCGTTGATGCGATGGTGTCAGATCCAAACATTACCATAACGTTCCATCCAGAACCCTCGCTCGATATTGATTACGTCTGAGGAGATGTCGCAGAGAAATATAAGCGAGATGACGCCTATTTTTCGTTCGATCCGAAGACAGCCCGATGTTGTTTTGTATGTCATCGGTTGCTTCATGATTCATCAAATACGATTTTCTGAGATTTTATCTGTTGACTGCAACTGACATATTCTTTTCTTTTATTTCCGGATAATTTGCCTGCTGTCGTGGTTCTGCGGTGGGCGTCCCGAGGAAACGATTCGATCATTGCGGTCCGATCTCTGTGCTCCGATCTCGTTTGCGCGGGTATGTCTCTACATACATTAGCTGTACATTTCGAGTTCTATGAATGAGATGTCATTGAGTTAATAGAAAATCGAGATGGGTGGATGATGGTGACCAACGAGTGCGGCGATTACCTGGCAACACATGGAGGTGGTTGATAATCATGTTCTAAAGATTGGCAATGGCCAATGATAAATTGTGCGATTTCCAATCCGATATGAATTGTTGTTGAAATTTTAATTGTTTAAGATTGAAAAATGAGTTATTAAGGTTTCTTTGTAATGATACACAAACGATGAATAATAATAACGACAACTGCATGATAAAACCATTAAAAAAAAAAAAAAAAGGGAGAATAAGAGGATTGGTTTTAGATTGGAAAACAGAATTAGAGTGCGTTCTTGGAGCAGTCGTCCTTCAAGATAGGCTCAATTAAGGCTCAATAATGAATTTTGGGCTTGAACAGTGTCGGAAAGTTTGGGCTTAACTTCATTAAAATATATTTGGGCTGAATTTGAATTTTGGGGAAATGGGTTAAATAGATTGAGGGGGCTTGATATAAGAGCCCAAATTTGTATCTGTGGCCCATTTATAGAAATAAATAATAAATAAATTATAAAATAAAAAAATTAGAAAACAGTTAGAAAAAAAAAAGGCATTGATGAGGTAGTTAGATTTTAGTATTAAAATTATCTTAATTTCATTCAGTTAGTGTACACATGGTTTAGGGTTTTAGTGGACACTTTTGATCTAGTTTAGTTTTAGAAGGTCAATTTTTTAGAAAAGAAATTGAACTCAATTTAAACTAAGCTGATCAGGGTTACCATCTTGATAATAATGATAACAATAGAAAATTGTTAAATTCTTTGCTAGATTCTTATTGAGTCTTTTTACTGCATTTCATTCATTAGTTATCCTTTCACTACTATCTTTGAGTGAATCAATTGTGCTTCTTTTATATTTTTTTATTGTGATTTTTCTGTTTTAATTGAATGGTTATATTACAATTTAGGACCATAATAAATATAAAAACATTGCATAGGACACCTATTGGGCATAAATTATAAGAGTCACGATTGAATATAAAAAAACCACATGTGATACTTAGTTTACAGATAATCAAGTTATGATACTGAAATGGCACTAGTTAGATAACTAGTGTAAAAACAAATAGGCCCTAAGTATCTAGGTGCTAGTCATTAAAATATTAAAAAAAAGAAGAAGAACAATTCAAGTTCTATTGTCACTTGACGAAAGTAAGAGTACTGTTACACAAGTAAAGTCCGTTTTCTATATATTTGATTTGCATATTTTGGCATTGGTTTCTTACACAATCAAAGTCATTTCTCACTTTCATCCAAAACCCTAGAAAGCCCTATTCCTCCTTTCCATGGCATCTCTTCCACCGCATTTCGACCTGAAAACAGCAGTCACGAGTTACCTCACTCCGCACATGCCTCCCTTCCAACCTATAGCCGCAACGCAAAATGTCCAACAAGTGGATGCCAGACTATGCATGGTTCTTTGTTGCATGTTGATTGTCGTATTAATCTATTTCACAGTGTTACTCATTTTCGCCATCTTCCTTTACCTCCACAATGGACCTAATTACCATATTTAAAGTCGCAGGGCTGACTGTGTTGAGTATCACAGTCATCCCTCTTGGTGGCGAAATCAAAGATTTATGAAAATTTGTACTTTCGTGAAGTGGAATGCTTCACCGACTACCATCGAGACATAGCATTGGCGTCATTAGAGCCATTCGTGCTACGATTGGCTGACGGGACTGTGATAAAGGTAAAGATGACAATGGAGAGGCCCAAGGAGATAGTGGTGGAGGACATGGATTAAGAGCGGAGGTCCGTAGGGACAGTGGTTGTCAGGGTGGGTCTAAGGATGTGAGGCACGTACGTGTTTGGGCTGTGAAAGAATGACTATGCCCGCATTGAAGCTCATTGTGACAACATTGTTTTTGCAAAGTCTATGGGGGAGTGAAGCTTTAGATTTCAGCGATAATTTAGTCCAATAATCTTCCACCGTGCTTCTATAACAATTTTGACTGAATCCATCCACAAACCCATGCTTAAGAGCTGCTATTGATAGTCAGATTTACAAGCCCGCCTTGAACTCTTATTGGCCATAATGTTTGTTTTCTTTTCCATATAATTTAGTGATCCATGATTTTTGAATAGTACATGAAATTTGCAAGTACTAAATATATATAAAAATGGGGTTGGGTTGTAACTTGTAGGCCATCTCATCTGTCGAGATTCGCAAGTAATGAATTTGACTTTAAAAAATTAATTGAGTTATATATCGGGCAAAATAGTACAAAGCTAGCTCATGAACCTTAATATCAATAGCAACACCTAAGATTGGTGTCATGGATGGATTTAGTCAACATCAATATAGGAGCGTGATGAAAAATTATTGGACAAAAGATTATAGCCGATGACTAAGCTTTCCTCCCCTCTAAATTCGCAAAAGCTACCCTCAAGTTGTCACGGTGTGCTTTAATGCGGTCGTAGCACTTCTTTCACCACGACCCAAGCACGTACATGCTTTGCATCTTCATACCCAATTCGACAGTCACTATGCTCACAGACCTCCTCTCTCAATCCTATCCTAAACCACCGCCCCCTCAGGCCTCTTCGTCATATTCGCCTTTATCATAATCCTACCAGTAGCCCACAGCACGAATGGCTCCGTTGATGCCAATCCCAAGTGTTGCTATATGAACCAATGTTAGTAGAGGAAGCAGTCGACTTCATGGAAGAACAAACTGTTGTAGATCTTTAGGCTTTTTCCACCAAGAGGGCAGCTTTCCAATTGGCCTCAGTGGATGTAGTGACTACGAGATTGGACACAATCAGCCTGACGACTTTCAATATGGGGTATATCCAACGAGGCAAAGGAAGATAGTGAAAAATAGTGATATCGTGAAACACATCAACACAACAGTCAATGCAAGATAAAGAAGTCATGAGTCGGATGTGTCTAGTTTCTATTCGTCCGACATTCTATATCATGACTGTGAATTGGAAAAGGGGGTATGCTAGAAATAGGTGTGATGCCAACATGCACATGGTAGTCTTAGCGACACAATTTATGAATGGAGCAAAAAAGTTGGTAGACCAAAAGAATAATCATAAAGGTGACTCATATCATAACTGCAATTCCAACTCTTTTGTATGTCACATTAATTTTGCCATGCTGGGTCAATACCAATATTGGTAACCAAAATTATAGTGACCTAGATGATTAACATAGTAAGTTTTGTGCATATCCGTCACATTAACGACATTTTTTACTAATGATAATCAAAATTATAGTAGTGACAATAGGAAACAAACAGTATTGCATGAGATAAAAAATTTATACTCATTAATCATCGCATGCCAACTTGGTTTGGGCTGGCACACGGACGGGCACATTATATTACGAAAAAGCCTAAAAAAACTCTCCAGAATTAGTGTTTATTGGGATATATTGTTTGGAGTGATTTATGCTGTTAACTCGTCGCTTAACCTTTTGCTCTTCTTTAAGCAAACATACCGAATCATCAGGGCATGCGATTCCAAAGAAGAAAACACGGTACCGATTCATTAAAGACCAACTTCGAACCAAGCGTACTGAATCATCACCTTCCTAGGTGCTGATGAGGTCTTCCTAGCGAGAGTTAGAATGTTGCTAATGATGGTAAGAATTGTTTATTCTGGACTGATACCTGGACATTCTGAGAAGGCCATTTTCCCCTTTGCTCTCTGGTTGCTTTAGCCGTGACGCAATAACAAGGTCTTTTGGTGACAAAGCCAAGTTTCAAGACTTGAAGGAACTTTGTCTTGTGGGAGCTGTTGCAACACCATGCTGTTTCTGCAGAAAAGGAAACGCCACCCTGCGTGGGAAACCGTCTTCGTGCAATGGACTCGCCCGGCCTCAAACTGGTTCAAGTTAAATTTGATGGCTCGACTAATAGCAACCCTGGTATCCCCGGATGCAAATGGCAATTGGGTTTCTGTTTTTGATTGCCACATTGACCACCTTGCTAGTTCTGCGGCCGAACTTTGGGCCGTTGGAGATGGTCCGAAACTTGCTAAGGAACTCCACATCAATTATCGGGAGGCGGAGTTCTGTTAAAAAGTGATCCGTTTTTGAAAAGCTCTAGAACACACTAGCCCACGCATGCTTGAGAATGAAGCATACATTTTCATACTTAATGGAGAGGGAAAAGCGGCGGCAACGATTGTGGAAGTCGGCAACAAGCAGGAGCTGCAACAAGCTGGAGCTAGGGAACGTCCAGCTGTAACATGCAAGAGAACAGCTTGCAACTGCAAGCTGAAATTCGAAAAGTTAAATACGTATTGTTTTTTTTGTAATGAAAGTCGGCAGAAAAGGCGGTGAACGAAGTCTATCGACATTAAGTTGTCGGCCTATGTACACATCAACTAGAAACTAAGAGAACTCCTAAACTTTTGTACCACGCACTTGAGAAATACATTCTCCGTGCTTTCACACACACTTGCACACACGCTTCCGCAAAATCCAACCAGTTGGATGCTTCGGTAAGTGTATAGACACTCTCATCAAATTTGTTGAAAATACTTGTTTTCACTTCCCTTTTGAATGATCGTAGGACTCTACTGAAAGCTCTCGAGAGGGCTAAAACCAGGCCCGCTTGCAGGTAAGGAAGCCGATGTGCAGATAAGCTTGCTCGGAGAGGAAAGATGCTGAAAGAACCTGGGAACTCTATCTCAAGACATAGACGCTGTAAATTTCTCTTTACGTTTAATTTAAAGCCTGCTATTTCCTGGAAAATAAGGTTAATACACGAAGAATTCTTTGACTTTGTTACTCACTTTTATATTGGCTGTTCTATAAGTAGAACAAATTGAGTAGGAAAAGCCAAATTGACAGTCTTTGCACAACATAAAATTGCCTGATTGACTTCTCATTGATGAAGACAATAATGTCTTGAGTACAATCAAATTAAAAATTGTTCGTCACACACCTAACAACCTCGTATCCAAAATGGGAAAGGGGATTGAAGTTCCGAACTCTGCCTCAGCATCTGAATCGACCTCCCTCTTTCTCCTCTTCGTCCTGGTCGACCCGTCATCACTGGATGGCGAGCTAGGCTCAGCGGACCAACGCTTGGTGCAGACCCTGATGGGCTCGTAGTCGGAGGAGCCGATGAGGTGAGGGAAGTTGAGCTTGGCCTTGGACCCCCTCATCTTAAAAGCTGCGCGGTCATAGGCGAATGCCGCGTCCTGAGGTGTCTCATAAGTACCGAGCCAAATTCTTGCCCCTTTCTTCTTGGGGTCCCTCATCTCCGCTGCGTATTTCCCCCACGGCCGCCTCCTCACTCCTCTGTAACGTGTCTTCTCGACTGGTGCTTGCACCTCATGCTCCACCATCTCCGGTTTCTCCTCCATCGCCACCCCAATGCTGTTATAATCGATGGTCGTCTCTTCGAAATCAAGTTCTTGGTTTGAAGCCAGACCAATGCTATTATAACCAATGGTCGACACTTCAAAATCCAGTTCTTGATTCGAAGCCGAAGGCATCGTCCACCCGGAATGGAGCGTGTCGCGCAAAGCGCCGTACTCCAAGAGGTCCTCAGAGCAGTCGACTTCGAGGGGCGGTTCGGTCCAACTCTGTGCCAGTAAAAGATCGCTGAAGCTCGAACTCCTCGAGTACATGTGCGCAGGAGTCGGTGCATAGAATGTTGGATTGATTCCATCATCGAAGTCATCTCCAAGAAGATGTTCCCAAATGGATCTCAAAGCATCGCGTTGATGGGTCTCAAAGGGACTGACGATTTCTTGAAGCATTTTCGTTTCTGGCGAGAATATGTAGCTTTGAGGATCACTGATCGTGGAAGATCGAAGGGGATGATTTGGTTTCTGAAGTAAGACCGAACAGCTGAGAACATCGTCTAACTGGGAGCTATATATATAGGTTGAGCTTGGTTTGTAGTGATCATCATTTCGATAATTTATTCATAAAGTATTTAGCTCCAACTCCCAAGACAATCTGTAGATTCCACGAAGGTGCATCTGGTGAGATCAAAGAGCTTCTCAGCACATGTTTCAAATGCTCGAATGGACTTCTTTAATCATAAGGAGACACGAAGTGATGTATTTCTGAATCTTATTTAAAAAGCATGGGGCACGCTCGTCGTATTTTTATTGGGTAAGGACGATGGTGGTCCTTAGATCTGAAGACCTTAGATCTGAAGGTGTTAATGGATCCAGTGACTGATTGCTTGAAAACAAAGAAAATTTTGGTGGCATGGAAACGTACATAATGTGGCAGAAAAGCGAAAAAGAAAACAAAAGAAGACAAGAAAAATTTCCCAATTTTTACTGTTTGACATTGCTCGAAATTAAAAAATGGACGGAAATTTTTTTATGGTCAACAATAATATAGCTAGGCATAATAAAAATTATTAACATGGGAATGAAGTTAGTATCCTAGGTCAAATACCAAGGTTCCAAGTTCGCATCAAGGTCTTAGGTTCGATTGAGTGTCCAAGTCTAGGTCCAAGCTTTGAGGTCCCAAGTTTGTGGGCATTGGGGTTGGAATTCGACCTTAATTAGATGTCTCGAGTCCGAGGCATTGGGGTATGTACAAATATCCCTTTCATGGTCCTCAGTGTTGTGTCTAGCCCTTGTGAATCTTGGGTTTTCATCTTCCAATTTCTAAGGTCCAAGTGCTTGGATTTGACCCTTGGTTTGTGGGCTCAATGTCTTGTGCCTTGAGTCCAACCACTAGGTTGGGAGTCTAAGGGTTCTGAAATCATGCTCCGTAATCAAATCTATTTAGATCTTTTAGTACCAAGAATGAAAATATCAGTTCTGCCTCATTTAAAAAGTCAAACTAAAATATTTCTTTTTTCTAAGAATCACTCCCTTGGAATATATTTTACAGTCTTGCCTAATAATCCCAAAACAGATGGGCCCTAAGTAATTTCTGAAATTCTGGATACTATTTCTAATTGCTAGAAAGTATCAAGAACTCAAACTATCATCAATTTAATATATTTTTGTTCTAATAATGAAAAATATTGTCGTTTTCCTTTAGTGCTGTCATTTACATTCTTTTGTTGTTTATTGGGAAACTTTCTTTTAGAGTAATCGATGCTGTTTAAGTCATCGCTTACACCTGCTCTCTTTAAGCAAACATCCCGATTCATCAAGGCATGCGATTCCAAAGAAGAAAACATGGTACTTATTCATTAAAGACCGACTTTGAAGCAAACCTACTGAATCATCCATCACCTTCCTTGCTGCTGATGAGGTCTTCTTAGGGGGATTTACGAATGTTGCTAACGATGATAAGCTTACTCTATTCTGGACTGATGATATGTGGACAGTCTGAGAGGTCATTTTCCTCTTTGCTCAATGGTAACTTCGGCCGTGACGCATTAGCAAAGTCTTTTGATGACAAAGCCAAGTTTCATGACTTAGAGGGACTTTGTCTTGTCAGAGCTGCTGCAACACCATGGTGTTTCTGCAGAAAGGAAGCACCACCCTGCGAGGGAAGCCGTCTCTGTGCAATGGACTCCCCTGGCCTAGAACTTGTTCGAGCTAAATTCAATGGCTCGACTATTAGTAACCCTGGTATTGCTGGCTGGGGAGGTTTAATTTGGGATGCAAATGGCAATTGCTAATTGGGTTTTTGGTTTCACTCACTACATTGACTATACCACTAGTTCTGCGGCCAAACTTTGGGCCATTGGAGATGGTCTGAAACTTGCTAAGGACCTCCACATCACTTATCCCGATATGGTGTTAAGATTCGACGCACAATCACAAAGAAATAAAGAGTAAAAGTGAGAAACAGTCAAGACACGAGACTTTATCCCGATTCTCCCTTAAATTAGGGCTATATCCAGCAAATAATTTCTCTATAATTAGCACATCGCACATTTCTGTTACATTTCTCAATTACATAAGAGAGATTAACATATCTAATGACATAGGCTGAAGCCCAAACTATTAATAAAATATGGATTCAAACTATAAAAACGTTCTGGTGGCTTGAGACTCTGCTCCTGCGACCCTCGCCAGGGCTACCCCAAACCCTTGCCCACTTACTAGGCAACGAGACGCTTGTTCCATCCTATCAATTGAGAGTATAAACAACACAGCAGGTGGAGTTAGATACTCTAAAATCTGGATCGACACTCCCATCAAATTTATGGAATAATCTGTTTTTGATTCTCTTTTGACTGATAAAGCTTGCTTGGAGAGGAAGGATGCTGAAAGAACAAGTCTGGATTTCGTATGAACTTCCTCCTGATGCTATGTTTCTTTTGAACCTCGAGAAAGCTGGGAACTCTATCTCAAGACTGACCATGTAAATTTCTCTTTACGTCTAATTCAAAGCCTGCCATTTCCCGGAAATTATGGTTACTTACGCTAAGAATTCTTTGCCTTTGTTACTCACTATTATATTGGTAGATCTATAATGGGAAACGGTTTTGGTTTTTCTGACAAAACTCTTAAGGAAATGGGAATAGGAAAAACCAAATTAGCAGTCTTTGCACAACGTAAGAATCGCCTGATTGACTTTTCATTGATGAAGACAATGTCTAGACAGTGTGTACAATCAAAATAAAAATTGCTCGTCTACACCTAACAAGCCCAGATCCAGAATGGGAAAAGGGATTGAAGTTCCAAACTACACCTCAGCATCTGAATCGACCTCTCTCTTTCTCCTCTTCGTCCCAGTCAACCCGTCATCGCTGGACGGCGAGCTAGGCTCGGTGGACCGACGCTTGGGGCTGACCCTCACGGGCTCATACTCGACCGAGCCGATGAGGTGAGGGAAGTTGAGCTTGGCCTTCGACCCTCTCATCTTGAAAGCGGCCCGGTCATAGGCCAATGCCGCGTCCTCAGGCAGCTCGTAAGTCCCGAGCCAAATCCTCGCGCCGTTCTTCTTGGGGTCTCTTATCTCTGCTGCATATTTTCCCCATGGCCGCCTCCTCACTCCTCTGTAATGCACCGTCCTGACTGGCGCTCTCATCTCGCGCTTCACCATCTCCGGTCTCGTCTGCACCTCCAGACCAATGCTGCCGTTATCAACAGTCGTCGTTTCGAAATCAAGTTCTTGATTCGAAGCCGAAGGCGTCGCCCACCCAGAACTGAGTGCATCGCACAAAGCGCCATACACCAACATATCCTCTGAGTCGTCGACTCTCAGAGGTAGTTCGCTCCAACTCTCCGTCAGCAAAAGATCGCTGAAGCTCGAACTCCTCGGCACAAATACTGTAGCATTCTCAACAACATCATCATCATCGTGAAGAAGATGATCACAAATCGATTTCAAAAGATCGCATTGATGGGTCTCAAAGGGACTCATGAATTCTGGAAGCATTTTCTGATGGCGATCTAGCAGCTATTCACCTGTGTACAGTTTGTATCCTTGATGATTGAAGGGCTAGAGCGGATTAGTTGAGAGGATGGCCATAGTGGGAGATTTATATATATAGGTTGAGCTAGCTTAAACAATCATTCAATTTATTATATTTTACATATTAGCTATCATGTTGCATTTGCTGAGAAGGTGCCTGTGCATTGGTGGTGAGATTCTTACACACGTTTTGAATGTTTGAATTCACATTCATTTAACCGACAGCCCATGTGGAATAATGTGCTTTTGCCTTATCTCGATACGAATTTTTTATATAAATTCAAGTTATGGGCACGTTTCTTGTCTATTATTATAGTGGCAATGACTATGTTATACCAAGGCTTTTGTGCGTATAGAATATAAAATGCATCAGAAAGATTCTCATATCTTGATAGGTGCCGTATAAATCCAATCGCATATGAATAAAAAAAGGACAATTTTGGTCGGCCGGGATACTAAATGTGGAACGTGGCACCAACAAAAGAGGAAAGAAATAAAGAATCGATGGAGGAATGACGAATATATCTACTTTTTTTATATTGTGTTTTAACAATTTGGGACGTGTATTCGTGGAGACAATAATTGAATAAGCATCACGAGGAGTGAATACATAGGCACGGTCGAGAGTTGAGGTTTGAGGTTGACCAATTTGTATGCGTGTGCTCCAAATCAAAGGGCAAATTTACTATTGTGGATATTGGAGATTAGGTTTGCTTTTCACTTTAGGAAAGGAGTAAAATCATTAATTTTAGAGATATATCTCTAGAATATTTTCCTCTACCAAGAGATAATCAGATCATCTTTTTGGATTCTCCATATTTCTTAAAAATTGTGCATATCCTTTTTTCAAATTGTGCATATCCTTGATCGATATATTATCTTAAATAATCAACTAATAAAACCTATTTATATTCATAAACTATTTATTGTTCAACGTCGAAATATACAGAAATTTTGCTTTTCTCTCTTTTGCATGTCTCACATCTATATATAAAATAAAATAAAATAAAATAAAATAAACGTAAATTACAAGAAATTCGCATGAACTAAACTGTTAATACATAATAATATGGATTAACGAATTGGATAACATATGGTCGGTTTCAACAATTTTCAAAATAACCATATCGTGTGCTTGTTCCTTTTTCTTGGAAACTAAAAATTTACATACTTGATTTTGGATTTAAGACAAGTAATGGGGTCTTAACATGTGACAAGATCAAGGTCAAACTGAGGAAATTCCTTCAATGGGAATGCAGTTTGTCACCCTGTCCTAATCATGTTCGATATGTCGGAACTGTTTGACTCTTTGCCTGGCGGTCCATCCTGTTTTGGTTTGACTAAGCTTTATGCGCCGACGGGTATGGCGAAAACGCCGAAAAGTATGCCAAAAAGTAAGGGTGTCGACCGACTCTGCACGCGCACTCAACACATCTTCCATCCGCGGAGTCCGGTCGGCAGGGTTGAGGGGGAACGTGGTCCCAAAACGAGGTGGTTAAAGCTTGGATGAGATGGCCTTGGGCTTAAAGACCTGTCGAACTGATGTCCCAAGAGCTGGACCGCATTGATGGTTCAATGGAACCAATCGCTTTTTTTTTTTTTTTTCTGTCATTATACTTGTTAAATTATGGTGCAAAACCACCCACTCTTCTACCCGAATATACATATATATAATTTTTTTAAAATTTTATTTTTTCTTCGACTCTCTACGTCTCTCGTCTCACTCATCTCATGGCCTCGCCTCCCTTTCTCACTCTCACTCTTCGTGGCCTCTACCCTAATTGATTCCTCTCTACCTCTTGCACTTAGTAGCCCCCAGCCTTGTTGATCCATCTATTGCTCTCACTCTCGATCACCTTCGAGATCCAATCTTATCGCTTACTTTCAAATGTCATTACTCTTTAGAAGTGGGGACACTTCAACTAGTTTCATAAACCCACCCAAGAATTAAACCGCACCAGTAGTCTAGTTTTCAAGTGAGTCCAAAAAACTAATAAGCAATTTTCGATTTCAAAGTCAATCTTTAGTGGGTGATTCCTAGTTCCTAAAACCAATCACCCTAAGATAAACTAGAATTATAATTCTCGACTGATTACTTATTGAAATCCTACTATTAGAGTTCCACCAAGATAAGGTTGTTACTTTACTTTGGTCTATTTTCTTTGGGGTGGTGCCAAATATGTAAATATCCAAGATTGATCCACCAAGAGGTCGACTATTCTGGGAGGCCGTACAAGTGCTGCCACTGTTGATGATGGGCCATATAAAGAAGGAGAAAAGGGTTTACTTGTCTTGTTTTCAGCCGCACAAAAGGAAATAGAAAGGGACGGACGGTGGGGGTTTCTTTCGAAAGCCACCCATAAAGGGCTCTGCCAAGTGCTTGACCGACTCAAATAATCTAGCAAAAGTCAAAGAATCGAAAAAAACTCAGTAGGGACTCTCGTTCTGAATCTGATTGTTAGTAGGACCAGAGAACCACACGGACTTTTGCTCGGAAAGTTTACGTTCTGATCGAGGCGTTCTCATCGTGGAGACATGGATATTCGAGTCCTGACATAGTTCTTTAGGTTGTTGGTGAAGTTTAAGCATATAAAACACTTAAGTATGTGAGTGACTGTGCTCTATAATTCTCTAATTGATTAGTGAATTATTTATTACTAACTTTTCTTGTGAATTTAGATAACAACTTTGATACCGAATCAAGTAAATTGTTAATGTTTTTTATTTTTTCTCACTTACTTCTCTAGTGATTTCATATTGACAGTTGTAAAATCTCACTTACTTGACAATGTTCTCTGGTTAAATTGCCATGGAAGCGATACTTGTGCATGCAAAACAGCCTGGGGCAATTCATGTACCGAAATGCCCCATCTACATGTACAGGCGCCTGTGCGTCTAGTTCCCTTCCAAGGTATCTTCGCTGATTCTCCTCCTCCTTCTTCAGCCTGATTGTTTGTGGGAAAGGCTTAAACATCGGTGTCGGATCAACCCTCTTGCTCTGATTCCTCTCGCTCTCGGGGTGGATTTGGTTGCAGTCCGTTCCGGCTGCGTTTTTTAATTTCAGCGTCCGATTTCACTTCCTGACTCTCCACGTGCTTTTGGTGTAGTTATAGGCGTGAATTTGCGATTGCAGAGCACGGTTTAGTGGGAACTTGGGTAGTGGTTTAGAACTTTATGTCAGTTTATGAAGGTTCAGATGACGAATTTTGAGCTATTTTCTTTCCTTTTCATTTGTAATTGCCTCCTTTTGTACTTTGTTCGTTACCCGATGGTGTTGCATTGTTCTATGATTTCTGCTAACTTGATTCTGCTCTCCGTTTGTTATGTTGAAGTCGATTTTTTCGGTCGCTTGGTTGCTTTCAGGTGAATCTGCAGCTATTAGCTGAATGTTATCTGCAGAATGATCAAGCTTACTATGCTTACTGTATTCTAAAGGGGAGGGCTTGTCCCCCCGTGTCTTCGTGTTTTATGCACCTTTGGTTTGTGTAGTGAAGGACGGATTAGAGTTTTTTTAGTTCTTACAGCCTTAAGAAATTTTTTTTAAAAAAAAAATTGCCAAACTGAAAATCACTAATTTTTTGGAACTAAGAACCAAATTGGTAATCCCAAGAACCGTTCAAAACTAGCCGGTTTGATTCAGTCCAAACAGTTTCTTTTGCTCACCCCTAATTGCAGCCTTGCAGGCTTCATGTTTATTTTCTTTTCTAAATAGGTCATTAAAGGGAGAGAACATGCTTAGCAATGTCTTCATGAATTTGAATTAGTGATCACATAAAGGGATAGGTTAGGGTTTAGACATGCAACTACGTGGGAGCTTAAGTAATTGAGGTTTACTTGGGGAAAGTTGCCAAAAAAAAATCCCAATTTTTTTTTACTATGCTAATTGAATTATAAATATGCTGATGATTTGTTAATATAATTCATTTGGTCAAGTTTCATAAAAAATCATTAAGGTGGACACCGAATGTCCTACTTGGTATGGTCGGCTAAGACGATCGGTGCGGATATGGATAATTTTTACAAAATTTTAATATTTTCCCTTGCCAACCCTATAGTTGAAAGAAAGAAAAAGAAAATTTGACAAAAAATTAGAAAATTTAAAATATTGTTCACGTAAGCTGGCATCTATGTCAACTGTTTTCAGTCAAAATTGGTTTGATGGAATATATAGATAAATTGTTAAAATATTTACAATTTAATTGATATAGTTAAAACTAGTATTAGCGAAATAGGTTTGGAATTTTCTTTTATAATTTTACCGGTTTACTTGAGATTATTGTGTCTAGTGATGATGTAGAGCTGAGCGGTACAACAAGGATCTCGTTAGCTCGTTCCTCATCAAAACATTCCCAGGTCAGGTGCTCCTTCCACATGTGCCTTCGTTCATCCATGAGTTCTGAAGCCATCTGTCCGTTGTTCCTGTTTATGGGACCGTGAAACCAGTCATTTTATGAGCCATGTCTTTTCAAATTCATATGGATTTTGTCATACCAACCTGCTATTTCACTTAATGCAATTATAGTATCTTCTTGTTACGGAATCTTCCATTTGAGTTATAATTATTTCACATCACGTGCGACCCAAAAGCCTAAGGTTGACCAGCTCATCATCATTATTTCATTAAAATATTAATAGTTAAGAAGTCTCTCCACGTGAAATATATCGCAGCTAAACAATATTGTATACACCGTTCAGATGTTTAGATAGTTAGATTATTTGGATTCTTCGGACTGAGCCAAACCAAATATGAATGTTTAAGGTTTCTTAATCTATCTCGGATTGTGTTGGATCGGTTTAATGGATGGATCGTCTCTTGTGGGCTTTGAACGTGTACGTCCGACCCAAATCCGTCTTGACATCTCCACGTATGCCCGATCATCCTCCTCCAAGGATAGATAGAGAGAGAATGGCGTCACCTTCTTCTTCGTCAGGAGCTGTGGCGTCACCAGCGACGGAGGAAGAGCTGACGCTGATGGTGAAGTGAAGCAGCAAGGAGTACACAGTCCGAGTTTGCGGCAACAAGACGGTGGATGAGCTGAATCAAGGAGTTCACCAATAGTAATCTACACAAGGGATTCCGGTCGATATAAGCACCCCAGCATGCAAATTCAATCCGGGAAAGACAAAGCCAAAGCGTATATTACGGACCCACAGAGTCGGATGGCTGGTTCACGCGGTCTGTTCAAGCATGACGAGACAGTGTAAGCGAAATCACCAAGGAACAGGAAGAAACGGACGGCGGCCGGGAGAGATTAACCAGCGAAACGATGGTGCCCAATGCTGATATTGTCTTGAATTCTACAAATTCAATCGGGAAATCTAGGAAGACTTGAAGATTACAGGCTATTTGTTTCCTAATATATTTCCTAGATTTGGGTTTTAGATTTGATAATATCTTTATGGTGGAATCCCCTTCCTACTAGGTTTAGGAAAGTGGAGAGATCTATTTATTTCAGCATCATACCTTGTACTCTTGTGATACGCTCATATAAGAAATTGTCTCTCTCTCTCTCTCGTGGACGTAGGCGGATCTTTCGCCAAACCACGTAAATCTCCGTGTTCTTAATTATTCTTGTTTACTTTTCTCATCTAGTTAGGGTGTTCTTCCGCACAACAATTGGTATCAGAGCAATCCAAGTTCTTCGTTCCTGTATTGCGACTTCTAACTAGATGGCTGGAAAAGGTTCAATCGTTCTATTTGATATTGAACAATTCACTGGGAAGAATAGTTTTACACTATGGCAGAGAAGGATGAAGGATCTATTGATTCAACAAGGTTTATCAAAGGTACTTTTGGGAAGATCAAACAAGCCGAACACCATCACTGATGATGATTGGGCTAACATGGAGGAGAGGGCGTGTAGCACAATCCAATTAAACCTATCGGATGAGGCCTTTCAATATGTAGCGGAAATCGAATCTGCTCCAGAGGTATGGCTCAAACTCGAAAGCATTTATATGACAAAATCTCTTACGAACAAGTTGTTCTTGAAGAAGAGATTATATTCACTTCAGATGAGTGAAGGAGGAGATCTGTTGGAACACCTTAATGTGTTCAATAAGATGATTAGTGAACTTACAAGCTTGGAGGTAAAGTTTGAGGATGAAGACATAGCGCTCCTTTATGGGAAGGAAACCCTAGAGATCGGAGAGGTGACTGCTACCCTAATTTCAAACGACACTCGGAAAAGGGCAAGTAGTTCAAAATCTTGGGGAGAGGGACTCTTTGCAAAGGAGAAAAACAATCAAGGAAGAGGAAGATCAACGGATCGAGGATCGAGCAGTAGGGGTTGGTCAAAATCCAAGGGAAGGTCCAAAGGAAGAAGCTACGGGTGTAATCAGGAAGGGCATACCAAGAGATTCTGTCCAAATAAGAACGAGAAAAAGAAGAAGAGCTCGGATGAGGCAAGTATAGCCGACAGCATTGAGACCAATGATGGGGACGTCTTGTCCATATCATCAAGGAATGACACCTTTGAAGATTCGTGGATCATGGACTCCGGATGCACTTTTCACATGTGTCCTCTTCGAGAAGCCTTCGATGAGTACAAGGCATATGATGGTGGTTCAGTTCTCATGGGTAATGATACTTCATGCAAGACTGTGGTGTTGGAACCGTGAAAATCAAGATGTTTGATGGCATGATTAGAACCTTGGCAGACGTATGTCATGTTTCGAGTCTAAGGAAGAATTTGATCCCATTGGGAGCACTTGAATCCAATGGTAAGTACACGATTCAAGGTGGAGTCTTGAAGATGATTAAGGGAGCTCTGGTTGTTCTTAAGGGACAGAGGCACGGGAACCTATATCGACTTATAGGAACCACAGTGCAAGGTGGAGCATCTGTGTCCACGGATGCTAGCATGGAGATAGATAACACCTCGGGAACCTATGGCATATGCATCTTGGGCATATGGGAGAAAGAGGATTGATGGAGCTTCACAAGAGGAATGCACTCAAAGGTATAAAAACATGCAAATTAGATTTCTGCAAATTTTGTGTGTTGGGAAAACAATGTAGAGTACGGTTCAATGCTGCAACTCATACAAGCAAGGGCGTGCCCGAGTATGTACACACAGATGTATGGGGTCCTTCACCGGTAAAGTCAAAAGGAGGGAAGGAATACTTCGTGACATTCATTGACAATTTCTCTCGCAAAGTTTGGGTCTACTTCATGCGACACAAAAGTGAAGTCTTTGAAAAGTTCAAAGAATGGAAAGCTAAAGTTGAGACTTCAATAGGGAAGAAGGTTAAGTGCTTGAGATCGGACAATGGAGGAGAGTACAAATCGACACCATTCATAGAGCTTTGCAAGAACGAAGGGATTAAACGTCACTTCACAGTTCCGGATACGCCATTGTTCCGGATACGCCCCAACAGAATTGCGTAGCGAAAAGGATGAACCGAACCTTATTAGAGAGAGCTCAAAGCATGAGGCTACATGCGGGACTAAGCAAAGAGTTTTGGGCAGAAGCTGTCTGCATGGCATGTTATCTTGTGAATCGGTCTCCATCAACTGCAATTAAATGCAAAATTCCTGAAGAGGTATGGACTGGTAAAATTGTCAATTATTCTAATTTAAGAATATTCGATTGTCCTGCTTTTGTACATGTGCAAAGCTCGAAACGCTCGAAATTGGATCCAAAATCAAAACAATGCATATTTCTTGATTACGAGAAAGGAGTGAAAGGCTATAAATTATGGGATCCAAGTGAGAAGAAAGTTTTGACAAGCAGGGATGTTATATTCGATGAATCTGCAATGTTGAAGTCAAGCTGCATGCCACGCGTGGCTACTGAAGAGGAGAGTGATAAATCTATCGTTAAGGTGGAACTTGAAACCAGAGAATCTGTAGAGAATGGCGAGTCATCCGATGAAGCTCCGGAAGTCAAAGAAATGGTAGAAGTTCCTTGTACCATTGCGATGGGTCGAGGAAAGCGCACTCCCAAAGCACCGGAGAGGTATGGTTTTGAGGATATGGTTGCTTATGCTCTTACCGTAGGCTCTAGCGATCCAAGCTCCTACCATGAAGCTTTGAAAAGTGATCACAAAGAAAAGTGGATGACCGCAATGATGGAGGAGATGTAATCGTTACAAAAGAATGAGACATGGGAACTTGTGAAGAAGCCCAATGATTGGAGTGTCATTGGTTGCAAATGGGTTCTTCGAAGAAAGGAAGCATCAACGAAGAAAGAGCAAGAGAGATACAAGGCCTGACTTGTTGCTAAGTGCTATGCACAAAAGGAGGGGATTGATTACGACGAGATATTTTCCCCTGTTGTAAAACACACATCAATTCGGGTTTTACTAGCTATGGTAGCCATGTATGACTTGGAGCTTGAGCAGCTAGATGTGAAGACGGCATTCCTTCATGGTGACTTGGAGGAGAAAATCTATATAGAGCAGCCCGAAGGCTTCAAGGTGGAAAGGAAAGAGGATCATGTTTGTTTGCTCAAGAGATCACTTTATGGTTTGAAGCAATCTCCGAGGCAATGGAATAAAAGGTTTGATTCTTTTATGCTTTGTATTGGCTACATGAGGAGTGTGCATGATTCTTGTGTCTACTACAAAGTTTTGGATGATAATTCGCTTATTCTATTGATGCTCTATGTTGATGACATGTTGATTGCTGCAAGAAAAACGAGAGACATTATTTCCCTAAAGTCTTAGTTAAGTAGTGAGTTTGATATGAAGGATCTTGGTGCTGCAAAGAGGATATCTTTCGAGAGAGACATGCAAGTAAGCTTTGGGTAAATCAAAAGAAGTATGTTAAGAAGGTTTTGGAGCGGTTCAACATGGGTAAAGCTAAACCGGTTAGTACACCCTTAGCAAATCATTTCAAATTATCTGAGAAACAACGCCCTGTTTTACATGAGGAAGTTGTAAAGATGTCTCGAGTACCTTATGCTAGCGCAGTAGGGAGCCTTATGTATGCTATGGTTTGTAGCAGACCGGATTTGGCTTATGCGATGAGTCTCGTCAGCCAATACATGAGTAATATGGGTAAGGAGCATTGGGAAGCTGTTAAGTGGATCTTTCGTTATTTGGCTAGAACTGTTGGAATGGGTTTAATGTTCAGTTCCAAGGGAGGATCAATTGATTTAGCAGGTTATGTTGATTCAGACTTCGCTGGTGATTTGGACAAGTGAAGGTCCATCACGGGATATGTCTTTACTCTTGGTGGTGGAGCTATTTCATGGAAGGCAATGCTTCAACCTACTATAGCATTGTCTACAACCGAAGCTGAGTATATGGCAGTAACTGAGGCTACGAAAGAGGAAATATGGCTGACTGGTTTGGTCACTGAGTTTGGTATAAAGCAAGAAAGTGCTACATTATATTGCGATAGCCAAAGCGCAATATGTCTCGTGAATAATCAAGTGTTCCATTCTAGAACGAAACACATTGAAGTTCGGTACCACAAAATTCAAGAATTTGTGGAAAATGGTAGCATTGTTTTGAAGAAAATCCATACTAAAGATAATCCCGCATATATGCTCATGAAGACGGTTACTATAGAGAAGTTCAAGTCCTGCAGGGACTTGATTTCTCTCACTCATCATTGAAGTTGATGGAGGCTGCACCGATCTAGGTGCGGGCGTACCTTTGCGAAGGTATGGTGGAGGGAGAGATATATTCGTTTTCTTGGTTCAAGTGGAAGCTTGTGGTTTATTCAAGCCAAAAGTGGAGATTTGCTGATATTGTCTTGAATTCTACAAATTCAATCGGGAAATCTAGGAAGACTTGAAGATTACAGGCTATTTGTTTCCTAATATATTTCCTAGATTTGGGTTTTAAATTTGATAATATCTTTATGGTGGAATCCATTTCCTACTAGGTTTAGGAAAGTGGGGAGATCTATTTATTTCAGCATTATACCTTGTACTCTTGTGATAAGTTCAAATAAGAAATCGTCTCTCTCTCTCCCGTGGACGTAGGCGGATCTTTCGCCAAACCACGTAAATCTCTGTGTTCTTAATTATTCTTGTTTACTTTTCTCATCTAGTTAGGGTGTTTTTCCGCACAATACCCAAAACTAGTGTTCAAGATTGTTTCAAGTTCGGGATATTTTTTTCACATTGATGAAGAAAATAATGTCTTGACAGTAAGAACAATCAAAACAAAAATCGTTCGTCCACACCTAACAAGCCCACATCCAGAATGGGAAAAGGGGTTGGAGTTCCAAAATCCACTTCAGCAGCTGAATCGACCTCCCTCTTTCGCCTCTTCGTCCCAGTCGACCCGTCATCGCTGGACGGCGAGCTAGGCTCGGCGGACTGACGCTTGGGGCTGACTCTCACGGGCTCGTACTCGACCGAGCCGATGAGGTGAGGGAAGTTGAGCTTGGCCTTCGACCCTCTCATCTTGAAAGCGGCCCGGTCATAGGCCAACGCCGCATCCTCAGGCAGCTCGTAAGTCCCGAGCCAAATCCTTGCGCCGTTCTTCTTGGGGTCTCTAATCTCCGCTGCATATTTTCCCCATGGCCGCCTCCTCACTCCTCTGTAATGCGTCATCCTGATTGGCGCTTTCATCTCGCTCTTCACCATCTCCGGTCTCGTCTGCACCTCCAGACCAATGCCGTCGTTATCAACAGTCCTCGTTTCGAAATCAAGTTCTTTACTCGAAGCCGAAGGCATCGCCCACCCAGTACTGAGTGCATCGCACAAAGCACCATGCACCAACATATCCTCTGAGTCGTCGACTCTCAGAGGTAGTTCGCTCCAACTTTCCATCAGCAAAAGATCGCTGAAGCTCGAACTCCTCGGCGCAAATACTGCATCATTCTCAACAATATCATCATCATCGTGAAAAAGATGATCGCAAATCGATTTCAAAAGATCGCATTGATGGGTCTCAAAGGGACTCATGAATTCTGGAAGCATTTTCTGATGGCGATGGAGCAGCTATTCACTTGCGTACAGTTTGTATCGTTGATGATTGAAGGGCTAGAGCGGATTAGTTGAGAGGATGGCCATAGTAGGAGATTTATATATATATAGGTTGAGCTAGCTTAAACAATCATTATTTTCAATCGTTCAATCTATTTTTCACATGATTAGCTCCCGTGTTGCATTTGCTGAGAAGGTGCCCATGCATTGGCGGTGATATTCTACACACGTTTTGAATGTTTGAATTCACATTTATTTAACTGATAGTCTTTATGGAATAATGTGCTTTTGCCTTATCTCGATGCGAATTTTATAAATTGATTAAAGTTATGGGCACGTTTCTTTTTTTATTATTATGGTGGCAATGACTATATTATACCAATAATATATATCAGCAAGATTCTCATATCTCGACAGGAGCCGTATGAATCCAATCTTGTATGAATTAAAAAAAGGGGCAATTTCGGTAGGTGGGGAGACCAAATGTGGAACGTGGCACCGACAAAAGAGAAAACAAACAAAGAATTCATGGAGGAATGACGACCATATCTATTTTTTATGTATTGTATCTTCAAATGCGAATGAGAAATATATATCTAAAACGTAATTAGCACGTGTAATCGTGGATAAAATAATTGAATGAGTGTCACGAGGAGTGAATACATGGGCACGGTCAATGGATGAGGCAGGAGATTTGACCATTTTGTCTGCGTGTGCTCTAGATTAAAGGGCTAATTTACTAACGTGGATATTGGAGATAGAGCTTGCTTCTCACTTTGAGAAGAGTAAAATAATTAATATTAGAGATGTTTCTCTAGGATATTCTCTCTATTGAGAGATAATTGAAACATTTGTTTGGATTCTCTGTAATTCTTAAAATTGTGCATATCTCTCTTTTATCATCTATATCATTAATCAATATATTACCTAAAGATAATCAAACTCTCATTGTTTAATATCGAAATATATAAAAAAAAATTCTGCATTTCTCTCTTCCACAAATCTCAAGTCTATTAAAGAAAAAAGGTAAAATTATAGGTAATTCAGGCAAAATAAATGATTAATACATAATAACATGGATTAACGAACTGAACAACATACGGTCAGTCTCAACAATTCTCAAAATAACCATGTAGTGTGCTTGTTCCCTTTTCTTAAAAACTAAAAATTTACGTACTCTATTTTGGATTTGAGAAAAGTAATGGGACCTAAGCATGTCACAAGGTCATGGTCAAATCGTTCAATGGGAAAGCAAATTGTCGCTTTTTCAACCATGTCGATGTGTCGGAACTATTTGACTTGTTGCCTCCTGGACATTTTGTTTTGGTTTGACTAAGCTTCATGCGCCGACGGGTATGGCGAAAACGCTGGAAAGTATGGGCGCGGACCGACTGTGCATGTGCACTCCGCACAACTTCCATCTGCTGAACGTTCGATTGCGTTTGTATTCAAGCTCATTGCCCGGTGGGTTGAAGGGTGATTTGGTTCGTACTTAAGGGTTTGGTTCCCTATTTCTGGAATTAGGAACCGGCCTAGAATCGGACCGCATTTTACCAATGGCATGTTTTTCTTTTTCATTACATTTGATAAATTATATCATGAATTTGAGCCTATTTATGAAACCCAACCCAAATTGTATGAGGTGGACTAGGGGTATGCCCCCTAGTCATTGGGGGGCATACCCTAGTAGGGGTATGCAAACTACTCCAACTAATGGGATTTGAACGCTCCTTCACCTTCTCTGCAATGGAGAATTCTCTCTACCGCCTGAGTAGTCTCCTCCTACCTTACGGGTAGGTTTTTCCCACTTTTAAATCGACTCCATGCTACCCATCACTACCGCATTCCACCTTCATACTTCCCAGTCCCACAGAATCGTTTATAAGAGGATGGGTAGAAAAACCCTAACCCCATTCCCCTTCCATCTATACCAAAACCTTCCCTCATCTCATCTTAGCTTTATTCCACGCGCTCCGTCTCGATCTTCCAACAAATTTCATTTACCAGCTGGTGCCGATTTCTAGTTATCTCCTTCTGTAGACCCAAAACTCCCTTCAATCGCAAAGGATTTATCGTCCCGTCCTTGGTGGCTTCGCTATTCCATCCGGTCAGCCTTCAGACCCAAGCTCAATCTTGTTCCTATAATCACAAGATGGCCAATCAGTACGAAGAAGAAAGACGAGTGGCTGCCCTTTGTAAGAGTCTGGGCAATCTTTGGTCAAATGAAGATGCTGTAGAGATTACAAGTGATGTTCCTGAGGAAAACTTGCAGACTTGCTGAAAAACTCTGTTTGGGAAGTTTTTTAATAAGACCAACATCAACTTCAATGCTTTTATTGGCACAATGCAAAAAGCCTGGCGAAATGAAACATTCACTTGTGCTGTTATTGAACCTGGATATTTCCAATACTCGTTCTAGTCAGAGGATGAAAAACAGCGAGTGTTCAATTCAGGGCCGTGGTCCTTTGGGCACAATCTACTAGTCTTAAAGCAATGTGATCTCGACACCCCTGACATTTGCTACGATTTTAACAAGTGTGATTTCTGGGTAAACTTATTTGGCCTACCCATCGGGAGAGTAACAGATGCAGTAGTCAGGGAAATAGCATCTAAAATTGGAGATGTAGTTGATGTCAAATTAGTAGCTAAAGGGAATAGCAATTACAAAGTTGGTAGGGCTAGAGTAAAGTTGAATCTGGAAACCCCTCTCAAAACAGGTGTACTTGTGAATTTTGATAGCAAAAGATTGTGGATTGAGTTTAAGTACGAAAGACTCCCGAATTATTGTTATTCATGTGGGAAGATCGGGCACTATGCAACCAACTGTCAAGAAATTCCATATGAGGAGACAGGGTTACCAAAGAACTTACCAAGTAGGTTTGGACATTGGCTTCGTGCAGAGGCACGTGAGCTGAGTCTATATGGCAAAATCTTCTATGGCAAGCAAGAAATACAGCCAGAGGAGGAGGAAAGTGTGCCTGAGACTCCCATTCAGCCAGCCCTTGAACCAAAACAGCATCAGAACGTAATGCAGCAAACCCAACAACTTGGCGAATTGAGCAATGCTGAAAACATCAACTTACAGGAATACCACCATACTTTCTCTTCACAAGAATTAGTACTCTTCGCAGAGAAGGGCCCCCAGAAGCGAGGAAGTAGTTGCCTCGATGATGAATCTGTCATGGTGATATATCAGGAACAGTTAAAGAAGCCGAAGCAGAAATGGTGGAGAAGTAGGAAAAAAGCCCAACAAGGGAGAAAGCAAGAAGTACTAAGCTGTCCTCGTCAAAAAAAAGGAAAAAGATTATGTCCCTATGGTGCTCAATCATCCAAATCAGTAATGGTCAACACTACTCAACTGGTTGAAACTCCTATTCGTGTGGCAAAAAAGTCTGCTCAGTGGGCTCTAGTGGCTAGCCCTAATAAGCCACCAACTCATCCATGAAGATACTGAGCTGGAATTGTCAAGGGCTGGGCACCCCCTTGACAGTTCAAGCGTTAAGGGTCTTAATGACTCAAGAAAGGCCCAATATTATCTTTATTATGGAAACTAAAAATCAGGAGCATAAGGTGTTAAAATTGAGGCGGAGTGTGACAGCCCGATTTTCCAATTTTAATTTCAATAAATTTAGACGGGCATTTCGTTGGCACGCATATAGTCCATTTCCTTGAATCGGCCACTCATGTGAAATCTAGTCTATCCGGTGAAGCCGTTAAGAAATTCTAATGCATAAGACTCGAGAATTTGATTAATAAGCGACCTTTCGACCGAGATAATCTGCAAGGGTCATTACGGCACAAATAAAAATCGATTAAAGATCGAAAATAGGTTAGCTCGACAAAGGCATGTGATCAGGTGTGGGTGATTCCACCGGACCGCACAATTCTTGCCAACCGACATTGGGCCGACTTTTCTAATGATTGGGTACCCTATGCCTGTACTTGAAACCTTGAGATTTCCCCCGACAACCAAAAGTTGTGGCTTGAAATGATCAACCGCAAGTCGAATGCACAAAAATTTGTAAATGTTGCTCGGTAGATTAGAATGCGCTAGTATTGTGCCAAAGTGAAATTAACCGTGAAATTGTGATCGAATTCTGAAATTGGAAGTCATGGTACGTCACAAAGCTTATTAGGAACATTGGATTAATTTGTGGACTTTAATTTGGACTCAATTGGATGAGGATTGATGGAAATCGAAGTAAGGGAATGTGCAAGAATTTAGACCCCGGCGGAAAATGAGATTGAACCTATTGGACTAAATTGTGGAGGGTTTGGAGTTAGTGGATGATGACCTCACCTGTGATGTCATGAATGAGGCAAGATGGGCTAGGGTTGTGACAAGTGGAGGGTGGGGATGAGGCCTTGGAAAGGTGGGATGTCACCTCCCCCTTGTCCCCATCATCTTCTTCCTTTTGAATTTGGAGGAGAGAGAGAGAGAGAGGAGGAAGAAGACCAGCGGATCCGTGAGCAACCGTCCGCCCCGTCGCCCGCTCGATCGTCGCCGTTCGTCGCTCGCCGCCATAGTCCGCCGCCGCCGCTCGTCCGTGCGCGACCGCTCGCCGTCCCGTTTCGTGCCGAGCCGCCTTGCCTCCATCTCCGCCGCGAGTCCCGACCATCGCCGCTCCAAGCCGCTTGCTGCTTGTCGTCGCCGAAGCTCCGTCGCCGCCGTCCGTCACCGTGAGCTACCATCCCGAACCCTAGCTTCCTCCGCCGGTCATTCTCCATCGTCCCTCCGCCCGTTCAGCCGCTGTCCACTGCCCTTCGAAGCTCGGTTAGTGCTAGAAAAACCAACAAGAACCAGCTATTTCCAAGCTCATTTTGGCCCCCTATTAGTCCTCATTTGGTGTTGATCCGTGTAGGTTTGTCGTCGGCGTTGTCATGCTCTTCGCTGGAGACTCGTCGGAAAGCAATTCCGATGAGTTTAACTCACTAAATCCCGATTAGCGGGTTAATCATGTCTTAAGTGCGTTTAGTTTAGGTTGATTGGAATTATGTTGTTTTATTAGTTCATTTGAATATGGATTAGATTAGGTGGTTTAATTAAAGTAAAGCATGTTTAGTTTAAGGGTTAAGTATGTTTATTTAAAATAAGCCTTGGTGTGACTTAAAGGAATTTATTTATGATTTAAATAAATGGTTTGAAATTGTTGGATTATTTAATAATAAATCATATTCCGAAAACCATTAAAATATTATTTAAAAAAAAAACTCGAAAAATTATTTTTGGCCTTAATTGCTCAAAATTTCGTGCCGATCGTCGCTGTATACTTAGAATTTGAAATTGATGAATGGTTAATGCAAATTGAGTGTTGATTGAGGAAAATATGGATTTTAATTAGAAAATCTCAAATGTCGGGTTTGATATTGAAATTGAGTTCTTAAGGATGAATGTTGCAATTGAAATATGTGAATGATGTGTGAAGTACTTTAAATTGATTATGAGTGGTGTTATGATAATTGTAAGAAATTGTTTTGAACTATTAAGTGGGAATTGCCCCTATATGGGATGCCCACGCGGTGGATGTGGGTCGCAGTTGATTCTGGGCCCATGCTCCTTCAAGAACGCCGTCGATGTACTGACAAAGCCGCGCTCCAAGGGGGGAGGCGATGCCTGGCTTTATGTCAGTAGATAGCCGAACTGCGAGTAGGTTATGCCCTTGTGTGGCGCCGATGAATGATGATTTGAAATGCTTGCTGTGAATTTGAAATTAAATTAATTGGATTGTGGTCCGATAGTCCACGTGCGTATTATAATTTGTACTTGAGTGCTATGAATTGTACTAATCTGCAGGAAGGCTAGAAGGCGAGGTAAGTCTTCTGTACTGCGTGGCTAGACCACTATGGGGTGTATTTTCTTTCTAATAGGGGTTTAGGAGGGGTGAACATGTTGAGACAAAGTCTCATCCCAGTTTGGGGAAAAATATTATAAGACCGTAGATGGTGGGACCCCCAAAGAAGAATGGCATCCCAGTGCAGATTATTAAGAAGGTGCACAACTTCCCTGACCCTGGGAGCCATTGGGTCTACGAGTTGATCAGGACTACTGTATGGATCCAGGAGACTAAAGATGTTAGGGTACCCCATAGGTATAGGGCTTGGTTCCGTTTTGGGGCCAATGGCTTTAGGATTGGTTCACTTGACAGTTTTGATATCCCACTGGCTGTGATGGATGCTATCCTAGGTGAGGGTGTAGCTGACCTGCCTGATGGTAGGGTGGATGACCCATCGTCTGTGGACCCGGTGTTGTCTGATGTGGAGGATGTGGGATCGACGAACGAGTCCGACTAGTAGTTATAGGGTTGTTCCTCTTTTTGGTGGGCTGATCCATGTTATGTAGGCTGACGCCTTTTTGTTGATGCATATAAACTCTGACCCATTTTTGGTGCATATAGTCTCCGGATCCTGTTTGTGTATGTAAGCCCTGGATTGACAATGATGTATGAAAGTATGATGTTTGATTTTGACTTGATCTTCCTGTTATCCTATCCCGTATGTTTTTATGTTTTTGTAAGGTACTTCTCAGTACGTTCCACTTGCGCATTAATAATTAATTTGGGGTCGGCGACACTACCTGGGAATGTCGCATTTTCATGACCATGGCGGGATGTTGGCGCGCTCAACGTTTCGGGGCGTGACACGGAGACTCCACTTTTAGCATTGTTTTATAGTTAATCAAGAGGGAACAGCAGGGGGTTTAGCAATATTTTGGGATGATGAGGTAATCCTCACCATAGATTGCTTCACAGAACATGTTATCTTCACCCAATGCCATTTGCCAACTAGCAACCAGCGCATGCACATTTCATTTATACATTGTGCCGAATGAATTTAAGGAGCGAATACTGTTATGGGAGCATATTAATAGAGATAGTAATCTTTATCACCTGCCATGGTTGTGTATGGGGGACTTCAACGAAATTCTATATCAATGGGAAAAAGTTGGCAATAAAAGAGTTGAAAATTACCGGATTGCAGCCTTCAGGTATTTCCTCAACCACTGTTCTTTGCTGGATATGGAATGTAAGGGATGTGTATACATCTGGACAAACAAGAGACAAGGAGAAAATCTGATCAAGGAACATCTTGATAGAGTATTATGCAACTCAGATTGGCGAATTAAATATCCCATAGCATAATGTATAGCCATACCAGCAATTGGCTCTATCACACTCCAATTATTCTATCTACTTGTCCACCAAAAAAAAAAGGAAGAGGAAGAACTTTAAGTATGAAGCCTTTTGGGTAGAGGAGGAGGAATGTAAGAGCCTTGTCAAGGACACCTGGGCTGATCCTGACTCCCATCAGCTCAATGTGGTTGAGAAACTGCAAAATGTGGCACAAAAGTTGGTAAAATGGAGCCAAGGAAAGTTTACTAATGCAAAGAGGAGGCTAACTTGGTTGAATAGTGAACTACCAAAATTAATGAACGGCATAGGGGTTCCTCAAGAAAGCAAGGCAGCCAAGAAACTAACAAAAAAATTGAACTGTTGTGGCGACAAGAAGAAATGTACTGGGGAATGCGATCCAGAATTAAGTGGTTAGCTTGGGGAGATAAAAACACCAAATTCTTTCATGCTACAACCATTCAAAGACGAACCAGAAATCATATTGCTCTGATGAAAAATCTAGAAGATGAATGGGTGCGTAATGAACAACAACTGAAAGAGATGACAAACACATATTTTAAAAGGCTGTACGAATCAGCAAGGCCACGAAACTTTTAGCCCCTTCTACAACAAATACCATCCTCAGTGGATGTGGGAATGAACCAACGACTAGTAGAACCTGTTTCTATAGTAGCCCATAAAGCCTCAGGACCGGATGGTATGCACGGTCTCTTTTTCAAAACTCATTGGCCATACATTTCTCAGGATATTTATACAGAGATACAGGGATTTTTTAACACGGCTTATCTCAATCTAGCTATGAACAGCACACTTATTACCCTTATTCCCAAAGTTCCAAATCCAGAAAAGCTGGAACAGTTTCGCCCCATTAGCCTGTGTAATTTCATTTACAAAATTATCTCAAAAGTGCTGACCAATAGATTAAAACCCCTGCTGCCAACTCTAATAGCAAAATAGCATAGTGCATTTGTGGAGGGAAGGCTGATACAAGATAATATATTGCTGGTACAGGAAGTTCTTCACAAATTACGAACCCGGGAGAGAAAAAAGAAGTTTCAAGCACTCTTAAAGCTAGATATGCAAAAGGCATATGACAAGATTGAATGGGATTTCCTTAGTGCATGCCTAACCAAAATGGGCTTCTGCGCACAGTGGGTACAATGGGTGATGCAATGTGTCTCAACCGTTACTTTCAGTGTGAATTTTAATGGGGAGTCTCTATCATCTTTCAAGCCTACATGTGGAATTTGACAAGGTGACCCTCTCTCCCCATATCTATTCATATTAGTAGCCAATGTTCTATCCTATATGATGGGCAAAGCAGTTAAAGATGGCACTATTGAGGAATCAAGCTAAATAACAGCTGTCCCACCCTATCGCATTTGCTCTTTGTGGATGACTCAATTTTCTTCTTCCATGGCTCAATCCTAGAGTGTCAAAACTTGGCAACTATCCTACACAAATATTGTTATGCTTCTGGCCAGGCTATCAATCTAAACAAATCTGGTATATACTTCAGCAGATGTTGCCCAACAACCTTGAGGAGAAATATGGCCAATGAACTGAGAGTTCCAGAAATTGAAAAAAAGGGAATTATTTAGGGATCCTGATGGAATGGGGCTACTCAAAAAAAGACATGTTTGCATGGATACTTGCAAGGATAAATAGAAAGTTAGAAAGCTGGAAGGAACATTTTTTATCAAAAGCAGGGAAGGAAATTTTGATAAAAGCAGTTGTACAAGCCATCCCTCAATATGCCATGTCCATATTCAAGATCCATGTTTCTATATGCAAAGCTATTAAGAGGAGGATTGCAAACTTTTGGTGGAAAACAAACAGTAAAAAGGCTGGAATACACTGGAAGAACTGGGAAGCATTGAAACATAGAAAGAAGGAGGGAGGTCTAGGTTTTAAAGACCTAATTGCTTTCAACACAGCTATGTTGGGCAAACAAGCGCGACGCATCTCACAAAATTCTCAGTCCTTATTGAGCAGAGTGATGAAGGGCCTCTATTATCCTCATGGAGACTTCTGGAAAGCTGGACACGGATCCCGACCTTCATGGGGTTGGTAAAGTATAACTCGGGGTAGGGACTCTATTAAGCCACACAATATGTACTCAGTTGGGAATGGCAAAAATCTATCAATCAAAGCAGATAAATGGATAACAAGTGGTCCAATTGGAGGCCCGGCAACAAAAAACAAACCAAAACACGTGGCAGCTCTTATTGAACTCGGAAATAGTAAATGGAATACCTAGCTAGTGGAGTCGATGTTCAATGACAGAATCGCTAAGGAAATACTTGCTACACCTATTGGAAGGCCAGATTCAAAAGACAAACTAGTATGGACGCACAGCAACTCTGGTATTTATTCAGTGAAAAGTGGCTACCACACAGTCAGAGAACATCCAGCAAGTATAGGCCAAACAGCAACCTCATCGCATCACATTAATCCAAATCTATGGAAACAAATTTGGCAAGCAAAAACCCTCCCAAAAATCATATTCTTTCTCTAGCAAGCTTCTCATAATGCTCTTCCTACACGGGAAAAATTATATAGAAGAAAGATCATACTGGATCCCATCTGCCCTATCTACAGCAAAGAGGCTGAAACCATTGAACATCTTCTTCTACTCTGTCCATGGACAACTCTGATTTGGAGTTCCACACCTCTGCAGATCAAGATATCAAGATATGGGTTAACTCGCCTTGATGATTGTCTAGTTAAACTTAAAACCAACCCTCACCATACAAAGAAGTTCGAACAAGTAGCGGCTGTCCTTTGGAGCATCTAGAAGGGGCGAAATCAGTTCCTCTTCGAGAGGCGTCCCCTACACCCGTAGCAAGTTGTTGTTTAGGCACAAACCCTCCATGACACTTTCAATTCTGTGACCCAACAACAAGAGAAAGAAAGGAAGCTCACAGCCAAACCTGATCGATGGCTACCACCGCCCCCTCATATGCTGAAAGTTAACATAGATGCCTCCTTCGTCGAGCCCAAAGCTGTAGAAACAGAGACCGGAGGTAAATCACAAAACAGGGCTGTTGTTGCGTGCATCTGCAAGGATCACCGAGGATGTATGGTGGATGGCTTTGCGAAATTGGTGGAGGCGACTTCAGCGGAACAGGCAGAAGCTTTGGCTCTGCTTGAAACCCTAGATCTACTTGCAAACTGTGTGGAACTCTCTCTGCAAGTACAAACAGACTACTTTTCACTCGTGCAAGGACTTACAGCTTCGACGAAAGTGAACTAGAAGCTCCAACCACTCCTGGACCGGGCCCGAGCGAAACTGCAGGCTTTTAGTGACATATCTCTGGCCCACTACAGTAGAACAACAAATCGGCCCGCTAATTGGCTTGCAAAGGCCTGCCGGTGTAATATCCTTCCCCCCAATTGGTTGTTCCACCCCCCCTCCTGTTTTTCTAGACTTATTATGCACCGATGCTCTAGATGTAATTGTCTCAAACAGTGGCTAAGTAATCAATAGTATGTCATTTTTCTCAATCAAAAAAAAAAAAAAGACTAGGGGTATGCAAAAGAAATTGGAATTGCTCGAAACTAGACCAAACCAACCCAAAATTGATGATTTCCATGGGGACTAATCGGATTCCCTATTCTAAGTGTGAAATCACTCTCCCATCTACTCGAACTTGACCTGTATATATATATGATTTTAAAAAAAATTATGTTTTCTTTGTCTCTCGCCTCACTCATCTCATGGCCTCACCTCCCTCCGATGGCCTTCGGCCTCGTCGATCCCTCTCACTTTTGCTCTTGGTGGCCTCTAGCCTCATTGCTTCCTCTATCCCTCTCACACTCAATTGCCTTTGGCCTCCAACCCCATCACTCACTCTCAAGTCTTATAACTCTTCAAAATGTGGGGACATTTCAACCGGTTTCATAAATCCACCCAAGAACTAAACCGGACTATTTGTTTAGTTCCCAGGTGAGTCCATAGAACTAATGAGCGATTTTCAATTTCAATTTTTCAGAACTGATCCTTAATGGACGATTCTCAATTCCCGAAACCAATCGCCTCTCAAGTGGACTAGAATTCTAATTCTCGACTAATTACTTATTGGAATCCTACTATTAGAGTTCAACAAAGATGAGGGTTGTTACTTTACTTTGATCTATTTTTTTTAGAGTGGTGCCAAATATGAAAATAGTCAAGATTGATCAATCAAGAGACCGACTATTCTAAATGGCCATACAAGTGACGCCACTGTTGATGATGGGCCATATAAAGAAGAAAAAAAGGTTTATTTGTCTTCTTGTTAGCTGCACAAGAAATAGGAAAGAGACGGACGTTGGGGGATTTCTTTCGACTCCAAAAATTTAGCAAAAGTCAAAGAATCAAAAATAAACTCAGGAGGGACTCTTGTTCTGATCGTTAGCAGGACCAGTGAACCACACGGACTTTTGCTCGGAAAGTTTACTTTCAAATCGAGGCATTCTCATCGTGGGAAAGTGAGTCTAATTCTTGTGATTTACTTTAGAGTGCAATTACATGGGGCTAAACACTATCATGGAAGCGATTGTACTTTGTAATTCTCTGATTGATTAGTAAATTACTTATCACTAGCTCTCCTCATGAATGTTCATATCCACAT
The DNA here is from genome assembly GCA_017140475.1 of Eucalyptus fibrosa. Taxonomy (NCBI): domain Eukaryota; kingdom Viridiplantae; phylum Streptophyta; class Magnoliopsida; order Myrtales; family Myrtaceae; genus Eucalyptus; species Eucalyptus fibrosa. Next base: position 11,700,317 of record CM029511.1, read on the forward strand.
TCGGATTAAACCAGTGTTCTTTATTCGTGATATAAATCAACAATATTCTCTCGTTAATGTACAGAAACGCCACCTTCATGTGCGAATGCCTGCGCCCCTCGTTCCCTTCTGAGGTATCTTCGCTGATTCTCGTCCTCCTTCTCCTTCAGCCTGATTGTTCGCGGTAAAGGCTTAAACATCGGTGTCGGATCAACCCTCTTCCTCCGATACCTCTAGCTCTTTGGGTGGATTTGGTTGCAATCTATTCTGGCTGCGATTTTGATTTCGGCATCTGATTTCACTTCCTGGACTCTCCCCGTGCTTTTGGTGTAGTTATAGGCGTGAATTTACGATTGCAGAGCACAGTTTAGTGGGAGCTTGGGTAGTGGTTTAGAAATTTCATCTCGGTCTACGAAGCTTCAGATGTTGAATTTTGAGATTTTTTTCCTCTTTTCTTTTCATTTTTATTTGCCTCCTTTTAATTTCAGTGTCCGAGCAGTTCCTTTTACTAACCCCTAATTGCAACCTTGCTGGCTCCATGTGTATTTTCTTTTTTTAATAGGTCATTAAAGGGAGAGGATAGGAGGCTTGGCAAATGGTGGAGAAAGAATGAAAGAAATAAGAAAGAAAAAAAGACATATAAAAATAAAAAAAAGTCAGAAAAAAAATTACAAAAAAATTGTCAATGTTAAGGTTGATTATTCACGTCAGCGATTTCTGTCCAATATTGACCACATTGATTACATTGATAAATTGTCAAAAATTTTAGAATTCAATTAGTCAAATTGAAAAATTTATGATTGAATTGATACGAATACAAAAAAATTAAAAGCTTTTTTGGTTATTTTTTCATGTTAAATCTTTCGGCCCACTTCAACGACCTATAAAGAAAAGAGATGACACATGGAGCCCGCAACTGATTTTTTAAGCTCAAGGCCCTCTCATCCAAACTTGACAACCTCACCTTGGGACCGCCTTCCCCTTCAACCCGCCGACCGGACACGGCGATGAACTCGAGTGCAGACGTAATCGAACGCTCAGCAGATGGAAGATCTGTGTGGAGTTCGCGTCCAGAGTCGGTCCAAGCCCTTACTTTTCGGCGTTTCCGCCATACCCGTCGGCACAGAAAGCTTAGTCGACCCTAAACAGAATGTCCACGAGGCAAAAAGTCAAAACAGTTCCGAAGCATCGAACATGGTTACGAAAGAGCGACAAATTGCATTCCCATTCAACGAATTTCCTCCATTTTGACTATGACCTTGGTACATGCTAAGACCCCATTACTTGTCTCAAATCCAAAATAGAGTTCGTAAATTAGAAAAGGGAACGAGAACACGATATAATTAGTCGAAACCAAGCATATGTTGTTTAATTCATTAATACATGTTGTTATGTATTAATTGTTTATTTTGTGTAAATTGCATGTAATTTTACATTTTTCTTGTAGATGTGAGATATGTAGAAGAGAGAAATGCAGAATTTCGGTACATTTCGATATTGAGCTATGAAGAATGAGGTTTTGTTAGTTGATTATTTGAGATAACATATCATCATTTAAGGATATGCACAATCGAATGGAGATGTATGCACAAGTTTGAGAGATATGAAAAATTAAAAGAATTATTCTAATTATCTCAAAAGAGGAGAATACCTTATAGAAATATCTCAGACATGATGTATAAAAAATTCAAATATGAGTTTGCATAAAAGATCCGAAAAATGCTCGAGTGGATCGCCGGCTTGATGTGGTGAAGAGTGAATCAGTTGAGTTAACACGGCTGCTTTTGTGTCAAACATAGCTATTGTGCAATCTAGATGCCAAGACACCGTTGATCTAGCTCGTCACGAGCCGTGAGTTTGTTAGTGTTTGTTTGTAGATAGAAACATGGTTAGTGTGACTAGCATTGTCATGAAACAAGCTCGATGGGTGCTTCCTTAGATAATAGTGTTTTGTAGATTATGCAACAACAGAACGGGGTGATGATGGTTAGCAATGTTGAGGATCGACATTGAGAGAGGTTATTGAAAAAGAAGATGACATGAAATATGAGAATTGCACCACACCCAAGCGCACCTAAGGATTGAATGACACTGATACTAAAATAAGATATATGCAGAACTGAGAATTGCTGTACTTTTGTATATTTTGAATGTGAACAATGAAGGACATTAATAAGCTTATTACATGATTATTTAAGGTACCATATTAATGGAGGATATGTACAATCAAATATAGATATATACGCAACTTTTGAGAAATACGGTGAGTTCAGATAAATATTCTAATTATCTTGAACGGAGAAAAATATCCTTGAGAAATATCTGCGACATTAATGACTTTACTCCTTTCTTGAAGCGAAAAGCAAACTCATCTCTGATATTCACATTAGTAAATTTGCCCTTTAAAGCAGAGCACACGCAGACAAATTGGTCAAACCTCTTGTCTCACCATTGACCGTGCCTATGTATTCGCTCCTCGTGATGCTTATTTTTATTATTATCTCCACGACTGCACGTGCCAATTTGCGTTTTGGATATATATTTCTCATTCGCCTTTAAAAATACAATATAAAGAAAGGCAAGAAAGAAAGAAAAAATAAAATAAAATAAAATAAAATAAAGGAAAATTTTGAAAAATTTAAATTTTATAAAAATTGTCAACGTCAACGCCAACCATGTCCCTTAAGATGGCCAACTTCCAGCAATTTCCAAAATTTGGTTAGATTAACTGTATTACAAATCGTCGTAGATTTAGAACTTGAGATGAGTAGTTTCAAGTTTCTATTAGAATTTCGAATTTACCCGTTTGAATAGATTCCTTACTTTTGATACTTGAAACTTACCATATATACTTTAGAATATGGAACATATCCTATCATGAGTTCTAGGATTGATTTTAGGGCCTATCAGGTTTTATCTATATTATTAATTAAACAATTGCAATAAATTAAAACCTTTAATGACCATCACTTACTATTATAATTCATTGATCATAAAAACACACAAAAAATATTAATATTAATAAAGTAAGTCTCGGTAATAAAATGGAAATTCAAATTAGTGCTTTTAGATTATACATTCATCATTGACCTATATAGAATATTGTAAGATCGTGTGAAAACATGAATCAAGAAAAATATTAAAACTTGCTCCAAGTTATAAGTTTCAAGTTCCAAATTACGGGTCCTTTAACTAAAACCTTATAGGTGGCAAGGGTCACCCACCCTCGTTGAATTTTGGCAAGGGGTGACCTTGCTTGCGTGGAGTGACACTTGCCCTCACCAAAGGCTAGCAAGGGCAAGGCTTGACCTTAATGGGATCTAGCAAGGGGCGACCTTGTTGACTTAAAGCAACAGTTGCCCTCAATAGAGGCCGGCGCAAGTCAGCCTCATCGGCCTCGCTAGCTACTAGTGAGGTTCGACCTTGCCGAGATCTAACAAAGGGCAAACTTACTGCCCTTGGATGAGATCCCAAGGAGGGCAACCTCACCTAAGGCTAAGGAGGGCAACCCTTATCAATCATTGCCTATAACCATTTGTTGGCCATCACTTGCCTAGCAACTGGGGGAGGAAGAAGGAACAAAAAGAAGAAAAGGAAAATAAATAAATAAAATTATAAAAATAATTACAAAATTTGTCCAAGTCAACATCGGCGTGCTGCTTCAAACAGTCATCATCCACATCAGCGATTTCAATCAAAATTGGATGGATTAGGTGGAAACCCTAGCCCTATTTCATGGTTTGTTGTTGCTGAAACAGAGAGAAGTACTTCACGTGGGAGAAGTACATAACCAAAAACAGTCTGTAGTCTGCGAAAGTGACTGTCTTCATCTAGTGGAACTTGTTTTAGGCCGGGTTGAGGAGTCATGGGCTGTGAAGGATCTCATCCAGAAGTGCAAATAGGTGTTGGCCCAGCTATCCCATGTTAATGTGGTCCATTGCTCGCGTGAAGCAAATCGAGCTGCAAACTAGGTTGCAAAATCATTCCGCCTTAAAATCCTTCCACCAACATGGAAGTTTGAATCCCCTCAATCCCTTTGGAACATTTTGTGCTCCGATTCCGAACTGTCGTTTTCCTGTAATTATCGCTTTAATGAATGAATGAACGTACAAAAAACAAAAACTATATTGGTAAATTGTCAAAATGTTTGAAACTCAATTGATCTAATGAAATTACCAACAAAAAAATTTGATTAAACTAAAATGTTTAATATTGAATTGACTTAGTATAATTGATTTGGGACTTTTTAAGGAATTTTCCTGACTTAACAATGTCTCCATGGAATTTGATTCGCTAATCGCAGAAAGGGAGAGGTTGTTAGGGTTTAGATGGGCAGCGGCGTAAACGTGACTATGTGGACATACAATGAGTATTCATCCATCTTCCACTCACGACACATGTGGAATTAATCCAAGACGAAACATGCTTCATCACCCTAACTTAACACCTCTCTCTCTCTCTCTCTCTCTCTCTCTCTCTCTCTCTCTCTCTCTCTCTCTCTCTCTCTATATATATATATATATATATGTTTGTGTGGGCTAGGTTGAGTTTTGAAATGGCATAAGATGAAGAGGAGGCTGAGATTTGCTTGAGACTAATATATCTACTGATGATGTAGAGCTCAGCGGCACAACAAGAATCGACTGATGTAGAGCTGATCAGGTGCTGCTTCCACATGTGCTTTCGTTCATCCATTAGTTCTGAAGCTAAATAATATTGTACACACCGTTCAGATGTTCAGACATTTAGATTAATTGGATTCTTGGGATTGAGCCAAACTAAATATGAATTTTTAAGGTTTCTTAATCTATCTCGGATTGTTTGGGCAGGGGTCATATGACGAATCAATGCCCTAATAAGAGGGTGATGATCATGACTGGACATGGTATTATTGAGTCCGAAAGTGAAAGGGAAGAAGAGGATGATGAGATACCACCATTGGAGGATTGTAGTGATGGAGAAGTGGCTATTAAAGGAGACTTATTGGTGGTTAGGCGTTCTCTGAGTGTGCAAGTAAAGGAGGAGGAGCATCACCAACAAAGAGATAATTTGTTTCATACAAGATGTGTGGTGAATGGTAAGATCTGTAGTATGATAATTGATGGAGGTAGTTGTGCGAATGTGGCAAGTTGTATTATGGTGGATAAGTTGCGTTTGAAGACGACAAAGCACCTTAGGCCTTATAGACTTCAATGGTTAAATGATAGTGGTGAGGTGAAAGTATCGAAACAAGTTCGAATTCCATTTGAGATAGGGAGATACAAGGACGAGGTAGAGTGTGATGTTGTACCTATGTAAGCGGGTCATATCTTGCTTGGAAGACCATCGCAATATGATCGAAAGGTACATCATAATGGATATACTAATCGTTATTCATTGGTAAAGAATCAAAAGACTTATACCTTGGTACCAATGACACCTAGTGAGGTGTATCAAGATCAATTAAAGTTACAACGAGAAGCCGAGAGAGAGATTAGGTGAGAAATCCGAGGGCTTGCATGGTGTGTCTGAAATGCAAGGAAAAGGAGAGGCTCCGAGGGAAAGAAGAGAGGAAAGAAAAGAGGCAAAATAATTTTTATGCAAAATTAAGTGAAGTGAGGAGAGCTTTAGTTCTAGATCGACCAATGCTTGTACTTGTGTACAAGGAGGTTTTGTTTTCTACTAACGATCTTGACCCAAGTTTACCTAGTCCTATTGTGTCTTTATTGCAGGAATTTGAAGATGTCTTTCCTGATGAACTTCCTGGAGAGATACCACCGATTCGAGGCATAGAACATCAAATTGACTTGATTCCTAGTGCACCATTACCTAATCAACCCGCATATCGAAGTAATCCCGAGGAGACAAAGGAGCTTCAGCGGCAAGTTAGCGAACTTTTGGAACGGGGGTATGTGAGAGAGAGTCTTAGCCCGTGCGCCGTCCCTGTTTTGTTAGTGCCAAGGAATGATGGAACTTGGCAAATGTGTGTCGATTGCCAAGCAATCATTAATATTATGGTAAAATATCGACATCCTATTCCTAGGTTAGATGACATGTTGGATGAGTTGCATAAAAGAAGGTGATGAATGGAAAACTGCATTTAAGATCAAGTATGGATTATATGAGTGGTTAGTAATGCCATTTGAATTAACTAATGCACCGAGCACGTTTATGCGACTTATGAATCATATTTTGCGTGCTTTTATTGGTTGATTTGTGGTTGTCTATTTCGATGGCATCTTAATTTATAGCCAAAGTCCTGATAATCATATTGAGCATATGCGAGTTGTCTTACAGGTTTTAAGGGCCGAGCAATTATATGCTAATTTAAAGAAGTGCTCTTTTGTTACCAACAAACTAGTATTTCTGGGATTTGTTGTTAGTGCTAATGGTATACGTTGATGAAGAAAAGGTTAAAGCAATCCGTGAATGGCCAACGCCTAAGACCATAGGAGAGGTGCGTAGCTTTCATGGACCTAAGGTAATCAAGAAGCACGTGGGTTTCACGTGGGGAGAAGAGCAAGAGAAAGCATTTAATATGCTAAAAGATAAGTTAACTAATGCTCCTTTATTATCTTTGCCGAATTTCAGTGCTACTTTTGAGATAGAGTGCGATGCTTCTGGTACAGGAATTGGAGCCGTGTTGATGCAAGGAGGGCGTCTTTTCCATATGTGATCAAGTACAAGAAAGGTAAGGAAAATGTGGTAGCCGATGCACTTTCTCGAAGGTATGCGATTCTAACTATTTTAGAAGCAAAGTGTCTAGGTTTTGAGCATATCAAGGGCTTATATATTGATGATGATGACTTTGAGAGATTCTATGAAGCATGTGAAAACGCTGCATTTGGACTAATATATCTACTGATGATGTAGAGCTCAGCGGCACAACAAGAATCGACTGATGTAGAGCTGATCAGGTGCTGCTTCCACATGTGCTTTCGTTCATCCATTAGTTCTGAAGCTAAATAATATTGTACACACCGTTCAGATGTTCAGACAATTAGATTAATTGGATTCTTGGGATTGAGCCAAACCAAATATGAATTTTTAAGGTTTCTTAATCTATCTCGGATTGTGTTGGATCAGTTTATTGGATGGATCGTCTCTTGTGGGCTTTGAACGTGTACGTCCGACCCAAATCCGTCTTGACATCTCCACGTATGCCCGATCATCCTCCTCCAAGGAGAGATAGAGAGAGAATGGCGTCACCTTCTTCTTCGTCAGGAGCTGTGGTGTCACCGGCGACGGAGGAAGAGCTGACGCTGATGGTGAAGTGAAGCAGCAAGGAGTACACAGTTTGAGTTTGCAGCAACGAGACGGTGGATGAGCTGAATCAAGGAGTTCACCGGTAGTAATCTACACGAGGGATTCCGGTCGATATAAGCACCCCAGCATGCAAATTCAATCCGGGAAAGACAAAGCCAAAGCGTATATTACGGACCCACAGAGTCGGATGACTGGTTCACGCGGTCTGTTCAAGCATGACGAGACAGTGTAAGCGAAATCACCAAGGAAGGGGAAGAAACGGATGGCGGCCGGGAGAGATTAACCAGCGAAACGATGGTGCCCAAAACTAGTGTTGGAGATTGTTTCAAGTTCGGGATATCTTTTTCACATTGATGAAGAAAATAATGTCTTGACAGTATGTACAATCAAAATAAAAATCGTTCCTCCACACCTAACAAGCCCAGATCCAGAATGGGGAAAGGGGTTGGAGATCCAAAATCCACTTCAACATCTGCATCGACCTCCCTCTTTCGCCTCTTTGTCGCAGTCGACCCATCATCGCTGGATGGCGAGCTAGGCTCGGCGGACCGACGCTTGGGGCTGACCCTCACGGGCTCGTACTCAACTGAGCCGATGAGGTGAGGGAAGTTGAGCTTGGCCTTCGACCCTCTCATCTTGAAAGCGGCCCGGTCATAGGCCAACGCCGCGTCCTCGGGCATCTCGTAAGTCCCGAGCCAAATCCTCGCGCCGTTCTTCTTGGGGTCTCTTATCTCCGCTGCATATTTTCCCCATGGCCGCCTCCTCACTCCTCTGTAATGCGTCGTCCTGACTGGCGCTTTCATCTCGCGCTTCACCATCTCCGGTCTCGTCTGCACCTCCAGACCAATGCCGCCATTATCAACAGTCCTCGTTTCAAATCAAGCTCTTGACTCGAAGCCGAAGGCATCACCCACCCAAAACTGAGTGCATCGCACAAAGCACCATGCACCAACATATCCTCCGAGTCGTCGACTCTCAGAGGGAGTTCGCTCCAACCCTCCGTCAGCAAAAGATCGCTGAAGCTCGAACTCCTCGGCGCAAATACTGTATCATTCTCAACAATATCATCATCATCGTGAAAAAGATGATCACAAATCGATTTCAGAACATCGCATTGATGGGTCTCAAAGGGACCCATGAATTCTGGAAGCATTTTCTGATGGTGATCGAGCAGCTATTCACTTGTGTACAGTTTGTATCGTTGATGATTGAAGGGCTAGAGCGGATTAGTTGAGAGGATGGCCATAGTGGAAGATTTATATATGTAGGTTGAGCAAGCTTAAACAATCATTATTTTCAATCATCCAATCTATTTTTCACATTATTAGCTCCCATGTTGCATTTGCTGAGAAGGTGCCCATGCATTGACGGTGATATTCTACACACGTTTTGAATGTTTGAATTCACATTTGTTCAACCGACAGTCTTTATGGAATAATGTGCTTTTCCTTATCTCGATGCGAATTTTATAAATTAATTGAAGTTATGGGCACTTTTCTTTGTTTATTATTATAGTGCAATGACTATATTATACCAATCATATACATCAGCAAGATTCTCATATCTCGACAAGTGCCGTATAAATCCAATCGCGTATGAATTAAAAAAAAGGGGCAATTTCGGTCGGTGGGGAGACAAAATGTGAACGTGGCACCAATAAAAGAGAAAACAAGCAAAGAATTCATGGAGGAATGACGAATATATGTATTTTTTATATATTGTGTCTTTAAATGCGAATGAGAAATATATATCTAAAACGTAAATTAGCACGTGTAATCGTGGATAAAATAATTGAATGAGTGTCACGAGGAGTGAATACATTGGCACGGTCAATGGATGAGCCAGGAGATTTGACCATTTTGTCTGCGTGTGCTCTAGATTAAAGGGCCAATTTACTAACGTGGATATTGGAGAAAGAGCTTGCTTTTCACTTTGAGAAAGGAGTAAAATAATTAATATTAGAGATATTTCTCTTGGATATTTCTCTCTATTGAGAGATAATTGAAACATTTGTTTGGATTCTCTGTAATTCTTAAAATTGTGCATATCTCTCTCTTTATCATCCATATCATTAATCAATATGTTACCTAAAGATAATCAAACTCTTCATTGTTCAATATCGAAATAAATAGAAATTCTGCATTTCTCTCTTCCACAAATCTCATGTCTATTAAAGAAAAAAGGTAAAATTACAGGTAATTCAGGCAAAATAAATGATTAATACATAATAACATGGATTAAGGAACTGAACAACATACGGTCAATTTCAACAATTCTCAAAATAACCATGTAGTGTGCTCGTTCCCTTTTCTTAAAAACTAAAAATTTACGTACTCTATTTTGGATTTGAGAAAAGTAATGGGACCTAAGCATGTCGCAAGGTCATGGTCAAATCGTTCAATGGGAAAGCAAATTGTCGATGTCGGAACTATTTGACTTTTTGCCTCCTGGACATTTTGTTTTGGTTTGACTAAGCTTCATGCCCCGACGGGTATGGCGAAAACGCCGGAAAGTATGGGCGCAGACCGACTCTGCACGCGCACTCCACACAACTTCCATCTGCTGGACCTTCGATTGCGACTGTATTCAAGCTCATCGCTTGGCGGGTTGAAGGGTGATCTGGTTCATACTTAAGGGTTCAGTTCCCTATTTCTAGAATCGGGAACTGGACCAATACGCCTAGAATCGGACCGGATTTGACCAATAGCATGTTTTTCTTTGTCATTACATTTGATAAATTATATACTTAGTTTGAGCCTATCTATGAGACCCAACCCAAATTGTATGAGATGGACTAGGAGTGTGCAAAAGAAATTGGAACTACTTGAAATCGGACCAAACCGGACCAAAATTGATGATTTCCATTGGACCAGTCCAATTCCCGATTCTAAGTGTGAAATCACTCTCCCATCTACTCAGACTTGACCTGTATATATATAATTTTTTAAAATTTTTATGTTTTCTTTGTCTCTCGCCTCACTCATCTCATAGCCTCCCCTCCCTCCCAATGGCCTTTAGCTTCATCAATCCCTCTCACTCTCGCTCATGGTGGCCTCTAGCCTCATTGCTTCCTCTATCACTCTCACGCTCAATTGCCTTTGGCCTCCAACCTCATCACTCACTCTCAAGTCTCATAACTCTTCAAAATGTGGGGACATTTCAATCGGTTTCATAAACCCACCTGGGAACTAAACCAGACTATTTGTTTAATTCCCAGATGAGTCCATAGAACTAATGAGCGATTTTCAATTTCAATTTTTCGGAATTGATCCTTAATGGTGATTCTCAATTCCTAAAACCAATCGCCTCTCAAGTGGACTAGAATTCTAATTCACGACTAATTACTTATTGGGATCCTACTATTGGAGTTCAACAAAGATGAGGGTTGTTAATTTACTTTGATCAATTTTTTTTTTTAGAGTGGTGCCAAATATGTAAATAGTCAAGATTGATCAATCAAGAGATCGACTATTCTGGAAGCCATACAAGTGACGCCACTGTTGATGATGGGCCATATAAAGAAGAATAAAGGATTTATTTGTCTAGTAGTTAGCTGCACAAGAGGAAATGGGAAAGAGACGGACGGTGGGGGTTTTCAATTGGAAGCCAGCCATAAAGGGCACTGCCAAGTGGTTGACCTTTCAACTCCAAAAATCTAGCAAAAGTCAAAGAATCAAATATAAACTATGTAGGCACTCTTGTTCTGATCGTTAGCAGGACCAGAGAACCACACGGACTTTTGCTCGGAAAGTCTACTTTCAGATCGACGCATTCTCATCGTGGGGAAGTGAGTCTAATTCTTGTGATTTACTTTTAGAGTGCAATTTCACGGGGCTAAACACAAATTGGCACGTCCAGTCGTGGAGACAATAATTGAATAAGCATCACGAGGAGCGAATACATTGGCACAGTCAATGGTTGAGGCGGGAGGCTTGACCAATTTGTCTGCGTGTGCTCTGGTTTAAAGGGCAAATTTACTAATGTGGATATCGGAGATGAGTTTGCTTTTCGCTTCAAGAAAGGAGTAAAGTCATCAATGTTGGAGATATTTCTCAAAAATGCTTTTCTCCGTTAAAGATAATAATAATATTTATCTGAACTCACCGTATTTCTCAAAAGTTACGTATATGTCTATTTAGGATTGTGCATATCCTTAGTTAATCTAGCACCTTAAATAATCATATAATAAAGCTTATTAATGTGCTTCATTGTGCACGTTGAAATATACAAAAGTACCACAATTCTCACTTCTGCATATCTCTTATTTTGGTATCAATGTTATTCAGTCCTTAGGTGTACTTTGGTGTGGTGCAATTCTCGTATTTCATGTCATCTTCTTTTTCAATAACTTCTCTCAATGTCAATCCTCAACATTGCTAACCAACTTCACTGCGTTCTACTATTGCATAATCTACGAAACATTATTATCTAAGAAAGCATCCATCGAGCTTGTTTCATAACAACGCCAGTCGCGCTAACCATGTTTCTATCCCCAAACGAACAGTAATGAACTCACTGCCCTTGATGATCCAAATCAACAGTGTCTTGGCATGTGGCTTGCACAACAACTAAGATTAACACACAAGCAGCCATGTTAACACAACTAATTCGCTCTTCACCACATCAAACCGGCGATCCCCTCAAGCATTTTTCGGATCTTTTGTGCAAACTCATATTGAAATTTGTTTATACATCATGTCAAAGATATTTCTATAAGGTATTCTTTTAATTTTCCATATCTCTCAAAATTGTACATACATCTCCATTCGATTGTGCATATTCTTAAATGATGATATGTTATCTCAAATAATCAACTAACAAAGCCTCACTCTCCATAGTTCAACATCGAAATGTACCAAAATTCTGCACATCTCACATCTACAAGAAAAATGTAAAATTACACGCAATTTACACAAAATAAATGATTGATACATAATAACATGGATTAATCAATTGAACAACATATGATCGGTTTCAACAAATCGTATCGTGTGCTCATTCCCTTTTCTTAAAAACTAAAAATTTCTGAACTCTATTTTGGATTTGAGACAAGTAATGGGGTCTTAGCATGTACCAAGGTCATGGTCAAATCGAGGAAATTCGTTGAATTTTTTTTTTTTTTTTTTTTTTGGTCGAAACTGCTGATATATTAACTTAGAGAAATGAAACATCCAGATGCTAAAGCATCACCATACACAATATCTTGCAACATAAGAGGAGGATAAAGATTCCAATTGCGGGCCGGGCCGTGGTTCCGCTGGGCCTTTGCGGCCCAATCTGCAGCTGCATTCGCTTGTCTGCGGCAGTGCTTGAGAGAGAGATTAGGGCACCGGATATCAGTTCTTCGACTTCAGCAAAGAGGAGGCGTTCCGTCCATGGCGGTGGTTTCTTCTCCGCAACCATCTCCACCAACTGTAGGCAGTCCGATTCCACGATCAGTCGTTCCTGGTGATGGCCATGCTGGATCAGATGTTGAATCGAAAAAAACAGAGCATAAAGCTCCGCCTGGAAAGCCGATTGAGCGGAGAAGCTTCGGGTAAGAACATCAGTTAGAATTCCTTTATGATTTCTGCAAATACAAGCCATTGAGCCTTGCAAACCCTCTGATTGAAAAGCACCATCAATATTGCATTTTAAACTGCCTTTGTCAGGAGGTTTCCATCGCTGATCTGGGCTGAGGGATGAGATTGGAAAGCGGTGAGGAGTTGGGTCGACAACCTTATAGATCCGGCTCTGTGCAAGGGCATCCTCCACCGCTTGGAGGGGGTCTGGACTCTGGTTTCTGAAGATGCAATTGTTGCGCTGACGCCAAATCTGCCACAACAAATTGGCGATCACCTCAAATTCATGGAGATCCTTGGAATCAGTGGCTCTGGCTGCGACCCAAGCATCAAAACGCTGCACTGAAGTAGGTAAGATCTGAACCCTGATATGAGGATGAGTCCATATCTTGCTAGTCCACGTGCAAAAGAAAAATAGATGTTCTACAGTCTCTGGCATGTTTTGAGTGCATAGGCTACAGAGAGGAATAGGTGAGATGTGTCTGTGAAAAAGGTTTGCTTTAGTAGCAAGGGCATTCTGACAAGCTAACCACATAAACACTCGTATTTTAGGAGCGGTTTTCATATGCCAAATCGTTCGCCATAACTTAATGGGGTTCTGATAAGAAGTTGAAGCCACATTGAGTTGGGTATTTAGGTGTGAAGCTAAAAGATGATAACTGCTTTTTACTGAATAAACACCAGAGGAGTTAGCAGTCCATACCAGTTGGTCAGTAAGAAGTAAAGGATTTATAGGAATTTTTAAAATCTCTTCACTGACCTGAGAGTCAAATAGATTGGAGATAAGAGTTGAATTCCATGTGTGATGTGAGTTATGAATAAGATCAACCACTAAAACTGGTTCGCCTTGAGCAACTGTGCCTCCTAATGGACCCATAGGTAGCCAATTGTCTTCTCTTATATTAATTTTGGAACCATCCCCAACTAACCATCGAAGTCGTGGAAGAATGGCTTCTCTTCCTTTTAAAATACTCTGCCAACCCCATGAAGAACGATTTCCTGCTTGTGCACATTGAAATGATGAATTCCTGAAATACAATCCCTTGAAAAGCTGACTCCATAGAGCATTAGGTTGTTGAAACAGACGCCAAGCTTGCTTACCAAGCATTGCTTTGTTGAAACTGACAAGGTCTCTGAATCCCATTCCTCCAGAGTCTTTTGAGAGTTTTAAAGATGTCCAATTTTGCCAATGAATGCCTGTTTTGCCATTCTTATTGCTCCACCAAAACGCTGATATCTTTTTTTCTATTAATCTGCATAAAGACAGGGGGAGCTTGAAGATCGACATGGCATACTGAGGTAAGGCCTGTATAACAGATTTCAAAAGGATTTCCTTTCCACTCTTCGATAACAGTCGTTCCTTCCAGCCATCTAATTTGGCATTTACTTTGGCCAAAATCCAGGAAAACATCTCCCTTTTCGATCGCCCCCAATCTGAAGGGATACCCAGGTACTTCCCATAACGATTCATCACAGGCATTCTGAATACACTTGCTATATTTTGTTGTAGAGACAACGGGCAGTTTTTGCTGAAATACAAACCAGACTTATTCATGTTTATAAGCTGACCCGTAGCTACACAATACTGGTTTAGAATATTGGCAAGGTTTTGGCATTCAGTGATTGTTGCTTTTAGGAAGAAAACAGAGTCATCAGCGAAGAATAGATGGGATAAAGTGGGGCATACTCTATTGAACTTAATTCCTTGTAAATGACCCATTTCCACAGCTTGAGTAATGAGAATTGAGAGCGCATTTGCAAGTAAAATAAAAACATATGGCGATAGGGGGTCACCTTGTCTAAGTCCTCGGGATGGTTGGAAATAAGCAAGTTGTTCCCCATTGAAACGAACACTTAGGGAAGTCGTTGTAATGCAAGCCATGACCAACTTAACCCATCTTTCATTGAAACCAAGCTGCAACATGTAGGCTTGGAGGAAATCCCATTCGACCCTGTCATACGCCTTTTGCATATCAGTTTTTAATAGAAGGTTGAACTTTTTCTTGCTCTTGCGCACTTTAAACTGATGAAGCACTTCTTGAACCACCATTATGTTGTCCTGTATCTGCCTGTCCTTAACAAATGCTGCCTGTTCTTTGGATATCAAGTTAGGAAGCCATGGTTTAAGTCTATTGGCCATAACTTTGGAAATTACTTTATAAGCGAAATTACAAAGACTTATTGGTCTGTACTGATCAATGCTTTCTGGATGATGAACCTTAGGAACCAACACAATTATCGTTCTGTTCAGAGAGCGTGGCATGATACCTGAAGTGAAGAAGTCTTGAACTGTTTTAATAACATCTGCTTTGATAATTTCCCAGTGCTGCTGAAAGAAGAGGCCATTAAGACCATCGGGCCCTGGAGCCTTTGAAGCACCCAGCTGAAAAGTTGCCTGGTATACCTCCTCTTCCGTTACTATTCTCAGCAGATGATCATTTATGTCAGTAGTTACAACTTCAGGGTATTGATTTAAAAAGGGGCCAAAGTCGCGATAGCCAACTGACTTATATAAATTGGAGAAGAAACCCAATGTTAGCTCCTTTAATTGTTCTGGCTCCCTTATCCAGTGCTGGAGTTCATCTTTTAACATACAGATTCTGTTTCTTTGTCTTCGTTGTACAGTACTGGCATGGAAAAATTTGGAATTTTTATCCCCCCACCGCAGCCAGTTGATGCGAGATCGCATAGCCCAGAACTGCTCCTCTTGCTGCCAGATTTGTTGAATTTCTTCTCGGATTGAACAGGCCAGCTCTTTGTCATTACTCTGATAATATTTTCTGTTCATGATAATCTGTAGCTGGTGTTGTAAATGAACTATACGAAGATGACCGTTACTGAACTTTGATTTACTCCAGCTTGCTAAGTCATGACAAACTGCCTGCAATTTTGCTACCAGAGTGGCTTTATCGGCATTGGATATATTCCACGAATTTTGAATTATTTCTTTGCATTGTTGGTCTTGGTTCCAGAAAGCTTCATAAGTAAAAGTCTTCTTTCGCTTGACAGGACTTGTAGATGTGGTTAGCAAAAGAGGGCAGTGATCCGAACCTAAAGCAGGAAGGGCTAGCACTTCAGCAGTAGGATACAACAAACGCCATTCCAAAGAGCAAAAGACTCGATCCAATCTCTCCTTTACCAGGTCAGCCCCTGTTCTGTTATTAGACCAGGTAAATTCACACCCTTTGCTTTCCAACTCTAGTAAAGAGCAAGCACTAATTACTGCTCGAAAGGATGCTAGGCGAGAGTACATAGCTGGTCGCTTACCCATTTTTTCCCAAGGGTAGAGGATTTCGTTAAAGTCCCCCACGCACACCCAAGGAAAGGTATTTACAGCACTGATATCCCTGATTCTATCCCAAAGCTCTTGTCTTGCCTGATAAGTAGAAGGAGCATGTAAACATGTGATATGCATAGAAGTAGCTGCAGATATATCATAGCAAAGCAGATCAAAATAATTCTCCGCTGACTGCAGAATAGTTAAAGCATAACGCTCAGTCCAAAAAATAGCTAAACCACCAGCCCGACCCACTGGATCCCTTATCAAGGAGTGAGGAAAGTGAAACCGATGCTGTAATCTACTTAAAACTGAAGTTACATTCTTAGTTTCCATTAAGAAAACTAGATCGGGCTTTTCTTTGGCCAAAACGGCCTTTAGGGCTTGAACTGTCAGGGGGTTGCCCAACCCCTGACAGTTCCAACAAAGGAGTTTCATTTGAGATGCGGTGGCTGTTTGGGGCCAGCCGCCAATGCCCAAAGTGCCGTCTCATTTGCAGCATAAACAGGGGTGTCCATTAGTTGAGTCTCATCCAGATCTGATGAGTAGCCAGCTCTAGTATCATATGGAGAGTATCTCTTTTGTTTCTTGCCTGATCCTGTAGCATTATTCATTTTCAGAATTGTTGGCTTTTTTTGCTTAGGAATCTCCAGGGAAGGATTTTGAATACTCTTCAATTTTGCCATTGCAGGTACCAGGTCCGTAGTCCTTGGTGCTGGATCGACTATTTCCAGCATAGGGGAGGATCTTGAGGGGATGATGGGGGTCGTTGCTTGAGCTGTTGAATCTGGCACAATGGGAGGCAGGGCTAGGAGTGGCAATTGCATGGCAGGGGGAGTTTCAGGTACAGCTTCATCCATCTGCTCAAGAGATTCCTGAGGATTATAGAACGCATCCCAATACGGGCTATGTTGTCGAACCTCTGCACGTAACCAGTGACCATAGGCGAGTTTTGAGAAACCATTGTGATTGTCGTCGTCATAAGGATATTCCTTGCAAGTTGTCGCATAGTGTCCTAGCTTCCCACACGAATAGCAGAAATGTGAGAGTCGCTCATAGCGAAAATCTAACCATAAAGTCTTTCCTTCGATACGAATTAGCTTCCCCGTCCTTAAAGGTTCTTTCAAATCAAGTTGTATGCGGATCCTCCCAGAAGTGTCTGGTTTAACTTCAAGTACACGACCTACCTGCTTAACTGCCTTACGCAGGATAGGTTCTGTGTTCCACTCCAGAGGTAATCCTATGACATGCATCCAGAAGGCACAGTGGGAGAAGTCATAGCAGTGTAATGGCGTATTAGGTTGCCATGGTTGGAAATAAACCAAATGTCCTGAGAACAGCCACGGACTCCCGGCAAGTACTCTCTGTTTTTCTATTTCTAACCGAAATTTGACTATATACAGGCCACCATCACAAAGGGAAATATCAACCTGGTCTAAACGCCATGCTTTCTTCATAGCAATTTGGAAAGCTGGAAGATTGACAGCAGGATTGGTAAAAATATTACCCACCAGGATGAGGCGACACTCTTTTAGCTTGTCTGTGGAAGGTACATCATCCTAAACTTCCAATTCTTGTTCTGAGCATAGTCGACCTAGTCTTTGACACAGCGCAGCAATGCGCGAGGAGCTATCTTTCTCTTCCGATGCCATAAAGCTAACAATTACGCAAACCCTGTGCAGAATTAAGACCCAAGAGTTGCATGTCCCGAATTGAAGACCGACAGCGCTAATTCAAGCGAGACAAGATGAACTCAAACCATAAGGAGATGGGAAGACTCGGGACAGGGAGAATGAAGGCCCCGATGATTCATTTGACCCAAAAAACTTCACATGCAAGCCAATCCGAGGGAGAGGAAGGAGGACTGAAAGGAAAAGGAGGTATCGGCTGGAGAGCAATGGAGATGAGAAGGAAGAAAGGAAGCCGAACAGGAAGTACAGATTGAGTACGAAAGGAAAGAAGAAAATACAGAGGAGGAAAGCTCGAGCATATCGCGAGAGGAAACTCTAACATAGGCGAGAGAACGGTTGGCATCAGGAAATTCGTTGAATGGGAATGCAATTTGTCGCTCTTTCGTAATCATGTTCGATGCTCCGGAATGTTTTGACTTTTTGCCTCGTGGAGAAAATCGGTTTTGGGTCGACTAAGCCTTCTTTGCCGACTGGTATGGCGGAAACGCCGATAAGTACGGGCTTGGACCGACCCTGCACGCGAACTCCACACACATCTTCCATCTGCTGAACGTTCGATGACGTCTGCACTCGAGTTCATTGCCGTGTCCGGTCGGCGGGTTGAAGGGAAACGCGGTCCCAAGCTGAGGTTGTCAAGTTTGGATGAGAGGACCTTGAGCTTAAAAAATCAGTTGCAGGCTCCATGGGTCATCTCTTTTCTTTATAGGTCGTTGAAGTGGACCGACAGACTAACATGAAAAAATATCCAAAAAAACCTTCAATTTTTTGTATTCGCACCAATCCAGTCATAAATTTTTTAATTTGACTAATTGAGTACTAAAATTTTTAAAATGATTTATCAATGTAATCAATCTGACCAATTTTGGACAAAAATCGCTAACGTAAATAATTAACTTTAACATTGACAATTTTTTGTAATTTTTTTTTTGACTTTTTTTATATGTTTCTTTTTTTTTTCTTTCTTATTTCTTTCATTCTTTCTCCACCATTTGCCAAGTCTTGACGATGACTAGGCAAGGGTTGCCCACCCTCGCTGAATTTTGGCAAGGGGTGACCTTGTTTGCATTGAGTGACACTTGCCCTCACCAAAGGCTAGGAAGGGCAAGCCTCAACCGTATTGGGATTTAGCTAGGGGCAACCTTGCAAACTTAAAGCAAAGGTTGCCCTCAACAAAGGCTGGTGCAAGTCGGCCTCGCTAGCTACGAGTGAGGTTCAACCTTGCCAAGATTTGACGAAGGGCAACCTTACTGCCCTTGGACGAGATCCCAAGGAGGGCAACCTCACCTAAGGCTAGGAAGGGCGACTCCTATCAATCATTGCCTATAACCATTTGTTGGCCATCACTAGCCCAGCAACTGGGGGAGTAAGAAGGAACAAAAAGAAGAAAAGGAAAATATATTAATAAATATATATAATATAAAATATAATAAAAATTATAAAATAATCATAAAATTTGTTCACGTCGGCATTGTCATCCACATCCACATTAGCGATTTCAATCAAAATTAGACGGATAAATTATATTATTAAATTGTCAAAAGGTTTGGAACTCAATTGATCTAATTAAATTACTGACAAAAAAATTGATCAGATTAAAATGTTTAATATTGAATTGACATAAGTATAATTGATTTGGGACTTTTTAAGTAATTTTCTTGACTTAACAATGTCTCCATGGAAGTTGATTTGCTAATCGCAGAAAGGGAGAGGTTAGGGTTTAGATAGGCAGCGGCGTAAATGTGACTATGTGGACATACGATGAGTAATCATCCATCTTCCGCTCACGACACATGTGGAATTAATCCAAGACGAAACATGCTTCGTCACCCTAACTTAACACCTCTCTCTCTCTCTCTCTCTCTCTCTCTCTCTCTCTCTCTCTATATATATATATATATATATAGATGTTTGTGTGGGCTAGGTTGAGTTTTGAGATGGCATAAGATGAAGATGAGGCTGAGATTTGCTTGAGACTATTATATCTACTGATGATGTAGAGCTCAGCCGCACAACAAGAATTGACTGATGTAGAGCTGATCAAGCGCCGTTTCCACATGTGCCTTCGTTCATCCATTATTTCTGAAGCTATCTGTCCTCGGTTCCTGTTTATAGGGCCGTAAAATCAGTCCGTCTTTGAGTCCTGTCTTCTCAAATTCATATCGATTTTCTCGTCCTAACCTACAATTTTGCTAAATGAGATATTTAATATCTTCTTATTACGGAATGTTCGATTTGAGTCATAATTATTCCGCACCACCCGTAACCCAAAAGTCTAAGGTTGACAAGCTCGTTA
Organism: Eucalyptus fibrosa; assembly: GCA_017140475.1. Lineage (NCBI taxonomy): Eukaryota > Viridiplantae > Streptophyta > Magnoliopsida > Myrtales > Myrtaceae > Eucalyptus > Eucalyptus fibrosa. The sequence goes on from CM029511.1 coordinate 11,720,363, forward strand.
TCATAACTTCGTTAAGATACTAGTAGTTAAAAAGTTTCTCCACATGAGGTGCGCCGCATCTAGACAACGTGTACACACTACTCAAATGTTCGGATAGTTAGATTATTCGGATTCTTCAATTAGGGTCATTTTAGATATTGGCCCAGCCATATATGAATTTTTAACGTTTCTCCGAGGGGTTGTCTCTTGCCGGTTTTGAACGTGTGCGTCAATGAGTTCACCAATGGTAATCGACATGATGATGATTGATGGAGGCATTCCGATCGATATAAGCAAGACATCATGCAAATTCAATCCGAGAAAGACAAAGCCAAAGCATAAATAACAGATGTCAAAGTGGTAGTCGGTGACTCCCATCTTCAGATGAACGGAGCCCAAGTGCTTCATAGCCGAAACCTGGGATCGCAGCCGATTCACACGTCTGTTCAAGTGCGACAAGACAGTGTAACCGAAATCACCAAGGAAAGGGAAGAACGGATGGTAGCCGGGCGAGTTTAATTGGCGAAAGGATGGTGCCGAAAGCAAGGGTTTGAGATAATTATATCTTGTCTTTGAGAGAGATTCACCAACTTGAAGACCTCCATGCCATGAGCTTGGAGCTGTGGGGTTGTTCTGGGAAAGGAGAACATGTTCTTGGCTTGTGGAGGAACCTCCACTATCCTTTACATAAAATCATATTCGTGCATGAACAGAAAAAACCCATTTACACTTAGAGAACATGTACACACAAACACAATCACACCCTGCAAGAAATCGATAGCTCTCTCTTTTCCTGAATAAAGTCCTTGTCATTTGATCTAATGACCTTCTGTTAGATGGGAACAAATTTAATAAATACCAATAACTCTCGGATGAAGTATTAGAAAGGAAAAGTCCATTAGATAAATGAACCATTGGCTTTAAGCCATCTCTGGCGATGAATCAACAATTCGAAGTGTTTTTCTTGTGTATTCTTAATAAATGAGCATTAATATATGGATGTTAGGGTATCTATTTGGGAAGTAAGAAGCCCCTTTTGACATCTCTTCATCTACAAAGAATTCTCGATATGCAAACACAACAATAAAGGGCTGATCTTTGAATAGGAAAAAGAGTGGATCTGCAGGGTCTCAAATGAATTGGCTTATTCTTTTACTTGTCTTCATCTCTGAAATCTCCGCAACTTACGGAAGGGGATTGAAGCTTTAGACTTTAGATTTTTCATTCCTCGTTTTTTCTTTCGTTGTAAGTTTAGGAGATCCTTTTCGCATTTATTAAGACAATGTCTTGACAGCGCGTACAATCAAAATGAAAATTGTTCGTCCACACCTAACAAGCCCATATCCAAAATATGAAAAGGCATGGAAGCTCCAAACCCCACCTCAGCATCTGAATCGACCTCCCTCTTTCTCCTCTTCATCCCGGTCGACCCGTCATCGCTGGACGGTGAGCTAGGCTCCATGGACCGACGCTTGGGGCTGACCCTGACGGGCTCGTACTCGGCCGAGCCGATGAGGTGAGGGAAGTTGAGCTTGGCCTTTGATCCTCTCATCTTGAAAGCAGCCCGGTCATAGGCCAATCCGGCGTCCTCGGGCGTCTCGTAAGTCCCGAGCCAAATCCTCGCGCCGTTCTTCTTAGGGTCTTTTATCTCCGCTGCGTATTTTCCCCACGGCCGCCTCCTTACTCCTCTGTAATGCGTCTCCCTGACCGGCGCTTTCATCTCACGCTCCACCATCTCCTCCGGTCTCTTCTGCACTGCTGAACCAATGCTGTTATAATCAACTTTCGTCGCTTGGAAATCAAGTTCTTGATTCGAAGCCGAAGGCATCAACCACCCAGAACTGAGCGCGTCGCACATAGCGCTGTACACCAGCATGTCATCCGAGTCGTCGACTTTCAGAGGAAGTTCGCTCCAACTTTCCGCAAGCAACAGATCGCTGAAGCTCAAACTTCTTGGCGCAAAAACTGTAGCATTCTCAATTATATCATGATCCTGAAGAAGATGATCGCAGATAGATTTCAAAGGATCGCATTGATGGGTCTCAAAGGGACTCATGATTTCTGGAAGCATTTTCTAAATGCTATCGAGCAGCTATTGACTTGTGTCTGGTTTGTATCGTTGATGATTTAAGGGCCAGAGTGGGATAGTTGAGAGGATGACCATAAGTGGGAGATTTATATATATAAGTTGAGCAAGCTTTGAAAATTATTATTTTCAATCATTCAATCTTTTCTTAGCTCCCATACTGCAGTTGCTGAGAAAGTGACTCTGCATTGATGGTGAGATTCCAGACACATGTTTTGAGTGTCAAATTCCCATTTATTTAATCAACGGTCCATGCAGAATAATAAAGTACCTTTACCTTATCTCAATACGAATTTTTATAAATTCAAGTCATGGGTATGGTTCCTTATTTATTATTATAGCGGCAATGACTATATTATATCAAGGTTTTAGTAAGCATAAACAATAGTATACATCAGCAAGATATGAGATGGGCACGTTCTTGTCTATCATTATTATAGTGGCAATGACTATATTATACCAAAGTTTTAGTACGCATAGACAATAGCATACGTCAGCAAGATTCTCATATCTCGACAGGTGCCTTATAAGTCCAATCGCACATGAATTAAAAGGGGTATTTTGGTCGGCGGGGATATAAAATGTGGAACGTGGCACCAACAAAACAGAAAACAAACAGGCAACCCATGGAGGAATGACGAATATATCTATTTTTTATTGTTTTATTAAATGCGAATGAGAAATATATATCTAATGAGTAAATTAGCACGCGTATTCGTGGAGGCAATAATTGAATCAGGTATAGCGAGGAGTGAATTCTTTGGTACGGTCAATGCTTGAGGCAGGAGGTTGACCAATTTGTATGCGTGTGCTCTAAATCAAAGGGCAAATTTAGTAATGTGGATATTGGAGATGACCTTGCTTTTCACTTTGAGGAAGGAGTAAAATCATTAATATTAGAGATATTTCTCTTTTCTCTTCTTGATAATTAAAATATTTCTCTTGATTCTCCATATTTCTTAAAATTTGTGCATATCTCACTTTAATTATGCATATATTTGATTGATATGTCACCTTAAATAATCATCTAATGCCTCTTCTTTATGTAATCTTCATTGTTCACATCAGAATATACAAGAAAATACCATATTTCTCATTTCCACATATTTCTTATTTTGGTATCAAGGCTAGTCGATCCTAAGGTGCACTATAGTGTGGCGCAATTCCTGTGTTTTGTGTCATCTTCCTTTTCAATGACTATTAATATCCCTCTCTCAACATCAAACCTCAATATTACTCAGTCTTCAATAGCCAATGTCATCATATTCTGTTGTAGCATAATCTACGGAGCCCTATTATCTAAGGAAGTGCCCATCAAGCTTATTTCATAACAAGGCTAGTCGCACTAGCCATGTTTTTGTCCAAAGACACCATTAGAATTATTGCCCTCAGATGAGCCAGATCAACAACATCCTAGTGAGTGGCTTGCACAATAAATACACAAGTAGTTATGTTGACACAACTGATTTCGTTCTTCACCACATCAAGTCACTTCAACGATCCATTCAAGCGTTTTTTTAATCTTTTATCCAAACTCATGTTGAAATTTTCTATACACCGTGTTAGAGATATTTCTCTAAGATATTTTCCTCTTTAGAGATGATTAGAATATTTTTTTTAAAAAAAAATCTGTATTTCTCAAAATTGCACATATATCTCTATTTAATTATGCATATCTTTAATTGATATGATATCTCAAATAATCAACTAATAAAGCCTATTTATATATATATATATGTACTTTTCATTATTCAACAATGATATATACAGAAATTCCACATATCTCGTATTTATAAAATAAAAAAAGGGGGGTAAAATCATTGGCAATTCACGCAATATAAATTATTAGCAAATAATAACATGGACTAACGAAATGAACCCCATGTGGTCGGTTTCAACAATTCTCAAAATAATCATATCATGTGCTCATTCCCTTTTCTTAAAAATTAAATTTTTGCGTACTATATTGTGGATTTAAGACAATTAATGTTAGCATGCAACGGGGTTCCGGTCAAATTGAGGAAATTCGTTCAATGGGAATGCAATTTGTCACTCTCTCTTAATCATGTAGTTGGAATTCAACTTTGTCACACTGAACGCTAGAAATAGTAGTTCTAAGTAGTGAAGTCCCTTTCGTTGTATATATATAGAAAACCAAAACGTGTCGATTCTTAAATCATGGACTTAAAATATAGTTCGATGCTTCGGAATCATTTGACTTATCGCTTCGTAGTCTTCCTGTTTTGGTTTGACTAAGCTTTATGCGTCGACGGGTATGGCGAAAAGCATGGGTGTGGACCGACTCTGCACGCGCACTCCACACATCTTACATCTGCCGAACGTTCGTATACGTCCGAGTTCGAGTCCAGCCGGCGGGTTGGCGGGGAAAGTGATCCGAAAATGAGGTCGTTCAGCTCGGAGGAGATGGCCTTTGGGCTTAAAAGATCAATTACAGGAGGCTGCTCCATGCGTAATCTCTTCTCTGAATAGGTCGTTTAAGGGGAGAGGACAGGCTTAACAATGTCTTCATGAATTTGATTCACCAGCTACAGAAAGGGAGAAAGGTTAGGGTTTATGAGGCCATAGAGTCAGTCCACTTTTTGAGCCCTTTATCTTCTCGAATTCATATCGATTTTCTTTGTCCCGACATGCAATTTCACTAACACTTATATAAAATGTTTGGTTTGAATCATAACTATTTCACACCACTTACGACTCAAAAGTTCGAGGTTAGCAAACCAATCATCACAATTTCATTTAAGATGTTAGCAGTTAAGAAATCTCTTCACATAAGATGTGTCACAGTTATATGAGCCATTTATAATCGAAATTGTGATCTCATGGAAGATAAATTACCTTTCATTGCTAGGCCATCACCTTAGGAGTAAATATTCGCCAATTTTCCCCCCTTTTTTTTTTCCTTTTTACTCTGTTGTGTCGCTATCGTGCATAAGAGCTCATCACACGCTACCCCTACTCAGCAGAGTAGACGACACTCCAATGGCTACGTCTCTCTTTCTCTCTCTCTCTCCATGTCATGACCTCTAACGTACTAGAAATTCGCATAGGCGGTGTTGAAACCGCTCACGCAACAGTCATCATTTCGATCTTAAAAAGTGGATAATCTATTTGTTCCATGCGTCATTGTTTCTATTGCATTCCATTTTACGTTTTACACTTTGTTCTTCGACATTTAAATGGACCGTCAATATCTTTGGTCTAGATCGGGAGCATGCAAACAATTCCCGCTATGTTTGTAAATCGCTCAAGGCTGTAGTCGTGGTCCCACGCGTTGTCTAGAGGGAGGGGAGACTATCTTTTGGGTCAAATAGATTATGTGGCTTAATTTGTCAGATAAATTTGAAGGATAAGCCCAGCCTCAAAATTCATAGGTAAAATGCGAAATGATATTAAAACCTCTGGAAAATATGTATTTTGAGGGTGTTAATTGCTCGATAGAAGTAAACTTATTAAAGACTCAAATCTAATAGATCATATATGTTATGCTCATTGATATCATGTGAATCTCATGTGGTGCCTTCATAAATGTAACGGCTATAATTGCACTTAGGTTTATGGAAATGAGCTTACCTCTTTGATCAAATACTTACTACTACAACTTTTTTTATACATTTTTCAAAATTTGTCTCCCAACAACATTTGATGTGGCAAGTTGTACACATCAATTTTGGAATGCCTAATTGAGTTTTGATTTTGGACTAGAGGTGGAAAATGTATGGGTGACATCGGTTTCAATTCGTTTAATTTTGGTCTAGTGTTATCTATCTTTACAAGTGATTTCCAATTGATGGAATTTCAAGAGCAAGGCGGGACGGAATGGAATCATTTCACACTGATTTATTTCTCTTTGTCCATTTTTCTATGCAATTTGATTTAAGTCATTACAAGTCTTTGATTCTCAAGTTTCTTATAATTCAAATACAAGTTTATATCGCACTTTGACATCTATTTTTCTTTGCAAATGGAAGAGTTAAATCAGTTTCAAGTCAATTAAATTCAATTACACGTCATATGCATACAAATCATTTCAATCAGTAAAATTTTGAAATAAATTTCAGGTTCCCATCAATTCAACCCACATCAAGTTTAGGTCCATTCAAAATTCTTCTTTCATCGATATCGAGTTGGTCAGGTTCGGATAGTTAGATCATTTGGATTCTTCGGATTTGGGCTATTTCAAACATAGGACAAGCCAGATACCAATTATTAACTTTTCATGATCTACCTCGAGTTGTGTTGGATCGGTTTATCGGGCGGGTCATCCCCTGCGGGTTCCCGACGCGTGCGCCCGACCCGAATCCGCCTTGACATCTCCAAGAACGCCCTGATCATCCTCCTCCGAGGAGACACAGAGAGAAAGAGAGAGAGAGAGAAAGAGAATGGCGTCGCCTTCTTCTTCTTCTTCTTCAGTAGCAGCGGCGGCGGCGACGGTGGAAGAGCTGACGCTGACGGTGAAGTGGAGCGGCAAAGAGGACACGGTCCGAGTCTGCGGCGACGACACGGTGGGGGAGCTGAAGCTGAGGATATGCGAGCTCACCAACGTGCTGCCCAAGCGCCAGAAGCTCCTCTACCCGAAAGTCGGCTCCAAGCTCGCCGACGACACCCTCTTGCTCTCTCAGATTTCCCTTAAGTCCTTCCTCAAGATGACCATGATTGGGTCCCTATTCTCCTTCTCCCCCCTCCCTCCCTCTCTCTCTCTCTCTCTCTCTCTCTCTCTCTCTCTCTGTGAAGCTTTGGACTTTTCGCCTTGTGCTCTGTGTGTCCTGGATTCTTGTTGTTTGAAATTTCTTGGATTTGGAATCTTGGTGCCGTATGAGGTGATGGGTTCTTGGCTTTCCTCCTTTTTCTTTTCCTTTTGCTTCGAGTTTAGGTAATCTTTTCTGGGTCAAGATCAGTATGGTGGTGTCAGATGAATAGTGACAATGACTATATAAAGCCTAGGCTCGTGTACGTAATAACATGCATCAGCAAGATTTTCATATCTCAACAGGTGCCGTACAAATCCAAACGCATATGAATTAAAAAAAGATAATTTTGGTCGGCGGGGATACAAAATGTGGAACGTGGCACCAACAAATACAGAAAACAAACAAAGAATTCATGGAGGAATGACTAAATGCAGCTGAGAAATATATCTAAGACGTAAATTAGCACGTGTATTCATTGAATACATAGGCACAGTCAATGGTTGGGGCGGGCATTTGACCAATTTGTCGGCGCGTGCTCTAAATTCAAGGACAAATTTACTAATATGGATGTTAGAGATGAGTCTGCTTTTCACTTTAACAGAGTAAAATCATCAATGTTAGAGACAATTTTTTAAAATATTTTTTTTTCCATTAGAGACAATTAGAATATATTTTCTAAATTCCTTGTATTTCTTATAATTTGTGCATATATCTCCATTTAGTTATGTATATTCTTAAAGGATATGTTATCTTATATAATTATCTAATAAAGAAAGATTTATGTTCTCTTCATTGCTCACATCAAAATACACAAAATGCCACATTTCTCACTTATGCATATTTCTTAGTTTTGACATCAAAGCTAGTCGATCCTAAGGTGCACTCTAGTGTGGTGTAATTATCATATTTCGTGTCATCTTCTTTTTCAATAATTAACAATATCCGTAGTGCAATTTTAATCTCAGCATTGCTAGGTCTTCAATTGCTAGGTCTTCAATAGCCAACTTAGACCTATTCTACAATCATGTAATCTATGAAGCGCTTTTATTTAAGGAAGTGTCCATCGAGCTTGTTTTATAATAATGTCAACCGCACTGGCCGTGATTCTGTCCACAAACAAACACCAATATACTTGCTGCACTCAAACAAGGAAGATTGACGGCGTCCTATCGTGTAGCTTATAGAACAATCACGACAACACACAAGTAGCCATGTTAGCATCAAACGATTTGCTCTTCACTACATCAAACCGCTTCGGCAATCCATTTAAGCATTTTTGGGATCCCTAATCCAAAATCAAGTTGACAATCTCTACACACCATACTAGAGATATTTATCTAAGATATTTTCTTATCATTGTTTCTCTTCATTTTTTGCATCTCTCAAAATTGTGCATACGTCTCCCTTTGATTATGCATATTCTTAATTGGTAATATTTTATCTTAGATAATCAACTAATAAATCCTATACTTATCTATGTACTCTTTATTGTTCAACATTGAAATATACATAATTTCTCCATTTCTCTCTTCCACATATCTTACAGCGTTTGAAAAAAAAAATCGTAAAATTACGGGCAACTTATGCAAATCCAAACGAATGAAACATAATAACATGGACTAACGAATTGAACCCCATATGGTGGATTTCAACAATTCTCAAAATAACCATGTAGTATGCTCGTTCCCTTTCCTTAAAAATTAAAATTTATGCACGGTATTTTGGATTTAAGACAAGTAATGGGGTCTTAGCACGTAACATAGTCATGGTCAAATCGAGGAAATTCGTTCAATGGGAACGCAATTTGTCGCTCCCTTAATCATGCAGTCGGAATTCAATTTATCACACCGAACGCCAAAAAAGTAGTCCTAAGTCACGAACCCCCTTTTAAAACAAAACAAAACAAAACAAAACGTGGGGAATTCTAAATCACGGGACTTATATAGTTCGATGCTTCGGAATTATTTGACTTCTTGCCTCGTGGTCTTCCTCTTTTGGTTTGACTAAGCTTTATGCGTCGACGGGTATGACGAAAAGCATGGACGTGGGCCGACTCTGCACGCGGCACTCCACACGGCTTCCATCTGCCGAACGTCCGAATACGTCTGAGTTCGAATCCGGCCGGCGGGTTGGAGGGGAAAGTGATACGAAAACGAGGTCATTCAGCTCGGAGGAGATGGCATTTGGGCTTAAAATATCAGTTGCAGGAGGCTCTCCGTGCGTAATCTCTTTTCTCAATAGGTCGTTTAAGGGGAGAGGACAGGCTTAACAACGTCTTCATGGATTTGATTCGCCAGCTACAGAAAGGGAGAGAGGTTAGGGTTTAGACAGGTAGCGGAGTAAACGCGACTGCCGGGAGATGCCACGATTGCTCATGGTATCTTCTGAAGTATGCTTCACCTACAAACCCTAACTTAACAGCTCTCTCTCTCTCTCTCTCTCTCTCTCAGGAGGTTGAATCTTGAAATGGCATAAGAAGACAAACCCTAACTTAACACCTCTCTCTCTCTCTCTCTCTCTCTCTCTCTCTCTCTCTCTGTGAAATGGCCTAAGAAGAAGAGGAGGCTGCTGTTGCTCGAGAACGTTGGTATCTACTGATGATGTCGAGCTGAGCGGTACATCAAGAGTCTCGTTAACTAGTTCCTCATCGAACCATTCCCAGATCAGGTGCTCCTTCCACGTGTGCCTTCATTCATCCATGAGTTTCTGAAGCTATCTGGAGTTCCTGTTTCCTGTTTATGAGGCCATAGAGTCAGTCCACTTTTTGAGCCCTCCATCTTCTCGAATCCATATCAATTTTCCTTGTCCCTACCAGCAATTTCACTAAATATAAAATGCTCGGTTTGAGTCATTAACTATTCTGCACCACCTATGACTCGAAAGTCTGAGGTTGCCGAATTCGTCATCACAATTTCATTTAAGATGCTAACAGTCAAGAAGTCTCTTCATATGAGATGTGTCGTAACTAAACAATGTTGTACAAGCCATTTATAATTGAATTTATGATCTCATATGGAAGATAAATTACCTTTTATTTCTAGGCCATCACCATAGTCGTAAATGTTGACCGAATTTTCCCCATTTTTTCCTTTCTCCTGTATTGTGTCGCTATCGTGTATGAGACCTCAAGACATCTCTCTCTCTCTCTCTCTCTCGTGACCTCAACGTGCTATCAATTCGCATAGGCAGTGTTGAAATCACTCACACAACATTCATCACTTCGATCTTCAAAAGCAAGTTGTTGCATGCATCATTGTTGCTATTGCATTATATTTTATGTTTCACACTTTGCTCTTCGATATTTAAATGAACTGTCGACGTCTTTGGTCTAGATCTGGAACATGCGTCCAATTCCCGCTACGGTTGTAAATCGCTCAAGTCTGTACTCGTGGTCACACGCGTTGTCTGGGGGGAAGGGAGGGGAGACTTGATTGTATCGGTCAAATAGCTATGTGGCTTAATTTGAACCTTAATACATCAGGTATGTAAGGACATATTCAAATTTAACAGATGAATTTGAAGGATAAATCCATCAAAACCCTCAAAGTTCATAGGTAAATTGCGAAATGATATCAAAACCTTTGAAATATATGTATTTTTAGGGTGTTGATTGCTTGATAGAAGTAAACTTATAAAAGACCCGAATCCAATAAATCAGATATGTTATATTCATTGATATCACGTGAAATATTATGTGGTGTCTTCATAAAATTTAATGGCTATAATTGCATTGGGTCTATAAAAATGAGTTTATACAAGAATTTTTCACCTCTTTGATCAAATACCTATAATTGCAACTTTTTTTTTTATTTTATCATTTTTCGAAAATTTGTCTCCCAACAAAATCTAATGTGGCAAGTTGTACATATCAATTTTGGAACGCCTAGTTGAGTTTGGATTTTGGTCCAAAGGTGGAAATTGTATGGGCCACATCGGTTTCGATTCGATTAATTTTGGTCTAGTGTTATGTATCTTTGATAATTTCAATTGATAGAATATCAAGTGCAGAGTGGGACGAAATGGAATTGTTTCTCACCATTTGTTTCTCTTTGTCCATTTTTCTATGCGATTTCATTCAAGTCATTACAAGTCTTTGAGACTCTATGGAGTTTCACATAATTCAAATACAAGTTTATATCACACTTCGACATCAATTTTAGGGCAAATGGAAGAGTTAGATCACCTTCAAGTCAATTAAATTCAATTACACATCATATACTTATACAAGTCATTTCAATTCGTAAAATTTCACGACAGATTTCGGGAATGCATCAGTTCAAGCCCAAAATTCTCCTTTTTTTCAATATCAAATTGGGTCGGGTTCAGATAATTAGATCACTTGAATTCTTCGGTCCAGGCAATTTCAAATATTGGGCCAAGACGGATAATGAATTATTCATTTTTCTTAATCTCACCCCGGGTCGTGTTGGATCGGCTTATCGGGCGGGTCGTCTCTTTCGGGCCCCGAAAGCGTGCGCCCGACCCGAATCCGTCTCGACATCTCCACGAATCGTCCTCCTCCGAGGAGAGAGAGAGAGAGAGAGAGAATGGCGTCGCCTTCTGCTTCTTCTTCTTCAGTAGAGGCGGCGGCGGCGGCGGCGGTGGGGTCGCCGGCGACGGAGGAGGAGCTGACGCTGACGGTGAAGTGGAGCGGGAAGGAGTACACGGTCCGGGTCTGCGGGGACGACACGGTGGGGGAGCTGAAGCTGAGGATATGCGAGCTCACCAACGTGCTGCCCAAGCGCCAGAAGCTCCTCTACCCGAAGGTCGGCTCCAAGCTCGCCGATGACACCCTCTTGCTCTCTCAGATCCCCCTCAAGTCCTCCCTCAAGATGACCATGATTGGGTCCCTATTCTTCTTCTCCCTCTCTCTCTCCCTCTCCCTCTCTCTCTCTCTCTCTCTGTGTAAAGCTTTGGACTTTCGTGTTGTTCTTTGTGTGTCGTCGATTCTTGTTGTCTGAATTTTCTTGGATTTGGAATCTTGGTGCCATATGAGATGATGGGTTGTTGGGTTTCCTCGTTTTTTATTTTTTACTTTTGTTTCCAGTTTAGGAAATATTTTGTGGGTCGGGATCGGTTTGGTGGTGTCTGTCAGATGAATTGCATGCCTCAAGTAATTAGACTACTTTGTCCATGAAGTAATGAAAATTTGAGTAAAAGATGAAGTAGTGGCGCACGCTGAAACTTAGATTGGGGAAGGGTCTCTTTTTATGTCTTCAGCAATGGATATAATTTATACTGCCTAATGTGCGCCTGCATTTGGCCTGCCCTGTCTACTACCAACTTCCTTTTGCTATATATCATAATGTCCGGCCAGTCGCATGATAAGCTAAGATTATGTTTGATTAAAATTTGGAGTTTTAGTTGATTGGCATACTGTTTTGTCAGATTATAGGGAAAAATAATGTGTTGTCTTGTCACAGTATATGGACAAGCATCATGTAGCAATGACCAGCCTCTATATGTAGCAAATTTGATTTGGTAGTCTCCCTACAACTTTGATGAAGAATATTTGGAATGTTAGTTCAAATATCCCATTGTTTCATTAGATTTTAGAAAAAATAAAAGACTAGTTTCACAGTACATAGACATGCCTTTATGTAGCAAATTTAATTTTTTTTATTTTATTTTATTTGACTCTCTGCTGGATGGCTATTGCTTTCTGTTTGCAGGACTGTTGAAGATGATCTTCTCGTGGATGAAGTGGACTCTCCTGAAATAGTCGATGATTTTGAGCTTGGACAAGATGATGTTGTTGACATCAAAGATAAAGATGTCAATAAGCGGAAGCTCAGAAGACGGATAGATCAGTACAAGGTCAGTTTTCCTCCTTTTAACCATGATATTTGAACTATCTAAGAGGACCTGTCTGTTATGAATCAATGTCCTTTGTCCTTAGGCATATGATGGAGTGGAGATTTCTTTATCTCTGAAAGAATCTGTTCAACACATTTCCTTTTTGGTTGGAGGCATAAACATTTCATTTTCACAGAAGTGGTTTAAGCTAACTACTTACTCCTTAGCTGGTGTATAAGCTTGTGTTATCTATCCAGATGGAAGAACAAACAGTTTCCTTGAGGAGACATAAGACATGGTTTTTGAGACACTACTAGGATAAGCATCAGATCATTTTTTGTCTAAATTGTTGTCTGAGAGGAAATGATGTTGGTTAATTGAAATTCATCATTTATTTTCTGAGGAGAACTAATATGTGAAGACTGGTGTATAATGCCTCTGATCTCCATTTTAAAAGGAGAGAGGATAACTCTCACCTATAGAATTGTAACCATTCTGTACTACTTTGGATTTTAGGGTTAAAACTCAATGACGAGCCAGCTTATTGTTACCAAAAGTGTAACATGGATATTCAAATTGCTCTCATAAGAGGAGCTTCCTGTGGCACATCGTTGGTGTGCTGATTAATTGATTTGTCATGCAGATTGAACTTCGAAACCCTTGTCGTGAAGGAAAAAAACTGCTTGTTTTGGATATTGATTATACTCTATTTGATCATCGGTCCCCAGCAGAAAATCCTCGTCAGTTGATGAGGCCCTGTGAGTAGTCTGCATTATACACATTTACAAATTATTTTCTTTGCTATCTAGCTAACTGTAAACCCATACATGCAGATCTTCATGAGTTTCTCACTGCTGCTTATGCAGAGTATGATATCATTATATGGTCTGCAACCAGGTATGGATTATCTTGTTTCTTTATTTGATCTTGGTTTCATGGTAAAAGTATGAAAGACTTCTCTGTTTTGAATTTCCTTTCCAGGTCTTAAGATTATTTTTCTGTGTTGCTGGTTTATTATCTAGAGTAAATTGTGCAAACCCCTTCTGCTTTGTTAATTGCATCTCTACCTCCTTTTCTAAAAGCAAAAGTATACCTTTCACTCCCTAGCAAAGGTTCTGTCACTCTACTTATTGTGTTCTGTTGCATATGGAACTAATTTGCAACCAATTTCACTCATTACAAGCATTTTCTGTTGCAACCGGACTGCATTTTGTTTAGATACTAAAAAAATGAAGAGATAACTAAGCATCTTTTGTGGGGACTGTTTTTTCATCATAGAGGTGTAGGATGTGTAATTTGTCCAAGCTCTACCTCTGGGGGGTTCCTTTGTCATTTTTCCTAATCTTTAAGATTATGTGATTGAATTGCCTTTTCTCCAAAGGTGCTATGAGAGATTCATTTCAGAAATACCATGAGATGGAATAGCAAAATTTTAGTTGGAAACTAACAGTTGGATACCCTGTTTCTAATATGTCTATTTTCTTTCTGTAGCATGAAGTGGGTTGAGCTGAAGATGGGACAGCTAGGTGTACTTGACAATCCTAATTACAAAATTACAGCACTCTTAGACCGAATGGCAATGATCACAGTACAATCAGATTCACATGGAATCTTTGATTGCAAGCCACTTGGTGTAATATGGGCTCAACTCCCAGAGGTATAGCTTTTATATAATAAATTGACAGATGTTTTTCATGTGGCCTGGTAACCCGATGAAATTGCTTTATATATCTCCTCAGCAGGAGTTTTTCGTTTTTACCAGGTGTGGATGTACATATATAGGCACATGCGTATGTATATAAAATAAATGTGCTTATCTCGAGAATAACATACACAATAGAATTTGTTCTGCAAACCTTTTATGCACACATTTGTTGATAATAGCCTAAAACAATTTCGTAGCTTAAACCGATCTGTTTTGAGATTCTTTCACTCTAAACTTAACATGCAAGTGACTTTTGAATGTAACTGCTTCACTTCATCATGCTCTTGTGAATCAATTGGTTTTTTTCATGGTTGAGACTGTTATGACATAGGTATCAGTTCAGTTCGTTTGGGAACAATGTGGGAGTATTGTTGCAATAAACCTAATTCTTAGCCTAGAAATTTAGTGTGATCACCTCTCTGCCATGTTTCATATAGGTGCTCTTTCGTGGCACATGCATCTGTCCATGAATCAGGTAGCATTAGGCAGTCAGTTTGTCTGCCTCTGCCATGACCTTGTGTTATGGCGTTATGTTGTGCTGCTGTGCTGTACTTTCACATTCATAGAAGTTTTTCTCTTTCTGAATATCATAATTGTTACTGACTTTGCGCATGCCCCTAATTTTGTATCTAACATATGAGAAACATAAGACATGATCTTGAAAGTTGGTGGATACAGAACTTTCACATTCTGGTAAAGAGTCCTTACAACAGTCTCTTGACTTGTCAGTATTACAGTGAGAAGAACACTATAATGTTTGATGACCTGCGAAGAAATTTTGTTATGAACCCTCAAAACGGGTTGACTATCAAACCATTCAGAAAGGCTCATTCAAGCAGAGACAGTGATCAAGAACTTGTGAAGCTTACTCAGTACTTGCTTGCCATTGCGGACCTTGATGACTTTAGTTCCCTTGACCATAGAAACTGGGAATTCTTCAATGAGGACAATGCCAAAAGGCGCAGGCAGACGTGAATTCAAATTACAAGCTCTTGAATTTCTGATATGCACATTTATGCCATATCTGGTATGGCCTCCTTTTTCTCTCAAATACTTAATACTCCCTTATGAGTACCAAAGACCATAACACTATTGTAAAATGTCAAAATAAAAATACTAATCTTGGTTGTCATACTCATACAGACTCAAATTCAATACATTTCTTGCTAAGTAAATGTGTTGCCCTAGTAGTGACAAGTAGTTGACCATGGAACATGAATGAGAATATTCATCTCACTTTCTCCTTCAATGGTGTTGCAGGTCGTGACTCTGGGATTCATGTCATATCACCTCCAAAACTTCGGCTTTATTGTATAGATTGGCATGTTCTATCTGACAATATACCACTTTTCGTTTCCGGGACGTCAATGCTGGCCAAGTTTTCTGTACATCATTGCCAACCATCACATTTCTGGGGTATCAAATGCTGGCATGTACGAGGATACTAGACATTATAATAAGCTCCTCGGAAGTGATGTCAATTATGTGTCGAAATGGCACTGCAATGCTATCCTACTGTTGAAAACCTCTTGATTTTGGTGGTGATGGTCTTGATGAATCCACTCCTATACATAAAGCTAAAGCGCTTGCATGTCCTTTGTGCTTTTGTGTTTGTGTGTGGCTGTTCAGTTAAAATACTTGTACCTTACTTCTGCTAGTCCTCTTGCCTTCGGGGCAAGTCCTGTTCCTCATGGAAGGCTATGAAGTAGAATACGTGCTTTTTTCTTCCCATATGCTATTTAAGCCAGTATCATGCGGGCATTTGGATAACCCTTCTCCTGTTTCTTATGTACTTCGCTCCACTGTATAAGAACGTGTCACTCCAGAACAATTTTTTATAAACATGCAAAGATGTCTGATAAGCTAGAACCATACAATAGGAATTGCTTTTGAAATGGATGTCTGAATTTGGTATGTATCATTGGCGATTCAGAAATAGATCTAGTAAAGCATTCCTAATGTTGGACTTTGCATGGCAAGTAATTGTGGAACAGAAGCAATGTGTTTCGGTAGCAACTGCATAAGTCGGAGTCGGGTGAGTCATTGATATAATCAATAATTGCTTTTAGCAAAGGCTGATGTATTTTAATCGAAAGCAGTTTGATCAAAGCTCAATTATAAAAAAAAGATGTACTAATTATTATTATCTTGAAACAATTTCCTAGCTATGATAACATAGTAGGAAAGGATATGCAATATATTATCAAATGTTGCTATACCAAGCTATTCACCCCTTTGCTTCTCGCCAAGATGTCTTGTCTGAAAGATTTCTTTCAGAAACAGCTTTAGAAACGTTGTGAAGTTCTGAGGACTACTTGGTAGACGAAAATTGGAGTAATTACCATGCTTGGTAGCACGTTAACTAGTGGGAATGTTTATGACATATTCATCGATTGATATCGATCGTTGAAGACAATGGTGGCAAGAGTTAAGGGCGTGTACTATTTGCCTCCTCGTAGCATTCATCGGCCACAACATGATCGTGAAATTACATGAACTTGTTCCTCTCAACAATCACTAATAAATCATCAAAGGACATGCTCGTACGGCACCATCAGTTTTTGTACAATGGAGACGAACTGGTTTGAGCAAATAATAACAATTAATACATCCAAATGGTAATCTGCTTCTCTCAAAGCATTCCAAAGTAATGCCCAGCCTAGAGCTGGAGAGGCAGATAAAAAAACAGAATACGAAAAACTTTACCAATGCCTCGAGTAGTATTAGGTGATCGGACAACTCTATGGCTAGAAACCACTTGGCAAATAGAATCTAAGATGTGAGCAGCAACATACTGGATAAGGGCGAGACCCACCTCAGGTATATCACATGCCAGCAACAGGACTATCGGCAATGATAACCAGGCGCACCAAATATCGATTATGACAAAGGAAAGGTGAGACGGAGAAGATATAGATGGCCAAACGAACAAAGACAAGGGACAGAGGCTCCACCAAAAGATGGCACCATCGCCCACAGGTGTTGCATCATGCAACTAAGTACGAAGAGGTCCATTAGTAGTTTCATGCCTGGAAGTAGCATCCTTGTGTTTCAACGAGAGGTTTGCAAACTGGGCATCAAGGCCTTTGCTGGTGCTGGTGCTGGTGCTGCTGGCTGCTGCTGCGTTGAAGGCCAGAAGATGGTTGTTGCTGCTGCTGTTGATTCTGCTGTTGATTCTGCTGTTGCTGGTACATGGCCCTCAATCTTCCTATTTCCCGCTCTAAAACCTCATGCTCAACTATAAATTCCAAATAGAATGTTCACTTCAGACCGTAATGGAAAAAAAGAAAAACAAGCATTTAAAACAACAGATAACTCACCATGACATGGTGCAAATCACATACCCAAATTATTTAACCCTCCAAACAGTTTTTATATGCATATCTATAGGCAACTATTCGCGATCCATTTACAACACTTTCAAAATATAGCCATAGGCTGTCACGGCATCCCTAGTCCAGACTCTCTGATACAATATGTTGCAAACAGGGAACAGTAGACTCCTTCACACATGCAAATTGATAAGAACAAGCAAATCAACATAAACACAAAAACACCAATGCAAGCAAAAAGCTTACTCGAGTTGTCATAAAAATTCAAAAGCCACCTCCAAATTCAAAGTAAAAGCATTCTTGTAGCAGAAGTAACAGAAACCACATAAAAAGAAAGATTTCAACAACCAAAAAGCTCGGGTTGTTCAGTCTTCTTTAGTGAGAGAAACTTACAGCATTTTATCAACTGCTCTTGAGCTAAACTTTCCAACCGTTGTTTGAGGGCATTATTCTCCATGTTCAAGATAAGGTGTCGCTGGTTGAGAAATTCAACCTCTGCAGAAAACTCAGAACCTTCTACCTGCATACAGGAGCACATAAGATTAAAACATAACACTCATCAGAGATAGAATGTGAGCAACTTCTCAGCACTGTTTAATCATGAGATCATAAGATATATCAGCATTTCATTCTTGCCTGCAAAGCTTGCACATTTCTTTCCAACTCGGCTATGTACTGAAGTTTCCGGACCCGTGAACGCTGTGCAAATTGCCTGCAGCGGTTGTGAAAATTGCCAGTTAGATCCCAACTCAAGTCAAGTCGCCTAAAAAATCACTACCACTCTCTTTACTACATCTAAGCAATTTCTTCTTATCATTTGCACCTTGAGAAACCTGGTCAGACATCAAGTGACATTTGAAGACAAAGTCAACCTCAAACAGTACCCCATGGAACTGCCTAGATTTCCCAGGATATGCCAATTGAGATACAGCTAGTATGGCAGTCTAAACAAGATTTACCAATCACAGCATGGGCTTTGGAACTCTGAGTATTTACATAATTATCAGGTCAAAGTTCATAAACAAAAAATCAGTTGTATTACACTAACAAGTCTCAAATAATATGCAGATTATTCCAAATAAAAATTCACCAACTAAAACCCAATAATGACCCTACCTATTCTCAAGATTATACAGATCCTTTTGGGTCCATTACCAAGCTCAACTCATTTTCTCTACTAGTAATTATGTCACAAAAAATTACACATATCAGGGCCATAATCAAATCCTAATGGCCCCAGTTTCTCTTATAATAAATCGTTATCCTTAGACTTGAATAATTTCATGGCTCCAAGTTTGGGCATGAAACATGAAAGATGAACAGACTGAAATGTCGAATTATCAAAAACAGAAAAAAAATAAAAAGGTGCATGCTGAAAGTATGAAATTTCTAACATATCTATCAACTCATAACACGAGAAATTTGAGCTATAAAAACGAAAACAACCATTTGACTCCACTGGATGAAAGACTTCTCAGACAAAGAGGATAGAAATTATTATGTAATTGTCATTTATGGCCTATGATTACCTGGCCACAGAATGCATCCGCAAAATTGTAGTATTTTTAGCAATCAATAAGTCATTCCTTGTTTACCACGCTCTCACATAAAGATGTTGCCAAGTTTATTTATGTATACTATCTAGTGGTATAATTGCTTGAACCCTATGACAACAATACACCCTCTGGATTCCCTTTCAGATAGTCCAACACTAGTCTGTCCTAAAACATTTAATTGGGCTTTATAAAACAAAACCGTAGCATGTCCCACACAATGTAACATCTCTAACCATGTGTACACATTAATGAGAAAGGGACACAGCACATACTGCTTTGCCCGTTTAGTATCTGTCTCAGTTGAAGATGGCTTAGCACGAGAGGCATCTTTCCTTTCAGATGAAGCCTTTAAATCAATTACAGATTCAACTTGGTCTTGCTTCCCATTTACCATGGAGGGATACTTCTCCACTTCTTGGGATACACATATCGGTGCAGAATTTTGAGTAGCAACATCACCTCCAGCCACAGGTGGGGCACCAGGGGGAGTTGCAACATTGCGAGATGACTCCCACACCCTATTCTTCTGCTTCACATGGTTTTGGTCAGCAACAAAATATGCATGCTGACCACCTCTTTGATGATCCATTTCTTGAGTTCCCCAATAGGGCGCTGAAAACACATTTCTGTACTTGTGCTCATCATGAGCTGCATGGTCTGGATCAGAAAACTTAGCTACATCTATGTATGCAAAAGAGTCACTTGATGAGCGTCTATGGCCTCCCCTACGTACAGGAGTTTCAGGTTCATCAAGTAAATCATCAAGCCATGAGGGTTGATCCTCCATGAGAAAACTCTCAGATGACGTTCGTTGGTGGCGGGTATACCCCTCTCCGGGCCTTTGCACTGCTTTAGATCCGATTGGAGGGTTAGGAATATAATCAACATATGAAGGCGAAAGGCCGGGGAATGGGCTTTTTGGAGGCAGGAAAACATGCTTTCCAGAGTATGTCAAATTTCTGGTACTAGGTGGTCTGGAATTTGACATAACAAATCCGGTAATGTCAAGGATGCCTGTGAAAGGACAATTTAACACATCAATAAACAGATCAAAGTACTTACAACACAATGCTTTAGGCCCCTACTTTAAAAAACCAGCAATAAGTCAATCAATACAAATAAAAGTAACAATGACACTGCTAGGAATCTTGCCACTAAATTCAACTCATCTTCAAAGTGACAACTATAAATCAAAGGAACCACTAAAAGAAAAACAGAAAAACAAACCACTCAAGCAAGACTTACAACATTCAAGATAACAATGGCTGCACAATTGCAGATGACATGCCTAGCTTAATATTTACTGATTGTAAGAATGTAGGACCAGATCAATGAATCCTCCAAATGACCCAAACCGAAAATGAATAACCTACCAATATTATTGTTAAGTTGATGAGCAAGTCTCAAATACAATTTTAATTTCTGTGAACCATGAATCAAGCGGCTAATTAGATGCCAAAGTTTCTCAAAAGAATATCCCAAACAAATTCTACATGTCCTAGGTAAACGCAGGTGAGAACTGTATTCAACATCAAGTATAAATTTCAACAGCATTAAACATCTTACAGAAATTAGGAAAGGAAATTCCTGTGGATACAGGAAACATGGGCTTCGGATCCATGTTTAATAGTCTACAAATATACATCAAAATAAATAAAAGGAGAAAGAAATAAACTTTTCTCTCTGATTAGAGCTATTAACAATGTCAAGTATCAAATAATTAGTTTTGATATCAGCATGAAACCACTCTACTGTAATCTCTTGTATATGATGCTATGCACCCCATCTTGATAAATTACAAGCATTTATCCAGTAAGCATCAGCGTTATTGCTGTACCTGATTAATGAAACATTCCCAACACAAGAACACAAACCATCTGAAATAACAAGAAGACTAATAGAATACAATCAGCTGAACCCAAAACAGCAATCCACTCTACCAATAAACGACTAAAGTAGAATGTACAAATGGTACCACTGAAAGGCATGAGGAGAAGGGATCAATCCCAAACTACCCTCAGAACTAAACACATGCTGCAAAAAGGAACCGTTTGTCCCATACCAGAATTCTCAGCATCAACTCGTAACCACAAAGATATTTGCCTGCAAAACTCAGAATAATCTCACTTACTCACTTAACTTTCAAAAAGTCTTTTCATAATTGTTGCGATCCTCTCAAGGCGAACCCCATGAGAACTAACGGATTGCTAGATGGACACAAATAATCCTCTTGCGAGGCAGCTCTTATGCTTCGCACAAACTCTCTCAAGTCCTACCAATTGCAACTTGGTTTTTCTTATTAATTTATTATTACCTTAGAATCACCAGGAGCCCGGTAAAGTGCAAGAGATCACTCTACCTCTGTGAACCAGAGAATTGAATTCAAGGACTTGGTTATACTCGATTACACTAACGCTGAATAATTGGTACCTTTTCTCTTTTAAAGGAAACTCTTCATACGATCATTTTATTTCCTAATATGCAGCTACGAGATCATGCAATTAAATGTAATATGCAATCAGGAAAACATAGCAACCAATTAATAATGGCATATGACAAAAAGTAGTAAAATTGCAACCTAAACCATCTTGGGCAATTATAAAACAAGATAAAAAGAAATAAACCAACCCAAGCCACATTGAGCAACAATTGAACGTAACCTCATTATTACATCCCAGGACAGGATCTCCTCGAGCGTAAATGGGAAGTTCAAAATTTTTATTGTATCTATCCTAAAGTAGACTAAAGCATCAAAGGGAAAGAAAATATGTAAATGTAACATGCTATGCCAGAATAAATCCTAGATAAATTACTTGACTATGATGAGGTAACAATAGAAATAAAATCTAATGTAATGTAATCTAAAATATGGTATGTGTAATCT
This sequence comes from Eucalyptus fibrosa, assembly GCA_017140475.1. NCBI lineage: Eukaryota > Viridiplantae > Streptophyta > Magnoliopsida > Myrtales > Myrtaceae > Eucalyptus > Eucalyptus fibrosa. Next base: position 11,742,410 of record CM029511.1, read on the forward strand.
TGGTAAGGGAAGAATGCTTAATTTTTAAATTTTTATGACTTGTGCAAAATATTTTTTCCATAGTGTACCGTGCATTAGGAAAAAAAATCAAATTATGATGCAAAAATGCAATTTACCCTGAATGCAAGTGCAATCCTGAATGAATTTTTATGCAAATGCAATCTAAAATGACTAACATGAAAGACATGATTTTTATATTCGATTTTCATGACATGTAAATGAGACATGGAAACTAATATGCAACCTAAATGTCTTAAATGCACACTAAGACAGACATTAATGGATAATTATAATAAAGCATAAGAATCTAAATGTGTAAAGAAGGAATTTTACTAGTGCCACAAATGATTTTTTAGTTTAAAAAAAATATGACGTGAATGTATGAACCTAACTAAAACTGTGCCATGAAATACGTCTAAATGAATAAGCAAACCCAATGTTCCAACATCTTCAACAATTCACAACATCCATCCTTGAGAGCAATTTCATGATACACATGGATCTACTCTGGAGCCTCTAAGTATGCATCTAAGTTATTTGCTTAAACCAAAATTGACATTCAAGGCACTTACTTCACCTAATTGAAGCTAAAATCAAAAACTTCCCAATAGTAGACCAGCATATATACCTTTGATAGGACAAAGCTGCACACTCTGAATCGTAATAATAGACCACAGCTGGGCTAGAGTGAGTCAATGAGAGCATTGTAAAGGCAATTCTCAGGCTGATTTAGCAGCAGTAATGCAGGCTTGATAATCCGGGCAAAAGCACAATGGCTCATCACAGCTACAAGGCTAAAGCAGACACACTCAAAACAGCAGCAGCAACTCCATCACAGCAGAAGCAACTCTGTCACTACAGCAACAACTCGACACGACCTGATGCAGTGAAATGATGAATTGTGACTTCCCAGATGCTAGCAACAGCTCAATGATGAATCCCAAAGATGTGATGTGGCATAGAAAAGCAAACAGGCGTAGTGACTTTCACAAGATGTTAATGGACTATAATTGAAGGTGCATGGGATGATAAAGGGTAAAAAAATTGGAAAATGGGTGATGCTGGTCTGACAAATTGCTTGGACATGGGTGTGCCTTTTGTGAATTTGGCGAACGAGAATTGGTACTAGTTCATGGATGCCGCCATGAAAAAAAGGTGGGATGCTGCCATGTAAAATGTTTAGAGGGATGAATGTCCAATTCCCGGTTATAGAGAGTGCTAGATATATATAGACAACCCTAACAGTTACTAAGAATCTAAAATAAAAACAGGCACTAAATATCCCATAAAAATGATAATCTATAGACAAAATGAACCATGACTTAAGCACACGTGGAAAACACACTACGGGTTGGTCCAATGAACCAAGTCATGCACCACATCCATGTTGGTTGTGGACAAAAAGTATTTCTTTTCAATTTTTTTTTCCTAAATTTATCTGCAATTTAAATTATCTTGTTTGAGGGAAATGTGTCTATAGACCTGAATTCACAATTTTTCAGAATAAAAACGACTTGCTAAAGAGCAACAGATTAATTAAGAGAAATAAAATAACTAATAGAATCCCAAGTGACCACGCTTTGTCTCTCCACCCATTCCCTCTTCTGCCCAGAAATTGCCAAATATGTCCCAAACCCCGGATGGTTATGCAAAATCACTCAAATGCAGTACTCAAGATTAAGTCTAAAAAGCACTACTAATGCCTCATGCGTTAGATGAAATGACTAAAATATCCCTGTAGTCAATTGTATGCTCAAACGCTCAATAATCCTACCAATACTTAAACATGACATGCAAGAATCCAATGCATAGCAAAAAATCCAATTTTCTCGTTTACTTGTGTTTTCTTTTCCTTTTCTACATGTAAGAAAGACCTCTGCGTAAAATATGAATGTCAACAATAATTGAAGCCTTGCAGACTACCGACACTTCCTACAAGGGTTTAAACAACTTTACTAGAAGCCCCTCCTGGATTTATATCCTCAAAAATCACAAGCTATTTTCAGCTACCAAATGAGAGCCCAAGCACTTCATAAATTGAATTCAGTTTCTGAAGCACCAGAATGATCACTTCTGATCTTGCTAGCTATTCAGTCACCAGCAGTTAGAAATCCATCAAGTTGCCCTCTTAGGATCCACTTTAATAATTGTTTCCTTCTTCTCCTGCTGTTTCTGTTAAACTTGATCCTCCACCAAACTTTGACAGACTAACCCAAAGTAGAAAGCATAGATTGTTCTAAATTAGAAGCTGATCATTTTGTTTTAAAGAATCAAGGACAGCTTCTCAAAGACGAACATCCTTCACATTGAGTATAACAGCTCCAATATCATCCAAACAATCATCTACAATCAGCATATATACAAAGCTAACTATCACCCACTATTCTACTACACATTGTGGATGCAAACGCCCACATGATCCTTCCATAGGTCCTCTAGTCCTGACAAACCACAAGAAGGTTATAGCGTCTGGAACAGAAAGTTCAAGAGGGAAACATCAGAGGATGATTATTAGGCAGAATTTTAATCTCCAAACAGCTTAAGGGAACTTTGTGTTCCTGATTGAGTATGAATGCCCCTCTACCCAAGCTCATCAGGCAATGTGCACAATTTTCATGTCAATGCCAGTCCAAGCAAAGCAAAGCCACATGTCATTACATGCCAAGCATCAAGCACACTACCGTTCCCAATCACTGCTAGTGCGCTAGAAGCCAATTTTCGATAAAAAATTGCACCAGGCCTTCCCCATTTTTCCTCACAACCTGTAGCCAAAGAACTCTATAACACGATCTTGACTAATTTAGGCCTTAGAGTAGAAATTAGTTTGAGATCCACGAAATTCATCTTCATGATGCTGGAGTCCTCCTGACTACTCCTCTACAAAAATAACTACCAAGCTCTACTGGGACAACTACAGTATTGCACCCTACAAGAAAAGAAAACCACATCATTACATGCCAAGATCAAGCACACAACCATTCCTCATCACTGCTAGTGCACTAGAAGCCATTTTTCAATAAAAAATTGCAATGGGGCCTTCCCCATTTTTCCTCACAACCAGCAGCCAAAGAACTATATAAAAAAATCTTGACTAATTTAGGCCTATGAGTAGAAATAAGTTCAAGATCCACGAAAAACATCTTCAAGGCGCTGGAGTCCTCCTGACTATTCCTCTACAAAAGTAACAACCAAGCTCTACTAGGACAACTGAAGTATTGCACCCTATGCCATTCCCACCATCCTAGCCAACAAAAAAACTCCACAATATGACATCATGTATGGAAGCAATTGTATGCACGACCTGGGCTATAAATGACATGACCAATCAATAGAACTATTTCAATACTAGCCATAACGCATGCAAAACAAAACCAAGCCATATCTTCCCAGATGAAGAAGATGGAATTGCATAAGTAGGATCCTGCGATTCGAAAGTTAAGAAATGCCCTGGATCTTAAGTAGGATCTTAATTTGCAATGATTTTTACATGGTCCTAATCCTAAGCTCCAAAAAATCATAGGATCAATACGATCCTTCGAGTCCCATCGATCCAACTTTTTCATACTTTGACCTTGAAATAAGTATATCGTCATATTCAGTATGTCCTCATATTTAGGTATTAAAAAAGTTGATTTTCCTGGTACATCCAGAATAAAGATGGCACAAACTTTAAATTCACACTATTTTTGAATTTAATGACACACAACGTTCATAACTAGTCTTTACCAAAAAAAAAAAAAAAAAAAAAAAAAAAAACGTTCATAACTAGTAGATTCCATATGACATTCCAAGATTTTGCCTTGCTGCCAAATTTTTAGGATGTCAACTCATAGACACCTTCTTCAATCCTAAATCCTAATAACTTTGGCTTAGTCAATGACCTCCTACCCAAACCATTTTATTTGTTCCTAGCACTGCACATGTCCAACTCATACTCTATGCAGCTTCAACGTCAGTCTTCTATTACTTTTGGCTTGTTACAAACTTATAACAACCTTTACAGCATAAACAATGCTATAGTTACATTATGGGATCTCACAACCGTGACATAATACATCACAAATCTGGAAAGACCTGTATGTTTTATTACAAAAGTGAATTGGCTGGACCAAGCGCTGATGGGTTTTCGCACTGAACGGGAACTAATCTCACAAACCAAGATCTGAAGAGCTCATGTGTGTTGAAAAAATGGAAGCATTAGATGGGAAGTTGAAGAGAGGGCAAGCCCAGTGAAGCTTAAGAAGAAGCTTGAAGAAGACCAAGCAAGGAATACCAAACCGCAAGTCATCAAACATCATAGGTCATAGGTCATATAGGAACTTAAGAAAGGACTTGACAAGCAAATTAGTTAGAACTTTACTATTATTAATCTGTGCGTTCAGATAGTTGTGATTGTCTAGCCAAAAGATAATTGTCATAATCAAAGAATAAATCTATCTTCAGTAGGTAAGATTTTCCATGTATAAGAATACACGAAGCTTTCCAATTTTGTCTCTGTGTTTCGTCCCTCATTCCCCTCCTCCTTGATCTCACTCAATTCCTCACATTCTTCCTTTTCTTCCTCTTTCTCCCATCTTGCCTAAAAGTTGCAATGCATCAAAAACTCTCACTGCTATGCCCACTATTCAAATGTGCGTTAAGCACCATCTTGACAAAAAAGCACTCGGAGGCTCTTCAATATCCATACACGGCCCTTTATTCCTCGATAACCGTACTTATGAATTTACTGCCCCATCCTTTATCATCCACATAGAAGATTAATCCCATAATTGACTCGAATATGCAGAATCAGAGACCGTACCAACTTGATTAAGAACAAAAAGAAAAGCTTCAAACCTTTATGGGGCACCCACAAGTTCAAGAATGAAAATTCAGAACCCAGTGAACAAACAAAAAGAAAGCTCCAAACCTTTATGGGCACCCACAAGCTCAAGAATGAAAATTCAGAACCCAGTGAACAAACAAAAAGCAGCTGTTAATAACAGGACAGAGAGGCAACCCATAATAAACCCAACCAACCCAATAGGATCGCCAAAGCTGCTCTTGCAAACGAATTGAAGGAATACAGAGACAGATTCCCACCAAGAAATCACCAAAAGAAACAAGAAAACAGACACAAAGAAATCAAAGTTCTTGCAAAGAAGAGTGAGAAAGGTTACCGATGAAGGTCAGAGGATTTTCGAAGATCTCGAGAAAAGTACGATGTCGAAAGAGATGACGAAAATCGGAGACAACCCTTTTTTCCTTCTCTCCTACGGGGGTGACGATGAGATGCTATTCGCTGTTCTCTTGCTATCCCCGGATTCTCCCTCCTTACCTGAAGAGGTTGAATTCTCTCTCTCTCTCTCCCCACTCTGCTTCTTGAAGATCGGGTCGGGGTCGAACGTTTGGAAACTCCGAAGCTGCTTTCCTTTCTTGAGCTCTCTTTCCTCGGACAACATTAGAATATGCCGATGCAATGCCCCGCTCCTACATGGAAACTCTGCTACATGGGCATGCTACGATCCATTTCAGATGGGATGCATATGGAGAATGTACTGTAGAATTGTACGCGCGTAATATTATGTATACGTCCTTGTATACCATGATTGCCCCGTTTGCTCTTGTACTAACAGGAGGCGACATAGAGTGAGATTCAGGTAGATTCTGTACAGACAAGGATGATGGTGGCTTCCAAGAAGAAAGAAAAAGGTCAAAAAGTAATTCTTTTCTCACAAGGCATCAGGTTATGTATGTAAACTTTTGTGTATTAGATTAAGTTCACTTTGTCAATTCAATCAAAACTATATATATATAAAAACTATATAAACATATATGGCTTGTTTCTATGTATGTCATGTGACACTTCACTTTACATCTATGATTGCCATGTGAGACCATGGTTCCACCAATAAGTTGTTAACTTGGTGATTTTTTGTCTCCTAATTATTATTTTGTATTGTGCTTAAATAAATAAATAGAAAGGATTTTTAAATATACCTTGAAATGGTATAGTTTATTTTAATGAAATAAGATTGTGAAAGGAAATTCATTTTAAAGTTAAAATCTTGTGCCCTTATCAAGTGTGGTGTGTTCATTATATAATAGATCTCAATTAGTTAAAAAATTCGTTCAGTTTAAACATTGCTATTTACATATGTATTAAAATTTTTTTATTACGTGGATAAATATCACTTTATTTTACGTTATGTGAATCAAATTAGTTATATAAAAGTTGACCGCATGAACTAGAAAAAATATATCCACTATAATCTATGCATAGCATATACGATTAATTGAATAAGTTGCACTTTAAAGATATATGTTGTTGACGAATTTATTATTTCTAATTAAAGTATAATTCACTTTATTCAAGTAATTTGATTTAATGTATAAAAAAAGAGTTACAGTGGACAAATAAATTCACTTACTTCAAGAAATGTGCAAATTTTAAAATTATTAGCTAATTCTTAACATAATTTCTTTTAAATATGAGGAAATTAAACCAAATAAATAACTCTTGTTACTTTAATGTTAAAAAAATTGATTTATTTCTTACCACGCACAATAAAATGTTTAAAGTCAAACAATATTAAATTACAGCTTATTTAAAACATAGAGCATTTGTACTTTATCTAATTTCATTTTCTAGTTCTTAAATAGACTTATTTCAAATGTTGCTTCAATCACTGTATTCGATTCATGTTCTGTGCGCCTAAGAGATATTACTTTATAACGTATTTCTCGTCACATATTAATCTTCATGCCACTACCATTGATTACTATTGGAGAACATGGGTGGGAAGAAAGCCTTAACCATTACCCTTTGATCATTGTGTTGTATCATTGACATTAGTACAAGTTGATTATTATTTCGATAAGCCTAGTTCATAATACTTTGTGGTCAAATCTTAAGAAAAACAATCACAACCCGATTTCTAGTTGAGAACATAAATGTAAGATAATCATAGTGTTCCCCCTGAACAATGTTTCTGCCCCCTCAGAAATGAAATCAAGGTTCAAACTTCAGTCACTGCCCTTCTAAAAGACAGGCTAGAAGGGGAAGAGATGGCAAATGTGGTGATGAGATTTGTATCCTCTTTGAAAGGGGAAATTCTCACAATTGTTTGGTGGAACTGGTAGAAATGTAAGCAAAAGGGCATAGATCAGTGAGACAAACCACAACTCAGATAGAAAGAAATATGTAGCCCACTCGACATTTTAACAAAGCATGATCCAAGCACAAACTCTTCACTCAACCACTCATCAATTCCCCATCAACATGTCACATGAACAACAATGACAAAGTCGTGTTTTGGCCGTCCCAGGTGAACAAAAACTAGACATCACCAAGCTACAGCATTACCACATGGATGCATCTTCTAAGGCATCACAGACTGTCTGGTTCTTCACAAGCCTGCTCACATTAGCTAGAAAAATCATATTTTACGAAAAGAATTGGTAAATCTTTTCCAGAAGGTGCCAATTGAGCCTTGCCAGCCTTCAAACACCAAAATAGAATATGTGAAAGTACAAAAACTAAGTAATCCAAGTGCCACTGTCAAAACACGTTCCAAGAGCTGAGATCCACTGTTAGATGCTTAAAACTTGAGCTGAACTTAGATAGTGAGTTGAGGATATCTGTACTATGAGGTTGGTGATACAATCTACAGTTAGAAAATGACCTGAAAAAAGATAGCTACAGAAAACACCAAAGCTATCTAAGAAGCTGACAGGGGTATTGGTTTTACAGCACTCTGGATTCGCTGAAATGCAGTCCTCACCCTTTCCCGAAGGCCATCATCTTCACTCTCCACGTCCCCACTCTGCTTGTCCAGATGCGCTACATTACCATCAACATTTATCACCAGCTTCCCATTCTCACCAAATTTCACATCCCCAAAGAGAGAAACTAGAAGTGCATGAATGACCTTCTCTGCCTTTTTCTCACTTTCTTCATCAGTTTTCATAGCCTCTGTTTCAACCACGAACTTGGGAATCTCACGGCTTATGTTCAAGACAAGAGCAACAACAGAATCGGAAACCATGTCACTAATAGGATCTGATGTCCAGTGCAGTGAAATATGTTTATCAGATTCATGCTTCACTGTTACTCGGTCATGCACACATAACATGGGAATGCCAGATTCCTCATCTACTGAAGATTCCACACTTCCATATATCTGCTTGAGCCGGTGGCTTATCACACCAAATGCACCTGTGTAGGGAATTGTGATCCTCTGATTAATATTTGCTGTGGATAACTGAGAGAAAACATGAAGATCTTCAGGTGCCATTATTTGATAAGTGAAGCCTTTCTTTACTAGAAGGCCACTAACAGTCTCACCCACTTCTGGGGTCTTCTCAGCCAGCCTCCCAATAGTTTTTGCCATTTTCTCTGAATTGAAGTACAATTCAACTGATTGACAATTCTTTGGCATCATAATTTTGTTGTTGCGATCAGCAAACTGAGTTACCAGCTTTTGTTTCAGCCTTCCCATCTCATTTGCTTCTCCATGTACAAGAACAATGTTCGGAGGCATTACCTCATCCAAAAATGCACTTGTCTGAGCAAAATCAGCATGGGCAGAGAAGGAAATATAATGAACTTGCATGTTAAGAGGAGCAGTGAGACCATTCATCAGAGTGACTTCCTTCGGTTCATTGATGATGGTCTTCGCCAGTGTCCCTTCCACGACATATCCAGGAATAACACAAGCATTTTTCTTGTCAGAGCACCACATGTCAAATAGTTGACGCGATAACCCACTTTGAAGCCCACTAGGACTAGCCATAACGACTGATGGACCGACATCATTAAAACTCTCAATACTCTTTAGCGGCGAGATATGCTTGAAGTCAAAAGGATTTGATGTTGCAAATTGGCTTCGGATCCTTTCATTCATGGAATTGATATATGTTTGATAAACAGCCATACACTTCTTCGCAAGAGGGGAAGCATAATATATAGGAATGTTATGAAGCTCAGGGTGGTTGGCCCAGTACTCATCTAGGATCAACAGAAGTTCTTGAGCACGACCAAGAGCAAATGCAGGGATAAGGACTCTACCTCCTTGAGAAATAGTAGAATGGATGACATCAGTGAAGCGTTTCTCCCGAATATGACGAGGTTGATGAAGCTGCACTCCATAAGTGGACTCAATTATGCAGATATCAGGTGAGAACTGAGGAATCTCTGCAGCTCGGAGATGCCTATCTTCTTCACGGGAATAATCACCTGTATAAAGGACTCGTACACCAGCAATATCGACCATGAACATTGCAGCACCGAGAACATGGCCAGCAGTATAGCACCAAAACCGAATCCCATTCACTTCAAGTGTTTGGTGGAAATCAATTACCTACAGGTAAAAGTAGGTAGGTAACATGATTTAAATGCATTGGGATGAATGGTTTAGAAGTTATGCATGCATGGAACTCAAAGAATAGCACAAAAATTAACAATTTCGCCAGTTCATTTACATTGAATAATTAACATTCCATTGGAAGACCCTGTTCTCACATGAAACACAACCCAACATATCCATGATTAATTATTTGCCATGTCCAATAGACTAGACAACATCGAGTGATCATCCTAGGACAAAATCCTCTAGAATAGACACTATAAGTATACAGCATATATAGCATACCGTATGACACATAAGTACTGAGTTAACTAGTTTATCCATTGAGATCGCTAGTTTATCCAACTTCTCAAACAGCTGGGGATAAATAAACGATACCGGACATAAAAGCAGCAGAGATGGCTTTAGCTGCAATGAAAGAAGGATCCTGTGCTTTATCTTAAAAGAGACGAAACCTATTTCAGCTTGATACTGAACTTGATTCTTTGAAAGGTAAGACTCAGGGAATGGTAGATTCTAAGCATATGGAGAATCTGCAATGCACCTAAAGACAAAAAACAATTGAAGTCTACTGAGCCTGAGGTATAGGTAAAGCTTGCACATGCTTCTGACATGTAAATGGTCTACACAAGCAATCCATCCATGACCGGATGCAAAGCAAGAATTATTCTGCTTCTTCGTCAATGACATCATCCCTTCTAGGACCAGTAAAATTCAATGAGTTGGTCACCGTGCAGCATTCCCCAAGGCAGACATTAGCAAGCAAATTTGTGTGACATGAAGAATGAGCTCAACAAATGAGAGAAATACCTCAATCTTATCCATTGAACGGAATATATCCTGTTCATCAAAAAGCATATCTTCAACTGAGACCTTGCTCACTTTTACATAATCTGACAAAAGTAGCTTGTATATAGCCTTCGTAGCATGAGTCATGAAGACACGACCTTTAAATGTGGTCTGGAAAAATGAGAGCATGTCAGGTCATCGGAACTAAAGTAAGATTCAATAATCAAAATACCTTTCCACTCTAACGTAACCACAAACCTTTTCCAAAAAGTATGGTAAGGAAGCTGCATGATCCAAGTGGAAGCTGCAAGCAGTCAACACCAACTTGTAAAAGACCAGAGACCTTTACTGTGGAAGCTAAATGCATGAGGGAGGGGTGGAAGTATAAATCAGCAATAATGTGAGAAGCCCATCCTAAACTCTACAGACATTGGTGCTGATAACTTAATAACAGCCCAATGCATCGAACTCAGAATCGATCCAAGACGAAGGGGCAAGGATGAATTCCTTTGGCAAGTTCTTACAACTTGTATCTCTCGCCAAAGGCAAGTCAATGATTATACAGAGAAGGCAGATAAAACACGTACTGAGTAATTAGGAGGACATCGATTGTCGAAGGGTCGATCTCATCGAAGTACGGAAGAGCGGCCATGCCCGAGTAAGCAGGATGAATTCCACAATCAAACTGCCACCCACATACAATAATCACGAAAACATCACAAGAGAAACCAACCCATTTCTGCTAAACCTCTAAAACCCGGGAAAACCAACGAAAACCCAAGAAAAAGAAGCAGTACCAAGACAGTCTTTCCCTTGAAAGACATGTAGACGCATGACCGCCCCACTTCGTTGCCGGCGCCAAGAGGGGTGATGATCAGCTGGTCGCCTTCTCTCACGGCCGGCAGATCCCGCCTCTTCAGAGACGGCGCCTGCCCAACCGAAGCCATGTACGGCGAGAAAAGCTCGCCGCAGAGCCCTTCAAAAGTTCAAATTCACCAGGAACGCCCTGCCCCTGTGGAGGGAAAAAGAGAAGAAGAAGCAAGAAACATGTCTGAAGCTGGTCAAACAACAGGCAAGAACATAGTACCCGAAGTCAAACATGGAAAATGCAGACTGAAGTGCAGAGAGAGAGAGAGAGAGAGAGAGAGAGAGGCTTACAGAAAATTTCAGAGATTTTTGCCAAGAATGCAGAACGCAAGGTAGGAGCAGTTGAGCTAAAGCCCTAAGATGTAACCCGCACAGCTTGGCCGCCTCTACTGTTGTAAATGAAAATGATCAATCATTCTGACTTAATCTGAATTCCACTCCTACTTCATTAATTCCACTGTTTTGTTGAAATTGTCATTCCAATCTTGGAATAAGTGCATCAGAAGTCACAATCCTTGTCACAAAAATGATGACATGTCATATTTTTAATCATACACGGTCTTCTGCATGGCATTTTTAATGTTTTCTTCTCTAAATCTTCCTTACATTGGATTAAGACAATGAAAAAAAGGCTACAACTTACCAAAAAAGAATCCAAGCTTAAGGGGGAAAAAAACACAGGCTCTACGACCCTAGAAATTGAGAGATATGAAACGAACTTCCATCTCCTGTCGACTTTTATCTCGAGAAGTTGAGTGTTATTTTATATAAAGGAGCTTACCAGAGGTTTTTTGTTCAACATATCTTACAAGAAGTTGAGTGTTATCTCATACAAAGGAGCTTCCCAGAGGCTCTCGTGCTCCACAAATGACGATGGAACTCCAGGCAAGGCCGATTTTCGGTGTTCCACAGCATCAATTGCACCCTCCATCTTTAACATGAAAGGCCTCAAATCAGTAGCTTCGCACAAAAGGCTTCATGTGCCTTGAACAGAATAGGCCTCGCCTTCTGCTATGCACGCAACGATATAGAAAAACAGGGGAAAAACAAAAGAGCAAACAGCGGTCACACTAGTCCCCCTGTGGCTGTATTCTTTTTTTAGCTTGGGTTCTTTTTTTAATAAATTTTAATCATTCTAAATCTTAAGTAAGATTTGAAATATAAATATAGAAAAAAAAATGATGTCATAGATTTGAGCCAAAATCATGCTTTAGCTATGTAGGAAAGAGAATTTACCATGAAAATGCCACCTCAATATATTTTGTTAAATAAATTTACAAACTTAACAAAATGATTCATCGTATCAACTTGATAAATTTAAAGATCTTATTGCAATTTTTGAAATTTTATAAACTTAATTGTACTTTCATGACAACTTTTTACAACTTTTGATGCATTTATCCATTTATATTTTAATGAACATTTTCCTTACTAATGTAAATTTTCGTAAGAGCCATCAAAATCTATACAAGCAGAGCACATCGGAGTGTTGTTATTATTACCAATCACTATAACCTATCAAATATTTTTGTTATCATTTGTTCTTTCCATAATTAGATTTGTAAAGGAAGTTATCCTTTTTTTTTGGCGGAAAATGAGTCTTGCGTCCCAAATTCACAACATTTCACAATAAGAATGATGACTTGCTAAAATAGAACCAAATTAATTGAGAGAAATAAAAAAAAACTAGTATAACATCTGTTGGTAGTGGCCATGTTCTGTGTCTCTTCCCCTCATTCTCTTTTCTGCCCAAGAAAATCGCCAGGCCAAGCCACAAGAAGGTTTTCAGGAACTACTTCTGGTGCAGCCTCTGGAATAGAAAGTTCAAGAGGAAGTAGAATGATCATCAGGCAGAATCTAATCACCAAACCAGCTCGAGACAACTTTTTCACGATCTCGATTTTGTGTACGAACGCCCCTTGACTGACCAGACCCGATCAGGCAATCCGTGCAGCTCTCGCGACCGACGACTATGTAAGCAAAGCTAAACATGCCATCACGCCCCGAGCATCGAGCACGTGGTTATTCCCATTGCTGCTAATGCACTAGAATCCACCTTTCAATAGGACATTGCATCAGGCCTCAGGACTTTGCAACGAAAATTGACCTTCGTGATGCTGGAGTCCATCCTGACTATTGCATCCTACGCCATCCCCGCCGTCCTAGCCCGGAAAAAAAACTTTCCACGGTACTAGAATCAGGCACAGAAGCAGCTGTATGCATGACTTGGGCCAATGCGACATGACCAATTCGATGGAATTATTTCAATCCTCACCATTGTGCATGCAAAACGAAACCGAGCCATCTCTTCTAGAAGGAAAAGTATCAAAAAATTCATGAACATTTTTACATTATTATCAATTTAGCCATATTTCAATTTGACCAATTTAATCCTAAACTTTTCATATTATTATTAATTTAGTTTATTTGATTGATTTAGGTTAAAATTCGCTAATGTGAACATCAACCACCCTATGTGGAATGGATATAATGCTTTTAAATGGATATTTTTATTCAATTTTTTTTTTAATCTTTCTTCTATTTTTTCTTTTTTTCTTCCTTATTCTTTTCTTTTATTTATTTATTTTCATTATTTTCTTCAAAGTCGCCAGCCTCCAAGATGGCCGGTGAGGGGAAGGACCGAGACACCCTCCCCAACAATAGGCGAGGCCTGCCCTCACTGACTTTTGGCAAGGGCTAGGTGAGGCTCCCTTGCTAGATTCGGTGTTAGACCCTTGCCTAGTCCTTGCCAATGGTTGGCGATCCAGGATTTTTGCTTTGGTGGTGTAATTCTTAAAATACGATCAGTCCGTTTAGACACCTTCATCGATCCTAACTCAGATCACATCCCGACAACCTTGGAAGACCCCTTTTTTTATTTCAAATGAAGTTGCATCATTGTCCGCTAGAAATCATTTTTTTTCTAGTCATGTTCTGTGTACTTAGAAAACGGCCTTTTTGCCAAATATTAATCTTACGCCTTCATAAAGCATAATATTCTTCCATAAAACTGCATATAATCATTAAACAAATCTCATCTTATCCCTTACACCGCATCACATATTATTGACTTAATGCCTAATTAGAAATATGCAAGTAGACATGCTTGCACAAGGCACAGGCTAAGTAACTAGTGAAATCTAATCTCCAATGGCACCAGTTCCTAATCATGTACTTCATCGGGATGTCTTTAGAACTTCATTCAAAATGTTATCCTCTTGGGTTCGAATCGATTGGGTATTTGGTATTTGTCGAGTTTGGATTTCTAGTAGTCCCGAACCTGCCCTGCTACCCTTGATCAGCCCAGTAAGAGGTGTGGGTTTAGTGCCAAGAACTTTAAAGAAAACTAGTGGAGAAAGTGGGTCGGAGAAAGGCCTTACGAATTAATCATTGTGTTGTCTCATTGACATTGGTACAAGCTGGTCATGATCTTTTACAGGCCTAATTCATGAAACTTTTGTGATCAAATCTTAAGAACAATAATGGCAACCTGATTTCTAGTAAGAGTATCAATGTAAGATAAGATATTTGTTCCTTAAAACAATGTTCTATCCCCATCAGAAATGTGATCAAGGTTCTAACTTCAATCACTTTCCTTCTGAAGGAGAGAGAGAGAGAGAGAGAGAGAGAGAGAGAGAGACCAGAAGGGGGCGAGATGGGGGTAGTGTGATGAGATTTGGATCCTCTCTGGAAAGGGGTGTATTGATATAAATTGTTTGAGATCTTGTAATTTCTAAATCCTTTCAAAACCAGCCGAGGATTTGGGATATATTGATACAACATTGTCTGATTTAATTGAGATAATTGTAATCAAAATGGTACAGATCAGCGAGACAAACCCGAACTCGGGCTAAAAAGAAACATATAGCCCCACTTGACATCTTAAATAAGCATGATCCAAGCACAAACTGTTTACTCAACCACTCATCAATTCCAATTCGTCACATGAGTAACCATGACAAAGTCTGCGTTTCGGCAGTTCCTTGGTACATGAAAACTAGACATCACAAAGTTACAGCATCACCGCACGGATGCATCTTCTCATGTAGCACGGGCTGTCTTCACTAGCCTGCTTGCACGAATTGGAAAAATTGCACTAGGAAAAGAAATGGCAAAGTCTTTTCTGCAAGGTGACAATCGAGCCTTGCCAGCCTTCGGACATCAAAATTAAATATGTAAAAGTACAAGTAGCTAAATAATCCAAGTGCAACTGTTGCAACTTTTTCTGAGAACTGAGATCTGACTTTAGATGCTCAAAACATGAGCTGAACTTAGATTGTGAGTTGAGGATATACAAACCACGAGCTTGATGCTACAATATAGATAGAAAATGACCTGAAACGCGAAAGATACCTAAGAAGTCGACAGGGGTGTTGGTTTTACAGCACTCTGGATTTGCCGAAATGCTGTCCTTACCCTTTCTTTAAGGCCTTCATTTTCACTCTCCACATCCCCACTCTGCTTGTCCAGATGCGCTACATTCCCATCCACATTTATCACCAGCTTCCCATCCTCACAAAACTTCACATCCCCAAAGAGAGAAACTAAAAGTGCGTGGCTGATCTTCTCTACCCTTTTCTCACTTTCTTCTTCAGTTTTCATGGCCTCTGTTTCAACCACGACCTTTGGAATCTCATGGCTTATGTTCAAGATAAGAGCAACAACAGAATCTGAAACCATGTCGCTTACCGGATCTGATGTCCAGTGCACTGAAATATGTTTGTCAGATTCGTGCTTCACTGTTACTCGATCATGCACACGTAACATGGACATGCCAGATTCATCATCTACTGAAGATTCCACACTTTCATATATCTGCTTCAGTCGGTGGTTTATTACACCAAACGCACCTGTATAAGGAATCGTGATCCTCTGATTAATAGTTGATGTGGACAACTGAGAGAAAACGTGAACATCTTCAGGTGCCATAATTTGATAAGAAAAGCCTTTCTTTACCAGGAGGCCACCTACAGTCTCACCCACTTCTGGGGTCTTCTCAGCCAGCCTCCCAATAGTTTTTGCCATTTTCTCTGAATTGAAGTACATTTCGACTGATTGACAATTTTTTGGCATGATGATATTGGTGTTGCGATCAGCAAACTGAGTTAAGAGCTTCTGTTTGAGCCTTCCCATCTCATGTACTTCTCCATGAACAAGAACAATGTTTGGAGGCATTACCTCGTCCAAAAATGCACTGGTCTGAGCAAAATCAGCATGGGCAGAGAAGGAAATATAATGGACTTGCATGTTAAGATGAGCAGTGAGACCACTCATCAGAGTGACTTCCTTTGGTTCATTGATGATGGTTTTGCCAGAGTCCCTTCCACGACATACCCAGGAATAACACAAGCATTCTTCCTGTCAGAGCACCACATGTCAAATAGCTGGCGCGATAACCCACTTTGAAGCCCACCAGGACTAGCCATAACAATCGATGGACCAACATCATTAAAATTCTCAATACTCTTTAGTGGTGAAATGTGCTTGAAGTCAAAAGGATTTGATGTTGCAAATTGGCTACGGACCCTCTCATTCATGGAATTGATATAGGTTTGATAAACTGCCATACACTTCTTTGCAAGGGGGGAAGCATAATATATAGGAATATTATGGAGCTCAGGGTGGTTGGACCAGAACTCGTCAAGGATCAACAGAAGTTCTTGAGCACGACCAAGAGCATATGCAGGGATAAGGACTCTACCTCCTTGAGAAACAGTAGAATGGATGACATCAGTGAAGCGTTTCTCCCGAATATGACGAGGTTGATGAAGCTGCACTCCATAAGTGGACTCAATTATGCAGATATCAGGTGAGAACTGTGGAATCTCTGCAGCTCGGAGATGCCTATCTTCTTCACGGGAATAATCACCTGTATAAAGGACTCGTACACCAGCGATATCAACCATGAACATTGCAGCACCGAGAACATGGCCAGCAGTATAACACCAAAATTGAATCCCATTCACTTCAAGTGTTTGGTGGAAATCAATTACCTACAATTAGAAATAGTTAACATGACTTACATGCATTGGGATCGATAGTATAGACATTATGCACGCCAGGAACTTCAAAGAACAGCAAAAGTAAGATCATTGCCAGTTCATTTACATTGAATAATTAACATATCATTGGAAGACATTGTTTTCACACAAAATACAACCCAGCATATCCATGATAAGTTAATCGCCAATGTCTCAAAGACTTGACACCATTGAGTGATCATCCTAAGACAATATCCTGTAGAATGGAATCATGAGTTCTAAGCATATGGATCATCTGCAATTCACTTAAAGACAAAACAATTGCATCCTACTAAGCCGGAGGTACAGCAAAAGCCTGCACATACTTCTGACATGTAAATGGTATCCACAAGCAATCCATCCATGACTGTATGAAAACCAAGATTATTCTGATTCTTCATCAGTGATATCATCCCTTCTAGAATCAGTAAAATTCAATAAGTTGGTCACCAAGGAGCATTCCCCCAAGGCAGACATTAGCAAGCAAATTTGTGTGACATGAAGAATGGGCTCAACAAATGAAGGAATACCTCAATCTTATCCATTGAACGGGATATATCCTGTTCATCAAAAAGCATATCTTCAACTGAGACCTTGCTCACTTTTACATAATCTGACAAAAGTAGCTTGTATATAGCTTTCGTAGCATGAGTCATGAAGACACGACCTTTAAATGTAGTCTGGAAAAATGAGGGCATGTCAGTTCATCGGTCTTAAAGTAAGATTCAATAATTAAAAGTATGTTTTCACTCTAATGTAGCCGCAAACCTTTTCCAGAAAGTATGGTAAGGAAGCTGCATGATCCAAGTGGAAGCTGCAAGTAGTCAACACCGACTTGTAAAAGACCAGAGACTTTCACTGTGGAAGCTAAATATGAGAGGGAGGGGCAGAAGTCTAAATCAGCAATAATGCGAGCCAGTGAGAAGCCCATCCTAAACTTTAAAAACATTGGTGCTGATAATTTAATACCAGCCCAATGGATCGAACTAGGAATCGATTTGAGATGAAGGGACAAGGACGAATCCCTTTTTCAAGTTGTAAGAAGAAAGATCCTTCCTTCAAGCAAATTATGAGCGAACACCAGGAAAGGAAACAGCATAATGGAACGAGTGGCCCTCCTCACCAAAGGTAAGTCAATGATAATACAGAGAAGGCAGAAAAAACACGTACTGAGTAATTAGGAGGACATCAATTGTCGAAGGGTCGATCTCATCGAAGTACGGAAGAGCGGCCATGCCAGAGTAAGCAGGATGAATTCCACAATCAAACTGTCACCCACATACAACAATTACGAAGAGATCACGAGAGAAACCAACCCATTTCTGCTAAAACTCTAAAACCCGGAAAACTCATGAAAACCAAGAAAAAAGCAGTACCAACACAGTCTTTCCTTTGAAAGACATGTAGACACAAGACCGACCCACTTCATTGCCAGCGCCGAGAGGAGTGATGATCAGCTGGTCCCCTTCTCTCCCTGCCGGTGGATCCCGCCTCTTCAGAGACGGCGCCTCTCCTATCGAAGCCATATAGCAAGAGATATTCGCACAGGCCCTTCAAACACGTCAGAAGCTGCTCAAACAACTGGCAAGAACACAACGCTCGAAGTCAAACCCGCAAAATTCGCGAACTTAAGATGAACAAGAAAGATGGCATTAACAAATAACAAGCATCAAAATTCAAATCACTGCCGCCGCCGCCGCCTACCAAGAAGACCTAGCGCCAAGGAAATCACCCCATCTCGAAATCTCAGAACCTTGGCAGGAACAGTGACAGTTATGGACAGTTACTTGGGGTTTACATGCATCAGATCGAAAGATAAAAATTCAAGTTGCGACAGGACGAATAGCAGATTGAAATGCGTGACGAGAAGACTTACAGAATTACAGAGACTGCCAAGAATGCAGAGAGAAGCGAGCAAAGCTGAGCTATAGCCCTGGACGAAATTACTACTGTTATAGAGTTGACTATTTATTACTTCTTCTCCACGCCCTTCGCACTCAAGTTGACGAAACGACCCATCTGTGTGGATCCCACAGTCTCCCTTCCTTCGTTTCACCAACTTCCTGCCAGCATGATCAGCTCCAGGCCCGAGACGCCATGACCAGCTTTACGTCGAGAGAGTCGTTCCAGGACGTCGACGGGGAAGCTCGCCGTCCGGCGCATATCCTCCTCCCCCGCCGCTCGCGGTTGCAGAGCCGGCGCGTGTGAAACTGAACGAATGACTCGGCCCGGCGACGCTTGAGAACTAGAGGCTTCTTCGCCCCGCGCTTCCGCTTCTTCCCACTCGAACCGCCATTGGCGACCTTTGGACGGGTTCGGAATGGACGCAGGAGGAAAGATGTTGAGCTGCGTCAGCCTCGCCCGAAGCTAGCGACGGTCGCCGGACGCCGGCGAGACTCCGGCGACCTCCGCGGGCCCTTTCCGGCATTGCGCGGCGGCGGCAGCAGCGGCCACCAGCGAGGGCCCGTGGCTCTTTTTTTTTTTTTTTTTCAGATTGAATTCTTTTTCTCAAGGATAAGATTTTTTTTTTTTTTTGGTTTTTTTTTGGTAAAAGGTAATCATATCAAGCTAATAAATATTTACAACAAAAACGGCACTAAAACAAATACTCATAATGAACAAAAGCATAATGAGTGGAAGGATGCCGAAGGAAAAAGAAAATGGAAGCCAGCAAGGCACAAAACGCGGATAAGCCGCATTAAATAAAAAAGGACAAGGTTTTCATACTTGAGAATTACCCAATATAATATAACCTCTTTGGACCACAAAAATACAAGAATTATGTCAATTTAACATAAATATTTTTTGCGTTTTGCCAATAAATTCATCTAATTAATATTTATCGAAATTGTTGATGTAGACGTTTTGGGAGAAACCAGCATTTTATTAATATATGGAGTTCGTTTCTTACTTGGAGACCTTTTTTTTTTTCCTTTTTAGTTTAATGGGGCCATGTGAAAATATCTCTAAGATTTTTTTTTTAAAAAAAACTGTCTAGGCTCATATTGTTCTCTTGGGATAGGGAGGAAAGCCTCAAAGAATAATGCTTTTCTTAAATAACTTAATCCCACATATACCGACCAAAAATAGTTAAAACTAATCAACATCAACGAATTCCTATCAATACACTTACAAATAGTTATGTATAGGATTGAATTAATCAGATTAATAAAATTTAGGATCGAATTGAAATTTGTACAATTTATTTAGGACTTTTTTTTTAATAATTATTCGATGAATCTGAATTTATAATTATTGATCTTGTTTGTCTTACAGTCAGATGGACTCATGATTTTCTTAAACTACAAACCTAACAGAGGATTGCAAACTGTAGAGATGCTCACGAAGCCTAGTTAGTTATCATGGAAACCGAATCTATTTCATCAACAGTCAAAACAAAAGTGTCTCTAATTAGAGATCACATAACAAGGGACCACTAATAACTAAATATCGGTAAGTCTCCTAAGAGACATAAGAAAATAGCATAGTCAGTTTTATAATTCTTTTGTTCTTTTTTTTTTTTTTTGATTTTTTTGACCGATACGAAGTTTCATTATTCTTAGACATTTCCCATTTTAATTTTTATATAATTTTTCAAAAAGGAAACCTTGACTAATACTCGGAGAACATGCAAAGCTATAGATTATTTTAACCTAATTCTTGAAATGTTTATTTGAATTTTGGAGCAAAATTCGAAAGCGGAGATCTTGAGGTAGATTTTTCTCACTGCCAAGCTGGACAGAGTTCTTATATAGGAAAGTCTCCGCAGTTAAGTTGAAGAGCACCGCCCAGTTCCCGCTACAAGACCACAAGAACCAAGGTTTCGTCCTCAGTTCTTGCCTGATATCATCCATTGTTCCCTTCCCTTCCCTTCTGAGAAACCCTTGAGAAGCAGAAGAAGATGAGCAGTCCCGAGCCGATCCCTCGAAGAAAGCGCACCGCCTTGCCGGCCGTGGCCAGAGAGCGTCGGCTCCGTCGGCTCGTGGATTTCGGCAACAAGGTGAAGATCCGGTTCCCGCGCCGCCAAGATGTGTTCGCAGCGTTCTGCGAGACCTGCATTCTGTGCGAGGAGAAGGGCGAGGAGTGGGTTCTCGGGAAGCTGCGCGATCTCTTTGCGGACCATCAAGATTTGATCGCGGAGTTTGTGGAACTTCAGTCGGAAGGTTCCGCTCCTATCGACGGCGCCGGTGGCTCCGCCGGTCGCGAGGCGTTTGGCGGGTTGGGGAACGAACTCGCGGTTCTGAACACTGGCGAGATAAAAAGAGAAAGGCCGAGGGGTTCCTTCCGAGTGCCGGTCAAGAACGCTCACGAGCGCGTCCTATTCCAATACGAGGACGAAATGTGCAACTGGGACGTGACGATCAGTATCGCTCAATCGGCGATGTCCCGCATCGGGAAACATCTGGCTGCCGGGCGCCGCGACGGCTGTCGCTTGACGCCCGGAGAGCTAAGGTTCATCAAGACAATGTACGACTACCGAGGGGCCGAGATGGTGGAGCACTTGAGGGAGGATCCACAGCGCGCGCTGCCGCTTGTTTTGAGCCGGTTGCAACAGAAGCACGACGAGTTGATGGCGGAGCGATCGAAGACTCGTGAGGTCTGGAAGAAGGCCTTTGCGGAGCACCACCAGCCTTCGTTGGGCCGTGGAGACACCAACACCGCCGTCGACATTCAGGCTCCGGGGGACGCTGGCAGAGCGTCGTCTCCTCCGGTGGAAGCCCAAGTGGAAGCGCCAGAAAATATCGGCGTGAATGTCCGCTTGAATCTTTTCCGTACAAGTCAATGTGAATTGATGCCACATGTGAGCGAGAGATTTTGTGAAACCACCATTTCTAAAAACTTAAGTCATTAGATGAATGAAGGTATAATTTATAATGCTGAAATTTTGTTAGGATTTAATATTTAGGACTTTGCCCTTTGATCTGCCATGCGTAACAAGCTCGATGTGCATTGCTCCGTGCATGTTTGGTTGCTTGGAAAGAAATTTCCAAATAGGGTAATTCCCAAGTTCAAAAACACAGTCCTCTTTAATTTAGCTGCTGATACTTTCCTATTTCGACTAGGATATGGGTCAAAAGGAGGTCGTTTTGGTTTTATAAATAAACGTCATGCATTAGCTAAATTGATTGCCGCCACATAAGAGAGACAAACGAATAAAAAATGTCACCTTATTATTTTTCAAGTTAGAAAGTTGACAAATTAACTTGTTTGTATGACTTGATTGTATGAATTGATAAATTTACAAATTTAATGTTTACATTTTTTTAAAGTTTTAGAACTCAATCTTATTTTTGTCACAATTTTCAAAATTTTTAATGCATTATCCATCTTTAAATATTTATGAATATCTCACTGACCAATTTAAGTTTACTTTTTAGCAATGAAACTTTTGTGTATAACGTATTGGAGTAATCACTATAACTTATCAAATATTTTTATTTTCATTTATTCTTTTCACAAATATATTTATGATGTAAGTTATCTTTTTTGTGTATTTTTTTTATGGTGGAAAATGAGCCTTGGTTCCCCGATTCGCAACACTTCAAGCCATTTTCATTTCAACAATTTTGAGGCCTTGCATCCCATGCACCAACTCTTTCTGCAAGGGATTAAACAGCTTTACTGAAGCACCAGCGCGAATTCTCTTGCTAATAATTCAGTCAACAGCAGTAGGTTGTTCTAAGAAAGAAGCTCGCCATATAATTTTGGACAAATGATACAACTATTCTTTCGGTGAGGTCCCTAAATTTTAACTCAATGTAGAATATTATCCCAAAACTTTTAATTTGTTCAATTTTTTTTAGTTTTTGGACCATATAAAAATATTCAATATTATCATTCCAATAATTCAAGTTCAAAGATGGTATACACTCCAATGACTAATTAAATGTTTAATTTTGGATTGGGTTAAAAATTCATGGATCGCATATTAAATATTAAGTTTAATATTAAGTCAATTATTTGTGCTACGATCTGTTTAATTTTAAAGAATTAAGGACGGATCTCAAAGATGAGCATCTTTTGCATGTCCTCCTTGAGAAGAACAGTACCGACATCATCCAAACAAATCAAGGTCAAGGTCTTGTGCTCCTGCCAAACCGCAACAAGGTTTCAGGAGCTTCTGGTACAGCGCGTTGAATAAAATAGTACAAGAGGAGGAAACTTGGGAGGATGACTATTGGGCAGGATCCAATCACCAAACAACTCGAGGGAACTTTGTGTTCCTGATTTTGTGTATGCGCGCCCATCGACTTGGCTCGATTGGGTGATTCGCGCAATTCTCATGCCAACACCAATACAAGCATTGTGTTAGAATAATTAATTATAAAACAAAACATTTATCTAATAAACTTTAAAACAAATTTTTTCAAACAGTCTGTAATATCACAAAATCTCACATATTGTCGGAGTTGCAGGTTTTGAATCCGAGTAGAAGACAACACTAAGTGCAAGAGGGAGTATTATAGTAATTAAACATAAAACCAAGTGTTCATCGAACAACAAGGCTAGCATCAAGCACACGGCCGCTCCCCATCACTGCTAATGCGCTTTCAATAGGAAATCGCATCAGGGCTTCCCCCATTTTTACTCGCAACCTGTAGCCAAGGACCCAATAACGAAACCTGAAATAATATAGACCTTCAGAGAAAAAATTAGTTCGCAATCCATGAAAATTTACCTTCGTGATGCATCTCTTGCCATTCCTGTTATCCTAGCCAAAAAAAAAATTTTCATGATATGACATCGATGGAAGCAATTATATACACGACTTGGGCCTATATAACATGACCAATCAATAGAATTGCTTCAGTACTCACCCTTACGAGTGCAAAACGAAACCAAGTCATATCTTCCCAAGTGAAGAAGATGGAATTGCATAAGTAGGATCCTATCCTTTCTTTTTTTTAGTCAAAAGGACCCTATGTTTATAAACTTATGAGAAGATCTGGACATTGCGTAGGCTCTTAAATTGCTAGGATCTTTACATGGTCTCGATCCAAAACTAATGAAAAAAGGGAGCATAGGATCGACACAATCCTACCAATCCCATTGATCATATTTTTACATACTTCAACCTTGAAATAAGTTTATCCTTATATGTAGTATATACTTATATTTAGGTAATAGAAAAGTCAACTTCCCAATATATATAGTTGAAAGATGGCATAACTTTAAATTCATGCTATTTTGAAGTTTCAACTACGCACATTGTTCATACCTAATAAATTCCATACGACTATCCAAAGATTTTTCACATTGTTGGTGTAATTTTGAGGATGTTACAATTCAGTCCTTTTAGACACCTTCATCAATCCTAAGTAAGGATCACATCCTAACAAGTAACAAACTTGGCTGAGTCCGAGACCTCTTTTGTTTTTGGCTTGTTGCAAACTTATAACAAGATTTGCAGCACATAATGATGTTATATGGTATCTCATAACTATGATATAATATATCGCGAATCTGTAGACTTGTGTTTTCCATTACAACAGTGAATAAACTGGGTCAAGCGGCTGATCAATTAAACAAAAGTGTATCAAGATTTTTATCTAGTATCGAGCTTAAACTTGTAAGAAGGGATTAAAATATGTATTCATCGAAGGCCAAATACAAAATTTAGATTTTGCTATAATTTAAGTATAGTTCATACCATTGATTCAATAAGTTCCACTTTGCAGATACAAGTTATATGAATATATTGTTGCTTATTAAAGCATACTTGATTTTATTTGAATAATTTGATATAGCGTGTTAAAAAATTACAGTGAACAAATTAACTTGATTTGAGAAATTATGAATTTCACTAAAATTATAACTAATCATAATACGATCTGCTATTTTTATTTTTTTTATATAACTATGAGTAAATCAAACAAATGAATAACTCATGTTACTTTAATATTACAACTTGTTTTTTTTAATTTTATCTCAGATTTACCATGTAATGTTTAAGTAAAAAATGATTAAATTACAATTTATTTAAAACCACGGAGCATATGCATTTTATACAATTCTATCGTCTACTTTTTATAAACTTATATCAAATATAGCTTTCGTTATTGTATGCTAAAAATCTTTTTTTTTTCTATTCATGTTCTGTGTACTTAGGAAACAGTCTTTTGGCCAAATATAATGTTCTTCCAGAAAAAATGGCCAGCAGTATAACACCAAAATCAAATACCATTCACTTCATCTGTTTGGTGGAAATCAATCAGCTACAATTAGAAATAGGTAACATGACTGACATGTATTGGGACCAATAATATAGACATTATACATGCAAGGAACTTCGAAGAATAGCAAAAGTAAGATCATTGCCAGTTCATTTACATTGAATAATTAACAGTCCATAGGAAGACATTGTTTTCGCACGAAGCACAACCCAACATATCCATGATAGGTCAATCGCCAATATTTCAAAGACTTGACAACAGTGAGTGATCATCCTTAGACAAAATCCTGCAGAATAGATACTGTAAGTATACAACACATATAGCAAACTGGATGACACAAAAGTATTGAGATAACTAGTTTATCCAGCTTCTCATACTGATGCCACAACTGGGGATAAATAATCTATCTTGTACATACAATCCGCAGGGACAGCTTGAGTTGCAACGGAAGAAGGATCCTGTGCGTTATCTTAAAAGAGGTGAAACTCATATCACCTTCACAATGAAAATTGATTCGTTGAAAGGTAACATGCAGGGAACGGTGGGTTCTAAACATATGGAGAATCTGCAATGCACCTAAAGACAAAAAACAATTGCATCCTACTAAGCCAAGGTATAGCTAAAGCCTGCACATACTTCTGACATGTAAATGGTATCCACAAGCAATCCATCCATGACTGTGTGAAAACCAAGATTATTCTGATTCTTCACCAACGATATCATTCCTTCTATAATCAGTAAAATTCAACAAGTCGATCACTGAGCAGCATTCCCCAAGGCAAACATTAGCAAGCAAATTGGTTAGCATGAAGAATGGGCTCAACAAATGAAGGAAATACCTCAATCTTATCCATCGAACGGGGTATATCCTGTTCATCAAAAAGCACATCTTCAGCTGAGACCTTGCTCAGTTTTACGTAATCTGAAAATAGCAGCTTGTATATAGCCTTCGTAGCATGAGTCATGAAGACACGACCTCAAAATGTAGTCTGGAAAAAGAGAGCATGTCGGGTCATCGGTATTAAAGTAAGATTCAATAATTAAAGTACCTTTTCCCTCTAATTTTAGCCGCTAACTTTTCCTAAAAGTATGGTACGGAAGCAGCATGATCCAAGTGGAAGCTGCAAGCAGTCAACATTGATTGGTAAAGACCAGAGACTTCTTTTAAAGTGGAAGCTAACTATGAGAGGAAAGGGTGGAAGTATAAATCAGCAATTTAACGCAAGCAACTGAGAAGCCCATCCTGAACTTTACGGACATTGGTGCTGATAATTTGACAATAGCCTAACGGATCAAACTAGGAAACAATCCGAGACGAAGGGGCAAGAGTGAATTCCTTTGGCAAGTTGTAAGAAGAAAGAACCTTTCTTCAAGCAAATTACGAGCAAACACCGGGAAAGGGAACTGCACATAATGGAACGAGTGGCCCTCCTCATCAAAGGCAAGTCAATGATAATAGGTAAGGCAGATTATACATACCGAGTAATTAGGAGGACATCAATTGTCGAAGGGTCGATCTCATCGAAGTATGTGTTAGAATATTTAAATAATAAACCACGCATTCATCTAACAGTTTAAGCTTTTAGAAGGTAGTGGTCCCACAAAATCTCACATGGTATCAGAGTTAGGAGATTCTGAGTTCGAATCTTCCAGGCTCCTATTTGCCTCCCCAATTAAATTTTCACACTTAGTACTAGGCAAAAGACCAGACTAAGCGTGAGGGACTAAGCGTGAGGGGGAGTATTAAAATATTTAAATAATAAACCACACATTCATCTAACAGTTTAAGTTTTTAGAACAGTTAGCAGTGGTCCCACAAAATCTCACAGTACGAAAGAGCGGCCATGCTAAAGTAAGCGGGATGAATTCCACAATCAGACTGTCACCCACAGACAATAATTACGAGGAGATCACGAGAGAAACCAACCCATTTCTGCTAAAACTCTAAACCCGGAAGAACTCATGAAAACCCAGAAAGAAGCAGTACCAACTTCATTGCCAACGCCGAGAGTAGTCACGATCGGCTGGTCGCCTTCTCTCCTGGCCGGCGGATCCCGCCTCTTCAGAGACGGCACCTGTCCTATGGAAGCCATATGGCAAGAGATATTCGCGCGGGCCCTTCAAATTCACCAAGAATGTACTGCCCTGTGGGGAAAAAGAAAAGAGAAGAAGGAAAAACACAACTGAAGCTGCTCAAACAACAGGCAAGAACACAACGCTTGAAGTCAAACCCGGAAATTTACGAACTCTAGATGAACAAGAAAGATGGCGTCAACAAATAACAAGCATCAAAATTCATATCCCTGCGGCCGCCACCTCCTACCAAGAAAACCGAGCGCGAAGGAAATTACCCCATCTCGAAATCTCAAAACCTTGGCAGGAGCACGAAGTTGACAGTTATTGATAGTTATTGACAGTTAGTTGGGGTTTAGTTGACAGTTATTGATAGTTATTGACAGTTATTTGGGGTTTACATGCATCAGATCGAAAGATCAAAATTCGAGCTGTAACAGGACGAAAAGCAGTTCGAAATGTGGACGAGAAGACTTACAGAATTACAAAGATTGCCAAAAATGCAGAGAGAAGCGAGCAAAGCCGAGCTAAAGCCCGAGACGAAATTACTACTGTTATAGAATTGACCATCTATTACATCTTCTCCACGCCCTTCACCCTCAAGTTGACGAAACGACCCGTCTGTGTGGATCCCACAGTCTCCACTTCCTTCGTTTTCCCAAATTCCTGCCAGCATGATCAGCTCCAGGCCCGAGACGCCATGACCAGCTTTACATCGAGAAAGCCGTTCGAGGACGTCGAGGGGGATGCTTGCCGTCCGGCACATATCCTCCTCCCCCGCCACTCGCGGATGCAGAGGCGGCGCGTGTGAAACTGAACGAATGACTCGGCCTGGCGACGCTTGAGAACGAGAGGCTTTTTTTCGCCCTGCGCTTCCGCTTCTTCCCACTCGAACCGCCATTGGCGACCTTTGGACGGGTTCGGAATGGACGCAGGAGGAAAGATGTTGGGCTGCGTCAGCCTCGCCCAAAGCTAGCGATGGTCACGGGACGCCGGCGAGACTCCGGCGACCTCCGGGGGCCCTTTCAGGCATTGCGCGGCAGCGGCAGCAGCGGCCCACCAGCGAGCGCCAGTGGCTCTTCTTTTTTTTTTTTTTTTTTTTTTTTTTTTTTTTCTATTTTCAGACTGAATTCTTTTTCTCATAAATTAAAGAGGACAAATGCAACAAGGTTTTCGTACTTCGAAATTACCCTATATAACATAATCTCTTCGGACCACAAAAAAAATAAGAATTATATTAATTTAACATCAAATATTTTTTTGCGTTTTTCCGATTAAATTCATGCAATCAATATTTATTGAAAATTATTGATGTGGATATTTTGGGAGCAACCGGCATTTTAGTAATATATGAAGTTCATTTTCTACTCGGAGATTTCCCTTTTTTTTCCTTTTTAGTTTAATGGGAGCCGTGTGTAAATCTCTCTCTCTTTCTCTCTCTCTCTCTCTCTCTCTCTCTCTCTCTATATATATATATAAAACTGTCCAAGCTCCATTGTTCTCTTGGAATGGGGAGGAAAGCCGTAAGGAATAATGCTTTTCTTGTTCAAACCTTATTTGTTTAATCCCACATATACCGATAAAAAATAGTTAAAAGTAATCATCAATCAATTCCTATCGATACACTTACAAATAGTTATGTGTATGATTGAATTAATTAGATTAATAAAATTTAGGATCGAATTGAAATTTGTACAATTTATTTAGGCCTTTTTTTTTATAATTATTCAATGAATCTGTATTTATAATTATTGATCTTGTTAGTCTTACAATCAAATGCACTCATGATTTTCTTATACTGCAGGGGATTGCAAATTGTAGAGATGCACGCATTGCGCCTGGACGTGCCCGTGCCAACTCACCAAGCCTAGTTAGTTATAATGGAAACCGAATCTATTTCACCAGCATTCAAAACAAAAGTGTCTCTAATTAGAGATCACATAACAAAGGACCGCTAATAACTAAATATTGGTAAGTCTCCTAAGAGATATACGAAAATAGCATAGTCGGCTTTATAATTCTTTTGTTCTTTTTTTTTTTTTTTTTGAGAATTTTGACCGATACTAAGTTTCATTATCCTCGCACATTTCGCATTTTAATTTTTATATAATTTTTCAAAAAGCGAAACCTTTACTGATACGCGGAGAACAACATGCAAAGCTATAGATTATTTTAACCTAATTCTTGAAATGTTTATTTGAATTTTGGAGCAAAATTCGAAAACGGAGATCTTGAGGTAGATTTTTCTCAC
Organism: Eucalyptus fibrosa; assembly: GCA_017140475.1. Lineage (NCBI taxonomy): Eukaryota > Viridiplantae > Streptophyta > Magnoliopsida > Myrtales > Myrtaceae > Eucalyptus > Eucalyptus fibrosa. Next base: position 11,771,931 of record CM029511.1, read on the forward strand.
TGCCAAGCTGGACAGATTTCTTATATAGGAAAGTCTCGGCGGTTAAGTTGAAGAGCACCGCCCAGTTCAAGCTACAAGACCACAAGAACCAAGGTTTCGTCCTCAGTTCTTGCCTGATATCATCCATTGTTCCCTTCCCTTCTGAGAAACCCTTGAGAAGCAGAAGAAGATGAGCAGTCCCGTGCCGATCCCTCGAAGAAAGCGCACCGCCTTGCCGGCCGTGGCCAGAGAGCGTCGGCTCCGTCGGCTCGTGGATTTCGGCAACAAGGTGAAGATCCGGTTCCCGCGCCGCCAAGATGTGTTCGCAGCGTTCTGCGAGACCTGCAGTCTGTGCGAGGAGAAGGGCGAGGACTGGGTTCTCGGGAAGCTGCGCGATCTCTTCGTGGACCATCAAGATTTGATGGCGGAATTTGCGGAACTTCAGTCGGAAGGTTCCGCTCCTAGTGAAGGCGCCGGTGGCTCCGCCGGTCGCGAGGCGTTTGGCGGGTTGGGGAACGAACTCGCGGTTCTGAACACTGGCGAGATAAAAAGAGAAAGGCCGAGGGGTCCCTTCCGAGTGCCGGTCAAGAACGCTCACGAGCGCGTCCTGTTCCAATACGAGGACGAAATGTGCAACTGGGACGTGACGATCGGCATCGCTCAATCGGCGATGTCCCGCATCGGGAAACATCTGGCGGCCGGGCGCCGCGACGGCTGTCGATTGACGCCCGGAGAGCTGAGGTTCATCGAGACGATGTACGACTACCGAGGGGCCGAGATGGTGGAGCACTTGAGGGAGGACCCAGAGCGCGCGCTGCCGCTTGTTTTGAGCCGGTTGCAACAGAAGCACGACGAGTTGATGGCGGAGCGATCGAAGACTCGTGAGGTCTGGAAGAAGGCCTTTGCGGAGCACCACCAGCCTTCGTTGGGCCGTGGAGACACCAACACCGCCGTCGACATTCAGGCTCCGGGGGACGCTGGCAGAGCGTCGTCTCCTCCGGTGGAAGCCCAAGTGGAAGCGCCAGAAAATATCGGCGTGAATGTCCGCTTGAATCTTTTCCGTACAAGTCAATGTGAATCGATGCCACATGTGAGCGAGAGATTTTGTGAGACCACCATTTCTAAAAACTTAAGTCATTAGATAAAGGTATGATTTAATAATGGTGAAATTTTGTTAGGATTTAATCTATAGGACTTTGCCCTTTGATCTGCCATGCGTAACAAGCTCGATGTGCGTTGCTCCCTGCATGTTTGGTTGCTTGGAAAGAAAGTTCTAAATAGGGTAATTCCCAAGTTCAAAAACCCAGTCCTCTTTAATTCAACTGCCGATACTTTCCTATTTCGACTAGGATATGGGTCAAAAGGAGGTCGTTTTGGTTTTACAAGTAAACGTAATGCATTAGCTAAATTGATAGCTGCAACGTAGGAGAGAAAAACTAATAAAAAATGTCACTTTATCATTTTTCATTAGATAAGTTGACGGAATTAACGAAATGACTTGATTATATCAATTGGTAAATTTACAAATTTAATGTACATTTTTTGAAAGTTTTAGAACTCAATCTTATTTTTGTGACAATTTTCAAAATTTTTAATGCATTATCCATCTTTAAATATTTATGAATATCTCATTTACCAATTTAAGTTTATTTTTTAGCAATGAAACTTTTACCTGTAGCACGTATTGGAGTAATCACTATAAACTTATTGAATATTTTTATTTTCATTTATTCTTTTCACAAATATATTTATGATGTAAGTTATCTTTTTTGTTTTTTTGGCTGAAAATGAGCCTTGGTTCCCCAATTCACAACATTTCAAACCATTTGCTTTTCAACAATTTGAGGGCTTGCATCCCATGCACCAACCCTTCCTGCAAGGGATTAAACAGCTTTACTGAAGCACCAGCGCGAATTCTCTTGCTAGAAATTCAGTCAACAGCAGTAGGTTGTTCTAAGAAAGAGGCTCGCCATATAAATTTGGACAAATGATACAGCCATTCCTTCAGTGAGGTCCCTAAATTTTAACTTTATGTGCAATGTCATCCCAAAATTTTTAATTTATTTAAGACTCTTAAGTCTCTAGATTGTATTATCATTTCATTAATTCAAATTCGAGAATAGTATACAATCCAATGATTACATTAAACCTATACCAAAAGTTTAGGGATGACATTACACATTAGGTTAAAAATTCAGAGACTACACTGAACAAATTAAAAGTTCAAGGACAATATTAAATATTAGGTCAAAGTTCATGAACTATTTATGTGATGATCTCTTTAATTTTAAAGAATTAAGGACAGATTCTCAAAGACAAACATCTTTTGCATGTCCTCCTTGAGAAGAATAGTACCAAGATCATCCAGACAAATAAAGGTCCTCTGCTCTTGCCAAACCACAACAAGGTTTTAGGAGCTTTTGTTACGGCATATTGAATTAAGGGCGCGTTTAGTAATGATTTTGTTCCTAGGAACAAGTTCTGATAATAAATTATTCTTTTTTATTCTGTTCTCGGGAACAATTTCTTAGCATTTTTAGCTGTTTTGTAACTATTCAAAATTTATGATTCTGGAATAGAATTGCGTTTGGTATCATGCTCATTGATTCTGTTCCAAATCAATTTCTTTTAATTTTTAAATAATTTTTTTTTTTTTCCTTTTTTTCCTTTTCTTTTTTTCCTCTCTCTCTCCTATTCTTCTTCTTCAAGTGGTCAACGTGACCTCATCGGAGTGTCATCGGCCCTCGCAGATAGTTGGGTGAGGCTCGCCCAGCCTTGCCGAGGCTCGGCCTTACTAGATCGTGAGGTTCGCCCAACCTTGCCAATGGCTAGGCGAACCTCGCTAGGGCTGGGTGAGGCCCGCCTGGCCATTGGCGGGGCTGGGCGAGTCTCGTGGATGGTTGGGCTTGCCTCCGGCAAGCTCACTGAATCTCGCCCTAGCCTGGTGAGCCTTCGGCAAGCTCATTGGACCGGTTGTCGGTGACTAGTGGTGGCGAACAGTGGCGGACGGCAACCGCGGTAGTGGTGGTAGATGAAGAAGAGAAAATGGAAGAAGAAGAAGAAAAAGAAAATGGCTTGATTCTTAAATTTGTTCTCGGAACAAAAATCAATTTTTTTTTAATTCTTGATTTTGTTTTAAATCTACTTTTGAGAACAAAAAAATAGAAATTTGTTCCCGGGAACAAAAATTTTACCAAACACGATTCTGTTTCCAAACTACTCCCGGGAACAAAAAATCAGAATCAGACACTATTTGGATGGTTAACAAACATGGCCTAAAAGTACAAGAGAGAGGAAACCTGGGAGGATGATTATTAGGTCGGATCGAATCACCAAACAGCTCGAGGGAACTTTGTGATCCTGATTTTGTGTATGAACATCCCTGGACTCGCTTTTGATGGAGTATCCACGCAATTCTCATGCCAATGCTAGTACAAACATTGTGCTAGAGTAATTAATTAAAAAATAAAATCACGCATTCATCTAATAACTTAAATTTTTAGAACAATCAAATATCTCACATGGTGTCAGAGCTATAGGTTCTGAATTCGAATAGAAGACCACACTAAGCACGGGAGAAAGTATTAGAGTAATTCAACATAAAACTTGACCAACAAAACTTAAGCATTTAGAATGGTTGTTACACGTTGAGCATCGAGCACATGGCTGTTCCCCATCACCGCTAATACACTAGAAGCCACTTTTCAATAGGAAATTGCATAAGGCCTTCCTCCATTTTTCCTCGCAACCTGTAGGCAGGGACTCTGTGACGAAACCTCAAGTGATATAGGCCTTAAGAGTAGAAACATGTTCGCAATCCATGAAAATTTACCTTCGCAATGCACTCTCTTGCCATTTCCGTCATCCTAGCCTAAAAAAACTTTTCACAATAGGACATCAATGGAAGCAATTGTATGTACGACTTGGGCCTATATGACATGACCAATCAATAGAATCATTTTAGTACTCACCGTTATGCATGAAAAACGAAACCAAGGCATATCTTCGCAGGTGAAGTAATGGAATTGCATAAGTAGCATCTCTTTTTTTTTTTTTTTGGGTCGAAAGGATCCTATGTTTAAAAACTTAAGAAAAGATCTGGATCTTAAGTAGGATCTTAAATTGCTAGGATCTTTACATGATCTTGATCCAAAAATAACAAGAAAAGGGAACATAGGATCGATACAATCCTACCGGTCCCATTGATCATATTTTTACATACTTCAACCTTGATATAAGTTTATCTTGATATGTAGTATATACTTATATTTAGGTAATAGAAAAGTCAATTTCTTGGTATATACTGTAGAAAGATGGCATAACTTTAAATTCACGCTAGTTTGAAGTTTCAACTACACACATTGTTTATACCTAATAAATTCCATACGACTATGCAAAGATTTTTCGCATTGTTGGTGTAATTTTTAGGATGTTACAATTCAGTCCTTTTAGACACCTTCATCGATCCTTTGTATCAAGTTTTTGTTTTTGGCTTGTTACGAACTTATAACAAGATTTATAGCACAAAATGATGCTATAATTACATTATGTTATCTCATAACTATAGTATAGGTAACACTAGTGAATAGGTTGGGTCAAGCGGTTGATCGATTAAAGGAGAGTATATCAAGATTTTCGTCTATTATCGAGCTTAAACTTGTAAGAAGTGATTAAAATATGTATTCATCGAAGGCCAAGTACAAAATTTACATTTTGCTATAATTTAAGTATAGTTCATATAATTAAGGGTTAATACTCTGAAAAACCCTTAAATTGGTACACTTGTGATAAATTTATCTCAAATTTTTTTTTTTTTTACCATCAAAAACTCCAAACCGGTATATCTTTGACAAATTTATCCCAAACCGGTAGTACACTTATGATAAATTTACTCTCTATTAGTTTTCGTTAAATTTTACTATTAAATTATTAAGTTAAAGGAAATAGTTGACCGGTATATACCACCCGCTTCGGTGGCTCCGTTGGTAGTTCTTCCCCATCGTGGGGGACTCGTTAACCCCTTACTCAAGGGAGAGGGTTTAAATCACCGTGGAATAGCCTGCGTCTTACCCGATGGCTAGGGTGGTGGGTCCTCCAGTTCACTCCCAGGGTTTACTCCAGCCATCCGTGGCGTATGGGGCTTCCTTAGGTCATCCAAAAAAAAAAAAAAAAAAACAATTGACTGGTATATCAATTTGGATTTTATGCTTTGTTTGTCACAATTTACATTTTTGTGATTTTTTTGTGGTATTAATTCAATTTGGCAAAGGGTATATTAGTCACAAATTTACCAATTTTGGGGTTTTTGTAGTCAAATAAATTAGTTTAGGGTAAATTATACTAGTTTAGGATTTTTTAGGGTCAATCAGGGTAAATTTATCATAAGTGTACCAGTTTTGAATTTTTCATGATCAAAAAAATAGTTTGAGATAAATTTGTCATAGGTGTACCAGTTTGGGATTTTTCAGGGTATTAACCCTATAATTAATTCAATAAGTTTCACTTTGCAACTACATGTTATATGAATATATTGTTGCTTGATTAAAAGCATACTTGATTTATTTGAGTAATCTGATATAGTGTGTTAAAAAATTACAGTGAACAAATTAACTCTTTTGATTTGAAAAATTATGAATTTCACTAAACTTATGGCTAATCATAACATGATCTACTAAATTTATTTTTCTTATGAGTAAATCAAACAAATAAATAACTCTTGTTACTTTAATATCACCAAAAAAAAGATTTTTTTTTCTCAGAGTTACCATGTAATGTTTAAGTAAAAAATGATTAAATTACAATTTATTTAAAATCATAGAACATTTGCATTTTATAAAAAATTTACTTTTTTAATTAACTTATTTCAAATATAGCTTTCATTATCATATGCTAAAAATCATTTAGTTTTCCATTCATGTTCTGTGTACTTAGGAAACAGTCCTTTCGCCAAATATTGATATTCTTCCAGATGACAATATATAATTAAATCAATTTCATTTTATCTCTTACATCACATCTCATATTATTGGTTTATAGCCTATTTAGAGAACAGCAAATAGACATGCTTGCACAAAGCGCGACTAAAGTAACTAGTGAAATCTGATCTCCAATCATGTAGATTCCTATATGTTTAAGGTTCTCATGTACTTCACTCGGATGTCATTAGAACTTCGTTCAAAAAGTTGTCCTTTGGGTTTGACATTGGATGTGTATTCGGTACTCGTCGAGTTTGGATTTCTAGTGGCCCCAAACCCGCCCCGCTGCCATTGGTTTGTGCAGTGAGAGGTGCGGGTTTAGTGGTAAGAACATGAAAAGAAAACTATTGGGAGGACGTAGGTCAGAAAAAGGCCTTGCCCATGAATCATCGTGTTGTAACATTGACATTAGTACAAGCTGGTCATGATCTTCAAAGGCCTAATGCATTAAACTTTGTGGTCCAGTGTTGGCAAATGATCAAAAGATGATCATGATCTGGTGGCATGATTGTCAGTTCAACAAACAGATCGATTTCTAAAGCATTTACAACTTTGAAACAGATCGATCATGTAGCACAGGCTGTCTTTCACTACCCTGCTTGCATGAATTGGAAAAATTGCATTGAGGAAAAGAAATGGCAAAGTCTAATCCGCAAGGTGACAATGGAGCCTTGCCAGCCTTCCAAAATTAAATTTGTAGAAGTACAAAAATCTAAGTAATCCAAGTGCAACTGTTGAAACTTGTTCTGAGGGCTGAGATCCAACTTTAGATGCTTAAAACTCGAGCTGGACTTAGATTGTGGGTTAGGGATATCCATAACCATGAGCTTGATGCTACAATCTACAGTTAGAAAAAGACTGGAAACAAGGAGCTACAAGAAACACGAAAGCTACCTAAGTAGACGACAGAGGTACTGGTTTTACAGCACTCTGGATTCGCCGAAATGCAGTACTTACTCTTTCCTTAAGGCCTTCATTTTCACTCTCCACATCCCCGCTCTGCTTGTCCAGATGCGCTACACTCCCATCCACATTTATCACCAGCTTCCCATCCTCACCAAACTTCACATCCCCAAAGAGAGAAACTAGAAGTGCATGAATGATCTTCTCTACCCTTTTCTCACTTTCTTCTTCAGTTTTTGTGGCCTCTGTTTCAACCACAACCTTCGGAATCTCACGGCTTATGTTCAAGACAAGAGCGACAACAGAATCCGAGACCATGTCACTTATAGGATCCGATGTCCAGTGCACTGAAATATGTTTATCAGATTCGTGCTTCACTGTTACTCGATCATGCACACGTAACATGGAGATGCCAGATTCCTCATCTACCGAAGGTTCCACACTTTCATATATCTGCTTCAGCCGGTGGCTTATCACACCAAATGCACCTGTATAAGGAATCGTGATCCTCTGATTAATAGTTGCTGTGGACAACTGAGAGAAAACGTGAAGATCTTCAGGTGCCATTATTTGATAAGTGAAGCCTTTCTTTACCAGAAGGCCACTAACGGTCTCACCCACTTCTGGGGTCTTCTCAGCCAGCCTCCCAATAGTTTTTGCCATTTTCTCTGAATTGAAGTACATTTCAACTGATTGACAATTCTTTGGCATGACGATTTTGCTGTTGCGATCAGCAAACTGAGTCATGAGCTTCTGTTTGAGCCTTCCCATCTCATTTGCTTCTCCATGAACAAGAACAATGTTTGGAGGCATTATCTCATCCAAAAACGCGCTTGTCTGAGCAAAATCAGCATGGGCAGCAAAGGAAATATAATGAACTTGCATGTTAAGAGGAGCAGTGAGACCATTCATCAGAGTGACTTCCTTCGGTTCATTGATGATGGTCTTCGCCAGTGTCCCTTCCACAACATATCCAGGAATAACACAAGAATTTTTCTTGTCAGAGCACCACATGTCAAATAGTTGACGCGATAACCCACTTTGAAGCCCACCAGGACTAGCCATAACAACTGATGGACCGACATCATTAAAATTCTCAATACTCTTTAGTGGTGAAATATGCTTAAAGTCAAAAGGATTTGAGGTTGCAAATTGGCTACGGATCCTCTCATTCATGGAGTTGATATATGTTTGATAAACAGCCATACACTTCTTTGCAAGTGGGGAAGCATAATATATAGGAATATTATGGAGCTCAGGGTGGTTGGACCAGAACTCATCAAGGATCAATAGAAGTTCTTGAGCACGACCAAGAGCAAATGCTGGGATAAGGACTCTACCTCCTTGAGAAACAGTAGAATGGATGACATCAGTAAAGCGTTTCTCCCGAATATGACGAGGTTGATGAAGCTGCACTCCAAAAGTGGACTCAATTATGCAGATATCAGGTGAGAACTGTGGAATCTCTGCAGCTCGGAGATGCCTATCTTCTTCAAGGAATAATCACCAGTATAAAGGACTCGTACACCAGCAATATCGACCATGAACATTGCAGCACCGAGAACGTGGCCAGCAGTATAGCACCAAAATCTAATACCATTCACTTCAACCGTTTGGTGGAAATCAATTACCTACAATTAAAATCAGGTAACATGATATACACGCATTGGGATCGTTAATTTAGATATTATGCATACAAGGAATTTTGAAGAACAGCAAAAGTAAGATAATTGCCAGTTCATTTACAATAATTAATTAACATTCCATTGGAAGACACTGTCACATGAAACACAAGCCAACATATCCATGAGAAGTTAATTGCTAATGTCTCACAGACTAGACAAAATCAAGTGATCATCCTAGGACAAAATCCCGTAGAATATATACTACAAGTATATGGCATGTATAACAAACTGTATGGCACATCACTATCGAGACAACTATTTTATCCATTGAGATCACTAGTTTATCCAGTCTCATACAGGTGCCACAGTTAGGGATACATAAACTACATTATACATAAAAGCGGCTGGAGACAGCTTGAGCAGCAACAGATGAAGGATCCCGTGCTTTATCTTAAAACAGATGAAATTCATATCAGCTTGATGCTGAACATTGATTCATTGAAAGGTACCATACAGGGAACGGTGGGTTTGAGCATATGGAGAATCTTCAATTCACCAAAAAACTAAAAAAAAAACAATTGAATCCTTCTGAGCCAGAGGTATAGCTAAAGTCCGCACATGCCTCTGACTGTAAATGGCATACACAAGCAATCCATTCACGACTGTGAAAAACCAAGAATATTCTACTTCTTCATCAATGATATTATCCCGTCTAGAACAAGCAAAATTTAACAAACTGGTCACAAAGGAGGAATCCCCAAGGCAAACATTAGCAAGCAAATTTGTGTGGTGTGAAGACTGGGCTCAACATATAAAGGAAATACCTCAATCTTATCCATTGAACGGAATATATCCTGTTCATCAAAAAGCATATCTTCAACTGAGACCTTGCTCACTTTCACATAATCTGACAAAAGCAGCTTGTATATAGCCTTCGTAGCATGAGTCATGAAGACGCGTCCTTTAAATGTAGTCTGGTAAAATGAGAACAATTCAGGTTATTGGTATCAGAGTAAAATTTGATAATTAAAAGTATGTTTTTACTCTAATGTAGCTGCCAACCTTTTCCAAAAAGTATGGTAAGGAAGCTGCATGATCCAAGTGGAAGCTGCAAGCAGTCAACATCAACTGATAAAGACTAGAGACCTTTACTGTGGAAGCTAAATATCAAAGTGAAGGGTAGAAATATAAATCAGCAATGACACAAGCTAGTGAGAAGCCCATCCTAAACTTTACAGACATAGGTGCTGATAATCTGATAACAGCCCAATGGATCCAACTAGAAAGTGATCCGAGAATAAGGGGCGATGACAAATTCCTTTGGCAAGTCGTAGGAAGAAAGAACCTTTCTCAAAGCAAATTAAGAGCAAACACCAGGAAAGGCAACTGCACATAATGGAAGGAGTGGGCCTCCTTACCAAAGCTAAAATAGAGAAGGCAGACAACACGTACTGAGTAATTAGAAGGACGTCAATCGTCGAAGGGTCGATCTCATCGAAGTACGGAAGAGCAGCCATGCCGAAGTAAGCAGGATGAATTCCACAATCAAACTGCCATCCACATACAATTAATTATGAAAAGATCAAAACAGATGCCGACCGTGTCGGCTAAAACTCTAAAACCGGAAGAACCCACGAAAACCAGGAACGAAGCAGTACCAACACGGTCTTCCCTTTGAAAGACATGTACACACAGGACCGACCCACTTCATTGCCGGCGCCGAGAGGAGTGATGACTAGCTGGTCGCCTTCCTCCCGGCCGGCGGATCCCGCCTCTTCAGAGACGGCGCCTGTCCAACCGAAGCCATATGTGGCCAGAAAAAGTTCGCCAACAGAGCCCTTCAAAGGTTTAAATTCACCAAGAACGCGCTGCCCCTGTGGAGAAAAGGGTAGGAATAAAACACAAACATTCGAAGCTGCTCAAACAAACAAACAGGCAAGAACCCAACACGCGAAACCAAACCCAAGAACACGACCACAAACGACAAAAAGAAACCGAACCCAAGATTGCACAACCCCGAAAACGAACGAAAGGAAGGCATTAGCGAAGAAATGACGAGCGCCCACATTCAAACCTAACGCTGCGGAAAGCAGATTGGAGTGTAGACGAGAGAGAGACTTACAGAAATTTCGGAGATTTGCCAGAAATGCAAAGCGGGAGCGAACAGGAGTTGAGCTAAAGCCCTAAATCGCCAGCCGCTTGCCCACCTCGTCCTCGGCCAAATGAAACTATAATTATTATTAGCTAAGAAATTTGAGAAATAATCACCATTTTCTCGCTGTGACTTAATTAAAATTCCATTTTTTTATTGAATATATATTTTGTATTTATTCTATATATATATATATATATTTTTCCTATTAATATAATTTTTATAGAGCCATCAAACATTTTGCCCAGTGTGAATTGGCGTATTATTATTATATACTACATGTATAAAGTCAACCTTTGAATTTGGTGTCCACCCTCTAAATATCTAATATATTAGTGACATTTAATTGTTGAGACCTCTTTGATATAGGTGTCGAGGAAAGAATAGGTTTAGATATACCGCGGAGTTAGAGACCACTAGTACTTAATCATGTCGAGTTTTCCCAAACCCTTACTTAGTGTGGTGTTGGGATCTTTATTTATATTTCAATTAATCATATGTGAATATTATATGAGGAGTTGTAAGCTAGAAACCAATTGAAATATGGAAGCATACTCACTTCTTATGTAGAGATTTAAGGTCAAAGGTTTAATTACACTAGTTATCTATCTACTACCATTTTGATACCTCTAAACTTAATTATTTGTTAACTAAGATATCTACGCAATCTTTTTATCAATTTATGAATCCTAAGGTCCTCACTGATTTTGCATTTTTAATGGTCTTAGAATATAACCTAACCATTCGACTAAGAAGACGAATCAAAACACAAAAACGATTAAAAGCAATCTCTAAGATGTAACAATCTTACCAAGGCTTTTCATTTTTAGCCATTTCCTGATTTTTTTAATTATTTACTTTCGAATTTTTGATTTTTTTAATTATCCCGGTAGTAGGAACGGGCTGGGCCGCTGGGTCAAAGAGTCTTGGACGCAAGCAAAGAGCGGGCCATTATATTGGGCCCATCTCAACCCAAACAAACCTAATTAAAAAATTCAAATTCAGCCCAAAACAGGATTAAGCCCTAACCCATTGTAACCCAAACCAAGCCCAACTTACCAAAGTTTCAACTTGATCCCAGCACTCACAAGCCCCTATAACTAGAACCAACCCCAAATCTCACCAACCAAATTAAAGCTAAACTACTCAACTAAACACGGGCAAAATCACCACCACCACCACCACCACCGTCCTCCACCGAGTCGCCATCCTCATTCACCGTACACCATCACCGACGTGAATTACCGAGACATCGGCTCTGGCCGTTTTCTCGCGACCGACCACGGGTTAAGGGCAGTGGATGCATAGAACATCGAGTGGAAGAAAACAGGGATGCGGAAACAAGTTCGAAATTTACTCGAATGGCTTAAAAAATCAATTAGCATCAGTTAATCCAGGTCAAAACATGATTTCGAATTAGACGGAAACGAAAATAACTGGCACTGAATTCTCCTAGACATTTCGTCGAACAGTCAATGCGCGTTTGTTCGGCTTCTAGATTAGACTCATACAAACATGGTGAGACAGACGTTCAGAATCAGGAAGGCATCATGGGCAAAACGGACTCCTTTCCCGACGGAGATCAAGACATCTCGGTTGCGTCCTTCATCAAAGCAGAGCAGGTCAGGACATTAGCGTTACCTGGGCGGACTCGTGGAAACAGAGCTGCGATCGGCGACTAGATCAACGATGGGAGTTTGAAAAAATCTCCGATGATGATCGGAGTCACGGGTACCGAGCGTGTCCCAAGAGCGATCTTGCCACCACGATATTCCGGCAAGCCGAGCAACGGAGAACAGAGTAAGTCCAGTTCTCCTCCCGAATCGCTGGTCAGCAGCAGCGAACGATGGTTAGCGACGTCGGGGACGACGAGCAAATTTCAAGAATCAACTTCCCACGAAGCGTTCGCCCTCGAGTTTCCTCGTCTCTCTCTCTCTCTCTCTCTGCGTCGTGTATAGCGTGTATTTCTAGCGGAAAAGAACGTCGACAAAGGGGAGAAAGGAAGATGGCGAATGAGGAAGGGCTAAAGCAGTGAGGAGCAATGAAGTCGGGATTCACGGTGATCGGCAGCGGAGGCTAACGGCGGCGGCCAAGCCTGAGGTAAATGTTGCTGATGAAGATGATCGGAGCTGGATCTCTTCCTCCTCGGTAACCTAGAAAGACTGGGCTTTTTTTCCCTTCTTTTGGGCTTCATGCACCAAAGCCCACTAAAGCTGAAATGGGCAAATCTTATAGATGGGCCAGAGTTGCATGCGGATTAGGCCATATGAATTGATTGACCGGGCTTCTTCTTTTCTTTTTTACTTTTTTACTTTTTTGTTTCTTTGTATTGATTTTCATTATCTAAATGCCCATTTGATATATCGACTAAAGTTCATGTGTTAATAGTAATATTCTCTTGTAACGTTGAAGTAAAATTGTAATTTCATATGCGACATGGAGGGGAACGGTTTTCTTTACCAGTACATGCATCACTTTCATTAAAGACGTGAAAAAAAGAGAGGATAAATTGATAGGGGAGATATCTATAAATGTGAAAAAAGAGAGGAAGTCGTGGATGAGAGCTTGCAATTAGCTATTCACCAATGGTAAAAATAAAAAGAAAACCCAATTCTTTTCATAAAGATGAATGCGGCATGCATTGCATGAATCATCATCATCATCGTCATCATTGTTATTGTTATTGTCACTGTTATTGTTATTGTTGTAAAGTACCAAAAGCAGGTGAGAAAAATCCTGCTACATGCTCAAAACTTACAAAAGCTCATGAAGGTTCCATTTAGAGTAAAATGTTCTACAGGTGTCAACGTTTATTTTCCTCCGAACATATGGACAAGTAAGAATTTTTATCCCTAAGAACTTTCTTTATCTTTTCCACAATCAAATGCACATTTACAGATCAAGAAGAGTCACGCAAACATTCATTCATAGGCAACCAAATGTTATAGAGATAGGCATTTCAAGTGATCTTGAAAAGCGGATCTGGATAAAACTTCCCCTTATAACTAAAAACTGTCCCAAACAACTTCATCATCCCAGCTACCAGGAATTGGAGGGATGAGATGCAGCTCCAGAGCAGCAGTCCAGGCCCTGGAAGAAACAGGACAAGACTAAAACAAATGACTCCTTTTAAGCATAGCTAGCCAAGCAATGAAGCAATGTTTTGGAATGGTTGGATTAAACAAACTCGGTTCCAGCAACTCACAAACCCTTAGGCCTAAGCTCATTCCAAGCAGTCCCAACTGTGAAAATTACTGAAGTAGTCGGCCTCCGAGTAAGTTGATCAGGTACGAAAGGAGTAGGAACCAGAGAATCACAAATAGCAGCTTAGGTTTCAACTAAATTCCCCGGTCTAGCTGTGGGCCAATGCCAATTTTGACCTTGAATAACAGTTGCAACCTTTGAATGGCAAGACATAGCAGAATCTTAAACCACCCTGCTTGTCAATATTCTTAGCACAAGTCTTAAGACATGCCAATCCTCATGGCAGAGAGTAGTTATCCCGTCTCCAAGAAGGTGCTTAATATGAGGCCAGCATCTGGAAGCCTTAACAATTCCCTACGGAAAGAAGAGGAACTAGATATCATAGGAAGAGTACAAAAAGGGTTTATATCGCAATGACACTTACATCAAGCAATCCGAACGAATCTTGTTAATTGATGCCCATGCAACACTTGTTATCGTGAGAAAATGAGTGCTTTCGAAATGAAATTTTTTCTTTACTTGGTGCTGAAGCAATCTATAATGGTAGGACATCTGCAACCTTTAAATGGTACGACAAAGCAGAATCTTAAACCACCCTGCTTGTCAATATTCTTAGAAGAGGTCCTAAGACATGCCAATCCTCATGCCAAAGATAAGTAGTTATCTTGTCTGCAAGAAGGTGCTCAATATCAGGCCAGCATGTGAAAGCTTTAATAATTTCCTCCGAATAGAAGAGAAACTAAGTATCACTGGAAGAGTCCAAAAGGGTTCATCTCGCAATGACACTTATGCCAAGCAATCTCAACGAATCATTTTAAAAGATACCCCTAGGACACTTGTTAACCATATATAACAAAGGAATATTTACATTTTAATGCACCAATCGTGCTTAACACGAGAAAAAGAGTGCTTCCAAAATGAACATTTTTCTTTATTAGGCGTTGAAGCACTCTTTAATAGAAGGATTAGGAACTGAACCACAAATAGCAGCTTGGAATTTCAACTATCCTTAGGTCTAGCCGCAGGCCAATGCCGACTTTGACCTTGAATAACATCTGCAATCTTTGAATGGTAGGATACGGCAGAATCTTAAACCACGTGCTTGCCAATATTCTTAGCAGATGTCGTAAGACGTGCCAATCATCATACCAAAGATAAGTTGTTATCCCATCGGTGCTTAATATGAGGCCAGCATATGGAAGCTTTAACAATTTCCTACGAATAGAAGATGAACTAATTATCACGGGAAGAGTCCAAAAGAGTTTATCTTGCAATAACACTTACGCCAAGTAATCTGAACGAATCTTGTTAAACGATACCCCTAGGACACTTGTTAATCATACCTAGTAAAGGAATATTTACTGATAGCAAAAAAATAATTAAGGAATATTTACATTTCAATACATCAATCGTGCGTAACACGAGAAAAAGAGTGCTTCCAAAATAAAAAATTTCTTTACTGGGCGTTGAAGCATTCTTTAATAGAAGGATTAGGAATTAGAGAACCACAAATAACAGCTTGGAATTTCAACTATATCTTTAAGTCTAGCTGCGGGCCAATGCCGACTTTGGCCTCGAATAACATTTGCAACCTTTGACTGGTAGGACAAAACCATTTGCTTGTCGATATACTTGGCAGAGGTCCTAAGACATGCCAGTCGTCATGCTAAAGATAAGTAGTCATCCCATCTCCAAAAAAGGTGCTTTGTATGAGGCTAGTATATGGAAGCTTTAACAATTTCCTTTGAAAAGAATATGAACTAATTACCACGGGAAGAGTCCAAAAGGGTTTATCTCGCAATAACACTTACGCCATGCGATGTGAATGAATCTCATTAAAAACATCCCTAGGACACTAGTTAACCGCACCTAATTGTTTCACTAATAAATGAATATTTACATTTCAATGCACCAATCGTGCGTAACACGAGAAAAAGAGTGCTTCCAAATTTTTTATTTTTTATTTTTGTTTACTTGGCATTGAAGCAATCTTTAATAGAAGGATTAGGAACCAGAGAACCACAAATAACGGCTTGGAATTTCAACTAAATTTGTAGGTCCAGCTGTGGGCCAATACCAACTTGGCCTTGATTAACATCTGCAACCTTTGAATGGTAGGACATAGCAAAATCCTCAACCTCTTGCTCGTTAATATTCTTGGCAGAGGTCCTAAGACATGCCAATCGTCATGCCAGATATAAGTGGTTATTCCATCTCCAAAAAAGGTGCTTAATATGAGACCAACATCTGGAAGCTTTAACAATTTCCTCCGAATAGCAGAGGGACTAATTATCACCGGAAGGATATAGAAGGGTTTATCTCACAATAACACTTAACCAAACAATCCGAACGACTCTTGTTAATTGATGCTCAAGGGACACTTGTTTCTTGTACTTAATAAAGGACAATTTGCATTTCGATGTACCTATCATGTGTAACACGAGATAAAGGGTGCTTCCAGAATGAAACTTTTTTCTTTACTTAGCGTCGAAGCACTGCTTGTCATTTTCTGAATCAAATATAGAAAATTAGTGTTTGACATGTATATTCAATAGTTAGGGTAGTATTGTAGTTTTGGGGGAAAAGCCTTTCCCATGATTCTCGACTATAGATTTTGCAGCTAAATAAAAGGAGAATCTATGTCAAATTGTTGATAGATAGATATGGAAATTTGCAATAGTAAAATAGATAAATAAAAAATAAAGTAAATAGTAGCATGGTAACAAAAATTAATAAAAGGGGCAAAAGAAGAAGCAGAAAAAAGCGACCACAGTGGGAGTCGAACCCACGACCTTCTGATCCGAAGTCAGACGCGCTAATCCACTGCGCTATGCGGTCAGGAGATGGTGAGGACTGCATTCCTAATTTATTTAACTAAACAGTTCTTCTGCATGAGCGCCCTCCGCATCTTTTGTTTCGACTACAGAGAAATCAAACCTAGTAACAATTTTAATCTCAAACTTTTTGTTGAGAAATTAGATTAAATGTCTCGTGTCTTTTGTGAAGATATATATCATAGTAGACACGGCATAACAAAATTAAAAATTTCGCGATAATTTAAAATTATGAAAATGAGTATTGAAATATCTATATGAATATCTTACTTTCAAGAATTGATTCTAAATCCTCTTCTTATTACAATCAACTAACTTTCTTTCTAAAGTGATGTGTTTCCTTTTTCTTCATATGGATACTTGTATTCTCTTTTCACCTAATACTACCTAATCATTTCCTATCACATGAGATATATAGCTAGAGCCAATTATTTTTTTATTAGAATATTCAAGCGATATATATATATATATAATATATATATATATATATATATATATATATATATATATATTTATTTATTTATTTATATGTACATATGGTTCTAATTTTTTTTTTAACTACTACACACGTGTGTTATCACATATAGCATCCTCTACAGTTGTATTAGCGAGCAAATTTCCGAATATGATGGACTTTACACTCAAATCTCAATCTTCTGCTTAGAACAACCCTAAAGGCCATGTCTGTCATATAATAGATGGAGCCTTGCCCAATACATGTAAAATACATCGATAAATGTACGTGACTGAGCCAATGTTCCCAGAGTCCATGCAAAATAAAGTTAAGGTATGACTTACCAAGCTTTTGATGAAAGATAACACCATATTGACAAAAGATTACAACAAACCAACGAGATTACAGGATCCTCAATAATAGGTCCCAGGATTTTCTCAAATGTGAGAGTTGAAGACATATATGATGATTACCGACCTTCATTTTAGTTTGCGAAAATGGTGGTCTCTTCAATCTTAGCTTCTTTTCCAATTTTCCTCGATGGTGATTGGGTTGGCAAAGAGAGCATACTTTAAACAACAAGATACTGAGAATTTCATGACATTTTCAATTGTGGCAAAGATTTTGACTTAGATGGCGGCTCTCAACGCTCTTAATGTCTCTCGCAAGTTTTCACACATATTAAGCACACTCACTACGCGTACAAGACCAAACTCTACAACAGAGTATTTACATGCTAAAAACTATGAGCCCTTATCTAACGACAACATCGACTTCATCTTCAATAAAGAAAAAAACTCTTGTGGGATTTAGCTTTCCCTTTTTGCGTTACCCAGTCTTGTTGGCAAGAGTTCAATCCCGACTTTCCTAATATGTGCCGAGGTTGCTACGTTCCTCTCTGAGGGCAGGTATTTCTTTTAGGGAATGAGTTTAGAAATTAGATTGAACCTTTGTTAATAGTCTAGAGTTTGGGGACTACGTTGAACATTTACAAAAGTTCAAAGACCACATCTAACAAATTATAAGTTCATAAGGAACATTGCATATTAAATCAAAGTTTAGAGACTCTTTTTGTTTCATTTTCCCTTGGAAGGAAAGTGAAAGTAGAAACATGCACTGTGGTTTCTTTGCATCTTGAAAGGTGGTTCTCCTCTGTAAACCACCACTTGCATGCACAGCTTATGTACCACACGTTTTCCAGTTGTCTCGTATATGTTTCAAACATATTTACCTTAATATTTGAAGAACAATATCATGTCATCATGAACAAAGTACAAGACGCTATTTTTTGTTGCATTAAATCTTTACTTATCAAACAGAGATAATTCTTGATCAATGGGAGAAATGGGCCAAAAACTTGGGAAAATCTAGTTAAATAGGACCCAGTATATGTTGATCAACCATTGACCCGTTTAAAATGACTTGGGATCGAAGTCCCATAAAATGCGGTGGAAGAGATTTCTCCAGTAGGATGATTCTTTCATATTTTTCTTTTCCTATTTTGAGTATTCTTTTTCACTTTTTTTAAAGGTTTTAAAGTGAAGAAAAGATGAGATGGTTGAGGATTTTTTTTCTCATCTTTCAGTTCAGATACTTGGCTTCTATGATAGAGGATTATTTTTCCCTTTATTTAAAAGTTCCAAAGTGAAGAAATGATGAGATGGTTTAGGAATTTTTTCTCATCCTTGAGTTCAGATACTTGGCTTCCATGATAGAGGATTCTTTTCCTCCAGCGTAGGGATTCTTCCTCAAATTACTCATATTATTCTTTTCTTCTTCAAAGTCATTATCTCCCTCCAATGCTAGATCCAAACCCCATGTCTCCAGCAACACGGACATCGTAGTGACCTATATAGACTATTTTGAGTATTCTTTTTCACTTTTTTTAAAGGTTTTAAAGTGAAGAAAAGATGAGATGGTTGAGGATTTTTTTTCTCATCTTTCAGTTCAGATACTTGGCTTCTATGATAGAGGATTATTTTTCCCTTTATTTAAAGGTTCCAAAGTGAAGAAATGATGAGATGGTTGAGGATTTTTTTTCTCATCCTTGAGTTCAGATACTTGGCTTCCATGATAGAGGATTCTTTTCCTCCAGCAGAGGGATTCTTCCTCAAATCATTCAAATTATTATTTTCTTCTTCAAAGTCACCATCTCCCTCCAACGCCAAATCCAAACCCCATGTCTCCAACAACGCGGACATCTTAATGAGCCATATAGGATAACATTATTCCTACCGATGAATTTCTCCAACTTGAATTTATTGGAAGCCATAGCAATAATTAAAAACAGACAAAATACCGAGAACAATCAATTAACAGCTACCCCAGTCTTTGATACTAGTTTGTTATGACTAATGCGGAAACGTGAACAAACGAAAATGATTTAAGTAAAATATAAATTGCATAAATAAAACCTAAACACAATGGATTTACGTTGTCCGATGGTAAAACCTACTTTATGGGTAGAGTTAACAAGATGGTTTCATAATAATCGGCGAAAAATGGATTACAACCGCTTAATTACACTCACTCATAAGTGTTCCTCAATCATGGAGTATCACAAGAATCAGTCACAAGAAATGAGTTTTCTCACACTCTCAACTCTCTTGGATGATGATTCTTAATAGTCTCTATGTCTTTCACAAGCTTTTGTACATATTAAGCACACTCAACATGCTCAAAAGACCAAACTCAACAATAAAATAGTTATATGATTCTATCTTACTCCTCCTTTGCGTTTTAGAGAGAGAGAGAGAGAGAGAGAGAGAACAACAGCATTAGAGCAACGATGGTGGACGTGTTGTTGGGAAGTGTTAGGGAGGGAGATGCACGTTCAGATTGGGAATTTGCAATGAGAAGCGTGAATTATTTCATTATTTTTGCAGAGAATTGAAAAAATAGTCATTATGGAGAGATTATTAGCAGAGAAAGGTCACAAAGGAGTTAGGCTCGACCATTAGTAAGCATGAGATCCGCATAATCCCTGAAATAAGTTCACGTTGTCAAGTCCATACCACGCTAACATGGAGTCAATGATCCCCTTAACATGCACATTTACATACAAACACACTTTATATTCATTAATACACTTAATGAGATGTAATTAATCAATGAAATTGGGTTTTTTTATAATTGTCAAAGTGAGGTTCTCAGAAATAATGGATGATTATGCTTATTCATCTTTGTAAAATTAAGACTCCATTCATTTCCACAAAATAAACCGATTGGAGAAAACATTTTCCTTGCGGGACAAAAATCTTCTAAAATAAGCGAGGGACCCTCTTATATCTCACACTCTTACTAGCCCCACTCCTTTTTTTTTTTTTTGGCTTTTCGTCCTTCTTGACTGATGCTGTCTACACTGGCGACCGACCGACCGCAGGCTAGCCTCGAGCCTTGCGGCCTCGGAGCTGCTGATGATTGATGGACGGCGATGGCAGTAGACAGCTGGACAATTCTCGCATTCCTCGAGCGGTGGGGTCCGAAGGTAATTTTATCCCAAAAAGAGATGTCGGGGTGGGGCCCACTTGTTTTAAATCAGCATCCTTAAGGTCAAGCAATGGAGGACGCGAGGGGGCATCTTAGGGAACATCAATCTAGTAACGTCACATGTATAAATTAACGCTTCGTGCCGCTTTCTCCAACCACCATTGCATCGTCTAAATGATTTCTTCCTCGCTCTAGAAACCCTCTCTTTCACCTGATCTTCTGCGGCTGTTCTTTTGGTCGGAACCGCCGCGTGTGCACCGTATTGAATCCTTCCTCTTCTTCAGTCATTGTCGTTTCCGGGTTCCCTCAGTTTCGCCTTCCTCCGAATATATAAATTCTTAACTCTCGTTTCTCCGCAAAGAAGAAGGAAAGAGAGCCAGAAAAGTAGAAGGAGTCGAAACGGGGGGAAAATGGCGGAGATTGCTGTGTCTGTAGCTTGCGAAGTGGCAAAGTGCCTGGTGGATCCGGTCAGGAGGCACTGCGGCTACGTAATATTCTCCGATCGCTACGTTCGCCAACTTAAGGACGAACTTGCGAAGCTCGATAAAGTGAGAGGTGGGGTGCAGCGTTCCATTAGTGATGCTGAAAACAACATGAGGGAGATAAGACCCGACGTTAACAGATGGAAGAATGAGGCAGAGAACTCTGCCAACAAGGCCCACGGCGTGCTGGATAACGAGGGAAGAGCCAAGAAAACTTGCTTCTGCGGGTGGCTTCCCAACCCGAAGGAGCGTTATTGTCGCGGCAGGGACGCGAGGAAGACTGCCCAGGCCATCCAGGCCATCCAGGCACGTATTCCACAGGGCACATTCGAGGGGGTCTACCTCGAAAGTGCTCCACCGGGGCTTGTTGGCGGTGCTCCCAACGTGAATTCGTCGGCCTGTGATGGGGGCGACACTATCCAGGAACTCATTGCGCGGGGTCAATTCGAGAAGCTTGACTTCGAGAATCCTCCGCCGGGGCGTGTTGGCGGTGCTCTCGACGTGAATTCGTTGGTCGGTGATGGGGGCAACACTATCTTCAAATCGCAAGCTTCCACCTTTCAGGACGTAATGAAAGCTTTGTATGATGAAAAGCACAAAGTGATTGGGGTCTACGGGCCTGGTGGCGTGGGGAAGACTACGCTGTTGGAGACAGTCGAGGACAAACTCAAGAAAGAGGGGAAACTGTTCCGCCTGATCGTCAAATCGAAAGTCTCGCAGAATCCAGACGTGACGAAAATCCAATACGATTTCGCTTACGACTTGGGTCTAAAAGATCTGAGGAAGGAGCCGAGTGAAGAGGGAAGAAGAAAGCTTCTGCTCAAGAGATTACAGCTGGATTGGAGTGAGAAGGTTCTCATAATATTGGACGACCTGTGGGCGGAACTTGATTTGAAGGCAATTGGAATTCCTTTGGGAAATGAGAGCATGAAATGCAAATTGTTGCTCGCGTCGAGAGATAAAAGAGTGCTGGAGGAAAGGATGCATGCCGATCAAACATTTCCTCTTAAAAGTTTAGAGGAAGAAGAAGCTCTCAAGCTATTTGAAAAGATAGTCGGCGACAGGCTCAGAGACGATGAGGAATTGAAAGAAAAGGCGGCTCAAGTGGTTACCAAACTTGCAGGTTTGCCTCTCTTGATTAACTCCGTTGCAAGCACCTTAAAATGTAGCAATGTGTCAACATGGGAAGACATGTTAATAAAAATAGAAGACCCAAATAATGAGAGAATAGTGAAGTGGAGTTACGACCATTTGGAGAGTGAGGAAGCCAAGTGCTTATTCTTGCTTTGTGGTCTTATTGGTGGGACCATTAGAATTGAACTTCTGCTGGGACTTGGCATGGGTTTAGGCTTGTTTGGGGGATTTGATGACAAGATGCAAAGTTCAAGGAATAGATTGACTACGATGCTCAATAGCCTCTATTCCTTTTGTTTGTTACAGGATGGTGGTGATGGTAAGGAAAATGTGACCATACATGATCTTTACAGCGAGGTGGTCGTCTCAGATGTATTTGGTGATCAGAATTCCTTAATGATTGACAACAATTATGGCTCATGGCCAAAGGAAAATCTTGAGAAATGTTGGGCATGCCTAGTTAACGTGGGCAGCAATAGACTTGTTGAACTAATGTCGCGTCAGTTTACCCACGTGAAGATACTTATGTTGTCGGAACAGTACGATATGGGAGATTGCAGTAGAATAGATTTCACATACCTAAGGGAGCTTCGAGTCCTCTATCTTGGCTCCATGCATATCACTAGTTTACCTTCCTCAATGGAAATCCTCGAGAATCTCCGGTCATTAAGCATAAGTTGCCGTGTGGAGGATGTGGCAAATCTTGGCAAGCTCAAAGGATTGCAGATTCTTAGCTTTGTAGGGTCTAATATTTCTAAGCTGCCTAAAGAACTCGGAAAACTAACGAATCTGAGATCATTGAATCTAAGCAACTGCTTCTCGCTTAGGATAATCGAGCCTGGAGCCCTAAAAGGCTTAATCAACTTGGAAGAGTTACATATGAAGGAAAGCTTTGATCAATGGAGGGGCATGCATGAACTTGCCGAGTTGAAGAGCTTGACAAAGCTAGCATCTCTAGAAATATCAATTTCTGATCCCAAGATACTCTTGAAGGATGGTGACCTACCATTTGAGAAGCTGGAGAAATTTTGGATCAACGTAGGAGATGCTGAGGCAAGGGAATATGAAGGTTTGACAACCATGATGCTCAATTTGGAAGGGTGTGATGGTATTCTTTCAAGAGAATGGGTTAAGAAAAATTTGCAGAGGACTCAATGCTTATATTTAAGCAATTTGAGTGAGTTCGCAAGGAGCCCTCGCGAATTGTGCACCCAAGGATTCCGAAAAGTGAAGTATCTAAACATTGAAGACAGCCCCTCAATCAAGTACGTTGCCGATTTGTCCAATGACCTCCCTCTCAATGCTTTTGGGAAGTTAGAGTCTTTTTTCCTTAGAAATCTTATTCATTTGGAGAAGATATGCCATGGCCTAGTCACATCAGAGTGCTTCAGCAGATTGAAAGTCGTGAGTGTCATATCGTGCGACCGATTGAAATACTTGTGGTGTCTTTCAGTTATGCGAAGACTTGTACAGTTGGAAGAAATTATAGTGTGGGAATGTGACTCAATGCAATCCATTGTCACACATGATGCAGGAGAAGATATAGTTTCTACCGATAACAAAGTTGAGTTGCCTAATGTACGTCGTCTGGTATTGGGTGAGTTACCAAAAATGACAAGCTTTTGTACCAAAGCTGAAATCACATCAGAGGATATTCCAATCCAGGTAATTTTCTTTCACTTTTCTCCTCTGTCAATTTGTCCTATTACGATGAGATGATATTGGTGTTCACTCAACGTTTGTACATATTGCATTTTAACTTTGATTATTCGTACAATTTTATTCGTGTGTTTTACAAATGAAAAATCATCTCAAATAGAACACACGTTATATTATAATTAGAGGGAAGCTGCTTTCCACGGCTTTTTTTTTTTTAAATTTTTTTCAACGGTAGATAATTGGACCGATAACTTGGGGGTTCTACCGTGACTAATTTATTATTTATTTAACATTTTTAATGAGTTGAAAAAATAGTAGTGTGTTGAATGAATGAAAGCAAGAATGAATCTTGAATGAATAAATAAAATTCAATAATTTCAAAATGAAGAAAGCAACGTCCAAAGATTCAATAAATGGATGGCGAGTGAGAAGTCACATAATCATGTCCCGCCTAACATGCAATTTTGTGACTGATTCCAACATGTCATGCCAAGTTGCCAACGTTGCCGTGACAACATGACCATGCGGTTGTGCGGCACTAGCAGCATGATAGTGGTGAAGATATCATAATGAAAATGATTTTTCTTTTCACAGAAGAGAAATTCATTTTTTTTTTTGTATTTTAGCCCAAGAGTTTCACTTAATTTCTCGAGAAAATAGCGTGAGCTGTAACAAACTCACCTTTAATGAGTCTCATTGTGACGCTTTGTTAGGTTTCATTGCCTCACTTGGAATCCCTAGTAATGGTTGGATTCATTGCCCCAAAAAAGATACTCTACAGTGAGCCCTCAATAAAATACAGCAATGTGAAATCACTAAGGATAGAAGAGTCTAAATCCGCGTCGAGTATTCCAAAAGAATGGATACTCAAGCTGCCAAATTTGGAGTCAATGAATATTCGTTGTCGTTATTCATTAAATAATCGGTACGAGTGAACGAAATTCAACAATCTCGAAATGAAGAAAGTGAGATTAAATAAATGGAAGGTGAACCAAGAGCCACGTAACAAAGAAAGTCTACCTAATTGATGTTTCATCTACATGCAAGTTGCAATTGATTCCAACACATCATGCCAACCTCACCGCGTCAACGTCGTTCTGCTTCCGTCATCCCTTTCTTCAGCTACTAAGGGGAGATTTCCTTCTTCATTCTTTCAGGCACGATAAAAAATCTACACATTCCGCCCTCTGATTAATTGATTTTTTTAATATATAATTTTGATCAATTAAGTTTTTGACATTCTTAAGAGACATCGAGCCCATTCATGTATTCAATGTCCATTTGTTTCATTGAAAATTCATTATTGTTGAAAAAAATGTTTTCTTGGTGAATCGTTTTTTTAGAAAATGAATTGTTTCCCTATAGTTGGTTCTATTGAAAACGCAATTTGAAAAGATGTTTTATGATGTTTATTAACGAAGCGCAAAAATTTACAAAGTGAAGACAAAAACTATTATGGATCCTTAATAGAAACAAGCCCAAATAAGTCGTATATACTTGTTCTTAATGAAAAATAATAAGTTAACAAAAAATTTATGAAAAATTGAACTTTGATATGACTTTGTTGTCAATTTTGAAGTTCAAAATAGAAAAAAACAAAAGAAAAGATAACCAAATTATGGTAGTTGTTTTGAAGACTGGTAAATGATTTCAAAAGAAAAGATAAAAAATTATGGTCATAGTTTTGAAGATCAGCTAAAGAAAAGATAAAAAATATGATGGCAGTTGAGAGAGAGAGATAGAGTTGTGTTGCAGTGCTGCATTTTCGGCATGATAGTGGTGAGGATATCCTCATGAAAATGATCCATTTTCAAAGAAGAGAAATTCATTTTTTTTAATGTATTTTAGCCCAAGAGTTTCAGTTATTTTCTCGTATCCATGAAAATTCTGAAAGGAATTTCTTGAAAATAGCTTTTTACTTGTAAGAAACTCACTTTTAATGAGTTTCATTGTGGTGCTTTGTTAGGTTTCATTGCCTTGCTTGGAATCCCTGGTAATGTTTGGACTCCTTGGCCTAGAAAAGATACTCTATAGTGAACCTTCATTTAAATACAACAATCTGATATCACTAGAGATATGGGAGTCTAAATCCACGTCGATTATTCTGAAGGATTGGATATTGAAGTTGCCGAATTTGGAGTCAATGGAAATTGGGGGCACTCTAATTGTAGAAGTAGTTTTTGACCTAGAGGAGCTGAAAGTCATTGAAGAAGCTGAGATTCTCTCTCGGCTAAGTACATTGAAATTATTTAGGTTGCCGAACTTGCGGCGCATGTGGAAACAAGATGTACAACTACAAGGAATGTCGATATTTCAGAATCTGAAGAAGCTCTCTATCAACAATACGGGGTTGTCATTTCTCTTTTCGGTGTATGTTTCTAAATGTCTTAGAGAACTTAGAGAGATGGAAGTGGAGGATTGTCCGAATATGAATGCGGTGATTGTTGATGAAGAAGGAAGAGATGATGGGATGGATGATATTATAGAGTTCCCATTATTGGCGCGACTATCTATAAGCCGCTGTCCCACGGAGAAATTCTTCTCATATCCTCATGGAAAAAAAGAATCAATAACCACTGCTTCAGATTCACAAGACACTTATTATGATTCCTTCCTTGATCAAAAGGTACGAATCCTTCTTTTTGAGATTATGCCTATAATAGTCATAGGCACGTGATTTGTGGGGCAAGTAGTAATATTTCTTTGAAGATTTCTTATTTGGTTTTTATTAGCTAAATTGTTTTTTTTTTAAAATAATTTATAGCTACACTTGTTAGAGTAAGGCCATTGGTGAAAATTCTATCCTCCACCACCTTAGATAGATCGGGGTAAGAATAGGCCAAATTGTCAAAATTTTCATAGTTATGATCTGATGCACAACTCTTATGAACAGATAAGTTTACCAAGGTTGGAGACGTTAATACTCCACTCACTAGGATCCTCTTGCCATGGCTGTGGGCTTGGCCTCGCCATTGCTGGGCGAGGCATTTGGCATGGTGAGCTTCCCAAAAGTTCCTCCGGCAAATTAGCCAACCCCACCCCGAAACAAGATTTGCAATCACAAGGAATGTCGATATTTCAGAATCTGAAGAAGCTCTCTATCAACAATACGGGGTTGTCATTTCTCTTTTCGGTGTCTGTGGCTAAATGTCTTAGAGAAATTAGAGAGATTGAAGTGGAGGATTGTCCAAATATGAATGCGGTGATTGTTGATGAAGAAGGAAGAGATGATGGGATATATGATATTATAGAGTTCCCGTTGTTGGAACGACTATCTATAAGCTGCTGTCCCACGGAGAAATTCTTCTCATATCCTCATGGAAAAAAGGAGTCAAAAGCTACTTATTCCGATTCCTTCTTTAATGAAAAGGTACGAATCCTTTCTTTTGAGATTACGCCCATAATAGTCATAGGCACGCGATTTGTGGGGCAAGTAATAATATTTCTTTGAAGATTTTTTCTTTGATTTTATTAGTTAAAATGTTTTTATAATATATAACTACATTTGTCAAAGTAAGGCTGTTAGTGAAAATTCCTTCCTCCACCACATTAGATAGATCTTTATAAGATTAGGCCAAATTGTCAAACTTTCCATGGCTATGATCTAATGCATGACTCTTATGAGCAGATAAGTTTACCGAGCTTGGAGAAGTTAAAAATCAACTCGGTAGGATCGTTAACAAGGATATGGCATGGTGAACTTCCCAAAAGTTCCTTCAACAAATTAGCTAAATTCACCTGTAAAAAATGCTCCAACCTACTTGATGTCTTCCCTTCGACAATCATGGGGAGAATGCACAACCTTGAAACAATCAGAGTTTCAAAGTGTCCCTCCTTGGAATCATTGTTTGATTTTGGATCCCTTGATTCATATACGGAACAAACAATTGTGTTGCTCCCCCAATTGGAAAAAGTCATTGTTTTATTATGTCCCTACTTGGAATCGTTGTTTAATTGGGGGCCCCTTGATTCAAGTATGGAACACAAAATTGTATTGCTTCCCAAATTGGAAGGAGTGGTCGTGTGGGGAGCAGGAAGGCTGAGACACGTGGTGATTAGTGATTCCCAAACGGATTTGGGTTTTCCTAGTCTAAACACAGTCGTTGTTCATAATTGCTCTGAGTTGAGATATCTCTTCCCCAATTATACGGCCACAACTCTAGAGAAACTCAAGGCCCTAGTGATTTTCAAATGCGAACAAATGAAGGAAGTGGTTCACAAGGGAGAAGGTAGTCCATCCAAGGCAGAAGTGATGAGTTTCCCTTCCTTAACTAGTTTAGTTATTTGGTGGTGCCCTAACTTTAGAGCATTCATCTGGAGTCCCACAAGTGCGGAGAGGCAGCTAGGCGAGATGATCGAAGAAAATGATGAATTGCCCCGACTGTTGTTCAATGATATGGTTTGCTCTATGCCTTATTGTGATCGTCTTTAATCTTGCATTATCATGTTTTAGAATGAACAATGTAATAATTTGTCCTACTTATCCTCCTTTCTCACATTATCATCATGCAGGTTAGAATTCCCAATTTAAAAATGCTATGTATTGGAGGCGTCCAGTGCAAAGAGTTATGGAATAATCAAATTTCTGATGATTCTTTTTGCAAATTGGAATATCTTATATTGAAGGATTGTCACAATCTCTAACATATTGCCCCATCTCATATGTGGAAGAGGCTGCAGGACTGTCTAGAAATCTTAGAAGTGAAATCATGCCGTTCAATCGAGATCATATACGAAAATGATGGGATGGTGGCAAAAGCCAGTAATTTGAGGACATTGGATTTGCGTGATTTGGACAATTTGAGGCACATTTGGCAGTACAACAATCTCCCAAACATCCCGTTCCCAAATTTGAGATACGTAAAGGCTGTGAGGTGCTCCCATTTGGACATGCTTTTACCAACCTTCACAGCAAAATTTCTGGGGCAAATCAAAAAGCTGGTGGTAGGATCATGTGAAGATATGGAACTAATTGTTGGCCATGAAGAATGTGAAGAAGTGACTAGTGAGACAATCACCTTCTCTGGGTTAACTACTCTTAGACTTTACAATTTGCCGAAATTCAGGAGCTTCTTACCAGAGAAATACTCTGCGGAATTCCCATCCTTGGATGTCTCAAGTAGAATAGAACCGGACCAAGGCAACCGAAGTGCGGAGGAAAGCGAGGGGGAAATTGAGGAGTTAGACCGCAGTATGGAGGAGTTAGACCGCGAAATTGAGGAAGAATAATTAGTTTTATGAAGTGAGCCACAAAAGTTTGTGAATGTTGCGACGGATGGTGTCTGGCAAAACAAAATGGACGTGTCTGGTAATGTGAGATTTTGTTTTTTTCTTCTATAGTCTCTTCTACACTTCCCGCGAAGTGTGTGACTATTTTCTTGGCTATTCATTTCTTTGGTTTGTCTCCTGGGCTACAATGACGAGTGGCCAGTCATTGGACCATAAATTGTGGGGTTATGATGTATAAATTCTAATCAAGTGCATTATCGTGTTTATAAATTTTCCCGTAATATTAGAAAATGTACGTGCTATTATATTAAGCAATCGAAGCCGTGATGAATTTCCTCATGACAACCGTCGCAGGAGGAAGAAGGAGATCAAGGAGATTGCAATCTAGGAAAGCCCATGTTCATCCTCCCATCTCTCTCTCTCTCTCTCTCTCTCTCTCTCTCTCTCTCTCTCTCTCTGACAATTGATGGAGGCCGAAACAGTTTGAGTTTGAGGGACGGTATTATGATTTTGAGTTCGACGAAGGTTGAATGTGAGTTGGAATCGGTGATAACGAGGATTTCTTTGAGTGGGTTGAGTATTTGAATCTTCATGATTCTTATCAAGGTAAACTTCGCTCTGTTTCTCCTGGAGGTAGGGATCGAGTGCTTGATTCCGCTGGCGTGAAATCTGGTTGAGTTCGGGACTGTCCTGATGAACTCATTCAAGTGCCCTTTACTGAAACACCTACCATATGTTTGATTGAATTCCTGAACGGTACTGGCATGCGTATTTTGCAAGTATTCTTGCATTGTGATGATTATCTGGCAATGGCGTGCTTAAACTGAGAGTTCTCAAGGGCATATGACATTATTTTCATTGATGTTGGTTGAACTCTCCCGGTTGTGCTCAATGCTCCCATGACCGAGAATTTGAACATGCCGTGTTGGCTTAATTTACTCAGAATTATGTTTTCCTTATCAATCTATGATTTTGTATATGGCTATTCTAATATTCAAGACAATTACCATCTTTGATTTGGAAATTGTGAAATCCTTCTTGGAAATGTGCATCATTACTGTGTTCTTCAGTGAATTCCTGTGCAGACTTCATCCTTTGCTTGATCTCACGTGTAATTGGTTTTGTATGCCTGGATGATTATGCCTTGCATTTCTCGATCCGTTCAGTGATACCTTCACCCCTTCACACTGACAATGATATTCAGTTCATTTTTTTTTTTGGCTAACGCATGGGCCTCTACCTCTTTGATTTTCTTCATTTACTGAAGATTCTGAAGTTCATTCCTCGATGTCATTTGCTTGTAACTTTTCTATGAATGGTGTGTGAGTCCTGTCATACTGGCATTCGATGGCTGAGTGCATAATGAGCTGTTTATGCCATGACTGAATGCTTTGCTCGATTCATTGCCCACATTGCTGATGCATGTTCAGTTGTTGCTGAACTAGTCTCATCCATGAGAATTGATTGTAGAATGTGGCTCAATGCTGTTTTCCTGTGTTTACGTTGCTATGTGTTTCAGTTTTTGCAGCATCATGTTCTTTGAAAATGTCTCCGCTGGAGCCACCCGTGGGTAACTAGAATGTGGTCTTTAGTATTTGGTCCCAAGAGTTCCCGTTATGTAAAATCAAAGTTGTTTCCAAGTTATTCGAGTCACATTAGCAAAATATGTTGGATTCATGTCAACTCCATGTTGATTTCTTAGAGTTTGACGTGTTTTTTGCATCATATGTGGGCTAGGATTGGATTTGATAGATTTTGGTTTCATATGAGGGTTAATTCGGTAGCACATGATGGTACATTGACGTGCAGATGATTTCTCATCATTTTTTAGTTACTAGTCTCTATCTATCTAAATTGATCATGCATCGTCATTCTACTACTCGTATTTCTCAATTTTCAGTAGTTGAAATTACCTCAATACTGTGAGCCACATTGCTTTAGAATCGAATGTGACACATTTATATATTTGATCATGTTGTAATAGTATCGGGAAGAGTGGTGGGCAATCTGAGGATTTTGCCGCCCACCTGAGAAAATGTTTTGAAACTGGCCAAAGGACCGGCTTTACTGTCTTTGCTCAGATGGATTGCATATTGCATCAGGTGGCCTCTCATTTCCATGGGATTATGTTGGTCCTCATCCGCATAAGCCCTCCAATTCTGTTTGGCTATTTTGTTCACCCTCCTCACGCGTTCAATACTTTGTGGCTCCCTGAAGCTGTCCTCTAAATCTCCCAAGTGCTCCACCCAAAGTGACATCCTATAACCATAAGCCTGCACAACATCATTAAAACATTATTAGTCACAAGCTTAAGTTTTTGATAAATGTCGATGCACCCGCTGGGTGTTCAGCTAGTACCTGCTATTAAATAGCTGTAACCACATGGAATATGACATACTTGAACTTCATACACAGTTCCATTGTTGTGTCCTTTGAATCCAAAATCAGCGGTATTAACTAATGCGCGATTCTCAGTGGGACCTACATGCACTATACATCACGCGGCTCTCCGCAGAATTCTCTGCCTCTCTTCCTGTCTCTCTACATCTAATGAATTGAGTCGGTTTCCTTTTCAGCTCAGGCTTGGCGCGCTCTGCAGCAGGGGGGGGCAGAATAGAAACAGAGCACCTTCCAACATGGAAAAGGAGCTCAACAAATTCTCTCTAGCCCTTGGTTATTCCTTTGATCTTCATTCCCTCTTCATTGTCCTCTCCGTCACCCTCCATCCACCAAAAGCCGCTGCCACACCTCCATCGCTGGCCACCACAGGACATGTCACGCTGAGAAGGGACAAGAACAAACAATGTTGATTAAAGGAACTCAGGTGATTTTTGAGCATTTATAAGGCTGAGAAGAACAGAGGCGAGCTTTAATTGACACCGTAGACTGATGCTTCAACGAGGATTTTCACCATAGACAAATGATGTGGACAAACATGAAGAGATTTTTCAGATGGAGCTGACTGAATAGTGATGGCTATGTTCTTTTTACTGAAGGCAACGGGAAGGATACAGTTGGAGTTTTGATTTGGATCCCTCTTCCTTGGTGGCTCTTGTACTCTGGAAATATTTCTATGATTTGCAAGCGAGAAGGAGAGAGTGAATCAATAGATACTACACCTTTACTCAATAGCCGAATACAAGAGTATACAGTAGCTCCACTTATAAAGCACGAGAGACATTAACAAAGCTTCGATTACCTTATTTGTGACCTCCTGCTAACTGTCTACTAATATTCATAAATATACTCCAACACAGATCACACTTGGAGCAAATACTTGACAGTGTTTTTGCATGTTTTTCCAGGAAGTTAATGCGTCATTTTCAAAGAAGTATCCACAACTGTACAAGGAAGGAATACGGAATTCATACTTCAACTGTAGAGTTGTGACAGCTACTAGTTCTACTGGTCTAAATTCCTCGGGAAAAATGTTCGGCCTCTGGGACGTCAGCACAATGGCATTTACCTTTATTGTTGTTACTGTCAACTTACGCCTTCTCTTGATGTGGAATTCAATAACGAGATGCCTTCATATCGCTGTCAGTGGAAGCATCCTTGGGATGTTTGTTTTTATTTTCATATGTTCACTTTTGAGGGTGAGTCTTCTCCCTTTCTGGGGGTTCTTTTTTTTCCCTTCACCTCATCTAGTCCTCTTATGGATAGCAATTATTCTGATATTCGTCTTATTACATGTACGCAGAAGAAAGTCTCTACCATGTCATCCACGTATTAACGAGTACGGTCTACTTCTACCTGACATTTCTTCTGGTTCCAATTGTCGCACTGCTTGGTGACTTCTTATGCCAAGGGTAAGGTTTCAGACTCATATCTGGCCCCAAAAAAAAAAAAAAAAAAAAACAGTCGGGCTTTTTTGTTCTTAGACATATTTCTCGTTTAGAAACAGAGAGTAACACTGTAACATAGTTCTCAAGTAAATTTGCTCATGAATACTGATTGCGAATCTGCAATTTCACTTTTCTAAAAGTAACAAATGTCGTTTGTCATGGAAAATATAATGGAGTACCTCCTTTTTCGTTCAAATAGCCTTCATCATCTTCATTGTCGATTTCGTGGGTCCTTTTTTCCCTATTTGCTCCGAGACAAGATACAGGGCTTGTCATCCGTACTTTTCCAGTTTCTCAGATGGTCCATCATTTGGGAATTGCATCTGCGCTGCTTCTCTCTCTCTCTCTCTAACCCCTCTTCCTCCTCTCTAGGCTGAAGATGGCCTTATGTCTGGAATGCGGTTACAGGATAAAGCCCCTAAAAACAAACATTTGGCTTCATCTATAACAATTCGTCCAACCGTTCTTCATTACCATCGTCATCATCATCATTCTCGAAAACCAGCTATATCCCACGCTTTTTCAGCGAGAGCCCAGGAAAGTATGGTTGGTCTCGCAGGACTATATCTATTCCTGTATCCTTTGAACAGCGGCTCTGTACTTGCTTTTTCAGCAAGGCTTCTCAGGCTTGAATTCTGGATATCTAATCTGGTAAAGCTGGTCTTCGCTTGTGTCATTTAATGTCTGACGTGTATAGGATCTTAAAGCCTGAGAAGCCTTCCTTTAATGTCCTCGATTGCTGGTGGCGGAATGTTTGCCCGGTTTGCACTGTCCATAGAGACAACAACAGCGAAAATCATTCCCTCTAACCTCGCGGTTCTTCTTTGGAGCAGCAGAATGAGGAACTTCCCGACAAAACCATCCAGGAATCTCACTCCCAGGGACACTCGAGTTGTGCAAATGCTTATAGCAACCTGAAATTTCTTATGAAAAAATACATTTAAGGTCAAAACTTTCTGCATTCATGATTGAAGATACTGAACAAAGGTGGAGAAACTGAACTGATGATCGTCATCCATCTTTTTGCTACAGTTCAAGTAGTTTTCCCAAAATGGGAGTTATGAGTGATCTTTTTCACCTTTTCAATTCTTCTCTCCCAACAGTAAAAACCTCAGAGATTTCAATGCCCGGAGACCAGTGATGTCAACTAGATTGCTGCAATCAGTAAAGTTCAGCTCCTTCAAATTAGTAGAATTCAGATGAAAGGCGTAAATTTGAAATTGATTAACCTCAAAGCGGGATAGTTCTTGGGGATGATGACCACGACGGCACCGAGTCATCGATCGCCTCCAGAAGGCCCGGCGCTATCTCCTCGCCTCACTCAAGGCCTTCTTCGTCGAGCCGGAGCCACAGCACGCTGCTGAGCATGTGCTCGCTGTAGAGGTGATCCACGATGCCGTGGCGGGGGGTGTCAGCGCCGTGGGAGCTGAGGAAGACATCGCAGAGGAAGCGAGATGAGAACATAGCGTTGTCCTCTCCGGGATCATCTGTCAGCATCGTCGTCTTCGGCTTCTTGGTCGGCCTCGCTTAGGAGTCGCCGGTCTTATGACAGAGGTGTTCCATGCGGAGATTGAGGCGCCACTTAACGATGAGTAATGAGCAACGAGCACCTTGCCGACGAATTCATGTTTCCTTTGAAAAGAGCGATTTCCACAGCATGGGAAATGTGCTGTCTTAATTTTTAATTGACAAATCATAACATTCTCATTAGTTAAAGGAAAAATTATCCAAAAAATTTAAAATCTAGTATACGGCGATCAATTCAATTTTAAATCTATGTATTAATTGAGTACTAAGCGGTCAATGGTCATAAATATTTCATTTGAATCAATTTAATCCTAAAATTTTAAAAATTATAATCGTAGTCATTTCATATAATTTTGACTGAAAATTTTTGATGTGGCATTCTAGTCAATACTGGCCTTTCTAGTCAATACTAGCCATCCTACATGAAAGGCCAGTACTAATGGGGAAAATTGTGTTTAATTTAAAAAAAAAAAAAATTTTTTTAAAATTTTTTTTTTCTTTTCTTTTCTTTCTTTTTTTTATTTTATTGTTCTCTTCATAAGGTAGGCACGTCCACTGTTCACTGGCCAAGGCCCAGCAGCCCCGCCACCCTGTAAAGGAAAAAAAAAGATAGTAAATAAAATTAAAAATTTTAAGAAATAAAGAAGAAAATTTCAAGTATTCATGATGGATAGTTTATGCCATGACATAGCAACATGTCTCCTCAATACGTAACCAAAATTTATCACCACAAGGATGTTCATATCTACTCCAGTTAAATGTAGGATCATGAGTTTGTCAATTTAGCTTTGATTTGGTTTCAATTTCAATCCTTTAGACTAAAATTGATTAGACCTTGAGGCTTGCACGTGCTGGCGTTGGAGAACGTCAGCACCTCCCTGCACCGACGGCTAGGGCACGCCGACGTCGTCTTCTCCCTCGGGTCGCAGTCCCCGAACCTGTCTTGCCTCTGTTACATAACCTCTCTGGTCTCGATCTGCACATGATTTGCTCGTTTGCATGTGAAAAATGTGTGATTTAGGATCGAAAAATTATTGAAAGAATCTTTCTTTTTGCATAAATTTATAAGGAATTGGCCACCAAAATCACAACCTCGATCGCTTCATGATCCGACGTAAGCAATCGAAGTCGTGATGAATTACCTCAGGACAACTGTCGCGGGTGGAAGAAGGAGATCAAAGAGATTGCAATCTGGGAAAGCCTACGTTCCTCCTCCCAGCCCTCTCTCTCTCTCTCTCTCTCTCTCTGACGATTGAGGCTGTGAGTTTGATGGACATTATTATGATTTCGAGTTAGACGAAGCTTGAATGTGAGTTGGAATCGGTAATAACGAGGATTTCTTTGAGTGGGGTTTGTTTTGTTTTTTTTTTTTTTTTGGTAAAAGGTAAGTATTATATTGACTTTTGAATCAAGAGGCTATATAACAGTACAGCTAAGGACTCCAGAACCAAAAAGCTTACACTATTCTTTGAGTGGGTTGAGTATTTGAATAATCATGATTCTCATCAAGGTAAACTTCGCATGCTCTGTTTCTATTGGCGTGAAATCATGTTGAGTCCGAGACTGTCCTGATGAACTCAAGCATGTTTCAATGATTCGGTGATTGTTTGGATACAAACATTTTCTGCATCAGTGCATTTAGGTGCCCTTTACTAAAACGCCTACCACATGTTTGATTGAATTCTTGAACGGTACTAGCATGCGTATTTTGCAAGCATTCTTGCATTTTGATGATTATTTGGCAATGACGTGCTTAAACTGAGAGTTCTCCGGTGTATATGACAAATAATTTTCATTGATGGTTGAACTCTTCCGGTTGTGCTCAATGCTCCCATGACTGAGAATTTGAACATGCAATGTTGGCTTAATTTACTCAGAATGATGTTATCTATATCAATCTACGATCTTTGTATATGGCTGTTCTAACATTTGAGACAACTACCATCCTTGAATTGGAAATGGTGGAATCCTTCTTTGAAATTTGCATCGTGTACTGTGTACTTCAGTGAATTCCTGCCCGGACTTCATGCTTAGCTTGATCTTGCGAGTAATTGGTTTCGTATGCTTGGATGATTACGCCTTGCATATCTTGATCCATTCATTGATAACTCAATACCTTCTCACTGTCAAAGATAATTGGTTCATTTTTTATGGCAAATGCATAGGCCTTTACCTGTTTGATTTTTTTTGTTGACTGAAGATTCTGAAATTCATTCCTTGATGTCACTTGCGTGTATCTTTTCTGTAAACGGCATGCGAGTCCTTGTCATGACTGATATATGATGACAGAGTGCATAATGAACTGTTTATGCCATGACCGAATGCTTTGCTTGATTCATTGTCCACGTTGCTGATTTGGATACAAGTTTAGTGGTTGCTGAATGAGTCTCAACCATGAGAATTGACTTCAGATTGTGGCTCAATGCTGTTTTCCTTTGTTTATGCTGCTATGCATTTCGGTTTTTGCAGCATGATGTTCTTTGAAAATGTCTCTGCTGGAGCCGCCCATGGGTAATTAGAATGTGGTCTTTAGTATTTGGTCTCAAGAGTTCCTGCTGTGTAAAATCAGAGTTGTTTCCAAGTTATTCGAGTCACATTAGCAATATACGTTGGATTCATGTTATGTGCATTTTTTAATGTTTTACTAGTGATTTGCTTGAATAAATAGAGGTCACGTGCTCTTGTCCGAACCATTGACTACAAGTATCAGACTCCTTCTTGGTTAAATATTGTGTCCCGGGTTAGTTTCTGTAGGTGGACATGATCACGGGCCGGGTTCTTTAGTTTACTAGATCATTTCGTGCATATACGTCATACGTTTCTCCTTGGAATCTCATTTATCGATGATCATGCAGGGGATATTTATTTTATAGCTTTGAAATAGAATGAATCTTGGATTTAGCTCATAGGGATTCTTGTCCCGGAGCTAAATAATGAAGCCATGTATATTCATTACTTGACATTGTATTGCGTTTATTCTCTTGCACTTTACCTTTATTGCATTGATTATGATTGGTTACTTAGGGTCTGTTTGGCAACTTGCCAAACAATAAAAATTTCCATTCTTTTGTTCCCGAAAGTAGATTTGAAACAAAATTCTATTTGGTAAATTTTTTGTTTCTAGAAACAATTTTGTTCCTGAAAATAGATTTGCAGTAGAAGCGAGAAGTAAAAAAAAAAATTGATTCTTTGTTCTTGAGAACAATTATAGAATCAAACCAACCTATTTTTTTCTATTTTCTCTTCTTTCTTCTTTTTGTTCTTCTTCAACCGTTGCCGTTGTTGCTACCTTTCGCCACCGCTACCGTCGTCCGCCGCCCATAGCCGCTGATCACTAGCGACCTACTCGGCAAGGTTTGGCGAGCTCATCGGTGGCCAAGTGGGCCTTGGCTGAGCCTCCTTTGGCCACCGGCGAGGCTTGCCTGATTGGGTGAGGCTCGTCCAACTTGGACGAGGCTTGGTCAAGCTCGCCCCGCCAACGGCTGGGCGAGGCCACTCACCCAACCATGGCTCAGCTTAGCCTCGCCCAACTGCCGGTGAGGCTCAACCAACAAGGCATGGCCTCATCGAGGGCCAGCAACGCTTTGGTGAGGTCACCAGTCATCTCAAGGCCGACGACCGGCAACCTTGAAGAAGAAGAAGAGGAGAAAAAAAGGAAAAAAAAAAAAGAAGGAAAAAAGTAATAAAATAATTTAAAAATTAAAAGAAAATGATTTGAAGTAGAAATTTTGATGACGGTGCCAAACGTAATTCTATTCCGGAAATTGAAATTTTAGACAGTTACCAAACAACTTAAAATGCTTAGCAATTATTTTTGGAAACAGAATAAAAATAATCATTTCTGATAAGAAATTATTTTTGAGAATAGAAGCGTTACCAAGCGTGCCCTTATTGATTATGTACCCATGCACATATATCGTATAGTGGTGTACGATAATACAATAGGCAAAGATCACATAAATAATATATTCAAAAGATTGAGAATTAGTACTAAAAGGGTGGTCATTAGATAATTAGCATAATTAAGCCCTCGATCTTAGATCAATGGTTTGCAAGAGTGAAGTGTCCTATTGTGCTTCACTCAGTTCTTAACTGACCCTAAATAGAGTAATGGCGACTCCAATTAAATAAATTTTCTTTGATTAATTAATTGAAACTCAAACGTCTCGATAGTTAGGGTTTAAGAGAGTTAATGCTAAGCAAGAGTGAGCACCTCGAACAAAGGCATCGCTCATTTCAATTCGACAAATCGTGATACTCGCCCCTCTGAGAATCCTTAGAGAAGTCGCGACAATTTATGAGAGGGAGCTTTTGAAAATTAGTGATGGCAATACGTGTTATGGTGACTGGAGGAGAAGGGTTTACGGGGCTTGAGTTTTTGGCATGTTTTAAGACATGATGTCGTCAATTAAATCTCTTGTCCAAGCGCTCCGAAACCAAATGGGGTCGTCGACAACTTGCTTTAGAAAATTTGGATGCCCATGCTGATTCATTTTGGCATTCCTGTGCTATCTTTTTTCACTATTTATTTTTATTTATCATTACAGATTATTTTTTATTTTTTTTTACAAAATATCTCCATCCTTATTGCTTTAACGTTTTGTTTTCTATCCCTTAAATATTTTCAGCCTGTTTGCCTTTGTTCTTGTGATAATGTACTTAATGTTGTTATTGGCGACACAGATCTTATATGTACATTCATCTATGTGAATGGTAAGCTTGAGTTGGAACCTTCTCTAAATCCCTTGTATTGAACCTTCATTCTTATCTTGTTTGTTCTTCATAGATAAATTGCAATCGATAAATGTAGGCAACTAATGAGTGTTTAGTATAGGTAAATTCTTTAGATATAAAATTAATAGGCAAAACCACAAATAATGAATTTTTGATAAATGTAGGCAACTAGTGAGTGTTTAATATAGGATGAATTTTTAGATATAAAATAATAGGCAAAACCACAAACAATGAATTTTATCAGAGAGGGGGGGGGGGGAGGGAGATCATGAAATTAAAGGAAGGCATATAAATGAGGAATTAATGAAGAGGAAGTAAAAAAGAGCTGTTAATAAAAAAAAGTGAAAAAAAAAACATTTTATCAGAGGAACTTCACCTCTAAGATAATATAAAAATAATAAAAATCATGAAATTGATTTGAACAGATTAACTATTACATAATTATTAATCAAAATTTATCAACAAAATTGAATTGAATAGTTTAATCTAACAATTAAAAAAAAGAAATTAATAGTAGAAGAGATTCATACCTGCATTGACTTTAAAAGGGAGGATTTTTTCGTATTTTTAATTTTAATAAAATGTGGATTAATAAAAATGATCAAAGTGACGTCATTTTAGCGTTATGTATCAAATCACTCTATATTTATCAAACAGCTTATATGTTTCAAGGTAGGTCAACTCAATTGTTCATTTCTGTTAAGAGATCAGTATTCATTAAGCAACATTAACTCTAATTTTGTATCTTACTACGTTTTTTATTTGAAGGAATTAAAATAATTTTAGTAAGTAATGAAATCAATTATCTCTCTAAAACATTACATTTGTATCTATATGACATCACATGTTGTGCATGGAGATTCTCAAAATAGAAAATGAAATATTCAAGTGATTTTTCATTGAAAATGACTATTAGGTGCAGATAATTCTTTTTTTATTGGAATTTATAAACATTAATGTTTTCTCATTCTCATTAACTATTTACTACTTGAGAGTTTTTAGATGTGATGTTTAAAATTAGCATATTGGAAAGTTACACTTAAAATTTTCTTGTTCATAAAGTCAAATTTACTTGTTATTAACAAGAAATTTTGCTCTAAACTCATTAATGGTGAACGCATTTAGTAAGCAAAAAGCACTTTTATTATAATATATTACCAATAGATTTTCCTGCTATGCTATTTTTCTTTTGGCAAAGCTCTTCAAAAATCTTATTTGGAAAAAAAAAAGAATCATTTTATTAAATAAGAATGCATTTAATGTGCAAAAGTCAATTTTACTGTTTTATGCATACTAGATTTTTAGGCTCTTCCTAGAATTTGACAAGGCGGACAAAAAAAAAAGAAGAAACAAAGAATTTCACAAAATACATCTAAACGAGTATACTAACGAAACTACAATTATAATAATTTCGTCTCCTAGAAAAGATCAAAACAGGTTTCTTCCCTCCCGATCGGAAAGGCTAAGAAGACATCCTATAACCATAAACCTGAACAGCATGAACTAAACATTATCAGTCACAAGCTTTAAGTTTTTGATAAATGCCAGCTGCACTCAGCGATGGTGTTCACCTACTTGAACTCTATACACAATTCCATGGTCGTACCCTTCGAATCGAAAATCAATTTGCATGAGCTAATACGCAATTCCCGGTGGGACCCACGTGCACTCTCCATCATGCGGCCCTCGACAGAATTTTCTGGCTCTCTTCCTTTCTCTCTATCCATCTAACGATCTGAGTCGATTCCCTTTTAAGCTCAGGCTCGGTGCACTCTGCGGAGGGCGCCAGAGCAAGAACAGAGCCACCTTCACACACGCAAAAGGAGCTGTGCAAATTCTCTCTAGCTCTCAGTGATTCTGATTCCTTTGATCTTCATTGTCCTCTCCGTCACCCTCCATCCACCCATGGCCGCTGCCACACCATCCATGCTGAGAAGGGGCAAGAACAGAGAGCATTGGTAGAAGCGACTCCGGTGATTTTTTAGCATCCCTAAGCCACTCTCTCGGTGATTTCGATTGAACCCTTTCCTATCGCTTCGTTGCTGGTCATCATTGCTTCCCGATCAGCTAACAGTTCCGCTGCCGTGAAGAAGGTCTGTGATGCTGAAGTGCTCGAACTTCAATCATGACTGCCTGATTCGACGATACCATTCCTTGACGTTGGTTCTGATATCTCCTAACTCATATCCAAGGTCAATCGCTATAGCTAATCATTCTTCATTCAACCAAACCGCATATGCTCTGTTTTCCATCGCTTTATGTACGAAGCAGAGGCTGGGAGCTATTGCTACCACCTGTGTGAAAATGGACTGTGATTGAGGCTGTGTTAATGATTGGAAGTTGCTGTATTTCCTTTGCAATGATATGGATGTGAATCGTCGCTTTACTTTTGCATCTAAGCTCCCTGGCCAGAATGTATACCACCTGTTTGATGAAACTCCCGAACTAAATAAGTGTTTATTTTGATTCAGGTCATGACGAGAATTTCATTCATTACTAGGTTTTTGATCGATTTTTGTCATATTAGCCTAGTTGAGTTCTGTTTCTTCATCGAAAATCATAGGTATTCCATCTTTAACTTGCTTTGGATTTGCTGGAACCTTGTCAATACATGCCTATTCATAACTGTTGTGTCCCTGAGCAGATGTCCATTAATCCTTCATTTGATACTATTCCACTCAAGTAAGCATTTGCAGTGATATAAGATTGTGTTATGGTGAATTTCATGTTTGCTTGGAAAAAGATATTATGTCATGAATGAAATAAATTGTACTGGAAATTGATCCTTGGATGCTACCATGTTTTAATATCCTTGATTTGGTGTGCATTTGATCCCAACTTGAGGCTAGTTTGGTTATGGGATCATATATGTTCATGCTAGGAAAGTAATATGGTGAATCTCATGCCAATTTTGTGAGAATTATAGTCATGTGATTTTGTTTAGATTCGCTACTGATTCAATCTTGGATTAATGCCATTTTAATCAAGTAGACTCATATGCATCTATAGGAAAATATGGCTTCAATTTCATGTCAATTAATCATCAAACGATCATGGTTTTCAGTCTTGTATTCTCTGTTACAATTCTGATTGAGTGCTGGAAGTTGTGGATTAAGCACAAATTAGATGGATTTTGTCTTAGTTTGGTTGTCTTTTATATTGCCCATGGATGAGTGATATTTAGTGTTCAGGTTCCTTGTTAATTTCTCATGTTCAGATGGTGCTGGTCACATGTTAGTCCCACTAGATACATATTAGCAAAGGGTCTCAACTCTTAGGGGTCAACACTCACCCATGAATACTTATGTTGGCCTAATTCCCTAAAAAAAACACAAATTTTGGGTCAACCTTTAATTCTAACTTAAACTTTCTTTTTGTGTAAAAAAAATCACCAACTTTCACTTGAATCCTGAATTTGATCCATGATAAATTTCTGTCCAAAATTGACGTTAGAAGTCTCACAGGGTAGTCAACAATAAATCAATGTCAGCTAACTACTCTCCAAAATGATGCTTTGTCGATCTTAAAATTTGGGAAAAATTAAGCAATTAGAGCTCGATTCATCAATTCTGCGGCCGGGAGTCTTCAAATTCTTGGCTCGGGAATCTTCAATTCATTGAACAGACTCACCTCGAGAGAGTTGGCTTGTTGAGCTTTTAGTTAACCAATTCTGTATCCTGTGGGTATCGTGATCCTAAGGACCGGGGCTCGACCAAAGACAGCATCTTCTGCAGGATCATTCTCAGCGAATCGCCCACATTCAAGGTGCCTGATTTATTTTGATTCTGGTTCTTTTGAATCGAGGATGGATAGCTGTCTTCTTCAATGTCAAAGCTCATTTTAATTCAGAATTTTGCATATCGTGCGTTATTCTTGCTGAAAGATCCGAGCTTGATGTCCTGTTGGGGTTGGTGCCTGTGTGCGGAAGAATGACATCCACGTATTGTATTCAACATTATCAGAATGTATGACTGCTAGAATGATCAGATCCTTCTTCATTCATTCGATCTATTTTTAATTTGTACTTCCAGCTCTGTGAAGATGAGAAAGTGCCTATGCATACTGGACTCGGGTCCTCTTAGAGTAAAATGAGCATCAATATGTTATATACGTGGCCTTGACTGATGAGGTAAAACAGGTCACTTTAGCTTTCATGATTAACTTCTCCGTTGTTCAGCCAAGACTCTTATAGTCTCATCGAATCACTCTCTCTAGATTGTGTGACCTTGCTTCATAAACCATAAATTAATAAATCAAGATGAATTCATGTGTCTATGCGTGAAGCCAAGATTTGCGCATGAAACTATGTCGCTGTTAGTTGCAAATGCTGCCACCTGGTTTTAACGTAATGACCTAAATGCTTGATTATATCATCCTAGATGATGAGCCTTGGTTTTCACTCGACAACAATTTTCCTTACTAATGACGACTTTCTTGTTGTCAGCTTAGATCCTATCAGCTGTTCTCATGGCCTAAAGAATTCACATCTTAATCATAAAAATTCTACGTGCGGATAAGCTACGTAGCAGGGAAAAAATTGGGGGGTAGCTACCTTTTCTCCAACGTGGATGCGCTTCGATGGAAGATAATAGTGCACATTTCAACGACTAGCATTTTAGAGGAAGCAGAGCCCAAAGGCAATTATAGTACGAAGAAATGGGCCTATTTATTTTTAATCAGCGGAGTACAAGATTTTGCCAATTGCAGGCCGGCGATTGTGCTTTTGCGTCCAACGGCACTTCAACCACCCTGAAGACTCTCCG
Source organism: Eucalyptus fibrosa (assembly GCA_017140475.1). Lineage (NCBI taxonomy): Eukaryota > Viridiplantae > Streptophyta > Magnoliopsida > Myrtales > Myrtaceae > Eucalyptus > Eucalyptus fibrosa. Next base: position 11,815,919 of record CM029511.1, read on the forward strand.
ACGGTTACTTTGAAAATTGCAATTCTATTAAAAAGACTCAAAGCTTGCTGAAGGATTTGGTTATCAACTTCTTCGATTTTACAAATAAATTAGCAAATTACATACTTTTCTTTTATAAAATTTAGAAGTGTGGTTCGTAAGATATTAACAATGTAATTAATTTGCTTATATCAAATTAGTTTGTAAGCAATCTATTAGCCTAGTAGGTTAGAATCTCACCCTGAGATCTGGAAGATGAGGAGCTCAAGCCCCTACTCTTTAACTAGTCCCCCGAATTGAGGTGTGTGCGTTCAGTGATGCTTTGATTCCACCTTTGGATGCCAAGTTTGAACCCTTCAGCACTTGATGTCAGGATCGTCATTTAATTTCTTTTGTTGATCGATGTTTCAAACTTTTGTCCTAAATTATATATTTTTCTGTATAGAATTTGTATATCACAGATACACATGCAATACATACCTATCTAACCATAATTTTTATTATATCAACAATCAATACAAGATAGCTTCTATTGCAACACTACAATATTTGTACATGTAGGCTGACTATTCGATTATGTCAGGTTATTTAAATTTTGGAGAAAATGTGTAAGTATGTTTTACCATCGAGTAAAACAATTTTTGTTTTTGGTGATTGACCTAACTAAGAGGGCTGCTTTTTAAAGAATATTTGCTGCTATTAGTCGTAAAAAATTTATACAAATTTGTGGCTAAATATATAATTGTGTACAGTCATGCACACATTAACATGACGCTTTCAAGCTTTTTTCAGCAATTCCTTTTTAATTTCTATTTTACTGGGTATCATATACTTGAATAATATTAGCGTGAATATATGAAGTTGCCCTGCCAATTCAATTATAGATATGTCACAAGATTAATAGATAGATGTCTATTTAATATCAATAGCGTCTAGAACTCTCTAAGCATCCAACTAATCACCGGAGACTCGCAAGCTCATGGGAGTTGGCCGCAAGAGAATGTGCAAGTGTAGTGATTCGATCACAAGCTTTGAACGAGAAAGATAAACACATGTATCGCTTGAACAATCTCTTGGGGTGCGAAAAGAAAAGTATTGCTTAGTTTTCTTGGAATTAAACTGATCTATTATAAAGTGAAATCTCTTGATCTTTTCCTTATGAAAGAATTCTTCATTTCCCAAATGATAACTGTCATTGTGATCATGGTTTTATGGTAACTACTTTTGAAATTTTTTTAGTTGCCACACTTGATTTACGTGGGAGCTGAGCCCTTCTTCTTATTCTTTATAACTCCAGGAAGGACTGGAGAATATTTCTTATGTACTAGAAATTATTACTTATTTAAATTTTAACTATAGTTTCACATTATGTATTCCATATGAAAGAAAGAATTAAGATGTAACCTGCGTAGTTAATAATGACAAAGTACCTGTGACTGCAGAAATAACTAGTTCGATCAAGGTTTAGATTCAAACGATGGAGCATGATTACTCAAAATCTTATCTGTGTTGTTGCTCCGTCCTCTAGATTAACTTAATTGCTAGTCAATATTCAACAGTCACTGAAGTTCGATCCATCTTTCTATTAAAGCTGTCCGGTTGAGCTTTGGTTCTCTTCTTACAACAACCAAAGAACTCGTCATCTAGAAGTCTCAGAAAATTTCTCCAGTACGTTAAGAGAAGATGCATTGAAGTTCTCTTTATATCATGATGCTCGTTGAGGAAAAAATGGAACTTCATGGATAAATTGGTTAAATGGTGACCATATGACAATTTTCAATAGAAGATCCCGTAAAAATTCACAATTCTAGATATTACATGTGCGCTCAATTTTTTCCACGGGATTTCAATGGTAAAAAATCCAATTTAAATTCTTAATTGTGTAAAGCAAAGTGAGTTAGAGTTCGGAAAAATCAGGAAAGCGGGACGCTTGGTCCTTCCACCACCACAAAAGATCAACATTGTTTTCCTCGAATTTTCAAATGTAGTTCCCCTCATCCTTGTTGAGATATGTCACGTCACCAGCAATCGACATTGAAGTGCTCGAGGCTTGCCCTTGTCTTTGGCTAAGGATCCTTCGCTCAAGTGTTGCCAGCACCTTTTTAGATAGTTTTGGAGCTTCGATTATGATTACTAGAAAGAAGGTAGAAGTAGATAAGAAGAGCGCATGCATTATTAGACAAGGACAAGCCAGATAGCTTGTCCCCTTTCTGGAGATAGGCTAGACAGGCTCACATGTGACTTTTGTTGGTTGGTGCAGTTTGGCCGTGCCCTTCCAACTCTTACTTGGATTTTTATGGACTGGGCAACAAGTGAAGAGAGAGAAAAGACGGTACGGTGGAGCTGGGTCCCAAGACGTGAGGTTTGACACAGTAACAAGCTTTGAACTGCCATGTGACCATGTATCAAGTCGTACTCTCATCTGCAAAAGGGGTTGATGGAGCGAAGGGTGCGTTTGGGAAGGTTTTGGGGAAAGTCTTTTTAGGAAAATCGCAAAAGACACTTGAGTTAAATGTATTTTCCAAAATGCAAAGTGTATTTGGTAAAATTGTACTTTAAAAGCCCATTTAAAGTATCTTTGAGCAAAATGGTGTTTGGGGGAATTACATTTACAAAGGGTTTTGGTGATAAAAAAATTATCAAAATAAAAAAATAAAAAATAAAAGACCAGCAAGGGTAGATGGCCAGGAAGGGCAGGTGGCCGCCGGACATCCACTGAAGACCATCGATGAGGGTCGCCGGACATCGGGTGACCATTGAAGACCACCGGCGAGGGTCGCCGGACGTCGGGCGACCACTAAAGACCATCACAGAGGGTCGCCGGACGTCAGGCGTGTTGGAGAAATCTTCTTGAAGTGTTTTGAAGCTGACAAAACGTTTCCATCAATCTAGTCTGAAGGTTTGCAAACTCTTCTATTTAAAGTCTGAAAACCTTTGGACAGCCAGACTCAAGACTCAAAGTCTATCCTCATTGACAGTCTCTAATCCGTTCAAGAAAGGTTATCCAGAACTGGATGTTTCATTAAGGATATGACCTTATCGGCTGGAGAAGATCTCTTGGCTGGAAAAGACATAACGAAATCCTTTGATTGATCGAGATTGACTCGAAGATTAAGGATCCGATGATTGCCTAAATATTCTTGGAAGGTTCTACTTATGGAAACCGAGATCCTGATTGTATGGGCGAACATGATTGATGGGCTATCGACACGTTCCTTTAATAGCTCGAATAATCTTCCTAATTGATTCCGTCCAACGGGTAGATTGGAGGAATTCCTTTGGAAAGTGCCAACGGGTATGATGGCATGAAGGAGTATATAAGGAAGACGTTCTAAGTTGTTCGAGGTGTGCGTGATAAAAGAATTCCAAAGTCTGAAGCTCTTTGTTGTTTAGACAATTCCTTTGAGCGAAATCTTGTACATAAAAGAGAGTCTAAATTTGTGAGAAACCTTGAGGAAGTGTGGTAGAACATCTACACTGTGGAATCAAGGAAAAGCTGTGCTGTAACTTCTCTTTTGTTCATAGTGAAATCCAGCTGGTGGGCTGTCAGTGCGGAAGAGTGGACGTAGGCTTGGAATAAGCCGAACCACTATAAACCTTGTGTTCAATTTTCTCTTCCTTACTCTCTTTACTTTAATCGTACTTCATTTTGTTAAAAGTGAACTCATTTTCAATCGTTTGTCTAAGAATCGCTTTCGTATCTCGATAAATTGTTTGTGCACCTATTCGCCCCCCTCTAGGTGCTTATACTAGCTATCTCAATTGGTATCAGAGCTCGTGTACTCACTTTGTTTGAAGTGTTTTACTTCAGAGTTAAAGATCCATGGCTAGTATGTTGGCTCCAGGGCTGGTAGAAGGGTAAAGCAATACCAGACCGCCTTACTTTGATAGAAATGACTACAACATATGGAAAAACAAGATGAAGGCGTTCCTAAGATCAAAAGATCCTCTGGAATGGGATGTTGTAGAAAAAGGGAACATTCCTAAAGCTGTACCTATATTAGAAAGAGGAAAAGACACTGTTGAGTCCAGCGAAATGACTCAGGAAGAGAAAATCAAGAGACAAGCTCTTGATGCAAATGCAATTTATTCTTTATATTGTGCTTTATCACCTACTGAATATAACAGAATATCTTCTTGTGATATAGCCAAAGAAGTCTGGGATAGATTACACATTACCTATGAAGGAACCGATCGAGTGAAAGAGACTAGAATCAACATTCTTCTCGGTCAATACGAAGCCTTCAAAATGAAACCAGGAGAATCTATAACTAACATGTTTAGTCATTTTACAGAAATCGTGAATGGTCTTGAAAATCAAGGTCAACCAATTTCTGATCCCATGAAAGTAAACAAGCTACTGCATGGACTCTCCAAGGATTGGAATCACATAAAGACCTCAATCAGAGAGACCCAATGAATCATTCCACTGTCTGTTGATGAGTTGGTTGGGACACTTCAGTCTTATGAAGTAGAACGAATCAATGAAGACAAAGATCCAAAAGGTAAGAAATCCATTGCATTAAAATTTAATGATGATTCTGATGTAACAGATTCTGAAGACGACATGGATGATGAAGAACTTGCTCTCATGATAAGAAGATTCAGAAAGCTAAACGAAAAAGGAAGAAGATTCAATTCAAAGAAACAAAGTTTTCAAAAGTAACAGACCAAGTCTACAATAATGAATCAAACAAATATGTAGTCTGCTTTGAATGTAAGAAAAAGGGACACATCAGACCCAACTGTCCTCTTCTGAGGAAGAAAAAATGAAAAGCTGAAAGGTATGGAAAAGCTCTCAAAGCTGAAACCTGGAGTGATACAGAATGCGAAGATAGTGATGATGATTATGCCAACATATGTCTAATGGCACAATCGGATTCAGAATCAAACTCCGAGACAGATTCAGATTCAGAAAGTAAATTCGAGGTAAGTAACTTCAAAATTCCTATTGAAGTTTCAAAATACATTGATGAATTATGTTTTAGTCTTAAGACTTCTCTTAAAAGAATCTCCGAACTCAAAAAGGAAAATTCTGCTCTAAAACAATAAGAGAATGTTTTGGAAGAAAAAGTGAAATGCTTAGACCGGGATATTTCTTCTCTCAAAGAAAGTGAAGATAATATTTTAAAAGAAAATGCATTCTTGAAAAATGATATCTCAAATATTTCCAAAAGATTTTCTCTAGGATCTGAAAAACTGGAGAAAATACTTTCTGTTCAAAAACCTTATTTCAATAAATCTGGTTTGGGAATGACCGCTGAAACCATTCCTTTAATTGATTTTCCTAAAGTGAAAGAAAGAATCAAACAAAGACCCACAAAAAATGCTTACAAAAATCATTTTGAAATGACCTTTGTAAAACCAGTAGGTCACAATACTCTCAGATGTTCAAAGTGCAATAGTGTAGATCATTTTGAGAAAGAATGTCCCATGGTTTGGAGACCTGTCAATAAAGTTTGGGCAAAAATCGCATATCAGACTAACTCAAAAGGACCCAAGAAAATATGGGTACTAAAGAAAGCTTGAGTCTCTTTTTAAATGCAGGTCACTATCGAGAAAAATGTAAAATGGTACCTGGATAGTGGATGCTCGAGACACATGACAGAAGATTCAAATTGCTTCATAAAGCTTGTTCAAGTGAATGGTGGAAAAGTCTCATTTGGAGGAAACAGCAAAGGAAAAATTGTGGGATTTGGAATTGTAAAGATTGGGAACCTCACAATAAGCAATGTTTATTTAGTTGAATGGCTCAACAACAATCTGCTCAATGTCAGTCAGCTATGTGATACCGGTTTTAAAATCAACTTTCAAGAGGGTATTTGTTCAGGAACCAGTAAAGACTCTACTTAGTCATTCATGGGTCGAAGACATGGAAATATCTACCTCTTTGACGTGAAACCAGATGAATCACAATGTCTAATCTCAATCCAAGATGAAGCGAACTTATGGCACAAAAAGCTTGGGCATATTAACATGAAGCAGATAGCCAAAATCTCAGCAAAGAAGCATGTTCGTGGTCTACCCAATTTATCATACCAAAAGTCTGATCTATGTACACCATGTATATTGGGACAACAAGTAAGAAATTCCTTTAAACCAATAAATCAAGTTTCCACTAACCGTGTACTGCAGCTCTTGCATATGGATCTCTTTGGACCAACAAGAACGCAGAGCATTGGAGATAAGAAATATTGCCTAGTAATTGTGGATTATTCACGTTTTACTTGGGTATATTTCTTGGCAAGTAAGTTTGAAATCTTCTCTTACTTTGAAAAATTTGATAAGAAGGTTCAAAATGAAAATGGGTATGTTATTTCAAGTATAAAAACAGATCATAGAGGTGAATTTGAAAATCAAGATTTTACAAAATTTTGTGAAGAATCTGGTTTTCAGCATTTGTTCTCCTCTCCATATACTCCAGAGCAAAACAGAGTTGTGGAAAGAAAGAATAGATCTCTTCAAGAAATGGCTAGAACTCTTTTAATTGAAAGCAATATCTTTTTACGATTTTGGGCTGAAGCAGTTTTAACATCATGTTATATTATTAATAGAGTTTTTCTAAGGCATATTCTAGAAAAAACCCCCTATGAACTATTCGAAGAAAAAAAGCCTATTGTTTCATATTTTCATGTATTTGGATGCAAATGTTTCATTCTGAAAAATCCAAATGATCGAGTTGGTAAGTTTGAAGAAAAGTCAGATGAAGGCATCTTCCTTGGATATTCAACCACAAGAAAAGCGAACAGAGTCTACAACAAAAAGACTCAAACTGTGGAAGAATCAATGAATGTCAAATTCCAAGACTCTATACAAAATGAATCTATTCAAACTCATCTTGAAGAGATTGAACCTGCTCTAGACTCTACAAAGTCTAAATCTCAAGAAGCAGCTCAGACTTTGAAGGACCAGCAACAAGTGACTGTTGAAGATTCCAGTGAAGGAAGTGACCATCAACCTGATAAATTAACCAGCAACTGGAAACATAAGTCCAGTCACCCCAAAGATCTTATTATTGGCAACATCAATGAAGGAATTCGCACAAGATCCAAAAGGCGAGAAGAGTCTAGTGCTGTGGCTCTTATTTCTTAAATAGAACCCAAGAGTATAGAAGAAGCTTTATCCGATGAGAGCTGGATTGAAGCTATACAAGAAGATTTCAGACAATTCAGAATTAATAATGTATGGGAGTTGACTCCTAAACCAAAAGGTAAATCAATTGTTGGAGCTAAATGGGTTTTCAGGAACAAAATGGACGAGAAAGGAAAAGTCATAAGAAACAAGGCAAGACTCGTGGCCAAGGGATACACACAAGAAGAAGAGATTAACTATGACGAGACTTATGCACCGATAGCAAGGTTAGAAGCAATACATTTATTACTTATATTTGCTTGTCATAAGAATTTCAGGTTATTCCAAATGGATTTCAAAAGTGCCTTCCTAAATGGGTTCATCCATAAGAAAGTTTATGTGGAACAACCACCTGGGTTTGAAGACCCAAGGAAACCAGACTCGGTATTCAGACTCAAAAATGCCTTATATGGCTTAAAATAAGCACATCGAGCTTGGTACGACAGACTAAGTAAGTTTTTAATTCAAAATGGATTTGTTAAAGGTAAAGTAGACACTACTCTTTTTATTAAAAGAGAAAGCAAAAGTTTTCTGCTTGTTCAAATATATGTTGATGATATTATCTTTGGATCCTCTAATGAAAGTCTGTGCAAGAAATTTTCTAAGACTATGCAGGATGAGTTTGAAATGAGCATGATGGGTGAGTTAACCTTCTTTCTTGGGCTTCAAATAAAACAACTGGAGGAAGGAACTTTCATTCATTAAGAAAAGTATGCAAATGATCTTGTCAAAAAGTGTGGATTGGTCAATTGCAAAAAGGTTGATATACCAATATCAAGTTCCTTGAAGATAGACAAAGATGAAGGAGGAAAGAAAGTCGACCAAAAGATATACAGGGAGTATCATCGGATCACTTCTTTATCTTACTGCTTCTACACCTGACATTTTGTTTAGCATTTGCATTTGTGCCATATTTCAATCAGACCCAAAAGAATCTCATTTAAATGCTGCAAAGCGAATTATCAAATATATTTCATCAACTTCAAGCTTTGGTCTCTAGTATCCAAAAAGAGGAGACTTTAATCTTCTTGGATATTCAGACGCAGACCTTGCTGGATGTAGAGTCGATAGAAAAAGTACCTCGGGTACTTGTCAACTACTTGGAGGCAGGACATTGTCTTGGTTTTCAAAAAAGCAAAGTACAGTAGCTCTCTCTACAGCAGAAGCAGAGTATATAGCTCTCGGAAGTTGTTGTTCACAAATTCTGTGGATAAAACAACAGCTAAGAGACTTTGGAATTGAAGATTCATGCACAGATATTAATTGCGACAACACTAGCGCTATCAATCTCACCAAAAATCCAATTCTCCACTCAAAAGCAAAGCATATAGAGATTCGACATCACTTCATTAAAGACCATGTTCAAAATGGAGAAGTTTCAATTCAATTTGTTGATTCAAAAAATCAACTGACAGATATATTCACAAAGCCTTTGGAGAAAAATCAATTTGAAACTATCCGTTCCAGACTCAACATTTTGAGGTATGAGGAAATCAAAGTCTAAAGACTCTCAGACTCAGACCTACAAGACCTTGACTGTAAGTAATTCTCTCTCTCGAATCTTATCTTAAAGAGGTACGATCGTCAGACTGTGGTTAATTATTGCTATATTTTATCGACGTAATTATTGCATTGTTTCCTTTTCGAAAAAGAAGTTATTTTTGAAATGACTATTTTCGCGGAAAAAGGACAGTTATTTTGAAAAGGCATCTTTTTATTTTCCTTTGTAACGATTCGTATACCTCTCTTTTTAACCGATGATGCCTGTTGATTTCTCTTCACTTTACTTTCAAAAACCCTAGAAAGCATCAATCTTCCATTCCTGTTTTCTTCCCTTGTTTAATCTTCGAAAAAGTTGTCATCTTTCTTGGGAAAGTCAAGCAAGGAATCTTCCAAAAATTGAGAAAGATGTCATCTTCAAAAAAGTCTTCGAGAATCGCAAGCAGGGGACCACAGCGAATGAGTGAGGGACCTACGCACTTCGATCTTACCGAAGAAGAAGTGTCTCCAGAACAGCAACAGAGCCCACAACATTCTCAGCAGCGTCATTCTCCCCCATCTAGTCCTCAAGGCGTTAATCATCAACAAGAGGAGGAAATCATTGAGGATACAGATCCTGTAAGAGTTCAAAAGCCTGCTTTTATTTATAAGTTGTATCGTGCTTTAAAAGGAACTCATACTCCATTGAACTATATCGATGATTTTCTTAAAGACAAAGGGTATGGAAATGAATATATCTTTTTGAGAAAAATGGAAAGTTTGGGAATTGCTCGTAAATGGGTGGCCGAAGAAACCCTTGTGAATATCCCAAGTGATCATCGTGATTGGGGAGTTAACCCTGTAGATGGGAATGATGATGATAAATTGTACAGTCAATTTCAACCGAGAATGGGTGTTGCGGTTGAAAATCGAGGAAAAAGAGGAGACTTGTTCAGATCGAAGGAACAAAAGGATCTGTACTCAAAATTGCTGAAACGTGGGGTAATAAACCCTAGGAGTGTGAATTTTGATTTTCTGGATGCTGTGAATGTGAACTTGAGGGAAAAGTTCGGTTATCTTCAACTTGAAAAGTTCTGCTCCGACATTACAGAGGCTTATCTTTGAACTAACCGCATATTTCTATTCAAATATTAGCTTCTTGGATGCGAATAGATTCTCTTTCAGCGTCAAAGATCAAGACTTTGTTGTGGATATGGATATGCTGGTAGATGTGTTAGGAGTTGAGAGAGGAAGATATCAACCAATCAAAGTTTCAATTGCTCGTGCTACATTGGAACTTGTTAAGGACAGGAGAACAGAGAAAAAGATTTCATACTTAAGAATGAGTGCATTCAACATCTTGTTTCACAAGATTGTGATCAATTGCCTCCGACCGAAATCAATTTCTAAGATTGATGTTTCAAGTTCATAAGCAAAGCTAATGTATGCCATCCTCACTGGGAAAAAGTTTTTTCTTCCTCACACTGTTATGTTCCATATGTATAGAGCCATGATGAAGGACAAAAGTCAACTTCCTTACCCAAGTCTTGTAACGAAGTTATTCAGACATCTGAATATTCAGCCTCCGCAAATCTTTTGTATTCGATTATGCGATCATATGGTGGTAGGACTGAAAATGGTGACCAAGATGCGTCTGAAGGAACTGAACAAAGCGTTGGAAAAATTCAAGGAGAAGACTCCAGTCAAAGCTTATCAAACCTCTTCTTCATCAAAAAGGAAAGGAAAGGAGCCCTTGGTTGCTTCAAGGACGAAAAGAAGAGCTCTCATTGTTGAAGATGAAGATGATGATGAGGAAAACATCACCATTTCTACAATGGCTTTGAAGAATCTGAGTCGTTTTGTTCCAGAGAAAGAATCGGAACAAAGGACGAAAGAAGCAGAGACGAAAGAAGTAGAGGAGAAAGAAGAAGATGAGAAGAAAGAAGAAGAAAGAGAAGCTGAGAAGGAAAGAGTTGAGAAAGAAGAAGAAGAGAACAGAGAAGAAGGAGATCATGAGGAACACTATTCTCCACCTGAAGGCATGAAAACAGGGGGAGATCAAGAGAAAGGAGGGAAGTCCTCATATCCTGATGCAAGTGAAGGAGTCAGTCGCTCTCCTGCAGATCCAGAGGACATTTATGCCTCTCAATTTCCTGAGGAAAGTCATGAAGTTTCATCGCCAAACCTGCGAGATTATGCTGATCTACCATCGTCTGCATTTACTCCATCAGATCGAGCCGAAGCAAGTACTCAAACTGATAATATAGCAGATTTTCGCAGAATTATGGATATTCTCTTAGAGATGCGAGGTCAAATTTATGCTTCGGGATGCGAGGTTCAAAACTTGCAGAACGCAGGTAAAGCTTCTTCATGTTCATTAAATGATCAGATCCAAGCCCTCGCTGTTTAGATTCAGGCCAATGCCAAGGGTGAGGAAATTGCACAACTGAAGGAAGACTTGAAAAGGCTGGAAGGCATCGTTCAGTCTATGGGGGATTTCCAGCTTATCCGCGTTCCCAAGCATTCTTGACTTTATTCCATTTTCATCTCAACATTTTTAATGCTGACAAAAAGGGGGAGAAATGCAAGATTTGAACTTTGAACTTTGACTTTTAATCGTGTGGTTTGTTGGACTGTGTGGATTGTTGGACTATTTTGATGTTTAACTCTGTTTGACTTTATTTTTGTGTTTGGATGAGAACTGAACTTGATTTGGACTTGACTGCTTATACTATCTTCTATTGATATCTTATGGATGGCTATATCGCATACTAGACTAACCCATTTTCTGTTGTTGCAGATTTTAGTGTTAGTGTTATTCATTTAGCCATTTATCTCTATAAGATATGCATATGTGTTTGAGAAATGTTTTGCAGGTCAAAGTTGTCCAAATCTGTAAGAAAGTTTTGTCACCATCAAAAAGAGAGAGATTGTTGGAGAAATCTTCTTGAAGTGTTTTGAAAATAACAAAACGTTTCCATCAGTCTAGTCTGAAGGTTTGCAGACTCTGTTATTTAAAGTCTGAAGACCTCTGGACAGCCAGACTCAAGACTCAAAGTCTATCCTCATTGACAGTCTCTAATCCATTGAAGAAAGGTTATCCAGAACTGGATGTTTCATTAAGAATATGACCTTATTGGCTGAAGAAGATCTCTTGGCTGGAAAAGACATAACGGAATCCTTTGATTGATCGAGATTGACTCGAAGATTAAGGATCCGATGATTGCATAAATATTCTTGGAAGGTTTTACTTATGGAAACCAAGATCCTGATTGTATGGGCGAACAGGATTGATGGGCTATCGACACGTTCCTTTAATAGCTCGAATAATCTTCCTAATTGATTCCGTCCAACGGGTAAATTGGAGGAATTCCTTTGGAAAATGCCAACGGGTATGATGGCATGAAGAGGTATATAAGGAAGACGTTCTAAGTTGTTCGAGGTGTGCGCGATAAAGGAATTCCAAAGTTTGAAACTCCTTGTTATTTAGACAAATTCCTTTGAGCGAAATCTTGTACACAAAAGAGAGTCTAAATTTGTGAGAAACCTTGAGGAAGTGTGGTAGAACATCTACACTGTAGAATCAAGGAAAAGATGTGTTGTAACTTCTCTTTCGTTCATAATGAAATCCAGCCAATGGGCTGTCAGTGCGGAAGAGTGGACGTAGGCTTGGAATAAGCCGAACCACTATAAACCTTGTGTTCAATTTTCTCTTCCTTACTCTCTTTACTTTGATCGTACTTCATTTTGTTAAAAGTGAACTCATTTTCAATTGTTTGTCTAAGAATCGCTTCCGTATCTCGATAAATTGTTTGTATACCTATTCACCCTCCCTCTAGGTGCTTATACTAGCTATCTCAAGGCGACCACTGAAGACCACCGGCAAGGGTCGCCGGACATCGGGCGATCATTAAAGACCATCGGCGAGGGTCGCCGGATGTCAGGCGACCCCGCCGCGACCCAAATCTAGGGTGGCTAGGTCCCCGCAACCTCGCGGCCCTAGATCTAGGTCGCGGCGAGGTCACGTGACCTCGCCGCCTCCAGATCTGGGTCGCGGCGAGGTCGCCCGACCTCCGGCGACCACCGCTACCAAGATCTGGGACGGTGAGGTCGCGGGAGGACTTCGCCGCCCTCGGATCTGGGTGGTAGCGAGGTCGGCGACCCAAACCTCGTTGCGACCCAGACAGGGCGGCGGTTGCACCACTCCCTGGCGATGGTCGCCTGGGCCACCGCGACCATGCTGAGCCATCGGTGGCCGCTCACAGCTTTGAGGAACACGTCGTTGGCCTTCAACGGAGAAAAAGATGAACAATATAATGACGAGGGCAAAACCGAAAAAATCGAGAGTAGGTGAGGATAGTTTTGGAAGAAAATAAAATTAAAAAAAAAAAAGTGAACAATGTCACTTGTATGCCGAGAAAGCTGAAAGCCCAAGGCACCCCTTCACTTGCCTTGGGCTTTCAGCCTTAAGAATGCCAGCTTTGGCCTAATGGAAATTTTAAAGTTGTTCCCGAACATCCCAGCTTTAGCCCAAGTATCTTTAGAAACCCAAAGTCCTTTGCAAAGTTGATTCCAAACGCACCCGAAGCCTCAATAATTGCAAAGCGACCGATGATGGCCAAAGGGGACTTGACTCTACCCTGGTTAAATTCTTAACCTTGCTTTGTCCTGTCTTCCACCTCCTCGTTCGCGTTTTAGAGAGAGAGAGAGAGAGAGCAATAGCAAAGCAGAATCAAATCATGGCTTTTTATTTTTGGCGATTTCGCAGATGTTGTAGATAATTAGATGATACATTGTACAGCCTGCACGCATTGATGATGGGCCAGGAGACGCTGGCGTTAGTCATTTCCATATTTTGGTAACTTAACATTTGCTTATGACTCTAATAATCCATCCGCTAGTATTAAAAGTGCAATCTAACAGTAATATTGAGGCCGACGGAGTGAGCATGTCACCATCCACCGTGGAAAGAAAAGGAAAAGACACGATAGTTTGGCCTTCCAATATAGCAAAAGGTCAAAATTATCTTCCTCGACTTTCACAATTTTGTTGCTGCCATCTTCGCCTGGATTTTCATTCACCTCACCAATAACTGACACCAGAGTGCACAAGGGCTTGCCCCCTTTCGGCTTGGGAGCATGGGTCTGGACTGGCTCGGCGCACTGGCCATCCTAATCGAGATCAATCTGGGTTCATGCACATTCAGAGTAACCTTACAATTCTTCCCAAAGCAAGGGATCCTTCGTTGAAAGCATTATCGACACCTTCATAGATATTTTGGGAGTTTCAATTTATCTCATTCAAACATTTGTCACATGTCCCACCTCGTAATCATAGAGAGTCTAGAAAATGCAATACATATTATGGGCCCTGCTAAACTCATTAATCCAAGGAATCCAAGGGTAGAAGGCACTTATTTTTGCATTTCCCTCTATTTCCTGCCATTTTTTAGAGGAAAATATCTTGTCGATTCACAGGAAAATATTGCTCCAACATTCCTTTCTATTCCTTGGATTTTTATTGTCTCCCCTCTTTTTAACCCAATTCCTAAAACCCACTTCATTATATAGAATGGCCTGATTTGGCTTGATATGGATCTGGCTCTAAAAAGCAAAATTGAATGTTTTGGCTAATATATTAAAAAAATTTACTAGGTCCACAGTCAATAGAATATGGGCTTCTATTGCGACACTACAATTATGTCTATTTGATTATATTGGATTTTTTAAAATTTAAAATGATATTTATAAACATGTTTTCTCATCAATTAAAACTGTTTTAATTTTGGGTGATCCATCGATTGCTTTTTATGCAGAATATCTATTGCTGTTTTTCGTAAAACAATTTGTACGAGTTTGGGACCAGATATTTAATCCTATGAGGTTGTGGACACGTTAACTTGAAGCTGGAAAGGACGACGTGCAGAAAGAGAGGGCAGTACGGTTGAGTTGGTCCCCATGGGCGTGAAGTTGACATAACAAGTAGCTTTAACGATTGCTACGTGACACCTTGCGGTACTCTTCACCTGTAGCATGAATGAGGTTGACATGACACGAAACTTTAACAATTGCCAAGTGACCGTAGATGGCCAAAAAGCAACTTCACTCCACCCTTGGGTTAACCCTTCACCTCACTTTGTTCTGTCTTCCTCCTCGCCTGCGTTTTAGAGAGAGAGCAGCACCATAGCAACGATGGCAGAAGTGCCAGAGAGGGGGAGACGCAATAATTTGGGAGTTCGCAATGAGAAGCGTCGGCTTTGTGAACTGTTCACGTTCCTTATTTTTTGCAGAGAATTAATCGTAAAGAAGGTCATCACGTGGAGGTTATTAGCAAAGAGAGGTCAGAGAGAGAGAGAAAGATGACCAGAGTCAACCATCGAATAACGTAATACACTTAATATACATATAATTATACACAAATACACTTCATATCTACTAGATCCATTAACGAGGGGTAACCAATTAAGGAAATTGGGTTATTTTAGAACCATTGATGTGAGGTTTTGAAAAAATAAATGATGTTTCTAATTAGTAATTTTTATACAAAAAATGAAAAGGCATCTTCCATAAACCTTGGATTTCTCTCTTAGTGGAGTCGTGTATGTAGCTCAAAACCTATGCATATTCACACGATTAATAGATAGGTGTTTATATCAATGAAGTGTTCATAATTCTTTGAGCTTTCGACAAATCTCCATTAAATGTGGCGATCTCTCTATTTTATACACAGTAGATAATTACCGGAGACTCGTAATTTTATATCACATTCTTTTTAAAATCTGTTATTTGCCACACTTCCTCTTTTTTTTTTTTTTTTGTATATCTCAATTTCTATTCAAAGTTGATTTTGGCAACTTAACATTCGAAATTGTGGAGCTGAGCTCCCTTTCTTTTTCTTTTTTTTTTCTTTTTTAACTCCCCGGAAGGTTTGGTGGATATTTTTCTATACTAGGAACTATTACTTATCTAAATTCTAACCTTAATCTCACATTATATATGTTTTTTTTTTCTAAACTCTAGACTAAAATTAAATGTGGCTTGAAATGTATGAAACTATTACTTTTTAATCTCACCTTAATTGTTGAAACTCTAGACTGGAATTAAATGTGACTTGAAAAGAGAGGTACAATTGGCAGCAATCTCGTGGAGACGTTAAAAATATCTAAGAAGTTGGATAGAAGGAGAAACAACAATTAAGAATATTGAAGAAACTTAGTTACATTATAAATTACCGATGAAGGGATGATCAAAACAACAATTTATAGTGGAAGGACACAAATATTTGATTATGAAGCAGAGTGATATTGATAGAATATGAACCTGGCAATATGATATTAGGAAGAAAATAAAAAATTTCAAATCATGTTGTAGAAAGAATATAGGTCTCATTAATGCAAAGCTGGTCTGACCACCTTGCGTCCTCTTATTTCCCTCCTTTTCCCCCTACATTTAATAGGAAATATTTTGTGGGCCCATAGGAAAATTTTTCTCTTCTGTTCTCTTCACCAGATCAACCAACACGTGGTTTTCTCTAATACCTTCCTTAAAAAAGAAGAAGGAAATAAATAATTTCTTCGAGGGAGAGATGAAACGAGGTAGATATGGTCAGAATAATTTCCATATATTCCATTCTCAAACCGAAGAGATTTATGATTATGTTAAGCCCTAGGTTTAGGGGGAACCAAATTTGAGCCAGAAAAGTACAGTGTTTATCCAACATTGCATATGCTTGGAGGATTTATATTATACAAATAAGTAAATCAAGATTACTAGGAACAGGCATGTAAGGTAGAAGAGGAAAAGACGAGCACATGCACTAGACAAGGACAAGCCAGAGAGCCCGTTCCCTTTCTCGAGACAGGCGTTCATGTCACTTTTGTCGAGCGGGTGCAGCTTGGCTTTGCCCTTCCAACTCTTACTTGGATTTTTGTGGACCGGGACAAGAGAGAGGATGGTACGGTGGAGCTAGGTCCCTAGACGCGTGGTTTGACACAATGAGAAGCTTTAAATTGTCATGCGAGCTACGATGCATCCGGTCGTACTCTAATTTGTAGAAGAGGTTGATGTAATACGAAGCTTTGATAATTGCGAAGTAACCGACAATGGCCAAAAAGTAACTTTACTCTGGTTAAACTCTTAACCTCACTTTGTTCGATCTTCCTCCCCCTCGTCTGTGTTTTAGAGAGAGAGAGAGAGAGAGAGAGCAGCATCGGAGCAACGAGTGTGGACGTGTGTGGTTGGTACTTGTTAGGGAAGAAGAGACACGTAAGGATTTGGATTCTTGCGTTACTTCCGTAGAGAATTGGAAAGAAGGTCATTACACGGAAAGAATTGCAGAGACAGGTCATATAGAGAGAGAATTAAATATAAATACGCTTCGCATCCACTGAATTTGTTCACAAGGTGTAATCAATCAATGAATTTTTGCTCAAAAAAAAAAATCAATGAATTTGGTTTGTTTTAGAACTCTTAAAGAGAGGTTTCCTGAAATAAAGTATTACTATAATTATGAAAGTGATATCTTCCACAAACCTTTAAATTCCCTAAATGGAGCACTTATGCATATGCACGAGATTAATAAATTAGTGTTTCTTAGATATCAATAAAGTATTTATAACTCTCCAACCATCCGACTGATTTCCATTAGGTGCAGCAGTCCCTTCATTCCGCACATATTTGATAATTATCATAGACATGCAATTTTTCTATTGCAAATTTTTTTTTTTAAAAATCTTTTAGTTGCCAAATTTGATTTTTATTTTTTTCTCAATTTCTATTTGAAGTTGATTTGGCAGCTTGACATTCTAAATTTGGGAGCTGAGCCCCCTTCCTTTTCTTTTTTTCAATCTCCCAGGAAGGTTTTGTGAGTATTTTTTCTATACGAGAAATTATTAAATATTTAAATTCTAAACTTAAATTCACAATATATGTTTTTTTCCATATGAAAAAAGAACTAAGATGTAACCCTTGCGTAGTTATGAGGCTGAAAAATAATTTCATCAAAACTTAGATATAAATGATGAGTCATGACTACTTAAAATCTAACGGTAGAAGTTTTGGGCACAGATTTGGAACAACTTTTGGTTGATGGTCACATTATAATTAGCTAAATAACAATAAGGAAATTTAATAGAACTCTCGTGAATCTTATCTTTATTACATTTTGTCGATCAAATTGAGAGTTATAGGAGACTGCAATACCCACTGACTCTCGTCTTTTATGAATCCTCGGTAATACTCCTTCCTGTCTCGGAAGGCTTGCTGAAGTTAAAGGAAATTACGAATTATTCAGTGCAAATGCCTCACAAGGACACCTGATCTTTTCGTGCATGAGGAATGTACAATCCTTGAAACTTTCTTATTTAGAAAGAGTTGTCGAGCTTTGAGATTTGGGGGAATCCAGATCCTTGTTACATGTGATTCAATTGATGGGTTACCTAACCCATGCAAGTTGAAGAAGCTAAGGCATGTTGAACTAAAATGTTGTCCTAAGCTAAGACCCATGGAAGGCTGCAGTAGCCTAGAGTCTTTAAAGTACGTGGAGACCAAAGGTTGCAGATCTCTGGAAATGTATTGTCCAATGTGTTGAGATCGACCAAGATAATGACGGCATTGTAATAATTGTAGTAGCTATTGTGATACCATGACATGTGATGCGATTGTGGTAGACTTGCAATATTTGAACCAATCTTCAAGTGCTGTGGACTCTATTGTTTCATCTTAAGTATCATTTTGTAAAATATTGTATATATTACAAATTGATAACTTGACCTATTCATATTTGCGTGTAATACTACTTAAGTATTGAATGATGAATCAAGATTTTGATCTCGTTTCATCCTCTAAATTGAATTATATTGTGGACTGCTAACATTAAAGTAGATACATATTAATAGAAGGTCTCAACTATAAGAAGTTAATGTCCACTTATGAATTCACTCACCTCGGTACTACCGTAGTAATATCGATGAAGTCTCTCAATTCAAACTATGTTTTGCACTGACATTGTAGCTTGTCGTTCAATCTATTATAAGAAAGAAGTAGAGATGAGCTGCAGATGGGGTGAGAGGTTTTTTATTTTGTTTTATTTTGCTAATTAATTTATTCTAATTTAATCCTATGCCACCTGTTTTTAGTATAACAATCCTCATCAAATATATGATACCTTCAGAATTAAAACTTTTATTACGTCTGCAATCAATAGAAGAATAATTTCTATTGCGGCACTACATTATTTATCTATGCATGTTGACTATTTGATTATGTCGGAATATTTAAATTTTGAATTATACGAGCAAGTATATTTTACTATCGATTAAGATTATTCTTTTTGTTTTGGGTGATTGACTGAATTAAGAGTTGTTTTTTTTTTTCCCAGTATATTTGTTGTTGTTATTCGTAAGATAATTGGTAAGAATTTGGGACCAAATGTGTAATCATTATATGGTTGTGCCCACATTAACGTGACAAAGTTGTTCGTATGTATGAAGTTTGAATGACACGTAGGATAGTATGTGTATGAAGTCGTATTGCCAACTAGAGCATGAGGTTGATATAACATGAAGCTTAATAATTGCTACGTGAACTTAAGGCAAAAGAGCAAATTTAAAGTTACCATGGTTAGCTATTAACAACACTTTCTTTTTGTCTTTATTTTGATTCAGCATCACGTCTGTCTTTCTATCTATTAAGTTGAAATCGTGATCGATACTCTATATTGAAATTGAATGTAGCCTGAAACGAGATGTGCAATTAGCAGCAACAAAGTGGAGAGGCTAAAAATAATGAAGAAGTTAAATCGAAGGAATAGACGGAACAAAAATTAAGAACATTGGATAGACTTAATTACATTATACATAATGAAGCAATGATCAAAACAACTATTTATTGTGGTAGATGACACATATTTGATTATGAAGTAGAGTAATAACGATAGAATACGAACCTGACAACATGATATTAGAAAGAAAATAAAATTTTCCCATCATGCCTTAGAAAGAATATAGATCTCGTCAATGTAAAGCTGGCCCGAGCAATATGGATTCTCTTATCTGCCTGTCTTTCCTCTCATAGGTAGGAGGAAATATTTTGTGGACCCACAGGAAAGTTTTTTCTCTTCGGTTCTCTTCTCTGGATCAATCAACATGAACCAAAGAGATTAATGCATGGTTTTCTCAATACCATGCTTAAAAAAAAAGGAAAGAAATGAATAATTTTTTCTAAGGGAGAGATGAAATGTGGCGAAAATTGTCAGAATAATTTCCATAAATTGCAATCTCGAACCAAAGAGCTTAAGTGATTATGTTAAGCCCTAGGTTTAGGGTGCACCAAATTTAAGCCAGGAAAGGACAATGATTATTCGCATACAATATGCATGGAAGATGTATATTTTATGAATAAGTAAATTAAGGGTGTATTTGGTAATATTTCTGTTAAAAAATTGTTTCAAGAAACAGAAATAAAAAAAAAATTATTTCTATTTCGAGGAATAATTTTTTAATAAAAGAACACGTTTGATAAAAACTTGTTTCGGGAATAAAAAAAAGAAATGAAAACACATTTAGTAAATTTGTGTTATTTTTTTGTTTCTTCTAATTTTTAAATATTTTTATTGTATTTTTTTTCTTTTTTCTTTTTTTCTTCCTTTTGGCCAATCGCCGACCTCAGCCATGGTCGGCGACCGGCTGATGAGGGTCGGCGGCCTCGCCTTGGTTGGGTGAGCTCGGCTTCACCGGATCTAGGCAAGCTCGACCTCGCCAAACCAAGGCGAGGTTGGTCAAGCATCGCCAGAGGGCGCGAGGTCGGCCTCACCTTAGTTGGGTGAGCCCGAGCTCGCCCAACCAAGGCAAGGTCGAGCCTCGCTAGGGGCCAGCGACGCCTGGCGTCGCCGGGGGCCAGAGATGCTCCGGCAAGGTCGTCGACTCTCGAAGGCCGGTCGCCGATCATGACCTAGGTCATCGGCCTAAAGAAAAAAAAAAAAGAAAAGAAAGAAGAAAGAGAAAATTTTATTTCTTTAAAGTGTTCTAGAAACAATAAATAAAATTTTCTTATTTCTATTTCAAATTTGTTTTCAGAAATAAAAATATAGATTTGGAATAAAAACGCAAATAAATTCGTTTTTGTTTTTTTATTCTCGAAAAAAAATATAATTTCTATTCATAAAATATATATATATATACACACACCTTAAAAGTGCTAGGAGCCAAGTATGTAAAGGTTGAAAAGGACAAGACGATCACGTGCATTAGACAAGGACAGGCCAGAGAGCTTGTCCCCTTTCTCGAGACCGGCTCACATGTCACTTTTAGCGATCGGCGCAGCTTGGCTCTGGATTTTTCTGTGGATTTTTGTGGACTGGACAACGTGTGAAAAGAGAGACAGGACGGTATGGTGGAGCTCGGTCCCTGGACGTGAGCTTTGACATGGTGACAAGCTTTAAATTGTCATGTGACCCACGATGCATCAAGTCGTCCTCTCATCTGCAGAAGAGGTTGTCGTAACACGAAGCTGTAATAATTGCGGAGTGACTACCGATGGCCAAAGAGTAACTTAACTCTACGCTGGTTAAACTCTGAACTTCACTTTGTTCTCTTCCTTCTCCTTTGCGTTTGAGAATCGTTACGTTACTTCTGCAGAGAATTGGACAGTCACGTGGAGATTATTTGCAAAGAGAGGTGAGAGAGAGAGAATTACATACAAATGCACTTCATGTTCATTGGATCTGTTGATGAGATGTAATCAATCGATGAAATCGGGTTGTTTTAGAACCCTTAAAGCAAGGTTTCAAGATATAAATGATTATTATAATTAGTAACTTCTTTACAAAAAATAAAAACGTATCTTCCATGAACCTTGGATTTCTCACAATGGAGTACTTATGCATATGCACGAGATTAATAAATAGGTGTCTCTTGGACATTAATTGTGCGTTTATGACTCTTTGAGCATATAACTAATCTCCATCAAGTGCAACAATCCCTTCATTGCACACAATTTTCATATTTACATTTTTTTTATAACCCACTTTTGATTTTCATTTTTTTATCTTGATTTCTATTTGACGTTGATTTGGTAGCTTTACGTTCTAAATTTGGGAGCTGAGCTCCCATTCCTTTATTCTTTGTATACCACGAAGGTTATGTGAATGTTTTTCCTATGGTAGAAACTATTGCTTATCTAAATTCTAAACCCACTCTCACATTATATATGCTTTTTATGTGAAAAAAGAACTAAGATGTAATCCTTGTGTAGTTATGAGGCTGAAAAAAAGTTTCATTAAAGTTTGGATTTAAATAATGAGGCATGATTACTTAAAATTTAATGATAGAAGTTTTGGGGCGCAGGCTTGGAAAAAGTTTTGGTTGATGGCCACATCATAATTAGCTCAAATAGCAATATGAAATTGAGCACAACACTTGTAGATCTTATCTTAATTACGTTTTGTCAATCAAATTGGGTGTTATCGGAGACATGATGCTTATCGACTCTCGTCGTCCATGAATCCTGGGCAGTACACTTTCCTGTCTCGAAAGGCTTGGGGAAATTGAGGAAATTACGAATTATTTGGTGCAAATGCCTCACGAGGACACCTAATCTGTCTTGCTCGAGGAATGTACAATCCTTTGAACTATTTACTTAGAAACAGTTGTAGAGGTTCAAGGTTTAGGGGAATTGGGATCTTTGTCGCATGTGATTCAATTGAAAGGTTGCCTAACCTATGCGAGTTGAAGAAGCTAAGGCGTGTTGAACTGAAAGGTTGTCCTAAGCTAAGACCCATGAAAGGCGGCAATAGCTTGCGGTCTTGAAAGCACTTGGAGACCAAAGTTCGCGGATCTCTTGAAATGTGTGGCCCAATATGCTGAGATCTACCAAGATAGAGACATAAGTCTAACAACTGTCGTAGCTATTGTGGTAAAAAAAACACCATGATATGTGATGTGATTGTGGTAGACTTGCAATATTTTAACTAATCTTCGAGTGCCATGGACTCTAATTTTTCATCTTAGATATCATCTTTTATGACATATGTATGCACTAAAAACTCGAGTTATCAATAACTTGACCTATTTGGATTTGTGAGTTACACTACTTAAGTATTGAATGATGAATCGGGATTTTGGTCTCGTATCATCGAAGTTCAGATATTCAAATTGAATTAAATCATGAACTGCCAGCATTAGAGCGGATACATATTAATAGGGTCTCGACTATTAAAGGTCAACGTCCACTTGTGTAATGTCAATAGTATGGTTCAAGTATCTCGACTCAAATTTTGTTCCGCACTCATACTATAGCTTGTCATTTGCTCAGGCCCATCAATCCATAAAAAGAAAGGAGAAGAGATGAGCTGTAGATGGTTTGCATGGAAAAACAAAGTGGAGAAACAATACAACCTATTCATTCTCTGCAATGGTGCATGGAGATGTATTATATAGGTGTGAGAGGTTTTTTTTTTTTTTTTAATTTCGCTAATTAATATATTCTAGTTAATCCTATGCCACGTGTTTTTGGTGTAACAATCGTATCATAGCTACACATTGAATATATGATACCTTTGTGATTGGAACTTTTATAATGTCTGCGGTCAATAGAAGAACAACTTCTATTGCGGCACTACATTATATATACATGCATGCTAACTATTTGATTATATTCGGATATTTAAATTTTGAATTATATGGGTAAGAATATTTTACCATCGATTAAATCATTTTTTTTTGGGTGATGGACCCAATTAAGCGGTTGCTTTTTTTTATCATAATATTTGTTGTTGTTATTCGTAAAATAATCGGTATGAATTTGGGTTTAGATATATAATCATTATATGGTTGTGCCCACATTAAATTGATGATATTATTATTAGCCTTCATATGTATGAAGTTTGAATAGCATATAGGATAGTACGTGTATGAGGTTGTACTGTCATCTGGTGCGTGAGGTTTATATAACACAAATCTTAATAATTGTTACGTAAACGACAAAGGCAAAAAAACAAGGGTTAATTTCCTAAAAAATCCAAAACTGATATACCTGTGACAAATTTACCCAAAACTATTTTTTTTTATCACCAAAAATCACAAACCGGTACATATGTGACAGATCTACCCTCCGTTAGCTTCCGTTCGATTTTGCCATTAACCTTGTTGACATGGTTGCTGACGTGGCAAGCCACGTAGAAATTCATAAGTTTAATACTATTAAAAACCCCAAACTGGTATATTTATGACAAATTAACCAAACTGGTATATTTATGACAAATTTACCCCAAGCTGGTATATTTATGAAAAAATTTACTCTAAATTAATTTTTTCGATCATAAAAAATCTAAATTAGTACACGTGCAGCACATTTACCCTCTTTCAATTTTCCCAAATTTGACCGAATTATAATGTCCAATCAATTTTATTTTCCGGATTACTCTAACATTGCCTCCATATCATTAATACTTGATTTTTTTTTCTTTTTATTGGAATCATTATTAGAAAGCTATTTAAAGACTACCAAATGTGCACTTCATTCTTGTGGCGAGAGGATGCCCATTAACTAAAAGATGGACAGATCGCTTGCGCACATATACAAAAGAATCACACTCAAAGTACACCTGAAATCAATGACAAACATAAGTGATTTTGGTTTCGGCATTTCAATGAACATGTGATGTACAAGTCAATCATACCATTCACATGCAAGTTCTATGTTAAAATTTTGACACACTTACGATTCAAGGTAGGAAAGACTACGTAACGTTAATAAGGACATGGACTAACACGAATGACTAGCAAAGCAAGAGTAATATGTAAGAGTACAAACAGATTACGGACAAGCAGTAAACCATGTGGGGCTGAGACATATAAACATAAAGCCAAGTTTGTCACAAACCAAAAATGAGCGAAGCAACCGTGATATGTGCACTTCTTTTGTATATGTGCGCAAGCGATCTATCCATCTTTTAGTTAATGGGCATCCTCTTGGCACAAGAATGAAGTGCACATTTGGTAGTCTTTGAATAGTTTTCTAATAATGATTCAAATAATAAAAAAAATCAAGTAGTAATGATATGGAGCAATGTTAGAGTAATTCGGAAAATAAAATTGATAGAAAAATTGAAAGAGGGTAAATGTGCTGCACGTGTACCAATTTAAGTTTTCTATGATCGAAAAATTTAATTTATAGTAAATTTGTCATAAATACATCAGCTTGGGGTAAATTTGTTATAAATATACCAGTTTAGGGTAAATTTATTATAAATATACAAGTTTGGAGTAAGTTTGTCATAAATATACCAGTTTAAAGTTTTTAATGATATTAAAGTTATGAATTTCCACATACTTGCCATGTCAGCAAGGTTAACGGCAAAATCAAACGGAAGTTAACGGAGGGTAGATCTGTCACATATGTACCAGTTTGGGTTTTTGGTGGTCAAAAAAATAGTTTTGAGTAAATTTGTCACAGGTGTACCAGTTTGGGGTTTTTTAGGGTATTAACCCAAAAAAACAACTTTAAATTTACCATGGTTAGTTATTAAAACTTACTTTCTCTTTGTCTCCATTTTGGTTCAGCACCACATTTGTCTTTCCATCTATTAAATTGAAATCGTGATCGAAACTCTAGACTGAAGTTGAACATAGCCTGAAATGAGAGGTGCAATTGGCAGCAATATCGCAAAGAGGTTAAAAATAATGAAAAAGTTGAATTGAAGCAGTAGACAGAACAAGAATTAAAAACACAGGAATTACATCATACTTAATGGATGAAGTCATGATTAAAACAACAATTTGTAGTAGAAGAACATAGATTTTTTATTATGAAATAGCCTAATAATGATAGGAAATGGACTTGACAACAGGATATGAGGAAGAAAATAAAATTTTCAAATCATGCCTCAGGAATGTAGGTCTCATTATTGTAAAGCTACTTCCACCACCTTGGATTCTCTTGTTTCCCCCTGTTTTTTCTCACAGGTTAAGAAGAAATATTTTGTGGGCCCACAGGAGATTTTTTCTCTTCAGTTCTCTTCTCTGGCTCGATCATCAATCAACATGATGGACAGTATATTTATTGCATGGTTTTCTCTAATGCCATACTTTTTTTTTTTTTTTGGGATATGTGCAACACAAGTCCTAAAACTTACAAGGAAAGTGCAATTGAGTCCAAAAACTTACAAAAAGTGCAATCGAGTCCTAACACTTGTCAAATTGGTTCAATTGAGTCCTAAAGTTAACACCGTCACACTGAGTAACGGAAATGCTAACGTGGCACTGACGTGGCATTTTAAATGATTTTTTATTATACACGTGGCTTTTAACATTATTTTTATTCTTGTTTAAATTAGATTTAAAAATAGAAAAGAAAAAGATAAATTTATTTCAAAAAACAAAACTATGCCGAGAAAATAAAAAGGCACCGGTGGTGCTTCCGCCGGCGCCCATTGCCGGAGTGGCCGGTGACGGTCGCCGGCCTTAGGCGGGGTGGCCTGCCCTTGCCCGGGCGAGGCCTCGTCGGCCCCAGGCGAGGGCCGGCCACCCCCGCAAGATCGGGCGAGGATGCCCAGATCTAGGCACGCCAGCCCAGATCTGGGGTCGGCAATCCTCGCCCAGATCTGGGCATCCCCAATGCTGGATCCGGTGGAGTCGTCGGTGGCGGCTGGGCAACGATGATAGTCTAATGTAGTAATGGCATCAGGGGGGTCAGCGGTAGGACGTCGGGGAACGGTAGCAGCCCAGCACCGCAAAGGGTCACGGCTGGTTTGCTAGGGATGGCGTTGGGGCTACGGCGGCACCGCTCGGCAGCAGTCCGGTGCAGCGACGGCGACGAAACCCCTGCCCTTCGGAACCCACTCACTTAGATCTGGACAGTGTTGAGGCACGGCGTCGGGAGTGCGACGGAGCTGAATCGGCGTGCCCAGATTTGGGCGAGCATTGCCGACCCCAGGCGAGGGTCGGCAAGGCCTCCCGCAAGGAAGGCGAGGGTCACCAGCCCCGCGTGAGGGCCGGCGTGCCCAGATCTGGGTGTCCTCGCTCGATGTGGCGGGGGTGGTCGGGCCTCGCCTGGGGCCGCTCAGCCTCGCCTAGGGCCGGCAACCGTCGCCGACCCCTCCGGCGACCGTCGCGGCTGCGGTGGAAATGCCCACGGTGCCATTTTCTTTATTTTTTAACAGTTTTGTTTTTTAAATAAATTTTAGTTTTTCATTTTAGGTTTTAAATCTAATTTTTAAAAAATTTGAATAAAAATAATTTAAAAAAGCCACATGGAAAATAGAAATTTATTTAAAATATGACGTCGGTGCCACGTCGGCATTTTCCGTTAGTAAATACGATGGTGTTAACTTTAGGACTCAATTGAACAAATTTAACAAGTTTTAGGATTTGATTGCACTTTTTGTAAGTTTTAGGACTCAATTGCACTTTCCTTGTAAGTTTTAAAACTTGTGTTGTACATATCCATTTTTTCTTTTTTCTGAAACCATACTTGAAAAAAAGAAATAAATGAATAATTTCTTATACGGAAGAAATGAGATGAGGTAAAAATTATTAGAATAATTTCCATATATTCCAATCTCGAACCAAAGAGCTTGAGTGATTATGTGTGTTGTACTTTAGTTAGTACATCCTTGATGTGGTGCAATTGGATCGCACCATTTGGACTTGATATGCTACGTTAGAAAGACACAATTGAAAGGGTATGAAGGGTGTCGTATATAAGTCTTTTGTAGACACTCGTTGGCACCGGTTAGCAGAGCATATGATCAAAAAATCCTCTCATTTGTTTGTTCCATTTCCATTAAAGTGAGAACGCATTCCATTTTCATCTTTACGAAAACAATTTGCATTTACACCGTGGAAATCCGGTACTTTCCTTGTGATTGCATTCAAACCAACGTGAAGTGTTTTTGTTTGTGTTTCATCGGTAATTCAACGTTCGTTCCGGGGCTAATTGTTGTTTGCGCATTGGATAAAGGTAAGTCGTCTTCCGCTAACTTGAATTCCAACATTGATATCAAAGCCGGGTTGTAATTTCTGCCTTATTTTTCATCGAGTTTTTTCATTTATCATTTGTTATTGAGATCAAGAGATTATATTCTACACTGTTTTTGATGTTTATTGGTCGGAATTGCAATCTGAAAACTCGAATTCGAACCGAAGCAAAGAACGGGTTCGGGGTCGTGTACACCTGTACGGTTTTGGCCATTTTTCGAAATAATTTTTTGGCTAAAATTAATTTTTGAATATACAAGGTGAAAGAGCTCGTCGAGACGAGTCCGGCGATGGGTCGAGTGCCACCGGACGTGCCTACACACGCGGCCAGAAGCCGTTGCGCATGGGCGCCACGCGCCAGTCAACGAACCGGCAGGTGCACGTCACGCGCCGATCGGCGAACCAGTGCATGATGACGTCACCGTGACGTCACCCAACGGTCGGCAACCATTGGGTTAACGTCATCGATGACGTCATCGCCGGTGGCAGTTGGCCGGCCGGCGACTCGACTCGAGATCCAACCCGGGTTGACCCGACCCGACCCGACCCGATTGTTGTCTAGTCAACGATCGGACCAGTCACCGGTTGGACCGATTGGACCGGCCAAGAGCCGTTTGGCTCCCTGGCGCGTGCGAGCGTGTGCGGGATTCGATTGAAGCGTGGTCAGCCGTGTTTGGTTCGTATGAATGTTGTCTACACAATGGTATAATTATTTTATACTTTTGAATTTTATAAATGTATGAAAATGCGTAGGAAACCCTATGTACGCGTAATTTTTGGGGTTTAATGCATAGTTTATTCATTTGTAGCTCGTATTTTCTTGTGGTTTAGGAAATACAGTAGCTAACTTGTGTGCAAATGATGTCATATATGCTGTGTAGAGCTTGGTTCGATGATATCATGTATATAGTTTAATATACTTGTAATTTTCTAGTTGCTAGAAAATTCAAACAATGGTAGGAAATCCATTACATGTTAAATTGTGATTTTGATTATGGTTGAAGCATGATTGTTATTTGCACGTTGGTTCATATCATGCTATGTTTTTGTGTTAATGGAAAAATGTAGAAATTACATGAGGTCGTGTAATTATTTTTCCTAGTAGGAGTTCGTAGGTTAGTAGAATTTGAAAGAGTTCTCACCTAGAACTTAAAATTTACGCAAATTGAACTAATTAATGATAATAGAACAATTGTACTTAAAAATTGATTGGGAACATAGTGAACTTTTGCTTCTGTGCCTTTTGTTGAATTATCATTAATTTAGTTTATATTTGCTGCAAATTAAATATGTGTGTTACTCTGTAAAGTGTGCTAGTATTGATTATGCGTTTATTATGTCAATGTGTTATAGTAATTGATTATGACTTCGGCATCCAAGATCATTGCGGCTGACCTCAGTAAGGGTGAAAAGCTGAACGATGACAATTATGATATTTGGCACTGAAAGGTTCAGTACATTCTTGAGGAGTAAGAGGTTTTGGAAACTTTCAACCATACCATGGATGAACCTGAGCATGGAACTTCAGTTTAACATAGGAGAGATTTAAAAACTTATCAAGCTTGGAAAAAGAAAAATAGCATTACTCGCATCACGTTGCTGAGCTGTATGCAAGATGATCTCATGTGTGAGTTTGAAAGTTATGATAAAGCTCAAGTTATGTGAGTTGCCTTGAAAGATAAGTTTTGGGGTACATCTTCCACTAAGTTAAGGAAACTCACCATCAAGTTTGACACATTCCGAAAGCTCCCAAATATAACGATGATGTAACATCTTCGGGACATATCAAACATAATTCGTGAGCTGAAGTCGGCAGGTCACTCCCTTATTGATGAACAACAAGTTCAGGCTGTTATAATGTCTCTTCTTGACAATTGAGAGCATATAAAGATCAATATGATACATAATGAGAATATTATCACTTTTAATGATATTGCGCGTCATTTGGAATTAGAAGATGAGTGTCTAGAGGCTGCGAGATCCTCTACCCATGCTTATGTTGCCGAATCGAGTTCGCGCGAAGTTTCGGGCTTCAAGCATAAAAGGAATTCTCAATTCAACAATAAAGGGAAGAAGATTGAACAGGCACCTAAGAAGGCTAAGACCTTCCAACGCAAGAAGCGTAGTGGGAAGAAGGACAAGTCCAAGATGAAGTGCTACAATTGTGGTAAGGTGGGTCACTTTGCTCCTGAATGCACTGAGCCGAAAAAGGTATTCTATTACTCCATTACTTTGAATAATGCTTTTGTTTCTAGTACTGTAATGCTTGTTGAATCTCATCCAATATGGACTGTAGACTCAGGAGCAACAGATCACGTAGCTAGAGACCGAGAAGCATTTGTGGAGTATCGCCGGATACCGCTTGGAAGAAGATGGATATATGTTGGGAATAATTCAAGAGTTGAAGTGAAGGGTATCGGCATATGTAAATTAATTTTATGTGGTGGCCGAAACTTATTCCTACATGATGTACTTTATGCTTCAGATATTCGACGAAACTTGATCTCTGTAGTTGTTCTTCTTAGCTTAGGTTATGTATTGAATTTCTATGGTGATTGTGTTGACATTTTGTATGGAACAATTTATTATGGTTCGAGTCATGTATCGAATGGTTTTATGGTGTTAGACATTGACTATGATCAGTACAATGTTAATGTCAATGGTTTTTTTTCTTTAATTGTATCTTCTAGTAATGTTGAGATTGATGCAAGTACTTGGCATGCTAAATTAGGTCACATTGGATTGCAAAGAATGCAAAGATTAGCTAGAGAATGCCTTTTAGGGTCACTCACTAATGTTAGTATATCTGTATGTGAACATTATCTAGCAGGAAAAGCAACTAGAAAACCATTCGGCAAAGGGACTAGAGCTAAATTTCCATTGCATCTCATACATTCTGATATTTGTGGTCCTTTGAATGTGAGGGCGAGGCATAGAGCCTCATATTTCATCACTTTCATAGATGATTTCACACGTTTCGGTTATGTCTTTATGATCTCCCATAAATCAGAAGCATTATATTACTTTAGACGATATATAGCGATGGTAGAGAATCAGTTGAACAAAATAATAAATGCATTGAAAACTGATCGTGGACGTAAGTATCTATCCGAGCAATTCAAGGTTCTTTGTGATTAAAAGGGAATTGTATGACAATTGACTATTCCTGGTACTCCATAACAAAATGAGGTAGCTGAAAGAAGGGAATAGAACCCTATTGAAAATGGTTAGGTCTATGATTGGGAGATGTGACAAATTAGGTCATAGAGGGAAGAAATGTATCTTTATAAGATATTCTGAACACTCCAAAGGATACGTGTTCATAGGTGAACAAGCTGATGGAAGTGTGACTGAAATGGAGTCACGAGATATCACGTTCTTAGAGAACGATTTTCCTAGTAGAGGTGAGATTGATAAGGACTTTCAATTATATGAGATGGAAGATTCTGATAACACACCCATTAATATTGTAGAGAGAAATGAAAATTCACCTCAATATGCAAGAATTAGTGGGAGTGTTGTATCGTCTAATGAATTGAATTCAAGAGAAATTCAATTGCGTAAAAGTAATCGTAAAAGTAGTCCTCGTCGTCGTTTTGAGATTGAAGGGAAAATATTTATGATTGCTCAGAATGATGATACTGAGCCTAAGACTGTTCAAGAGGCTCTTTCATCATTTGATAAGGAAAAATTGAGAAAAGCTTTGGAAGATGAGATGGAGTCAATGAGGGCAAATTATGTCTGGGACTTTATTGATCTACCACTCAACTGTAAGGCCATTGGAAACAAATATGTCTTTAAGATTAAGCGAAGGGCGGATGGATCCATTAAAAAGTATAACGCTCACCTTGTGGTGAAAGGTTATACTCAACAAGAGGATATAGACTATGAGGAAACATTTTTACCAGTTGTAAGGTTTGCCTCAATACGCCTTATTCTAGCCATCGTTACACATTTGGACCTTGAATTACATCAGATGGATGTAAAGATGGCATTTCTCAATGGAGAACTATATGAGGAAATCTATATGAAACAACTAATAGGTTTCATAGCTAAAGGTCAAGAGCATAAAGTTTGCAAGTTTCATTACTCAATATATGGCCTTAAGCAATCATCTAGATAGTGGTATCTTCGTTTTCATCGAACCATAACTACTTTTTGTTTCACGATGATCGAGAAAGATCACTGTATATATGTCAAGCGGTCCGAAGATAAATTTGTGATTTTATCACTTTATGTGGACGATATTCTATTGGCTGGAAATGACGAGGTTTTGGTTATCATCATAAAAGAATGTTTGTCTTCTAATTTTGAGATGAAAGACATGGGAGAAGCTACTTATATATTAAGAGTTAAGATCGAAATAGATTGATTAAGGAAACTCCTTACTTTATCACAAGAGTCTTATATTATGAAGATTTTTTAGCGTTTCAATATGCAGTATTGTAATCCCATTGATATCCCTGTCATGCATGGTGAAAGCCTAAGTACTGAGATGTGTCCTAAGACTTCAGAAGAAATTAAAGCAATGAAAACTGTTCCTTATGCTAGTGTGGTCGAAAGTTTGATGTATGCTATGATGTGCACTCGACTCAACATATGTTATGCCGTGGGATTGGTGAGCCGATATCAATCAAATCCCGGTCAAGCATACTGGAAAACAGTGAAGAGGATCCAGAGATACTTGAAGGACACCATGGACTATCGACTTTGTTACCAATGAAGTGATTTACGTCTATCAGGCTATTCATATGCTGATTGGGGTGGAGACCTGGATGAGCGTAAATCGACTTCTGGATATACGTTCTTGCTCAATGGAAGTGCAATTTCTTGGAATAGCAAGAAACAGACATGCATGGCATTGTCTACTATGGAGGCAGAATTTATTGCATGTTTTGCCGCAGTGCAAGAAGCAATATGGCTAAAACATTTCTTAGAAAATTTAGCCACTGTCACTGAGGTTCCAAGACCGGTGATAGTTTATTGCGATAGTCAAGCAGCCATTGCCTATGTGAAGGATCCCAAGTATCATGGAAGGACAAAGTATATTGACATAAAGAACAACTTCATAAGAGATATAATAGCGCAGAAAGAAGTAATTCTACAATATATTTCAACCAATAGAATGGTTGTTGATCTATTTACGAAGGCTATTCCTAGAGATAAATTCCTGACCTATAGGATGTCACTAGGATTGCGTAGAATGTGATATCTGTTATTGTAGAGGATCATTGGTTTATGTATTTGTGGATATATGTATTGTACTTGTTTGTTTATTAGTGATTTAATGTTTTATTAATAAGTACAAATCCATTATGAGACTAGCACTACACACATATATTATAAAAAGTATGTCAACAGGTAATGATTGGCTCATTCACACGAGCAGTCGCTTCAAGTGCTTTAGATAGCACGTTGAGATGAGACGTTATATACAAATAAATGCTGAAGAGCAAGTCTGGTACATAAAATATGTCGTCTTGATTGGAGTCAAGATGAGGTCTGTGATTTGTTTATAACAAAACCAAACATGATAGTCCCACAATCATGTATGCCTGTAAGATGCCGGATGCGAGTACTTAATTGGGCGCTATAGAAAGCGAGCTGATATAGCACTCGGGCTAAACATGAGTACATGAGAGGCACTAACTATATTTAAGCTAAGATCCGTATAGTGAATATATTTAGTAAATCACATACGCTTGTCGTGACCTACCCCTCAGGGGGAGGGAACAGGTTTAGGGGTATTGCCTAAAGGACCGGCATAGACCCATGATTAGGCGCGAGTTCTCCCAAGCCCCTACCCCGCGTGACGTTGGGATATTCTTAAGAAATTTTGCATAAAAGGATTCGCCACTAGCCTATTGGGGTCGGCTAGAAACCAAGTGAGGCATGGGAGCGTGCCTCACTTCCTACGCAACCAGAGAATTTAGGTTCGGAGACTTAATTACACTAATTAACCAATTAGTGCCCTTTCGATACCTAATCTTGTTCATTTTAACAAAATGATTTTTGGTAGGCAATTTGGATTGATTTCATATTTATCCACTAACATGTGAGGTGATCATGCATGCGCGCAATCATTAAAGTAATAATCATAACTACCAAGATCCTAATTGCAATAAGATTAAACACATGCAATCAAATATAATTAAATATGCAAATTAAACATAAGACATAATCAATATGCGAGCAAATATATGTCTAATTACACTAAGAAAGCAAGATATAGCAATTCCTAACCAAATCAAATCATTTTTGGATTTTCGAAATTTTTGATTTTTGATTTTTTTATTTTTTTAAATTTTTAAACAAAATTAATTTTTTTAAAAAAATTAAAACTATTTTCAATATTTAATATTTTTTGGATTTTCGAAATTTTTTTATTTTTGATTTTTTTAATTTATTTTAATTTTTAAACAAAATTAATTTTTTTAAAAAAATAAAACTATTTTCAATATTTAATATTTTTTGGATTTTCGAAATTTTTTAATATTTTTAATTTCTTTTTAAATAATAAAATAAACTTAAAAATAAAATTCGGGAATCGGGCCGTCAGTCGTCGACCCGACCGGGTTCGGCCGTTCGATCTCTCGGGTCCGGTCGTAATGGACTCCGATTCGGCCTCGTCGGCGGCAACGGGCCCGAGTGGGCCCAAAATTCTTTTTTTTTTTTAATACTTTAGTCAAGGCCCAAAGAAAATTAAAAGACCCACCTATTTCCTAAGCCCGCGAGAGCCCAGCCCAATTTACATGAATCTGAAGCCCGACCCGAAGACAAACCCAAGCCTGACCCACTTCGAAGACCAAACCCTACCCGGTTTGGAGGGACGTTGACCCGGTTCTGACCTGATTTGAGCCTCCTTCTCCAAGGCTTCTTGGCGGCACCGACACCGGCAATGATGGCGGCGGCGGCGGCGCGGCCGGGTGGCGGCGGCACGGCGGCTGACGCGGTGCCGTCGCGACGGATCGAAGGAGTGGCGTCGGCCCAGCCGGTGACGAGCGGCGTCGCGGCCGGGAAAGAGGAGCGCTCGGACTGTGTCGTAAAGGGCGGCGGAGGGCGCGGAGGAGGCTCTTGCGGCGGGTCGCGAAAGCTCGGGCGCGGCGAGTCGGGCGCAACGATGGTGGCGCGGGCGGCGCATGATGCGGCGGAGGGGAAGACTCCTAGATCCGATCGAGCGTGATCGGACACAGGCCTTTGGCGGATCTCCGCGCGAGGCGGCGGCCGGGTGCTAGCTGCGGAGCGGCCGGACCGCGGAGGGCGCGAAACGGCTGACTACGGGCGAGCGAGACGGTGCGGGGCGCGGCGGCGCGCGGTGGTTCAGATCTGCTAGCGTCGGGGGGCGCTAGCGCGGCGTCAAGTGGGCAAAGGCAGGGACGCTGGAGGTGAGCTATTGCAGGAGTCGCTCAGAGGTGCTGTAGCGGCAGGTAGCGGAGCGGCGAGCACTGGACGGAGATGGCGCGAGGTCGACAGGCGACGCTCGGGCGGAGAGGGCGTCGGGCGCCTGGTGGAGGTGGCGCGAGCGTCGGGTCGTCGCAGCTGCAGTAGGGGGTCACGGACGTGCGGGCTGCAGGCGAGTCGGGGCGCGGCGGTGGTGGCGTTGTGCTCGCGGACGAGCGGCTCCACCGCGCGGCGGCCGACGCAGCGAAGGCTTCTCGCGGCCGCGGGGCGGAGCCGCTGAGGCTCATCTTTTCATTGCTCCCTCTCCTTCATTTTTGAACTCACTCCGCCTCCCTCCTTGCCGAGCTCTCTCTGTGTTCCCCTCTCCTCCAGGTTTTTTTTTTTTTTTTCGTTCTTCCCTTCCTCTTCTTTTTTTCTCGGTCTCCGATGCCCCTCTTTCCATCCTCCTCCGCCACCCCCCGCGCCCCCTGTTTCTCTTCTGTTTTGCAGGTCCGCTGCGAAGGAGGAAGACCCGGGCGTGGGTGGAGGAAAGGAAGCTAGGCCGGATTAGGCCCAGCTCGACCCCTTAAGCATTTTTTGTTTTTTTTTTTTTTTATGACAATTTTTTTGGATTTTTTTAGTAACTAATTCCTAGTTTTGATCACGTTTGATTAAGTTTTAAGTAAAATAGTAAAATTTAGGTGTCAACACATACGCTCTTATAGAAAGAGAAATTCACTATAGCATATAATTTATACTACATGTGCATTGTTCGACCGACAAGGAAATGTGAGTAAAATTATCCCTATTTACTCATCGTGTGAGCCTTTGAGATAATTTATAATTTACCTCATTATGTGCCATATGTTATTTCTGATTATGTTCTCAAAGTGAAAGATCAATGTTGCTATATTAGCATGTTACGAGCAGTTATGAATAGATATGGCCTATGGGACATCTTTAGGAAAGCAGTTGTTCTGAAATGGAGAAAGACATGAGTAAGAAAGAAGACTATTGTTTTTTTTTTTTTTTTTTTTGGTAAAGATTATTGTTGTTTTACATCTACCACATGTATTTATTGGTTGACCAATTATATCGCCCTCTGTGATTGCGGATATAATTGTAAATACATGGTGTTTTGATAATAGTCAAGTATATCCTTTAAGGAATATGTATACTTGGACTGATGTAACAAAATATGTCTGGAGCATTGCGAGACATCGATTGTTTATTTCTTTTCAGTGTTGTAGCCATTATGTCATCCTTAATAGGTGCATAATTTAAGCTCCAAAGTGCAAGTATACTTACTGGTCACATGGCTTATTTGCCAGTATGAATTGTTTTGTAAAGTTGATGAATGTTGAATGCCTTATATTCTTGATAGAGCAATATTAAGCCCATTATGTCCGAGTGGGAGATGTTGTACTTTAGCTAGTACGTCCATGATGGGATGCGATTGGATCGTACCATTTGGACTTGATACACTACGTTGGAAAGACACAATTGAAAGGGTATGAAGGGTGTCGTATATAAGTCTTTTGTAGACACTCGTTGGCACCGGTTGGCAGAGCATACGATCAGAAAATCCTCTCATTTGTTTGTTCCATTTGAGAAGGCATTCCATTTTCATTTTTACGCAAACAATTTGCATTTATGTCGTGGAAATCGGGTGCTTTCCTTATGATTACATTCAGACCAACGTGAAGTGTTTTTGTTCGTATTTTATCGGCAATTCAACATTCGTTCCGGGGCTAATTGTTGTTTGTGCATTGGATAAAAGTAAGTCGTCTTCCGCCGACTTGAATCCTAATAATGTGAGGCCCTAGGTTTAGGGTGCACCAAATTGGAGCCCGAAAAGGACAATGATTATCCATATACTATATGCTTGGAGGATTATATTATATATAATAAATCTAATCTAGATTACTAGGAACAAGTATGTAAATGTTGAGAAGGATAAGACGAGCACATGCATTGGACGAGGACAGGCCAGGGATCGTGTCCCCCTTCTAGAGATGTGCTTACATGTCACTTTTGTCGGACAGTGTAGTTAGGTTCTACCCTTTCATGGACAAGAAAATTCAACTTGGAATTTTTTGGACTGCACGACATGCAAAAAAGAGGTAGGACGGAGTGGGGTCCCAAGGAGCTTTAATAATTTTCACCTGACCAACGATGTATCAGGTCGTACCCCCATCTGCAGCACGCGGTTGACAAAACACGAGGCTTTAATAATTCCCCAGTGACCGACAACGGTCAAAAAGCAACTTAACTCCACCCTGGTAAACTTTTATCCTCACTTTGCACTGTGGAGAGACACGGCAAGGATTGTTACGTTGCTTTTGCATAGAATGAATCGGAAAGAGAAAGAGGGTCATTTCGTGGAGGTTTATTGCAAAGAGAGGTCAGAGAGAGAGAGAGAGAGAGAGGGAGGTGGTCCCATATGGGCCATGAAAGAGCCTAACATTATCGAGTGCAAGCAACACTGCCATGGAGTTCGTGATCCCGTTAAACATACATATAATTACATGCAAATACACTTCGTTACTTCATATGCACAGGACCCGTTAACAGAGTGTAACCAATCAATAAGCAGAACTATTAAAGTGAGGTTTTTGAGAAATAAATGATAATGTAAAAAAAAAAAATGACAAGGCATTTTCCATGAACCTTCATTTTTTTTTCTCAATGATGTGTTTAGGACTCTTTGAATATTTAACTAATATTCACTAGGTGCAGCAGAGCCTCCATTTCACACACACCAAATAATAACGGTTGACACACTGTTTTTATATTACAATATTTTGAAAATTTGTTAGGGCGCGCATGACAAAATTTTTGGAACATAAATTAATTTCTGGTCTTCTTAATTTCTGAAATAGAAATTGAGAAGTTAAAAATTTTAACTTCTGTTTTCTTCTTCAAATAGAAAAATCAAATTGTGTTACCAAGCAGTTTACTCCAAACATGTTTCAGAAGAGCGAGAAAGCAGAGAGAAATAAAGAAGTAGATATTTTATCATGCGCAGCCTTAGTCTCCGCACTTGAAACTTTTTTTTTTTTTTTTTTATCTCATTTCTATTGGAAGTTGATTTGGCCAATCTACCATTTTTAAACTCAGAAGCTATCCTAGTAGAAAAAAAAAAAACCTTGGGAAGCTAACCCCCATCCTTTTTTTAACTCCTGGCAAGTTAGGTAACACCAAAAATCTTAAATTATACCTACTTAACATATTTATCTTGAAAAATTTTTATAACGTCAAAATTCCCAAACTTGTACTTATGTGATGCATTTATTCTAAATTTATATATTGTAACATACTTATCCTAACTTTCTTTTTGTGATACTAAAAATCTCAAATTTATATCTTTTTGACACATTTATTCAAAAAAAAAATTGGGGTAAATATGTCACACAAATACAAATCTTGAATTAGTATTGCGATAAATGTGTTACAATTGACAAAGTTTAATTTTTTTTTTTATTTTTTTCCATATTTTTTCTATACTAGAAACTATTGCTCATCTAAATTATAACCTTAATCTCACATTATATATGTTTTTCTTTCATGTGAACAAATAATTAAGATGCAATCCATGCATAGTCATGGGACTCAAAGCCTAGTTTCATCAATGTTTACAATTAAATGATGAGGCATGATTAGTTAAAATCCAGTACAGGTTTTGGGTCATGGGCTTGGAAGAACATGTGGTTGATAGCCGCGGCATAATCTACTTTGTATCTTAGGAGCGATGCGGAAATTGAGTGTGACTCTTGTGGATCTTATATTCATTACATTTTATCAAAGAAATTGGGTGTTATCGAAGATGCAATACTTATTGACTCTTGTTATTGATGAATCATTGGTGGTACACTTTCCTTTATTGAAAAGCTAGATGAAGTTGAGGGAATTGCAAATTATTACTAGGTGCGAATGCCTAGTGAGAAAACTCGATTTGTCGTGCTTAAGGAACATACAATCCTTGGAGCTGGCTCAATTAAAAAGAGTTATTGAGGTGATGAAGTTAATTGTGATATGGTTTTGCGCATGATGACATGATGAAAGTTAATTTTAGTATTTATATGTACACACTTATCACTTGAGCAATTTATTGGTATTAAAAGATAGGTGCACGCATAGGCCATGTTTGGTAACCATCCAAACAGGGCCAAATTCTGATTCTTTGTTCCCGGAATCAGTTTTGGCTTAGAATCGCGTGGAACAAAAATTTTACCAAAAGCGATTCTAAGTCAGAACAAAAAAAAAGTTGATTTTTGTTCCGGAAACGAATTTGAGAATCAAAATCAAGAAATTTTCTTCTTCCCTTCGGCCATCTCGTGACTGCCGTCCACCACCGCCCACCATCGTCCGTCGTCCGCCGCCGGCCACCGTCTGCTGCTGCCACCGGCCGCCGGTCCGACAAGCTCGCTGGAGGCTCGCCAGACTAGGGCGAGGTCCGACGAGCTCTCCGGAGGCAAGCCCAGCCACCGGCAAGCTCACTAGAGGCTTACCCAGCCACCGGCGAGGCTCAGCCTCCCAGATCTGGCGAGGCCGAGCCTTGCCGGTGGCTAGGCGGGCCTCGCCCAGCCCCGGCGAGGCCTGCCTGGCCACCGGCGAGGCTGAGCCTCGCTGGGGTTGGGCAGGGGTTAGGCAAGCCTCGCGACGCCCAGCCCCATCGGTGATCAGGCGAGGCTCGCCTGGCCACTGGCGAGGCTCGCCTAGCCTCGCCGGTGGCCTGGCAGGCCTTGCCCAACCCCGACGAGGTCAGCCTGGCCACCGGCGGGGTTAGGTGAGCCTCACCCAGCTGCCGGCGAGGCTCGACCGACGAGGGCCGGCGACGCTCCGGTGAGTCGCCGCCCTCATCTAGCCGTCAGAAATCCGGCGATCGGCTAGAAGAAGAAGAAGAAGATGAGAAATATAAAAGAAAAAAGGAAAAAAAAAAGAAAAAGAAAAAGAAAAAATGAAAAAAATAAAAAAAGAAAAAGAAAAAAATAAAAAAAATAAAAAATTATTTAAAAATTAAAAGAAATTGATTTGGAACGGAATTAATGAACATGGTACCAAACGCAATTCTATTCCAGAATAATAAATTTTGGATAGTTACCAAATGGCTTAAAATACTTAGAATCGTTCCGGAAAATAAAAAGAATCGATTACGATCGAATCTACTCCCGAAATGGAATCGTTACCAAACGCGCCCTTAGCCTTTTCATAAGAAAACTGACCTAATTTAAAACGAAAGCTCTTAATTATATTTCCTCATAAAACAATTCTTAATTTCCTAAATGATAACCTGTCATAACTATCATGTTTTGTACTGCACTTGCTTCATTTTGCAGCTTAAAATTTTAAACTGGGAAGCTGAGGCCCCCTTCTTATTTTTTTTTAACCCAAGGGAAGGGTTGGAGCATATTCTTTTACACCATAAATTATGACTCATTTAAATTCTAACCTTAATATGTTGGTGACAGCTTCGTTGATATTTTAGGAGCTTCAACTGAACTTTTTCAGACATATGTCACATTTCCGATGATGCTTTGAGGCTTTTAGGAAGTCCTTTTTAATTTCTGTTTTTCTAGGTATATAGGTAAATACATGTTCTTAAGTAAAAGGTATTCTTTTCTCTCCTCTTCCGATTTTAAGATTTGGCTACCTTTACAATTGATGTGGGGGCTGAACATTTTCCTATACTCTTCACATGTCAATTGTCATACAGAACTTCTAAGTAAAAGAAAAACAGATGGGACAATTCAATGGAGTTGGGTCCCTCACTGATTGACTGAGGAGCCTTCACGTGCATAAAGTTGTAATGTCCATCTGCACCGCCAGGTTGACCCTGGTTAACTCATAAGAGGAAGCTTTAGTAATTGCCAAGCGACCGACGATGGCGACGCAGCAACTTTAACTCGACCCTAGTTAACTCTTAACAGCACTTCGTTCTATTTTCCTCCTCTGCATTTGAGAGAGAGAGAGAGAGAGAGAGAGAGAGAGAGCATTAGAGCAACGATGGTGGATGTGCAGTTGGTACGTGTTAGGGAGAGAAGATGCACAAATGGATTTGGATTTTGCAATGAGAAGCATGAATTATTTCATTATTTTTGCAGAGAACCGGAAAAATGATCATTGCGGGGAGGTTATTAGTAGAGAGAGGTCACGGAGGGAGGTGGTCAGGCTTGACCATGCGTGAGATTCGTAAAATCCCTCAAAGAAGCTCCCGTTATCAAGTCATGCTACGCTAACATGAAGTTAATGATCTCCTTAACATGCATATGTACGTACAAATACACTTTATAATAACTAGTACAGTTAACGAGGTGTAATTAATCAATGAAATTGGATTTTTTAGAATTGTCAAAGTGAGGTTCTCAAACATAATTGATGATTATGCTTATTAATCTTTATAAAAATAAGACTCCATTCATTTGTCAGAAAATTCATTTCTTGGAAAATAAATTGATTGAGGAAAACATTTTCCTTAAGCGAAAAAAAACTTCTAAAATAAAGAAGAAAAATATTTTCTCCACACATTCTCTTTTATTTCCCACTTTTACTAGCCCCAACTTCTTTCTTTTCTTTTCTTTTAAATTCGATTTTTTTCCCTTCCCCTCGACTCGTGTGGCGACCGACGACCGACCGTAGGCTACCCTCGAGCCTTGAGGCCTCGGAGCTGCTGATGATTGATGGAGGGAGGGGGTGGTAGACAGGTCGGACAATTCTCGCATTCCGCAAGCGGTGGGGTCTGAAGGTAATTTTCGTACGAGAAGAAATGGTGGAGTAGGGCCCACTTGTTTTAAATAAGCGTCTTTAAGGTCACGCGAGGGGCATCTTAGGGAACATCATTCTGGTAAACATCCCATGTATTTATTAACGCTTCGTGCCCGTCTCTCCGACCACCGTTGCATCGTCTAAATGACTTCTTCCTCGCTCAAGAAGCCCTCTCTTTCACCTGATCTTCCGCGGCTGTTCTTTCAGTAGGAACCGCCGCGTGTGCATCGTATTGAATCCTTCGTCTTCTACAGTCATTGTTGTTTCCAAGTTCCATCAGTTTTGCCTTCCTCGGAATATATAAATTCTTGACTCTTGTTATTCTACTAAGGAGGAGGAAAGAAAGCCAGAACGGTAGAGGTCGAAACGGGGGGATAATGGAGGATACTGCTGTTTCCGTAGCTTGCGAAGTGGCAAAGTGCCTGTTGGCTCCGGTTGGTCGGCACTGCGGCTACGTAATATTCTGCGACCGCTACGTTCGCCAACTTAACGGTGAAGTTGAGAAGCTGGATGGCACGAGGCAAAGGGTGCACCATCGCATCGATGAAGCTGAAAACTACTTGAGGCAAATCAAAGATGATGTCAGGGAGTGGGTATACAAAGAGAAGACCGTCGCCAACAAGGCGCGCGACGTGCTGAAAGACAACAGAAGAGCTAAGAAAACTTGCTTCTACGGGTGGCTTCCCAACCCGAAGGTGCGTTATCATCTTGGCAAAGAGGCGAGGAAGACGGTCAAGGACATCCAGGAACTCATTGAGCAGGGTAAATTCGAGAGGGTCCACGACGAGATTCCCCCGCCGGGGCTTATTGGCGGTGCTCCCGATGTGAATTCGTCGGATGATGATGGGGGCGATACTATCACCGATTGGCGAGTCGCTCCCATCTTTCAGGACATAATGAAAGCTCTGGATGATGAGAAGCAAAAAGTGATTGGGGTTTACGGGCCTGGCGGCGTAGGAAAAACTACTCTGCTGGAGGAAGTCGAGAAGAAACTCAAGAAAGAGGGAAGACCGTTCCACACGATCGCCAAAGCGAAAGTATCGCAGACTCCGGACTTGAATAAAATCCAAGATGATATTGCTTACTTCTTCGGTCTAAAACTGACGGACGAGCCAAGTGAAGTAGGAAGAAGGGATCTTCTGTGTCAGAGATTACAGAAGGATCCGAGTGAGAAGATTCTCATAATATTGGACGATATGTGGGATAAACTTGATTTGGAGGCAGTCGGAATTCCTTTGGGAGACGAGAGTAGGGGATGCAAGTTACTGCTAACATCGAGATCTAAAGATGTGCTGGAGAAAAAGATGAGCGCCGATCCAACATTTCTTCTAGAAGGTTTAAACAACGACGAAGCATTCAAGCTATTTGAAAAGACGGTTGGTGACAAGCTCAAAGATGAGGAATTGAGACGAATAGCACCTAAAGTGGTCGAGAAGCTCGCAGGTTTG
Organism: Eucalyptus fibrosa; assembly: GCA_017140475.1. NCBI lineage: Eukaryota > Viridiplantae > Streptophyta > Magnoliopsida > Myrtales > Myrtaceae > Eucalyptus > Eucalyptus fibrosa. Next base: position 11,859,074 of record CM029511.1, read on the forward strand.
CCTCTTTTGATTATCTCGGTCGCAAACACTTTGAAATATAGCCATGTGTCTGCATGGAAAAAAGCCTTGAGAAAACTAGATGACTCAACTATAGAAACCATAGTGAAATTTAGTTATGACCATTTAGATAGTGAGGACGCCAAGTCCTTACTATTGCTATGTGGTCTTATTGGTGGGACCATTCAAGTCGAAACTCTGTTTGTACTAGGCATGGGTTTGGGCTTGTTTGAGGGATTCAATGAGACGATACAAGATTCAAGAGATGAATTGAATAATGCGCTCGATAGCCTCCGTTCCATTTGTTTGTTACAGGATGGCGGCGATGACAAGGAAAATGTGACCGTACATGATCTTTATAGCCAGGCAATTGTCTCAACTCCATTAAGAGGTCAGAATTCTTTAATGATGAACAGCAATTATGGCTCATGGTCAAAGGAAAAGCTCGAGAAATGTTGGGCAATATGCCTAGCTGATGGTGGTGGAGATAGGCTTGATGAACTGATGAAGTGTCAGTTTCCCGACTTGAAGATACTGATGTTGTCGAAACCATTTAGGGGAGATTGCAATAGAATGGATTTCACATTCATGAAGGAGCTACGTGTCCTATATTTTCGCTCCATGCATATTGCCAGTTTACCTCCCTCGATTGGAATCCTCAAGAACCTCCACTCTTTATACTTAGACCATTGCAAAGTGGAGGATGTGGCAATTCTTGGCAAGCTCAGAGCATTGCAGATTCTCAGCTGCGCAGGGTCCACCATTTCTAGGTTGCCTAAAGAAATTGGGGAACTTACAAATCTGAGATCATTGAATCTACGCGAATGCTACAAGCTTGAAACAATTGAGACTGGTGTCCTAGAACGCTTAATTAACTTGGAAGAGTTATACATTTGCAGCAGCTTTAATGAATGGACGGGTAAGGATCAAATATCGTCAGGATCATGTAATGCTAGGCTTGCCGAGTTGAAGAGCTTGACAAAGTTAGTCGCTCTCGAAACATGGATCTTTGATCCCACTGTACTCATGGAGGATGGTGACCTGCCATTTGGGAACCTGGATAGATTTTGCATCAAAATAGGAAGACTTGGCGGGTTTAGAGTTAGATATTCGACAGCCATGCAACTCAATTTGGAAGGTTGTGAGAGTATTCTTTCGAAAGAATGGTTTCAGAAAACTTTGCAGAAGACTCAATACTTACATTTATGCAATTTGAGTGAGTTCAAAAAGAGCGCTCATGAATTGTGCACCCAAGGATTCGAAGAAGTGGAGTACATCAAAATTGAAGATAGCCCCTCAATCAAGTACATTGCCAATTCATCCGATGAACTCCCACTCAATGCTTTTAGGAAATTGAGAGCCATTACGGTCAAACAGTGCAATAGATTGAAATACTTGTGGTCTCTTTCAAATTGGCAAAGACTTGTACTGCTGGAAGAAATTGAAGTGCAGAAATGTGACTCAATGCAATCCATTGTCACACTTGATGCAAGAGAAGGTATAGTTTCTATCTATAACAGGGTTGAGTTGCCTAATGTACGCAGTCTGAGATTGCTTGAGTTACCAAATATGACGAGCTTTTTAACTAAAGCTGAAATCGCATCAGGGGATACTCCAATCCAGGTAATTTTTTTTTTCCAATTTTTCCCTGTCAATTTGTCCTATTAGGATGTGATGATATTATTGTTCACTCAACGTCGTTACATATTGCATTTAACTTTGACTAATTGTACAATTTGATTCACGTTTTGATTTACAAATAAAAAAATCCTTTCAAATAAAACACAGACCATATTATAGTTAAAGGGAAGCTTCTTTCCACGACTGATTTTTTTAATTTTTTTTTTAAAAAATTCAACATTAGATAATTGCACTGCTAACTCGGGTTTCTATTGTGACTAATTTATTACTTATTTAACATTCTTAATGAGATGCAAAAATAGTGTGCTGAATGGATGAAAGTGAGAATGAATCTTGATGAATAAATAAAATTCAATAATTTGAAAATGAAGAAGGGGACATCCGGAGAATCGATAAGTGGATGGCGAGCAAGAAGCCACGTAACAAAGAAAGTCCCAATAATTCATGTCCCGCCTAACTTGCAATTTGCAACTAATTCCGACATGTCATGCCAAGTTGCCAACGTCACCGTGTCAACATCACTGTGCAGTTGAGCCACATTGATAGGATGATAGTGGTGAGGATATCCTCATGAAAATGATTTCGATTTTGACGGAAGAGTTCTTTTTTTTTTTTTTTTAATTTTGGCCCGAGAGTTTCCACTTATTTTCTCGTCAAAATAGCTTTACTTGTAATAGACTCACCTTTAATGAGTTTCATTGTGGTGCTATGTCAGGTTTCATTGCCTCGCTTGGAATCCCTGGAAATAGATGGACTCCTTGGCCTAGAAAAGATACTCTACAGTGAACTTTCATTTAAATACAGCAATCTAAGATCGCTACTGATAAGAGTCTCTAAATCCACGTCGAAGAGTATTTTGAAATTAGATTGGATTTTGAAGTTATCGAATTTGGAATCAATGTCACTTGGGAGCTTTCCATCAGCAGAAGTAGTTTTTGACCTAGAGGAGCTAAAAATCACCGAAGATGTTGAGATTTGCTCACAACTAACGAAATTGACATTAGAGCAATTACCAAACCTGCAGCACATGTGGAAATGTGATGTAAAATTACAAGGAATATCAATACTTCGAAACCTGAGGCAGCTTTATGTCCATGAAACGGGGCTGTCATTTCTCTTTTCAGTGTCGGTGGCTAAATGTTTAAGAGAAATTAGAGCCATTGGACTATTTGACTGTCCAAATATGAAGGCGGTGATTGTGGATGAAGGAAGAAATGAAGGGACATATGATATTATAGAGTTCCCACTATTGGAGTGTCTATCTATAAGGCGTTGTTCCATGGAGAAATTCTTCTCATATCCTTGTGGAAAGAAAGAGCCAGTAACTAGTACTTCAGATTCACAAGATGCTAACTCCGATTCTTTCTTTGATCAAAAGGTACAAATCCCTTCTCTTGAGGGTATACTTATACTACACATTTTTATTGACATTCAACTATAGGTTGAGGGAAGCCTCTTTCTACGATTGCTTTTTTATTTCTATTATTTTTCAATTTTAAATAATTGCACTAATTAATTGTGCTCAAGGGTTTCTAATATGACTAATTTATTACTCGTATAACATTTCTAATGAGCAGAAGAAATATTGTATTGAAAGAATGAACCTTCAAAGAATGAACAAAATAAAATAATTTCAAAATGAATAAAGCAACCTCCAAAGATTAAATTAATGGAAGGCGAACGAAAAGCCACGAAACAAAGAAGTCCACACAATTCACATCCCAACTTCATGCAAGTTGGAACTGATTCCAACACATTATGCCAACAAAACCGTGTCAATGTCAATTAGTTTGGGGATATTTTGGAGATATTTCTTTGTCCATTTTTTCAAGCTCGATGAAAAATCTTAAGCTTTCGCTTTCCATTCAATTGAGTTTTAAATATTTTATATTAATCGATTAAGTTTTCGAGGTTTTAAAAAGCAATAATCCCATTTGTACACTTTGGGTCCATTCATATTCTTTCAGGTAGGGGTTGTGGATGGAAGAGGAGGAGATGAAGGGACAGAGTTGGTAACCACTACTTTAAATTCAGATTCCTTCTTCGATGAAAAGGTAAACATCCATTCTCTTGAGATTTTACCCATAATAGCCATAGATACTCGGAATGCCAGGGCAGGTAATAATATCCCTGTGAAGATTCTTATTTGGTTTATTGTTAAAATGTGTTCACAACTTATAACCACATTTGTCAGTGAATATTAATTCTTCCACTGCCTTAGATTGGTGGTTAGGAGAAGGCCAAATTATCAATTTTTTCACATCTGTGATCCAACGCATAACTCTTATGAGCAGATTAGTTTACCAAACTTGGAGGACTTAGAGTTTAACTTGGTGGGATCCTTCAAAAGGATATGGCATGATGAACTTTCCAGAAGTTTGCTTTGCAAATTGGCCACAATCACCGTTGAAGATTTCTCCGATCTACTCCACATCTTCCCTTCGACAATCATAGGGAGATTGCACAACCTGCGACGTGTCAAGGTCAGAAACTGTCCATCCTTGAAATCGTTGTTTGATTTTGGGTCCCTAGATTCAAATACGGACCAAACCGCGGTATTGCTCCCTGAATTGGTAAGCATCGATGTCAAAAGTTGTCCCTCCCTAGAATCGTTATTTAATCATGGGTCGCTTAATTCAAATGCGGAACACAAAATTGTATCGCTCCCCAAATTGGAAGAAGTGAGGGTGAGTGGAGCAAGAAGGCTGAGACATGTGGTGATGAGTGACTCCCAAACGCTTTTGGGTTTTCCTAGTCTTGAAACCGTCAGTGTTAAGAATTGCTCTAACTTGAGATATCTCTTCCCCAATTATACGGCCATGACTCTGGTGAAACTTGAGAAGCTAAGAATTAGTAAATGCGAATGGATGAAGGTAGTGATACTCGAGGAAGAAGTTGGTCGATCAGAGGCAAAAGTGATGAGTTTCCCTTGCTTAAGTGAATTAACACTTGAGGAGCTCGATAACTTTGGAGCGTTCATCCCGAGTCCCATGAGTGTCAAGGAGCAGCTAGGCAAGATGGCCGAAGAAAATAATGAATTGCCTCAACCGCTATTCAATGAGATGGTTCGTTCTATTATTTATTGTGATCATTCGTATTCTCGCATTATCATGTTTTATAATGAAGAGTGTAATAAATTTGTCCTACTTATCCTCCTTTCTCACCTTATCCTTGTGTAGGTCACATTTCCCAATATAAGAAATCTAAAGATCGAAGGCGTTCCATGCAAAGAGCTATGGAACAATCATGTTCTTGCTGATTCAATTGTTTGTTTCCATCGATTCCTTTTGGAAAATGTCAAGGTGAAAAACTGTCTATCCTTGAAATCGTTGTTTAATTTTAGGTCCGTAGATTCAAATATGGAAGAAAATGCAATATTGCTCCCTGAATTGGTAAGCATTGATGTCAAAAGCTGTCCCTCCCTGGAATCATTGTTTAATGATGGGTCCCGTGATTCAAATGTGGAACACAAAATTGTATCGCTCCCCAAATTGAAAGAAGTGAGGGTGAGTGGAGCACAAAAGCTGAGACACGTGGTGATGAGTGACTCCCAAACGATTTTGGGTTTTCCTAGTCTTGAAATTGTTAGTGTTCATAATTGCTTTGATTTGAGATATCTCTTCCCCAATTATACGGCCACAACTCTGGTGAAACTTGAGAGGCTAGAAATTAGTAAATGCGAATGGATGAAGGAAGTGATTCTCAAGGAAGAAGTTGGTCAATCAAAGGTGGAAGTGATGAGTTTCCCTCGCTTAAGTGAATTAACACTTGAGGAGCTCGATAACTTTGGAGCATTTATCCCTAGTGTCAAGAGGCAGCTAGGCGAGATGGTCGAAGAAAATGATGAATCGCCACAACTGCTGTTTAATGAGATGGTTCGTTCTATTCTTTACTATGATCATTCGTATTCTCATATTATCATGTTTTATAATGAAGAATATAATAAATTTGTTCTACTTATCCTCCTTTCTCACCTTATCCTTGTGCAGGTCACATTTCCCAATATAAGAAATCTAAAAATTAAAGGCGTTCCATGCAAAGGGCTGTGGAACAATCAAATTCCCACCGATTCCTTTCAAAAGTTGGAATCTCTTAAATTGGAGAATTGTGACAATCTCCAATATATTGCCACTTATTATATGTGGAAGAAGCTTCAATGCTGTCTCGAGAAACTACGAGTGATTTCTTGCCATTCGATCAAGATCATACATGAGGGTGATGGGACAGATAAAGGGAGCGGTAAATTGCAGAAGCTGGTTTTGCGTGATCTTGAAAACTTGAGGTGCATTTGGCAGTTTGACGTTCTCCCAAACATCCCGTTCCCAAATTTGAGAGACGTAGAGGTTGTGAGGTGCCCTCGCTTGACAATGCTTTTCCCTACCTTCACGGCGAAATTTCTCAGGCAAATTGAAGTGCTGGTGGTGAAGTCATGTGAAGATATGGAACTAATTGCTAGCCATGAAAAATGGGAAGAAGCAACCGGCACCACAATCACCTTCTCCGAGTTAACTGCTCTTAAACTTTCCAAGTTGCCAAAATTCAGGGGCTTCTTACCTGAGAAATCCTCTCTGAAATTCCTGTGCTCCGAAGACTTCCCATCTTTGCAAGTCTTGAGAATAAAAAGTTGTGGAGCAGAGCAGGACCAAGTGATTGGTGACTGGGAATTGCATGAATGGGAACGAAGAATTCGCAAGCATTCATAAGACGTGAGGTATTCCTTCAATATTTCATTGCTTTGGTTTGGCTCTCTATTCCTTTGAATCGAAAATCAATTTGTACACAGTTCTCAGTGGGACCCACACCCACTCTACATCACGTGGCTCTCTCTCTCTTCCTTTCTCTCTCTCTAGTTGTCTTCCTTACTCTCTTCAACTAACGATCTATCGATTCCCTTTTTATCCATCCACCAGCAACCGCCACTGAGAGTCCATTGCTGGCCACCACATGACATGGTGCGCTGAGAAGGGACAGAACAAAGAGCATTGATCGAAGAATCTCAATGGTTTCAATTGAATCCTTTCCTGTCACTTCCTCTCACTTCGCTACTGGTTGTCACCGCTTCCCAATCACCACTTGTTCTGCGGGCAGCGAAGAAGTTCTGTAATGCTAGAGTGCTCGAACTTCGGTCACTACTACCTAATTCGACGATCCCATCCCTTGATGTTGCTTCTGTTATTTCTTTACTCATATCCGATCTCAATTGCTATAACTAATCGTTCTCTATTCAACTAAACCATATGTGCTCTGTTTTCCGTTCCAATTGCTACTATCTGTGTGCAAATTGACTATGATCGAAGGGTTGTATTAATGATTTGAAACAGTGCTCCTCAGCCTAAATTAAGTATACAACCTGTTTGATGAAATTCCTGAACTAAGGCGGTGTATATTTTTTATTCATTTCTTGACTAAGAATTCCCTTGATTACTAGATTGTTGATCTATTTTGGTTATATAAGCATATTTGAGTTCTGTTTCTTCATATATATATATAACCACAGGTATTCAATTCCAAACTTGTTTGGAATCTGCTAGAACCTTGTCGATACTTGTTGATTCGCCACTGTTGCGGCCCTGAGCTGATGTCGATTGGTACTTGATTTCCACTCAAGTAAGCATGTTCAATGATATAAGATTTGTGTTATGGTGAATTTCATGTTCACTTGGAAAGGAAATTATGTCATGAATGAATGAAATTCTACTAGAAATTGAACCGTGTATGCTGACCTTATCTTGATATCCCTGATTAGGTGTGCTTTTGATTCTAGCGTGAGGCTAGTTGGGTTATGGGATCATATATGTTCATCCTAGGAAAGTAATAGGGTGAATCTCATACCATTTAGCAAGAATTGGGTTCATCTCCGAACTTGAATATGCTAGAGTGAAGTATTGCATGCTGACCATGATTGTTTTGTTCGAATTTGGCACTAATTTGGTCTTGGATTGATGTCATTTTGATCAAGTAGACTCATATGCACTTATAGGAAGATATGGCTTTTATTCATGTGAATTAGTCGTCAAAAGATCAAGATCTGTCGTGTTTATGCTCTGTTACAATTTTGAACTTGTGTAGGAATTTTTGTCTTAGTTTGGTTGCCTTCTTTATTGCCCGTGGATAAGTGATATGCACGTGCATGATTAAATTGATGAGACGTGTGCTTGATATGGCCATGAGAGTCTTCGCCTGATAAATAATTTAGAGGACTCTAATGTTAATTGAAGTTTATGTCCATAATTCTTGCGATTCCAAAGGAAACCCTCTGCTAGTATACATATTTTGAAGGTGATATGGTAGACTAAGCCAGATCTGAGGAAATCCCTCAACAAAGCTAGTCAATGAGGCCCCTCAAAATATTGCATGTATGACACTCGCCAACAAAGTACATGTATTCTCTTCCTCTCCTTCGACGCTCACCATTCAAGGCTTATTTACAAGAGCTATTTTGCTTAAATCTAATTGATCCTTCAAGTGTGTGTTTGTGCCAACATACTGTGCACAACACCAATTGCAACCTACTCATTCATGATGTCGTTTTTCTTGGAGTGTTCACTGGTCACTACTATTCAGAATGATGTTTCAAAGATACGATTTTGTTTTCCTTCCTCCCCCATAGAATTCGCAAAAGCATGTCACCAGCACTACCAATAACTTGCCCTTAAAATCCATCAGGTTCCTGCCCATATGTTCCACCGGGAGTAGGTCCCTAGTTCCAATTGTCTCTCCTACAAACTATTCTGCAATGGAGGTGCAAAGCTCCATCCATCTCCTTGTAGCAGGTCACTCTGTTGATGACAGTAATTATTTTTTATGATCCTGCTTATTGGAGTTTCCCTGATATGGAAAAAGTTGAATCTTTTCCCTCTAAGAAGTTTATGCTATAAATCTCGAATGGAAAACACTTAGCCAAGAAGAACTCGATGAACCATATGAATTTATCTTAATGTCCACACGATAACATCAACTCATCCAAAGCATTTTATACGACAATGGCATCGTGTGTCCTTTCCACAACTTGCTTTAATTAGTAGAGAGTATCCATCTGAATCTCAACTTTGTCCTGCTCATGAATGCTCATTTTACTCATATTTCTCAATTTCAGCTACTCAAACACTGCAATTTAACCCAAAATCACTAGAAAATTTTGTTATATATCACTACATTTGCACACTCAGAATTGAATGCCTCTAATTTTACATAGTTGATCATGTCGTGAGAGCATCGGGAAGAGTGGTGGGCGATCCGAGGATTTTGCCACCCACTTCAGGAAACGTTTCAAAACTGGCCAAATGACTAACTTTACCATCTCTGCTCACATGGATGGGATACCGCATCAGGTGGCCTCTCATTTCTTTGGGATTATGTTGGTCCTCATCCACATAAGCTTTCCAATTCCGTTTGGCTAGTTTGTTCACCCTCTTCACGCATTCAATGCTTTGAGGTTCCCTAAAGCTGTCCTCTAAATCTTCGAAGTGCTCTGCCCAAAGCAACATCCTATAACCATAATCCTGCGCAGCATAAGTTAACATTATTAGTCACAAGCTTAAGTTTTTGATAAATGTCGCTACACTCGCAAGAGTGTCTACCTAGTACCTTCTATTTAGATAAGAGGCTAATCCGATGTACTAACCTGGCCATGCGGATGCCTCTTTTTCCCAGCCCAAGTGTGATGTGGCTGATAAGCCCCCATCGCGATATCGGTGTCTCTTGAGCCATCTAGAGATCTTTGGTTGATATTTGCCGATCCCATGATCACATACTCATCATCTACTATCATCCCTTTGGCATGCACATATATCATGAACCTACAAAACTTTTGAACCGAAGCCTGCATGGATAGAAACGATAGCATGTTTCAAACCAGAAATCTTTTTACCACTCATTCAAAAGCCATAGCTCTTAATGACTATTTTCGTTTTGCTTTTAACAGATAAGTCAAAGGAAGAATCCATGAAAAGAGTATAGACATATACCAAGGCATCATTTTCGGATTGTTGATTCATTGCTTGGGATGAAGACTGTGTAGAGGACAAGGGCTCCCGCTTGCCAAGGCAATAGAAGTTCAAGTAATCTGACGGATGGTACTTGTGTGACAACCTGGCATTTTCGAGAGCCTGGGCTATAATTTTGCACGTCATCATCATGGTTTGTCCCTGTCCACATTATCAATACACAAATATGAGAGTAGTGAATGTTTATCTCTTGGAGAAAAATACTAAATGACCTAAACAAGGTCGGGTCTCAAATTTTCCCCTCTAAGTAGCTAGGTTTGTTCTCGCTTGGATCACTTCCTTTTCTCGCTTTCGTTCAATGTGTTATTTAGTTTCAATTTGCTAGGACGTTATATTTATTAATATACCGTTATCGAAATGCAAGTGTCATCGCTATTTCTTTGCAAGATGAAAGAGTATATCCTTGATCTAACCCGAAGAGAATTTCCTACACTTTGCAAAGACTAGTAGGGACACCCTCCGGCCACATTGGTATCACTATATACACGCAGAAGCGCTCGTTTTCACTGATCTTACTTGCGATCTTCAATGCCAGCTCAATCGGCACTAGATTGTTTGCACCTGCTTATCAAGACCAAATCAAGCGTTGTTTGCCAAGAAAACTTGAACTTAAGAAATTAGATAGGCCGAAACAAAACTAGAAAATGGGGAAAAATCTAAATTTAAAAAACTTTGACCTCGAAATATAACATATTGAATCGAAGTCAATTTTAATGTCTTATACGGTGAGTCCTAGCTCTTATTAGCTAATACACAATCCCCGAAGTAGTCTGAATACTCTTTACTAGAGGTGCTATTGTTCACTAAACTCAAGTCAGTCAGAATGAATAGAAATGTGCATCTTATACCTGCATTTTTGTATGATGGCCAATGGTAGGAAGCGCCAAGAAAATATTAGTTTTCAATGCAGATGAAGTGTTGTGCCGATCTAATCACTTTCACATACACTGTGTCAATGCTCGTCTACTTTCAAGTTCTTTCCGCATATAAGATTCTGCAACCATGAAGAGATTGAAAGAAGCAACATTATCATTGTAGGCTTTTGTGGGCTTCAATCTATATTCAAAAACACTAAGGATTGTGCATGAGAAAGAAAAGTGACTTTCTAATGTGAGGAAAACTTTTTGAGTTACGCTTATATAACGGCCACTTGCCTATCTATTAGCATGGTTTTAGGAGCTAAAACTTACTTGCTTTGCAGCCTCTTCAACGCTCTTTGGGAATCCCTTTACAGATCCCGAATCAATCGATCTGAAGATCTATACCAATGTAAAATAGAAATGAAAGACAATCATTACACTTCGTTTTGTTTACGAATGAAGTCCTTAAAAATGGTCATTAATTTTACAGGAAGTTTCCAGGACGAAATTCAGGAACCTGGGTTCAAAAGAAGAGGAGATGAATGCATTACTAATGTCCATTCCAGGTGACTATTGCCTTGAAAAAGAGTGTAAATACCCCGGACATGAAGCAGGATACATAGCACTCAGACTTGAAAGCCAAAATGAAGAACTGAAGTAAGGTTTATCCCCATTGGCTCCTGTATTCAATAATTGTCGCATGCACTCAATGGTCTCTGAAAATTCTTTTCTCCAAGGCACAAAAGTCAATGCATCAAGAATAAAATAACACTCTCCCGTATTCCACAATGTACTCTCTGCTAAATTATAAGAAAGAAGGAGCATAACCAAATTAGTTATGCGCAAGACCAGCAGCTTAAAAGGTATCAAAGTGCTCCTAATAAAGCAGAGTACGCATTTGACCTTAGCTTGCTTCATGAACTCCTTGATAACCCTTCTGTAACAATCTTCACATACCACAGGTGGAACTTCAACACTCAATCTCACCTGCAGAGCACAACGAAAAGTAAGGAGGCTTTTATCAGTGCTTTTCCCATGATCATTGCTACTTAAAAAAAAAAAAAAGGTAACAACAGCTGTAATTCAATCCCCAAAACAAAATTTCTCGCAGAAAACTTTCAAGCTCATAGTCAGTGCAATACGAGGCGGCATCGAACTTAGAAAGCGCACTGAAGAAAAACAGAGTACTGGCCGTATTTCCTGAATTTTGGCCATGAGAAACAGACACATTCTGATTAACGTAGAGATTTCGAAGATATCATCAGTTTCCCTTCCGTGGCGCGCGATTACCGAAAGATGCACGTTGCACTTTCAAATTCAGCAACGACCGAAGAAGAACGTCATTGCAAAACGTCCACGCATTACAGAACTAACGAAATTACAACCGTCCAGCTTAGTCGAAGGAGGAGGATCAAAGGCCGCAATATAAACACATCAGAGGGCGAACACTCACTCTGCTGTTCGGTTCTTGGACCTCTGTGACCTCGATATCCGCCAGCAGCCGGTCCTTCTCGGCGGCGATGGTGACGGAAGACGCGGAGACCGCGAAATGGTGGCCATTCGAAGGAGACGATGAGAGAGGCTGTCGAAGCCGGTGGGTTCGCACCGGAGGTGAAGACAGAATGCGGGGCCGAAGGATACCATGAAAGTAATATTGTGAATCTCATGCCAATATTGTGAGAACTATGGTCATGTGATTGCTTTGTTTGATTTGGTACTAATTTGGTCTTGGATTGATGCCATTTTGATCTAGTAGACTCATATGCGCCTGTAGGAAGATATGGCTTCAATTTCATGTCAACTAGTCATCAAACGATCGTGATTTGCGGTCTCGTATGCTCGGTTACACTTCTGAACATGTGCTGGAATTTTTAGAATGAGCATGAATCACATGGATTTTGTCTTTGCTTTGGTTGCCTTTTTGGTTGCCCGTGGACAAATGGTGCATGATTAGATTGATGAGATGTGTGCTTGATATTGCCATGAGAGTCTTGGCCTCATAGCTGATTTAGAGGACTCCGATGTTAATTGAAGTTTAATGGCATGATTCTTGCGATTCCTCTACTAGTACCCATATTCTAAAGTTGATATGGTAGAGTAGGCCAGATCCGAGGAAATCTTTCAACAAATCTGGTCAATGAGGCCCCTCGAAATATTGCATGTACGACACTTGCCAACAAAGTATATGTCTTCTCTCCCTTTCCTTCGATGCTCACCATTCAAGGTTTATTTATAAGAGCTATTGCTTAAATCTAATTGATCCTTCAAGTGTGTGTGTTTGTGCCAATATACTGTACACAACACCAATTGCGACCTACTCATTCTTGATGTCCTTTCGTTCCTTGGAGTGTTCACTCGCCAATACTGTTCAGAATAATATTTTAAAGATATGACTTTCGTTTTCCTCCCTCCCTCGCAGAGAACTCACAAAAGCAACCCTCACCAACACTACCGTACCTTGCCCTTGAAATCCATCAAGACCTGCCCATATGTTTCCCCAGGAGTAGGTGCATGGTTCAGATTGTAACCCCTATAAACCATTCTGCAACGGAGCTGTAGAGGTCCATCTATCTCTAAAGAAGTTTATGCTATAAATCTCAAATGGAAAACACTTAGCCAAGAACTTGATGAACCATATGAATTTATCTTAATGTCCACATGATGACACCAACTCATCCGAAGCATTTTATACAACAATGGCATCGTGTGTCCTTTCCACAACTTGCTTTCCACAACTTGCTTTAATTAGTAGAGAGTATCTATCTAAATCACAACTTACTTTGTCATGCTCATGAATGCTCATTCCGCTCATATTTCTTATTTCAGCTGCTCAAAACACTGCAATTTAACCCAAAATCACTAGAAAATTTTGTTATATATTATTGCATTTGCACTCTGTCAGAATTGAATGCCACTAACTTGACGTGATTGATCATGTCGTGAGAGCATCAGGAAGAGTGGTGGGTGATTCGAGGATTTTGCCGCCCCCATCAGGAAACATTTCGAAACTGGCCAAAGGACTGACTTTACCGTCTTTGCTCACACGGATGGGATACTACATCAGGTGCCTTCTCATTTCCCCGGGATCATGTTGGTCCTCATCCATATAAGCTTTCCTATTCCGTTTGACTATTTTGTTCATCCTCTTTACACATTCAATGCTTTGAGGTTTCCTGAAGCTGTCCTCTAAATCTCCCAAGTGCTCCGCCCAAAGCAACATCCTCTAACTGTAAACCTGCATAGCGTAAGTCAACATAATTATACACAAGCTTAAGTTTTTGAATGAATATTGCTGCACTTGCTCGGGCATATGCTTTGTATATGCTATTCAGATGAGAGGCTAACCCGATGTAACTAACCTGGCCACACGGATGCCTCTTTTTCCCGGCCCAAGTGCGACGCGGCCGATAAGCCCCCATTGCAATTTCAGTGTCTCTTGAACCATCCAGAAATCTTTGGTTGATATTTGCCGATCCCATGATCACATACTCATCATCTACTATCATTCCTTTGGCATGCACATATAACATGAATCTGCAAAAACTTTGGAACCGACGCCTGCATGGATAGAAACAGCAGCACGCTTCAACCAAAAGTCATTTTACCATCACGCTCTTAATGACTTTCTTCGCTTTGTTTTTTTAACGGATGAGTCAAAGGAAGAATCCATGAAAAGAGTATAGACATAAAACACGGCATTATTTTCGGATTGTTGATTCATTGCTTGGGATGAAGACTGTGTAGAGGACAAGGGCTCCCTCTTGCCTAGTCAGTAGAAGTTCAAGTAATCCGGGGGATGGTACTTGTGTGACAACCCGGCTTTTTCGAGAGCCTGAGCGATAAATTTGTACATCATCGTCATGTTTGTCCCTGTCCACATAATCAATACACATACGAGAATAGTGAATGTTAATCTTTTTACATCATCATATCTCCTGGAGAAAAAAAATACTAAAATGATCGAAACGGGGTCGGGTCCCAAATTTCCCCTTTAGGTAGCTCAGCTTGGTCTGCTTGGATCACTTCGTTTTCTGCTTAATTCCGTTTGTCATGTTATTCAGTTTCGATTTGCTTGGACATCATCAATTTACACGTGTCATCACTATTTCTTTACAAGATGAAAGAGTTTTTCCTTAATCCGACTCCGCGTAAGAGAATTTCCTACACCGCAGACTAGTCGGGACACCCTCCGGCCACGTCGATATCACTATATACACATAGAAGCGCTCATCCGCACCGATCTTGCGTGCGATCTTCAACGCCAGCTCCATCAACACTAAATTATTTGCAGCTGCATGTCAAAACCAAATCAAGCATTGGTTGCCATCAAAAATTGAACTCAAGAAATTAGATAGGCCGAAACAAAACTAGAAAAACGGAGGAAACCATATGCATTTAAAAAGTTTGGAGAGTCGGTCTCTGAAATATAATATATTGAATCAGAATGCACTCTTAATGTCTTATACAGTGAGTTCTAGCGATTATTAGCTGACACACAATCTACAGAGGGAGCCAAATCCATACACTCTTTACTGGAGGCATTGTTTGTCACGCCCCGATCCTCAGGCACGCACACATCTCTTACTTTTGGTCGATTTTATAATGTGATATCCCAGGACTACGTATCGCTGACCCTTTTCATTTTAATAGCACATGCGAAAGCAGATATAAAAATCTCCAGACAATAAAGTAATGGGATATACAAGTAGGACTAGGAAATTAAACCTGAAAACCAACACCCTTATGTTCATATACAAGCCACACTAAAACAATTGGTTTTTACTCAAATTGATTCTATAACAAAAGTCATTAGGATCCTACTCTGGATCATCCTCGGGGTTCTCCTTCTGGTACTCCTCTTCGGGTTCTTTCTCCTCAGGTTCTTCATCAGGGTCCTGAAATGTTTTCCCCAAACCGAGATGAGACTACATCTCAGCAAGTTCTACCCCCTAAGACCCGATTAGTAAACTAATACACCTTGGGGCTGCCTATGCACAACATGGGTTAGAGGACTTACCTTGGTCTCAGATTCCACCTACATATTAGCACAGATCAAATAGGCACCCAAGCAATCACATCACAGATCGAAGCATCGATCTAATCGACTTAATCGATTACATGCCAACAAGACCACTCACGGTCATTTTCATTCAATCAATCAATTCGCAACATCAAATCAAGGCAATGATCAATCACATTAAATCACACTCAGATCGAATCATCGATCAATCGACCTAGTCGATTACAAGTCAGTCGAATCATTTCTAGGTCATTCACTCCATCCCACATAACCTCCAATTGTACACTTAGTCACAGAGCTCCGTCAATGCTCTCGGGCGTCGATTTCGCCAAGGTGACATAAGTATCAGACGGTCTACGTGCGTTCTTTAAGGTGCCGTTTTCGCACAGTGATATTCCTTATCACCGAACCACGCTCGTCATAGGTCACAATTCACCGGCAGTCTAAGTGCGTTCTTTAAGGCGCTGTTTTTGCATAGTGATGTCCTTCATCACCGAACCACGCCTGTCATGATATATAGGCAGTCTACGTGCGTTTTTTAAGGCGCCATTTTCGCACAGTGATCTCCCTAATCACCGAACCACACCTGCCATAAGTCATAGACAGTCTACGTGTGTTATTTAAGGCGCCGTTTTCGCACAGTGATGTACTTTATCACCGAACCACGCCTGTCTATATTTCGTACTTAATCGATCTCAGCCAATAGAATTCTTAGTTAGCTCTCACCATTTTCTCCACTTACAGCTCAACAAGGCAGTACAAATGCTAACTAGCCATACTCGGCCATTTACCAATCAATAATTCATTTCACTCAATTTCAATCAATTTAGGGTAAATCCCTAAAATATCACAATTTATTTAATTCCATACAACGTAGAGCTCAAATAAATAAACGGACTGTGCCGCAACAATCAGCACGAAATTCCGGCCGTCGGTCACCTCAACATTAATTTCCGAAAAATAATTAAATAATTAATTAATTTCGAAAATTAATTAATAAATATTAAAATTCAATTTAGCTCAAAATAAAGCCCGATTAAATAAACGGACTTCACTACGGTCATCAGCATAATATTCCGGTCATTGGCCATCTAAGTTGAATTTTCAGAAAATAAATAATTAATTAATTTAATTCCGAAAAATAAATAAATAAACACAATAATTCCAATTTAGCACAATATGAAGCTCAATTAAAGAAACAATCTGCGCCACCATCATTAGCATAAAACCCCGGTCACTTACCATTCCAGTTGAATTTCCAAAAAATAAATAATTAAATAATTAATTTCGAAAATTAATATTTAATTCCTAAAAATTCTAATTAGGCCCGAATCGCCTAATTAACACCCGATAAGGGACGGAAAAATCCCAAGAAGCATTTAATAAATACTATATACAATTCTCTATCTAATTACACTAATCACACAACTAATATGCAAAACAATTAACTAATAATCACTAATCAATTCTAATATAACCACCAAATTACACTTAATTAACACTAATCAACCTTTAAGTATAATTAGCGCACTAAGAAGGCATTAGTGAGTAAAACTCACCCAAAACGATGGGCTCGATACGAGGATCGACTTTCCTCAAAGCGGGCCGAGCATCCAGGCTCGGGAAGACGGCCAAAACGGGCCAAAACCTCACTGCCAAACCCATTTTCTATCTTCTCTGTTCGCTGCTGGAAGGGGGTGGATCCGGGCTCGGATTGAGGCAACAATAGACTTAGATGGACGGAGGGGCTGAACAAGACCTAGGCGGGGCTTCACGGTGGCCGGAGGTGGGCTGAATGGCTCCGACGGAGCTCCACCAAGTCTGAAACGTCGCTGGAACAGAGCACTGAGCAAGAGGGAGGCCGAGGCAAGCGGAGCACGGGACAGCAGCTCGGTGATGGGGGTGGATGGCGGAACAACGGCGTGCGGTTCAGCGGCGTGCAACGGCGACGAGTGGCGCTGCAGGCTGCTCATTCGGCTTCCCAGATCTGCTGGGTTTCGGACAACCCAAAGAAGAAGAAGAAGAAGAATTCAACGGCAGTAGCAGGGAAAGAGGAAGGCGGAGGGCGCGGGCAGAGCAAACGACGGCCCGGGGTGGCTGCGACGACAACGGCCTTTGCTCCGGTGGCGGTTGGTTGCAACGGCAACTGCCGTCTCTGTTTCTGTTGTGTTGCGTTCGAACGAGAGGGACAGAAGAGAGAGGATGCTGCGGAGATGGGCGAGAGCAGCAGGACGGCGGACGGCAGCGACTCCGGCTTCGGTTGCTTGCTGTGATGGCGCCGAGAGGAATTGCTACTTCGGCCTGCTGGTTCGCTGGTCTTCAGCTTCCATGGCGTCGTGCAGCTGAAGATGAAGATGCAAGGGGAGAGAGGCAGCAACGGGAGAGAGAAGGGGAGAAGAGAAAACCAATTTCCCTTTCTTTTTCTCTCACTCTCTCTCTCTCTCTCTCTTAGGTCAGCCAAACGTGGGCCACCCTGAGCTGTCATCCATCCACATTTCTAGCCCAAAAATGCCCCTTCTAGAAGTCTTTAGATAAGCTAAAATGTGAGGGTAAGTGTGGCATACGAATTTTGCTAGGTTTTCTTTCCAATTGAGCCTTAATTCCTCTTGAATTAAATCAAATTGACCCCCATTAATTTATTCAACACCTCATCAATCCAATTGGTATTTTTCCTTACCAATGTAGCCCACTTGCATCCCAATTTCACAATCCCTGGCTTCAATTAAACGAAAACGGCCCTATTTATCCAGTCGAAATTAGAACCCAAAAATCTGGATGTCACATTGTTGCTCACCCAACTCGGTCAGTCGAAATGAATAGAAATGGGCATCTTATACCTGCATTTTTGTATGGTGGCCGAGCAAATATTGGTTTTCAATGTAAATGAAGTGTTGTGCCGATCTAATTGCTTTCACATACGCCGTGTGAATACTCTTGTCTACTTTCAAGTTCTTTCCACAGATAAGATTCTGCAACCATGAAGAGATTAGAAGAAGCAACATTATCAATGTGGAATTCAATCTCTACTCAAAAACACTAAAGACTGCATAAAAAAGAAGAGTGACTTTCTAATGTAAGAACACTTTCCAAGTTATACACATATAACAGCCAATTGCAAATCTACCAGCATGGTATTAGCAGCTAAAACTTACTTGCTTTGCAACTTCTTCAATGCTCTTCGGGAATCCCTTTACAGAACCTGAATCAATCGATCTAAAGACCTATGCCAACAAAAAATAAAAATGAAAGACGGTTGTCACACTTCATTTGTTTACAATTGTTGCCATCGAGGCTTGTCAAGGGACAAAGTATCCATGAAATCCTGTCGAGCCTTAAGAGAGCATTCTCATGCCAATGCCTAACATTTTTCAGCTTAAACTCTTGCCACTTTGCCGCCTTTCTCCATCTTTGTGCAAGATTCTTCATTTTGTTGTACACGGTTTGTCCCTCAACTTTGCAATGTAGATCATGCCACAACTGCCTTGGTACATTGACAAAGGGACTATAATCATCACAAAAAGCAATTTCTTCTCATGATCAGAACATAACATATACATGTTATTACAATGCTAAAGGTAAACATTAGCATACTACCGTGAACGTGGGGTTGTGAATGTTATTCTTAAAGACGGTATCAAGCTCGCTATAGAGTTTGTGCTCCAGATTTATATCGGCCATTCCATAGGTCTAGCTGGCCAATGAATGCTATTATTTTGCAGTTGTTTCTTGAGGCTTGAGTGTCAAGAACCACGCACTTTTGGTGGTGCGAGTACAAGGTCCCCACCACTTGGACTACAGAAGATCCATACATCAACAAATCAAACCAAACATTTTCGTAGATTTATCTTGGATTTCAATCGAATGGGTAGCCTTTGCAATATTGTAAAATTCCCTTTTAGAACTATCCTAAATTCATGTCATTAGGTTAGAAAACACATGATATGATTGAGGACAGCATGACATAGATTAATAAACTTTTGCAGATCGCCCGATGAGAGAAAGTCTTTCCTATAAAATTATACCAGATTGGAATAATCAGGTAAATACAACAAAAGCGGTGCTTTTGATGCAATCTAACGATTAGATTTTGATTAAGAATTGACCTAAATATTTAAGGATACATATATGTTGCTTGAAAATGCTGAGTTTGGTACTTGCGTAATGAGGACCAAGCACACAATCAATGCCAGAGTGTCGAACAAACTTTTTTGTCTCTTCGTCGTGAGTTTGCATCATGCCATCCTACGCCACAACATGGCACATGCCAAGTCTCAGTGATGAGAGATCTCAATAAAGAACTCTCCTTTCCTAAGTCATGGATTTGAAATTTTTTGGCCAAAGTGCATTGCACCATAAATGAGGATACTTATTCAAGAAAGAGCCATTATATAACATATTCTCCAATTGCATCTTGTAAAGGCAAGCCGAAAGAAAGAACTATTAGAGTTCAAGAATTTGTGTAAATAAAAAAAATGGAAAACTTCTTATACTGTAAACGCTCATTAAGCTGACGATAAAATTAAAAAAATCCTTCACTGATTACGCACCATTGATAAAAGGATGATCCTTACTCTACTGCATTAGCCAGACAAATCAGCAGTGATGGAGGCCCCAGGTAGGCAAATTTTCTCACCCTGGTAGTACTCCGATCATCCCGAAGACCATTAAGACATTTCCATGTTTTAGCAATGCTTAATTACATGTGAGTATGGTATAGAATTACCGTCTTTAAAAGGATGAGCTCGTGCCAAACCCATCGTGGTCCTTCACACGTATGCTCATCTTGCAAGGGGTTCTTATAGGTCGGGATTATTGACACTTGAATTGTACCAACAATGAAACAATAAAAAGAGTAATAATAATTATTTTGTCATACGCGACAGCTAGTATGATAGAATTTTTCATTTCCTAGGGCCCATCGCGGATCTTCCCTTCTCTCTTGAATTCGATTCTGACAAAGAATAACCGTAAGGACATTTTCGTCGTTTTAAATCAGGGCACTTTCGTCATTTGACGAGGAAGTTCTTGATTCTGCTCTGCGTCCGTAGCCTTTACCGTCCTCTTTAGCTTCACTGTTGGCCGCTAGGTCCACCGGAAGCCACCATCGGCCTTTCGTCTCTGATCACGGCAGATGCACGAAGGAAGGCGCACAACACACACGCAGAAGAAACAAAGCTTGATCCTAGAATCCAAAGTTCATTGTCATTGATTCGAGGTTCGCCGGAGGTGAATCGACGTCGATTCCACCGTTCATGACTTCGATTGCGGTTCTGGTGTCGTCTAGTTGTAGTTCTGATCGTGTGCTGTTCTAACCGCGAGGCACTCCTTCGGTTCGTTCTTTCGCTTCAGTGATCGGTGGAAGCTTGCGGTAGATTCGAATCGCATGGAAAAGGACGCCCCGTCTCAGTTGACTCCAACCATCGCTTGCAAATCTTCTCTCCACCGATTGAGCTTTTCAACTTCTTGCTCTAGTCCAAGCACAAGAGTCGTCCCCGCGTCGAATGAATGTATGGATACTGCTCAGGAAGTGTTCAATGAAATGACTGAAGGAATCCATCTGTTATTCTGTCCTGTTGGTGGCCGTTAGAATCAATGCTATGATTGTGAGGCTGTGCTCGCTTTCTGGAAAGTCGCTGAGTCGTCATCTCGAGCTCGCGCCCTCCTCGCCACCATCTCTTCTCCAATTAAGCTTCGTTATTGGTGTCGATTTGTCCTAGACTCGTCTCTCTTAATCTCTATTCTGTTTTTTTTTTTCCCTCGCCTTCCACTTGTCTGCTTCGTCGTCAGACATTTGCTACGTCGTCACGCCGAGACACTCCTCATCACCAAAAGCCAGAAGCGGGGACTGCGACGGCAGAAAGCCAAGGAGATGCGGTCACGATTGCTTTCGATAATTCCGCTTGCATGGCTCGCTGCATCAGAGGGATCGAGTCCACTAAAACCTTCCACAAAGAACAATAATCATTAATGCATCGCACATGACATAGCGCCATTTTGATACTAGTGTCAGAAGGCGTAGAGAAGCAAAGAGCAAGACGAAGGGAAGAAGGAAACGTAGAGCTTTTAGGGAATTTTTCTGTATTTTTCTCAGTATCATTCAATGTTCATTACACTGTAAATATAATACAGTAGATACATGAATAAAGGGAAAGGAAATATTTTTACAATCGAATCAATATCAATCTAATCCCTAATTGATCTAATGCACGATCATAACCAAAAATAGACCCCCGCATATCTTCCAACACTCCCCCTCAAGCTGGTGGCTTGTAGATATCCAAGACTCCTAGCTTGCTTAGAAGATATGCATGCTGTCTTTGACATAGAGGTTTGGTGAAGATGTCTGCAGGTTGTTCTGCGGTTCCAATTCCTCTTGTCTCAATGATACCTTCTTGAATCTTCTCTCGTGTGAAGTGGCAGTCCACTTCTATATGCTTTATTCTTTCATGCATCATGGGATTTGCTGCAAGTTTGAGAGCAGCATCATTGTCGCAAAACAACTTCGTTGCTCCTTTCAGCTTAATCCCAAGATCTCCAAGTAACCCTCGCAGCCAAACAATTTCACATGTGATTTTCGCCATGGCCCGATATTCAGCTTCAGCTGAAGATAAGGAGACTGTCGCCTGTTTCTTGGTCTTCCACGAAAGGAGAGATTCCCCAAATTTAATACAGAAGCCAGTAATCGATCTTCGACTCATCGGGCAAGTCGCATAATCTGCATCACAGTATCCCGTCAATTCCATATTACACCTTCTAGACAGAAGTATTCCGAGTCCTGGGCATTTCTTCAGATACTTCACAACTTTCAAGGCTGCATTCATGTGAGACTCTTTTGGGCTATGCATAAATTGGCTGAGAGTCTGCACGGCATATGAAATATCAGGTCTGGTCATAGTCAGATATATGAGTCTTCCAACGAGCCTTTGATAACCTGTCGGATCTTTGAGTATAGGATCATCATCCTAAGATATCCCTCCAAGAAAATCCGCCGTGGTTAATTTGGTGTTCTGCTCGATAGGAATAGCTGCCGGTTTGCATCCCGATAATCCAACTCTTCCGAAATGATCTCCAATACAAACTTCCGCCGACTAAGAGAAATCCCTTGGTCGGATCGAGCAATCTCAATACCAAGGAAGTATTTTGGTGCTCCCGTGTCCTTTATATGAAATGTAGCATGCAAATACTTCTTAAGACTCCCTATTGCAAAGTGTCATCGTTGCCTATGATGAGGATATCATCAACATATATCATCAAATAGATAGATGACATACCTTTAGTCCATGTGAATAGGCGTAATCATACTTGGATTGTTTGAAACCCGGTTGTGAGAGCATTCGCAAACTTTGCATACCATTGCCTTGAAGCTTGTTTCAATCCATAAAGGGATTTGCGGAGACGACATACTTTATTCTCCCCCGTCTCCGTAAACCCCGAGGAATATCCATATAAATCTCCTCGTCTAGATCGCCATGGAGAAAGGCGTTGTGAACATCCATCCGATGTAAGGACCAATTATGAACAATGCACTCGATAAAAAAGAACGAACTGTGACGTCCTTAGCAACAGGAGAAAAAGTCTCGTGATAATCGAAACCTTCCCGTTGCGTATATCCTTTAGCCACCAACCTAGCCTTGTAACGCTCAATTGATCCATCAGACCTATATTTGATCTTATAAACCCATTTACATCCTATGGATTTTCTATTTTCAGGAAGAGTGACTAATTCCCATGTGTGGTTATCAGTCAAGGCCTGTAGTTCTGCCGCCATGGCTTGTTGCCACCTTGGATCTCTAGATGCTTCATCATAACTAGAGGGTTCTTTTTCATCGGAAATACGGCTAATACAACATCTATGATCTGACGAAAGCTTATCAAAGCATGCGTAAGAAGATATTGGATAGCGAATACCTGGTGAGTTAAGTGAAGCACATACATAATCTTTAGTCCAGGTTGGCAGTCTTGTGGCTCGTCCTGAGCGACGTGGCTGATTTGTTGGTGGTGAAGATTGTTCCTCTGCATGTGTCTCAGGAGTATCCTCCGTATTGTTTGGATTTTCAAGAGCACTGTCCGGAAATTCTTCTGGAGGAGAATTAGGTAACATCGGAGGAAAATCTGCTTCTGGTGGCATGGTGAAGATAAAGCCAGGCGATTCTTCTTCTTCATTTAGGATTTGGCGGGAACTCGTTGGAGCATTCAAGTCGTCTTGAAAAGATGATTTTTCACGAAAAGGAAGGACATTTTCATGAAAATAACATCTCGACTAATAAAAAAATCTCCTGTTCTTATGTCAAGAACCCGATATCCCTTTTGCAAATTTGGATAACCCATGAATATACATCTCCTGGCACGGGGACTCATTTTGTCCCGAGGCCCCATTACGCAAAGATAACACAAGCAGCCAAGACCCTCGATGATCTAAGGTCGGCCTTTTCTTGTAAAGTAATTCGAAAGGCGATTTGCCATCCAATATTCGTGTTGGCATCCGGTTGATCAAATAAGCTGCGTAAGAACACAATCTCCCCAATAACCGGCAGGGATAGATCCCTGAAATTTTAGTGCTCGGTGACTTCCAATAGATGGCGATGTTTTCGCTCTACCACTCCATTCTGTTGCGGGGTATAAACACAGGAGCTTTCATGAAGAATGCCATGAGACAGAAAAAGTGAGCGGCAATCATTATTGAAGAATTCTGTCCCATTATCAGTGCGAATCCGTTGGATCGACATTTTGAACTGATTTTTTGTCAGGACTAGAAACATCCTTAAATGAGAGATAACCTGTGCTTTCGACTGCATTAGGAACACCCATATGGCACGAGAGTAATCGTCCACAATTGTGAGAAAATATCGTGAACCATCCCGATGTGGGGTGTGATAAGGTCCCCAAACATCCATGTGAATCAGAGAAAAAATTTCAGTAGAACGAGTTGTACTGTAAGGGAAAGGAATTCTGGATTGTTTTGCAAGTGGGCAGATTTCACATTTAGAGTAAGGAAAGAATGCACTATGACCCATTCGTGAATGCATAAGGAAACTATTATCATTGGTAGACAGATTACACAATGATTTTTTATTCGAGAAGATAAATCAAAATGACTAGGATAACGATCCAAAAATAAAGCCCTTCGAGATAGATTACCCAAGCCCATCAGTTTGCCAGTCGAACGGGCCTGGAAAAAACAGACGTCAAAATCAAAGAATATTTGACATGAATTTTCTCTGCAGACTTTGGAGACAGAGATCAAATTGAATTGGAATTGTGGGACATATAGAACATTTTGAAGGGTAATTTGATGACTTAATTGGATGGTGCCTGTCAAAGTGACATGAGTAATGTTCCCGTTTGGCAATTGCACAGAAATAGGTGTATCTAATTTCTTGTGCATATTGGAAAAGAGTCCTCTATCACAAACAATATGATCGCTCGCCCCTGAATCAATTATCCATGCTTTTCTTGAAATAGAATTTATCAGGCAATAAGAAATACCTGAAAAACTTGCTCCTTTATTCCCAATATCAACCTTTTGCAAAGTCTCGCATCACGATACGCCCATATGTAATAGGTTGATCATGATTGGGGCCAAAGAGGTCCAAGACTTGGTAGGCTGCAGCATATTCCTTTTTCTTTCCCTTTTCTCCCGGCTTACCATGCAATTTCCAACAATTATCTATGGTATGATGTGGACGCTTGCAATATTCACAATATAATTTACCTCTCCCTTTTGAATTTTGACCAAAATTCTTTAAAGATGCGAAAAAAACTTGACCATCCGATCCCTTTGATGAAGGATAATTCGGACCGTCCGATCCCTTTAACGGAGAATAAATCTGACCGTCGGATCCCTTCATCAAGGGATAATACCCGCCGTCCGATTCACCGACCGGATGAGGTCCCTGCGCACCGTCGGATTTTGAGGGAAGATCTGGGCCGCTCGTCCCCTCTCTTTTAAGGGGGCGTGCGAAATTTTGTTGAAACCCTAGCCCCCCTTCGCGATTCTCTCTCTCTCGGGCTAGGGTTTGTCCCGAGTCTCGCCGGACGCCGCGCATCGCAAGAGCGATGCTGTCGCTTCCTCGCGTTTGCTCCGGAACCGCGAGCCTCTGGTTTTCCTCTTGAACGGCCAGTTGGAAGATACGTCCGAGGGGAGGCACCGGATCCATCGCCAAGATCTGAGATTGAAAGGTTAGATAGTTTTCATTCAAAATCAAAAGAAATCGCGTCGCCTTCTCCCTCTCCTTCATAGATCTGTACTGTTGGAGCGTCTCTGCTGGTCCCTCGAGCTTCTCCTCCGTTGCTTCGAGTTGGTTCCAGAGAGATGACAATTTGTTGTAGCAGGCCGTCACGGTCATGTTTCCCTGTTTCAACTCGCTTAATTCTTGCGTGAGGGAAAAAATCTTGGCCCGATCTAGTTTCCCGTACATCTCTCTAATGCTATCCCACATCTTCTTTGGATCTTCCGTCGGAGGGAGTCTGGCGGCCACCTCTGGAGAAATGCAATTGCCGATCCATGTTCGGATGAGGTGGTTGCATTTTCTCCAGTGCCTGGCCAGCCGCTCGTCCGTCGGTATGGGTATTGATCCGTCGAGAAATCCGTCTTTGTCCTTCGTCACAAGGGCCCGCCGGAAATCCTGCGACCATTTGGAATAATTTTCCGAACCGGTAAGTTGTAGACTGATTAATTTTACTTCTGGACCGTCGGCGGTTGATACGTATAAAGGATCGCCAGGTTCCGGTCGGCCGGTGACGGCAGCGATCGGAAACGGAAGGAAGCCTGGTGCGAAATTTTGGTAAGGGTTCGCCCCTGTACCCGATCCGCTAAATCCGTACCCATAAGTCGCATTGGAAATACCCGGTAGGGATTCGACCACGAACCCGGTTCCGGTGTAGGGATTCGACCCTAAACCCGGTTCACCCGACCCGCTAACTTGTCCCGAACCGATGGCCGAGTTTGCCCCATTCGTGGTTGGCGGACTCCCATCGGACCGGGGTTGCTCGGGACTGCTCCCAGTCCGGCGATGATGTATTTGGGGCTCCCCCAACGTACCAAGGATATGGTACCCAATGGTAAAGATGCCCAGAGACAGGCAACCCCATATTTGACTGAACCGGGTGATACTGCCATGGCAGAATTGGAACTTGAGTTTGCTGTTGAATTGCTGGAATCGTGGTTTGAATTTGTTGTGCAGATGTGGCCTCTCCTGTTGGTTGCGTATCCACGCCAGAGGATGAATTTTCTGGTGGATTCATGGTGAGTAACCTCCTCTGCTTCTTTCTTCTCTAATAAATATTTGATTCATTTTCTGCTTTGATCTGGTTTTGCAGATCAAGAAGCTCCGATAGGCAATCAATGTATGCGGAAGCGGAATCAAGAGCAAAGCTCTGATACCATGTCAGAAGGCGTAGAGAAGCAAAGAGCAAGACGAAGGGAAGAAGGAAACGTAGAGCTTTTAGGGAATTTTTCTGTATTTTTCTCAGTATCATTCAATGTTCATTTACACTGTAAATATAATACAAAAGTAGATACATGAATAAAGGGAAAGGAAATATTTTTACAATCGAATCAATATCAATCTAATCCCTAATTGATCTAATGCACGATCATAACCAAAAATAGACCCTGCATATCTTCCAACAACTAGCAACATCATCTAAAAGCAGTTTTTCCTGGATAGCAAACCGACCAAATAAGAAGGAAGCAACTGGAATGACATTAGCTGGAGCTTGAATTCACGGAAACGAGCAGTGGCGGCAATGATCTGCATCCGACGCCCCTAAAGGTCTTCTGGTAGAGACATTGCTAGCTGAAGACAACGAACGTGACTTGGAATTTCTGTCCTCGCAGGGCAGAGGGCGGAGGAGGGGAGAGAGAAGGCCAGGCTGGTCTAGGGGAAAAGGTTGAAAGGTGGGAGTAATGGGGCTAGTGAGTCTGGGTTGCAGATCAAATCAATGGGTTGCTCTTGTAGGCCGTGCCAGTTGAACCAACTTGGCCTTTTCTATTTGTTATTTATTTCTATCTTTTTACTACTCGTTTTCTTTTGTTCTTTTTACTTCCATTCATTGTTTTTATGCTCATATTTTTTCAGAAAAACGTGTGCTTAATTTTTCGACTAAAATTCAGGTGTCGATGGTTTCAAATATATTAACCCTAATATTTGAAGAAGAATATCATGCCATCGTGAACAAAGTACAAGATATTGTATGTTTTTGTTGCGTCAATTCTTTACTTCCCAAAAAGCTAGAGTATTTTATTGATCGATGGAAAAAATAGGCCAAAAAAATGGGACAACCCAATCGAATTGAATCGGATATGTGTTGATGAAATATCGACTCATTTAAAATGACTTAATTGATGACTTGGATTCATATAGACCCGATTTCCAATCTTGCCCATTTGGCAGGTTGAAGTCCTAGAATATCATGATGGAAGATTAAACAAAGACCGGTACAAAGGCAAGAGAAAGTGATAGTTTTCTTTAGTAAAAATTGATACCTTCGTGTTTTATTTTTCCTGTTTAAGGATTCTTTTCAATTTATTGAAATTTCTCAAAGTGAAGAAATGATTAAACATGGCAAAGAGTAGAGGAAAAAGCAAAAGAAATGAATAAATATGTTGAGAATAACATAGGTTTAAATAAAACCAATTTTTATAAAATTTCACCCAAAAAACCAGCCATGATTGGTCAAGTGGTCCAAGACTTGATTTGCAAGTCAAAGGTCACAAATTTGATCCCAATCTATTATTCATTTTGGGATAATTATGCGAATAACTTGGCAAATTAATTTGAACAATATTTGGTGGTGAACACATTCACCCGTTGGTGGCCAAAGATTGTTGCGGGTTGGAAAAAACTCCAAATAGAATGTCCAACAAAAACATTTGAGTCGCCGTTGATGCCCTTCAATGATGGGCCGTAACTGTACTTTGACGATTTTCCATTTCCATGATAATTTCGAGAGACCTTCCTTCACACACAGAATCATAATTTAAAAAATCTTTTTTGACAATAATGATCTAGGCCATCGGTATCTCCACGACCCCAATGAGCTCATCATTGTCCTTCACGTGGAAGTTTGCCTTCAAGACCGAGTGCATCATAGGAACGCCAAACCACTAGTCCCATAGGGAGTTCTCGTCGTTCGGGGTTGTTAACACTTGAATTTTGCCAACAACGCATGAATAATAAAAAATGTAATTTTGTCAAACACTGTTGACACCCGAATTTTGCTGATCATTCAAGTCTCCATTTTTTCTGAAAATATATATTAAAAAAAATAAGAAGAAGAAAGAAGAGAGAGATAGCAAAAGTTTAATAAAAAATTTGAAAAAAAAAGAGAAGGATATAAAAATAAAATCGAGAGGGCTCGTGTTGTCCAGCCCACTTGGCAATTTTCGGCCTTTTCATTCCCAACCCCTCTCTTTCAGCCCATTTCTTTTAGTTCGGTTATTTTCTTTCGGCCCATGCGTCCAATTCACTCTCCTTTGCCCATCTCTTTTATCTTTTCTTTGTTCTCATAAGCCCACCAGTGCCTAAAAAAAGAAGCCCAGCCCATCTTCTCCTTTTCCTTGCACGCACTTACCCCCGCGAGAAGAAGAGCGTCGGTGACGCAAGGAAGAGAGAAGCAAGAGTGACGCGCGGGTAACGGAGGAGGGTGTGTCTGCGCGTGCGCGGGAGCGGGGCTGTGAGCGACGAACCGTGACGAGAGCGAAGCCAGCGCCTTCTAAAATCTCGGAGCCACGGCTGATCGACGTCGTCAGCTTTCGTTCATTGACGAACACTAAACTTTCTGAAACTTGCATTCAAAAGCGCACGTCATTTCTTGCATAATCGGTTGTCCAACGGTGTTTAGATTCATCGTCGATTAATGTCCACTTCATTAGTTGTTTAACTGAATCTGAATCTGTGTTTTTCCCTTTCGTTTATGTCGTGCTCTTGCGATTCCTTGTGCCGGTCGTCTATGGACACGAGTTTGGAGTTGCTATTCTCAACCTCGTCACCGGTGATGCCAGCCGCTCGAGGCTGCCAAGTCAGTGCATTCTTTGCTGTTTTAGTATGCTTCCTGTGTAATTCTTACACTGTTTTGTGCGATTTTGAGCTCATAATTTCCTTGCCGGAGTGGCTCGCTCTTGGCCGGAGTCGTGGCTGATGGGGGAACATTTGGACGTCAGGTATTGACATCGGACCGATAGGGATTCCGGCGAGAATTTGTGTAGTGTAATTCAATCGAGTCCGTCAATGGTGGTTTTGTACAGAGGAAATATGGGTTGTTGCTAGGAAAGAGAAAGCGTTCGAGAAAGGAGGGAGCGTGATCTGAGGGAGCAGAAGAAGGTGCAGGGGAAAAGGACAAAATTGAGAAAAAGATTAAAAAGGAAAAACAAACTGTGATTCAATTGAAAGATTACACTAGCCTCGTAAGTTGAAGAATCTAATCCTAAGTTTCATTCGGATTTTTAATCAGGATAGAACTGAATATGATATAATATGATATTCTGAGATTTTTTTTATATCCTCTCAATTATTTGGTGAATCACAATATTAAAATCGAATATATTCATATTATATCATGTATTATATATATAAATGACATATTATTATAAGTGAACCTAAATATTCATAAACGGAGGTGGTGAAAATCTCTTGTAACACTATTCCTCAATTTATTTTTATTTTATTTTTCTTCTTTTTTATATTATTTTCTTTATAATTTTTCCCCTTTCATTATTCTTTAATAAAATTTTATCAAATAGTAAACTATACTAAAATACCTAAAATACAAAAATAACTAAAATATAGAATAAATATAAATATTTAATTTATATATTGAATGTTTATTATAAGATGGAATTAAAGTTGAATATATAAATTAAAATAAGATTAATTAAAAATAAATTTTCTATTTTTTATTTTTAATTTCTTAAATTAGAATTCAAATATTATTTATATTGAAATATAATTTCAATTTTGTTAATTTAATAAGTTTGTTATTTGAAAAAAATAACGTTCCTATTATGAATATTAGAAATCCTATCCACCTTTATCTCACCTCCCTCATGGGATAATTTTCTCCTGCCTATATCCCCCTTATATCTGACTTTATCCTGTCATGAGTGAGCACCAAACGTAAGATAGAATAAATCATAAATTTTATCCTAACTGTCAAACGCAGCCTAAAGTATGTCAAACTAAAAGGTTGTCCTCAGCTAAGAGCCATTGAAAGCCTCAGTAACTTCAAGTCTTTGAAGTGCTTGGAAACTAAAGGTTGTAGATCTCTAGAAATGTTTTGCCCAATGTGTAGAGATCGACCAAGATAGAGACCAAATTGTAACAACTGTAGTATGTGATGTGGTTGTGGTAGAACTTGCAGTATTTTAATTAATCTTTAGGTGTCATAGACTCCACTCTTTCACCTTAGGCATCATCTTCTTAGCAAATGCACGCATTATAGACTTAGTTGGGTTATTAATCACTTGAGTGATTCGAATTTGCAAGTGTTTTCGCTTAAGTATTGAATGATGAATCGGGAAATTTTTTATCTTGTGTCGTCAAAATTCAGATATTCAAAGTTAAATTTGATCTTTTGGTATAATAAATTGAATGTCGTAGCTCGATATCAAATATATACCTCTTAAA
Source organism: Eucalyptus fibrosa (assembly GCA_017140475.1). Lineage (NCBI taxonomy): Eukaryota > Viridiplantae > Streptophyta > Magnoliopsida > Myrtales > Myrtaceae > Eucalyptus > Eucalyptus fibrosa. The sequence goes on from CM029511.1 coordinate 11,890,224, forward strand.
TTAGAAATTTTATTGTGTCCGCAGTCCATGGAAGAACAACTTCCTTGTGGCAATACACTATTTATAGGTGCATGTTAACTATTTGATAATATGAAGCTATTTAAATTTTGGATTATATGGATATGTATATTTTACCATCGATTGAAACTATTTTTCATTTAAGGTCATCGACTGAATTAATAGGTTGTTAGTTTTTTAAGAATATTGTTACTGTTATTCGTAAAATAATTGATATAAATTTGGGACTAGATATATAATCATTACATGGTGCCCACATTAACACGATGAAGTTAATATTAATCTTCATATAGAAGGAGTCTGAATGACACATAGGACAATACAGAAGCCTCATGTTAGCTTTCACATTTATGGAGTCGATTATTTGGAGCATGACATTGATATAACCCAATTTTTGATAATTGCTATGTTCAGTTATGAAAATTGAATTAAGTCATGAACTACCGACATCAAAGCAAATACATATTAATAAATGGTCTCTACTACTAGAAGTAAATATTCACTTGTGTATGAAGTCACTCACCTCGATAGTACTTGATGCAAGCCAAGGGTAGGCTTTCTCGAGCAGTAGGATCGCGAGAGTGACTTGCATATGGGGAAAACAGGACGAACAGAAATTTCAGCACTGCGTAAGTTCAGGAGAACAGTTGTATCTTTGTCGATACAGATCGGATCGACCTGATTCCAAAGTCAAATGAACAAAGAATTCCAGATCTACAATTTCTATGTTTTGGGTTTTCTGAAATAAGCACTATAGGATGGTCGAAATTGGGTTGGAAATAACGAACAGAATATGAAAAGATAGAAACTCCGTTGGTTGCTCTTCTAGGCCTCCAAGGAAGTTGAGGGGGCACCTATTCTTCTAGATTGATGACTGCAACTCTTCAAGGATGCATATTTCAAAAGCTCTGACTCTTCAAGGACGGAGTGAAAACTCTTCTAGGTTTTTTAAAGGGATGAACTCTACAAGGTTCACGATACTTCTTCAAAGCAAAGTTTTTTTCATTCATCAAAAGTCATTCGTCTTCTACCAGAAATTGGATGGCTTATATCGTCAAAGAAATAAAGACAGAGCATTGAAACTAGGAGAAATAAAGATAGAACATTAAAATTAGGAGAAATAATAAAAACATAATGTCTTCATGGCTCCCAAGGTGTCTTTCCAGCTTCCGAGATGGACTCAAGATGTCGATACGGCTTCTCAGTTTCAACGAGCTTGAATGCGGGCCGATCTTCTTGGTCGAGAGTGTTGGTCTTCAATGCGGGCTGCATCATCCTCCCTATCTTTAAAAGAATTCGTCCTTGAATTTTCGCCATCATCATCAGAAGAATCTCCCACATAAGGTGTTAAATGTCGAACGTTGAAGACGTTGTGAATCTTCAAATGAGAAGGAAGATTTAATCAATATGCATTAGGATTGATGCGCTCAAGAACTTCGAGAGGTCCAAGCTTTCGATCACTAAGCTTGTTATAACTTCTGACTGGATGCCATTCCGGTGGCAAATAAGCCCAAACAAAATCTCCAGCTTCACAGATAACTTCACGCCGCTGCTTGTCAATGTTCGTTTTATAGGATTCAGTTTTGCTCTCTAGTCTTTGGCGCACATCTTCATGAATTGTCCTCATTTGAGAAACAATATCGTTGACTTTGCTGCTCGACTTCTTAGCAAAAGGAATTGGTGCAAGATCAAGAGCAATGTTCGGTTATCAACCATATATGATCATAAATGGACTATATCCAGCGCTACGGTTCTCACCACAATTATATGCAAATTCTCCAAGTGACAACCGTGTCTCCCAAGAACGGGGATTATTATCGATCAAAGTCCTTAATAGATTTCCTAATGTTCGATTGACGACCTAAGTTTGTCCATCCGTTTGGAGATGAAACACAGTACTATATTCCAGTTTAGTATAGACATTCTCCCATAGTTGTCACCAAAAATGACTAAGAAATTTTGTATCCCGATTCGAAGTAATGGTCTTCGGAATGCCATGCAACTTATAGACTTCCTTGAAAAATAGTCGGCAATATGCAAAGCATCCATAGTTTTTCGACATGGAGTAAAATGTGTCATTTTTGAAAATCGATCGACAACAACAAAGATCGAATCCATACCTCTATTTGTGCGTGGTAGTCCAAGGACAAAGTCCATAAAGATATCCTCCCATGGGCCATGTGGAATTGGCAAGGGCAAATAAAGGCCGGCATTAGTAGCTTGTCCCTTTCCAATTTGGCAACGTCGACACCTCATCACATGTCAATGTACATCACATTTCAAATGAGGCCAAAAGTATTTGGCTGAGACGAGTTGTACAGTTTTGTCACGCCCAAAATGTCCTTCACGGTGAACTTCATTGATCACCCGTTGCCGAAGAGAACAGTCCGACACACATAAACGGTTTCCTCTGAAAAGAAAACCATCATACAGTAAAATCAGCAAGCTTCTTTTCGTGTGCATCAGGAATGATCTTGGAAAAGCAGGGGTCTTCTTAATATAACTCCTAAAAAGAATCAAATCCAAGAACAGTAGAGTGCATTGTAGAGAGCAAGCTCTTCTTTTGACTAAGGGCATCGGCAACCTGATTTTGAGCTCCAGCTTTATGCTTAATAATGAAAGTAAACTCCTTGATGTATTCAGCCCATTTTGCACGCCTGGAGTTAAGCTTTTGCTGTCCAGAAATATACTTCAGAGCTTCATGATCAGTATATAAAATAAACTCTCAATGAATAAGATATGACCGCCAATACTTAGGTGTGTGAAATAATGCGCACAATTCCAGATCATAGGTGCTGTAACGAAGTTTGGCACCACTCAATTTTTCACTAAAGAAGGCGATGGGTTGACCTCCTTGACTTAGAACTCCTCCTATGCCAGTACCTAATGCATCACAGTGCACTTCAAAAACAAGATCAAAATTAGGCAATGCTAGTAATGAGGCTGTGCTCAATTTTTCTTTGAGCTGTTCAAAACTTTTCTGAGCTACATTCGTCCCTTCGAAAACTCCCTTCTTCATGCAAGAAGTGAGTGGGGCCGCAATGGTGCTAAAATGCGCAATAAACCGTCGATAGAACGAAGCGAGGCCATGAAAACTTCGCACTTCATGCACATTTGTTGGAGTTGGCCATTCTCGAATCACCTTGATCTTAGAATCATCCACTGAAATGCCATTCTTCAAAATATGAAACCCCAAGAAAAGGATTTGTGGTACCATAAAATAGCACTTGTCAAGAGCCGCATACAATTGTTCCTGCCTCAACACACATAATACTTCTTGAAGATGCTGCAAGTGTTCATCAGTAGACTTGCTAAAAATCAAGATATCATCAAAATAAACAACAACAAACGTTCTCGGAAAAGGTGTCAACACCTAAGTCATAAACCTCATGAATGTCGATGGTGCATTCAACAATCCGAATGGCATGATTAGCCACTCATATAGCCCATCTTTCGTTTTGAATGCTGTCTTCCATTCATCTCCGGGCCTGATTCTAATTTGATGATATCCACTCTTCAAATCCAGCTTCGAGAATATAATTGCACCAGAAAGTTGATCTAAGAGATCATCAAGGTGAGGAGTAGGAAATCGATACTTTGATGGTGATCTTGTTGATCGCTCTACTTTCAACACACATCCTCCAAGTACCATTTTTCTTAGGCATTTAAAGAGCTGGAATGGCACACGGACTGAGGCTCTCCCTTATAAAACCCTTATTCAATAGCTCCACAACTTGTTGATTCAATTCCTCATGTTCGGTTGGACTCATTCGATAATGAGCGAGATTTGGCAAAGAGGCTCCGGGCATCAAGTCGATTTGATGCTGAATATCTCTCATAGAAGGGAGATCATTAACTCTTCCAAAAGAGGTTGAACACGATGAAGTACGATAGAGGCAACTTCATTCTTCTCACCTGTTTTATTAAGCAAAATATACAAGATACGAACTCCTTTCAAAGCATCCTTCATATCCTTCATTGTAAACAATGTAGGGGAGAAGGAATTCTCAACTACAGGAGTTTTTAAAGGTTCCCTACTGGGTGCTAATGTAATCTTCTTGCCTCCAAATTCAAAAGAATATGTATTTCGATAACCATCATGTATAGTCCTCCTATTGAATTGCCATGGTCGACCAAGAATAATGTGACTAGCATCCATCGGCGAACATCGAGACCATATCTTGTCATTATAAACAGAACCAATGGACAGATTAACAAGGCATCGTTTTGAAACAGTTACCTCGAGTGCCTTTCTTCAACCACGACATTTTATAAGGCATAGGGTGCATTTTTAATTCAAACTTCAGCTTGTTTGCCACTACTTCAGAAATTATATTCTCACAACAACCAGAGTCAATAATTAATTGACAAACCTTTCCCATGATTGTGCAAGCAGAATGAAAAATATTGGTACACAGCCATTTATCTCCAGTGTTGTCTCGAGGAGTAAGAAAAATTTTCCTCACCATAAGAAGTTCGCCAGTGTCGGCATGCACAATTTGCTCATCATCCATAGCTTATTCATCACTGTTCAACTCCTCTTCAAGTGGATCATCAACATTCTCATCAGAATCATCATCCACTAAAAAGGCTTTACTGGCTGGTCGATTCTTATTGATTCGACAATTGCTAGCACGAGGACCCAACTCTCCATAAGAATAGCAACGTATTTCGGATGTAGCAAGTTGCTTCGAAACATGGGGCTGAGTAGAAGGCTTACTAGTAGATTGCGTTGTAGCCTCAGCAACTTTTGCTGTGCTAGTGGCCCTCTTAGTGGCCCGACTTGCCATGGTAGTTAATTGCTATCTCCGAGAATGAGAGCGCTCTATTTTGAGTGCCTGTTGGTGTGCATCTCCTAAGTCCCAAATGTTGAGGACTTCCAAGGCGTCTTGAATGTAAAATTGAAGATCGTTCAAGTATTTATTCACAAGCACATCCTCCGGGTCCTGGATATTGTTACGAATCACCAACTCATTGAATTCATTGGTGTATTGGTCCACCGTTTGCATACCTTGTTTTAGATTTTGGTACCATTGGTAGAGCTCTCTCTTATATCCTTTGGGAAGAAAATATTTTTGAATCTTGCCCTCCATCTTTCTCCACAAAGTGATTGTTGCTTTGCCAACGGCTTGGCGAGTTTGTTTTTCACATCTCCACCAAGCAATCGCCTTGCCTCGGAATTGCATAGCAATGATCCCAACTCAACGATTCTCTGGAACATTTCAATGCTCAAACACCTCATTCACAAGTGTTAGCCAATCAACAATTTCATCAGGAGATTCAGTACCTGTAAATTTTGGAACATCTTTCTTGACTTCCTTTTCCCAATTTGGCTCACAAATATGTTGTAAACAACGTCGAACATGCCTCTGATCGTGAATAGATCGAACACTCTCCGAAGAGGAAGAGTCACCATGGGAATCTTTAGTCTTGGAACGGGGTGGAGAATTATTTGCTTCAGCCCTCAAACATTGAACTTCTTGCGTCAATTCGTCAATTTGTTGTTACATATTCTCAGCGAGTGTGTGCAATTCATCGAGGGGAATGGTTCTGCCACCACGACGTCTAGCTTGTCTTGGAGGCATTGTCCTCTCCTCCAAAGCTCTGATACCAAATGATGCAAGCCAAGGGTAGGCTTTCTCGAATAGTAGGATCGGGAGAGTGACTTGCACACAGGGAAAACAGGACGAACATAAATTTCAACACTACGTAAGCTCAGGAGAACAGTTGTATCTTTGTCGATATAGATTGGATCGACCTGATTCCAAAGCCAAATGAACAAAGACTTCTGGATCTACAATTTCTGTATTTTGGGTTTTCTGAAATAAGTACTGTAGAATGGTCGAAATTGGGTTGGAAATAACGAACAGAATATGAAAAGATAGAAACTCCGTTGGTTGCTCTTCTAGGCCTCCAAGGAAGTTGAGGGGGCATCAATTCTTCTAGATCAATGACTGCCACCTTTCAAGGATGCATATTTCAAAAGCTCCAACTCTTCAAGGATGGAGTGAAAACTCTTCTAGGTTTTCAAAGAAATGAACTCTACAAGGTTCACGATACTTGCTTCAAAGCAAAGTTTTTTTCATTCATCAAAATTTGTTCGTCTTCTACCAGAAATTAGATGGCTTATATCGTCAAAGAAATAAAGACAGAGCATTGAAACTAGGAGAAATAAAGATAGAACATTAAAGTTAGGAGAAATAATAAAAACATAATGTCTTCATGGCTCCCAAGGTGTCTTTCCAGCTTCCGGGATCGGTTTCATCAAGCTTGAGTGCGGGCCGATCTTCTTGGTCGAGAGAGCTGGTCTTCAATGCGAGCTGCATCAGTACTACCAATACTATTGGTTAAGTTTCTTAGCTCAAGCTATGCTTTTCACCGACATTATAACTCGTCATTCGCTTAGGCCCATCAATCTATAATAAGAAAAGAAGTAGAGATGAGTTGTGAATGATTTGCGTAGACAAACAAAGTGGACGAACAAGATGTCTTTATCCCATGCACGGTGCATGGAGATGCATTATATAGGGGTAGGAGGTTTTCTATCTATCTAATTTCACTAATTAATATCTTCTAATTTATTCCTATGCCCCCTATCTTTGGTATAGCATTTGAATATCACAACTACATATAGAATATATATCTTGTAACCTAGAATTTCTTTTATGCCTGCGGTCAATAGAAAACATCTTCCATTGTGGCACCACACTATTTATAAGTGCATGTTGACCATTTGATTGTATCAGGCTATTTAAATTTTGGATTATAAGGGCAAGTATGTTTTACCATTGATTGAAACCATTGTTTGTTATGGGTGATCAAATCGAATCAGGAGGTTGTTATTTTTTTTTAAAGAATATATCATGCTTTTATTTGTCAAATAATTGGTAAAGATTTGCAACCCGATATATAATTATTATATTATGCCCACTTAATATGATGAAGTTAATATTTTCGTTCATATGTATGAAGTTTGGATGACAAATAGGACAATACAATGGAGTTGTGTCCCCCACCAATTCACCGAGGCGTCATATTAGCTTTCATGTTTATGAAGATGTACCGCCATCTGGATCATGAGGTTGACATAACACCAAGGTTAACAATTGCTTTACTCAAATATTCAAAATTGAATTAAATCGTGAATTGCCCACATCAAAGCAGATATATACTAATAAGGGGTCTCAACTGCTAGAGGGCAGCATTCACTTTTATAATCACTCACCTTGGTCGTGCCTTGGACTTAGGTGGTCGGGCCCTAAGGCAGTTTTAGTACAAAAGAAATGGTGGAGTGGGCCTCTTTGTCTTTTACTGCGGAGTACGGGACAGAGGAGTTCAAAAATAAAATAAAATGGTTTCCTTGTGACTATTGGCAATTTTTAGTTGGAAACGTCCGTGAATGTTAACCAACAAATTAAAGTCAAACAATGATAATACTTTATTGGGATAATGACTTAAATGCTTTCTAAATTTTAGCTTAATATACAATATGATCTATGAACTTTAAGTTTGTTTAACGTGATCCTTAAACTTCAACTAAATGTGCAATATTGTCCTTGAAATTTTAATTTATTTAAAATGATATTTAGAACTTTTTGTATATGTTCAATTTAATTCCTATAATGTATAAAGATATTTAATAGTATATTTTTATTAATTTAAGTTTAGTGACAACATTAAATATTTTCATTAAATTAAATCTGCACTAAAAATTCTTGCCATCACTTGCAGATGTTCTAGATTTGATTAGCAATGACCACGAGCACATGAAATTATTATTATTTCCCTCATGTAACGGGAGGGAACCAGATAAGCAAAAATCATAAAATCAACAAAAACTCCAGAAATCTTCACGTGAAATTTAAATGTTACAAAAGAAATTGAAAGTAATAGGAGGGGTGGAGTAATTAGTGGAGAGTATTCGAGAAGCCACAAAGGAATTCGTTGCCTTGGCGTAGTGGATGCCATCCCAGCTCACGTGGCGCAACGACTCCTTGCACACGGTGCCGTTGTTGTAGCACGCCATTAACGGGTTCTCAAATCCTACTCATATTGGAATGTAAAAAACACACAAACTTAAGTAAATCAACTATCATTGTAAGTTTGTAACCACTTCTAGGGCAAAAAACAAATGAGCAAGATACTCTCGCTAACTCTTGAGTTTCGACTTGACAATCGGCCCTAAAAGAACTTGAGGGGACTTAGATTAGAGGCGATGGAATCCGTACCATGTATAATGTAATTGGCGATGAGATTGTATTTGATTGTGAAGACGTCGACGTACACGATCGTGGCATTCTTCATCTGACTCCTTGATTCTTTGCAAAGGGACTGCAATCGCCGATTGAATTCTTGAGCAGCATCATTGCGAGATCGGAGGCATCCAAGCTCATCGATGTCGCTCGCATCATGGGCGGTGGTGACCAATATGCTAGGCAAACAGCCCAATGGCCTAGTGTTGTGCACCCAAAAATTCTTCCCTCCGCTTTGGTATATGCTCTACAAAAAATTAGATATACTCTACAAAAAAATTAGTTATATAAATTAAATTTACATAGATGGGATTATGTCTAATCTTTTGGTAATTGTTGACTGACCCATATGGCGAATTTGATTTCTTCGATGAAGATCAGGATGTTCCCGACGACTTGCAAATACGGAAGGTTGGTGAACTGAGCTATGAGGTCGTTTTGGCCGATGTCAATGGTGTAAAGAGCGTCGGCGAAGCCATCCTTGCCGACCAAATTCGCGTGGCCTGAAATTCGGGACACCAAATCGAGATATCTTAATTTTGCCTTCTTGTAGAGGTTAATTTGTCTAGTTAAAGGATAGATTACCTCTCGAGATAAGCAACGGAGAGCGAGATTGGAAAAGGAGGAACTGGCGGAGTTGGACGCCCAAGCTGAAGGGCTGGTCGCGAGGGATGGTGGCTGCGCCGGACACAGCGAAATTGGCACCGCTGCTGAAATTTGGGCCCAATGATTCCGAGTATGGACTCAAGAAGCTTGTGTTCAGGCTCTCACCTATTTTGGATTTCATGCAAATCTCAACAAAATCTCATAGTGTGTACTTAAGACACTCCTGTTTTAATAGATATAGTCCAAAAAGATTTCAGCATTTACATGATTCAGTCCTCTAACTTTTATTCAATGAAGTCACCTAACCTTTTAGATTTATGCGATTTGATCCTTAAAGTTTTATCTTGCATAATTGAGTAATGATTCCTATCTCTAGCGCAAATACTTTTTGTTAGACCTAAAATTAACATTACAAGAAAATAATTTTTTTTTCGCGTGTTTTCTTCAAAGAACATCGAAAGAAAGGGTTCGAACTAGTGCTCATCATGCGTTGATGCCCCTCCTCCCTTGGGAGGATGCCTTGGGAAATCACAGGATAAAGAGAGTGAGAACTCACAGAGGAAATCGATGGTCAACCGCCTGTCGCACAGCCGGCCGGTGGCCTCATGAAAGAAGGCGCACCCGTTGGGCAATGCAACGTTGATCCCGAGCCTTGCCGACCAACCACCGGTGCCCAAGTTGGAGTCGCCAAAGTTGAAGATGACGGGCTTCCTCTTGCACGGAGAAGCAGCCGAGCTTGGAAGGCCAAGACAGAGTCCAAACATCACGGCGTAGCACCTCAAAGCACGGAGGCTGGGAACGCAAGAGCCCCCTCCCCTCTTCTTTGCCATTTTCTCTCTCCTCCCCTTTCTTTCTTGTCGCTAGATTGACTATAAAAGTGCAAGAGAGAAGCTGTTCATGTAAAAATTCAGAGGGGTCTAAGTTGTGGATCTCGAGACCGGGCAGAACGGGCTCTTGCAATTTGGTCCCATCCCTTTGTGGAAATCTTGTGATCGTCTTCTACTGTGATTGCTGACAATTTGAATTGTCCCACTGGGACCATTTAGAAAAGAAAATATCTTGGGAGTTCATTTTCTTTTCAACGTAAATGGAGGAGCAAAAAATATTGACTAGTCAAAATTTAAGCAAGTTGATCTATGAACCGTGTTCATTTTCATTAGACGAAACAACATCAATACGCGATATGACACGACACAACACACCAACACATCGTTATTTCTAAAAATCATCGAATTTCGATATGTTGGGACACGTCATTGCGTGTATTTATATAATAAATTATCATTTTTATGATTATTTCAATCAAATTAATTTAATTCAAATTCATAAATAAATAATATAAAAAATTCTAAAATGAATTTACACTAAAAACATTAATCTACCATTTATTAATATCATTTTGACAGATTCAACTCAATTTCAATAATATATAAAATTTGAAGGAAAAATACAAGCAATTCACATTCTAGACTCATGTGTTAGATATGTCGGAAGAGAGAAAAAAAATTGGTGATGAATTGTATATCACGAGAAGTGAGAGTCAAAAGAGAAGAGAAGACTAAGTTTTTTTTTTTTTTTCCAATTTATTATTATTTTAGTATTATTTTATTATTTTTTTTTTCATATATATTTGGGTTAATACCCTAAAAATCCCAAACTGGTATACTTATGACAAATCTACCCCAAACTATTTTTTTTGACCACCAAAAACCCCAAATTGGTATTCCTTTGATAAATTTACCCTAAAATGGTACACTTGTGACAAATTTACCTTCTGTTAGTTCTAGTTAAATTTTCTTTTTAAAGTATAAAGTTAAATGACACGTGACAATTGATCGGTATACCAATTTGGAATTTTACACTCTGTTTTTCACAGTTTACATTTTTTGTGATTTTTTTTTGTGGTATTAATCTAATTTAGCGGAGGGTATATTAGTCACAAATTTATCAATTTAGGGTTTTTTACGGTTGAATAAATTAATTTGGGGTAAATTTGTCATAAATCTACCAGTTTAGGATTTTTTATAGTTAGTCGGGGTAAATTTGTTAAAAGTATACCAGTTTGGGGTTTTTCATGGTCAAAAAAATAGTTTTGGGTAAATTTGTCAAAAGTGTACTAGTTTGAGGTTTTTCAAGGTATTAACCCTATATATTTTGATCTATAATTTATTGAAAATTTTTAAAATTGAATTGCATGTCATAGTCACGTGTCAAAAACTCGCATGTCGGAATTTTAACTCGAGTGTTAGAAATTGTCAAAAAGTTAACTAAGTGTCGATTTTCCAACACATATTGATCGAGTGTCAAAAAGTGTCCGAAAGTGGTAGAGAGTGTTTGACATGTGTTGGAGTGTTTGACGTTACAAAAGCTATCGGAGAGTGTTGATACTTCATAAACTATTGACACCTTATATTTGTTACTTAAAAAAAATAAAAAAAAATAAAAAATAAAAATGACAAAAAAAGCTATATGGTAATAAATAAAATAAAATAAGGAAAGCAAAAATACTGTGATTACTAACAATTTTAATTGTCCCCATTGAGGATCATCTAGAAAAGAAAATGTCGTGGGAGTTCATTTTCTTTTTCGAGGACTTCAATGTGGAACAAAAATCATTGACTAATCGAAATCTAAGCAAGTTAGTCTAGGAACTGTGTTTATTCCCATTAGATGAAACACGTGATTGTTGACACCTTATTTTTGTTACATAAAAATAAAATAAAAAATGGTAAAAACGACAAAAAATAAAAAAAAAATGCAAAAATACTGTGATTGTTGACAATTTAAATTGTCCCCGTTGAGGATCATCTAGCAAAGAAAATGTCTCTAGAAAAGAAAATGTCTTGGGAGTTCATTTTCTTTTTGATGACTTCAATGGGGAGCAAAAATCATTGACAAATCGAAATCTAAGCAAGTTGATCCATGAACCGTGTTCATTCCCATTAGACGAAACACATGACTATTGACATCTTATTTTGTTACATAAAAATAAAAATAAAAAGGTAAAAATGAAAAAAAAAAAAAAACTATGTAGTAAAAAAAAAAAAAAGGAAGGCAAAAATATTGTGATTGCTGATAATTTGAATTGTCCCCATTGGGGATCATCTAGAAAAGAAAATGTTGGGAGTGCATTTTCTTTTTTGATGACTTCAATGGGAAGCAAAAATCATTGACTAATCAAAATTTAAGCAAGTTGGTCCACAAAACCATGTTCATTCCCACTAGATGAAACATGTGACTGCTAACACATAATTTTTTTTTACATAGAAATAAAAAAAATGGTAAAAGCAACAAAAAACTATATATTAATAAAAAAAAAAAAAAACTATATAGTAATAAATGGAAAGCAAAAAAAATACAAAAAAGGGGGCTATAGTACTAAGCATGGATAAATAGAAGAGAGTAGAGAATTTTTTTGATAAAAATTAATATATAAAAAAAAGTAAAAAAATAATAAAATCACTAATAGAGCTTGGGTGGGCCATTTATACCAGGCCCGTTTTCTTTAGTAAAATTTTCAGTCCAACTTCTCAATTTTCCTTATTTTCTTTCAGCCCACAATTTGAGCCCAAAAAGATGAGAAACAGAGATAAAAAAACTCACGAAACTCGTTCGATCCAGAGTACTTCGCTGGAGTTTCTTTGAATTTGGCCGGAAATGGCTTCGAGTCTTTTGGTCGCCGGTCGCCACATCTGTCCACGGCCGAGCGACATAGATACTTTCTGAAGCCGTTCGCCCGATCGACAACCTTGTGGAGCTCAGTTACCTTGATCCTTCGTTCTCAGTCTTGCCCAGGTAACGTGAGCTTCCTCTTTCTCGAACATGCTCTGTCTTAGCCCTGTCTTTCAAGAGCCCGAAGTTGATCGGCAAGTTAATAAGTAAATCATGATAATTTGGGATCGATTGGCTGCAAGTGGCATTGATCTAAGTCTCTGTATACCATGATTAGGCCAAGAGCTGCTGGAAAATCAAATTGGAAAATCATTGTTGAAGTTGCACGTCACGTGTTCGATAAAATGCTTAAGTGAGATTTCGAAATAGATTGTGTGTGATTCGCTTGACTTTATTTTAGTCCGAGTTTGATCCATTTTCTTTGAATTGCTTGCTCATACTGATGTTGTTGCCTCGTTTTGTTCTTTTTATGTTGCCATTTAGACATCACCAAGTTGGCCATGGACGAACTTCTTGCCGGAAAATCTATACCCTTAGCGGGAGAAGCCGTGGTTAAAAGCTGCAGTAGTCGGTCCTAATGCTTCTGAAGTGGTTACACCTGACCTTTTATTAGCTGAACAGTTGCTGTCGTCGGTTGCTGTTGCCACTTAACAAACTGGGCCTACTCTAATTAAAAATGTAAAAAAAAAAATTGCAAAAAAATAATCCCAAAAAAATTGAGATTTTTGTTAAGTAATCAAATAAGCAAAAAACTCCAAAAATCTTCAAGTGAAATTAAAAGTAAATTGAATTGATGTGATGGTGGGTGGTGGTTGTGATGGCGCCCATCGAGTGCGGGTAAAGCGGTGGTGATGGTGGGGTTGGGGGTGTGATGAGGAGGGAGAAGGCAAAAAAATTGTTTTGTGTGGGTGGTACATGAATCAGATCATAATCTGTTCGTGAGCTTCCTTATTAACTCAACAAGGCGGTTCATGGGTCTTCCATTCTTCAAAAGTAACAATACGAAGAGTAAAAATGCTAAAAAAATGAATCTCAAGACGAGTTTGATATGAGTCTAGTTGGTTGGGCATGAGTCGAGAAATTTACGTTGCAAATAAATGGGTCAAAACGGATTAAGTGGATCAATATGGGTCAAACCATTTATGACTTAACCAAATTCAACTCAATCTACTTGTTTAACAGGTCTATTGATTAATGATGGAGGGTTTTTTACTGAAGGCAAGAGAAAAAGATAAAGTTGGGGTTTTGATATGGGTCCCTCTCTCTTGGTGGGTTTCTAGGCAGTAGCTCATGTATAAATCATTAGGGACTAACAAAGCTCCGATTTCTTTTTTTGGGACCACTTGCTAATCGTCGACTAACATTCATAAATATACTCCGACGCAAATCACAAGAGGAGCAAATACTTGACAGCGTTATTGCATGTTTTTCCAGGATGTTAGTGCGTCACTTTCGAGAAGTATCCACTACTGTATAAGGGGGAATACGGAATTCATACTTCAGGTGGAGAGATGTGGCAGCCCGGGGCTGTCTGCAGCCTATCAGTCCCTCCTCCTTTATCACTTTGTGACAGCTTCTACTTCTGCTGACCTAAATTCATCAGGCAAAAAGCTCAGCCTCTGGGACGTCAGCACGATGGCAATTACCTTTGTTCTTGTCACTGTCAACTTGCGCCCTCTTTTGATGTGTAATTCAATTACAATATGGCATCACATCGCTGTCTGTTTAAGCGTCCTTCTTTGGTTTGTTATTGTTTTCATATTCACTTAAAAGGGCGAGTCTTCTCCCTTTCGGGGGTTCTTTCTTTCCCTTTACCTAAACTAGCCCTTTATTTGATAGCAATAATTCTGATATTCGTCTTATTACATGTATGCGCAGGAAAATCTCTATCATGACATCCATGTAATAATAAGTACAGTCTACTTCTACCTAACGTTTCTTCTAATTGTCGTGCCACTTGGTGACTTCTTATGGCAAGGGTAAGGTTTCAGACTTTTATCTGGCCAAAAAAAATTAAAAAAGCTCAGGCTTTTTTATTTAGGCATGTTTCTCGCCTACAAACGGGGAGAAACAGTGTACATAGTCCTTAAGTAACGAATACTGATTGCAAATCTGCAATTTAGCTTTTCTAAAAGTAACGAAGGACGTTTGTCGTGGACAATATAATGGAGGGCCTCCTTTTTCCTTCAAATGGCCTTCCTCATCTTCATTGCCGATTTTGTGGCTCCTTTTAGCCCTATTTGCTCCAAGACAAGATGCATGGCTTTTCATGTCCATACTTTTCCAGTTTTTCATATATTTTATTGGGGTTCCTCAGATGTTCCATCATTTGTGAATTGCATCTGCCCCGCCTCTCTCTCTCTCCCTCTCTCCCTCCCTTTAAACCCTGTTCCTCTTCTCTGGGCTGAACATTGCCCGATTTCTGGATTGCGGTTATAGGATAAATCCATATATCAACCTAAATTGGTATGAGTATTTATTGGCTTGTGGGAACTTGACAGCTCGCTTGTCTCCAGTGATTGATTTCTGGATTAACCATATTCTATTTTGTGGATTATGTTTATTAGCAACTCATGTTTTCTTAAAGTAATTGCAATACAAACTTCATCTGGATAGTTTCCTTTTTTTTCCCCCCACTAATTTTTCCTGCATCTGGTTACAGGGTTCAAAGGTGTTTCTTCCCGTATGATTACCAGATAGTACCGGAAATTCACAGTAGTCAGCTCACGGTGGAACCAGAGAGGAGCTTTGCTTTTCCTTTGCTTCCACGCAAGACATCCAAGTACACTGGGTTTGCTTTCGACTCACCTGGGTATGAGTCATTTTTTGCTTCACAACAAGGTGTCTATGCCCCACAAAAGGCTTGGGATGTCATAAGAAGAGCCAGCGAGAGGACAAAGCCGAAGACATTGCCCAAGAAATGAACTTTAGGTGCTACACTTCGATATGGGTAGTAAGCCGAATAGATTCAAAGTTGTAAAGTTTCCTGTACCATAGTCGTTGCTTCTTTCTTATGAACTTTATATATGGACATTATAGTTGCCATCCATGCTTCAAACCCGATACACTTTTAGAGGAGCCACAGTGGCTATGGCTTCCCTAGTTACTAGTTTGGATGTAAATGTATATGTTTCGACGGAAGGAAAGGGAGGGATGTGATAATTCCGGACTTCTGGACTCCTTTCAGATGCCAAGAGCATCACTCGTTCCAGAGCATTAGGAATGCTGCTTACGTTCATCCTCTACGTGCATTTAAGGGGGAAAAGTACCAAAAAAGTCTTAAACCTATTGCATTGGTACCAATTCAATCCTAAACTTTTCAATTGGACCAATTTAGTCCTAAACCTTTTTACATCGGTACCAATTTAGTCCATCCAGCCAATTTTGGCCAGCCGGCAGTGACGTGGACATCGGCCGATGATCGGACGCTAACGTGGCAATTTTTGACATTTTTTTGATCATTTTTAATTTTTAGTAATTTTTTCCTTTTTCTTTTCTTTTTTTTTTCTTTTTCCTTTTTCTTTTCTTCCTTCTTCCTCCTTGGATTGTTCCGGCAGTGGCCAGCCAGCCTCCAGTGAGGCTCGTCGGCCACTGGGCGAGGGCCTTGAAGCCCTCGCTTGCTGCCGGCGAGGGTCACGGCCCTCGCCCGGCCTCTCCTAGGGCCACCGACAAGGCAGCTTCGCTTGGATCTGGGCGAGGCCAGCCTTACCGGCCGCGGGCGAGGGGCAGGTGAGGCCGATAGCAACTCGTCCACGATCTCGCCATGCCCCTTGCTAGCGGCCAGGTGGAGTGGCAAGTTGCCCCGGGAGTCTTGCTCCGAGGCGAGCTAGGGGCTGCGACACAGCAGCTCTCGGACGAGGTTGGCATGGCCACGAATGGAGGCCGCATGGAGGGGTGTGTCGGAGACATCGAGGACGATGATCCTGTCGAGGAGGAGAGGGTCTTGGTCAAGGAGGTCCACGACTGCCAAGACGTCGCTGTTTTGGACCGCTCTCCATGAGCCTTGCCGACGGCCTTGGGAGAGGCCGAGTGAGGGCCGCGACCCTTGCCGACAGCAGGCGAGGGCATCGAGGCCCTCGCCCAGTGGCCGATGAGCCTCACTGGAGGCTGGCCGGCCACCGTTGGAACAGTCCAAGGAGGAAGAAGGGAGAAAAGAAAAGGAAAAATAAAAGAAAAAGAAAAAAGAAAAGAAAAAGGAAAAAATTACTAAAAATTCAAAAAAAAAATTAAAATATCAAAAATTGCCATGTCAGGATTCGGTCATCGGCTGATGTCCACATCACTGCCAGCCTGCCAAAATTGGCCGGATGGACTGAATTGGTACTGATGTGAAAAGGTTTAGGACTGAATTGATCAAATTGAAAAGTTTAGGACTGAATTAGTACCAATACAATAGGTTTATGACTTTTTTGGTACTTTTCCCGCATTTAAGGGCTAGTTCTAGCTAAAGTCTTAAGCGCTTTTCTTGAAACGTCTTGTTATGTCGTCCTGTTAATTGTTTCTTGCCAAAGCTTTCTTCATAATGGTGGCTCCCCTTTTTATTCACGACCGGTTCGCTCTTCAGTTCTTGCATTGCAGCTGCTTTGTTGGCGGCAACATGGAGTTCCTTTTGCCTGTTCTATTTCATTGATTCTCTGGTCGCTTGTTCTCTGGTTCGCTCTTCATTTCATTGTTTGAGGATGACAAACCAATCGAACCTGTGTCCAAAAAGTCGGGTGGTTTATTAGGAATTGCTAAAAGTGTGATTGTTGAAAGCACCTCATTAGTTGAAGAAGGAACGTTTTCTCTGATTTTCAAAACTGCTGCGAACCGCGTCCTATGATCCCCTTCCAACACAGAAGTAATTACAAACTCGGTTCGGTCCTTGCATAAGTACTAGCGGCTTTGTGCTTGATCTTTCCATATATGCGAGAGAAAGGCGGAGGATATCTGTTGGAGCAGTATTCTATTCTGTTCCGTAAGCAAAAGCCGTTGCAAGAAATCGCGTGTAATCACCTTAACGCTGGACCAAATATTGCCGGAAGAGGCGTGTTATTAGGTGGTAGAGGCACAAGAATTTCTGAAAGTAGAAGTTTAGAGCAGCTTCTTGTCGCTTCATTGTGAGAATAAAGAGGAAAAAAAAATATCTCACGAGGAGCTGATGAACTTGGCCAAGTTTCTGAGACACTTGACTGCTGGGATTCGTCCAACCGTTCTTCATTAGCATCGTAATCATCATCATTCTCGAAAACCAGATACATCCCGCGCTTTTCCAGCCCAAGCACAAGAAAGTATGGTGGGTCTCGCAGGACTATATCTTTTCCTGTCTCCTTTTAACATCCGAACCATTGGCTTGAATTCTGGATATCTAATCTTCTAAAAGCTGGTCTTCACTTTTGTCCCCCCATCTGGTTTAACGTCAAAGCGTGTATCAGATCTTCGAGCCTGAGAAGCCTTCCTTTAATGTCCTCGATCGTCGGTAGCAGGATGTTTGCCCGGTTTGCACTGTCCGCAGAGACAACAACAGTGAAAATTATCACTCTAATCTCGCGGTTCTTCTTCGGAGCAGCAAAATGAGGAGCTTCCTGACAAAACCATCCAGGAATCTCGCTCCCAGGGACACTCGAGTTGTACAGATGCTATAGAGCAACCGGCAATTTCCCATGAAAAAACACATTTTGAGGTCAAACTCTGTGCATTCATGATTGAAGATGCTAAACAAAGGGGGAGAAACTGAACTGATCTACATCCAGATTTTTGGTACAGTTAAGAGTAGTTTTCACCTTTTCAATTCTTCTCTTTTCACTGCTGGGAAGCATGCCTTGCAGCCACCCAAGAATAAACGCCTTAGAGATTTCAATACCCGGAGACCTGTGATGTCAACTCGATTGCTGCAATCAGTAAAATTTAGCTCCTTCAAATCAGTAGAATTCTGATCAGAAGCAACTGGTCAAGAACCGAAGATGAAAGGCGTAAACTCGACATTGATCAACCTCAAGGCAGCGTCGTTCTCGGAGATGATGGCCACAGCGGCGGCCGAGTCATTGATCGCCTCTAGAGGGCCTAGCGCTGTCTCCTCCCCTCGCTTGAGGCCTTCTTCATCGGGCAAGAGGTGCGGCACACCCTTGAGCACGGGCTCGCGGTAGAGGTGATCCACGATGCTGCGGCGGGGGGGTGTTGGCGCTGCAGTGGAAGCGAGAAGATAACGTAGCGTCGTCCTCTTCGGGATCGTCCGTCAACATCGTCGCTTTCCGGCTTCTTGATAGACCTCACTTAGGAGTCACCGGTCTTTTGGCAGAGGCAGTCGTTGCAGAGATTGAAGCACCACGTAACGATGAGCAATAAGCAACGAGCACCTTGCGGACGGATTCGTGTTCCCTTCGATTTCCACAGCGCGGGAAATGTGCTGTCTTAATTTTTAATTGACGAATCATGGCATTCACAATAGTTAAGGGAAAATTATCCCAAAAAATTTAAATCTCCTATACAACCACCAATTCAATTTTAAATCTATGCATTAATTTAGTTCTAAACAATCATAAAAATTTTAATTGTGTCAATTTAGTCAAAAATCTTTTAAAAATTATAAATGTAATTCTTTCGGGTAATTTTGATAAAAAAATCTCTGACATGGTATTCTAGTCAATGCTAACCATCCTATGTGAAAGATCGGTATTAATGTGGACAATTGTGTTTAATTTTTCTAAAAAGAACTTTTTTTCTTTTCTTTTTATTTTATTGTTTTCTTCACAAGGCCAGCAAGTCCACCAGTCACTGGCCGAGGGCCAGCAGCCCCGCCACCCCTGTAAAGAAAAAAAAAAAGAGGATAGTAAAGAAAATTATAATTTAAAGAAATTAAAAAAAAATTCTTAGTATTCATGATGGAGAATTTATGCCATGACATAGCAACATATGTCCTCGATACGTAACCAAAATTATCCCCACAAGGATGTTCGTGTCTACTCCAGTTAAATGTAGGATAACAAGTTTTGTCAATTTAGCTTGATTTGGTTTCAATTTCAATCCTTTAGACTAAAATTAATTATTAATTAGACCTTGAGGCCGCACGCCTTGCACGTGCTGGTGTTGGAGAACGTCAGCACCTCTCTTGCCTCTGCAAGATAATCTTGTCGTCTTCCCCAGTGCTCTCGATCGCAGTCGAGCAGGCTTCGCAATCAACGAGCCGCTGGTTCAAGTGGTCCGAATTCGGGCACTTGTGGGACATGTAGATCTGCGCTTGAGACACAAAAAAAAAAAAAAAAAAAACTGCACATGATTTGTTCGTTTGCATGTAAAGATGTGTGATTCAGGATCGAAAATTTATTGAAGAAATCTTTCTTTCCGTATCAATTTATAATGGATTGGCCACCAAAATCGCAAACTCGATTGCTTCATGATCCGACGTAAGCAATCGAAGTCGTGATAAATTACCTCACGACAACCGTCGCAGGAGGAAGAAGGAAATCAAGGAGATTGCATTCTGGGAAACCTCCTCCCATCTTTCTCTCTCTCTCTCTGACGATTGAGGCTGAAACTGTTTGAGTTTGAGGGACAGTGTTATGATTTCGAGTTCGATGAAGGTTGAATGTGAGTTGGAATCGGTGATAACGAGGATTTCTTTGAGTGGGTTGAGTATTTGAATAATCATGATTCTCATGAAGGTAACTTCGCATACTCTGTTTCTGGTGGCGTGAAATCCGGGTGAGGCCGAGACTGTACTGATGAACTCAAACATGTTTAGATGATTTGGTGATTGTGTGGATACGAACCTTTTCCTCGTCATTGCATTTAGCTGCCCTTTCCTGAAACGCCTACCACTTGTTTGATTGAATTCCTGAACAGCACTAGCATGGGTATTTTGCAAGTATTCTTGCATCGTGATGATTATCTGGTCATAGCGTGCTTAAACTAAGAGTTCTCCAGGGTATATGACATTATTTTCGTTGACATTGGTTGAACTCTCCCGGTTGTGCCCAATCCTCCCATGACCAAGAATTTGAACATACCATGTTGGCTTAATTTGCTCGGAATTATGTTATCTGTATCAATCTATGATGTTTTTTTTTTTTTTTTGTGAAAAATCTATGATGTTTGTATATGGCTATTCTAAAATTCTAGACAATTACCATCCTTGAATTGGAAATGGTGAAATCCTTCTTCGAAATTTTTGGACTTCATCCTTAGCTTGATCTTGCGAGTAATTGGTTTCATATGCTTGGATGATTATGCCTTGCATTTCTTGATCCATTCATTGATACCTCAACACCTTCTCACTATCAATGATATTTGGTTCTTTTTTTATTTGGTGATTGCATAGGCCTCTACCTGTTTGATTTTTTTGGTTGACTGAAGATTCTGAAGTTCATTTCTCGATGTCATTTGCTTGTGTCTTTTCTGTAAATGGCGTGCGAGTCCCTGTCAAAGCTGACATTCAATTGCTGAGTGCATAATGAGTTGTTTATGCCATGACCGAATGCTTTGCTTGATTCCGTGTCCACGTTGCCGATTTGTATACATATTCAATTGTTGCTGAATGAGCCTCAACCAGGACAATTGACTGTGGAACGCAGCTCAATGCTGTATTCCTGTGTTTATGTTGCTCTGCGTTTCAGTTTTTGCAGCATGATGTTCTTTGAAAATGTCTCCGCTGGAGCCGCCTGTGAGTAATTAGAATGTGGTCTTTAGTATTTGGTCCCTGGAGCTCCTGTTGTGTAAAATCAGAGTTGTTTCCAAGTTATTCGAGTTAAATTAGCAAAATATGTTGGATTCATGTCACGTGCATTTTTTAATGTTTTAATAGCGATTTGCTTGAATAAATAGAGGTCAAGTGCCATTCTCCGAACCATAGATAGACTACAAGTTTTGGACGACTCCTTAGTTAAATAACGTGTCCCGGGTTAGTTCTATAAGTGGCCATGACCCCGGGCCGGGTTCTTTAGTTTTGGACGACTCCTTAGTTAAATACGTTTTTCCTTGGAATTTCATTTATTAGGGGATATTTATTTAATAGCTTTGAAATAGAATGAATCTTGGATTTATCTCACGGGGATTCTTGTCCCGGGGCTCAATAATGAGGCCATGAATATTCATTACCTGACATGGTTTATTCTGTCACACTCTACTTTTATTGCATTGATTGTGATTGGTTGCTTGTTGATTGTGCGCCCATGCATTTACATCGTTTAGTGGTGTATGATAATGTAATGGGCAAAGATCACATGAATAATATATTCGAAAGATTGAGAATTGGAACTAAAAGGATGATCATTAGATAATTAGCATAATTAAGCCTCTGACCTTGGACCAATGGTTTGCTGGAGTGAAGTGTACTATTGCACTTCACTTGATTCTTAACTCACCCTAAATAGAGTTGTGGCAATTCCAATAAAATAAAATTTCTTTGATTAATCAATTGAAACTCAAACATCGCAATGGTTGGATTTAAGAGAACTCACGTTGAATAAGAGCGAGAACCTCGAACAAAGGGATTGCTTATTTTAATTCGACAAATCGGTATACCCGCCCCTCTAAGATTCCTTGGAGAGGGTCGCGACAATTTATGAGAGGGAGCTTTCGAAAATTAGTTATGGTAATACGTGTCATGGTGACCGAAGGAGGAGGATTTAAGCGGCTTGAGATTTTGGCACGTTTTAAGACAAATGGTGTCGTCAACCAAATCTCTTGTCCACATACTCCGAAACCAAATGGAGTCGCCGACAATTTGCTTTAGAAAATTGGATGCCCATGCCGTTTCATTTCGGCATTCTTGTGCTGTCTTTTTTCATAATTTAATTTAATTTATCATTTTAGATCATTTTTTGACCAAAGATCTCCATCCTCATTGCTTTAACGGTTTGTTTTCTATGCTTAAATATTTTCATCCTTTCCTTATAGGATAGCAATCAATTGGCATGAGCTAATACGCAATTCTCGGTGGGACCCACGTGCACTCTCCATCATGCGGCCCTCGACAGAATTCCACGGCTCTCTTCCTTTCTCTCTATCCATCTAACGATCTGAGTCGATTCCCTTTTAAGCTCAGGCTCGATGCACCCTGCGGGGGGGGGCGCAGAACAAGAACAGAGCACCTTCACACGCTCAAAAGGAGCTGTGCAAATTCTGTCTAGCTCTCAGTGATTCCGATTCCTTTGATCTTCATTGCCCTCTCCGTCGCCCTCCATCCACCAACTGCCGCTGCCACGCTACACACGCTGAGAAGGGGCAAGAACAGAGAGCATTGGTAGAAGGGACTCAGGTGATTTTTGAGCATCCCTAAGCCACTCTCTCGGTGATTTCGATTGAACCCTTTCCTCTCACTCCGTTGCTGGTCGTCACCGCTTCCCGATCAGCTAACAGTTCCACTGCCGTGAAGAAGGTCTGTGATGCCGAAGTGCTCGAACTTCGATCATGATTGCCTGACTCGACGATACCATTCCTTGACGTTGGTTCTGTTATCTCCTAACTCATATCCAAGGTCAATCGCTATAGCTAATCATTCTCCATTCAATTAAACTACATGTGCTCCGTTTTCCATTGCTTTATGGACGAAGCGAAGGCTGGGAGCTATTGCTACCACCTGTGTGAAAATGGACTGTGATTGAGGCTGTGTTAATGATTTGAATTTGCTGCATTGATTTAATCTTGGATTGATGCCATTTTGATCAAGTAGACTCATATGCACCTGTAGGAAAATATGACTTCAATTTCATGTCAATTAGTCATCAAACAATCATGATTTTCAGTCCTGTATGCTCTGTTACAATTCTGATTGAGTGCTGGAAGTTGTGGATTAAGCACAAACTAGATGGAGTTTGTCTTAGTTTGGTTGTCTTTTATATTGCCCATGGGTAAGTGATATCATGTGTTTAGGTTCCTTATTAATTTCTCATGTTCAGATGGCACTGGTTAGATGTTAGTCCCACTAGATACATATTAGCAAAGGGTCTCAACTCCTAGGGGTCAACACTCACTCATGAATATTTATGTTGGCCTAATTCCCTAAAAAAGCATAAATTTTGGATTGACTTTCAGTTGTAACTTGAACTTTCTCTTTGTCTTAAAAGAATCACCAACTTTCACTTGAATCCCGAATTTGACCGTGATAAATTGCTGTCCAAAATTAACATTAGAGGTCTAACAGGATAGTCAACAATAAATAGATGTCGGCTAACTACTCTCCAAAATGATGCTTTGTCAATCTTAAAATTCGGGAAAGATCGAAGCAATTAGAGCTCGATTCGTCAATTCTACAGCCGGGAGTCTTCAAATTCTTGCGCTCGGAAATCTTCAATTCATCGAACAGACTCACCCTCGAGAGAGTTGGTTTGTTGAGCTTTTAATTAACCAATTCTATACCCTGTGGTCTCGTGATCCCAAGGACCGGAGCTCGGCCAAAGATGGCATCTTCCGCAGGATCATTCTCAGCGAATCGCCCGCATTCAAGGTACCTGATTTATTTTGATTCTGGTTCTTCTGAATTGAGGATGGATAGCTATCTTCTTCAACGTCAAAGCTCATTTCAATTCAGAATTTTGCATCTCGTGCGTTATTCTTGCTGAAAGATCCGAGCTTGATGTCCTGTTGGGGTTGGTGCTTGTGTGCGGAAGAATGACCTCCACATATTGTATTCAACATTAGCAGAATGTATGACTGCTAGAGTGATCAGATCCTTCTTCATTCATTCGATCTATTTTTATTTTGTACTTCCAGCTCTGTGAAGATGAGAAAGTGCCTATGCATACTGGACTCGGGTCCTCTTAGAGTAAAATGAGCATCAATATGTTATATACGTGGCCTTGACTGATGAGGCAAAACAGGTCACTTTCGCTTTCATGATTAACTTCTCCGTTGTTCAGCCAAGACTTTTATAGGCTCATCGAATCACTCTCTCTAGATTGTGTGACCTTGCTTCATAAACCATAAATTAATAAATCAAGATGAATTCATGTGTCTATGCGTGAAGTTAACATTTGCGCTTGAAACTATGTTTCTGTTAGTTGCAAATGCTGCCACCTGGTTTTAACGTAATGACCCAAATGCTTGATTATAGCATCCTAGATGATGAGCCTTGGTTTTAACTTGACAACAATTTTTTTACTAATGACGACTTTCTTGTTGTCGGCTTAGATCCTATCAGTTGTTCTCGTGGCCTAAAGAACCCACGTCGTAATCATAAAAAATTTCACGTGCGGATAAGCTACGTAGCAGGGGGGGGGGGGGGGGGGGGGGGGTGGTGGTGGGGCAGCAGTCTCAATGCCAAATAGGCAGCTACCTTTTTGTCCAATGTGCGTGCGCTTCGAAAGAAGATAATAGTGCGGGACAGTTCAACGGCTCTAGCATTTTGGAGGAAGTAGAGCCCAAAGGCAATTATAGTACGAAGAAATGGGCCTATTTATTTTTAATCAGCGGAGTACAAGATTTTGCCAATTGCATGGTCAGTCTGCAGGCCGGCGATTGTGCTCTTGCGTCCAACGGCACTTTGACCACCCTGAAGACTCTCCAACGGTCACTTTGAAAATTGCAATTCTATAAAAAAGACTCAAAGCTCGCTGAAGGATTTGGTTATCAACTTCTTCGATTTTTTCCTTTTTTGGTCCCTGGCCAACTATTTTCTCAATCGGTGATAGCATGATTCGATCTTGAGTTATGTCATTGGCCGTCACGGTTGCACCTCATGGAGAAATCTACTAGTTTCTTCTTGTCATGCATAAGGTCTATTTGAGAAATCGATACACGAGCATATTTATTTTTCTATATGTCAGGCTAGATGTTTGTCAAGATACAAATGTGAGTTGTATTAGAAAGTTACACATCAAAGATTGATGTGATGTGAGTAGTTATATCATAGTTGGTTTATAACTTATTGATTTAAAATTTTGAAGTTCAACTGAATATGTTGATAGGCTCAGATTTGGATTTTCTCTTGACAATCTCCTTGGATTCCATTCTCTCTTGACAATCTCCCTGGACTCCCAATGTGTATTAATGTTTGGTAAATATCTCAAGGAAATTAATGTGTATCGGTGTTTAGTGAATATCTCAAGGAAGAAATCTCATGACCAGTGGTTTCCAGGCAGCCTAGCATCATAGCATAGCACAATAGTCTCAACAGCAATTTGTGATGAAGGTGGACATTATTGTTGGTGCGGCCCTCACACACAACAAAGTGGAGATTCTTGTTTAATTGGGGTAGAATAGACCTATTATTGAAGTCATACTTGAGTGAGGGGGAGATTGATGAGAAACACATGTAAGTGTGTTAAAAAAAATTCTACATTGGAAAATTGGTAGGATAGTTAATATATCCTAGTTGACCCAAAATTAGATATGTTGAGAAGCTCGGACTTAAACTCTCTTTCACAATCTCCCCAAGTGAAGTTATCGACCGTCCAATAGTTTTTGAGGTCAATAGATTTTTCTAATGGCATGCTTGAAAGGCGATCAGCAGGTTTGAAGGCACTGGTGGGGCTACATCGTGCCTCTTAATAGTCTTTGTGAAAGTAGCGAAGTGCAATGGACAATAAATTATCTCTGAACTTTGGTTCAATGTGCAATGTCATCTTCAAACTTTAATTTGTTTATGTGGTCCATAAGCTTTTGATAAATGTTTAATATAATCTCTAAACTTCTAATTTGTTTAAGGTGATCTTTGAACTATTGGTAAATATTCAATATAGTCATTTCTTTTTGTTCAAACAACAATATGATGACACGGATTATAATATGTTGAGTTGAATTGTTAAAAATGATGAGTCAATATATTTGTCTTATTATATTTCTAGTTTAGAAAAGGAAAAAACAAATTAGGGACTTCAAATATCCCATGTGCAAATTTATTTTGTTAATTTGAGATAAATATCTTATGTGGATGATCCATGTATATACTTTTTTGTCTACAATTCAGAATTAATGGAATGGAAGTCACATTAGCATATTACATTAACTTTAATTAATGAAAGGACGGCATTAAACAATTTGATATAGTTTACAAATTAGATTGAACCTTTGTTAATTGTCTAGAGTTTGGGGACTACGTTGAACATTTACAAAAGTTCAAAGACCACATCTAACAAATTACAAGTTCATAAGCAACATTGCATATTAAATAAAAGTTTAGGGACTCTTTTTGTTTCATTTTCCCTTAGAAGGAAAGTGAAAGTAGGAACATGCACTTGCATGCACAGCTTATGTACCACACGTTTTCCAGTTGTCTTGTAGATGTTTCAAAGAAATTTGCCTTAATATTTTAAGAAAAATATTATGTCATCATGAACAAGGTACAAGACACTATATTTTTTTGTTGCATTAAATCTTTACTTATCAAAGGCCGGAGAGATAATTCTTGATCGATGGGAGAAATAGGCCAAAAAATTGGGAAAATCTAGTTGAATAGGACCCGTTATATGTTGATCAAATATTGACTCGTTTAAAATGACTTGGGATTGAAGTCCCATAAAATGCAGTGGAAGAGATTTCTCCAGTGTAGGATGATTCTTTCATATTTTTCTTTTCCTATTTTGAGTATTCTTTTTCACTTTTTTTAAAGGTTTTAAAGTGAAGAAAAGATTAGATGGTTGATGATTTTTTTCTCATCTTTCAGTTAAGATACTTTGCTTCTATGATAGAGGATTATTTTTCCCTTCATCTAAAGGTTCCAAAGTGAAGAAATGATGAGATGGTTGAGGAAATTTTTCTCATCATTGATGCTTGGCTTTCGTGATAGAGAATTCTTTTCCTCCAGTATAGGGATTCTTCCTCAAATTATTCAAATTATTCTTTTCTTCTTCAAAGTCATCATCTCCCTCCAACACTAGATCCTAACCCCATGTCTCTAGCAACGCGGACATGGTAGTGACCCATATAGACTATTTTGAGTATTCTTTCACTTTTTTTAAAGGTTTTAAAGTGAAGAAAAGATGAGAGGGTTGAGGATTTTTTTTCTCATCTTTCAGTTCGCATACTTGGCTTCTATGATAGAGGATTATTTTTCCCTTTATTTAAAGGTTCCAAGGTGAAGAAATGATGAGATGGTTGAGGAATTTTTTCTCTTTCTTGAGTTCAGATGCTTGGCTTCTATGATAGAGGATTCTTTTCCTCTAGCATAGGGATTCTTACTCAAGTTATTCAAATTATTCTTTTCTTCTTCAAAGTTATCATCTCCCTCCGACGCTAGATCCAAACCCCATGTCTCTAGCAACGCGGACATCGTAGTGACCCATATAGACTATTTTGAGTATTCTTTCACTTTTTTTAAAAGGTTTTAAAGTGAAGAAAAGATGAGATGGTTGATGATTTTTTTCTCATCTTTCAGTTCGGATATTTGGCTTCTATCATAGAGGATTATTTTTCCCTTTATTTAAAGGTTCCAAAGTGAAGAAATGATGAGATGGTTGAGGAATTTTTCTCATCCTTGAGTTCATATGCTCGGCTTCCATGATAGAGAATTCTTTTCCTCCAGCATAGGGATTCTTCCTCAAATTATTCAAATTATTCTTTTCTTCTTCAAAGTCATCATCTCTCTTCGACGCTAGATCCAAACCCCATGTCTCCAGCAACACGGACATCGTAGTGACCCATATAGACTATTTTGAGTATTCTTTCACTTTTTTTAAAGGTTTTAAAGTGAAGAAAAGATGAGATGGTTGAGGATTTTTTTCTCATCTTTCAGTTCAGATACTTGGCTTCTATGATAGAGGATTATTTTTCCCTTTATTTAATGATTCCAAAGTGAAAAAATGATGAGATGGTTAAGGAATTTTTTCTCATCCTTGAGTTTAGATACTTGGCTTCCATGATAGAGGATTCTTTTCCTCTAGCGTAGGGATTCTTCCTCAAATTATTCTTTTCTTCTTCAAAGTCATCATCTCCCTCCAACGATAGATCCAAACCCCATGTCTCTAGCAACGCGGACATCGTAATGACCCATATAGACTATTTTGAGTATTCTTTTTCACTTTATTTAAAGGTTTTAAAGTGAAGAAAAGATGAGATGATTGAGGATTTTTTTTCTCATCCTTCAATTCAGATACTTGGTTTCCATGATAGAGGATTCTTTTCCTCCAGCGTAGGGATTCTTCCTCAAATTATTCAAATTATTCTTTTCTTCTTCAAAGTTATCATCTCCCTCCAACGCCAAATCCAAACCCCATGTCCCCAACAACATGGACATCTTAATGAGCCACATAGAATAACATTATTCCTACCGGTGCATTTCTCCAACTTGAATTTCTTAGAAGCCATAGCAATAATTAAAAACAGACAAAATACCGAGAACAATCAATTAACAGCTACCCCAGTCTTTAATACTAGTTTGTTATGACTAATGCAGAAATGTGAACAAACGAAAATGATTTAAGTAAGAAATAAATTGCATAAATAAAACCTAAACACAACGGATTTACGTTGTCCGATGGTAAAACCTACTTTATGGGGAGAGTTAACAAGATGGTTTCATAATAATCGGTAAAAAATGGATTACAACCGCTCAATTACACTCACTCATAAGTGTTCCTCAATCATGGAGTATCACAAGAATCAGTCACAAGAAGTGAGTTTTCTCACACCCTCAACTCTCTTGGATGATGATTCTTAATAGTCTCTATGTCTTTCACAAGCTTTTGTACATATTAAGCATGCTCAACATGCTCAAAAGACCAAACTCAGCGATAAAATAGTTATATGATTCTATCTTCCTCCTCCTTTGCATTTTAGAGAGAGAGAGAGAGAGCAGCAGCAGCATTAGAGCAACGGTAGTGGATGTGTTGTTGGCAAGTGTTAGGGAGGGAGATGCACATACAAATTGGAAATTTGCAATGAGAAGCGGGAATTATTTCATTATTTTTGCAGAGAAGCGACAAGATGGTCATTATGGGGAGATTATTAGCAAAGAGAGGTCACAGAGGAGTCAGGCTCAACCACTAATTAGCGTGAGATCCGCATAATCCTTGAAATAAGCTCACGTTATCAAGTCCATGCCAATCTAACATGGAGTCAATGATCCCCTTAACATGCATATTTACATACAAATACACTTTATATTCATTAGTACACTTAATGAGATGTAATTAATCAATGAAATTGGGTTTTTTTAGAATTATCAAAGTGAGGTTCTCAGAAATAATGGATGATTATGCTTATTAATCTTTGTAAAATTAAGACTCAATTCATTTCCAGAAAATAAACCGATTGAGGAAAACATTTTCTTTAGAGGAAAAAAATCTTCTAAAATAAGGGAGGGACCCTCTCATATCTCACACTCTTAGGGGGTGTTTGTTTAAAATTGTTTTTGTTTCCGGAATATAAATTTTTGTTCTTTTGTTTCGAGAAACAAAAAAAGAACAAACACATTTGTTTGTATTTTTGTTTCGGGAACAAAAAATCTATCTTTTTTGTTCCCTGGAACAAATTTGAAATGGAAACAAGAAGTAGAAAAAACTTGTTTCTTGTTCTTGGAAACACTTCGAGAAACATTTTTTTCTTCTTTTTTTTTTTTTATTTTCTTCTTCTTCTTCTTTCTCACACTCTTAAGGGGTGTTTGTTTAAAATTGTTTTTGTTTCCCGGAATACAAATTTTTGTTCTTTTGTTTCGAGAAACAAAAAAGAATAGAAACACATTTATTTGTATTTTTGTTTCTGGGAACAAATTTGAAATGGAAACAAGAAGTAGAAAAAACTTGTTTCTTATTTTTGGAAACACTTCTTCTAAACACTTTTTTTCTTCTTGTTTTTCTTGATCTTCTTCTTCTTCTTCTTCGAAACACTTTTTTTCTTCTTGTTTTTCTTGATCTTCTTCTTCTTTCTTCTTCTTCGAAACACTTTTTTTCTTCTTCTTCTTCTTCTTCTTCTTCTTTGACGACCACGGAGGGCTGCGGGACCAGCCGGCCTCCGATGAGCTCGTTGGACGTTGCCCCCAAGGAAAAAGGAAAAAAATTAAAAAAAATTAAAAAAATTAAAAGAAACAAAAAAAAATACAAGTTTATCAAACATGTTTATGTTTTTTTTTTTCTATTCCAGGTTATGCAGTTACCAAACGAATTCTTCTGTTAAAAAATTATTCTCGAAAATAATAACGTTACCAAATACGCCCTTATTAGTGCCACTCATTTCTTCTTCTTTTTTTTTTTTTAGCTTTTCGTCCTCGAGCCTTGGGGATAGGGGTGAGCATGGTCCGGGTTGGTCCGGGCCACCCCTAACCCTAGGACCAACCCGTACAGTGTCGATCCTCAATTTTTAGGACCGAGGACCGACCCTATTGAGCCTAGGACCAAGGACCGGACCGACCCAATGGGTTCGGTCCGGTTCCAGGGTCAACCCGGGACCGATCAATAATTTTTTTCATCTTATTTTTTATACTTCCTAAAAAAGCAAACCTACAAATTCAAATTACACATCCATCAACAATATGGCATTGTGCAACTAAACTATAAAATACCAATACATATTTAGCAAATTTAAGATGACATAATAATAGAAATTTCGTATTTACTAACCGCTTATCGAGATATGGGACAAAATTGAAAGTTCTTGTAATCATTTATCCTTAATATTTATAACACCATATGCAAAAGCGTTTTCCTGATCATGTAGAGTCCACTCAATCAAAAAATGAGCTTCGCACCACTTGACTAGCATTTGATCATGTAGAGTCCACTCAACCAAAAAATGAGCTTCACACCACTTGACTAGCAAATCACCGTAGCAATTGCAAAGATTACTCTACTCTTTAAAAACTTCTACCATTTGACACGAATTGAAAAGCAAAGTGCAGCTGAAATTCATTAGTATAATACAATTAAATCATAAAAAGTTCAAAATACTTAATATAAACCATGAATATATAACTTCACATCTTGTTCATTCACTTGAACTTCTAAACACTTGAAAACAAAACAAACGACACATAATTAATACTTAACAAAAGTTTTAAATTGAAATTACTATTAGTGCTATTGATATAACATCTCAATATAATATAATATAATAGACATTTTACTTAGGTTTGAATATATAAAAGAATTATAAATAATATAATATAATATACGGTTGGTCCTGGG
This sequence comes from Eucalyptus fibrosa, assembly GCA_017140475.1. Taxonomy (NCBI): domain Eukaryota; kingdom Viridiplantae; phylum Streptophyta; class Magnoliopsida; order Myrtales; family Myrtaceae; genus Eucalyptus; species Eucalyptus fibrosa. The sequence goes on from CM029511.1 coordinate 11,921,803, forward strand.
TTGGGCCACCCAAAACTCTGGGATTAACCAACTCAAGATAAATGTTGGTCCACCTGCGACCAAGACCGACCCAGCCCCTCGAACCGGACCAGATCGGGCGGGGTTGGGCTGGCCTGGGTCGGTCCAAGGTCGACCCTGAACCGCTGCTCACCCCTACTTGGGGAGCTGCTGCTGATTGACGGACGGCGATGGCAGTGGACAGCTGGACAATTCTCGCATTCCTCAAGCGGTGGGGTCCGAAGGTAATTTTATTCCAAAAAGAAATGGCGGAGTGGGGCCCACTCGTTTTAAATCAGCGTCCTTAAGGTCAAGCAATGGAGGACGCGAGGGGCATCTTAGGGAACATCAATCTGGTAACGCCATATGTATTTATTAACTCTCCGTGCCCGTCTCTCCGACTACCTTTGCATCGTCTAAACGATTTCTTCCTCGCTCTAGAAGCCCCTCTCTTTCACCTGATCTTCTGAGGCTGTTCTTTTTGTTGGAACCGCCGCGTGTGCACCGTATTGAATCCTTCCTCTTCTTCAGTCATTGTCGTTTCCGGGTTCCATCAGTTTCGCTTTCCTCGGAAAATATAAATTCTTAACTCTCGTTTCTCCGTAAAGAAGAAGGAAAGAAAGCCAGAAAGGTAGCAGAAGTCGAAAGGGGGGAAAATGGCGGATGTTGCTCTGTGTGTAGCTTCCGAAGTGGCAAAGTGCCTGGTGGCTCCGGTCGGTCGGCACTGCAGCTACGTAATATTCTGCGACCACTACGTTCGCCAACTTAACGGAGAAGTTGAGAAGCTGGGTGACACGAGGGATGATGTGCAAAGTTCTATCGATGAAGCTCGAAACGACATGAAGCCGATCAAACCCAGGGTCGAGGAATGGGTGAAAGATGCCGAGGCCGGCGCCACCAAGGCACGCAACATGCTGGAAAATGACGGAAGAGCCAAGAAAACTTGCTTCTACGGGTGGCTTCCCAACCCAAAGGCGCGGTATTGTCTTGGCAACGAGGCAAGCAAGATGATCAAGGAGATCAAAGATCTCATTGAGCTGGGTCAATTCAAGAGGGTTCATGACAAGATTTCCCCGCCGGGGCGTGTTGACAGTACTCCCCATGTGAATTCGTCGGCCGGTGATGGGGGCAACAGTCTTTTCAAATCGCAAGCTTCCACCTTTCAGAGCGTAATGGAAGCTTTGTATGATGAAAAGCACAAAGTGATTGGGGTCTACGGGCCTGGCGGAGTGGGGAAGACTACGCTATTGGAGGAAGTCGAGAAGAAAATTAGGAAAGAGCGGGGACCGTTCCGCATGATCGTCAAATCGGAAGTATCGCAGACTCCGGACTTGAAGAAAATCCAAGACAATTTCGCTTACGCCTTCGGTCTAAATCTGAAGGATGAGCCAAGCGAAGTAGGAAGAAGAGATCGTCTGTTCAAGACATTTCAGACGAATCCGAGTGAGAAGGTCCTCATAATATTGGACGACTTGTGGGAGGAACTTGATTTGAATGTGGTTGGAATTCCTTTGGGAAATGAGAGCATAAAATGCAAATTCTTGCTTACTTCGAGAGATGAAAGAGTGCTGCAAAGGATGCTTGCCGATCAAACATTTCCTCTTAAAAGTTTAGAGAAAGAAGAAGCTCTCAAGCTATTTGGAAAGATAGTCGGTGACAGGCTCAGAGACGATAAGGAATTGAAAGTAAAGGCGGCTCAAGTGGTAACCAAGCTTGCAGGTTTGCCTCTTTTGATTAACTCCGTTGCAAGCACCTTAAAAAAAAAGCGATGTGTTCATTTGGGAAGACATGTTGATAAAAATAGAAGACCCAAATAATAAGAGAATAGTGAAGTTGAGTTACGACCATTTGGAGAGTGAGGACGCCAAGCGCTTATTCTTGCTTTGTGGTGTTATTGGTGGGACCATTAGAGTCGAACTTCTACTGGGACTAGGCATGGGTTTGGGCCTGTTTAGGGGATTCAATAACAAGACGCAAAGTATAAGGAATAGATTGAATACGATGCTCAATAGGCTCCATTCCTTTTGTTTGTTACAGGATGGTGGCGATAGTAAGGAAAGAGTGACCATACATGATCTTTATAGCGAGGTGGTCCTCTCAGATGTATTTAGTGATCAGAATCTCTTAATGATTGACAACAATTATGGCTCATGGCCAAAGGAAAAGCTTGAGAAATGTTGGGCATGCCTAGTTAACGTGGGCAGCAATAGGCTTGTTGAACTAATGCCGGGTCTATTTACCCACGTGAATATACTTATGTTGTCGGAACAGTACAATATGGGAGATTGCAGTAGAATGGATTTCACATACCTGGGGGAGCTTCGAGTCCTCTATCTTGGCTCCATGCATATCACTAGTTTACCTTCCTCGATGGAAATCCTCAAGAATCTCCGGTCATTAAGCATAAGTTGCTATGTGGTGGATGTGGCAAATCTTGGCAAGCTCAAAGCATTGCAGATTCTTAGCTTCATAGGGTCTGAAATTTATAAGCTGCCTAAAGAACTCGGGAAACTAATGAATCTGAGATTGTTGAATCTAAGCAACTGCTACTTGCTTGAGATAATCGAGCTTGGAGCCCTAAAAGGCTTAATCAACTTGGAAGAGTTACATATGAAGGAAAGCTTTGATCAATGGAGGGGCAAGCATGAACTTGCCGAGTTGAAGAGCTTGACAAAGCTAGCATCTCTGGAAGTATCGATTTCTGATCCCAAGATACTCTTGAAGGATGGTGACCTACCATTTGAGAAGCTGGAGAAATTTTGCATCAACGTAGGAGATGCTGAGGCAAGGGAATATGAAGGTTTGACAACCATGAAGCTCAATTTGGAAGGGTGTGATAGTATTCTTTCAAGAGAATGGGTTAAGAAAAATTTGCAGAAAACTCAATGCTTATATTTAAGCAATTTGAGTGAGTTCGCAAGGAGACCTCGCAAATTGTGCACCCAAGGATTCCGAGAAGTGAAGTATCTCAACATTGAAGACAGCCCCTCAATCAAGTACATTGCGGATTCATCCAAAGACCTCTCTCTCAATGCTTTTGGGAAGTTAGAGTTTTTTTCCTTGAAAATCTTATTAATTTGGAGAAGATATGCCATGGCCCTGTCGCACCGGTGTGCTTCAGCAAATTGAAAGTCATGAGTGTCAAACAATGCGACCAATTGAAATACTTGTGGTGTCTTTCAGATATGCAATGACTTGTACAGTTGGAAGAAATTGAAGTGTGGAAATGTGACTCAATGTAATCCATTGTCACACATGATGCAGGAGAAGATATAGTTTCTACCAATAACAAAGTTGAGTTGTCTAATGTACGTCGTCTGGTATTGAATGAGTTACCAAATATGACAAGATTTTGTACCAAAGCTAAAATCACATCAGAGGATATTCCAATCCAGGTAATTTTCTTTCACTTTTTCCTTCTGTCAATTTGTCCTATTAGGATGAGATGATATTGGTGTTCACTTAACTTTAGTACATATTGCATTTTAACTTTGATTATTCGTACAATTTTATTTGCGTTTTGATTTACAAATGAAAAATCATCTTAAATAGAACACAGGTCATATTATAATTAGAGGGAAGCTGCTTTGCATGACTTTTTTTTTTTTCAATGGTAGATAAATGGACCGATAACAAGGGTTTCTACTGTGACTAATTTATTATTTATTTAACATTTTTAATGAGTTGAAAAAATAGTAGTGTGCTGAATGAATGAAAGCAAGAATGAATCTTGAATGAATATATAAAATTCAATAATTTCAAAATGAAGAAAGCGACGTCTAGAGATTCAATAAATGTACGGCAAGTGAGAAGCCACGTAACAAAGAAAGTCTCCATAATTCATGTCTCGCCTAACATGCAATTTTGTAATTGATTCCAACATGTCATGCCCAATTGCCAACGTCGCCATGACAACATGACCGTGCAGTTGTGCGGCACTAGCAGCATGATAGTGATCATTTTTTTTTTTTTTTTTGTATTTTAGCCTGAGAGCTTCACTTATTTTCTTGTGAAAATAGCTTGAGTTGTAACAAACTCACCTTTAATGAGTCTCATTGTGGCACTTTGTTAGGTTTCATTGCCTCATTGGAATCCCTGGTAATGATTGGATTCCTTGCCCCAAAAAAGATACTCTACGGTGAACCCTCAATAAAATACAGCGATGTGAAATCGCTAAGGATAGAAGAGTCTAAATCCACGTCGAGTATTCCAAAAGATCGAAATTTGGAGTCAATGAATATTCATTGTCGTTATTCATTAAATAATCGGTACGAATGAATGAAATTCAACAATCTCAAAATGAAGAAAGTGAGATTAAATAAATGGAAGGCGAACCAAGAGACACGTAACAAAGAACGTCCACCTAATTGATGTTTCACCTACATGCAAGTTGCAATTGATTCCAACACGTCATGACAACCTCACCATGTCAACGTTGTTATGCATCCGTCATCCCTTTCTTCAGCTACTAAGGGGATATTTCCTTCTCCATTCTTTCAGGCACGACAAAAAATATACACATTTCGCCCTCTGATCAATTGATTTTTGAATAAAATTAAGTTTTTGAAGTTCTTAAGAGACATCGAGCCCATCATGTATTCAATATCCATTTGTTTCATTTAAAATTCATTATTGTTGAAAAATGTTTTCTTGGTAAATTGTTTTTCTAGAAAATGAATTGTTTCCTGTATTTGGTTCTACCGAAAACGCAATTTGAAAAGATGTTTTATGATGTTTATTAACAAAGCGCAAAAATTTACAAAGTGAAGACAAAAACTGTTACGGATCCTCAATAGAAACAAGCCCAAACAAGTCATTTTACTTGTTCTTAATGAAAAATAATAAGTTAACAAAAAATTTATGAAAAATTGAACTTTGATACGACTTTCTTGTCAATTTTGAAGTTCAAAATAGAAAAAACAAAAGAGAAGATAACTAAATTATGGTAGTTGTTTTGAAGACCAGTAAATGATTTCAAAAGAAAAGATAAAAAATTATGGTCAGATCCCTTTTCACATAAGAGAAATTCATTTTTCTATATTTTAGCCCAAGAGTTTCAGTCATTTTCTCGTATCAATGAAAAGTCTGAAAGCAATTTCCTGAAAATAGATTTTTACTTGGAACAACTCACCTTTAATGAGTTTCATTGTGGTGCTTTGCTAGGTTTCATTGCCTCGCTTGGAATCCTTGGTAATGGTTGGACTCCTTGGCCTAGAAAAGATACTCTATAAAAGATACTCTATAGTGAACCTTCATCTAAATACAACAATCTGAAATCACTAAAGATAGAGGAGTCTAAATCCATGTCAATTATTCTAAAGGAATGGATATTGAAGTTGCCGAATTTGGAGTCAATGGCAATTGCGGGCACTCCATTTGTAGAAGTATTTTTTGACCTAAAGGAGCTGAAAGTCATCGAAGAAGTCGAGATTCTCTCTTGGCTAAGTACATTGCCATTATCTAAGTTGCCAAACTTGTGGCGCATGTGGAAACAAGATGTACAACTACAAGGAATATCAATACTTCAAAACTTGAAGAAGCTCTCTATCAACAATATGGGGCTGTCATTTCTCTTTCCGTTTTCTGTGGCTACATGTCTTAGAGAAATTAGAGAGATTGAAGTTGAGGATTGTCCGAATATGAAGGCGGTGATTGTGGATGAAGAAGGAAGAGATGATGGGACAGATGGTATTCTAGCGTTCCCATTATTAGAGCGACTATCTATAAGTTGCTGTCCCACGGAGAAATTCTTCTCATATCCTCATGGAGAAAAAGAGTCAATAGTCACTATTTCATATTCAAAAGATACTTATTCCGATTCCTTCTTTGATCAAAAGTTACGAATCCTTTCTTTTGAGATTACGCCCATAATAGTCATAGGCACACGATTCGTGGGGCAAGTAATAATATTTCTTTGAAAATTTCCTATTTGGTTTTATTAGTTAAATTTTTTTTTAATAATTTATAGCTACACTTGTTAGAATAAGGCCGTTAGGGAAAATCCCTTCCTCCACCGCATTAGATAGATCGGTATAAGATTAGACCAAATTGTAAAATTTTTCATAGCTATGATCTAATGTACAACTCTTATGAGCGTATAAGTTTACCAAGCTTGGAGAAGTTAATACTCCACTTGCTAGGATCCTCTCGTTGTGGCTATGTGAGGCTCGGCCTCGCCATGGCTAGGCGAGGCATATGGCACAGTGAGCTTCCCAAAAGTTCCTCTGACAAATTAGCCAACCTCACCTCGAAACAAGATTTGCAATCACAAGGAATGTTGATATTTTGGAATCTGAAGGTGCTCTCTATCAACAATACAGGGATGTCATTTCTCTTTTCGGTGTCTGTGGCTAAATGTCTTAGAGAAATTAGAGAGATTGAAGTGGAGGATTGTCCGAATATGAATGCGGTGATTGTTGATGAAGAAGGAAGAGATGATGGGACAGATGATATTATAGAGTTCCCATTGTTGGAGCGACTATTTATAAGCCGCTGTCCCACAAAGAAATTCTTCTCATATCCTCATGGAAAAACAGAGTCAATAGTCACTACTTCATATTCAAAAGATACTTATTCCAATTCCTTCTTTGATCAAAAGGTACAAATCCTTTCTTTTGAGATTACGCCCATAATAGTCATAGGCACGCGATTCGTGGGGCAAGTAATAATATTTCTTTGAAAATTTCCTATTTGGTTTTATTAGTTAATTATTTTTTTTTTAATAATTTATAGCTACACTTGTTAGAGTAAGGCCGTTAGGGAAAATCCCTTGCTCCACCGCATTAGATAGATCGGTATAAGATTAGACCAAATTGTAAAATTTTTCATAGCTATGATCTAATGTACAACTCTTATGACCAGATAAGTTTACTAAGCTTGGAGAAGTTAATACTCCACTTGCTAGGATCCTCTCGTCGTGGCTGTGTGAGGCTTGGCCTCGCCATGGCTAGGCAAGGCATATGGCACAGTGAGCTTCCCAAAAGTTTTTCTAACAAATTAGCCAACCTCTCCCTGAAACAAGATTTGCAATCACAAGGAATGTTGATATTTTGGAATCTGAAGGTGCTCTCTATCAACAATACGGGGATGTCATTTCTCTTTTCGGTGTCTGTGGCTAAATGTCTTAGAGAAATTAGAGAGATTGAAGTGGAGGATTGGTCGAATATGAATGCAGTGATTGTTGATGAAGAAGGAAGAAATGATGGGACATATGATATTATAGAGTTCCCACTGTTGGAGCGACTATCTATAAGCCGTTGTCCCACGGAGAAATTCTTCTCATATCCTCATGGAAAAAAAGAGTCAATAGTCACTACTTCATATTCAAAAGATACTTATTCCAATTCCTTCTTTGATCAAAAGGTACGAATCCTTTCTTTTGAGATTATGCCCACAATAGTCATAGGCACGTGATTTGTGGGGCAAGTAATAATATTTCTTTGAAAATTTCCTATTTGGTTTTATTAGTTAATTATTATTTTTTTGAATAATTTATAGCTACACTTGTTAGAGTAAGGCCGTTAGGGAAAATCCCTTCCTCCACCGCATTAGATAGATCGGTATAAGATTAGACCAAATTGTAAAATTTTTCAAAGCTATGATCTGATGTACAACTCTTATGAGCAGATAAGTTTACCAAGCTTGGAGAAGTTAATACTCCACTTGCTAGGATCCTCTCGTCGTGGCTATGTGAGGCTCGGCCTCGCCATGGCTAGGCGAAGCATATGGCACAATGAGCTTCCCAAAAGTTCCTCTAACAAATTAGCCAACCTCACCCCAAAACTAATTTGCAATCACAAGGAATGTCGATATTTTATAATCCGAAGGTGCTCTCTATCAACAATACGGGGTTGTCATTTCTCTTTTCTGTGTCTGTGGCTAAATGTCTTAGAGAAATTAGAGAGATTGAAGTGGAGGATTGTCCGAATATGAATGCGGTGATTGTTGATGAAGAAGGAAGAGATGATAGGATAGATGATATTATAGAGTTCCCATTGCTGGAACGACTATCTATAAGCCGTTGTCGCACAGAAAAATTCTTCTCATATCGTCATGGAAAAAAAGAGTCAATAACCACTACTTCAGATTCACAAGATACTTCTTCCAATTCCTTCTTTGATCAAAAGGTACGAATCCTTTCTTTTGAGATTACGCCCATAATAGTCATAGGCACACGATTTGTGGGGCAAGTAATAATATTTCTTTGAAGAATTTTTTTCTTTGGTTTTATTAGTTAAAATGTTTTTTATAATTTATAACTACATTTGTCAGAGTAAGGCCGTTAGTGAAAATTCCTTCCTCCACCACATTAGATAGATCTTTATAAGATTAGGCCAAATTGTCAAACTTTCCATGGCTATGATCTAATGCATGACTCTTATGAGCACATAAGTTTACCAAGCTTGAAGAAGTTAAAAATCAACTCGGTAGGATCGTTAACAAGGATATGGCATGGTGAACTTCCCAAAAGTTCCTTCGACAAATTGGCCAAATTGTCCCTTGAAAATCATGGGCAGATTGCACAACCTCATAAAAGTCAAAGTTTCAAAGTGTCCCTCATTGGAATCATTTTTGATTTTGGATCCCTTGATTCATGTACGGAACAAACAATTGTGTCGCTCCGTGAATTGAAAGAAGTCAAGGTTGTGAGTTGTCCCTCCCTGGAATCGCTATTTAATTGGGGGCCCCTTGATTCAAGTACGGAACACAAAATTGTATTGCTTCCCAAATTGGAAGAAGTGGGCATGAGTGGAGTAGGAAGGCTGAGACACGTGGTGATGGGTGATTCCAAAATGGTTTTGGGTTTTCCTAGTCTTAAAAGAGTTGTTGTTCACAATTGCTCTAAGTTGAGATATCTCTTCCCCAATTACATGGCCACAACTCTAAAGAAACTCAGTGACCTGGGGATTATTAAATGCAAACAAATGAAGGAAGTGATTCCCAAGGAGGAAGGTAGTCGATCCAAGACAAAAGTGATGAGTTTCCCTTCCTTAGCTACTTTAGTTATTTGGCAGTGCCCTAGCTTTAGAGCATTCATCTAGAGTCCTACAAGTGCTGAGAGGAAGTTGGGCAAGGTGATTGAAGAAAATGATGAATTGCCCCAACTGTTGTTCAATAATATGTTTTGCTCTATACCTTATTGTGATCATCTTTAATCTTACATTATTATGTTTTAGAACGAACAATGCAATAATTTGTCCTACTTATCTTCCTTTCTCACATTATCCTCGTGTAGGTTACATTTCCCAATTTAGAAAAGCTATATATTGGAGATGTTTAGTGCAAAGAGTTATGGAACAATCAAATTTCTGATGATTCCTTTTGCAAATTGAAATATCTTATATTGAAGGGTTGTGACAATCTTCAACGTATTGCCCCATCACATATGTGGAAGAAGTTGCAGGACTGTCTCAAAACCCTAGAAGTGAACTCATGCCATTCAATTGAGATCATATATGAAAGTAATGGGACGGTGGCAAAGAGCGGTAATTTGAGGATTCTGGATTTGCGTGATATGGATAACTTGAGGCACATTTGGTAGTATGATAGTCTCCCAACCATCCCGTTCCCCGATTTGAGATACGTAAAGGCTGTGACGTGCCCCCGTTTGGACATGCTTTTCGCAACCTTCACGGCGAAATTTCTCGGGCAAATCGAAATGCTGGTGGTAGGGTCATGTGAAGATATGGAACTAATTGCTGGCCATGAAGAATGTGAAGAAGTGACTAGTAAGACAATCACCTTCTCTAGGTTAACTACCCTTAGACTTTACAATTTGCCAAAATTCAAGAGCTTCTTACTAGAGAAATTTTCTGCGGAATTCCCATCCTTTGATGACTCGAGTAGAACAGAGTCGGACCAAGGCAACCAAAGTGCGAATGAAAGCAAGGGGAGAAGTGAGCAGTTAGACCACAAAATTGAGGAGATAGACCGCGAAATTGAGGGGCAAAGTGAGGGGGAGTAATTAGTTTTATGAAGTGAGCCACAAAAGTGTGTGAATGTTGCAACGAATGGTGTCTAGCAAAACAAAATGGACGTGTCTGGTAATGTGAGATTTTGTTTTTGTCTTCTGTATTGTCTTCTACACTTCCCTCGAAGTGTGTGACTGTTTTCTTGGCTATTAATTTCTTTGGTTTGTGTCTTGGGCTATAGTGACGAGTGGCCAGTCATTGGACCATAAATTGTGGGGTTATGTTGTATAAATTCTAATCAAGTCCATTATCATGTTTATAAATTTTCCCGTAATATTAGAAATTGTATGTGCTATTATATTATGCATGCTCAACAAAACCACGAAAGTTCTTCATATTTGAAAGAGCTTTATATATGCTTAATTTTGCGAAGAATCAAATTTTCGTGACCACACATGCATGCCCATCCCCCAACCATTATGAAGTTGCATTTTGGAGGGGAAGAAACTTATATTTAGAACTTTTAAGAGTCCTTAATTTGCCCCTCCAACATTTTCCTTTAGTATGGACAATGTTGTAGACAAGGATTAGACTTTGGTCAATAAATTCAGAAAATTTTAGGACTCAAGCACATTATCGTGACAATTTTTAAAATTTGTGCTTTAATTTTCCCTTGTTGTTTACGTTAAGTGAAACATTGTTATAGCAAGCGCTGGCATTATAGCCCACTATGTACAGGAAAGTTAAAATATAAGAAAAATCTTTGCACGAAAAATTGTAAGATGAAAAGGAGTTAGATTTCCACAATTAGCATTCTCATGCTTTCACATTCTACAACTTGTTTATACTTTACTTTTACATATTTTAATAAGATGAGTGCGTCAGAAAATCTAAAATTTGTTGTGAGAGATCATTTGAGCTCAAACTTTTACTCTCTTAGTTCCATTAAATTAAATAACGAAAAATACTGATGTGGCTTTTTTTTTTATTTGAAATATAATTTTCTAAATTGAAAAGAGGCTTGTTATATATATAAAGAGTACATGAGGTCCATAAGTGGCCTTTGGCGGTGGGATTTGCCCAGCGAGATACTGATCCCAACTCTTCCTTCCCGCACTCCTTCACGCTCATCAAGGCCAACGCCGCCCAGAGCTTCTCCTTCCGCCGCCCTCCAACCGCAGGCACCGCCACCGCCGGCGGCACCACCGCGCAGCCACTGTCGGCCCCGGAACCGGTGCTGAAGGCACACCTGGAGGCCACACGCCTTGCACGTGCTAGCGTCGGAGAACGTCAGCACCTCCCTGCACCGAAGGTTGGGGCACGCTGACGTCTTCTTCTCCCGCTCTTGCCTCCGCAAGATCGTCTTTTCGTCTTCCCCAGTGGTCCCGATCGCAGTCGAGCAGGCTTCGCAAGTGACGAGCCGCTGGTTCAGGCGGTCCGAATTCGGGCACTTGTAGGACATGTAGATCATGATTTGTTCGTTTGTATGTAAAAATGTGTGATTCAGGGTCGAAAAATTATTGAAGAAATCTTTCATTCCTTACAAATTTATAATGGACTGGCCACCAAAATCACAAACTAGATTGCTTCATGATCCGACGACAACCGTCGCAGGAGGAAGAAGGAGATCAAGGAGATTGCAATCTGGGAAAGCCCTTGTTCCTCCTTTCCTCCTCCCATCTCTCTCTCTCTCTCTCTCTCTCTCTCTCTTTGTGACAATTGATTGAGGCTGAAACCGTTTGAGTTTGACGGATAGTGTTATGATTTTGAGTTTGGCGAAGGTTCAATGTGAGTTGGAATCGGAGATGACGAGGATTTCTTTGAGTGGGTTGAGTATTTGAATAATCATGATTCTTATCAAGGTAACTTCGCATGCTCTGTTTTTGCTGTAGGCAGGGACCGAGTGCTTGATTTTGCCGGCGTGAAATCCGGTTGAGTCGGAGACTGTCCTGATGAACTCATACATGTTTTGATGATTCGATGATTGTTTGGATACGAACCTCTTCCTTATCATTGCATCCAGGTGCCCTTTACTGAAAAGCCTATAAATTGTTTGATCAAATTCCTGAACGGTTCTAGCATGCGTATTTCGCAAGTATTCTTGCATCGTGATAATTATCTGGCAATGGTGTGCTTAAACTGTGAGTTCTCCGGGGCATATGACGAATTATTTTCGTTGATGTTGGTTGAACTCTCCCGGTGGTGCTCAATGCTCCCATGACTAAGAACTTGAACATGTTGTGTTGGCTTAATTTACTCAGAATTATATTATCTATATCAATTTATGATGTTTGTAAATGGCTATTCTAACATTCAAGACAATTACCATCTTTAAATCGGAAATGGTGAAATCCTTCTTCGAAATGTGCATTGTGTATTGTGTACTTCAGTGAATTCCTGTTCGGACTTCATCCTTTGCTTGATCTCGCGTGTAATTGGTTTTGTATGCCTAGATGATTATGCCTTGCATTTCTTGATCCATTCATTGATACCTCGATACCTTCTCACTGTCAATGATATTCGGTTCATTTTTTTGGGTGAATGGATAGGCCTCTACCTGTTTGATTTTCTTCGTTTACTGAAGATTCTAAAGTTCATTCCTCGATGTCATTTGCTTGTAACTTTTTTGTAAATGGCGTGCGAGTCCCTGTCATACTGACATTCGATGGCTGAGTGCATAATGAGCTATTTATGCCATGGCCGAATGCTTTGCTCGATTCATTGTCCACATTGCCAATTTGTATGCATGTTCAGTTGTTGCTGAACGAGTCTCATCCATGAGAATTGACTGTAGAATGTGGCATACCGATTGAATAAGAAGGAAGCAACAGGAATGACATCAGCTGGAGCTTGAATTCATGGAAACGAGCGTCAATAACAAGCGCCTGAAGGTCTTTCTGGCAAAGATATTACTAGCTGGAGACAACGAACGTGGCTAGGAATCTCTGTCTACTCCAAGCTCAGCGTCGAGGTAGAGCGAGCACTCCTTTCTCTGGTCAAATCAACAGCGACGTCCTCGCAAAGTAGAGGAGGAGGGGATAGAGAAGGCCAAGTCAGGGGAACAAGCTTAAATGTTGCGGTGGTGGGGCTGATGGGTCTGGGCCGCGGATCAAATCAATGGGTTTGCTCTTGTGGGCCTTGCCAATTGGACCAACTTAGCCTTTATTTATTTTTATCTTTTTATTATTTTATTTTATTTTTGTTCTTTTTACTACCATCCATTGTTTTTATGCTCTTGTTTTACAAAAATGTATGCTTAATTTATCGACTAAAATTTAGGTGTTGACAGTTTCAAAAACTTTTACCTAACATTCGAAGAAGAATAGCATGTCGTCATGAACAAACTACAAAATGATGTATGTTTTGTTGCGTCAAATCTTAACTTACCAAAAGCTAGAATAGTTTCTTGATCGATAGAAGAAATGGGCCAAAAATATGGGACGATCCAATTGAATAGAATTGAGTATGTGTTAATGAAATATTTCCTACAATGGTTATAATTTATATTTACTCTTGCATTATCATGTTTTATAACAAACAATATAGTAAATTTGTCCTACTTATCCTTCTTACATTATTCTTGTGTAGGTCACATTTCCCAATATAAGAAGTCTAGAAGTTGAAGGCCTTCAATGCAACGAGCTATGGAACAATCAAATTCCCGGGCATTCCTTTTGGAAATTAAAATCTCTTGAATTGAAGGACTGTGACAACCTCCAACGTCTTGCCCCGTCCTATATGTGGAAGATGTTGCACCGCTCTCTCCAAATCCTAGAAGTGATTTCATGCCGTTCGATTGAGATCATATGCAAAGGTGATGGGAAAGATACTGAATGTGGTGAATTGAGGTTGGTTTTGCGTGATCTCGGAAATTTGAGGCGCATTTGGCAGTCCGATGGTGTCCCAAACGTCCCATTGAGAGAAGTATAGGCTGTGAGGTGCTCCCCATTTGGAAATATTTTTCCCTACCTTCACCATGAAATTTCTCGGGCAAATCAAAGAGCTGGTGGTGAAGTCGTGTGAAAATATGGAACTAATTGCCGGCGATGAAAAAGGGGAAAAAAGGACAAGCACAACAATCACCTTCTCCAAGTTAAATATCCTTAGACTTTTCGAGTTGCCGAAATTCGGTAGGTTGTTCTCTGAGAAATACTCTTTGAAATTCACGTACTCTTGAGGACTTCCCATACTCGCAAGTCTTAAGTATAATCAGCTGTGGGGCAGAGCCAGACCATCGCACTCATGGCTGGGAGCAATACCAAATGGAACGAAAATGTATCAGAGCCTATGTTAAGATCATGGGACCCACACGCCCTCTGCAACGCCCTCTGATCAACAGACTTATCATGATCTCTTCCTTTCTCTCTTCATCCAACAATCCGTCGGTTCCATCTTAAACTCAGGCTTGGTGCGCTTTGCAGAAACATCACACAAACAGCCACTGTCGTTGGTGGTTCCTTTGATCTTCATTATCCTCTCCGTCGCCCTCAATCCATCGTTGGCCACCACACGACATACACGCTGAGAAGCACTGGTCGTAGGGACTCGGGTGATTTTTGAGCTTCCATAAGCCACTCTCTTGGTGATTTCAGTTGAATCCTTTCCACTCGCCTAGTTGTTGGTCGTCACCACTTCCCGATCGCCAACAGTTCCACCAAGCCACGAAGAAGACTCGTTAATGTTGCTTCTGTTTATCTCCTTACTCATTCCCCATGTCAATCGCTCTATAGCTAATCACTCTACATTCAACTAAACCACATTTTCTCTCTTTTCTGTTGCTATCGCTACCGTCTGTGTGCAAATCGACCGTGATCGAGGCTGTATTGATCATTTGAACCGGTGACCCTTGGCCGAAATGCATACCACCTGTTTGATGAAATTCCTGAACTTAGTTGCTGTGTATTTTCATTTAGTTCTTGACTGAGAATTCCCTTCATTACTAGATTGTTGATCTATTTTGGTCATATAAGTGTATTTGGGTTGTGTTTCTTCATCCAAAAATCATAGGTATTTAATTTCAAACTTGTTTTGAATCTATTGGAACCTTGTTGATACATGCTGATTCGCGATTGTTGTAGCTTTAAGCTGATGTCGATTGGTACTTGATTTTATGCTATTCCATTCAATTAAGCATGTGCTGTGACATAAGATTGTGTCATGGTGAATTTCATGTTCGCTTGGGAAAGAGATTATGGCATGAATGAATGAAATTCTACTGGAAATCGATCTCTGGATGCTGACTCTATCTTGATATCCCTGATTTGGCGTGCTTTTTATTCTAGCTTGAGGCTAGTTCAGTTATGGATCATATATGTTCATGCTAGGAGAAAGTATCATGGTCAATCTCATGCCAATTTTGCAAGAATTATAGTCATATATGGCTTGTAGGAAGATATGGCTTCAATTTCATGTCTATTAGTCATCAAAACGATCATGATTTGCGGTCTTGTATGCTTTGTTACAATTTTGCACGCTTGCTGGAAGTTATGGAATAAG
Source organism: Eucalyptus fibrosa (assembly GCA_017140475.1). Classification (NCBI taxonomy): domain Eukaryota; kingdom Viridiplantae; phylum Streptophyta; class Magnoliopsida; order Myrtales; family Myrtaceae; genus Eucalyptus; species Eucalyptus fibrosa. Next base: position 11,937,207 of record CM029511.1, read on the forward strand.
AATGAATTAGATGGATTATGTCTTAGTTTGGTCGCCTTTTTGATATCATGTGTTCCAGTTCCTTGTCAATTTCACTTGTTCTGATGGTAATTGCATGATTAAATTGATGAGATGGATGCTTATTATTGCCATAGGGGTCTTGGCCACTGCTGTTCAGAATGATGTTTCAAAGCTACGATTTTTGTTTTCCTCCCTCCCTCGTAGAATTCACTTGAGGGTTGCTTCTGCGAAATCTGGGGGGAAGGGAAGATTAGTAACTAGCATTACCAGTACCCTGCCCTTGAAATCCATTAGGACCCTACTTATATGTTTTACCAGGAGTAGGTGCATAGCTCCGATTGTCTCTCTTATAAACCATTATGCAGTTGAGGTGCAGAGCTCCATCTATCGCCTTGCGGCAGGTCTCTCTGTTGCTGATAGCAATTGTTGTTATAACCTTGTTAACTGTAGTTTCCCTGGTATGAATGCACCAGATCTCTCCTCTGTCCTTGATATGGATCCCTTCCACCGAGGGCACAATCCATATTGCCCATTGGCATGGGATTTCTTCTTTCACCTTTCCCCTTGTCTATTTGCCACTCAACCTCCTTGCCCATCATAGTTTCTATTGCGACCACACATTCTGCCCACCCAGCCTCCCATACTGAACTGGAGGTGATCTGAGTAATTACTCCATTTTCATACTTGTGACCTAATGACTTAGTAAGTTCAACAAAACAACAAGCGTTGTAGGGTCACGAATCATAGACGCATTGGAAAGTTGAGGTTACGGAATTAGAGGATGAATGGATTAAATGACTAAGAAAATGTGCCAGAGATGTATAGTAGGTGAAATTCCCAGTGGAGGCGAGTCATACATCCGTACTTCCTGATTTGGAAATCAATGTAGGATTCTAGTAATACGAAAACAACTCCCGGTAGATAGGAAACTCATCAAAGACACTTACTTTTGAATTGCTCTGACTCTGTTTCAGTCCATCACAGCCTGAGAAGTGGTCGTGCTACATGCACGAATTCTCTTTTTTGCTTCCTCCGAATTCAAACACGAGTATCAATTGTCATCTCAACTTTGCAATGTAGATCATGCCACAGTTGCCTTGGGACATCGACAGTGGACTGCACATCACAAAAAGAACTTAATTCTCATGATTAGGAAATAACATATCCATGATGTTATGGTGGTAAATGTAAACATCAAATTAACTACTGCGAAAGTGGGGTTGTGAATGTCGATTTTTAGAGAAGGTGTCAAGAGCCTTTGCTCGGGAGAGTCGTATCAGCCATCACATAGGTCCAACCCGCCAATGAAAGCTGTTATTTTGTGGTCGTTTAGCAGAACAATTTGTTTGTATCGAGAAAAAGTACACAATAGGAACCCCCTACCTCATTGAATGATTTTTTAGGGTTACATTATGCTTTTGAGTTATTTTTCAATAGAGATCAATTTTAATATAATTAGTCAGTGAAAATTAGTTATACACGTTGCCTGACTACACTTGTTAGTGAGGATAATTTGCTTTTAGAAATATGGATGCCCGTGCTGATTCATTTTGCCATACTTGTGCCCAATTTATTATTTCTTATTTATCATTACAAACCCTTGTTTGACCAAAGATCTCCATCCTTACTGCCTTAACATCTTGTTTTAAGTCGCTTAAATATTTTCAAACTTTCCTCTCTTTTTCCCACGTGGATAACTTCTTAAAAACAGAACGTAACTTAATTTAGTATTAAGCAGATATTGATATTTTCAAACTTTCCTAGCAAGAAGGAGGGAGAGAGAGTTTATGAAATTAAATGAAGGCATATAAATGAGGAATTAGTGGAAAGGAAGTAGATAGAGCTGATAACAAAAGGGTGCAAAATCCTTTGATCAGAGTGATACTTCACCATTACGATAATATTATAGTAAGAGAACTCGTGAAATTGATCTGAATAAATTTTCTATTAAAAATATCAATAAGATGATCCATGAAGTGTCATAAAAAAGGTTAAATTGATTAGTTAAATCTGACAATCAAAAAAATAAATTAGTAATGAAAGAGATTATTATCTGTGTTGACTTTAGGGGAGGATCGGTTGGCTACAAAAGACTCTCGAGTATTATTATTTTTCTAATTTAAACAAAGAAGGGCGATAATTCATCCAAATTACAAAGTACTAGTCGAAATCAATACCATGAAATGGAAAAGAATGCTATGAGATATTAAATGAAAATCGAAACTCTAAACTGAAATTGAACGTGGCTTGAAATAAAAGGTACATTTGACTGCAATCTGATAAGGATGAACTCATTTTGCATTTCCTTGTGTTTTCTCCCACTTTTAAGAGGAAATATTTTTGTGAGCCCACAAGAAAATTTTGCTCCGCCATTCTCTTCTCCACTTGCCTCCCAGTCATTTTAGCCCAACAAGGAAAGAAAATTTTTAATTCTGTACCATAACACGGTAGGTTATATCTTTGAAAATCAGAATGGGTCAACAGATGTTCAAACATTGCTTGTATTTCCGAGCATGCTTACTAAATACTAGTTTGACACAACAGGTAGCTTATTAGCATTGGTATATTGTCCTCGAACATAATGGTAAGTTCTCCCATGTTGAATGTAGATTATGACTTTTTGAAATTACAAAATTTGGTCAATTTTGCATTGCCTTTTTAATCACATTTATGCATTAGCAAACATGGAAGGGGGAGGTGGGGGCTCGAATCCCCACTTTCTCAGGGGGTATGGATGGGGACGAATTAGTTTCAAGTGTGAGTTTTGACTCCCACGCCCTATAAGGAGGTAGGGCAAAAGTCTGAGAGTGAAAATTAGAATAGGAGTAGAGTAGGACTGACAAAAAAAAAAAGATATGAATTAATCATCCCATTAACATACATATAGAAACATACTAATGCACTTTATATTCACTTGTTCCATTAATGAGAGGAACATTATTGCGTAATGGAAGAATGCTTGGCAAGCTCAGTGCAAGGCCCAATTCTTTATTTGACTACTTACAAGTAGAGAACTCTCTCTCTCTCTCTCTCTCTCTCTCTCTCTCTCTCTCTCTCTCTCTCTCCTCCTGCGCTTGGTCCTCCGTCCAAACCAAACCAAACACAACCTTGATTTCCCTACTCCCATAGGGAAAAGTCCTTCCCCTTTTGGGCTGATTGTGGGTGAGGAGAGATCCGAAGTTTCCCCAAAATTAGCAAATAGAGAAATCCGAGCAACATTTTCTTTCTACTATAAATTCCAAGGATCTCTATTTTTTACTAAGACACCTGTTGTTGCATTGAATTCTAACAAAACCTTTGTGAAATTGTAAGAATTCTTTATTTATTAAATAAAAAATTAGAATTCAATTCTAATTTAAAGACAAGAGTAGAATAGATTATCATATGTACATTCCTATATTTCATGTAGAAAGATAAAGAAGAATAAATCTCATTTATTTAATTATCCATTTCTTGCACTTATTATTTAACATATATACTCACTAAGATATACTCAATATAATTATATACGAATTATAATTATTATAAGATATCTTTCTAATCGTAGCAGGTACAAATATTAAATTAAGGTACCCGTTCTTTGGTAATTTTTAACAACTTACCTTCTTTCTTTGTGCCTTTAGTGGGCCCCGGACTCACCGGCTTCCAGTCTGGTAGTGGCGAATGACTTCACCACTTCTTCGCCTGCCCAGACATCGACCACCGGGGCCTTCTACCTGTGGAAGACCACCCAGGCAACAACTCCACCTCTCCTTTGAACAAGGGATTGCCGCGGGGGATGTTGGCGGCAATGATAGTGGGGATTAGGATGGGGGGCTGATTCTGCTGGTTAGGGCAGCACCATAGACACTGCAAAGCAGATACACCGTGAATGTGGATAGGGCACGGTGCACGTCGTGGTGAAGCAAGGCGGCGCGGCCGTGGCCTGTTAGTGTTGCGACTGCAAAGATGCCTCTCTATTGTTACGAACCACACCGCCGTCTCCGCCGTTGCTCCCTCGAGCCCCACCGTCGCCTGTCAAAGCCCCGTTGACAGTTTCAATTCGTCCCCTACCACTCTCTCTCTCTCTCTCCCGGAAAACGATTTCGCTCTACTCTCTCTTGTCCAGCAAACCACGCTTAGGTTGTTGCCTCCCAAATAATAATCTGTTTCTTTTAAAGACAGTTTCCTAGTTCACCTCGTGCAAGACGACACTGGGTGCGTTTGGGAACCACTTTTGGGGAAAGCCTTTAGGAAAATGCAAATACCTTTGAGTTAAAGGTGTTTTCCAAAATGCAACCGTGTTTGGTAAATTGTACTTTGAAAGCTCTTTGTAAAGTATTTTGAACAAAATAGCGATTGGGGAATTACATTTACAAAAGATGTTTGTGGTAAAAAAAAATTATCAAAAGAAAAATTTTAAAAAAAATTGACCAAAAGGGCAGTGGCCACCGGCGACCTCCGGCGACCTCCGATGACCTCCGGTGACGCCGGATCTGGGGCAGCGAGGTCGCGGGAGGACCTCGCCGCCCCGGATCTGGGTCGCGGCGAGGTCGCAGGAGGTCGCGCAACGCCGCCGCAACCCAGATCCGAGGGCCGCGCGGTTGCGCGACCCAGATCGAGGGTGGCAAGGTCCTCCCGCGACCCTGCCGCCCCAGATCTGGGTCGCGGTGACCCAGACCTCGCCGTGGGTCGCGGTGGTCGTGCCACCCCTCGGCGTCAGTCGTCTGAGCGACGGTCGCCGGCGACCGCTCGCGGAAGAAGAAGAAGACCGCCTGCCGCTCCAGATCTAGGATGCGGCGAGCCAGCCCTCGGTCGCGCCACCTCCAGCGTCGGTCGCGCCACCCCACGACGATCGCCGGAGTCCTTCCAGCAGTCGCCGGCCGCTCTCAGGCAGCCAGAGTCGAACCCCCCCTCCCCCGGAGAAGATGAACAGTTGCGACACAAGGGCAAGAACCGGAAAAACAAAAAATTCGTGAGGACAATTTCGGAAAAAAAAGAATATGAACAGTGCCCGTGTGGGCATGCCGAAAAAGCCGAAAGCCCAAGGCAGGTCCCCCCCTGCCTTGGGCTTTCGGCTTCACAATGCTGGCATTTTGGGAATGGAGCCTCAAAATTTTTTGCCAAACAGGCTAGCATTTGCCCAAATATCTTTAGACTTCAAAGGGGCTTTGGGAAGTGGTTCCCAAACGCACCCACTTTAAAGCTTTGACTTTCAAGGGCATCCGATTTGTCAAACATCACTAATTTTTTCGGCAAATCTATTGCTTTGTTAGTAATTTTTTTTTCATACGATTAGTAAAATCTTAAATAGAATGGTATCTATTGATAAATGAAGTAAGTAATTTGTACTCGAAGATCCGTAAATTTTCTTGGTCGCCTTTAGTTTTCTCTAAATATATTTGTTGATTTCAGTGTAAGTCTAGATTTCCTATTCCAATTTTCACCTATACTTTTAATTTGCTTGTGATTTCAATTTCCGCATTTCAACTCGAGTTGTTTATTGTTTCAAAAAAAAAAATCATGTAATTTTATTGAAAAGAGAAACCGAGTGTAGAAAATAGAAGTAAGAGATACAAAGGAAATCTCAATAATCGAGCCTATCTTTCTCTCAAGAACGAATGGAACTCAAACTGCCGACTTCAAAATTTTCAAGTCCGAATCCGAGGAAAGAAGGGAACTAGAGTCAATTTCGTTTGCTTTGCATCAAAGGGATCAAGTCTACTAAAACCTTATGTTGACACCCGAATTTTTATCGATGCTCTAAATATCCATTTTTTCGCCAAAAAAAAAAAGAAGATAAAAAGGAAAAAAAAGGAAAGAAATTGAAGAATGAATAAAAATGGATCAAATAAAATGAATGAATGATGAAATGAAGTCGTGTGGGCCGGCGTGTCTAGCCCACTTTGGTTTTTCCGGCTCACCCCTTAACCGGGCTTCCAGTTTACTCTATTCTCTTTGGCCCATTTTCTTTCTTTTTCTTCAGCCTACCAGAGCCTTAAAAAAGAAGCCCAGCCCATCACTCATTCTTGCGCGCGCGCGCGCGCGCTCGTGTGAAGAGCGTCTGTAACGCAAGGAGGAGAGAAGGTACAGTGACGGTCACCAAACAAATGCCCGTGAGCGAGGGATGAGAAAGGAGGCTGTGACGGAAGCAGATCCGAGAGCGTGAATCTTCATCGAAATACTCGCGGCTGAACCCCGCGAAAACGAGATATATTCGTGCGAGATAATGATGTCTAGAAAGTGTCGCGTCGTGTTTTGGTTGGAAAATAGTGTCAAAGCTGAATCAAAGACCTGTTCTCGTGGCTGCACAACATGTGTTCGACAAAATGCTCGAATGATGCGCCCAAATCCACGTTATCCGATCGACGTTATAAATTTAGTTCGAGGCTTGATTGCGCATATTTTGTTGACGCTCGTCTGCTTTCTTCGTGTTTGCTATGTTTTTGTTTGATTTCACGGCCCACCTTTTGATGTTCGTTGACAGCCATGCAAAACCGAACTTGGTTCAGCCGTCACCGGCGATAGGCCAACGGCGGCCAAAGATGTAATATGGTGATGGTGTGTAGTGGTGTGAGTGCTGGTGTCTATAGATGGCATTTACGTTTGGTCGTCTGAATTTCTAATTAAGATATGATATGAAATCCTATAAATCACAGTATTAAAGTCGGATATATTCACATTATATCATGTACATTTTTTTGATATAGATGGCATATCATTGTAAATGAACCTAAATGTTCATAAACGGAGATGGTGAAAATCTCTCGTAACATTATTCCTTAATTTATTTTTATTTTATTTTTTTCTCTTTTTTATATTATTTTCTTTATTATTTCTTTTTTCCCCTTTCATCATTCTTTAACAAAATTTTATCAAATAGTAAACTGTATTAACATACCTAAAATACAAAAATACCTAAATTATATAATAAATATAAATATCTAATTTATAGATTGAATGTTTATTATAAGATAGAATAAAAGTCCCACATATAAATTAAAATAAGATTAACTAAATATAATTTTCAATTTTCAATTTTTAATTTCTTAAATTAGAATTCAAATATTATTTATATTGAAATATAATTTTAATTTTTTTTAATTTAATAAGTTTGTTATTCGAGAAAAATAACTTTTCCTATTATGGATATTTGAAATCCTATCCACATTTATCCCACATCTCTCGTGGGATAATTTTATCATGTCTATATCCCACTTATATCCAACTTTATTCTATCTTAAGTGAGCACCAAACGTAGGATAAGATAAATCATATCATATTCCGAATTTTATCTCGACTGCCAAACGCAGCCTAGTTATATGGGTTCAAAACAAATGGAGAAGAAGATGAAGGTTTGGAGTGAAAAAATGGCTTCATGGAAGAAAAGGGGAAGAAGAATAAGAAGTGCAGTAGAAAAAGACTTAATAACGAAAAAGACAAAAGAAGAAATTTAAAAAAAAAAATCAATAAAAATTTCAAAATATATTTTTTTATAAATCCGACCAGGTCGATTTGGGTAGACGGATTGGATCGGGTTTACAATTCGAACCCATTCCCCAAATATAATAATAATAAGTAAAAAAATTGAAAAAATTAAAAATTCATAAACTGATAAAAAAATTTACAAATTTGAAAAAAATTATAAAATTATAAAATCAAAAATCAATAAAAAAAATTAGAATTTTAGAGAATCATTAAAAATTTAAAAAATCCGAAAGGTCATCAAAAAATAATATTTGAAAAAAAATTCAAAAATTTTGAAAATTAAAAAAAATCATAAAAATTTAGAAAATCCTAGAAAATCCAAAAAATTCAAAAATTGGAAAATTTCTTTAAAAAAAAGTGAAATGAAAAATAGGTTCTTTGTTTTGCATTGTCTTTTTATTTTTTAGGGCTGATATTAGAATATTTGTATAGTTTCCTTTACGATTATAACTGATTGTGCATTTCAATATTTTGAGTGTTACTTTTTTATTCTAGAATGATTAAGACGATTCTTAGATTTCTTTTGGCTAGGCTGTTATGGCGTTTGTCAACACATAATCGAGTAGGTACTGAAAGGGCATTAGTCTTAATGCTAACGTAATCAAATTCTCAAGTCTAGAATATCTTATTACAAAAAGTAAGATATCATTCCATATCTTACTTAGCTTCTAGTCGACCAAAAAGGCTAATGGCGACTCCTTTGTCAAAATTTGCGTATGCTTAATTGATTTAAAATTTGAACATCCGATATTGTGCGAAGTATGAGCTTGGGAGAACTCGAGTCAATGAAAAGTATGACAACACCCCTAAACATAACTCTCTTTTCCCCCAAGGGGTTAGGTCGCGACACCTTCCATTAAGAACTAAACGACACAATCTAGAATGATAATCATAACAATAATTATCGGTGCACCATTTTGATACTAGCAAGATCATCTAAAAGGAGTTTTGCCTGGATATTAAAATGGCCGAATAAGAAGGAAGCAATTGAAATGACATTAGCCGGAGCTTGAATTCATGGAAACAAGCAGCGATGGCAATGGTTTGCATCTAGTACACTTGAAGGTCTTTCTGGCAGAGACATTGCTAGCCGGAGACAACAAACGTGACTAGGAGTCTCTGTCTACTCCAAGCTCAGTGTCAAGGCAGAGTGAGCACTCCTTTCTTTGGTCAAATCAACAGCGACGTCCTTGTAGGGTGGAGGAGGAGGGGAAACAAAGCCAAGTCAGGGGAAAAAGCTGAAATGTTGTAGTGATGGGGCTGATGGGTCTGGGTCGTGGATAAAATCAATGGGTTTGCTCTTGTGGGCTGCGCCAATTGGACCAACTTGGCCTTTTTTTATTTGTTATTAATTTTTATCTTTTAATTATTCTTTTTTTTTTTGTTCTTTTTACTACCATTCATTGTTTTTATGCTCTTTTTTTTTTTTTCAGAAAAAATGTGTGCTTAATTTGTCTACTAAAATTTAGGGGTTGACAGCTTTAAAAATATTTACCCAATATTCGAAGAAGAATATCATGCTGTCACAAACAAACAACAAGACGTTGTATGTGTCGTTGCGTCCAATCTTAACTTACCAAAGGTAGAGTAGTTTCTTGATCGATGGAAGAAATGGGCCAAAAATATGGGACAATCCAATCAAATAGAATCAGGTATGTGTTGATGAAATATTGACTCAATGACTTCATTTATGACTTGGATTCATATGGACCCAATTTGATCTCACCCATTTGGTGGGTTGAAGTCCCAGAAATCAGTGGAAGATTAAATAAAGATTGGTACAATGCAAGAGAAAGAGATGGCTTCTTATAGTGAAAGATTATTCTTTCGTGTTTTATTTTTCCTATTCAAGGATTCTTTTTTAATTTATTTAAAGGTTCTCAAAGTGAAGAAATGATTAAACATGACAAAGAGTCGATAAAGAAGCAAAAGAAATGAATAGATATGTTGAGAATAACATAAGTTTAAATAAAACTAATGTTTATAAAGTTCACCTAAAAAAACCGACCAAGTGACTGGTCAAGTGGTCCAAGACTTGATTTGCAAGTCAAAGCTCGCAAGTTAAATTTCCCAATCTATTATCCATTTTGGGATAATTATGTGAATAACTTGGTGGAATTAATTTGAACAATATCTTGTGGCCAACACATTCACCCGTTTGGGGTCAAAGATTGTTGTGGGTTGGAGAAACTCCAAATAGATTTCTAGCAAAAACATTTGAGTCGCAATTGATGCCCCTCGATGAAGGGCTATGACTCCACTTCGACGAATTTCCACTTCCACCATGAAGTTGAGACAATTTCATTTATGCGCAATGGCATAATCAACAACAATCTTTTTCGACAATAACAATAATAATAGACAATTTTGTCTCCATACTAGAAAAAACGCAAATATATGGTGGAGTAGTCAGCACTGAGCATTTGACCCTTGAGATTTCATTTGCTTCCAATTATAGAAACACAAAATCCTCTTCTTCTCTTGAATAAGTATAAACTTTTTTTGGTATTTCAGCACACGAAGTTACAATCGATGTAAAATTGCAATAATCAAGTCATATCGATGAATCAAATGTTGATGATAAGCTTTTATAGAGGATGATAGTGTGAGACAGTTGAATAAAACACGTAATTTGTAGGTATTGTGGCTCGAAGGCCATTTTAGTACAAAGAAATGGTGTAGTGGCTCCCTTGTTTTTAATTAGCAGAGCATAGGATTTGGGAGGCTTTTTTTTTTTTTTCAAAAAATAATTTTAGATTCTTTGAGGTCAAGCATAATCAAAGGACTCATTTTTTCTTTTTAGTGATCATTTAGATGTTGAAAATGATCAGATGATGACACACTGTACAACCTATTTGCATTGAGGACGGGCCAAGAGATGCAAACGATCTACATTATAGTAACTCAACCTTTTGCCTACTATCTCCAATAATCCATCCCTTGGTAGTGAAGATGGATTTTGATAGTACAATTCACATTTGATAAAGTGAGCATGTCATGTTCCCCTGTAGAAAGAATAGGAAAACATGATACTTTGGCCTTCCATCACTGTAGAAGGTCGACATTGTCTTCCTCGAATTTGTCAAATGTAGTTCCCGTCATACTTGTTAAGATATTCATTTACCTCACCAGCAATCGGCACCGAAGTGCTCGAGGCTTGCCGTTCTTTTTTGGGGGCACATATGGCCCAAGAGCACAGGTCTGAAGTGGCATGGCCCGTTGGCCATCCTAGCTAAAATCTATCTGGGCTCATGCACAGATATTAGAACATTTTCTGATAGTTGAGGACCCTTCACTAAAGTACGTGTTGCCGACGCCTTCAGAGATATTTTTGGAGCTCCAATCCATCTCATTCGAACATAAAATCACATTTCCCATATTGCATTCACTTTGGTTGTGCATGATAAAATTTCTGTTTCTTGATTTCTTTATTTCTCTGTTCCCCGGAACAGGTTTGGAAACAATCCGTTTGGTACGCAATTTGATTTCTCTATTTCAAAACAGATGTCTATTCCAAAAATAGATTCGAAGAAGAAATCAGAAGCTAAAGTTTTAGCTTCTCAATTTCTAAAGTAGAAATTGAGAAATCAGTTTTTAGCTAGAAATCAATTTCTGTTTTAGAAATTTTATCATGCACACCCTTTATATCCCTCCTTGACCATCTCCTGTCTTTCACCGAAAGTGTTATCGACAGCCTCGCAGATAACTTCGGAACCTCAACCCATCGGACATCTGTTAAATTTCCCATCTCGCGATCACTCTCTGTCCTTTCTATCCTTCACCGAAAATTGATGGTGACGGCTTCGTTGAGGTTTTAGCAGCCTCGACCAATCTTATTTGAGACATCTATCCACAATTCGCATCTGCCCATTCAATCCGTGTCCTCCCTGTCTTCTATCCTTCACGGCAATTCAGATATCAGTCACGTGTCCCATCTCGAAACGAACAAGAGTCTGGAAAATGCAATATGTTATGGGCCCACTGAACTAGTCTTTTAGGGAAAGAACTCATTTTGCATTTCCCCTCTTTTCTTTTTGTTTTCTTTTTATGACCCAGGAAATCCGCGCACCGTACCAACACGGACAGCCCGATAGGCCCGGGGTAATAGGGGCTAAACCCTGGGGCGACGTTAGCAGAGGACCCACCATCCCGACGTCGCACTTAAGATCCCGTGCGGCCAGCGGGATTCGAACTCCTCTCCTCCTCGCATAGGATCATGAGAGCCTTGTCCAACTGGGCCACCACAGGCGGTAGTGCATTTCCCCTCTCTTTCTCCTGACTTTCCGGAGGAAAATTTCTTGTGGGCCTCCACAGGAAAATCTTTCTCAATGGTTCTCCTTGTATTCCTTGAATCTTTATTTTCCTCGCTTTTTTGCCCCCAATTCTTGAAGCCCGCTTCATTCTACGGAATGGCTCCATTCGGAATTATATATACAGGTCTTGCTCTCAAAAGAAAAATCATGGTAGCAAACATTTGGAGTGGCTCCTCATCTGTAAACATCTTTCGTTTGATGAAAAACTCGAAATGTAAGAATTCTCCCACATATATTGATGTCCTTGTTAATAATAATATGTATCAACTTGACTACTATAGTTGCATGAGTAGACGTTCCTCAAAGAAACATCAATAACATTGGTAAGCTTCTAAATTCAAATTATGTTTTGCACTTGGCATTAGAGCCTATCGTTTTTTTCTGGCCCATCAAGCTATATTAAAAATGTAATAAAGATGAGATGTGGATGGTTTGCACAAAGAAAAAAATGGATGAACAAGACGACGTCTGCGTCCTCAGCAATGGTGCATGGAGATATTGTGCAGAGGAGGGAGAGGTTCTTTTAAGTTCTTTCGTTGATCGATATGTTGCAATTATTTATCTTATATCATCTTCTTTTTTTTTTAAATATTGAAATTGAATAGCATGGCTACATACGGAATATGTACCCCTTTAACTAGAGATTCTTGTTAGGTCCATAGTTGATAGAAGGGATAAGTACACTAATGGTGCCATAAGTTGTGTACGGCGCTCACTTTGGTGCCAAAAGTTTCCGTCGGATCACTTAAGTGCCAAAAAATTTGAAAAACGCTCACTTTGGTGCCAACGCCGACGAAATTGGCCGGAAATCCGACGTGGCCTTTTTTTATTAATTTCTTATACCGATGTGGCTCGCCGGAGAGTCCAGTCAGCAAGTAAACCACCAAACGACGTCGTTTGGCACCCCAAGTCGAAACCCTAATCCCCAAATTGAAAGAGAGAGAGAGAGAGAGAGAGGCCATGGCGGCGGCGTTGTCTTCTTCCCCGAAGAACAACACCAGCACAGACAGAGAAGCCATGGCAGCATCATCTTCTTCTTCGAAGAACAACACCAGTAGAGAGAGAAGCCATGGCGATGTCGTTTTCTTCCCCGAAGAACAACGCCAAGAGAGAGAGAGAAGCCATGGCGGCGGCGTCTTCTTCCTCGGAGAACAACACCAGCACCAGCAACTCTTTGAATAGATCCCAATCTACCATCTCCATCTACGCCCTCCTTGTTTCCCTCACACTCCTCGTCTTCTCTCTCTCTCTCTCTCTCTGCACCTTCAATCCCCCTTCTTCCTCCTCCTCCTCTGCCCTCGCCTCCTATTTTCCCATCAATTCTTGGCCGAGCGATGGTGGCCGAGCATGGTGGTCGAGCGATGGTGGCCGAGCATGGTGGTCGAGCGATGGTGGCCGAGCGACGGTGGCCGAGCAACGGTGGCCGAGCACCGTGGCTGAGCGACGGTGGCCGAGCACGGTGGCCGAGCGACGGTGGCCGAGCAAGCTTGGCCGGCGAGGATGAACAAAAAAAAAAACCCTAATTTCAATCACAAAGCAATACGGCGTCGTTTTTCCTAAGCCATCCACATAGGATGGCAAAACGACGTCGTTTTCTTAAGTAGAACAGAAAACGACGTCGTTTAAAGGGTTTATCGATTTTTTTTTAAATAAAAATGCCACGTAATCATTTTGGCCGGAATTTCTCGCCGGTGGCACCAAAGTGAGCGTTTTTTCTCCGATTTGGCACTTAAGTGATCCGGCGGAAACTTTTGGCACCAAAGTGAGCGCCGTACACAACTTATGGCACCATTAGTGTACTTATCCCGTTGATAGAATAACAACTCCAATTGTGACACTAAAACAATTATACGTGCATCATGATTATTGATTATGTTGGGTTATTTAAATTTTTGGTCATATTTTTAAGTATGTTTTCCCATCATTTAAAGCACTTTTTGTTTTGGGTTATCAACTAAATATGTTTTTTTTTTGGGTAGGATAATCAATCGAATTGAGAAGTTGTTTTTTTCAGAATATTTATTGTTGTCATTCATAAAACAATTTATACAAAGTTGGGACCAAATATGTAATCATATATGGCTATGCACATATTAAGTCGAAGCTAGACGGGACAACGTTGAGAGAGAGAGAGAGAGAGTGAGAGAGGATAGTACAGTGGAGTCGGGTCCCCTGGCGCAAGGTTGAAAAAGCAAGAAGCTTTAATAATTGTAACACGATCCACACCATATAAAGTAATACTATCTATATGCATCACGAGGTTGACATAACACTAACCTTCAATAATTGCAACGTGATCCATGATGCCAAAAAAGCAACTTAACTCCATGCCAGTTAAACTCCTATCCTCGCTTTGCTCTATCTTTCTCCCTCCTCCTCTGCATTTGAGAGAGAGAGAGAGAGAGAGAGAGGTAGCAGTAGTAGCATCAGAGAAACGATTGTGGATGTGCGTGGTCAGTACTTGTTAGGGAAGGAGAGAGACACGAAAGGATTTGAAGTTTGTAGAGAATCGGAAAGAGGGTCATTGAATTGTTAAAAACAAAATGTTGATTTGAGTGGCTTAACTTTTATAAAATTTTCACTTAAGTGTCACGACTTTCAATTAATTATTTAAATACTACAACTCTCACCACAAGTGTCATGATGCGTAGTACTTTGGGGGACCTCTTCGAGAAGGTTATAGTGCTCAAATGAATATTTTTTAAAAGTTTTATAGTAAAGTGATCAGAATAAAAAAAGTTGTGATATCCTTGCTGTGACATTTTTTCAAAGTTAGCCTTATGCAACTAGGGCATTACAAACTTTTAGGTAGTGCATGGTAACGCTCATATTTCTCCCAATTTCTGTTCTTTTGTTCCCCGGAACAAAAAAAGAACAAAAACCTGTTTGGTAAAACATTTGTTCCCGGGAACAATTTCTCTAATTTTTTGTTCCCAGGAACAGTTTTGAGAAGCAAAAAAAAGTTGCTTCTTGTTCTCGGGAACAATTTTTAGAAATAAGCTGATTTTCTTTTTTAATTTTCTTTTATTTCCTTCTCTTACCGTGACCACCGTCAACCGCCCGGAGCCACCGCTTGCCGCTGCCACCGCTGGTTGCCGGCCCCGCTGCCGTCGGTCGCCGGCCTCTGCCGCCACCGCTGCCGCCGATCGCCGCCACCGCTACATCGCCGACCCTCACCGCCGGCCGTCGCCGAAGCCCATCGGCTGCCCCCTCCCTCGGCCCGCTCGGCCAATGGGCTTCCAGCGGCAGGCGGCCACGGGAGGGGGCAGCTGATGGGCTTCCGGCGGCGGTCGGCAGTGACGGTCGGTGGCCGGCAGTGGTGTAGCGGTGGCAGCTGGCGGGCCGGCGGCGGGTGGCGAGCGGTGGCGGCGATCCATCAGCGAGAATAAAAAATGAATAAATACAAAAAAGAAATTGTTGCCTTACCAAACGCATTTCTATTCTTTTTCTATTTCAAGAGTAGAAATTTTGTATCGTTACCAAACGGGATCTGTTACTCAGAAATTGTTCCCCGGAGTAAAAATAAAAAATAACTATTTCTAAAAAAAAAAAATTCTTCCCGAGAACAGAAGCGTTGTCATGCGCAGCCTTACATGCCATGACAATACAATCACGTAAGCACTTCAATATGTGTTTGCATAAAAATGATACAAACTTTTACGGAAGAAGAGGGGACAAGGAAAACATTTTGTTCAAAACTGGTGGTCTTCACATAGTACACAGTAGAAATCATTATTACACTTAGCGGACTCTGTTATTGTCCGACTTTATTAAAGCCGATACTTTTCTTTTTTTTTTTTTGGTCTGTTAAAGCCGATACTTAAAAGAGCTCATGAAGTGACTGGAATTGGAGTGCATCATCTGAATTGAATTATGGACTTAGAGAGATTGGGGCCTTGCCGCTGCTGATAGCTAGAGGTGAGCACGTATGAAATGATTAATAGACGGAGATGGTGGTAGACAGCCGGTAATTCTCACATTCCACAAGCGGCAGGGTCCAAAGGCAATTTTAGTTAAAAAAGAAATGGCGGAGTGGGTTTTTTTAGAACCGTCAAATTGAGGTTCTAAAAAATAAATGATAATTATGCTTATTAATTTTTATAAAAGTAAATGAAAAGGCATCTTCCATGATCCTTCAGTATTCCAATGGAGTTGTGTGCATAGCTTAATGCATATTCACAAGATTAATAAATAGGTGTCTCTTCGATATCAATCGAGTGTCTGAAATTCTTTAAATACTCGAGTAATCCTCGTCAAGTACGGCGGTATTTTTTATCCCACACACATCAATAATCACCAGTGACATACGCCTATGCTCCCAAAGGTGGCCCTAAGTAAATGCACAAATACGGTGATTCAGTCACAATTACCATTTGAACAACCTCTTGGATTTAAAAGATTCGCACCACTTAGTTTTCTTGGAAGAAAGCTGAACTAATGTAAAGTGAAAACTCTTAATTTTTCCTTATAAAAAATTCTTGATTTTGTAAATGATATCGATCATTGTGATCACGGTTTTATATCATATTCTTTTGAAAAATTTTTACTTGCTGTCCTTGATCTTTTAATCTCAATTTTATATTCGAAGTTGATTTTGGCTGCTTAATGTTTTAAACTTGGGAGCTGAGCCCCACTTCTTTTCTTTTCTTTTAACTTGTGGGAAGGTTTGGAGGATATTTCTTCTACACTAGAAATATTTTTAAAATTTAGATTCAAATGATGATGCATGACCAATTAAAATCTAATTGCAAAAGTCATGGGTCACAAGCTTTGAAAAATTTGGAGTTGATGGTCACGGCATAATTAGCTTAAATATTAAGATTTATACAGAAATTGAGTGCAACCATCGTGGATCTTATCTTTCCCAAAGAGGTGCGAGTTGGAGGAACATTTCTTACCCTGGTAGCACCATTCTAGTTTGTTGACATCGAAATTTCATGTTGTCGCAATAGTGCTACATATCTCAAAAAAACTTGAAAACTTGTCACTCTTATTATCGATAAATGCTTGGCACTTTCCTGTTTTGAAAGGCTTGGTGAAGTTGAGGACACTGCGAATTACTAGGTGCAAATGCCTCATAAGGACACCTGATCTGTCATGCTACAATCCTTGGAGCCCTCTCAATTATAAAGACTTGTTGGGATTCGAGGTTTGCGAGCATTGAGATCTTTGTTGCACCTAACAGTTTTCTATTGCAATTCAATCGAAACATTACCTAAGCTGTGCAAGCTGAAGAAGCTTAGGTGTGTTGAACTGAGGGGTTGTGCTAAGCTAAGAGCCATGGAAAGCCGCAATAGCCTAGAGACTTTATGGTACTTGCAAACCAAAGGTTGTAGATCTCTCGAAATGTGCCACCCAAGGTGTCGAGATTGACCAAAAAAGAGACAGATTAGATGTCTCTTTATGAAAATTGATTCTTGATGAGGTACCTCATCATAATTTGGACATTTCTAATCACTTTGATGGTTGATCTTAATTTGGACATTTCTAATCAAGCAAGTTTGAATTGTATTCGTGGTATGAACAGAAAGTATCAAAAGCACAAGTACAATATGGTTAATGTGTATACAACCCAATGGTAGAGATTCATCTATGGATTGATATTTGACAACATGCTTGTCCTCAAATTTAAATTAGGGATTGATGGTAAGAAAGTTAGGTAATGTTTCTTTGGTGGTGGTTGTTGTTGTTGCCGTTGTTATCATCATTGTTAATAATGTGGATAATTATTCAAAAAGTCCTAAATTTATTGTACAATGATCACTTCAGTCATAAACCTTTTCATTTATGTCGGTTTAGTCTAAAATCCTTTAACAATTTCTTAATGTAGTCAATTTAGTCAATTTCGATAGGAAATTGATGACATGAATATCAGCCATCCAACGTGATTAATTTTATAATGAACCGATGTCAAAATTAGGTGGGAAGAAAGATATTCTGTTATGATCTAGGATGTCGAGCCTAATGATTTTAAGCTTCAAATCAAACTACATAGAAATGACAGTGAGGTTGAGATACAATTTGGTTCTGATGAACTGAAGTAGTGGAAAGTGGTCCTAACCAAGGTGGTGCGTATAGTGTTAACTACTATTGACTAGTGAGCCACAAGGTTTAAGCTTACTGCAATATGGCATCTTAGTTACAATATGTCATTACTTGAGTTCCCTAGTTTCTAGAAATTTATGAATATTTAGTTGAATGGATGTCACCCAATTTCGCAAAACAACAATCATATATTATAGACCACTCTAGTTATGATAACAAGTCAATAGCCGAAACTTATTGCATGTTTTATCTAGCCTTCTAAGGTCACCCGACGAGTCGATCCCCCATTGTATCTTATCAAGCCCAAATTCAGTGTCATAATTTCTGCACAATCATCATACCACACAAACAATTACAAATTTTCAATAATGGTTGTCCATATGATATGACAATTTATGTAGGAGTTACGAGAAATATGTGTTCAGTTATGGAGAAAGCTTACAAAACAAAATAATCGGATTGTCTTCAGGACGGGTAGAGCTTAATATACCCTGCCACAATACTTAGAGGATCGTGCAGAATTGCATTGCATTGCGTGTATAGGAGATATTATTGCACATTGACTTTGCACAACTTAAGTTCAAGTACTATATTTCCTTGGAAGTTGTATTAAAATATTATTCTTTAGTTCTTCATTTGATTTGTTTTGACAATTCTTCTCAACTGATAGCAGATCAAATTGACCGTTCGTGAGCTTTGGATTAAGCTGAAGGTCCAACATAAGTTCATTATTGATCATCTGATCGTATTGAATGATCAAGAGAAGGGATAATGAAAACTATTAGATGCCAAAGCTAAAAGGGTACAGTGTATGCTCTGTTGTAATATACAACATGGATGGCAAGGGCAAGATGATTTTAATGGTGCTATTTTTAGCCAATTATCTGCTAGCTTCAACTCTTATGCCATTGAATAGTGCATATCTTCATTCAAACACTTTTCAATTCATATGCAACTTCTAAAGAAAGTTGGTCGAGGTGAGAATACGACAAGTGATGTAACTTTTATACAGTAATTATTTGAGTATCGTGACTTCAAAAGAAAATGTTCACTTAACTGACTTAATTTTTAAAAAAATTTCACTTAGATATCATAACTTTTAATTGATTATTTAAATTCTACGACCCCACACCACGAGTGGCACTTGTGGGCAATAGTTGGACAGAACTCGAATTTTGCATTTCTAACGAAAACGAGGAGTTCATTTTGCATTTCCCTCCATTCCTCCCACTTTTTGGAGGAAAATATCTTTTGCAACGTGACCCACGATGCACAGAAGTCGTACTGCCCATCTGCAGCATGAAACATGAAGCTATAAAAATTGTCAAGTGACCGACGATGGCCAAAAAGCAAACTTAACTCTACCCTGGTTAACTCTTATTCTCGCTTTGTTCTATCTTCATCCTCCTCCTCCACGCTTTAGTGAGAGAGAGAGAGAGAGAGAGAGGGCAGCATCAGAGCAACGATGATAGACGTGTCAGGGTGGGGAAAACACGTAAGGGCCTCGAGTTTGGCAATAAAAAGTGTCGGCTTTATGAATTGTTACGTCACTTTTTTTTTTCTGCAGAGAGTTTGAAAGTGTCGTCACGTGCCGGGGTATTAACAAAGAGAGATCAGATAGAGAGAGATCCATATAATCCATGAAATTGGCTGATCTTATCGAGTGCATGCAACACTGATATGTAGTTAATGATCCCTTAACATAAGCACATAATTTCTTACAAATACAGTTCATATACACTGGATCCATTGATGAGTTGTAATCAATCAAATAAAATTGAGTTTTTTTGAACTATTGAAGTGTGGTTTTGAGAAATAACTGATGATTATAATTTGTAGCTTCTACACAAAAAATTTAAAAAGTCATCTTCCATGAACCTTCAATTTCTTTGGATGGAGTTGGAGTTGTGCATTTAGGTCAGAACTTATGCATTAGATTAAGAAATAAAAAAGGAATTTGTGATGACATTTTTCCGAAGTTAGCCTTAGGCCATTGCAGACTTATTGCATGCAAGATGCTTTTTACAAGGAAATAATACAATCTCTTCATAAGAAAAGCATCTTGCCCAACGCTGGTGGTGGCCATATGGTACAATAGGAGAAAGCATTATTGCACTGAGTGGACTCTATTATTGTCCAACTTTATTAAAGCTGATGCTTAAAGGGCTCGTGAAGTGACTGGGATTGGAGTGCATTTTTCTGAATCGAAATTTGGACTTTAGCTGCTGCTGATTTGTCAGAGCCCAGCATTGCTCTCATAATTTTTAGCAAGTAGGCCTAAAGTCAATTTCAGTACAAAAGAAATGGCGGAGTGGGTCCTCTTGTTTTCAATCAGGCGTGATCACGTGGCGGCATTTGTTCTTTGGGAAATTCTGTAGCTGTTGCGTAAAGATGATTGGACGATACGCTGAAATACGAATAGAGAAATACAACTTAAAAAGTACAAAAACACATGTATATTATCCTTCATAGTTGTATTAATACTTAACGATCACGTGTCTAGATATGGTCGGATTTTGCACTCCAATCTCAGCTTCTCCTGCTTTGAACAACTCTAGAGGCGACGCCTGTCTTCTAGTAGATGAAGCCTTACGTGACACGTGTAAGCGCAGGCAGCTTGTATACATCAACAAAAGTACGAAATGAAGCCAAGGTTCGTAGAGACCATGCAAAAAAATATCGGTAAAGTAAGAGTTGGCAAGCTTATGATGAAAGATAACATCACATTGATCCAATATCACGGGATCCTCATTAACAAGTACTGGGATTTTCATAAACGCGAGGGGGAAGTTGGGACCAAATATATAATTGTACATGGCTTTGCACATATTAAATCGAAGCTAAACAGGACAATGATTAGAGAGAGAGAGAGAGAGGATAGTACGGTGGAGTTGGGCTTCTCGGCGTGAGGTTGAAAAAGCAAGAAACTTTAATAATTGCAACATGATTCACAATACGTAAAGTCATACTGTCCGTATGCAACAGGAGGTTGGCATAACACGAACCTTCAATAATTGCAACATGATCCATGATGGCCTAAAAGCAACTTAACTCCACCCCGGTTAAACTCTTAACCTCACTTTGTTTTCTCCTCCTCCTCCTCCTCCTCTACATTAGAGAGAGAGAGAGAGAGCACACTAACAGCATTGGACATGTACGGTCGGTACTTGTTAGGGAAGGAGAGAGACGCAAGGATTTGGAATATGTAAGGAATCGGAAAGAGGGTCATTAAATTGTTAGTGAGATGTAGTCAATCAATTCAATTGGGCTGTTAAAGTGAGGTTTTGAAAAATAAATGATGAGTATAATTAGTAATTTCTATACAAAAAAATAAAATGAAAAGCCATCTTCCAGGGACCTCCAATTTCTCTTAATAGCGTTGCCTATGTAGCTCAAAGCCCATGCTTGTTCACAAGATTGACAGATTGGTGTCTCTTAAATATCAATGGAGTGCCTAGGTCTCCTTGAGCATCCAATGAACCTCCATCAAATGGGCGGTCCCTCCATTTCACACACATCGGATAATTATCGAAGATTATTTAGGGTTAATATCCTAAAAAATCTCAAATTGGTACACATGTGACAAATTTACCAAAAACTATTTGTTTGACCATCAAAAACCCCAAACTGATATACCTTTAACAAATTTACCAAAAACCGATACATTTGTGACAAATTTACCCTCTGTTAGTTTTCGTTAAAGTTAAATGATACATGACAGTTGACCGGTATATCAATTTAGGATTTTACGTTCCGTTTGTCACAGTTTACAATTTTTGTGATTTTTTTTGTGGTATTAATCAAATTTAACGGATGATATATTTGTTACAAATTTACCAGTTTGGGGTTTTTTGCGGTCGAATAAATTAGTTTGGGATAAATTTGTCATAGATGTACCAATTTAGGATTTTTTACGGTCAGTTGAGGTAAATTTGTCACAAATGTGCCAATTTGGAGTTTTTCATGATTAAAAAAATAGTTTAGGGTAAATTTATCACAAGTGTACCGGTTTTGGGTTTTTCGGGATATCAACCATTTTTATTAGTACATCTGTGATAAATTTTCATTATATATTACATTCTTTGGAAAATGGTCAAGTTGCCACACTTGATTTTTTTCATCTTAGTTTTTATTCAAAGTTGATTTTGGCAACTTAACAATCTAAACTTGGTAGTTGAGCCCCTCATTTTTTTGCCCGTTAATCCCTAGGAAGGTTTGGTGATTATTTCTTTTGTATTAGAAACTATCAGTTATTTAAATTCTAACCTTAATCTCACATTATTCATGTTTATTCATTTGAAAAGAAAAGAATTAAGATGCTAGGAATGAGAAACTAGTTCTATTAAAATTTACATTCAAATAATGGGGCATGATCATTAAAATCTAATGGTCGTAGCATAGTTAGCTTAAAATTGACAGGGAAACGGAGGATGAGTCGATGGATCTTCTCTTTATTACATTTCGTCAAATAAATTGAGCATCATTAGAAATGCAACACCTATCTTCTGCACGATTAATGTAGGGGGTTGAACATTTCCATATACTTTTCACATGTCAATTATTGTACAGAGCATCTAAGTTAAAGCAAAGACAAATGGGATGGGTTGGTGGAGTTGGGCAATAGCCTCGGGCGCGTTTGGTAACGATTTTGTTTCCGGGCGATTCGATTAGAAATGATTCCTTTTTATTCTATTCCCGAGAACAATTTCTAAGCATTTTAAGTCGTTTGGTAAATCGTCTAAAATTTCTGATTACGGAATAGAATTGCGCTTAGTACCATGCTCATTAATTTTGTTCCAAATCAATTTCTTTTAATTTTTTAAATAATTTTTATATTTTTTTTTTCCTTTTTCTCCTATTTTTCTTCTCTTTCAACAAGTGGCCGGTCGGCGATTCGGCGATCGGCTAGACGAGGGCCGGCGACCTCACTGGCGAGCCTCACTGGCAGTTGGGCGAGGCTCGCCCAATCCTTGCCAAGCCTCACCAGCGGCCAAGCC
The DNA here is from genome assembly GCA_017140475.1 of Eucalyptus fibrosa. Taxonomy (NCBI): domain Eukaryota; kingdom Viridiplantae; phylum Streptophyta; class Magnoliopsida; order Myrtales; family Myrtaceae; genus Eucalyptus; species Eucalyptus fibrosa. The sequence continues at coordinate 11,960,029 of CM029511.1, forward strand.
TGCCTCGCCGGGGCTGGGTGAGGCCTGCCTGGCCACCAACGAGGCTCGCCCAGCCTGACAAGGCCGAGCCTCGCCGGGGCTGGGTGAGGCCCGCCTGGCCATCAGCGGGGCTAGGCGAGCCTCGCCTAGCCCTGGTGAGGTTGGCCTGGCCATTAGTGAGCTCACGGTGGCTGAGCTTGCTTCCGACGAGCTTGCCAATGTGGTTGCCGGTGACCGGTAGCGGACGGTGGTGGATGGCAACCATGAGATGGCAGTCGATGAAGAAAAAGAAAATAGAAGAAGAAGAAGAGAAAATGGAAGAAGAAAAGTTGGTTTTGATTATTAGATTTGTTATTGGAACAAGAATTAATTTTTTTTTTTAATTCTTGATTCCGTTCCAAATCTACTTCCGGGAACAAAAAAAATAGAAATTTGTTTCTGAAAACAAAAATTTTACTAATCACGATTCTATTCCTAAACTGATCCCGGGAACAAAAAAATTAGAATCAGACACTATTTGGATGGTTACCAAATAGTGCCTTCATGTGCATAAAGTCGTACCACCGATGCGCACCACCAGGTTGAATAGCACAAGCTTTAACAATTGCCAAGCGACCGATGATGGCCGAACAGAAAACTTTAACTCCACCCTGGTTAACTCTTAACATCACTTCGTTCTATCTTCCTCCTTTGCATTTTAGAGAGAGAGAGAGAGAGAGAGAGAGAGAGAGAAGCATTAGAGCAACAATGGTTGACGTTCTGTTGGCACTTGTTAGGGAGGGAGATGCATGTACGGATTTGGAGTTTGCGATGAGAAGCGTGAATTATTTCATTATTGTTGCAAAGAATTGAAAATATGGTCAGTACGAGGAGGTGTAATTAATCAATGAAATTGAGGTTTTTTAGAATTGTCAAAGTGAGGTTCTCAGCAATAATTGATGATTATGCTTGTTAATATTTATAAAATTAAGACTCAGTTCATTTTTCAAAAAATAAATTGATTGAGGAAAAAAATCTCCTAAAATAAAGTAGGAAAAATATTTCCCTCATTCACTCTTTTTTATTTTATCTCATACTCTTATTAGCCCCACTTCTTTCTTTTTTTTTTTTATTAAATTCGAAATTTTTTTTTATTTTTTATTATTATTATTTTTGTTTGCTTTTCCTCCTTCTCGACTGGTGCTGGCTACAGTGGCGACCGACGACCGACCGAGGGCTAGCCTCTAGCCATGGGTCCTCGGAGCTGCTGATGATTGATGGACGGCGATGGTGGTCGATAGCTTGGACAATTCTCGCATTCCGCAAGATGTGGGGTCTGAAGGTAATTTTTTAGTCCAAAAATAAATGGTGGAGTGGGGCCCACTTGATTTAACTCAGCATCCTTAAGGTCAAGCAATGGAGGACGCGAGGGGCATCTTAGGGAACATCAATCTAGTAACGCCACATGTATAAATTAACGCTTCCTGCCGCTTTCTCCCACCACCATCGCATCGCCTAAATAATTTCTTCATTGCTCTAGAAACCCTCTCTTTCACCTGATCTTCTGCGGCTGTTCTTTTTGTTGGAACCGCCGCGTGTGCATCGTGTTGAATCCTTCCCCTTCTTCAGTCATCGTCGTTTTCGGGTTCCCTCAGTTTCGCCTTCCTCGGAATATATGAATTCTTAACTCTCGTTTCTCCGCAAAGAAGAAAAGAAAGCCAGAAAGGTAGAAGAAGTCGAAACGGGGGGAAATGGAGGATAGTGCTCTGTGTAGAGCCTCCAAAGTGGTAAAAGTGCGTGGTGGCTCCGGCGGTAAAGTGCCTGGTGGCTCGGGTCCGTCGGCACTGCGGCTACGTAATATTCTCCGACCGCCGCGTTTGCAAACTTAATGTTGAAGTTAAGGAGTTGGGTGACAAGAAGGATGAGGTGCAGCGTTCCATCGATGACGCTCGAAACAACATGAAGCCCATCAAAGCCATGGGCGAGACATGGGTGGAAGAAGTGGAGACCGTCGCTAACAAGGCGCGCGACGTGCTGGATTACGACGGAAGAGCTCAGAAAACTTGCTTCTATGGGTGGCTTCCCAACCCAACGGTGCGATATCTTCTCGGCAAAAAGGCGAGTAGGATGGTCCAGAACATCCAGAAGCTCATGGTCCAGAACATCCAGGAGCTCATTGCGCAAGGTCAAGTCGAGGAGGTTGACTCCGAGAATCCTCCGCCAGGGCTTGTTGGCAGTGCTCTCTACGTGAATTCGTTGGCCGGTGATGAGGGCGACTTTATCACCGATTCGCGAGCTTCCATCTTTCAGGGCATAATGAAAGCTCTGAATGATGAGAAGGTGAAAGTGGTTGGAGTCTACGGGCCTGGCGGCGTGGGGAAGACGACTCTGTTGAAGATAGTCGAGGAGAAACTCAATAAAGAGGGGAAACTCAATAAAGAGGGGACACCATTCCACATGATCGTCAAATCGAAAGTCTCGCAGACTCCAGACATGACGAAAATCCAATTCGATATCGCTTACGCCTTGGGTCTAAAAGATCTGAAGGATGAGTCGAGTGAAGAGGGAAGGAGAGATCTTCTGTTCAAGAGATTACAGATGGATCCGAGTGAGAAGGTTCTCATAATATTGGACGACCTGTGGGCGGAACTTGATTTGAAGGCAATTGGAATTCCTTTGGGAAACGAGAGCATGAAATGCAAATTGTTGCTCGCTTCGAGAGATAAAAGAGTGCTGGAGCAAAGGATGCACGCCGATCAAACATTTCGTCTGAAAAGTTTAGAGGAAGACGAAGCTTTCAAGCTATTTGAAAAGATTGTCGGCGACAGGCTCAGAGACGATGAGGAATTGAAAGAAAAGGCGGCTCAAGTGGTTACCAAGCTTGCAGGTTTGCCTCTCTTGATTAACTCCGTTGCAAGCACCTTAAAATGTAGTGACGTGTCCACGTGGGAAGACCTGTTAATAAAAATAGAAGACCCACATAATGAGAGAATAGTGAAGTGGAGTTACGACCATTTGGAGAGTGAGGAAGCCAAGTGCTTATTCTTGCTTTGTGGTCTTATTGGTGGGACCATTGAAGTCGAACTGCTGCTGGGACTAGGCATGGGTTTGGGCTTGTTTGGGAAATTCGATAACAAGATGCAAAGTTCAAGGAATAGATTGAATACTGTTAGGGAAATCCCTTATAATGTTTTGAAGATGACAAAATAAATCAAAGGCTACTAACATGTTTGATGGTTGAGTAATAGACCATGCAAATGATAGAACATGTAAAGGATTTTATCAAAGTCAAAAGACGGCCAGAAGACTGAACGTAACATATGTCCAAAGTATATTCGAAGATTTCCAGACTTCGTGTCAAAGTCCAAGACCGCTAGACTCAAGACTCAAAGTCCGAAGACTGCGCAGACTTTAGTGTCAAAGTCTTTTCTACATCAGAAGTCTGCTCACTCTGACAAATTCTAGACTGAACGTGAATGATGAACCGGAAGACAAACTCTATGCTGAAACCGAACTAGAAGACGAGACTCTATCTTTGGGTGGCTGAGTACAGACCTTAAAGCTAAATCATTCGAACGAGATATATTCAGACCCGTTGTAAAGTCTACGGACTCAGTTGTAAAGTCTACGAGACCCATTGTAAAAGTCTACGAGACTCATATTGTAAAGTCTACGGAGACTCGAGACTTTACATCCAGTTTCGATGAATCGTAACTCAAGCCCAATCATACAATGGCTAGTGATCTGGTTTGGATTTCACATCAAGATTGATTTGATTGATTCAATCTAATTGATTGACGATTGGATCTTGAAGACAAGAATTCTATACGAAGAAGCTTTACTTATGGAAACCAAGATTTCGTTTGTATGGGCGATCGGAATCAATTTGGGATTCTACCTTTGTCACTCAACGGCTACCAAATCTTCTAGATACAGAGCTATCCAATGGGTATATTGGAAGATGATTTTCCGAGATGCTGTCCAACGGCTAGTTTGGAAGTGGAGGAGTATTTAAGGAGATCATGGACCGATGAGCAAGTAAGAGATAGAGCGTAGAATTTATAATTCCAAAGTCTGAGCAACCTTCAATTATACACTTGTCTTTGGAGAGCTTAAACGTTTGTAATCGTGAGAGAAATACCAAAAGAGTGACTTAGTGAGATAGTGTGATCTACTACTAAGTGTTTGCACTCGAAGTTGTAATCTCTTGTTGATTGCATAGTGGAATCCAGCCAAGAAGGCTGTTAGCGTGGGAGAGTGGACGTAGGCTTGGATTAAGCCGAACCACTATAAATCTTGTGTTCTTATTCTCTTCCCTAACTCCTTTATTTTATTCATACTAGCACTCTCAATTGGTATCAGAGCCAAGTGCTCGGTTTATAAAAGTATTTTTACTTTTGAGCTAAAGATTCTTTATGGCTAGTATGTTGGCACAAAGACTTATGGAAGGGCAAAGCAACACAAGGCCACCATATTTTGATGGAAATGAATACGACGTGTGGAAGAACAAAATGAAAGCATTCCTAAGATCCAGAGATCTCTTGCAATGGGATGTTGTGGAAAGAGGAATCAACCCCATCGCTGCGTCTACATCAAATAAGAATGGCAAAGACAAAGAAAGCAAACCCCCCGCTCCTATGTCTTGGATGGAGATGTCCAAAAGAGAAGCATTTGATGCAAAAGCCATTTATTCTTTATATTGCGCTTTATCTCTTGCTGAATATAATAGAATCTCTTCATGTGAAACAGCAAAAGAAGTTTGGGATAAATTTCATGTTACATATGAAGGGACCGATCGTGTAAAAGAGACAAAAGTAAACTTCTTGCTTGGCCAATATGAATCCTTCAAGATGAAGCAAGGAGAATCAATTGGAGATATGTTCAGCCGTTTTACATAAATTGTAAATGGTTTAGCATATCAAGGTCAGCAAATTTCTGCCCCGATGAAGGTCAACAAACTCTTGCGAGGTCTCTCAAAAGATTGGAATCATGTCAAGACCTCAATCCGGGAGACTCAGAGGATTATGCCACTCTCCGTTGATGAATTGATTGGCACTCTTCAATCCTATGAAGTGGAACAACTTAATGATGAAGATCCCGAAGGTAAGAAGTCTATCGCTTTAATATCTAATGCTGTTTTTGATGAAACAGATTCAGAAAATGACATGGACGATGAAGAACTTGCCTTTATGGTCAAGAAATTCAAAAAGCTGAGTAGAAAAGGAAGGAACTTCGATGGAAGAAGTCAATACAAGCATAATGGCCATAAAAGAATCATGAAAGAAGATGATGATCAAGAAAATATATGCTTGATGGCACATTCAAAATCGAGTCGATTGGACACGGACTCGAATCGGAGTCGATTCGAACCGGACTCAAAATATGATGAGGAAATCAAGGTAAGTCATTCAGCAATTCCTTTCAAAGTTTCAAAATATATAAATGAGCTTTGTTCAAATCTCAAATCTTCTCTTAAAAGGATTTTCGAACTTAAAAAGGAGAATTCTCGACTTAGGCAACAAGATCTTTCTCAAGTCTGGAGACCTATTAAGAAAAATTGGATAAAAGCAACATATTCTACTAACTCTCATGGACCCAAGAAAAAATGGGTACCAAAGAAAAGATAAGTTATTTTTGCAGGATATAAAGAAGAAAGAAGAAAGAGGATTTGGTAAGGAATTTTTTATTCTCAATTTGATTTGGGCAATAATTCTCATTATGCTTGATATTCGATATATCCTTGGTTGATTGACATTTTATAATAATTATATTTTGCTTTATTGAAGAAAGAATCGTATGATTTATTTTTGTGATTTGTGAGTTGAGATTCGATTTAGTACGTGCGATTATTTGAGATAATTCAGATTATTTTGTCTAATTTTATACTCTCAGATTTAATCATATTTTTCAAAGTGAAAATCTGTTTTACGTGATGATGCAAGATATTCTTAGATATTCAAAGATTTCATTCTCCCTGATTTTATTGTGCTTTGACTAAGTGAGAATTTATTTTTCAAAATATCATTGTGCATAATATTCTTTCTTTGAATACTTTGTTACGATGAATTAAGAAAGAATATTTGATTATGGAGATTTTCTATTTTACTCTAACGTCAAGGAAGGATCCAAATTGATGGATACCAAAAAGGGAAATGAGTTGATTGCAGGAAATTTCTTTAAGGGAAGGATGATTGCGAATCTACGCAAATTTTGGTGCAATCAGAAAATATCTCCTACGACAATTGCAACAATTATTTCTATTCGCAAATATTGTCATGATCACAGGGGGAGAAATCAAATCCAAAAGAAAAAGGAAAGAATCGTGATCATCTCAAAAAGGCAACAAATTGAGGGGGAGCTTTGATCAATTTTGGAAAAATCTTTTTGATTGATCGTGATCTTGTTATGAAAAGAAGGAAGGTAAATGTGTCAGAATTGTTAAGATCTACAAAATCCGGTTAGTGCATCTTTTATTACATTTTGTCATTAACAAATCTCTTATTGATATTATCATTTTATTATGACAAAAATGGTACGTAAATTTTATGATGCATCCGTGATTTTTATTGGATATTTGTTGATATAATCGAAGTGAGCTATATTGCATATCTTTAATAGTAGATAAAAAAAAAAGCTGATTTTTGGAAATTGTGATTCATGCAAGATATTGATTATCATTCTCTACGTGAATCCATTATTATCGCTTTTTGATTATGACAAAAAGGGGGAGAATATATGAATATGCATATGCACTGATTGGTTGATATTATTTATTGCATAATATTGAGCTGCGATTATTTTTCTATATATTCTTATGCTCAATCTATTTGTTATCTTCTAATATCCTTTGATTTAAAAGTATGTTTACAAATTTGCATATTCAGATATTGTTTTGTCATCATCAAAAAGGGGGAGATTGTTAGGGAAATCCCTTATGATGTTTTGAAGATGACAAAATAAATCAAAGGCTACTAACATGTTTGATGGTTGAGTAATAGACCATGCAGATGATAGAACATGTAAAGGATTTTATCAAAGTCAGAAGACGGCCAGAAGACTGAACGTAACATATGTCCAAAGTATATTCTGAAGATTTCCAGACTTCTGTGTCAAAGTCTGAAGACTGCTAGACTCAAGACTCAAAGTCTGAAGACTGCCAGACTTTAGTGTCAAAGTCTGTTCTACATCAGAAGTCTGCTCACTCTGACAAATTCTAGACTGAACGTGAATGATGAACCAGAAGACAGACTTTATGCTGAAACTGAACCAGAAAACAAACTCTATGCTGAAGCTCAACTGGGTACAGACCTTAAAGCTAAATCTGTTCGGAAGCAGATATGTTCAGACCCAGATTGTAAAGTCTACAGACTCAGATTGTAAAGTCTACAGACCCAGATTGTAAAAGTCTACAGACTCATATTGTAAAGTCTACAGACTCAGACTTTACATCCAGATTCGATGAATCGTAACTCAAGCCCAATCATACAACGGCTAGTGATCTGGTTTGGATTTCACATCAAGATTGATTTGATTGATTCAATCTAATTGATTGACGATTGGATCTTGAAGACAAGAATTCTATACGAAGAAGCTTTACTTATGGAAACCAAGATTTCGTTTGTATGGGCGATCGGAATCAATTTGGGATTCTACCTTTGTCACTCAACGGCTACCAAATCTTCTAGATACAGAGCTATCCAATGGGTATATTGGAAGATGATTCTCCGGGATGCTGTCCAACGGCTAGTTTGGAAGTGGAGGAGTATTTAAGGAGATCATGGACCGATGAGCAAGTAAGAGATAGAGCGTAGAATTTATAATTCCAAAGTCTGAGCGACCTTCAATTATACACTTGTCTTTAGAGAGCTTAAACGTTTGTAATCGTGAGAGAAATACCAAAAGAGTGACTTAGTGAGATAGTGTGATCTACTACTAAGTGTTTGCACTCGAAGTTGTAATCTCTTGTTGATTGCATAGTGGAATCCAGCCAAGAAGGCTGTTAGCGTGGGAGAGTGGACGTAGGCTTGGATTAAGCCGAACCACTATAAATCTTGTGTTCTTATTCTCTTCCCTAACTCCTTTATTTTGTTCATACTAGCACTCTCAAATACGATGCTCAATAGACTCCATTCCTTTTGTTTGTTACATGATGGTGGTGATGGTAAGGAAAATGTGACCATACATGATCTTTACAGCGAGGTGGTTGTCTCAGATGTATTTAGTGGTCGGAATTCCTTACAGATTAACAACAATTATGGCTCATGACCAAAGGAAAAGCTTGAGAAATGCTGGGCATGCTTAGTTAATGTTGGCAGTGGTAGGCTTGCTGAACTAATTCTGCTTCGGTTTCCCCACGTGAAGATACTTATGTTGTCGGAACAATACGATAGGGGAGATTGCAGTAAAATGGATTTCACATACATGGAGGAGCTCCAAGCCCTCTATCTTTTCTCCATGCGTATCACCAGTTTACCTTCCTCGATGGAAATCCTTAGGAATCTCCCGTCATTAAGCATAAATTGCTATGTGGAGGATGTGGCAAATCTTGGCAAGCTCAAAGCATTGCAGATTCTCAACTTTGCAAAGTCTCGAATTTTTAGGTTGCCTAAAGAAATTGGGGAACTGACGGATTTGAGATCGTTGAATCTAAACCATTACTATTTGCTTAAGATAATTGAGCCTGGGGCCCTAAAAGGCTTAATAAACTTGGAAGAGTTACATATGAGGGGCAACTTTGATCGATGGATGGGCAAGTATGAAATGACGTCAAAATCGTGTGGTGTTGGGCTTGCCGAGCTGAAGAGCTTGACAAAGCTAGCATCTCTAGAAATATCGATTCATCAACCCATCATACTCTTGGAGGATGATGACTTGCCATTTGAGAACCTGGTCAGATTTTGGATCAACATAGGAAATCTTGAGGGGTGGGGATATGAACATTTGGCAGTCATGAAGCTCAATTTGGAAGGGTGCAATAATATTCTTTCAAGAAACTGGGTTCAAAAATCTCTGCAAAAGACTCAATACTTATATTTATGTGAGTTGAGTGAGTCCGAAGAGAGCGCTCACAAGTTGTGCACCGAAGGATTCCGAGATCTAAAGGCTCTCAACATTAAAGACAGCTGCTCAATCAAGTACATTGCCAATTCACCCTATGGCCTCCCTCCTTTTTTGAATTTAGAGTCTTTGTTCCTTGAAAATCTTATTAATTTGGAGAAGATATGCCATGGCCCTATCGCACTAGGTGCTTCAGCAATTTGAAAACTATGAGTGTCGGACAGTGCCGCCAATTGAAATACTTGTGGTGTATTTTAGATATGCAAAGACTTGTACAATTGGAACAGATTAAAGTGTGGGAATGCTACTCAATGCAATCCATTGTCACACATGATGCGAGAGAAGATATAGTTTCTGCTGATAATAGAGTTGAGTTGCCTAATGTATGCCGTTTGGCATTGTGTGAGTCACCAAATATGACGAGCTTTTGCATTAGAGCCGAAATCACATCAGAGGATACTCCTCCTCCCATCCAAGTAACTTTTTCCCTGGATCAATTTGTCCTATTAGGATGAGATGATATTGGTTTCCACTCAACGTTAGTACATATTGCATTTTTTGATTATTTGTACAATTTTATTGACATTTTGATTTACAAATAAAATATCCTCTCAAATAGAACACATACCATATTATAGTTTGAGGGAAGCCTCTTTCCATGAAATTTTTTTAAAAAAATAAATTTTCAACGTTAGATAATTGCATTGATAACTTGGGTTTCTACTGTGACTAATCTATTACTTGTATAACATTCTTAATGAGATGAAAAAATAGTGTGCTAAACGAAAGAAAGCAAGAATGAATCTTGAATGATTAAAGAAAATTCAATAATTTCAAAATGGAGAAAGCGACAATCAGAGATTCAATAAATGGATGGCAAGCAAGGAGCCACGTAACAAAGACAGTCCCCATAATTCATGTATTGTCCAACATGCAATTTGCAACCGATTCCAACATGTCATGCCAAGTTGCCAACATCAGTGTCAACATCACCATGCAGTTCAGTTGCATTGACAGCATGATAGTGGTGAGGATATCCTCACGAAAATGATTTCACTTTTCATGGAAGAGAAATTCATTCTTTTTTGTACTTTAGTCCGAGAGTTTCACTTATTTTCTCATGAAAATAGCTTTACTTGTAACATAACTCACCTTTGATGAGTTTCATTGTGGCGCTTGGTTAGGTCCTATTGCCTCGCTTGAAATCCCTAGTAATGGATGGACTCCTTGGTCTGGAAAATATTCTCTATAGTGAACCTTCATTAAAATATAGCGATTTGACATCGCTAAAGATCAGACAATCTAAATCCACGTCAAAGAGTATTATGAAATCAAATTGGATACTAAAGCTACCGAATTTGGAGTCAATGGAAATTGAGAGCTCTCCAACAGAAGTAGTTTTTGACTTGGAGGAGCTAGAAGTCACCAGAGATGCCGAGATTCTATCTCGGCTAATGGAATTGAGTTTATCTTGGTTGCTGAACCTGCGGTGCATGTGGAAACAAGATGTACAATTACAAGGAATATCAATATTTCAGAGCTTGAAGAAGCTCTCTATCAACAATACGGGGCTGTCATTTCTCTTTCCGGTGTCTGTGGCTAAATGTCTTAGAGAAATTAGAGCCATTACAGTGAGGGATTGTCCAAATATGAAGGCGGTGATTGTGGATGAAGGAGGAAGAGATGAAGAGATAGATGATATTATAGAGTTCCCATTATTGGAGCAACTATCTATAAGCCAGTGTTCCACGGAGAAATTCTTCTCATATCCTTATGGAAAAAAAGAGCTAGTGGCGACTACTTCAGATTCACAAGATGCTTACTCCGATTCTTTCTTTGATCAAAAGGTACAAATCCCTTCTCTTGAGATTGTACCATACTAGCCATAGGCACGAGCTTTGTGGGGGCAAGTAATAAAATCTCTCTAAAGATTTTAATTTGGTTTATTAGTTAAAGTGTGTTCATAATTTATAAATACACTAGTAAAAATTCATTCTTCCATTTCATCAAATAGATTGGTTAGGATTAGGCCAAATTGTCAAATTTTTCATAACTGCGATCTGACGCATAAATCTTATGAGCAGGTGAGTTTACCAAGCTTGAAGGCATTATACTTTCACGAAGTAGGATCCTTGAAAAGGATATGGCATGGTGAACTTCCGAGAAGTTCCTTATGCAAATTAGTCACCCTTTCCCTAGGTTATTGCTCCAACCTACTCAATATCTTCCCCTCCACAATCATAGGGAGATTGCTCAACTTGAAAAGTATCAATGTTGAAAACTGTCCCTCCTTGGAATCATTATTTGATTGTGGGTCCTTTGATGCAAATACTAAGCACACAACGATTTTGCTCCTCGAATTGGAAGTTTTGACAATGAAGGAAGTAGGAAAGCTAAGATGCATGGTGAAAGGCGACTCCTAAATGATTTTGGGTTTTCCTAGTCTAAAAGTTGTCGATGTTGGAAATTGCTCCGACATGAGATATCTCTTCCCCAATTTCACAGCCACAACGCTAGAGAAACTCGAGAAAATAGACATTCGGCAATGCGAACAGATGAAGGAAGTGGTTCTCGAGGAAGAAGGTTGTCGATCAAAGGCAGCTGTAACAAGTTTCCCTTCCTTAACACAACTAAGGATTTTGCAGTGCCCTAACTTTGGAACGTTCATCCAGAGTCCTAGATGTGTCAAGAGGCTACCTATGATGAGTTTCCCTTCCTTAACACAACTAAGTATTTTGTAGTGCCCTAATTTTGGAGCGTTCATCCAAAGTCCTATAAGTGTCAAGAGGTAATTAGGCGAGAGGGTTGAAGAATATGATGAATCACTGCAACTGTTCAATGAGATGGTCTGCTCTTTCCCTTACTATGATCATTTGTATTCTTGTGTTATCATGTTTTAGAACGAACAATGTAATAAATTTGTCCTACTTATCCTCCTTTTTCACATCATCCTCGTGCAGGTCACATTTCCCAATATAACGAGTCTAAAAATTGAAGGCCCCCAGTGTAAAGAGCTATGGAACAATAAAATTCCCACCGATTCCTTTCAGAAATTGGAATCTCTTAGATTGAAGGATTGTGACAACCTCCAACATGTTGCCCCATGTTGTATGTGGAAGAAGTTGCAGCACTGTCTCATAAACTTAGAAGTGATTTCATGCTGTTCAATCGAGATCTTATATGAAAGTGATGAGACGGATATAGAGGGTATTAAATTGAGATCGCTGGTTTTCCATGATCTCGAAAACTTGAGGTGCATTTGGCAATTTGATGGTCTCCCAAATGTCCTGCTCCCAAACTTGAGATATGTAGAGGCTGTGAGGTGCTCTCGTTTGAAAATGCTTTTCCCTACCTCCACGGCAAAATTTCTTGGGCAAATTGAAGAGCTAGTGGTGGAGTCATGCGAAAATATGGAGCTAATTGCTAGCCATGAACAAATGGAAGAAGCAACTGGCACGACAATCGCCCTCTCCAAGTTAACTACTCTTAGACTTTTCAAGTTACCGAAATTTAGGAGCTTCTTACCTGAGGAATACTCTCTAAAATTCCCGTGGTAAGATGACTTCTGTCCTTGCAATTCTTGAGTATAGTAAGCTGTGGAACAGTGGGGGACCGAGGCACTTTTGACCGGTTAGATAGTGGGGACCGAGTAATCATGGATGCCATCCTAATCAGTTGTTGCAGCTAATGCACAATTCTCAGAGGGACCCACATAAACGCTGCATCACGTGGCCCTCAACAGACTGCTCTCTTCCATACCATCCACATCTGATGATTCCTTTGATCTTCATTGTCCTCTCCGTCACCCTCCATCCACCAACAGACGCTGTCGAATCCTAACCACTTCCCGACTGCCAACATTTCCACCAAGCTGCGAAGAGGTTTGTAATGCCAAAGTGCTCAAACTTCGATCATGACTGTCTGCTTCAACGATTTCATTCCTCAACGTTGCTTTTGTTATCTCTTACTCATGTCCAATGTCAATCGTTGTAGTTAATCATTCTCCATTCAAGTAAACCACATATGCTCTATTTTCCGTTTCTATTGCTATTGTCTGTGGGCAAATCGATTGTGATTGAGGCTGTATTTATGATTTGAACTGGTGCTTCTTGGCCAAGATGTATACCACCTGTTTGATGAAATTCCTAAACTAAGTCGGTGTGTACTTTTTATTCAGTTCTTGATCGAGAATTCCCTTCATTAGTAGATTGTTGATTTATTCTTGTCATATAAGCGTGTTTGAGTTTCATCTCTTCATAAAAAAATCATAGGTATTCAATTCGAACTTGTTTTGAATCTGTCGGAACCTTGTCAATGTATGCCGAGTCGCCACTGTTGTTGTGGTCCTGAGCTAATATTGATTGGTCCTTGATTTTATGCTATTCCACTCAAGTAAGCATGTGTAGTGATATAAGATCGTGTTGTGGTGAATTTCATGTTTGCTTAGGAAAGAAATTATGTCATGCATGAATGAAATTCTACTAGAAATTGATCCGTGATGCTAACCCTGTCTTGATATGTCTAATTTGGTGTGCTTTTGATTCCAACCTGAGGCTAGTTTGGTTATGGGGATCATATATGTACATGCTGGGAAAGTAATATGGAGAATCTCATAGCATGTAGCACGAATTGGGGTCATCATCTCCGAACTTGAATATGCTAGAATGAAGTACTGCATGCTGACCATGATTGTTTTGTTTAAATTTGGCACTAGTTTGGTATTGAATTGATGCCATTTCGATCAAGTAGACTCATATGCGCTTAGAGGAAAATATGGCTTCAATTCATGTCAATTGGTCATCAAAGGATCACGATTTGTCTTGTATGCTCTATTACAATTTTGAACATGTGCTGGAATTTATGGAATACGCATGAATTAGATGGATTTTGACTTAGTTTGGTTGCATTTTTTGTTGCCCGTGGATAAGTGATTTGTGTGTGCATGATTAAATTGATGAGATGTGTGCTTGATATTGCCTTCGGAGTCTTGGCCTGATAAATAATTTAGAGGACTAATGTTAATTGAAGCTTAATTCCTTAATTATTGTGATTCCAAAGCAAACCCTCTACTAGTACACATATTTTGAAGGTGATATGGTAGACTATCCAGATACGAGGAAATCTCTCAACAAAGCTGGTCAATGAGGCCCATGAAATATCGCATGTACAACACTTGCCAACAAAGTACGTGTATTCTCTTCCTTTCCTCCGACGCTCACCATTCAAGGCTTATTTATGAGAGCTATTGCTTAAATCTAATTGATCCTTCAAGTGTGCGTTTGTGCCAACATACCATCCACAACACCAATTGCGACCTACTCATTCATGATGTCATCTCCTTCCTCGGAGTGTTCACCTATCACTACTATTCAGAATGATGTTTGAAAGATACGACTTTTGTTTTCCTCCCTCCCCCATGAATTCACAAAAGCATGGGGAAGATTAGTCACCAGCACTACTAGGAACTTGCCCTTGAAGTCCATTAGGACCCTGTCCATATGTTCCACCAGGACTAGGTGCATAGTTTCGATTGTCTCTCCTATAAACCATTCTACAATGGAGGTGCAAAGCTCCATCTATCTCCTTGCAGCAGGTCTCTCTGTTGCTAATAGTAATTGTTTTTATGACACTACTGCTTGTAGCAGGTTTCCCGATTCGAAAAAGTTCAATATTTTCCCTCTAAGAAGTTTATGCTATAAATCTCAATATGGAAAACACTTAGCCAAGAAGAACTTGATGAACCATATGAATTTATCTTAATGTCCACACAATAACATCAACTCATCTGAAGCATTTTACACAACAATAGCATTGCGTGTCCTTTCTACAACTTGCTTTAATTAGTAGATAGTATCCATCTGAATCACAACTTACTTTGTCCTGCTCATGAATGCTCATTCTACTCATTATTTTCAATTTCAGCTACTCAAAACACTACGATTTAACCCAAAATCACTTGAAAATTTTGTTATATATCATTGCATTTGCACATTCAGTGCTTTGAGATTCCCTGAAGCTGTCCTCTAAATCTCCCAAGTGCTCCGCCCAAAGCGACGTCCTATAACCGTAAACCTGCATAGCATAAGTCAACATAATTATACATAAGCTTAAGTTTGTGAATGAATGTCGTTGCACTTGCTCGAGCGTACGCTTTGTATATGCTATTCAGATGAGCCTAACCCGATGTAACTAACCTGGCCACGTGGATGCCTCTTTTTCCTGGCCCAAGTGTGATGCGGCTGATAAGCCCCTATCGCGATTTATGTGTCTCTTGAGCCATCCAGAGATCTTTGGTTGATATTTGCTGATCCCACGATCACATACTCATCATCTACTATCATCCCCTTGGCACACACATATATCATGAATCTGCGATACTTCTGAACCAACGCCTGCATAAATAGAAACAACATGTTTCAAACCAAAGTCTTCTTACCACTCATGAAGCCGTAGCTCTTAATGACTTCATTTGTTTCGCTTTTTTACCAGGTTTGTCAAAGGAAGAATCCATGAGAAGCGTATAGACATATAGCACGGCATTATTTTCGGATTGTTGATTCATTGCTTGGGATAAAGGTTGCGAAGAGGACAAGGGCTCCCGCTTGTCAAGGCAATAGAAGTTCAAGTAATCCAGTGGATGGTACTTGTGTGACAACCCGGCTTTTTCGAGAGCCTGTGCGATGATTTTGTACATCATCGTCATGGTTTGTCCCTGTCCACATTATCAATACATGGATATGAGGATAGTGATTGTTAATCTTTTTATATCATCATATCTCTTGGAGAAAAATACTAAAATGACTGAAACAAGGTCAGATCACAAATTTCCCCCCTCAAGTAGTTAGGCTTGGTCTGCTTGGATCACTTCGTTTTCTGCTTAACTTTGTTCATCGTGTTATTTAGTTTCAATTTGATAGGACGTTATATTTATTGATATACTGTTATCGATATGCATGTGTCATTGCTATTTCTTTGCAAGATGAAAGAGTTTATCCTTGATCTGACTTGCTAAAAGAGAATTTCTTGCACTGCAGCACTAGTAGGGACACCCTTCGCCCACATCAGTATCACTCTACCGACACCGAGCCGCTCATTTGCACTGATCTTGCTTGCGATCTTCAATGGCAGCTCCAGTAGCACTAAATTTTTTGCCCCTGCTTGTCAAAACCATATGAAGCATTGGTTGCCATAAAAACTCTAACTCAAGATATTAGATGAGCCGAAATAAAACTAGAAAATGGAGGAAAATACCTACATTTAAAAAGTTCAGAGAGTCGGTCTTGGAAATATTACATATTAAATCAGAATTCAGTTTCAATGTCTTACACAGTTAGTCTTAGCTATTATTAGCTAATACACAAACCCAGAGGGAGCAAAGTTTGTATACTCTTTACTAGAGGGATTGTTGCTCGCTCAACTCATTCAGTCAAAATGAATAGAAATGTGCATCTTATACCTGCATTTTAGTATGATGGCCAATGATAGGAAGAGCAAAGAAAATAATGGTTTTCAATGTACATGAAGTGTTGTGCCGATCTAATTGCTTCACGTATGCCATGTGAATGCTCGTCTACTTTCAAGTTCTTTCCATAGATAAAATTCCACAACCACAAAAAGATTGAAAGAAGCAACATTATCAATGTGGACTTCAATCTCTATTCAAAAACGCTAAAGATTGTACAAAAAAAAAAGGAGAGTGACTTTCTAACATAAGGAAAACTTTTCGAGTCATACATATATAACGGCCACTTGCAAATCTACAGGCATGATATTAGCAGCTAAAACCTACTTGCTTTGTGGCTTCTTTGACACTCTTCAAAAATCCCTTTATAGATCCCGAATCAATTGATCTAAAGACCTATGCCAACATAAAATAGAAGTGAAAGACAATCGTTACACTTCATTTTTCTCACGATTGAAGTCCCTTGAAAATGCCAATAAATTTTATGTAAATTCTCCCGACCTGCACATGCTAGTTTTCCAGGTCATGTTCGTCCTTGACTTGTACTTTTTTGTCACCATCGAGGCTTGTCGAGGGACAAAGTATCCATGAATCCTATCGAGCCTTAAGAGAGCATTCTCATGCCACGCCGCTTTTCTCCATCTCTATTCGAAATTCGTCCATATGTCATATGCAGCTTGTCCCCCAACTTTGCAATGTAGATCATGCCACAGTCGCCTTGGGACATTGACAGTGGACTACAGTCATCACAGAAAAAAGCGATGATCACATGATCAGAAAATAACATGTACATGTAATTACAATGCTAAAGCAACATTAATTTAATTATTGTGAATGTGGGGTTGTGAATGTCATTCTTAAAGAGAGCGTCAAGATCACTATATAGTCTATGCTTAGGAGTGTCGTATCGGCCATCACATGGATCCGGCCCACCAATGAAAGCTGTTATTTTATGGTTGTTTCCTAGGGCTTGAGTGTTGAGAACCACATACTTTCGGTGATGCGAGCATGGGGTCCCCACCACCTGGACTACAAAAGATCCATACACCAACAAATTAAACCAAACATTTTCGTACGTTTATGCCAAATTTCAATCAAATGGGCAGCTGTTGAAAAACTTTAAAATTCCCTATTAGTACTATTCTAATTGCATGTCACTAGGTTAGAAAACACATGATATGATCTAGGACAGCATGAGACAGGTCAATAAACTTCCATAGATTGTCTGATGAAAGGAAAATCTTTCCTATGAAATTAAAACCCGATTGGAATAATCAGGTAATATACAGCAAAAGCAGTCTGCAATCCGATGATGAGATTTTGATTAAGAATTGACCTGAACATCTAAGGATACATACATATTGCTTGAAGATGCTAAGTTTGGTGCTTGCATAACGAGAAGCAAGCACATAGCGAACACTAGAATGTCGGAAAAACTTCTTTGTCTCTTTGTTGTGAGTTTGCATCATGCCATATTGTGCGACAACACGTGCCAAATCTCAATTATGAGAGATCTCAATAAAGAACTATATTTTCCTAAATCAATGATCGTATAGAAAAAATCTATCACAAAGGGCATGGATTTGAAGTTTGGCCAAATGGTGGGTTGCACCATAAATGAGGATACTTATTCAAGAAAGAGCCATTATGTAACATATTCTCTGATTACATTTTGTAAAGGCAAGCTGAAAGAAAGAACCATTAGAGGTCAAGCTTTTGTGTCGAAAAACAAAAAACTTCTTATTTTGTAAACATTCATTAAGCCGACAGTATAAATGAGAAAATCCCTCACTAACTGTGCACCATTATTAAAGGGTGCTCCTTAGATGTAATGCCGGTAGAATAAAAAAATGCATTCGCGTGCGACTCTCATCACCATTGATGCAGTGGTTGTAACTTCGAACCACTCTACTGCACTGGCCCAACAAATCAATAGTGATGGAAGCTGCAAGTGGACAAATTTTTCTCAACCCGGTGGTATTCCAATCATCCCGAAAACCATAAAGACATTTCCATGTTTCAGAAATGCTTTAATTACATGTAACCATGGTTTAGTATTACTGTCTTCAAGAGGAACTTGTTGTGTGAAGTCTTGTCGTCCCAAATAAGCATGACCACTTGGACACCTTCATTGGACTTGTACTTCAGGAGCTCCCCTAAAGAGAGCTCTCCTTGATTTGGCAATTCCCTTGTGGGCTCTCTCACAAGCCTCACAAGATGATAAATGGACCAACCAATGATGTAGATCAAGTGGTGGACCTCGAAAATGGCATGGCATATGTCCTCCCAGCACCTGCCTTGCTCATAAATCTTCCCATCATCAAGCAAAATCTGAGGCAGCTTGCACTCTAGGACATGAGCATCTTGCTAAAATGTCACATCTCCACATCTCCTTAAGTGGAAAATATGTGTTCGGTACACCCACATAGTTTGGCCCAACCCCAACACCATTCTTGCATAACAAATTGTCACTGATTGGCCTGAATTAGATTGAGATGTGAAGTTTTGGATAAGGCTTGAGGGGGCTTCCGAAGTTGTCAATTATTGAGAACTAGTCATTGATTGTGTTGCCAGACACAATCTCGGCCATTGGTATATCCACAACCCCCATGAGCTCAGCCCCTAGTGCATCTTTGCTCTTCACATAAGACTCCACCTTCATTATTGGCTGCACTAAGGAGGTATAGAATTGCTTGTCCCATGGGTTCTCGCAATTCGAAATTATTAACACCTAAATTTTGCCAACAATGCACGAACAAGACTACCAACAACAATAATAGTAAAAAATTGTCACACGCCATTGCTGGAACGGGAGAAATTTTTATTCCGTGGGGCCCACCACCGATTTTCCCTTCTCCCTTGAATTCGGTTAGGATAGCAATAACCAGAAGGACGTTTTCGTCATTTTGAAGCAGGGCACTTTCGTCATTTGCCCAGAGAAGTATATAAAGGAATTTTTGGCCTTCGTCATTTGACGAGAAAGTTCTCGAAGCTGCTTCGCGTCCGTAGCCTGTCCCATCCTCTCTAGCTTCACCGCCGGCCGCCAGCTCCATCGGAAGCCGCCGCCGGTCTTGCATCTCCGACCACGGCAGACGCACGAAGGAAGGCACACAACACACGCGCAGAAGAGACAAAGCTCGATTCTGGAATCCAAAGTTCATTGTGGTTGATTCGAAGTTCGCCGGAGGTGAATTAACGTCGATTCCAGTGTTCATGACTTCGATTGCGGGTTTCCAGTGTCGTCTGGCTGCAGTTCCTTCTGTTTGTTCTTTCGCTTCAGTGATCGGTGGAAGGTTGCCGTAAGCTCGAACCGCATGGAAAAGGACGCCCGGCTCAGTTGACTCCCAACCATCACTTTCGAATCTTCTCTCCACTGATTGAGCTCTTCCACTTCTTACTCTAAATCAAGCCCGAGTGTCGTCCTCGTGTCAAGCTCTGGGAATCAGAATCAAAGTTGCTCTCGCGTCAAATGAACGTTTGGATACTGCTCAGGAGGCGTTCGATGAAATGATATTTGGTCCTAAAGTGGTGGTGTGATTAATTGTCTTCACATTGCAAGTTGGATCGTAAAATTCCATGAATTGGACCTTTGATTGTATGCGACGGCACGATATTCTCCCGCAGCTATGTTCGAGAAAGCTGCGAATTTAATTAATGCAAGACAAAGGGCGTAGCGTTCCGTCGATGAAGCTCAAAACAACACGAAGCGGATCAAAGCGGGCGTCCAGAAATGGGTAGACAGGCGCGGAGATCCTTTGCCAATGAGGCGCGCGGCGTGCTGGAAAACGACAGAAGAGCCAAGAAAACTTGCTTCCGCAGGTAGTTTCCCAACCTGAAGGGGCACTATCGTCTTGGCAGGGTGGCAAGGAGGACAGCCGAGGCCATCCGGGCACTTGAATCGCAGAGTGAATTCCGAAAGGTCTACTACAAGAATCCTCAGCCATAAATCAATATGTAACTATGTAAGGACTTAAAAGATAGTTTTGATCGTTATAATGTAATTAGGAATTTTTAATTGACCATATTAAAATAATAATCCGTTTCTTTTAAAGATGGTCTTCTAGTTCACCACCACCACCTAAGAGCTGACTATTAAGCGCGTTTGATTTGTTAGACCTCAATAATTTTCGTGGGCAAATCCGTTGCTATTGGTAATTTCTTTTTTTTTTTTTTTTTTCATATACTTAGTAAAATCTTAAACAGAACAATAAATTTAGATAAATGAATTAAGTAACTTCTACTTGGCATCTATAAATTTCATTATTCGCTTTTAGTTTTCTCTAAGTACATTATCCATTCAATACAAATCTGGATTCCTTATTCAATTTTTCAATGGTATTTTCAATTTGCTTGTGATTTCAGTTTCCTACATTTCAATTTGAGTTGTCAATTGTTTTGGAAAAGAATTCATGTATATTTAACAAAAAAGAGAAATTGAGTGCAGAAAATCTCAATAATCGAGTCTAACTCTCTCTCAATAAAGATCAAACTCAAATTGCTGACTTCAAAATTTTCAAGTCCAAATCCAAGGGAAGAAGGAACTTTGGAGCCAATTCTGCTTGCATAGTTCACCGCCTTAGAGGGTTCGAGTCAAATCAAACCTTCCACTAAGAACAAGAAGACGCAATCAGAACGATAATCATCAATGCACCGCACACAACGATAATCATCGATGCGTCTTTCTAATATTTGCAAGATCATCTAGAAGCAGTTTTGCCAGGATAGCAAAATGACCGAACAAGAAGGAAGCAACGGCAGGACATCATCACTCGGAGCTTGAATTCAAGGAAACGGCCGACGATGGCAATGATCTGCATTTGGCGTGCCTGAAAGTCTTTCTGGTGGGGACATCGCTAGCCGGAGACAACGAATGTGAATTTGGAATCTCTATCTACTTCGAGCTCAGCGTCGAGGCAGAGTGAGCGCTCCTTTCTTTGGTCGGATCATCAGCAACATCCTCGCATGGCGGAGGAGGAGGGGAGAGAAAAGGCCAGGCTAGGGGAAAAAGCTGAAATGTTGTGGTGATGGGCTGATGGGCTGATGGGTCTGGGCCGGGAAAAAAGCCAATGGGTTGCTCTTATGGGCCGCGCTAGTTGGACCAAATTGTCCTTTTCTATTTGTTATTTATTTATATTTTTATTATTCTTTTTCTTTTGTTCTTTTTACTACCATTCATTGTTTTGATGTTCTTTTTTTTTTTTTTTTTTTTTTTTTTCAATTACAATAATGCATGCTTAATTTATCAACTAAAGTTCTGATGTCAACAGTTATGATTATATTTACTTTAATATATGAAAAAAAAATATCACGCTATCCAAACAAACTATAAGGCGTTGTATTTACTATTGCGTCAAATCTTTGATTACCAAAGGCCATATTTGTTTCTTGATCGATGGGAGAAGTGGGCTAAAAAATATGGCACAATCCAATTGAGTAGAACATGTATGCGTTGATGAAATTACAACCCATTTAAAATAACTTGATTTATGACCCATATTCATATTAAGCCCAAATCCTATCCCGCCCATTTGTCAGGTTAAAGTCCCAAAAATCGCTGTGAAGGATTAAATAAAAGCAATACAAGTGAAGAGAGAGATTGATAGAAAAAGAGAGATGGCAAAGATTCTTTAGTGAAAGATGATTCCTTCATCTTTTTGCTTTCCCTCTTTAGAGGATTCTTTTTTACTTTACTTAAAAGGTTCCAAATTAAAGAAATGATGAAAGGGTTGAGAATTCGAATACTGTTTAAAAAATATATGACCGCTAGCTTACTTATGAGGTTACCCTTAAGTAAGTCGTCATTATTATAAGGATTTTGTCAATGTCTAAACAAATTAGTAATTTATCGCCTCTTCTGAAATTTCACAAGCATCTTTTTTATATATCAGTAATATAATAAAGTTATATATATATATATATATATATATATATATATATATATATTTCACTAATACAGTGATTGACCAATTTCTTTGAAATTTTACAACTTCTTTTGGTAAAATACCAACTCAATAAGGAATCTACCAACCTCTCAAAAAATCAGTGAATTATCAAGTTTTTTCAAGTTGCTAATTATTAAACTAACAAGATGAGATCAAAAAAAGGAACAAATAAAGATGAGCTAACATAGGATACAGACACGAAAAAGAGTCCAGGAAAAAGCAAATATGTGGTGGGCCCACACAGTGGTGTAAGGGAAGAAGGAACAGTTTTACGAGGAAATAATTTTTCTGGCCCCACAGGAACAGTTTTTTCTACCACTCTTTCCACTTCCCTCACACTTATTGTAGCTGGAGTTGTGTATAATCCGGGTGAAAATTAGAATTGGAAATCACAAGTTAGTTGCATGGATCCACCCGGAAATGGAATCGTTGGTCTACTCTGATTCTCAAGTGGGTTCATAGAACTGATCTCACTAAAAGCTATTTAATTGTTATACAAAGTGTTTACCAGAAACATGAAATTGTTTTATATAATAACCAACTAAAAGCCTAAAAACAATCGCTTGAGCTCCACAAAAATGTCTCAATCTTTGAATAGTGACTACTTTGCCGATAATTGCTACATGCAATTACCGGTTCATATTCTCATTTCCTCCTTTTTTTTTTTTCTTTGAACCTGCTTATGTCGATCGACATCAGCACATTTCACATTTGCTAATTTGTCTCAGTCCTCTCTCTTAAGCATGGCTTGTCTTTGCATGGTTTTTACCATCTCCTTCATTGTCCTCTCCTCAGCCTCAAGCTGCATTTTCATGATTGCCTCAACCTGCTTGTCAATTGGCTTGAAGTACTCTTCAATGGTAGATTCCTGCATAGGTCGGGGAGAGTTCAAACTGAAAGACAAGATGGAGATTGGAGCCATAAATTTCTAGATTTGCTAATTTCGAATTTTTTTAATATTAAAATTAATGTATTATTATAATATAATTGGTCCATCGGGTGAACGGGTGGGCAGATCTGCCCATGGAATCGGAAACTAGACCAAATCTGGGTGGTTCCGGTCTGATTCTAGGTGGTCCAAGCGGGTTTTGGTTCCTTTACACACCCCTAATTCTAGCCACAAGGTAAGCATTATTTCCTTGTTTCTTTATTTCCTCTCCTTTTAATCCAAGTGCTAAAACCCGCTTTACTCTATGAAATGACTAGATTCAATTCCATGGGTCATGCCATTAGAAAAAGGGGGACAATCACCTGTTGAATAGAACCGGATATGTGTCGATACAATATCAGCCCTTTAAAAATGATTTGATTTATGACCTGGATACATATCAAACCCATATTTAATCTTACCCATTTGGTGAGTCGAAGTTCCAAATATCACAATGGAAGATTAGACATAGAGTAGTACAAGATGGGGGAGAGAGAAATGGAAGGTGAAAGATGATTGTTTCGTATTTTTCTTTTTTCAATTTGAGGATTCTTTTTCACTTTTTTAAAGTTTTCCAAGGTGAAGAAATGATGAGATGCTTGAGAATTACAATCTTGTTTGTAAATGGATCGAGAAAATTGTCCAAAAAGTCCTAAACTTATTGTACTTTTGCGAAGTTGATTCTAAGCCTTTTTAATTTTATCAATAAAGTTCTAAACTTTTGACAATTTGCCAATTGAGTTTATTCGAGTGGTCGGAAATTGCTAACATAAACATCAAGCATCCTACTTGGCACGTTGTCGTTGAAGTGCACATTTTTAATGGCATTTTTGAACTTTTCTGGTTTTTTTTTTTTTTTTTTTTTTTTTTTTCAGTTCTTTACTTTCTTTTTCGCCTATCCCAGATCTAACAAAGGTGTCACGACCCTCACTAGATCTGGGCGAGGGCTCATGTGCTCTTGCTTAGCGTTGCAACCCTAGCCCAAGCCCTCAACAGCCATGACAAGGGCCACTATGGTCGTTGAGGATTGCAATGCCCTCACCCCAAAATAGCAAGGATCGCCGTCCGTCACTCTAAAAACCAAAGAAAAGAGTAAAAGTACAAAAAAATTAGAAAAAAAATAATATTTGTCATCGTCAACAGCAATGTGCATCGACTTGACTATAGATGCTATGCTAAAGAATGAATAAATAGAGATGAGCTGTAGATGGAATGCGTAAAGAAACAAGGTGGATGCACGCAGTGACGTCTTCATCCTCTGCAGTGGTGCTAAAGATATCTTCTATGGGAGCAAGAGGTTCTTTTGATTTCTTTCGTTGATCAATATCTTGTAATTTTGTATCTTATATTACCTCCTTTTCAGTATAGAACTTGAATATCACAGCTACATATGGAACATAAACCTTTTAAACTAAAATTTTTTTATTAGGTTCACGGTGAGTAGAAAAACATCTTCTAATGCAGCAATAGAATAATTTTATGTGCATGATGACTATTTGATTATATTGGGTGATGTAAATGCATGGATTATATATTAGTATGTTTTCCCATCGATTAAAACTGTTTTTGTTTGGGCAATTGACCGAATAAGTGGTTGCGTTTTTTTAAAATTTGCTGCTGGTATTCGTAAAACTTGTACAAATTTGGGACTAAATATGTCACTACATATGGTTGTGCACACATTAATGTGATGCTTTCAAGCTTTTTTCAGCAATTCCTTTTGAATTTCTATTTTACTAGGTGTACAGGTAGATACATGTACTTTTTTTTTTTTTTTTTTATAAATGTACTAGGATGAAAGATAATCTTTACTCTTATTTTCCAATGACTGAGTTTTGACTTCTTTCGGTGCAATTGATTATACATTTCGAGATGTAGGGGCTAAATAATTTCATATACTTTTCATATGTCATTATCATAAATTTGCATCTAAGTAAAAGAAAGAACGATATTCACATATCAACCATTCAATTTAATTAAAGAAAATGCACAAATTATACAAAGTCCTTAGTAATTGCCATCTACGGCGTAAGGTTTACATAAGACCAAGCTCCACCATGTGCGACCATTAACATCACTCTGTTCTTTTCTTCTGTTTGGTCTAGCGCCGCGTTTGTCTCCCTCCTCCTCCTCTGCGTTTGAGAGAGAGAGAGAGAGAGAGAGAGAGAGAGAGAGAGAGAGAGAGAGGGAGAAGGGGAGAGAGCAGCAGCAGCAGCAACAGAACAACGATGGTGAACCATATAATTAAATTGGGTTCTTTTTTGGAAGACGGGTGGTACGGCTCAACCATTGAATAACGTGACATCCATAAAATCCATGGAGTTAATGAACCTGTTAACATACATATAATTCCATACAGATACACTTTATTTTCACTGGTCCCGTTAATGAAGTGTAGTTAATCAATTAGATTGGGTTCTTTTTGGAAAAGTGATGTTCTCAGAAATAATATATGATTTTGCTTAGTACTTAAAAAAAAAAAAAAAAAAAAAGCATCTCCCATGAACCTTCAGTTTCTTCCAATGGAATTACATATGTTGTTCAAAACGAATACATATTCACAAGATTAATAAACATAGGCGTCTCGTAGATCTCATTGGAGAGTACCTCGGGCTTTTTGAACATCCAACTAATGTCCTTCAAGTGCGGCTGTCCCTCTGTCTCACTCGCATTGGGTAATTCTCGGAAACACATAAGTCCCTGCTCCTGTGGGCGACTCGAAGAGACTACGCAAATACGGTGATTTAGTCACGTGCCTTGAGCAAGGAGGATAGACACACTCATTACTTGAGCAATTACTTGGGATTAAAATATAGGTGTCACTAAGTTTTCTTAGAAGATAACCCATCTAATTTAAAATGAAAGCTCTTAATTTTCCTTAGAGAACAATTTTTAATTTCCCAAATGAATTGTCTCCTTGTGATCATGGTTTTATATCACGTTTTTTAGAAAATCCTATAGTTGGCACAATTGATTTTTTCATCTCAATAATACTCGAAGTTGATTTTGGCAACTTAGTGTTTTAAACTTGGGAGCTAAGCCCCTTTCCTTTTCTTTTAACTCCGGGAAGCGTTGGAGAATATTTCTTCCATACGAAATTATTACTTATTTAAATTCTAACCTTAATCTCACAATACCTATGTTTTTCCACCTGAGAAAAGAATTGAGATGCAAATTGCGCATAGTTACAGACTGAAAAACTACTTTTATTGAAGTTTAAATTTGAATGATGTGGCACGATTAATCAAAATCTAACAGTAGAAATTCTGGGTCTCGGGATTGGAAGACTTTTGGTTGATGGTCATGGCATATTTGGCATGAATTTTTAGATAAATAGGGAAATTGAGCACAACTCTCATGGTTATTATCTTTATTACATTTTGTCATTGCTTCCGTGCTCAACCGGAGAATTATATTGCTTGAGTTATATTTTATCGTGCTCGCGAGTACTCAACCTACCTATTCAATCGAAAATGTGAGGAAATTTAGAGTAATTAAGATGTAATATACTATGATAAAAATGTTGCTTGAGCCGATGCAGCATTGCCACAATTTTCAAACTTGAAAAACCAGTGGACTCTCATTATTGATGAATACTAGGCGGCACACTTTCTTGTCTTGAAAGGCTTGGTGAAGTTGAGGAAAGCACGAATTATTCGGTGCGAATGCCTCACGAGGATGTTGAGGAAATTTTCCTAAATGATTTTGAAGATCAACAAAACATTTCCATAAGTGTTTAATGATTCTGATAGTAAGTTTTTTCAAGTAGAAACTCTTATATGCATCATTAGATGTTATTCATTAGACTCAGATAATCAGACTTAGGGACTTATCAACACATTATGGTTGTCTATGATGAAGATTGTGTTATGTTATGATAATCAAGGACAATGGTATTATTTGTACGAGGATTATCAAGACAATACACATCATCAAACGTTACGAGAAGATCTAGATTTTCGCACTCAGATTATATGGAGCCCAATGGCTAGGAATTTGGCTTGGATTTCTAGCTATAAGTATTGATTGTCCAAGAGGGATGGACATTCACATAATCTTTCCTTGATTGGATATTTGATATCCATGCGACAATCATTTGGAGACGAGACACACTTTCCAAATAGAGTAATCAACTTATGGAAACCTTATCTATGTTGTATGAGCAGCACAATCAAGGGAGACTCTTATCCTGGCAATCCAAAAGGAATCAAATTTTCCTATCTAACAGGTGGATTGGATGATTGATCCTCAAAGGTTTTGTCCAACAGTCATTTTGGACAATAAGGAATATAAAAGGAGATCATGATGCTGAATGAATTAGGTATGTGTTAATGAAACATCCACCCATTTAAAATAACTTGATTTATGACCCAAATTCATATTAAGCCCAGATCCTATCTCGCTCATTTGGTGAGTCAAAGTCCCAGAAATCGTTGTGAAAGGTTAAACAAAGAGCATTGTAAGTGAAGAGAGATTGAAAGAAAAAGAAGGATGTTAGAGATTCTTTAGTGAAAGATGATTCTTTCATCTTTTTTCTTTCTATCTTTTGACGATTCTTTTTCACTTTATTTAAAAGGTTCCAAATTGAAGAAATAATGAAATAGTTGAGAACTCAAATCTTGTTTGGAAAAATATATGACCGCTAACTTACTTATTAGATCACCCTTGAGTAAGTTGTCGATATTATCAGGATTTTGTCAAGTCTAAACAATTAGTAAATTATCACCTTTTCTAAATTTTCACAAGCTTATATATATATATATATATCAGTAATTTAATGAAGTAACCTACATTTTACTAGTATGGTAATTGATCAATTTCTTTGAAATCCCACAACTTTTTTCTGTAAAATACCAACTCAATAAGGAATCTACCAACCTCTCAATAAATCAGTGAATTATCAAGTTTTTTCAAGTTATTAATTATTGAACTAAAAAGATGAGAGAAAGGGGAAAAAAAGGAACAAAAAAAGATGAGATAACATAGGATAGAGACATGAAAAAGAGTCCAGGGAAAAGCAAATATGTGGTGGGCCCACAGAGTCGTGCAAGGGAAGAAGGAACTCATTTTGCATTTCCCGCTCTTTCTTCCCACTTTTACGACGAATATATTTCGTGGGCCTCACAGGAGCATTTTTGTCTTCCAGTCCTTCCACTTTCTTCGCACTTACTCTAGCCCTACAAGGCAAGCACTATTTCCTTGTTTCTTTATTTCGTCTCCTTTTAACCTGGGTCCTAGGACCCGCTTTACTCTATGAAATGACCCGATTCGATTCTATATGGGTCATGCCATAAAAAAAAAAAAAAAAAAAAAAGGTAACAATCACCTGTCGATAGAATCAAATATTAGTTGACAATATATTGACCCTTTTAAAATGACTTGATTTACAACCCGGATTTATATTGAACTCGGATTTGATCTTATCTATTTGGTAGGTTGAAGTCCTAGATATCACAATAAAAGATTAGACATAGAGCTGTACAAGGAGGAGGGGTGGGGATGGCAAGTGAAAGAAGATTCTTTCGTATATTTCTTTTCCAATTTGAGGATTCTTTTTCACTTCAAAGTTTTCCAAAGTGAAGAAATGATGAGATGCTTGAGGATTACAATCTTGTTTATAAAAAGATCGGGAAAACTATCCAAAAAATTCTAAACTTATTGTATTTTTGCTAATTCGGTTCTAAGCCTTTTTTAATTTTGCTAATAAAGTCTTAAACCTTTTGATATTTTGCGAATTGAGTCTATCCGACGGCCGGAAATTACTAACATGAACGCTAGGCATCGTACTTGGCACGTTGTCATTGGAATGGCCATTTTTAATAACATTTTTGAACATTTTTGGTTTTTTTTTTTTTTTTTTTTCCATTTCTTTACTTTCTTTTTGGTTTTTGGAGTGATGGCCGGCCAAAGCAAGGGTGTGCAAGCCATTGCCTATGTAAGGGCTGCCAAATTCTCGCCTAGCCTAGATCTAATGAGGGTGTCATGGTCTTCACCAGATCTAGGTGAGGACCTATGCGCTCTCGCTTGGTGTTGAGGACCTGGCCTAAGCCCTCAACAGCCACAACGAGAGTTGCTATGGCCTTTGAGGATTGCAATGCCCTCACCCAAAACTAGCGCAAATCGCTGGCCATCACTCCAAAAACCAAAAAAAAAAAAAAGTAAAGAAAAGGAAAAAAAAAGAAAAAATAATGAAAAAGTTATAAAAAAAAACTATTTGTCATCGTCAAATGGAAGAGAAAGCTTCATATATGTTTCTAGGGGGTTCTAGTTTATCTACGTCTATCCCAATGAGCCGTTTATCGAATCATTGCAATTGATGTTCGATCTCGAAGAGAAGGAAGAGATCTTCGGAAAGTGGGTTTTTATGATCCGATAAATAATGAAACGTATTTAAATATTCCTGCTATTCAATTTTTTCTTGAAAAAGGCGCTCAACCTATAGGAACTGTTTATGATATTTTAAAGAAAGCAGGGGTTTGTTTTTAGAGAATTTTGTCTTAATTAAAGGAAAGTCAATTAATGAAATACAAAAGAATAGGGTGTGGGTGATTCGTATATGGCTTTGTATAAGTATAACTTTTTTTTTTTTTACTATACTTTCCCCACTCCCCTCCTCTTCTTTTGCTCTATTTATACTTTTTTTTTATTGTATTCTTTTCTGATTTATTCATATTGACAACAGTGTATTGAACAAATATAATTCGATTGTATAGAAATGGATTTATTTATCTTCCTTATATTTTTCTTTCTTAGATTTCGTTTTTTTACTTTACTTCATTCAACAAAAAATATATATCTATATATGGGTTGAATGAATAAATGGATAGAGTCCTATAACCTCAATTAATTATAAAGAAAGAAAAAGTATAAAGAAAGAAAAAGCAACGAGCTTTTATTCATAATTTCTTAATTTGACTGATTAGCCGATCTAATTATATATTAAAAAGATATTAGTACCTGGTACGGGAAGGGCTTTTCCATGAGTGTTGACTATAGATGCTATGATAAGAACTAAGAAGTAGAGATGAGCTGTAGTTGGTATGCTCGACCATTGAATAATTCATGAAATACACACGTTAAGTTGAAGGGGATTATCACTCGGATATTACATCTCCACTGAAGCATATGACAGTGAGAATCTTCTTGGAGCATTGAATTCTCAACTCGCTCCATCCTCTTTTCTCAAATTGACCTCCTCCGAACCTTTAGAGAATATCTTGACTTCGACAAATCCCACTATCTCCTCTCAAAATGGCCGAGACTCGTGTCAGATGTGTGGCCAAATATCATTCCCTTTCGTGCTGATTCCTCATGACACCCCCGTGTAGCCGGTGCGCATTGGAGAACGCAGGGGGCATCTTTTGGAAATATAATACAGTAACGCCACATATATTAACGCCTCGTGCCCCTCTTTCTGATCACCATTGTATCGTCTAAATGATTTCTTCCTCGCTCTAGAAGCCCTCTCTTTCACCAAATCTTCTGCGGCTGTTCTTTTTGTTGGAACCGCCGTGTGTGCGTCATATTGAACCTTCCTCTTCTTCAGTCATTGTCGTTTCCGGGTTCCATCGGTTTCGCCTTCCTCGGAGTATATAAATTCTTGACTCTCGTTTCTCCGCAAGAACAAGGAAAGAAAGCCAGAAAGGTAGAAGTCGAAACGGGGGAAAATTGCAGAGATTGCCGTGTTCGGCAACTTAATGTTGAAGTTAAGAAGCTGGGTGACACGAGGGATGAGGTGCAGCATTCCATCGATGATGCTCAAAACAACATGAAGCCGATCAAAGCCAAGGTTGAGACATGGGTGAAAGAAGTGAAGACCGCCGCTGACAAGGCACACGAGGTACTGGATTACGATGGAAGAGCTAAGAAAACTTGCTTCTATGGGTGGCTTCCCAATCCGAAGGCACGTTATTGTCTTGGCAACGAGGTGAGCAAGATGATCAAGGAGATCAAAGATCTCATTGAGCAGGGTCAATTTGAGAGCGTCTACGACGAGATTTCCCCACCGGGACGTGTTGGCGGTACTCTCAACGTGACTCTCAACGTGAATTCGTCAGCCGTTGATGGGGGCGACTTTATCACCGATTCGCGAACTTCCATCTTTCAGGGCATAATGAAAGCTCTGGATGATGAGAAGCTAAAAGCGATTGGGGTCCACGGACCTGGCGGCGTGGGGAAGACTACGTTGTTGGAGGAAGTCAAGAAGAAACTCATGAAAGAGAATAGATCGTTCGACATGATTATCAATGTGGAAGTCTCGCAAACTCCGGACTTGAATAATATCCAAGGCCAGATCGCTGATGCCTTGAGTCTGAATCTGAAGAAAAAGCAAAGCCAACAGGGAAGAAGAGATCATTTGTTCCAGAGATTGCAGAGTGATCCGAATGAGAAGGTTCCCACAATATTGGACGATTTGTGGACGGAACTTGATTTGAAGACAGTCGGAATTCCTTCTGGAGACGAGAGCAGGGGATGCAAGTTGCTGGTAGCATCAAGATTAAAAGATGTCTTGGAGCAAAAGATGCATGCGGATAAAACATTTCGTCTTGAAGGTTTAAACAACGACGAAGCTTTTAGGCTATTTGAAAAGATAGTTGGCGACAACCTCAAAGACAAGGAATTGAAACCAATAGCAGCTCAAGTGGTCGAGAAGCTCGCAGGTTTGCCTCTTTTGATTATCTCCGTCGCAAGCACTTTGAAATATGGCCGTGTGTCCGCATGGAAAGACGCATTGATAAGAATAGAGGACTCAAATATTGAAACCATAGTAAAGCTGAGTTATGGCCATTTGAAGAGTGAGGACGCCAAGTCCTTATTCTTGCTCTGTGGTCTTATTGGTGGACCATTGAAGTCGAACTTCTGCTGGGACTAGGCATGGGGTTGGGCTTGTTTGACGGATTCAATAACACGGTAGAAGATTCAAGAAATAGATTGAATACTATGCTCCATAGCCTCCGTTCAGTTTGTTTGTTGCAGGATGATGGTGATGACATGGAAACTGTGACCATACATGATCTTTATAGTGAGGTGGTCGTCTTAACTCCATTTAGAAGTCAGAATTCCTTGATGATGAACAACAATTATGTTTTGTGGCCAAAAGAAAAGCTGGAGAAATGTGGGGCAATATGCCTTGTTAATGATTACGGTGATAGCCTTGCTGAAAAAATGCAGTGTGGTTCCCGACTTGAAGATATCTCATGTTGTCTCAACTAGGGTTGCTCGAGGAGCCTATACACCGACATGATGTGAGAGATTGTTGTGGACTAGATTTCACAAGCATGGAGCAGCTCCAAGTTCTATATCTTCGCTTCATACATATCACCAATTTACATTCCTCGATTGGCACCCTCGGGAACCTCCACTCATTATACTTACACTATTGCATTGTGGACGATGTGGCAATTCTTGGCAAGCTCAAAACATTGCAGATTCTTAGCTTGGCAGGATCTCAAATTTCTAAGCTACCTAAAGAAATCGGGGAACTTAGGAATCTAAGATTGTTGAATCTATATGATTGTGACTCGCTTATGATAATCAAGCCTGGTGCCCTGAAAGGCTTAGTCAACTTGGAAGAGTTATATATGAGGGGAAGCTCTAGTCAATGGATAGTCGATGATGAAATACCAGCGGAATCGTATAATGGTAGGCTTGCTAAGTTGAAGAGCTTGAGAAAGCTAGCCTCTCTAGAAATATCGATTCGTGATCCCATCGTACTCTTAAAGGATGATGACCTGCCATTTGGGATCCTGATCAGATTTTGGATCAACGTAGGAAATGCTTACGGAAGGGGATTTTGTGGTTTCAGAACCATGAAACTCCAATTGGAAGGATGCGATGGTATTCTCTCAAAAGAATGGGTTCAGAAAACTCTGCAGAAAACTCAACACTTATATTTGGACAGATTGGGAGAGTTCAAGGAGAATGCTCACGAGTTGTGCATTCAAGGATTTAAACAATTGAAGCATCTCGACATTCAGAACAACCTCAGTTCATTAAATGACCTTCTCACTGCATTTACGGATTTAGAGTCTTTGTTCCTCGAAAATCTTATTAATCTGGAGAAGATATGCAATGGCCTTGTCACACCAGATTGCTTCAGCAAATTGAAAGTTTTGTGTATCAAAAAGTGCCACCAATTGAAGAATTTGCGATTCCTCTCAGAGATGCAAAGACGTGTACGTATGGAAGAGATCAAAACATGTGAATGTGACTCATTACAAGCCATTATCATAGATAATGCAGGAAAAGTAGAAGTTGCTGTTGATGACATGATTGAGTTACCTAATGTACGACGTCTAGCTTTGCTTAAGTTACCAAATATGACGAGCTTTTGCACTAGAGCTGAGGATGCTCCAATTCAGGTAACTTTTTCATTTTCTGGGTATAAATTTTTTTAATTCTTAATCTTGCAAACAATACCTAGATTATACTATTATAGGGGGATTTAGGATAAGATGATATTGGTGTTGAACGAGCCTCAGTGAATATTGCATTAATTTTGATTATTTGTACATCTTGAAACACATAGGGGCTGTATGGTAATGTTTCTATTCTTTTTTTGTTCCAGGGAACGAAATAAAAAAAAGTGTTTCTATTCCGGAAACAGTTTTTGAACAAAAGAACGAGTTTGGTAACGTTTATTCCGGGAATAAAAAATGAATAGAAACACGTTTGGTAAATTTTATTCTTTTTTTGTTTCTTTTAATTTTTAAATATTTTTATTTTATTTTCCATTTTTTCCTTTCTTTTTAATTTTTTCTTCTTTCGGCCGGTCGCGCCTTCGGCGACCGGCCGATGGGGCAACGGCCCTCGCCCGGCCATGGCAAGGCTCGCCAGCCCCCGGCGAGGCCGAGCCTCGCCGAATCTGGGCGAGCCCGAGCTCGCCCAGCCAAGGCGAGGCTCGGCATCGCCAGCACGGGCGAGGCCGAGCCTCGCCGCCCTGTCGTCGGAGCCGAGCACCTGCGCCTGCGATGCTGACCGAGATCTCGCTTGCCGCTACTCCTCGCGACGCCACCGCTCGCCGCCACTCCGCTTGCAGATCCGTGCCCCCCGCAGCAGCCTCCTCCGCAGACGCTACCGTCGCGCCAACTGTCGCACCGCCTCGAAGCCCGCAGCTCGACGCCGTCCCGATCTCACCATGCCATTCGCGACGCCGTCCGCCAGTCTTTGCTCGCGTCACCCCGTGTTGATCCCGAAGCCTCTAGTGTCGCACCGCCGTCCCACCGTCCTCCGGAGCCCCTCTTCGGAACCCTAGCCAAAGATCTCCCCTCGAGCGAGGCCGAGCCTCGCCTTGGCTGGGCGAGCTCGGCCTCGCCGGCGCGGGAGAGGCTCGGCCTCACTGGGGGCCGGCGACGCTCCGGCGAGGTCGCCGACCCTCGATGGCGTCACCGGCCCTCAACGGCCGGTCGCCGACCATGGCCGAGGCCAGCAACCGGCCAAAAAAAAAAGAAGAAGAAAAGAAGAAGAAAGGAAGAAAAAAAGAGAAGAGAGAGAAGAAGAGAAGCGTTTCTTTAAAATCGTTTTTGGAACAAGAAACAACTTTTTTTTGTTTCTCATTTCTGTTCTTCTTGTGTTCCGTGAACAAAAAAACAAAAAAAGAATAGAAACGCAAACAAACGCGTTTCTGTTCTTTTTTTGTTCCTGGGAACAGAAAAACAAAAAATCTGTTCCAGGAACACTTTTCAGGAACATTACCATGCAGGGCCATAAAAAATCATTTCAAAGAAAACACAGACCATACATTTTTATTCACATCCAATTGTAGCTAGGGGAAGCCTTTTTCTATGATTTTTTTTTTCAATTTATTTCAATGTTAGATAATTGCACTAATTATTTGGGCTTTAGCATGGGTTTGTACTATGACTAATTTATTACTTATTTAACATTTTTAATGAGAAGAAAAACAATTATACGGAATGAATCTTAAACGAATGCACGAAATTCAAAAATTTCAAAATTGAGAAAGTGAGAGAATAAATAAATAGAAGGCAAACTAGTAGCCACGTAACAAAGAAAGTCCACATAATTCATGTTTCACCTACACGCAAGTTGACAATTGATTCTAACACTCATGCCAACCTCACCATGTCAACATCGTTCTGCTTCTATCATCCCTTCGTCTCAATTAAGTTTTTAACATTTTTAAGAGACATCAAACTCATTCATATATTTAAGTTTCTTTTGTTTCGCTGAAAATTCATTGTTGCTGAAAAATACCTTCCTAGCGATTCATTTTTCTTGTTTTCTTGCCTTTGGTACTGCTGAAAACACAATCTGAGAAACTAACCCAAATAAATCATATTTACCTGTTCATAATGAAAAGCAATAAGTTAAGAAATAATTTATTAAAAATTTAACTCCTACATGAATTTGTCTTTAATTTTGAAGGTCAAAATAGAAAAACGAAAGAAAAGATAACAATTACAATGACAGTTGTTTTAAAGATCAGTAGATGATTTCAAAAGAAAAGAGAAAAAAATTATGGTCATAGCTTTGAAGATCAGCCAAATCAAAGCTAACTATGATGACATGCAGGAGCAGCATGGTAGTGGTGAGGATATCCTCCTGAAAATGATTTTGCTTTTTACGGAAGAGAAATTCATTTTCTTGGATTTTAGCCTAAGAGTTTCAGTCATTTTCTCGTATCCAAACACAAGAAAATTCTAAAAGCATTTTTCTAAAAATAGATTTACTTGTAACTAACCTTTAATGAGTTTGATTGTGGCGTTTCGTTAGGTTTCATTGCCTTGCTTGGAATCCCTAGTAATGGTTGGACTCCTTGGCCTAGAAAAGATACTCTACAGTGATCCCTTAATAAAATATAGTGGTCTGAAGTCGCTAAAGATAGAATAATCTAAATCCACATTGAGTATTCCCAAAGATTGGATACTGAAGCTGCCATATTTGGAGTCAATGGAAATTGCAACTCTCCATTAGCAGAAGTAGTTTTCGACCTGGAGGAGCTGAAAGTCACTGGGGAAGTTGAGATTCTCTCTCGGCTAAGTACATTGGCATTATCTAAGTTGCCAAACTTGCGGCGCACGCTGAAACAAGACATACAATTACAAGGAATATCGATATTTCGAAACTTGAAGGAGCTCTCTGTCTGTGAAACAGGGCTATCATTTCTCTTTCCAGTGTTTGTGGCTAGATGTCTTAGAGAAATTGAAGACATTAAAGTGGAGGATTGTCCAAATATGAAGACGGTGATTATGGATGAAGAAGGAACATATGATATTATAGAGCTACCACTACTGAAGCGACTATCTATAACATGCTATCCCCCGGAGAAATTCTTCTCATATCCTCATGGAAAGAAAGAGTCAATAACCACTACTTCAGATTCGCAAGATGCTTATTTCGATTCCTTCTTTGATCAAAAGGAACAAATCCCTTCTCTTGAGGTTATACCCATAATAGCCATAGGCACATGCTTTGCAAGGCAAGTAATCAAATCTCTTTGAAGATCTTTGTTTGGTTTTATTAATTAAAATGTGTTCATAATTTATAACTATATTTGTCGGATAGAGGCCACTAATGGAAAGTTCATTCTTCCACTACATTAGATAGATTGTGGGGATTAGGCCAATAACGCATAGCTCTTATGAGTAGGTTAGTTTACCGAGCTTGGAGGAGTTAAAGCTTGAGTCAGAAGGATCCTTCAAAGAAATATGGCACAGTGAACTTATGGAAAATTCCTTCTGCAAATTAGCCACCCTCTCTATTGGATATTGCTCTAAGCTACACAACCTCTTCCCTTCCACAATCATAGGGAGATTGCACAACCTAACAATTGTTGAGATTGAAAACTGTCCCTCTATGGAATCATTGTTTGATTGTGGGTCCATGGAAGTAAACATTGTGCAAACAACTGTATTGCTCCCCAAATCAGAAGTAAAGATGGTGAGGGAAGCAGGAAAGTTGAAATGTACAGTGAAGAGCAACTCCCAAATGATTTTGAGTTTTCCTGGTCTTAAAAAAGTCCATGTTTGCAATTGCTCCAACCTAAGATATCTCTTCCCCAGTTGTAGGGCCACAACGCTAGAGAAACTCAAGAGCCTATGGATTAGCAATTGTGAACAGATGAAGGAAGTGGTTCCTAAAGAGACAACCAAAGGGGATGATGAATCATCACAACCGTTGTTCAATGAGATTGTTTGCTCCATCCCTTACCATGATCATCTGTATTCTTGCATTTCATATTTTAGAACGAACAATCTAATAATTTGTCCTATCTATCCTCCTTTCTCACATTAAACTCGTGCATGCTAGATTCCCCAATATAAGAAAACTACAAATTGAAGGTGCCCGGTGCAAAGAACTATGGAACAATCAAATTCCTTATGATTCCTTTTGCAAACTGGAATTTCTTCGATTGGAGCACTAGTGTCAATCTCCTATGTATTGCCCCATCCCACATGTGGAAGAGACTGCAACTTTGTCTCAACTTCCTAGAAGTGAGATCATGCCGTTTGGTCGAGATCATACACAAAAGTGATGGGACAGATACAAAGAGTGGCAAATTGAGGAGGTTGGCTTTGCATGATCTCGAAAACTTGAGGCACATTTGGCAGTTCGATGGTCTCCCAAACGTCCCGTTCCCAAACTTAAGATACGTAGAGGTTGTGAGGTGCTATCGTTTGGAAATTCTTTTCACAACCTTCACGGCAAAATTTCTCAGGCAAATTGAAGAGCTAAAAGTAGAGTCATGTGAAGATATAAAACTAATTGCTGGCCATGAAGAATGTGAAGAAGCGGCTGGTACGACAATCATCTTCTCCGAGTTAACTGCTCTTAGACTTTTCGAGTTGCCGAAAATCAGGAGAATCCTAGCTGAGAAATACTCTGGGGAATTCCCATCCTTGCAAGTCTTTTGTATGGTAAGCTGTGGAATGGCGCCGGACCGAGGCCATGATGACTGGGAAAGGTACCAAGCCCACAAGTGGTTTGACTTCACGAAATATGGGTTTGAAGAATAATCGTTTCGGACTTCTGCAACGGTAAATGGTGTTTGGCAATATAGAATAACGCGTTCGGTAATATAATATTATGTTTCTGCGTTATCTTGTATAGTTCCCACAAAGTCTCTTGACTATTTCCTTCAATAATCATTGCTCTGGTTTGTCTCCTGTCCCTTGGATCTAAGGCCGTGCTAAGGAAGGTCACTTGTTCATTCCGACTGAGAATGTAGAGTTGCTATCAATGCACGATTCTAACAAAATGACTGTCTATTGAGACATGGTCTCTTAACTGACAAGCATGTAACAATTACTAGTGAGTCCCAGTTACTTCCTCTAAATTTCTAAAGAGTCTTTCGTGGACAGTAACGAGTGCCTTGTTTCCAATTTGTAACTGACAACGAGTACATTATTAAGCAAATGACATATTCAAATATTTTTCATAAAAAATGACTATCAGGAACAAGATAATTCTTTTTTTTTATTCAAATTTATAAACGTGAATATTTTCTTATTTTCACTAACTATTTATTTTAAAATGTGATGTTCATGATTAGTAACTTAGAAAGTTACTCTTGATATTTTCTCATTCATAGAGTCAATTTTACTTGTCATTAACAAGAAATTTTGCCCTAAACTCATTAGTAGTGAAGACATTTGATAAGCAAAAAGCACTTCTAATATAATATATTACCAAGAGATTCTCTGCCTATACTTTTATTCTTCTCTTGACGAAGCTCTTCAAATTTTATTTGGAAAAGAAAAAAGCCGTTTTATTAAATATGAATGCATCTAATGTGCAAAAATAAATTTTACTGTTTTACATATACCAAATTTCAGGCTCTTTCAAGAACTTCACAAAATAGATTAACTCCATACACACGAGTTTACCAACTTAAGTACACTTTTAGAGCGCGTTTATTTATGTTTACTGTTCAAAAATTATTCGGGGAACGGAAATAGAAAAAGCTATTTCTGTTTTGAGGAACAATTTTTAACTAGAAAGACGCATTTGGTAAACTTGTTTCGGGAATAAAAAATGAATAGAAACACATTTGGTAAATTTGTAACTTTTTTTATTGTTATTTTTTAATATTTTTATTTTATTTTTCCTTTTTTTCTTTTTTTCATTTTTCTTTTATTCTTCTTTTGGCCGGTCGTCGGCCTCGGCCATGGCCGGCGAGGGACGACGGCCTCGCCCGGCCACTGCGAGGCTCGGCCTCGCCGGATTTGGGCAAGCCCGAGCTCAATGAGCCTCGCCCCGCACCGGCGAGGCTCGGCCTCGCCTTGGTTGGGCGAGATCGGGCTCGCCCAGATCTGGCGAGGCCGAGCGTCGCCGGCCCCTGGCGAGGCGAGGGGCCGGCGACGCTCAGCCTCATCGGGGGCCAGCGACCCTTCGGCGACCGGCCAAAGAAAAAAGAAGAAAAAAAGAAGAAGAAAAAAAAAGAGAAGAAAAGAGATGAGAGAGAAAATTTATTCTACAAAAGTGTTTCGGAACAAAAAAATAACTTTTTTTTTTGTTTCTTATTTCTGTTCTAATTTTATTCTTGGAACAAAAAAAGGTTTTGAACAAAAACGCAAACAAACACGTTTATGTTCTTTTTTTGTTCCCAAAAACAAAAAATATAGAAAATCTGTTCATAAACAAAAAAAGGAAATACAAACATGCACGCCCTTAATAATTTTGTCTCATTAGAAAGATCAAAACAGGTTTCTTCTCTCTCGATCGAATTCATTGGCAAACAAGGCCTCATCACGTGGCCCTCGACAGAATTCACTTGCTCTCTTCCTTTCTCTCTCTACATCTAACAATCTGAGTCGATTCCCTTTTGAGATCAAGCTCGGCGTGCTCTACAGAGTGGGGCCAGAGCATAAATAGAGCCACCTTCGCACACGCAAAAGGAGCTCCACAAATTCTCTCTAGCCCTGGTTGAAGGGACTCGCGTGATTTCTGAGCATTCACAAATCACTCTCTCTCGGAGATTTCTTTCGAATCCTTGCCTCTCGCTTCGTTGCTCATCGTCACCGCTTCCCGATCGCGAACAGTTCGGTCTGTAATGCCGAAGTTCTCAAACTTTGGTCATGACTGCCTGCTTTGATGATTCCAATCCTAGATGTTGCTTCTGTTATCTCCTTACTCATATCCGATGTCAATTGCTATAGCTAATCATTCTTCATTCAACTAAACCACATTTGCTCTATTTTCTGTTGCTTCTTATACGAAGCAGAGGCTGAGTGCTATTGTTACCGTCTGTGAAAAAACAGCTTCGATTGAGGACGTATTGATGATTGAACTTGCCAACTGTCTTTGTGATTATTTGGATGCGA
The DNA here is from genome assembly GCA_017140475.1 of Eucalyptus fibrosa. Classification (NCBI taxonomy): domain Eukaryota; kingdom Viridiplantae; phylum Streptophyta; class Magnoliopsida; order Myrtales; family Myrtaceae; genus Eucalyptus; species Eucalyptus fibrosa. The sequence continues at coordinate 12,000,661 of CM029511.1, forward strand.
ATCACCTGTTTGATGAAATTCCTGAACGTAATCAGTTTGTATTTTGATTCAAGTCTTGACCGAGAATTTCCTTCATTACTAGATTATTGATCGATTTCGGTCATATAAGCGCATATGAGTTCCGTTTCTTCATTAAAAATCGTAGGTATTCAATTTTGAACTTGCTTTGGATCTGCTACAACCTGTTGATACATGCTGGTTCGTAATTTTTGCAGCCTTGAGCTGATGTCATTAGGTCCTTGATATTGACGTCATTCCACTCAAGCAAGCATGTGTAGTGAATTTCATGTTCCCTTGAAAGGAATTTATGTCATGAATGAATTAAATTCTACCAGAAATCGATCCTTGTATGCTGACTGTGTCTTTAAATCCTGATTTAGTGTGCATTTGCTTCCAATTTGAGGCTAGTTTGGTTGTTGGATCGTATATGCTCATGCTAGGAAAGCATTATGGTGAATCTCATGCCAATTTGTGAGAATTGGGGTCATCACCAAATTTGAATATGTTAGAATCGAAGTATTGCATGCTGACCGTGATTGCTTTATGTAAATTTGGTATTAATTTGCCCCTGGATTGATGCCATTTTGATCAAGTAGACTTATATGTGCTTGTAGGAAGATATGGCTTCATTTTCATGTTGATAATCATCAAAGTATCACAATTTGCTGCATCATATGCTCTGTTACAATTATGAATGTCTGCTGGAAGTAGTGGAATAAGCATAATTAGATGGATAAGAGATATGGTGTGTGCAAGTTTGTGGCACCCCTCGAACAGCCCTCGATCTGTTAGGGTCGCCACAGTTCGCTTACCTTTCTCTTTCGTGACCTAAAGGTCCATCAATCCTAGGGGTTTATATCTTTTAGGTCGGTCCTTACGCAATTTATATGGCGGAAGCGTATCCAACAACTCCCTTCTCTATATTCAGAAAACAGTGCACACTAACTAAACATTTTATGTAAGTTAAAGCCGTACACTTTTATTTATATAACTTGATGGACATCATTCGTCAGTACATCAAAATGCCAAGGTTTACTATACTCGGCTATATTTCAAAAGATGACCGACATCTCTTCCAACAGTCATATACTTAAAGTCCATCGATCAGTGTCGGCATCCAAAAGTTTCTTCCTTTGCTGTCCTCCTCCCCGCGGCCATATCCAACCACTCGGTCCATCTACTGGTGGTGGCGGCGGCAGAAGCATCTTGTCTAGTCTAAAATGTTAGTCCCCAAACGGGGTGAGTACAACCACTCAGCAGCAAAAGATTCAACGAGCTATATCGAGCATAACAATCAACATCTAATTTCATACAAGATAGACAAGGCAAGGAGACAATGGATAAATGGATATCAATATCATGGAATTCTTCGATACTAAAGCAATTGCAAATTCTATAAGAATCATATGCCAAATCATCATATCACAATCAAGAAACCCTTCAACTTGATGACAAGATTGCGAGATAGCTGAATAGTTCTATCATTTTGGAGGCGGTAGAGCTCAAAAGGCAATGTCAGTATAAAGAAATGGTGGAGGCGGTCCACTTTATTTTCAATCGAAAATTGTATGGCTAGTTGCGGGCCGGGGATTTTGCTTTACCGTCCAACAGCACCTTGACCATCTCTTCAACGGCTACTTTGAAAATTGCAATTCTATAAAAAAAGATTCAAAGCTTGCTGAAGGATTCGGTTTCTGACTTCTTGACATTTTACAAGCGTGGTCATAAACTACCAATACTCTGAAGAATTTTGCCAACATACGAATGGATTAATAAATTACCAACTTCTTATCAGCATTGTAAGGTATTTAGTAATATCCAAATAAATTAGATTTACCAATGTCAAAATAAAACTAGAGAATTATGTATTTAAAAAAAAAAATTAGACGTGGTTCATAAGTTTTTAACAATGTTATTAATTTACTTAGGTCAGATTAATTTGTAAGTAACCTCTTAGCCTAGTTGGTTAGGATCTCACCCTGAGATCGGAGATCCGAGAGGTAAGGGGCTCAAAGCCCCTAATATTTATCTTGTCATTTATCTTGTCCCTCAAATTGAGGCATGCGTTCACTGCTACTTTGATTCCACCTTCAAATGCATGTACTCAAGGGTGGCTTTTCTCATGGCGCCCCATGAGGATCTATTAATTTCTTTCGTTGATCAATATACTTCAATTTTTGTCCTATATTATCTATTTTTCAGTATAGAATTTGCATATCATGGATATACATGTAATTTATACCTTTTTAACTATAATTTTATTATATCCACAATCAATACAAAACATCCTTTATTGTGACACTACAATATTTATACATATATGCTGACTATTCGATTATGTCAGGTTATTTAAAGTTCGGAGTACCTGTGTAAGTATATTTTATATACCATTGATTAAAATTATTTTTGTTTTGGGTGACTAATCGAATTAGGAGGGTTGCTTTTTAAAGAATATTGGCTGATGTTAGTCGTAAAACAATTTGTACGAATTTGCGACTAAATATATAATTGTGTATGGTCATGCACACTATCGTGACCTACCATCGGGGGGAGGGAACAAGTTTAGGGGTATTGGCTAAAGGATAGGCTTAAGGCCTATGGTTAGACACAGGCTCTCCCAAGCCCATACCCCGCGTGATGTTAGGATACTCATAAGAATTTCGCACAAAAGGAGTCGCCACTAGCCTATTGGGGTTGGCTAGAAACCAAGTGAGGCACGGGAGTATGCCACACTTCCTACACAACCAGAGATTCTAGAGTCGGGGACTTGATTACACTAATTGACTAATTAGTGCCCTTTCGGTACCTAATATTATTCATTTAAACAAATGATTTTTTTTAGGTAGTTTGGATTGATTTTATGCTTATCCACTAACATGTGAGGTGATCATGCGGGTACGCAATCATTAAAGTAACAATCATAGCTATTAAGATCCCAATTGCAACAAAATTAAACACATGCAATTAAACATAATTAGATTTGCAAATTAAACATACAATATAATAAAAATACGAGCAAATAAATACCTAATTACATTAAGAAGACAAAACATAGCAATTCCTAACCAAACCCTATCATTTTTGGATTTTTGAAATTTTTTTTGAAATTTTTTGAAATTTTTTGAAAATTTTTTAATTTTTTTTTAAATTTTTTTTAATTAATTAATTAATTTTTTGAATTGGGTTGGGTCGGGTTGGGTCGGGTCGGGTCGAGTATAAACGAGTTCGACTAAACTGGGCCCAGCCCGATCGAGTTAGGCCCGACCGTCCCTAGTCGGGCCTAACTTAACCCAACTTGGGCCTAAGAGTTGGGCCCAAGCGAAAACAGGAGTCGAGTGGGCCAGATCCCAGGCCTCCCTTTAGTCGCGACTGGGTAGTCGCGACCAGGGGCGCCGAGAAGGCACACGCCGGTGACGGCGCCGCCGTGGCCAGGTAGGGTGAACGGCACGGCTTCCCTGGATGCAACGGCGTCCCTCCGATAGTTAGGGGTCCTAGGGCTCCACGTGGAGGAGCTTCGAAGGGAGAGAGCCCACTTGGGCATTATGGCAAACAGGTAGAGGGCATGGGCGAACCGGGAGGCTTCCAACCTAAACCGGACACGAGGTGGCAACGGCGGTGACCAGCAAGCAACCAGCACTAAATAGGGACTAAAGGGGAACCCTACAGGGCTGGAGCTCGCCCGAAACGGACGGGATGAGTTCCAACGAGCTTGACTTCGGAAATGCACACCAGGTGTTCGACGAAATACCAACCTGAGTCCGGCGGGGATGGCAGCTCGAAAACGAGTTGGCTACCGCGGCGGTGACCTAGAATCACGTCAGCGGCAGTGGCAGCAGCAGGTTCTCCTTCCTCCTCTTGTTTTCTCTCCCTTTTGCTCTCTGTTTCTCTCGATTTCCCTCCCTCCGTGCCTCTCTCTCTTTCTTCATTTTTCTTCTTCTCGCTCCATCTCCTTTTTCTTTTCTTTGCTCGGCTCGCACGCATGACTTCGTTCGACCAACCTCGGCCTCTGCCAGCCTGCCCTGCCTGTGGATTGCGCTGCCCCCTACGCGATCTTGCCCCCTACAGCCGCCCTAGCGACCCTGCTTTCGGCTTCGCAGGTTCCCCGTGCAAACAACAGGTGAGGGAGATGACAGACACGCGGGCTGGGCCGTGCGAGGGAAAAAGAAAAAGGAAAAGAGAAGGGCGGGCCGAAGGCCCATGGGCGGGGGGGAAGAGAAGAGGAAGAGGGGTGGGTCGGGCCAAGGCCGGATCCGGCCTGACTCGACCCACGCGGCCTCCTTTTTTTTTTTTTTTGATCGATTTTTTTATGTGCTTGAAAGTTAGGTGTCAATAGTTGCCCCTCTTTGAATGTAGCCTCGAAGAGGTTACAATCAAAGACAAAAGACACCTAAATTATTCCAACGGTAAAGAGACCCTAGGTGCATAAGCATACATCAGGTCGACGAAGGAAACTCAAAGCTATGAAAGCACGTCTTGTCAATAAGAGAAAGAAGGACTCCAGGCTATAAAGCACTCCGGGCTACAAAAGCTCTCCGGGCTACAAAGCTCTAAGAGTCATTAGAAGAAGAACTCCGGGCTAAAAAAGCACTCCAGGCTACAAAGCTCTCTATGTCATAAGAAGAAGGACTCCGGGCTACAAAAGCTCTCCGGGCTACAAAGCTCTAAGAGTCATAGGAAAAAGGATTCTGGGCTACAAAGCACTCCGGGCTACAAAACTCTCCATGTCATAAGAAGAAGAATGACTTCGGGCTACAAAGCACTCCGGTCTATAAAGCTCTCCGTGTCATAGGAAGAAGAAAGACTCCGGGTTACAAAGCACACCGGGCTACAAAAGCAGTCCAGGCTACAAAGCTCTTCGTGTCATAAGAAGAAAAAGGACTCCAGGCTACAAAGCTCTCCGTGTCATAAGGAGAAGAATGACTCTGGGCTACAAAGCACTCCGGGCTACAAAAGCACTCTGGGCTACAAAGCTATCCATGTCATAGGAAGAAGGACTCCGTGCTACAAAGCACTCTAGGCTACAAAGCTCTCCGTGTCATAAGAAGAATGAAAGATGAGGTCTCATCGTGTAACAACGGGTTTCGACCGAGTTGGAAATACATGATTTAAGGAAAACCAATGAGCCTTTGTAGATTACATGTTTTAAGGTTGATCATAAACCTTTTGAAAATTGGAGTTCAAAGATAGACTCATGAACATTTTAAAAGCATGGTTTAAGAATAGACCCATGAACCTGATGATTTAATGATTGACCCACGAACTGTGTGGTTTAAGGATTGACCCACAAACCTTGTGTGGTTTAAGGATTGACCCACGAACCTTGTGGTTTAAGGATTGACCCACAAACCTTGTGTGGTTTAAGGATTGACCCACAAACCGTGTTGTTTAAGGATTGACCCACGAACCATGTGGTTTAAGGATTGACCCACGAACCGTGCGAAATGGCATGGTTTAAGGCTGACCATGAACCTTTGGTTTTTAGGGAAGCACCTATTAACCCCTTGAAAACTGCATGGCTTCACTGAGGAATCCTGTCAAACTCAACTTGAGCAAATGTCATTAGAGACATCATCAAAAGACACATTGGTAATATTACAGCATTAATTGAATAAGCTAATCAAGCTAAGTCCACCTGCTTAAAAAAAAACATTCGATGTTAATCAGCATCATGTGGTGTAAAACTGTCATCTTGCTCGTGGATATATCATTAATCATCAAATTCTCTAGGAGTCAAGTTCTTATCAAAATGGCTACGACTCGTGAAAAAGGCTCATTAAGCATGCCAAACTAGAGTTTCTTAGTCAGAAAGGGCTTTTTACACACTCTCGATAAAATGGCTGCTTGATCCCATCCATTCATGTGGGAGATAACTGGTTGCTGAGGGTATCTCACATAACCTATGCCAAAGGTTTCAAGAAACATTCGCAATGAGCACAGTTTGATCGATCACAAATGTCTTTTGAAAGGACCGCAATAAGGGTTTGGTCATGGGCTTACACAAAGGGATTATTACTTTGAGGCCAATAAATGAACATTTGTCGCTATCTTCATCGAGTTTACAAGTCAAGAACTTGGAAGATAAGACAAGATAGAATTACTTCCACTCCTTCAAGCAGTGGCTTCTTTATGGCATTCTCATTTTAACTCAAACCATCCCAATCAGAAAAGACTTCGGAAGAGGGTTGTAATGTTGGCTTGGGAGAGGCTCGAAACGCTTAAAACTTTCAATAGGGTCTTTAAGAGTCGGTGATCATCATGGCATTGTGACCAGGTCACCCGTCTTTCCAAATCATTTGGCTTTTGAAATACAACGCATCTCAAAAGTCCCTTGACTAATCATTTTTGCATGGGAGCTTTGCTCCTTTTTCTAATTTCCTTTGCCCCTACGATGATTTTTCACGCAAGCATTTTGACTTTGATAATTTTTCTTCCACATAAAATGAAGCATTTTTGCTTCTTCTTTTTTTTTTTTTATGGGCATTAGCCTTTCTTTTACCAGACACACTTTCTTTTTCATGCCCCCTAGTTTGTTGAACTTTTTGCTCTTTGAACTTTTGGAACTCTTATGACTTTCAAGATGCTTGTCACGCTTTTTTGCAAATGTCAATTGCATGTGGTCAATCTTTATGCCTTGCCCCAGTGAAGGGAGATGATCACCGCTCGGGGTTCAAAAATGAACAATCAGGCCCAAATTGGTTAAAGCAATGGGTATCAGTGTTTGGGTAGAGAAAGAAATGCTCTTCTTCACCTTGGGATGAGTCAAGCTCTAATGAGAATTCCTTTGAAGCTACCACCGGAAGATTGATGCAAGTGAAAGTAATAGAATCTTTCTCAATCTTTCGCTATCTCAACCATAACCTCCTATGCTGCCCCAGTGTAGGGTTCTTCTCGACAGGAGTACTTTGAATGATCATCTTTATTCGGCCCAAAAGGTTAGCAAGAGATTAGTACAACGCCTAGGATTGATGAATGAAACGCCTTTGTCATTTCGATCTTTGTGCTCAACACAAATGAATCTTTCGTCTTAAGAGAATGTCATTTTTCACTCAACTCTCAAAGGTGTTTGAATGACGTGTTTGGAAATAGCTTGCCTTTCTTCATCCTAAGCACCCCTTGTTTGGCATGGTTAACGTTTCACCTTTTTACCCGAATAAAAATATTTTTGCCCAAATAAAAACATTTTTGTGAACCCCTTTTCTCAAGGGTCACCAACATGAAGCACGCATAGTGACATAGGAAACAAGTCATGCAAATGATGCCATGCAATTTTTTTGAATTTCTTTTTTGAAGTATTTCTGTAAAAATTTTCAAAAACTCATCCTCACATCCTCGGATCTCCTCGTTCTTGCAAAACAATTAAACTTTGGAGCACGTGGAGGCCCAGGCCTCAACGACCATCATAGGAGTAGTTTGATGTACTTCCACATATCCTTGATAAAACATGCTTCTATTTTATTGAATGAGAAAAAATAAGACCGTATTTTAACACACACCACCCCCGACCAACGGCTCAAGATCGGGGCTAACCATTGTTCACGCTACAAACGACATAGACAAAAAAGAAATAACAAGAAGATCCCACGCAAGGGATTGGGCATAAGACAAAAGATTAAGCTGAATGAGAACCACCCTACTTTGGAGGGACAGCTACGACTTCGGAGGACTTAACTTCCTCGCACGTCAGGATGGTGCATATGACGTCCTCCTCAAAAATTGAGTTCACTCCCTTTGCATCGTTTGGTAAGAGGTTTTGTTGCACATTAGGCTAAACCTCCCTAAAAGTCAAAATATTCTTGTCTAGCAACTGTTGGACTTTATATCTCAGCACGTGGCAATTATCTACATCATGCCCCCTTTCTCCCATGTGGTACTTGCAAGTCTTGGTCACATTGAACTCGGCAAACCTAGCGGGATTATCCCTAGGTACCTCTTTCACGACCATCCTCTTTCGAGAAGCATGGGCAACAGTTTAGATAGCGGGTGTGGTAATGGGGCAAAATCCTTTCGAATAGGTCTCTTGCCCTTGTCATATGCTCGTGATGAGCTCCCTTGAACCACTACAGGCTTGTGCGCGGGTTCTGCGGGCGGTCAAGAGAAAAGCGGCTCTTGCACAAGTGCTACCTCAACTACGGCTTCCTTATCTTTTTTTGCTAGGAATTTCTTCGTGCCTCCGGTAGATATTTTCCCCTCGATAATTGCCCATTCGACTCCTTCACCTACCTCTACCAGTTGTGCAAACGTCTGGTAACCCGAGAACTAATTCTTAAAAGTATTCAAAGGGCAATGTCTTAAGGAATAGTTGCTTCATCTCCCTTTCATTCAAGGCTGGCTAAACATGTGAGGCTATGGTCCTCCACCTTTGCGCGAAGGCCTTAAATGACTCATTCATCTTCTTCTCAATACAGGTCAACTCTTCCTTCATGGGGGCGAGCTCGGTGTTAAACCGATATGCTGTAAGAACTCATTAGTTGAATCTTCCCAACTAGTGAATTCTTCAATGTTCAGTGCAATGAACCACGTCAGGGCAATGCCTTCCAAGCTATCTTAGAATGTGTGTATGAGGAATTGCACATTGTCAGCGTAGCGAGCCATTTTCCTCATGTAATACCTAAGGTGGGTCCTTGGGCATCCCGTTCCATCATACTTTCTTGTGAACTTAGGCTCTTGGAAATTCTCAAGAAAGCTTGTCTTGGTGTATGGAGACAGCCTATTAGCTCCTTTCAGCTTGTAACCTTGCAAGGCACACAGTTGCTCCTCTATCTTTGCCAAGCGTTTTTCACTCTCTTCACTTAGGCGGGGTGTTGGGTTTTCCTTCGGAGGAGGGTCCAAATTGACGATAATTAGCGTGACAGAAGGAGCCTCTCTGGCAATTTCTTTCCCGAGGAGATCAGCAACGTGTGTGCCTTCCATCGACGGGGGAGTGTGCCCTGATAATGTAGGAGTGGATGTTCAAATGACAGCTACAGCGGGGGGCTCCTTAAGTTTCTGGCTTATTTCAAGCATCATTGTGGTGAGCTGGGCCAGCTAGTCCTCCATTTTGGCCATGCGCACGTTGGTATCCTCATTCTCCGTTCTAACTTTTGTACGTGTGCGAATTGGGGATCTCCGCTTAGCCGTGTCGACAATCGGTAGAATACAATTGATCGGCTAGTCCCTGAAGCAAGGGTAGATAAGCATATATAAGTACAAGTAATAATTAGGCGGTCGGCCCGTGATAAAGATCTAATCGCCCCCAATTTGTTCGTTTCATTGAAAGGCAGGTTGCTACATAATATAAGAACAAAAACGCGAGAGGAAACCCCTAAACAATGAAACTACTTCAAAGACGAAAAAACACTCTCTTAACTCCTAAGATTAAGACTGGAGATAAATTCTTTAACATTGTAACGCATGTGAGTATGGTCTCGCTACAAATTGCACTTGACTCAATCTAACTAATGAGGACGGCTTCCGCTAGTGGCAGTTCCACTAACTCAGGTTAACTTCAAAGTACGTTCTTTGGCCTCCTCGAGCTCCCTTTTGAGGTGCTTGATCTCGGCTCGGTGGGTGATCTTCAATGGCACTTCAAGAATCTTTGAGTGTAGGCTCTCTAGGATCTTGTGCTTAAGGATGTACTCTTTCGATGCATAATAGGTCTTCTCCTGCCCCTCCAACTCTTCTTCAGGCCAAATTAGCTTCCGGGGGTGGCACATATCCCGCATCGACTTGACCAACGCGACAAAGCCCTCATGATCTTGGCATCCATCAGGGAAATCTATCCTGAGCAAGTCTTCCTTAATCGATGGCGGAAACTGTTGAACCTCTTGAAACTGACGGGTAACTTGGGTTGGGTAATATTCGGTGACTCCAGTGATTCACAACAAAGGAATAGGTCCAGTAAGCCCACACACGAATCGCACTTCTTGAACTCGGAGCCATTTGGCATGCCATTAGGAATCCTCAGGTCTAAGGTTGGTCATGAAAATTAACCACTCAGAATAATGATAATCAAGGGCAAACATTTTTTTATCTCTAAATTTCAGGATAGGGTGGCTAAAATCAGAAATGTTGTTTACGGTCATCAAGCCACCGAACCTCTTAATGTGAGAGAAAAACCAAATTTGCAAGAGTACAGGAAGAGCATGGAAAACTTTGTCTTTATTTTCTTTAAAACGAGTAAGGGAAATAAAAGTTTCAGTCAAGATAGCATTAACAAAGCCCTTTCCCATACATACTTCACGAACTACCCACGCTACGGAAGGGCTAATAGCATTCTTACAATATGGGAATATCACAAACCCGAAGAAAGCTAGCAGGAACATCCTATTCTTTTGGAAAGACGGGTCATTTTGAAAAAGCTCATTTAGAAATGAAAATGGGCAAGTTTTGCGATTGGCTTTCAAAACTTTTCTCACGTCCTCTTCCTTAACTTTAAGGAACTCAGATAAGGTTGATACATGTTTAGTTCCTATAGGTGGGCTAACCAACTCTGACACTAAGGGCTTTCCAATGGAAATAATGTATTCCTTCAAGGTTGGAGTGAGTTCGTGATCATCGAAAATGAACGTGCAAGTTTCGGGGCACCAAACATGCGCTAACGCTTGCACGACACCAAAATGAGTTTCTATCTCCAATAGAGGAAGTAAACATCCAACATATGACCGCACCCAATCACGACCGATTAGATCCAAACTATCCCACCACGTGCAAAGCTCGTCTTTCGGGACGGAGATGATGCGAAAGTCGAGTACCCCCATCGTGATCAACCTAATTTGTCATGGACCGATCAAAAGGAAAGCGAATAAGTAAATTGCGAAGAAAATAATTCAAAAAAAAAAAACTTACCCTACTCATGAGTGGCAATGCCAATGACATAGACATGCGCATGGACAATGGTTCAATTTCTACTCTAGACGGTCCAAAATGGAGCCATGGGATCATAGGACTGAACCAACAAGCTCGCAGCTAGGTCGTGTTACCCATGACTCCAGCTTCGTCAAAGAACCGACCCGTGTCGCATGCTCGCAGACCAGGGTGGGGACTTTTGACATCAAGAAAGAAATATTGGGATTGAAATGGGTGACTCGTACTACATGCTTGTAGTTGGAGTGGTATCCACCTCAACACCATCCTAAGTGATCATATGCGGCCCAGGTCCGGCGGCAGGTTGTGTGTGCTAAAGTGTAGTGCAATGCTGGGGATGCAGGCATGGTAATTTATAAGCAATTAGCACTTCATACATTAAAAAAAAAAAAAAACCATACATTCTTACGCCTCACTGCAAGACAAAGGTGAGCAAACACTTCCCCTTATACCTCCCATTCTGCAAAAACATTTAACACCTTAATGTTAGGGGCATACCTGAAATCCTCACTACAAAAAAAAAAAAAAAACATTTTTGAACAAGAATAATTTTGGCCTAAGTCCTCTAAAGTTTAAAACTAAATCCCCAGCGGAGTCACCAAACTGTCGCGACCTACCCTCGGGGGGAGGAAACAGGTTTAAGGGTATTGCCTAAAGGACAGGCTTAAGGCCTATGGTTAGGCATGGGCTCTCCCAAGCCCATACCCCACGTGACGTTGGGATATTCATAAGAATTTCGCACAAAATGAGTCATCACTAGCCTATTGGGGTCGGCTAGAAACCAAGTGAGGCACGAGAGTATGCCACACTTCCTGCGCAACCAGATATTCTAAAGTCGGGGACTTGATTACACTAATTAGTCAATTAGTGCCCTTTCGGTACCTAATCTTGTTCATTTAAAAAAAAAATGATTTTTGTTAGGCAGTTTGGATTGATTTTATGCTTATCCATTAACATGTGAGGTGATCATGCGAGTACGTAATCATTAAAGTAACAATCATAGCAATTAAGATCCCAATTGCAACAAAATTAAGCACATGCAATTAAACATAATTAGATTTGCAAATTAAACATACAATATAATCAAAATACAAGCAAATAAATGCCTAATTACATTAAGAAGACAAAACATAGCAATTCCTAACCAAACCCCATCATTTTTGGATTTTTGAAATTTTTTTTGAATTTTTGTTAAATTTTTTAAAACTTTTTAAAATTTTTAATTAATTTTTAATTTATTTATTTATTTTTTATTTTTTATTTTTTTTTTGAACCAGGTCGAGTCGGGTCGAGTTTAACTGGGTCTGACTCAACCGGGCCCGGCCCAACCGAGTTAGGCCCGACCATCCCTGGTCGAGCCTAACTTAACCCAACTTGGGCCCGAGAGTCGAGCCCAAGTGAAAACAGGAGTTGAATGGGCCAGATCTAGGATCTAGCCCACTCGATAGGCTTCCCTTTGGTCGCGACTGGGTAGTCGCGACTAGGGGCACTGAGAAGGTGCACGCCGGTGACGATGTCGCCGTGGCCAGGCAGGGTGAACGGTGTAGCTTCCTTGGCTGCAACGGCGTCCCTCCGATAGTCAAGGGTCCTAGGGCTCCACGTGGAGGAGCTTCGGAGGGAGAGAGCCCACTTGGGCATTATGGAGAACAGGTAGAGGGCATGGGCGAACCAAGAGGCTTCCAACGTAAATCGGACCTGAGGCGGCAACGACGGTGACCAGCAAGCAACCAGCAATAAACAGGGACTAAAGGGGAAACCTATAGGGCCAGAGCTCGCCCAAAACGGATGGGACGAAATACCAACCTGAGTCCGGTGGGGATGGCGGCTCGGAAACACGTCGGCTGCGGCGGCGATGACCTAGAATTGCGTCAGCAGCGATGGCAGCAGTAGGTTCTCCTTCCTCCTTCTGTTTTCTCTCCCCTTCGCTCTCTGTTTCTCTCGATTTCCCTCCCTTCGTGCCTCTCTCTCTTTCTTCGTTTTTCTTCTTCTCGCTTCGTCTCCTTTTTCTTTTCTTTGCTCGGCTCGCGCGCATGACTTCATTCAACCAACCCCGGCCTTTGCCAGCCTGCCCCGCCTGCAGATTGCGCTGCCCCTACATGATCCTGCCCCCTGCAGCCGCCCTAGCGACCCTGCTTTCGGCTTCGCAGGTTCCCCGTGCAGACAACGAGTGAGGGAGATGACAAACACACGGGCTGGGCCGCGCGAGGGAAAAAGAAAAAGGAAAAGAGAAGGGCTGGGTTGAAGGCCCACGTGGGGGAAAGAGAAGAGGAAGGGGCCGAGTCGGGCCAAGACCGGATCCGGCCCGACCTGACCCACGAGGCCTCCTTTTTTTTTTAAATTGATTTTTTTAATGTGCTTGAAAATAAAAATTGGGTGTCAACACACACATTAACATGACACTTTCAAGCTTTTTCAACAATTCTTTTTTAATTTCTATTTTACTAGGTATCATATACTTGAATAAAAAGATATTCTTTACTTGACTATTATTAGCATTCACGTATATGAAGTTGCCCTACCAATTCAATTATATATGTAATTCATTGTCACAAGATTAATAGATAGATGTCTATTTAATATCAATAAGGTGTCTAGAATTCTCTGAGCATCCAACTAATCTCCATTTGGTGTGATGGTCCCTCCATCTCACACACATCGAGTAATCACCGGACACTCACAAGTGTGTGCTCATGGGAGTGGCCACAAGAGAATGTCCAAGTGTAGTGATTTGATCACAAGCTTTGACAAGAAAGATAAACACACTTGCCACTTGAACAACCTCTTGGGGTTAAAAACATAAGTATCGCTTAGTTTTCTTGAAATAAAACTAAACAGATCAAATATAAAGTGAAATCTCTTGATCTTTTCCTTATAAAAGAGTTTTTCATTTCCCAAATGATAATTGTCCTTGTGACTATGGTTTTATACTATCTACTTTTCAAATTTTTAAGTTGCCACACTCAATTTACGTGTGGGCCAAGCCTTCTTCTTATTCTTTATAACTCCATGATGGGTTGGAGAATATTTCTTCTACACTAGAAATTATTACTTATTTAAATTCTAACAGTAGTCTCACATTATCCATTGGTTTTATCACGTAAAAGAAAGAATTAAGATGTAACCCATGCGTTGTTACGGGACTGAAAAACTAGTTTCCTTAAAGTTTAGATTCAAATGATGAGGCATTATTATTGAAAATCTTATATGTGTTGTTACTTCATCCTCTAGATTGACTTACACACTAGTTTATATTCAACAGTCATCGGAGTTTGATCCATCTTTCAGTTGAAGCTAGTTCGGTCGAGCTTTGGTTCTCTTCTTATAGCAACCAATGAACTCATCACCTAGGAGTCTCAGAAAATTCCTCTAGTACATTAAGAGAAGATGCATAGATGTTCTCTTTGTATCATAATGCTTATTGAGGGGAAGATGGAACTTCATGGAGTTCACTTGTTAAATGGCGATCATGTGGCAATTTTCAACAGAAAGTCCCGTAAAAATTTACAATTCTAGAAAATACATATGCACTAGATTTTTTCCACAAGATTTTAATGTTAAAAATCTCCAATTGAATTATTTAATTGTGTAAAGCAAAGTGAGTCGAGTTAGGAAAGATTAGAAAAACACAAAGCTTTGTCCATCCACCATTGCCAAAGATCAACATTGTTTTCCTCGAATTTTTCAAATGCAGTTCTCCTCATCCTTGTTGAGATATCCATCCGCCTCACCAACAATCGACAATGAAGTGCTTGAGGCTTGCTCTTTTATTTGGGGGGGCATGTGGCCCGAGAGCACGGGTTCGAACTGTCATGGCCCATTAGCCATCCTAACTAAAATCTATCTATTTGGGCTCATGTACACTTGGAAGAACCTTAGAATATTTTCAGATGGCTGAGGATCCTTTGCTCAAGGGTTGTCGGTACCTTCTTAGATATTTTTGGAGGTTGAATTAATATTACTAGAAATAAGGTAGAAAAGGATTAGACGAGCGCATGCATTATTAGACAAGGATAAGCCAGATAGCTTGTCCCCTTTCTTGAGACAGGCTCACATGTGACTTTTGTCGGTTTGTGCAGCTTGACTGTGCCCTTCCAACTCTTACTTGGATTTTTCTGGACCGAACAACGTGTGAAAAGAGAGAAAAGATGGTACGCTGGAGCTGGTCCTCGGACGTGAGGCTTGCATAATAACAAGCTTTAAATTGCCACGTGACGATGTAACAAGTCGTACTCTCATTTGCAAAAAGAGTTACGAAGCTTCAATAATTGCTAAGTGATTAACGATGGCCAAAGAATACTTAACTCTATCCCAGTTAAACTCTTAACCTCGCTTTGTCCTGTCTTCCACCTCCTCGTCTGAGTTTTAGAGAGAGAGAGAGCAGCATCGGAGCATAATCAAGTCGTGGCATTTTAGGGTGCGTTTGTTTGTGTTTCGTTTAAAAATTGTTTCTGGGAATGTAAATTAAAAAAAAAAAAAAAAAAAGTTTTTTATTTTAACAATTTTTTAACAAAAAAACGCGTTTGTAAACTTGTTCTTAATAAAAAATAAACAAAAACATGTTTGGTAAATTTGGATAATTTTTTTATTTCTTTTATTTTTTCTATTTTTTTCTTTTTTTTCTTATTTTTCTTTTTCCTTTTTTCTTTTTTTTTCTTTTGGCCGGTCGCCCGCCATGGCCGGCGACTGGCCGGCGAGGCCGAGCTCGCCCAGCGGCGGGCGAGGCGCGGCCTCGCCGGGCCACCGCCAGGCGACGCCGACTCGCCCAGATCCGGCGAGGCCGAGGCTCGCCGGCCGCTGGGCGAGCTCGGCCTCGCCGGATCTGGGCGAGATCGAGCTCGCCCAGGCTGGCGCGAGGTCGGCCTCGCCCAGCTACGGCGAGCCTCGCCGTGGCTGGGCGAGGCCGCCGGCCCTTGTCGGCCGGTCGCCGGCCATGGCCGAGGCCGACGACCGGCCAAAAGAAAAAAGAACAAGAAAATAAGAGAAAAAGAAATAAAAAAAAAAAGTGTTTCTCATTTGTGTTTCGAAATAAAAAACACAAAATTTATGTTTCGTTTATTTCTTTTTGTTCCTTTAACAAAAGAACAAAAAAATAGAAAAAGTGTTTAAAAACAAAAAAAAAAAAATACAAACAAACGCGGCCTTATTTTATTTTTTTGGCGATTTCGTAGATACTGTAGATAATTTGACAAGACATTGTACAGCTTGCGCACATTGACGATGGGCCAAGAGATGCAAGCAATAGTCATTTCCATATTTTGGTAACTTAACATTTGCTTATGATCTCTAATAATCCGTCCGCTAGTATTTAAAGTGAACTCTAACGCCAATATTGATGCCGATGGAGTGAGCATGCCACCATCAGCCACGGAAAGAATAGGAAAAACACAACAGTTTGGCCTTCCACCATAGCAAAAGGTCGTAATTGTCTTTTTGGACTTTTTCAATGTGGTTGCTGCCATCTTTGCCGGGATATTCATTCACCTCACTAGCAACCCACACCAAAGTGCCCGAGGGTTGCCCCTTTTCAGCCTAGGAGCACGAGTCCAAACTGGCTTGGTGCGCCAACCATCCTGATTGAGATCAATTTTGGTTCATGCACATTTGGAGGAACCTTACAATTCTTTTCAAAGCAGGGAATCCTTCGCTAAAAGCGTTGCCAACACCTTGGTAGATATTTTTAGAGCTTTAATTCGTCTCATTCAAACATTTGTCACATGTCCCACCTCGTAACAACAGAGTCTAGAAAATGTAATATATATTATGGCCCCCACTGAACTTGTCGATTCAAGGGTAGAAGGCACTCAATTTTGCGTTTCCCTCTATTTCCTCCCTTTTTTGGGAGGAAATTGTCTTGTGGATTCACCAGAAAAATCTTGCTCTACCGTTCCTTTCTATTCCTTGGATCTTTATTGCCTCCCCTCTTTTCACCCAATTCCTAAAACCGACTTCATTCCATGGAATAGCCCGATTAGGTTTGTTATGGATCTTGCTCTCAAAAGCAAAATTGAATGTCATGGCTAATATATTAAACTTTTTTACTAGGTCCATAGTCAATAGAATATTGGCTCGTACAATTATCTCTATTTGATTATATTAGATTATTTAAAATTTAAAATTTAAAATTATATTTATAAATATGTTTCGTCATCAATTAAAACTGTTTTAATTTTGGGTGATCCATCGATTGCTTTTTCAAAGAACATATATTGCTGTTTTTCGTAAAACAATTTGTACGAATTTGGGACCAGATATTCAATCCTATGTGATTGTGGACACGTTAACTTAAAGCTGGAAAGGACGACGTGCAGAAACAGAGGACAGTATGGTGGAGTTGGTCCCCATGGGTGTGAAGTCGACATAACACGTAGCTTTAACGATTGCAACGTGACCCACGATGTACCATGTGGTACTCTTCCCCTGCGACATGATGAGGTAGACAAGACACGAAATTTTAACAATTACCAAGTGACCGTAGATGGCCCAAAAGCAACTTAACTCCACCCTTGGGTTAACCCTTCACCTCACTTTGTTCTGTCTTTCTCTTCGTCTGCGTTTCAGAGAGAGAGAGAGAGAGCCGCACAATAGCAACGATGGCAGAAGTGTCAGAGGGGGAGAGACGCAACAATTTGGGAGTTTGCAATGAGAAGCGTCGGCTTTGTGAACTGTTCACGTTCCTTATTTTTTGCAGAGAATTAATCAGAAAGAGGGTCATTATGTGGAGGTTATTAGCAAAGAGAGGTCAGAGATAGAGAGAGATGACCAGAGTCAACCATCGAATAACGTAATACACTTAATATACGTATAATTATACACAAATACACTTCATACATACTAGATCCATTAAAGAGGTGTAAACAATTTAAGAAAGGGTTGATACTCTGAAAAACTCCAAACTGATACACTTATGACAAATTTATCTCAAAATTATTTTTTTGACCATAAAAAATCTCAAACTGATATATCTTTGACAAAACAACAACTGATTTAACATTGAAGAAACTTAATTACATTATAAATTATCGATGAAGGGATGATCAAAACAACAACTTATAGTGGAAGGACACTAATATTTGACTATGAAGCAGAGTAATATTGATAGAATATGAACCTAACAATATGATATTAGAAAGAAAATAAAATTTTCAAATCATGTCATAGAAAGAATATAGGTCCCGTTAATGCAAAGCTCGTCCAACCACCTTGCATCCTCTTATTTCCCTCATTTTCCTCCCACATTTAATAGGAAATATTTTGTGGGCCCATAGGAAAATTTTTCTCTTTCGTTCTCTTCGCCAGATCAACCAACGCGTGGTTTTCTCAAATACCTTCCTTAAAAAAAAAAAAAAAAATGAATAATTTCTTCTAGGGAGAGACGAAACGAGGTATATATTGTCAGAATAATTTCCATATATTCCATTCTCGAACCAAAGAGATTTATGATTATGCTCAGCCCTAGGTTTAGGGGGAACCAAATTGAGCCAGAAAAGTACGGTGTTTATCCAACATCGCATATGCTTGGAGGATTTATATTATACAAATAAGTAAATCAAAATTACTAGGAACAGGCATATAAGGTACAAGACTAGACAAGGACAGGCCAGAGAGCCTGTTCCCCTTCTCGAGACGGTCGTTCATGTCACTTTTGTCGAGCAAGTGCAGCTTGGCTTAGCCCTTCCAACTCTTACTTGGATTTTTGTGGACCGGACAACGTGTGAAAAGAGAGACGATGGTACGGTGGAGTTAGGTCCCTAGACGCGTGGTTTGACGCAATGAGAAGCTTTAAATTGTCATGCGAGCTACGATGCATCCAGTCGTACTCTAATTTGTAGAAGAGGTTGATGTAATATGAAGCTTTGATAATTGCGAAGTGACCAACGATGGCCAAAAAGTAACTTCACTCTGGTTAAACTCTTAACCTAACTTTGTTCTATCTTCCTCCTCCTCGTCCGTGTTTTAGAGAGAGAGAGAGAGAGAGCAGCATCGGAGCAACAAGTGTGCAAGTGTGCGGTTGCTACTTGTTAGGGGAGGAGAGAGACACGTAAGGATTTGGAGTTTGCAGAAAATTGTTACGTTACTTCTGTAGAGAATTGGAAAGAGGGTCATTACGTGGAAAGAATTGTAAAGACAGGTCATATAGAAAGAAAGAGAATTAAATACAAATACGCTTCACAGTCACTGGATTTGTTCACAAGGTGTAATCAATCATTGAATTTGGTTTGTTTTAGAACTCTTAAATTGAGGTTTCGTGAAATAAAGTATTATTACAATTATGAAAGTGATATCGCCCATGAGCCTTTAATTTCCCTAAATGGAGCGCTTATGCATATGCATGAGATTAATAAATAAGTATTTCTTATATATCAATGAAGTATTTATAACTCTTCAAGCATCTGACTGATTTCCATTAGGTGAAACAGTCCCTTCATTCCACGCATATATGTTAATTATTATAGACACTCAATTTTTCTATCGCAAATTTTTTGAAAATTTTTTAGTTGCCAAATTTGATTTTTATTTTTTTCTCAATTTCTATTCGAAGTTGATTTGGCAGCTTGACATTCTAAATTTGGGAGCTGAGCTCCCCTTCCTTTTCTTTTTTTCAATCTCCCCGGAAGGTTTTGTGAGTATTTTTTCTATACTAGAAAACTATTAAATATTTAAATTATAAACTTAAATTCACATTTTTTTTTCCGTGTGAAAAAGACCTAAGATGTAACCCCTGCATAGTTATGAGGCTGAAAAATAGTTTCATCAAAGCTTAGATTTAAATGATGAGTCATGATTACTTAAAATCTAACGGTAGAAGTTTTGGGCATGGATTTGGAACAACTTTTAGTTGATAGTCACATTATAATTAGCTAAATAACAATAGGGAAATTTAATAGAACTCTCGCAAATCTTATCTTTATTACATTTTGTCGATCAAATTGAGCGTTATAGGAGACGCAATACCCACTAACTCTCACCACCGGCCGCGGTGGCTCCACTGGATAAGACTCTGCTGATCCTCAACGAAGAGGTGAAGGGTTCAAAACCCAGGGGAGGCGCTAGGTGTATTAAGTGTGACTCAGGGGTGGTGGGTCCTCCTGC
This sequence comes from Eucalyptus fibrosa, assembly GCA_017140475.1. Taxonomy (NCBI): domain Eukaryota; kingdom Viridiplantae; phylum Streptophyta; class Magnoliopsida; order Myrtales; family Myrtaceae; genus Eucalyptus; species Eucalyptus fibrosa. The sequence continues at coordinate 12,020,593 of CM029511.1, forward strand.
TTAAATGTCACTTGGGGGTTTACGGCGCGGCTGTCGGCTGCAAGCCGATTCCTCCAATACCAAAAAAAAAAAATACCCACTGACTCTCGTCATCCATTAATCCTCGGCAATACTCCCTCCTGTCTCGGAAGGCTCGCTGAAGTTAAAGGAAATTACGAATTATTCAGTGCAAATGCCTCACGAGGACACCTGAACTTTTCGTGCTTGAGGAATGTACAATCCTTGGAACTTTCTTATTTAGAAAGAGTTGTCGAGGTTCGAGATTTGGGGGAATCGGGATCCTTGTTACATGTGACTCAATTGATGGGTTACCTAACCCATGCTAGTTGAAGAAGCTAAGGCGTGTTGAACTAAAATGTTGTCCTAAGCTAAGACCCATGGAAGGCCGCGGTAGCCTAGAGTCTTTAAAGTACGTGGAGACCAAAGGTTGCAGATCTCTGGAAATTTTTTGTCCAATGTGTTAGAAATCGACCAAGATAATGACCGCATTTTAACGATTCTAGTAGCTATTGTGATACTTGACATGTGATGCGATTGTGGTAGACTTGCAATATTTGAACTAATCTTCAAGTGCCGTGGACTCTATTGTTTCATCTTAGATATCGTCTTGTACAATATTGTATATATTACAAATTGATAACTTGACCTATTCATATTTGCGAGTAATACTACTTAAGTATTGAATGATGAATCAATATTTTGATCTTGTTTCATCCAAGTTCAAATATTTTAAATTGAATTATATCATGGACTGCTAACATTAAAGTAGATACATATTAATAAAAGGTCTCAACTATAGAAGTTAATGTCCACTTATGAATTCACTCACCTCGGTACTACCTTCAGTAATATAGATGAAATCTCTCAATTCAAACTATGTTTTGCACTGACATTGTAGCTTGTCGTTCAATCTATTATAAGAAAGAAGTAGAGACAAGCTGTAGATGGATTGCATAGAGAAACAAAGTGGACGAACAATTCAACGTATTTACTCTTTGCAATGGTGCGTGGAGATGTATTATACAGGAGTGAGAGGTTTTTTATTTTATTTTATTTCGCTAATTTAATCTATTCTAATTTAATCCTATGCCACCTATTTTTGGTTTAACAATCCACATCAAATATATGATACCTTCATAATTAAAACTTCTATTATGTCTGTAGTCAATAGAAGAACCATTTCTATTGCAGCACTACATTATTTATACGTGCATGCTGACTATTTGAATTTTGAATTATATGAGCAAGTATATTTTACCGTCAATATATATATATATATATTTGTTTTGGGTGATAAACTGAATTAAGAGTTTTTTTTTTTTTGCCAATATATTTGTTGTCGTTATTCGTAAAATAATTGGTAAGAATTTGGGACCAGATGTGTAATCATTATATGGTTGTGCCCACAATTACGTGACAAAGTTGTTCATATGGATGGAGTCTGATTGGCGCGTAGGATAGTATGTGTATGAAGTCGAATTGCCAACTAGAGCGTGAGGTTGATATAACATGAAGCTTAATAATTGCTACGTGAACGACGAAGGCAAACGAGCAAATTTAAAGTAAACATGTTTAGCTATTAACAACACTTTCTTTTTGTCTTTATTTTGATTCAGCATTGCGTTTGTCTTTCTATCTATTTAGTTGAAATCGTGATCGATACTCTAGATTGAAATTGAATGTAGCCTGAAATGAGATGTACAATTAGCAGCAACATAGTAGAGAGGCTAAAAATAATGAAGAAGTTAAATCAAAGGAATAGACAGAACAACAATTAAAAACATTGGAGAGACTTAATTACATCATACGTAATGGAGCAATGATTAAAACAACAATTTATAGTCGTAGAGCACAAATATTTGATTATGAAGCAGAGCAATGATGATAGAATATGAACCTCACAACATGATATTAGGAAGAAAATAAAATTTTCCAATCAATGCCTTAGAAAGAATATAGGTCGTAAAGCTGGCACGACCACTTTGGATTCCCTTAATTGCCTGTGTTTCCTCTCACAAGTAAAAGTAAATGTTTTGTGGACCCACACGAAATATGTTTTCTTCGGTTCTCTTCTCTGGATCAATCAACATAGACAGTGTAATTAATGCATTGTTTTCTCTAATACCATGCTTTAAAAAAGGAGAGAGATGAAATGTGGTGAAAAATGTCAGAATAATTTCCATAAATTGCAATCTCTAACCAAAGAGCTTAAGTGATTATGTTAAGCCTTAGGTTCAGGGTGCACCAAATTTAAGCCAGGAAAGGACAATGATTATCCATATACCATATGCATGGAGGATGAATATTATATGAATAAGTAAATTAAGATTAGTAGGAGCCAAGAATGCAAAGATTGAAAAGGATAAAACGAGCACGTGCATTAGACAAGGACGGTCCAGAGAGCTTATCCCCTTTCCCGAGACCGGCTAACATGTCTCTTTTTTCGATTGGTGCAGCTTGGCCGTGGATTTTTCTGGAACTGGGACAACATGTGAAAAGAGAGAAAGAAGGGCATGGGGGGGCCTGGTCCCTGGCCGTGAGGTTTGACACAATAAGAAGCTTTAAATTGTCATGTGACCCGGGACGATGTATCAAGTCGTACTCCCGTTTGCATCTGCAAAAAAGGTTGACACGAAACTTTAATAATTACGAAGTGACCGATGATGGCCAAAGAGTAACCAAACTCTACCCTGGTTAAACTCTTGACCTCCCATTGTTCTGTCTTCCTCTCATTGTCTGCGTTTTAGAGAGAGAGAGAGAGAGCAACTTGTGTGGACGTGCGTGGTTGGTACTTGATAGGGACGGTGAGAGACACGTGAGAATTTGGAGTTTGCAGAGACTTGTGACGTTACTTTCGCAGAGAACTGAAATGAGGGTCATTATGCGGAGACTATTAACATAGAGAACTCGGAGAGAGAGAGATAGTTACATACAAATACACTTCATGTACACTAAATCCGTTAACAAGATGTAATTATCAATGAAATTCGGTTGTTTTGGAACTCTTGAAGTGAGGTTTCAGGAAATAAATGATTATTATAATTGGTAACTTATATACAAAACAATGAAAATGTATCTTCCATGAATCTTCAGTTTCTCACGATTGAGTATCTATGCAAATGCACGAGATTAATAGATAGGTGTTTTTTAGATATTATTGAGTGTTCATGAATCTTTGAGCATCTAAGGACGCGCATGATAAAATTTTTACTTCTCTATTTTTTTGTTTCTCTGTTTCTCGGAATAAATTTGAAACAAAAATCTGTTTGATAACGTAATTTGATTTTTTCTATTTTTGGAACGTATTTTTATTCCAGAAATAAATTTGAAGAATAAATCAAAAGTTAAAATTTGTAACTTCTCAGTTTCTGAAATAGAAATTGAGAAATCAATTTCTGTTAGAAATTAATTTCTGTTCGAGAAATTTTCTTATGCGCACCCTAATTAATCTCTATCAAGTGCAATGGTCCTTTTATTTGACACATACCGAATAATTATTAGAGATTACAATTTTCATATCACATTTTTTTCTGAAAATCTTTTAGTTGCCACACTTGATTTTTATTTTTATCTCAATTTCCATTGGAAGTTGGTTTGGTAGCTTCACGTTTAAAATTTGGGAGCAGAGCTCCCATTCCTTTCCTTTTTAATCTGCCGAGAAGTTTTTATGAATGCTTTTTTTTTTCTATACTATAAACTATCACTTATCTAAATTCTAAAATTAATCACAAATTATATATGTTTTTTTCATGTGAAAAAAAGAACTAAGATGTAATCCTTGTGAAGTGACGAGGCCAAAAAATTGTTTCGTTACAATCTACATTTTAACGAGAGTGCATGGTTGCTTAAAATCTAACCGTAGAAGTTTCGAGGCATGAGGTTGGAAAAACTCTTGGTTGATGGTCACCTCATGATTAGCTTAAATAACAGCAGGGAAATTTGACACAACTCTTGGGAATCTTATCTTTAATATATTTTGTCGATCAAATTGAGCATTATCGGAGATGCAATACTTGTTTGACCCTCGTCATCAATGAATCCTCGGCAGTACACTTTCCTGTCTAGAAAGACTCGGTGAAATTGAGGAAATTACGAATTATTCTGGGCAAAGGCCTCACGAGGACACCTGCTCTGTCATGCTTGAGGAATGTACAATCCCTCGAACTATCTTGTTTGGAAAGAGTTGTTGAGGTTGAAGGTTTGGGGGAACCGGAATCGTTGTTGCATGTGACTCAACTGAAAGATTACCTGACCTATGCAAGTTGAAGAAGCTAAGACGTGTTGAACCAAAAGGTTTTCCTGAGCTTAGACCCATGAAAGGCCCCCATAGCTTACGGTTATTAAAGTACTTGGAGACAAAGGCTGCGGATCTCTCGAAATGTGTTGCCCAATGTGTCTTCAACCAAGATAGAGACGGAAGTGTAAACAATTGCAGTAGCTATCTTAGTAAGAAAACGCCATGATACATGATGTGCTTCTGGTAGACTTGCAATATTTTAACTAATCTTCACGTTATCATAGACTCTAATTTTTCATCCTATATGACATATACAGGCATTAAAAACTCGGGTTATCAATAAATCAACCTATTCGGATTTGTGAGTAACACTACTTAAGTATTGAATGATGAATCGGGATTTTGATCTTATTTCATCAAAGTTCAGATATTCAGAATTGAATTAAATCATGGACTACCGGCATTAAAGCATATACATATTAATAAAGAGTCTCGACTATTAGAGGTCAACGCCCACTTGTGTACTGTCGGAAGCACGGGTTAAGTATCTCAACTCAAATTATGTTTTGCACTAACATTATGGCTTGTCATTTGCTCAGGCCCATAAATCCATAATGAGAAAGAAGTAGAAATGAGCTGTAGATGGTTTGCATAGAGAAAAAAAGGTGGACGAACAATACAACGTATTCATTCTCTGCAACGGTGCATGGAGATGTATTATACAGGGGTGAGAGGTGTGTTTTTTATTTAATTTCGCTAATTAATATATTCTAATTTAATTCTATGCCACTTGTTTTTGATATAACAATTGAATGCCATAGCTTCACATCGATTATATAATACCTTTGTAATTAGAACTTTTATTATGTCCGCGGTCAATAGAAGAACTTCTATTACGGCACTACACTATTTATATATGCATGCTGACTATTTTGATTATGTAAATATATTTATATTTTAAATTATATGGGTAAGTATATCTTTTTACCATCCCTTAAAATTATTTTATCTTCTGGGTGATCGCCCAAGGGTTATTTTTTTTTTCTCATAATATTTGTTGTCGTTATTCATAAAATAATATGTATAAATTTGGGACTATGTGACACCCCAAACCCCCTTAGGTCGCCACAGGCACCAAACGTTACCCCTAATTACATCTCTTAGAAGAAGTGTCGTAATTCATAGATTTTTTTTTTTTAAACGGTCCCAGCGTGACTCATTAGTGGAAGCAAAATATAATATCGACATCTCACCCTCCATCAACCATGATACAATTGCACACCACTAAACATCATAATAAAAGACAAAGCCATGACACTTTATTTACATATTTTCAAGATGGGTTTCCTTGAGTCGGTACATCAAAAGAAAGGCCAGGGCATGTAGCCAAGCTCGGCCATAAACCCAAAAAGAAACACTCAACCCACTACGACTAACGTGAAAGATCCCCATCACTAGTGTCGGCTAACCATCCCAAAAAGTTTCAGCTCCTACTTCTCATGCATGGGCCCTCACACCCATCCCGGTGCATCAGGCGGTAGCGACTGCAACATCCCACGCATCACTCCCTCTCAACGAACATGGACGGATATGAACTTTTGAATGACAGGGCCCCTAGCCAGGCCCACGTCGTACATCACTAAGGCGCACACTCGAATATATGTAAGACCAGGGATGGTGGGACAGTCAATCTCCACGCACTCGACCTCTACATCCGAAGGTAGGCCGTAAAATATGCCCCGCATGACAGCAGGGAGCGGCATCCTGCTAATCTAAAATGTTGATCCCTGAAGGGGTGAGTACAACCACTCAGCAAGTAAATGACCAATAAACCAAACAATGCATCATGCCACGCAATCATCACAATGATAGCATCACATGTCATACAGGCATCCATGCACAACTTACCTTGGCATCATGCACATGTCATCCTACCTCATGTACCATCATCATCATATAGTCATCACCATCATATCATACACTTACCATCATCATGTCACATATGGCATCATCTTTACCATGCATCCATACATATAACATCATCATCATATCACATGTACCATCATCATTACCATGCATCCATGCATGTAACATCATCATCATATCACATGTACCATCATCATTACCATGCATTCATGCATGTAACATCATCATATCACATGTACCATCATCATGTCATGCATCTATGCTTGTAACATCATCATCATATCATATACTTACCATCATCATTGCCATGCATCCATGCATATATCCTCATCATCATATCATGCATATATTATCATGCATCATATCATGCATATATCATCATGCATAATTCAATTTCAATTTTTATCTTTAACCGCCACATTTCTCTTTCCCGGGACCAATGTTTGCATCCCACATGTATCCAAAATACGATTCAGACCATCCGGCTTCCCCACTCTCCGGGCATCTCGTACCCCAACTGGCATCACGAGGACCCTCCGGCATCTAGCCATTTAAGGCCACCGGGCAACCGGCCGTACCCTTCTAGCCAGGCATCTCGCACCCAAACCGGCATCGCGAGGTATCCCTCGGCACAATACCTGCCGAGCGTCCGGCTCCCCCACTCTCCGGGCATCTCGACACCTCTCGATACTCCTGAGGCCCTCTGGTATCCGGCCATTCATGACCACCGGGCAACCGGCCGTACCCTTCTAGCCAGGCATCCCGACACTCCCGGGGCATCGTCGGCTCACACCTCCGACGGCCTTCTCATTTATCTCAATTCTTATCTTCAATTATAGTTCAATTTTAACATGGCATGTGATGTGATGGAAATCAAGATCATATTCATCATTGAATTCATACATGCATCTCAATTCATTATCATGCATGCATCAAGACACTATCATCCAATCAATACAATTCATGGAGTCCATGCAATTTAAAATGGTCAATATTTCATGCCTTTTTCAAAATTCTAGCATGTACCATTTTTAGAAAATATTTAAATTAAATATCCATATGCTTCTCAAAAATCATGAAATCAAGGCATGTGATAGATAAGACAATAAGATAGCAATTTCATGAAAATCACATGCCCAATAGAGTTCCACACAAAAGATATGATTCACACAAATACAGCATGCAATTTCGGATAGAAACAGAATGTGCAGTTTTCGAAATAATTCGATTGAAATACCCGAACGACCTCCGAAAATTATGAAATTTTATCAGGTTATAGTTAAGACACTAAAGTAGATTTTTTATGAAGACTTCTAGGCCAGATTCATTTTAGATAATTTTCTATAGTCGTACGAAGCTTCTGGATCTAGCACCGAAACGTCCAGTGTATGTTTCTCCGAAATATCGAGTTTTCACCGCTTTATTATTCTTCGTTTCCTCTGAAATTTGGATATGTTTTACTTCAAGAGGTCCCCTACAACTTTCATGAAGGGATCTAGGTCAAATTTTCGAAGAATAGTCACCATATGGGTCCATGAAGTCTCGGGTGTCCTGTACCGCATCTCCAGATTTACCGTCTTCAAGAGTAAGTCGATTCACTAGGCTACACTTGCTCATTTTACTTCAAATTTGAGTATGTTATTCTTGAGGATATTCTCTACAAGTTTCATGAAGAAGTCGAAGAGAGATTCTTAGTAAAAATCGACATGCAACCATAAATCTACCAAAAGGTCAGCAAAATCGTTCCAGATCTAGTGTATTCGTAGGATGAGGGTTTGACCCCTTAAATATCAACCATTTTGTCCCAAATTTTAGTATTTTGTAGTTTAAGATGTTGGCTACAACTTTCATGAAGGAATCAAGGTCAAAATCCAACTCGAAACATGCATGCAAGCTCTCACAAGATTCTGGTCCAGGCGGTTCACACAAAATCAGCATGCAAACTCAAGAACAAGTCACATTCTAGCTTCGGTTTTGCCTACTCTACGATCCGAAGCCTACCACCAACAAATCACATATGCAAGGCACACATGCAAGAGTGGAAATCAGTCCCAACTTGCCTCAAAGACCACGCGGACAGCGGCGCACGAACGGCACACCGGCAACGGACGGATGGCGTGCGGGCGGCGACGGGCGACTCCTCCTCCTCCTCGGTTCCTCTTCTCTCTCACCACTCCCTCTCTCTCGTGATTCTCTTTCTCTCTTTGGCCGAATTCCAACCGGCCACTCTCTCTCTCTTTCCCTTTTATTCCCCCAAATCTCCATCATTGGCAATGATTATTTGCCTCTTCCAATGGCCAATGCATGCAAGTCCCTTCTTGCCACTTGGCATGCCACATGCAATGGGCTTGGGCTTGAATTGGGCTTGCATTGGGCCGGCCACTCCTTCCCCCTCATGGTCGACGACAGCCTCTTCCTTGGGCTCTAATTGGGCCGGCCATTCGGCCCACCAAAGACTCAAACCAATGGGCCTAAGCCCAACCTAATTAAACTCACAATTTCATTTTCAATTATTCATCTTTAATTATTTCTTTCAAATTTTAAATTTCACATGGCCAAGAATAAATCATTCTTATTAATTTATCCTATATTACTAAGTTAAAAACTCGTGAACACAAGCACATATCACTTAGTCTTAAGAGGAGACTAATGGCTAAAGCATAGACTATATGTAATTTCATTACATAATTATGGGCTTTAACACACCCTAGAGCTTGTTTTGGATTTTTGGGATGCCACAGACTAGATATGTAATCATTATATGGTTGTGCCCACATTAACGTGACGAAGTTAATGTTAGCATTCATATGTATGAAGTCTGAACGACATATATGACAGTACGTGTATAAAGTCGTATTGCCATCAAGAACGTGATGTTGATCTAACACGAAACTTAATAATTGCCATGTGAACAACGAAAGGAAAAAAAAAAGAAGCAACTTTAAATTTACCACAGTTAGCTATTAACATCACTTTTTTTTTTGTCTTCATTTTGAAAAGGCATTAAGTCCGTTCTCCTGTCTATTAAATTGAAACTGTGATCAAAACTCTAGATTGAAATTAAACATAGCTTGAAATGAGAGGTGCCATTGGCAGTAATACCATGAAGAGTTTTAAATTAATGAAGAAGTTAGATCAAAAGAATGGACGAAATAATGATTAAGAACATTGAAAAGACCTAATTACATTATATATTATGGATGAAGCAATGATTAAAACAACAATTTATAGTGGTAGAGCACAAGTATTTTATTTTTTATTTTTATTTTTTGGTCGGAAGCACAAGTATTTGTTTAGGCAACAGAGGAATAATGATAAAATATGAACTTGACAACATGATATTAGAAAGAAAATAAAAATTTCTAATTATGCCTCAGGAAGAATATAGGTCTCATTAATTAAAGCTGGTTCCACTGCCTTGGATTCTTTTTTTCCCTTGGTTTCCTCTCACAGGTACGAGGAAATATTTTGTGGGCCCACAGGAAAATTTCACTATTCGGTTCTCTTTGCTGGATCAATCAACAAGGACATTGTAATACTTGTGCTTCCGACCATACTTAAAAAAAATGAAAGAAATGAATAATTTCTTCTAAGGGAGAGATGAATGACTTATTTGTTAATCGGTCAAATAGTATCCAATTCTATTTATTTATTTATTTATTTTTGGAATAAAAAAATAGAAATTTGCTTAATAACTTTTTTGTTCTCAAACTTGTTTTTGCGAATAGAGCATCAAAAAGTAAAAAATTGTTGCTTATTTATTCTTGGAAACAACTTCATAATCAAGATTATCTTCTTCTTTTTCTTTTCTTATTCTTCTTCTTTTTATCAGTCACTAGCCCCCGGCGAGGCCAAGCCTAGTTGGCCAAACCTCCCTAGCACCGAGGTGAGGTGGAGCCTCGCCATAGCCTCGCCAAATTTGGGTGAGGTTGGGCAAGGCTCAGCTTCACCTAGGGCCGGTGACCAACTAAAGAAAGAAGAAGAAAAAAATAATGAAATTATTAAAAAATTAATGGAAATTCTAAGTCATAAAAGAATTAGAGGTTTTTGCCAAATGCATTTTTATTTAGGGAATATAAGTTTTAGATAGTTACCAAATATCTTGAAATACCAAAAAAACTCGTCTAAAGAATATAATAAAAAAATAATTTTATGAGTAGAAATTATTTTTTAAAATAAAATAATTATCAAATACATCTTAAAATCCAATGAAAATTGTTAGAATAATTTGCATCTAATCCAATCTCAGGCCGAAGAGATTTATTGATTATGTTAAGCCGTAGCTTTAGGTAGCATCAAATTGGAGCCAGAAAAGGACAATACTTATCCATATTCTATATGCTTAGAGGATGTTTATTATATAGATAAGCAAATCTAGATTACTAGAACGGGTGTGTGAAGGCTGAAGAAGACAAGACGACCACGTGCATTAGACAAGGACAGGCCAGAGAGCTTGTCCCCTTTCTAGAGATGGGCTTGTGTCACGGTCCGTGAATCCTCCCGTACTCGTGACACTTGTGAGTGGGGCTTGGAGTTATCTGGTGAAGAGTGTGAGGCAGAAGGGTAGAACACAACTGGTCCGTGGGAGTGGCGTCAGGACGGTTGGTGCTATGAGTTCTAGGATAGAAGGATTATATCACTTAGGAGCTCTGAAGACGAGGTAGGCCTCCCGTGCACAAACTGGTCGGGAGTTGATGCCGCTCTCCTAACGAGGCCATGGCAGGCCGAAACCAGTTGTTGTGCCTAAAGATAACTATTGTCTTACTCGATGGACTAGACGCCTGAGCGAAACTGGGCATGGTAGGATCTCGTACGAAGAATCATTCACCGTATCATTCGTGGAACAGCAGAAGAAAGGGCTGGCCTAGCGAATTTCGCTCGCTAGGCGCCCGCGGGTCGTTTCGAGGCCAAGGAAACTCTCGGCCCGTGACAAGTGGTATCAGAGCAGGAATCCCTCCAGTAAGCGTGCGAGTAAGTCGGAGAATCGAACTCCTCGCTCAAGTGTGGGTTAAGCAGATAAGTCCCTAGTGGATGGGTGCTTGGACGAGTCGGCTTCTCGCCGAGCGGAATGCGAGTTAGAGAAGAATCGAACCCTTGCTGAATGGGGATGACGTTCCTAGATTGATCGGTGAATACGAAGAGGAGGTCTACTATCACGTTTTCAACAAGAAAAGAACCTCCAATGATCTGCTGGGGTCAAGATGCTGATTAGGCTGAAATGGTGCTGCCAAAAGATATGGTTGGTGAAAGATGCCACACTTGCCAGAAAGTGCAGGTGACCGAATGGCCGAGCGGCTGAGATCAAAAGAAGCTACCAATGGAGCAAAACCTGTTTTGTTGGGCGAGCGTGACCGTTCGATGTGAATTCCCAAAAGTGGCACATCAATGGTTAATTTACGCAAGGAAGCGACAAAGCAGATTGCAACAAGGGCATTGCGAATTGAGTGGGGGAGAATGTCACGGTCCGTGAATCCTCCCATACTCGTGACACTTGTGAGTGGGGCTTGGGGTTATCTGGTGAAGAGTGTGAGGTAGAAGGGTAGAACACAACTAGTTCATGGGAGTGGCGTCAGGACGGTTGGTGCTAGGAGTTCTAGGATAGAAGGATTATATCACTTAGGAGCTCTGAAGACGGGGTAGGCCTCCCGTGCACAAACTGGTCAGGAGCTGATGCCGCTCTTCTGACGAGCCATGGCAGGCCGAAACCAGTTGTTGTGCATAAAGATGACTGTTGTCTTACTCGATGGACTAGATGCCCGAGCGAAACTGGGCGTGGTAGGATCTCGTACGAAGAATCATTCACCGTATCGTTCGTGGAACAGCAGAAGAAAGGGCTGGCCTGGCGAATTTCACTCGTTAGGCGCCCGTGGGTCGTTCCGAGCGTGGCATCCCAAAATTCAAGTCAAGCTCTAAGGTGTATTAAAGCTCATAATTAGGTAATGAAATTACCTATGGTTTATGCTTTAGCCATTAGTTTTCTCTTAAGGTTAAGTGATATGCTTGTGTTCATGAATTTTTGAAATTTGGACTATAGGATAAATTAATGAGAATAATCTATGCTTGACTATGCACCTCATAAATTAAATTCCTATAAATAAAATGTTACAAGACTTTGGCCATGTGGAATTTAAAATTTAAAATTTATAAAAGAAAGAATAAGAAAATGGGTAAAATTGATTTTTTTTTTATTTAGGTTTGGGCCTTAGGCCCAAAGGTGGATTTTAATGGTCCAAGTTGACCGACCCATTGAAGCCCACAAGTGGGCTGCCGTCGACCATGAAAGGGGGAGGAGTGGCCGGCCCATTTGCTGGCCCAATTGCTCCCAAAGCCCATGCATGAGCCTTGCCAAGTGGCAAGGAGGACTTGCATGCATTGGCCATTGGAAGAGGCAATCTAACGATTGCAAATGATGAGGAATGGGGAAATAAAAGGAAGAGGAGAGAGAGAGAGGGGGGCCGGTGGTGTTGTTCGGCCAAGTGAGAAAGAGAGAGAGTGAGTTGCGAGAGAGGGAGAGCGAGGCCGAGAGGAGGAGGAGCTCGCCCGTCGCCGCCCGTGTGCTACTCGTTTGTCTGCCGTGTGCCGTCGTTCTCCTTGGTTTAGAGGCAAGCTAGGATCCTCTTGCTACTCTTGCATGTGTGTGTTGTATGTATGTTTGGAGAAATGTCGAATTTTGGGTGATTAGGAGGGAGAAACCGAAGCTAGAATGACTTGTTCGTGAGTGATGTTGCTGTTTTCGCATGAACCGCCTGAGTCAGAATCTTGTGAGAGCTTGCATGCATGTTTTGAGTTCGATTTTGACTCTGCTTTCTTCATGAAAGTTGTAGCCAACATCTTAAACTACAACATAATAAAAATTGGTGCAAAATTATGGAGATTTAAGGGGCCAAACTCTCATCTTACGGAGATACTAGATCTGGAATGTTTTCGCATGAACCGCCTGAGTCAGAATCTTGTGAGAGCTTGCATGCATGTTTGAGTTCGATTTTGACTTTGATTTCTCCATGAAAATTGTATCCAACATCTTAAATTAAAATATACTAAAATTTGGTGCAAAATGATGGAGATATAAGGGGTCAAAATCTCATCCTACGAAGACACTGGATCTGGAACGATTTCACTGACCTTTCGGTGGATTCGTGGTTGCATGTTGATTTTTACTAAGAATCTCTCTTCAACTTCTCCATAAAACTTGTATAGAACATCTTAAAGATTAACATACTCAAATTTGAAGTAAAATGAACAAGTTTAGCCTAGTGAATCGACTTACTCTTGAAGACGGTAAATCTGGAGACGCGGTACAGGACACCCGAGATTTCATGGACCCATATGGTGACTGTTCTTTGGAAATTTGACCTAGATCCATTAATGAAAGTTTTAGGGGACCTCTTGAAGTAAAACATATCCAAATTTCAGAGGAAAAGAAGAAGAGTAAGTGGGCAAAAACTCGGTATTTCGGAGATGACTACACTGGACGTTTCGGTATAAGGGCCAGAAGCTTCAAACGACTATAGGAAATTATATAAAACGAATATGGCCTAGAAGTCTTCATGAAAAATATACTTTAGTGTCTTATCTATAACCTGGTAAAATTTCATAATTTTCGGAGGTTGTTTGGGTATTTTAATCGAATTATTTCAAAAATTGCACATTCTGTTTTTATCCGAAATTGCATGCTGTGATTGTGTGAATGATATCTTTTGTGTGGAACTTTATTGGCCATGTGTTTTCCATGAAATCATTATCTTACTGTCTTGTTTATCATATGCCTTAATCTCATGATTTTTGGGAATCATATAGATATTTAATTTAAATATTTTCAAAAATGGTGTAAGCTGGAATTTTAAATAAATTCCAAAAAGGCATGATAAATGGACCATTTAAATTGTACAAATTCCATAAACTTTATTTTTATGAATGATTGCGTCTTCCTGCATGTATGATGATGACTAATGATGCATGTATAGATCAAAGGATGAAAGTGATTTTGTTTGCCATTACATCATGTGCCATGCTGAGTTGAGACATAAACTAGTAAACATGATCAATGATAAATGAGGAAACTGTTTGTGGCGGATGATAATGCCCTAGGAGTATCAGGATGCTTGGGATGGGGGGTGCCGGATGGCCCGGATTGTATTGAGATACAAGGCCGGATGTCCTCGGGAGTTTCGAGATGCCCGGAAAGTTGGGGGTGCCGGAAGCCCTGGAGGTTTGTGCCTAGGGGGATGCCTCGCAATGCCAGTTGGGGTGCGAGATGCCCGGCCAGGGAGTGTAAAAGCCGAAAGCCTCGGAGGTCTTTGCCCGAGGGGATGCCTCATGATGCCAGTTGGGATGCGAGATGCCCGAAATGTGGGGGTGCTGGATGCCCGGTGGCCTTAAATGGTTGAATGCCGGAGGTTTTTCCCGAGATGCTAGGATGGGGTGTGAGTGTAAAGTATGTGATGAAATTGATGATCCCAAGAAAGGGTGATGTGGTGATCGAATTGAAAATTAAAAGTGGAAATTGAATCATGCATATATGACATGATATGATGATGATCACCTATGGCATGATGATATGCATATATGGCACGATATGATAATGATCACCTATGGCATGATGATATGCATATATGGCACGATATGATGATGATCACCTATGGCATGATGATATGCATATATGACACGATATGATGATGACCACCTATGGCATGATGATACATGTGTGTGACATAATAATGATCACCTATGGCATGATGACATGTATGTGATATGATTGTGATGAGGATGTATGATGGTATATGCATGGCTTCAAGGTAAGTATGCTTAGATGCATGAATGGCATGTATGATGTTGTGATTGTATTGTATGATGCATTGAGTGATTATTGGATTCCTTTATCTGCTGAGTGGTTGTACTCACCCCTTCGGGGACCAACATTTCAGATTAGCAGGATGCCGCTCCCTGCTATCACACGGGGCGTATTTTACGGCCTACCTTCGGGTGTAGGGGTCGAGTGCGAGGAGTTTGATTGTCCCTCTGTTCCTGGTCTTACGTATATTCGAGTGCGCTATTTAGTTATGTATGATGTGGGCCTTGCTGGGGGCCCTATTATCCAGGAGTTCATATCCGTCCATGTTCATCGAGGCGAAGTGATGCGTGGGATGTTGCCGCCGTCACCCTTGTGTGACAAGTAGCAGCTGAAACTTTTTGGGATGGTTAGCCAACACTAGTGATGGGGGATCTTGCACGTGAGTTGTATTGGGTCGAGTGTTTCTTTTTGGGGTTTATGGCCAAGTGTGGCTTCATGTCCTGGCATTTCTTTTGATGTATCCGACCCAAGGAAACCAATCATGGAAAATATGTAAATAAAGTGTCGTGGTTTTGTCTTTTACTATGATGTTTAGTGGTGTGCAATTGTATCATGGTTGATGGAGGGAGAGATGACGATGTTATATTTTGCTTCCGCTAAATGAGTCGCGCTGGGACCGTCTAAAAAAGAAAAATGTCCATGATTTACGATGCTTCGGCTAAGAGATGTAAGCAAGTGTAACGTTGGTGCCTGTGGCGACCCAAGAGGGGTTCGAGGTGCCACACCGAGGCCAAGGAAACTCTCGGCCCGTGACACTTGCATGTCGCTTTTGTCAGACAGTGCAGTTTGGACAAGAAAATCCAGCTTGGATTTTTCTGGGCTGGCTATGTGCGGAGAGACAGGTAGGACGGAGTTGGGTCCCGGGGCGTGAGTTGGACATAACTGCAAGAAGTCGTACCGCCCATCTGCACCACTAGGTCGACGTAACACGAAACTTTGATAATTGCCAAGTGACCGACCATGACCGAACAGCAACTTTGACTCCGCCCTGGTTAACTCTTGACATCACGTCGCTCTTGTGTTCCTCCTCATCTGCGTTCCACAGAGAGAGAGAGAGAGAGAGAGAGCAGCATAAGTGCAAAGATGGCGGACGTTTTGTTGGCACGTGTTAGGGAGAGAGACGCATGTAAGGATTTGGAGCTTGCTTTTGGCACGCGCTAAGGTCACCCTGTCCAGTAACGAATATATCATTAGCAGACTAACAAAACTATATTCTTTTTATTTGTATACTCAACCCCTAATTTCCTCACATCCAAGGGATGTCAAAATCTGCAGAGTGGTTTAAAGTCTTACTTAGGACCAATTCTCGTAAGGATTTGGAATTTGCAATGAGAAGCGTGAATTATTTCATTATTTTTTGTAGAGAATCGAAAAGATGGTCACCACGTGGAGGTTACTAGTAGAGAGAGGTGACAGGGAGGTGCTCAGGCCTGACCTTTAAGTAGCGTGAGATCCATATAATCCCTGAAATAAGCTCACATCATCAAGTCCATGCTTCGCTAACATGGAGCCAATGATCCCCTTAACATGCATATTTACATTCAAATATACTTTATATTCACCGATACTGTTAACAATTTGTAATTAATCAATAAAATTAGGTTTTTTTAGAACTGTCAAAGTAAGGTCTAAGAAATAAATGACAATAATGCTAGTTAATCTTTATAAAATTAAATGAAAAGGCATCTTCCATGATCCTCTAGTATTCCAATGAGATTAGATGTATAGTTAATAGTTAGCTGTCTCTTAGACATCAATGGAATGTTTAGAATTCTTTGAACACTCGAGTTATCTCCATCAAATATAGTGGTCCTTTTGTCCCTCACACATTAGTAATTACCGAAGACAAAGGCCTATGATCCCAGAGGTGGCCCTGAGAAAATGCACAAATGTGATGATTCAATCACATGCCTTAATTTTCTTAGAAGAAAGCTGCCCTGATTTAAAGTGAAAACTCTTAATTTTTCCTTATAAAAAAATTTTGATTTTGTAAATGATATGTACCATCGTGATCATGGTTTTATGTTACATTCTTTTGAAAATATTTTAGTGGCCGCCCTTGATTTTTATATCTCAATTTCTATTCAAAGTTGATTTTAGCGGCTAGATGTTTTAAACTTGGGAGTTGAGCCCCACTTCTTTTCTTTTCTTTTTAACTCATGGGAATGTATGGAGAATATTTCTTCTACACTATAAATATTTCATTGAAGTTTAGATTCAAATGATGAGACATGATTAATTAAAATCTAATTGTAAAGTTATGGTCACAAGCTTCGAAGAACTTGGAGTTGACGATCACATCATAATTAGCTTAAAAATTAAGATTTATACAAAAATACAGTGCAACTCTCGTGGATCTTATCTTTTTCGGAAAGGTGCAAGTTGGAGGGACATTTCTACCATGGCAGCACCATTCTAGTCTGTCAACACCTAAACTTCGCGTTGTCGCAATACCGGCACATATTTCAGACAAACTTGAAAACTTGTCAACTCTCCTTATGGATGAACGCTTGGCGCTTTCCTGTTTTAAAAGGCTTGGTGAAGTTGAAGGAATTGCGTTACTAGGTGCAAATGCCTCATGAGGACACCTAATCTGTTGTGTGACTATCCTTGGAGACCTCTCAATTAGAAAGACTTGTTGAGACTCAAGGTTTGCGGGCATTAGGATCTTTTGTTGCACCTAACAGTTTCCTACTCTGATTCGATTGAAAGATTACCTAATCTACGGAAGTTGAAGAAGCTTAGGTGTGTTGAACTAAAGGATTGTCCCCAAGCTATGAGCCATGGAAAGCCGCAATAGCCCAGAGTCTTTAGAGTACTTGGAGACCGAAGGTTGTAAATCTCTCAAAATCTCAAAATGTGCTGCCTAAGGTGTCAAAGATTGACCAAAAGAGAGATGGATTAGACGTCTCTTGGAGCCACCACCTGGAAGGTGCAACTTATGAAAATTGATTCTTCATGAATTACCTCATCAGTTTGATGGTTGATCTTCATTTGGACAATTTCTTATGAAGCAAGTCTGAATTGTTTTCATGGTATGAAGAGAAGCACAAGTACAATATGGTTAATGCGTATGCAACTCAATGGAAGAGATTCATCTATTGACATGTCTATCTATTATTGGGATTAACATTTGATAGCATGCTTATCCTTGAATCAAAATTAGTGATTGATGATAAGAAAATTAGGTAATGGTTCTTTGGTGGTGGTTGTCGTCGTTAATAATGGGGATAATTGCTCAAAAAGTCTTAAATCTATTGTATAACATTCAGTTCAGTCATAAAATTTTTATTTGTGCTAGTTTATTCTTAAATCTTTTAACGATTTCTCAATGTAGTCAATTCGGCCAACTTTTTAATCGGAAATTAATGACGTAAATGTCAGTCATTCCACATGATATAGCTAGGCTAGTGTTGATGGAGACAATTCTTGCAATTTTCTTTTTAAAAAAAAACTATGAATTTTTTAATTAATCTTTTAAATACACGTAGAACAAAAGTCAAAATCATGTGGGAAGAGAGATATTCTCCCATTATATACGACATGGAGGTGATGATGTTAAGCTTCAAACCGAACTCTATAGAAATGACCTAATTGAAAATGAAATATCATTTGGCTTTGATGAGGCGAAGTAGTGTAAATTGTGCCCCGATTGAGGTGGTGCATATAGCGTTAATTGCTATTGAGTGTTGAGCCACAAGGTTTGCTATTGAGTGTTGACCACAAGGTTTAAATTTACTGTAATATGGTTTCTTAGTGCCACGATACATTGAATTTCTAGCACTCGTGAATATTTTTGAAAAAATTATGACACTAAAATGAAAGTTTTTAAAAAATTATGATATTTAAGTAATCACGAAAAAAATTATAGTACCAACGAGCGCCGTTTGAAAATTGTGATGGGATTTTTACAAAATTAACCTCATGTTACGAGGCTCATTATAGACTTTTTACATGTTATAACGATAAATCACGCAAGCCGGCCAAGATGCTTTTGCATCAAAATGATAGAACTCTCACGGAGGAAGAAAGGACGAGAAAAGCATTTTGGTCAAAACTGCTGTCTCCACATGTTTGACCAAAAAAATAACGCAACACGAGAAAGCATTATTTCACTTAGTGGACTCTGTTATTGTGCAACTTTATTAAAGCTGATAATGAAAGAGCACGTGAAGTGACTAGGATAGTAGTGCATTGTCTGAATCGGAATCTAGAATGTACATCGGTCCGTAGTGGAGATTAGTGTCTCGCTGCTACTGAACGCTGGAGTTGAGCATGTGTTAAACGATTGATGGGTGATGATAAAGGTAGACAGCTGGATTGCCGTCACAATCCCCAAGCGATGGGTTTTACTACGAAAGTGTTGTACTTAATTAATACGTTTTTGATGGGGTGCGATTAGAACACACCATTTCGTCTTGATATGCTACGATGAAAAGACACCCCTTAAAAGGGTATGAAGAGAGATGTATAAAAATCTCCTAAAGATAACCGTTGACACAGTTGGCAGAATATACACTCAGAAAATCCTCTCATTTGTTTGTCCCATTTCCATCAATAGAAAGAAGGTGTTCCATTGCTTATTTACAAGAACAATCGGCATTTATATTATGGAAATTGGATGCTTTCCTCGTAATTGCATTTAGACCAACGTGAAGTATTTTTGTTTGTGATTCATCCGCAATTCAACGTTTGTTCCGGGGTTAATTGTTGTTTGCGCATCGGATAAAGGTAAGTCGTCTTCCACCGACCTGAATTCCAATTTTGATCTTAGAGCCTGGTCGTGATTTTTGTCTTGTTTTCATTGAATTTTCTTGTTCACCATTTGATATCGAGTTCAAGAGTATAAAATCTAAACTGTTTGGATGTTTATCACTCGGAATTGCTATATGAATCGTCGAAAATGAACTGAAGCGAAGAACGGGTTTGGGGTCTCATACACCCGTATAGTTTTGGCGATTTTTCAAAATAATTTTTCAGCCAAAATAATTTTTTGAATATACAGGGTGAAAGTACTCGTTGAGACAAGTTCGACGATGGGTCAATCTCCGCCAGAAGATGCCGGATGCGCCCACACGTGCAGCCAGAAGCCGCAGCGCGTGGGCGCCACGCGCGCAACGTGTTGGGAAAGCCAGTGCGTGCGAGTCACGCGTGCATCAGTGAACTGACGCTTGCTAATGCACAGATTGCGTCATCCAACAATTAGTAACTGCCAGATGACGTCACCGTTGGTGATGGTTGGCCAGCCGACGACCCAACCCCACCGGACACCTGACCCGGTGACCCGACCCGAGACCTGACCCGGTGACCCGACCCGAGACCTGACCCGACCGTTGACTGGTCAAACCGGTTGGACTGGTTGCCGGGTGGACCGATCGGACCAGCCATAAGCCATTTGGCTCACTGGGGCGTGCGCCACACGCGCCGCGCACTCAGGCGGCGCGTGTGGGCACGTGGGAGCTCCGATTAGAGCGTGGTAGACAGCGTTTGGTTCGTATGGATGTCCTCTAAACTGTAGTACAATTATTTTGCATTTTTGAATTTTATAATTATATGAAATTGTGTACGAAACCCTAAGTACACATATTTTTAGGGTATAAATGTATAGTTTATTCATTTATAGCTAGTATTTTCTTATGTTTTAAGAAATACAGTAGCTAACCTATATGAAAATGATGTCATATATGCTGTGTAGAGCTTGGTTCGATGGTAGTATATATATAGTTTAATATACTTGCAATTTTCTAGTTCCAAGAAAATTCGAATAATTGTAGGAAATCATCGTTTTTCCATTACATGTTGAATTGCAATTTTGATTATAGTTGCGGCATGATTGTTTTTTGTATATTGATTCACATCATGCTATGCTTTTGTGTTAATGGAAAAATGTAGAAATTACGTGAAGTTATGTAATTATTTTTTCTAGTAGGAGTTCGTAGGAGTTCTCACCTAGAACTTAAAATTTGCGCAAATTAAACTAATTAATGATAATAGAACAATCGTACATAGGAGTTGATTGGAAATATAATGAACTTTCATTTTAGTGTCTTTTGTTGAATTATCATTAATTTAGTTTGTCTTTACTGTAAATTAAATATGTGTATTACTCTGAAAGTGTGCTAGTATTGATTCTGCGATTATTATGTTAATGTGTTATAACAATTGATTATGATTTCAGCATCTAAGACCATTGTGGCTAACCTTAATAAATGTGAAAAGCTTAACGACGACAATTATGATATTTGGCACCGAAAGGTTCAGTACATTATTGAGGAGCAAGAGGTTTTGGAAACCCTCAACCATACCATGTATGAACCTAAGTATGGAACTTCAGCTTAATACAGGAGAGATCTAGAAACTTATCAAGCTTGAAAAAAGAAGAATAGCATTGCTAGCATCACGTTACTAAGCTGTATGCAAGGTGATCCTATGTGTGAGTTTAAAAGTTATGATAAAGCTCAAACAATGTGGGTTGCCTTGAAAGATAAGTTTGGGGGTACATCTGCCACTGAGCTGAGGAAACTCACCATCAAGTTTGACATATACCGAAAGTGCCCAAATGTAACGATGAGGCAATATCTTCGGGAGATGTCAAATATGATTCGTGAGCTGAAGTCAACAAGTCACTCCCTTACCGATGAACAGCAAGTTCAAGCGGTTATAAGGTCTTTTCCTGACAATTGAGAGCATATGAAGATTAATATGATGCATAATGAGAATATTGTCACTTTTGATGATATAGCGCGTCATTTGGAATTAGAGGATGAGCGCTTAGAGGTTGCGAGATTCTCTACCCATGGTTATGTTGCTGAATCGAGTTTACGCAAAATTTCGGGCTTAAAGCAGAAAAGGAATTATCAATTGAACAATAAATGGAAGAAAATTGATCAAGCAACTAAGAGGCTAAGACCTTCCAACGCAAGAAGCGTGGTGGAAAGAAGGATAAGGTTAAGATGAAGTGCTACAATTGTGGCAAGATGGGTCACTTTACTCGTGAATGCATTGAGCCGAAAGAGGTACCCTATTACTATATTACTTTATATAATGCTTTTGTTTCTAGTATTGTGATACTTGCTGAATCTCATCCCATGTGGATTGTAGACTCAGAAGCAATAGATCACGTAGTTAGAGATCGAGAAGCATTTGTGGAGTATCGTCGGATACAGCCTGGAAGAAGATGGATATATGTTGGGAATAATTCAAGAATTGAAGTGAAGGGTATCGGCACATGTAAATTAATTTTACGTGGTGGTTGAAGCCTATTCCTACATGATATCCTCTATACTCTAGATATTTGACGAAACTTGATCTCTGTTGTTGTTCTTCTTAATCTAGGTTATGTATTGAATTTCCATGGTGGTTGTGTTAACATATTATTTGGAAAAATTTATTATGGTTCAAGTCATGTATCGAATGGTTTTATGGTGTTAGACATTGACTATGATCAGTACAATATTAATGTTGATGGTTATTTTTCTTTAATTGCATCTTCTAGTAATGTTGAGATTAATGTAAGTACTTGGCATACTAGATTAGGTCATATTGGGTTACAAAGAATGTAAAGATTAGCTAGAAAATGCCTTTTAGAGTCACTCACTAATGTTAACCTACCTGTATGTAAACATTGTCTAGTAGGAAAAGCAACTAGAAAACCATTCGGTAAAGGGACTAGAGCCGAATTTCCATTGCAACTCATTCATTCTGATATTTGTGATCTTTTGAATGTGAGAGCGAGGCATGGAGCCTCATATTTCATTACTTTCATAGATGACTTCACACGTTTTGGTTATGTCTTTCTGATCTCCCATAAGTCAGAAGCATTAGATTGCTTTAGACGATATATAACAATAGTAGAGAATCAGCTGAATAAAACAATAAAGGCATTGAGAACTGATTGTGGTCGTGAGTATTTATCTGAGCAATTCAAGACTCTTTGTTATGAAAAAGGAATTGTATGACAATTAACTATTCCTGGTACTCCGCAACAAAATGGGGTAGCTAAGAGAATGAATAGAACCCTATTGGAAATAGTTAGGTCTATGATGGCACAAGCAAATTTACCAATCTCCTATTGAGGAGATGCATTATTAACTGCTGCCTATGTACTTAATCGAGTGCCCTTAAAATCGGTCACTTCCACCCCTTATGAATTATGGACTGGTAGGAAACCAGACTTAAGTAGTTTACATCCATGGGGATGTGCAGCTTATGTTCATGATTCTTCCCATAAATATGACAAATTAGGTCCTAGAGGGAAGAAATGTATTTTTATAAGATATTCTGAACACTCCAAAGGGTACGTGTTCATAGGTGAACAAGCTGATGGAAGTGTGACTGAAATGGAGTCACAAGATGTCACGTTCTTGGAGAACGATTTTCCTAGTAAATGTGAGATTAATAAAGACTTCTAATTATATAAGATGGAAGATCTTGATAACACACCCACTACTGTTATAGAGGGAAATGAAAATTTACCTCAACACACAAGATCTAGTGGGAGTGTTGTATCGCATGACAAATTGAATTCAAGAGAAATTCAATTGCGTAAAAGTAATCGTAAAAGTATTCCCTGTCGTCGTTTTGAGATTGAAGGGGAAGTATTTAGGATTGTTCAGAAAGACGATGCCGAGTCTAAAACTGTTTAAGAGGCTCTCTCATCCTCTAATAAGAAAGAATGGAGAAAAATTTTGGAAGATGAAATTGAGTCAATAATGGCAAATCATGTCTAGGACTTGGTTGAATTACCACCCAATTGTAAAGCCATTGGAAACAAATTGGTCTTTAATATTAAGCGAAGGGTGGATGGATTCATTGAAAAGTATAAGGCTCACATTGTGGTGAAAGATTATACTCAATAAAAGGGTATAGACTATGAGGAAATCTTTTCACCAGTTATAAGATTTGTCTCAATACGCTTTATTCTAGTCATCGTTGCACATTTGGACCTTGATTACATCAAATGGATGTAAAGATGACATTTTTCAATGGAGAACTAGATGATGAAATCTATATGAAACAACTAATAGGTTTCATAGCTAAAGGTCAATAGCATAAAGTTTGCAAATTTCATCGCTTAATATATGGCATTAAGCAATAATCTAGAGAGTGGTATATTTGTTTTCATCGAGCCATAACAACTTTTGGTTTCACGATGATCGAAGAAGATCACTGTCGCGACCAAATTTTCGGGTGCACCACTTAGGATTTGGCTAATAAATTACTAAGCCTAGGCTATTTAGTTCGGGCTCTCCCAAGCCTATATCAATTCGTGACTTAGTTAAAATGTCTTAACATGCAAATGGATTTTATCTAGGAGTCATCACTAATCAATTTATGGTAGATCGATTAGACACCTAAATAAAATAATGGGAAGATTATTTTACTCCTACGAACCAGAAATTTCGGGTACGAGGACTTGGTTACACTAGACTTCTCTAAGGCCCTTTCGGTACCATTTTTTTTTTCAAAAACGTTTTTGAATGTAGCTTGGATTGATTTTAAATTTATTTCTTTAACATATGAGGTGATCATGCAATTGCGCAAACCACCAATTTAACACCCAAGAAAGCAATGAATAAATTATGGGACTTACCTTGTAGCAATAAAAGCATCTGCGCCATTAGATCATAATTCACATCATCAACCCTAGATATGATTTCTAATTGGCACGCAATTTCTTTTTGTTTTCATTTAATTAATGAGAATCATGCTTTATGCAATGCAATATCACTAAATGACCTAATTCTAATGACAGGCAATTTCTAATTAAACAAACCGAGCAACAATCACTAAATGGCATTCATTTCATGAATCTAATTATAAATGACATGCAATGATATTTTTTATTTTTATTTTTTCTTAAAAATGCAATCTATCCTAAGGATTGAAATATTCGAAGTCATTTTTTTTGTATTTTTTTATGAAATTCGAAATTAGGAAAAATGTGAAAAATTGTCTAACTAGATTAAGATTCTATCAAACTTATATTAAGGATTAGGTCAGGCTAAACCCTAATTTAAACCAAGATATTATTTTAACTTAGCAATTTCTAACCTAAGATGCAATCTATCTAAAGAATCAATCTAAACTAAAAATGAAATATGCAATTTTATCATAAATGTGTAATGATGTACAAAGGATGCCCTAATTATACATGATGTCACACCCCGAATCTCGAGCGCGCCAACATCCCACCATGGTCATGCAAATGTGACATTCCTAGGTAGTGTCGCCGACCCCATTCATTTATTATTGCGCAAGCAAAATGTATTTTAAAACCCCTGACAATGAAATACGGAATAGAAAAGCAGGAAGCAAAACCACAACATAACACTTTCATAATTCAACAATATTACAAACAGAGGTCTACGACCAAAAGTCTATAAAAGACCAGCTCTTAAAAAGGAACTGTCCTACGACCTACAAGTCGAACACGTTCTCCAATCCTTATGACGTCACCTCTGCAACTCATCAAGGCCAACCAAAGTTATCTGGCTGCTCCGTCCACCAGGGACCTAGAATTTTAATACCACAACCAGGATGAGACATTGTCTCAGCAAGTTCAACCCCCTAAACCACATTTAGAAAGAAAATACACCCAAGGGTGGCCTAGCCACATCACATAGAGAACTTACCTCACCTCAGTTCCTTCCTGCAAGTTAGCACAATTCAAATCACTCAATCACATATAGTAATAGGAACTTAAACCACTGGAATGTCAACAATATCATTTTGAACGACCACAGGAGTTCGGATTATAAAACCAAACCGTTATGACATGTCTCATACCATGCCACACGATTCTGTCCCATAATCCGACCTGTCAATAACACTCAGCATGCGATCCAATTGATATTCACTGCCACACAATGGCATAGCCTACTCGCAGTTCGGCTATCTACTGGCATATAGCCAAGCATTGCCTCCACCCATGGAGCGTGGCTTCGTCATTACATTGACGGCATTCCCGAAGGAGCATGGGTCCAGTTGGCCTAGCCTCTACTGTGACCCGAGCCTCGTCACTTTGTTGACGGCATTTCTAAAGGAATAAAGGTCCAGTTTGCGTAGCCACTACTATGTCCAAGTCTTTTAACCAGCACACGACAATTCAATATTGGCCCCTTGACACATTGCATTTCACTCAATGCTCTGGTTAAAATAGTAGTCTTGACCTCTTTCTTTTGTATTAAAACATTCGAGAAAGTAGTCATGCGTGGGCACACATCACTTCGAACCAAAAGCCAATACCTTCTTTTTTCAAACCCCACTGTTTAATATAATACTTAAAATCCAATTTCGGTGTTAAACCCAATACCCTGGATTTTTTGAAGAAATTATATACTTTTCACAATCACCACTCAGTTGCACAATTCAGCAATCAATTGCACAAATCATCACTCAATTTGCAATATCCAATCATCAAATTCATAATCTGAATACACAAAGCATGATCGGCGCAAATTCGAGAATTTAGGGTCCCGAAATAATTTTCGAAATTTATTAAATATTTAAATTTATTCCCAAAATTAATTAAATAATAATATCCATATTTTTCACAATCCACACTCCATTTATAATATCCAACCATCAATTTCAAAATCCGAATACACAGTAGAAGATCAAGATGAAATTTTGAGAAAATAAGGTCCCGAAATAATTTTAGGAATTTATTTTCACCAAAAAAAAAATAATTTTAGGAATTTATTATAATTTTATTCCGAAATTAATTTAATAATAATATTTTAATAATTTCGAATAATAATAATATATTAAATAATTAAATAATATTGAAATATGTATTTATTCAAAAATAATCAATTAAAGCTAAATCACCATCATAGTAACATAAACATTAATTTAGCCTTAATTAAACATATACTAAACTAATCACACCCTTAATCTAATCCACACTTAACCAAACTAAACTAACAACCTAATCTCACTCAACTTAAACTAAACCTCCCTAAAGCATCATTAACCCTCTAATCAAGATTTAGTGAGTTAAACTCACTCGATTAACGAACCGAGCGAACCAAAACGATGGGGACGCCGAGGGGAACAACTTTTCTCAAAGCGGGCTAAGCATTCGGGGTCGGGAAGACGGCCAAAACGAGCCAAAATCGAGCTGCCATATCCATTTTTCTAGATGCTAATTAGGGCCGAGAAGGAGTGGATCCGGGGCTGGCTTGGGCGAAGGGGGACCAATGGTGGCAGCAGCTGGTCCCGGCGGTTGCAGGCAGTGGCTCCGACGGCCTTGGTGACGACAAACAACAGCTGGCGATGCTAGACGCAGCTCTGGACATCGGCCAAGCTAGGGACGACGCGGTTGGAGGCGGACGACGGCATGGCGTGTGGCTAGACGAGCGACAGCCTTCGGTGGGCTTGCGGTGGCGTTCCGGTGGTCCAGTGGCTTGCTGGTTTCTCCGACGTCTTCTCAAATCTACTGGGATGCCGAGCAACAGCTGAAGATGGAGGAAATAGGGCTTCGACGGTGCAAGGGGGAAGAGAGGGAGGCGGAGATGGGCGGAGCAGCAGCGAGGCGACGGTGAGCATGGACGAGCGGCGATGGCAAGGGCGTGCGACAGCAAGAGGTCCGGTAGTTTGCTGGTCAATTTCTCCTGCTACTGGCCTCCAAAGAAGAAGAAGAAGATGGAGATGGAGAAGTGGTTGCACGGTAGGGAGAGAGAGGGACGAGAGAGAAGGAAGGGGGGGCCACTTCTTTTCCTTTTCTTCTTTTCTTTAATCCAACAGAATTGGCCCATCATGATATAAGATGACATCACCTTCCACCAACTTCAAATCTCCCACAACAATCTTTAATGGGTCCAATTCCATCCTCCGCTGGGGAATGAATTCTCCAAAATCTTGTATAACACAATTCATTCAATTTCCTTCCAATTGAATCAAATTGAAGTCCATAAAATTAATCCAATGTCACCACACTTTAATTTACATAATCACTTGACCATAGAACTATCTTGATCTAAAAAATATAGCCAAAAGCGGGCCTACCAATTTTCCAACCAAATTAGCCATAATTTGATTATTTTATAGAAAAAATCGGTTTGCATTAAAAATCTTCTCAAGATGAGCCAATGTTCATAAAATGATTTGTGATACACTAGGACTTCTAATTTCTGAATTCGATCTCAATTCACGGTTAATTTCACTCTGGCACAATATTAGCGCGTCCTGATCTACCGGGTAGCTTTTAGAAATTTTCGTGCATTTGAACTGTGGTTGATCAATTCAAGCCACAATGTACATCTTTGATACATTGGCGAATCTCGGTTGTTGGGATAATCTCAAGATTTCAAACACGGACACATGGGTACCCACTCAACAGATTAGTCGGTGCCGATTGACAAGAATTGTGCGATCTAGTGGAATCACCCACACCCGATCACATGCCTCTGTCGAGTCGACCTATCTCTGGTTTCTAAACAATTTTTAATTGTGCTGTAATAACCATTGCAGATTAGCTCGGTCGAAAGGTTGCTTCCTAGTAAAATTCTCGAGTTTGATGCATTAGAATCTCTTAACGGCTTCACCTAATAGACTAGTTTTCACATGAGTGGCTAACTTAAGGAAAAGAACTATATGCATGCCAACGAAATGCCCATATCAATCTATTGAAAATAGAATTGGAAAATCGAAATGTCACACATGACATATACATGATGATTTTTTTATTAATTAATTTTTGAAAAAAATTCAAATAATTAAACATGCAATTTAAGCTAATGAAACAAAAATCTAACATCCTAAATTTCTGTTTTTTTTTTTTTTTAATTTTGAAAATTCATGATAAGTAAAATGCTTAGTCTAAATATGCAAATAACCATAAATCATGCAATATTCTAATTCAAACAAAGCAATCATCAAAGATAAATAAAGCAATCAAAACAAGACAGACCATTCAAAATCATCAAAGATATCATACATAGAGATAATATCTTGTCGATAAAATCGATAAATTGATCTTAAGCCTTAAAGATCAAAATATCAATTTTATTCCCGCTTGATTAATTATTTCATCTAAAGCCTTATAGATAGAATAAAAAACCCATGCGCGGTTGCGAATTAGGTGGTACGTCGGGATTTTCAATTGCATCAAGGGCTAATTCCAATAAAGAAAAGAAATAAGATAAAAATAAAAAACTACTTTGCAATATCAAAGTAAATTCAAATTGCACATCCATTTTGGCTTGGATCAAGATTTTATCCCAAATCGGTCACTACCAAAATCTGCCATGCCCCCTAATTTGTCATCCAATGCGCCATTTTCAGATGTTTTCTCATCAAGGCAAAAAAGTAATGCTCTAAAACATGAAGTAAATGAGTCAGAAAATTAAACAAAACTAACCTAATGCATGCTTTTGGAAATGGCTTGACAAATGATTTTTTTTCACCATTTTTGGGAATTTTCTTGATGAAGAAGCATGAAGGAGCCCAGTTCTCAGATTTTCTCCATGGATGATATTTTCTTTTCATTGTTGGATATCGTCACCGGGCTGGTTTTTTGTACCCCATCATTGTCCTCAAAACAAAACTTGTAATTTTTTTTATATTCATTAATCGAATTACATTTATTGGAATGTGATGTTCAAGTAAATAAGAAATTTAAATCAAATCCTAAAAAGCGATAAAAATTCTCACGCACGGGAAGGTGTATGCCCCAAATTAAATGAGAAAATCAAACTACTTAGGACCATGAATCATGTGTACTTGAATTCTTCACCCTCCTTGATCTTGTGATGCGAACCCTTCAGGTCAGAGATTCTTCTCTCTAGATATGTCAGTAGTCTCTTCATGGTGGCATCAAATTCGACTACCTCAGGAAAATGAGACGGTTCAAAAAGTCTTCTTGGCTCTCTTCTTCAAGTCGCAATTTCTCACTTGTTTTGATTCATCATTTTAGCTCTTGATTGTGTACGAATGGGTGAGTGGGATCGCTCCACAATCACCTAATTCAAATGAATGAAAATATGTAATCACGAGGTATAAATAGAGATCAATCCATGACAATGATCTAATCAATTTTTTTTCATTTTTTCATTTATTCATGAAAAGTTCGTGCAAGAAGGAAATTTTCTGAAAGAGCCAAAAAGTGGACACCTTAGCAAAACCAAATTTCCTATATATGAATTGAAAGCAAAATTTTCAAAATGATTCATTGCATGGCAATTTCCTCATTTTATTTCTAATTGACAAAAAGAATTAACTCAATGATTGACCTAGATTGTCATGGACCGACTAAAAGCACAATGAAGTAAGTAAATTGCGAAGCAAAGGATAGATTACTTACTTCACCAATAGGATGATGGCAAACACAAATGTGACATTCGGTTTCTATCTACGAAGGCTAAGCAAAGTGGAGTTAACAGGGTGGGATGACTTAGTTGTAGCCTCGCATACTAAACCAAGTCCTCCTAACTCCAGCTCAACCAAGAATAATACCCCAATGCGACGCAGTCTCGTAGGCAGAGGTAAACATTCTTGACATCAAGAAAGAAACTTTCGGGATTGAGTTGGGCAACCTCTACTACACGGCCTCGCGGTTGAAGTCAAATCCAACTAAATACCATCCTAAGTATCCGAGTGCAGCCTAGGTCCGGCGGCAGGTTATGTGTGCAAGAGTGTAGTGTAAATGAAAAGCATGAACAACAGTTTATACCAAGCAACACTTCATATGTGCAAGTAAACCATACATTCCTACACCTTCCTACAAAACAAGAGTTGGCAAATACTTCCTCTTATACCTCTCAATCTGCAAAAACATTTAACACCTTAAATGTTAAGGACGTACCTGAGATCCTCGCTGTCAAACAAAAATATTTTTTCAAAAGAAAAGAAAAATTGGCCTAAGTCCACTAAAAGTTTTAACTCAAGTTCCTAGCAAAGTCGCTAAGCTGTCGCGACCAAATTTTCGGGTGCACCATCTAGGATTTGGCTAATGGATTACTAAGCCTAGGCTTAGTTCGAGTTCTCCTAAGCCCATACCAATTCACGACTTAGTTAAAATTTATTAACATGCAAATAGATTTTATCCAGGAGTCGCTACTAATTAGTTTATGGTAGGTCGATTAGACACCTAAGTAAAATAATGAGAGAATTATTTTACTCCTACGAACTAT
Organism: Eucalyptus fibrosa; assembly: GCA_017140475.1. NCBI lineage: Eukaryota > Viridiplantae > Streptophyta > Magnoliopsida > Myrtales > Myrtaceae > Eucalyptus > Eucalyptus fibrosa. Next base: position 12,051,743 of record CM029511.1, read on the forward strand.
AGACTTCGGGTATAGGGACTTGATTACACTAGACTTCTCCAATGCCCTTTCGGTATCATTTCTTTTATTTTCAAAAATGTTTTTGAATACAGCTTGGATTGATTTTAAATCTATTTCCCTAACATGTGAGGTGATCGTGCAGGTGCGCAAACCACCAATTTAACACCCAAGAAAGAAATGAATAAATTACGGAAATTACCTTGTAGCAACGAAAGCATCTGCGTCGTTAGATTAGAATTCATATCATCAACTCTAGATATGATTTCTAATTAACACGCAATTTCTTTTTGTTTTCATTTAATTAATGAGAATCATGCTTTATTCAATGCAATATCACTAAATGACATAATTCTAATGACGGACAATTTCTAATTAAACGGACCTAGCAACAATCACTATTTGGCATGCATTTCATGAATCTAATTATAAATGACATGCAATGACATTTTTTTTTCTTAAAAAATGCAACCTATCCTAAGGATTGAAACTAATTTATCCTAAGTCATTTTTTTTGTATTTTTTTATGTAATTCAAAATTAGGAAAAATGTGAAAATTGTCTAACTAGATTAAGATTCTATCAAACTTATATTAAGGATTAGGTCAGGCTAAACCTAATTTAAACTAAGATATTATTTTAACTTAGCAGTTTCTAACCTAAGATGCAATCTATCTAAAAAATCAATCTAAACTAAAAATGAAATATGCAATTTTATCCTAACTGTGCAATGATGCACAAAGGATGCCCTAATTATACATGACATATGCATGATGATTTTTGTATTTTTATTAATTAATTTCGAAAAAAAATTCAAATAATTAAACATGCAATTTATGCTAATGAAACGAAATCTAACATCCTAAATTTATGTTCTTTTGTTTGTTTTTTTATTTCAAAAATTCATGATAAATAAAATTCTTAGTCTAAATATGCAAATAACCCTAAAGCATGCAATATTCTAACTCAAACATATTGCAAGATAAATAAAGCAATCAAAACAAGACAGACCATTCAAAATCATCAAAGATATTATACATAGAGATAATATATCGCCGATAAAATTGATAAATTGATCTTAAGCCTTAAAGATTAAAATATCAATTTTATTTCCGCTTGATTAATTATTTCATCTAAAGCCTTATAGATGGAATAAAAAACCCATCTTGCGCGGTTGCGAATTAGGTGATACATCGGGATTTTCAATTGCATCAAGGGCTAATTCCAATAAAGAAAAGAAATAAGATAAAAATACAAAACTACAGAAAGAAAAACAAACAAACAAATAAAATAACGAATAACTACCTAATTTAATTAATTTCTCTAATTAGGGTTTTGCTAATAGATTTGGAGGAGCAAATCGTAGGTGAAGGAAGCGCCGGCGTTCGGAGCTCCGGCGAGGGGATCGGCGACAGGTGGCGAGGCAGCAAGGGCAGGCGTTAGCGCTAGGTCGTGGCGGTGCGAGGGACAGCCGGCGGAGCTAGGGTCGTTGGACACAATAGCAAGGGCAAAGGTGACGCTGCAGGTCGTGGGCTTCGGGGCACAGCGAAGGCAGAGCGGCAAAAACAGGGGCGAGCATGGGTCAGCAGTAGCTGGTGGTGGCGTCACTCAGGACTCAATAGCAACGAATAGGGCAAGAGCAACGCCGAGTCGTTGGAGCAGAAGCAGAGGCGCGCGAGTGCAGGCGGAAGCGACGTTGGCAAACGAGACTAGCTTCTGTGGCGTCAATGACGCAAGAGTAGAAATGATGTCGCGGATCAGAGGTTCGGTCGGGAGTCGGTGTTGCTCGCAGAGGTGTGAGTGCCGACGATTGCTTGGCTGCTAGCATCTGGTAGCAGTGGTCCACCGGCGAAGGCAGGGGCAGAGCTGCTTGCGGTTGCAGCAGAGAGGAATTGAGATCTGCAGGCGTTGCGAAGTTGGCGTCAGGGATGGTTTGTGAGGAGGCGTCGGGTCTCACGAGTTGCGGCGGCAACGAGGAGTGGCAGTGTCATGACGAGCTGCAGCTGGTCGCGAGTGATGAGTGGCTTCAACGTCGTGAACCAACGCGGATTGGAGATGAGGCGGAGCGTGCTGATTGGCGAGGTAGCAACAAAGACTTGGCTACAAGCGCCGATGACGGGGCTGGCGTGGGTGCTCACGGACAAAGGCCGAGAGGAGGCGAGGACGCCTGCACGAAGAAGAAGACCCATCGCTTTTTTTTTTTCTTCTTTTTCTTTGTTTACCTTTTCTCTCTCTCTCTTCTGCTGGCCTGTAACATGTCCTCTCTCTCTCTCACTTTTCTCTCAACACCCCCGTCTCTTCTCTCTCACTTTTTCTTTCTTTTCTTTTTGACTTTTCAACAAAAGATCGAACCAAAGAGCTCCCAAACGACAAGATTTTTTTTTTTGCCTCCTCCCCACAAAAGAGTTTTTTTTTTCTCTCTCAATTGCCGTGTATTCAATATGTGTGCCCCCCTCCAAAACCCTACGCGTTTTTCTTTATATAAGCCATGGATTAGGATTTTGAATTTTTTTTCCAAATCCATATCCACGAAGATTTCTTTTTTCGAACGCAATATTTGTTTTTTCCAAACACAATATTTGTTCTGATACGATCTTGCAAAGGTAAATCCGTAAAATCTCCCCGAGGATATGGGCTTGGGCCGATTTGTTCTCTTCGTGGGCTTAGCCCAACTCATCAAATTAAAGTTCTGAACCATCAATTCGAACCCATCTGTCACTGACCCAATGTAAATGCAAATTAAAAATAAATTCACCTAAAACTATATGTTATGCAATTAAATACTTTTTTAGGGATAAAATTAACCCCTAATTTTTAATACAATAAATGACTAAATGGGTCGCCAAAATTTAGGTGCAACAATCACTGTGTATATGTCAAGCGGTCCAAAGATAAATTTGTGATTTTATCACTTTCTGTGGACGATATTCTGTTGGCTGGAAATGACAATGTTTTGGTTATCGTCATAAAAGAATCGTTGTCCTCCAATTTTGAAATGAAGGAAATGTGAGAAGCTGCTTATATATTAAGAGTTAAAATCGAAAGAGATCGATCAAGGAAACTCTTTACTTTATCACAAGAGTCTTATATTATGAAGATTCTTGAACGTTTCAATATGTAGCACTGCAATCCCATTGATACCACTGCCATGCAAGGTGAAGGCCTAAGTACTAAGATGTGTCCTAAGACTCTAGAAGAAATTAAAGTAATGGAAATTGTTCCTTATGCTAGTGCGGTCGAAAGTTTGATGTATACTATGATGTGTACTCGACCCAACATATGTTATGCCGTGGGATTGGTGAGCCTATATCAATCAAATCCCAGTCAAGCACACTAGAAAGTAGTGAAGAGGATTCTGAGATACTTGAAAGGCATCATGGACTATCGACTTTTGGATATGCGTTCTTGCTCAATGGATGTGCAATTTTTTGAAATAGCAAGAAACAGACATGCACAGCCTTATCTACGATGAAGGCAGAATTTGTTGCATGCTCTGCCGCAGTGCAAGAAGCAGTATGGTTAAAACGTAGAGGATCATTGGTTTAATATGGTATGTAAATTATAGAATGATTTTCAATAAGTACAAATCTATTATAAGACTTATATATATTATTGAAAAGTATTTTGATTTTAGAAGATGTTAGCACATTAAGATGAAACATTATGTATAAATGAATGTTGAAGAGCAACTAAATTAATATGTCAATTGTGAAAGGGGCTAAATCAATAAATAAAAATAAAAATTTTCGCAGTAAGGATTTTGTTTTTAGAAGGAAAATTGAGAAATAGGCATAAATAACACAAAGGAGTTTATAGTGGTTTTTAGTGGTTCGGCTTAGACCAAGCCTATGTCCACTCTCCTCGTTGACAACCTATTGGTTGGATTCCACTAAGGATCAAAAGAGATGTTACAGCTCGTGATCTCGACTATCACAGTGATGAGTCTTTCTTGAACTCTCACACAATCTCACTAAGAGTTTCTCTCTTTTGTATACAATGTTTAGCTCCATGAATGAAAAAGCAAGAGACTAGAAAGCTTCAGACTTTGGAATTCTCTCTCAAGCACTATATCGAACAACCAAAGAGTTAATCCTTAAATACTCCTTCATGCCTTCTTGACCGTTGGCACTTTCCAAAGGAATTCTTCCAATCTACCCATTGGACATAATCAATTAAGGTGATCTCGAGTCGTTAGATAATTTGTGTTGAAAGCGTGTCAATCCTGCTTGCCCATACAAATCAGGATCTTGAGTTTCCATAAGTAAAACCTTCCAAGTTTAGCTCGCCTTTCAAAGATCTTCATATCGGAGTAGTTTCCAATAAGAATAATCAATCAAGTATGTGCGAAATCTAGCTATAAGATCTTTCAATAACCATACGAAACGAAACTTTGAAGATAATCTTCATCTGGATAATAATCCTGCGTTTGGATAAATTTTCATACTTCAGTCTAGAACTTCTAGTGAGGATAGACTTTAAGACTAAAATCTGATGGTCTGTTGGTCTTTAGACTTTGATCATAAAGTCTTCAGATCTTCCGATATAGACTTGGAAATGTTTTGTCAACTTCAAAACAATAAATGAGTTTTCTCTAACAATCTCCTCATTTTTGATAATAACAAAACTTTCTTGCAGATTTTGAAAAAAAAAATTCTGCAAAACAATACTTATGCAAAATATAATATGTTATAAATTTAATTAGGACTTTGAAAACCTTGATTCTGCAACCACAGAACACATGTTAGTCCAAACTAGTCATAAGTAATATCGTAAACTTAGTTACTGCACTACAAGCATCAAAAGATTAACAATATCCATAGTCAAATGTCAAACCAAACCATAATCAAAAAGTCCACAGTCAATAAAACCATAATCAAATCAAACATAAAAACCAAATCTGCACTCAAACTCTCCCCCTTTTTGTCATCAGCAAAAAGTGGAGGAAAAATGATTGAAAAGAGTTGGATAAATCAGGGCTGCTTGGGGATACGAACGAGCTGAAAATCCCCCATGGACTTGACAGTGTCTTCAAGCTTTTGCAAAGACTCCTTAAGCTGCTAAATATCCGAACATTTTGCATGTTCTTGCTTGAGGGCTTGAATCTGTTCTTGAAGTGAGTTTGTAGATGCCTTGAAGATAGTCATCATATGCTTCATTTCAAACTCAAAGGCTATCCCTTTAATTCCAAAAGAAGTTCTATCACTCGCTGAAAATCTGTAGAGTGATCTATAGCAGTGCTGGGACCAGCCGAATTAGATGCAGGAGTTTGAAAATGAGGGGGAACATCAATTGTTCTATTGCCATGAGTAGGAGTGTATGCCTCGAAGTCTGCTTCAGGAATTGAGAGGCATAGACCTCTTCTAGGTCTGGTGGAGATCTACTAACATCACTAGTAAAGATGGGTGAAGAAGTACCTCGTTTTCACCATCTCCCCCTGTCTTCGTGCCTTTAGGTGGAGAGATATGTTCTTCTTCATGCTCTTCTTCAGCACTGTAGCGATGTTGTTCTCCAGTCTTTCCACTCCTTGTCTTCTCCCAATCATCGGATGCAGCCAGTGTTGGTTCAAAAGAGTCGTCCTGACCCTCTGCTTCTTCTCTTTCTCCTTTTTCTTCCTCTGTTCTCCTTTCTTCTCTTTCTTCGTCTCTTCTCTTTGTTCCTTCTCATTCTCCGTTCTTTGTCTCCCTTAAAGCTCACAAAACTCTATAGATTTTGCAAAGAAAAAGCTAAGATAGTGAGATCATCATCATCTTCTTCATCCTACAAGATAAGAGATCTCCTTTTCTTTACTGGTTCTGTCATAGGCTCCTTTCCTTTTCTTTTCTTTGCAATAGAGTCTTGCTTCACCTTCACAAGGGACTTCTCCTTAAAGCGCTCCAACTCCTTGCTCAGTTCCTTCAACCTCATCTTAGAAACCATTTTGAGACCAATAACCATTGGAGCAATGGTTCTAACACAAAGAGGAGCAGGAAGTTTGATCTTAAATGCTTGAAGAGTTGTGAGATAAGCGCCAAATAGGGAGTTGTCCCTTGTCTTTCACCACAGTTCTATACATGTGCATAAGAATTGTGTGAGGTAGAGAGAACTTACGACTAGTGTTGATTGCGTACATTAGCTTCGCTTCGGAACGAGAAACATCCGTCTTTGAGGTAGACTTTGGCCTGATGCAATTAATCACCACCTTGTGAAGAAGAATATTAGAGGCATTCATTCTTGAATAAGAAATCTTGCCTTCGACCATTCTGTCATTAACAATGGACAAGGTAGCATGGGCATAAGACACACCAATTGGTTGGAATCTTCCTCTTTCCACACCAATTATGTCAGCCAAAGTGTCTACATCAACTACAAACTCTTTGTCCCTCACAGAAAAACTAAATTTATTCGCATCTATAAATGATAGATTTGAATAAAAATAGGCAGTAAGTTCGGGATGTGCAACGGTTGTCTCGGTGCAAAAACGTTCAAGTTGAAGCAAACCAAACTTCTCCCTCAAATTAACCTTTAAAGAGTCAAGAAAATCAAAATCCATACTCCTAGGGTGCATAACCCCTCTTTTCAGCAAACTCAAGTAACACTTTTTGTGGTCCTTGGAACGAAATAAGTTCGTCCCTTCACCACCAACCTTTGCAGCAACGCCCATCATGGGCTGAAAATGAAAAACATCCTTTCATCGTCATCCTTCTCCTCTGGTTGACCAAATCTCGGATCACTAGGAAAATTTTCAAATGACCATTGTGCCAAACCCTGAGGCGCAATGCCTAATCTTTCCATAGTGTTCAAGAAAAAGGTCTCATTTTTGTAACCGTGTGCTTTTAAGAACTCATCGATCAAGTTCATAGCAGAACCACCCTTTTCAAGTTGGAATACAATCTATAGATAAATTGGGGTTTTTGAGTCCTTACAGGTTCAATGTCTTCAATAACCTCTTCTTGTTCTTGCTGTGGAGGAGGATCTTGTGCTGCTTGTTGTGCTTGTTGAGAATGTTGTCTTGGCTATTGCTGTTGTTGTTGTTGTTGTTGTTGAGGAGAATCTTCTTCCTCGGTCAAATCAAAATGCGTAGTCCCTCACGCATATGCTGTGGTCCCCGACTTGCGATTCTCGAAGACTTTCTTTGGGAAGACATTGTCAAAGTCTAGGGAATTTCTCGAACTCGCTCTTTGAAAAAAGGTTAAAACTTTTTGGATGAAACTCAAGTAAATGAGAAAGAGTAAGATCACAGTATTCTAGGGTTTCAAGAAAGGCGTAAATGGAGAAGAAGAGTTTCGACGGTATATAAAGCAGGTAAAAGAGTGCATACGAAACGTCATATGGAAAAAGTAAAATTGCCTTTTCAAAAAATAAATAACTGCCATTTTTGAAAAAGAAAAACCACCCTTAATTGAAGGATAACTTCTAACAATGAAATTGGCAAAAAGCGATTAAAAAGATAACGTACCTTTTCAAAATTTTATCCAAAAATAACTTCACATCCAAATAGAAGAAATTTACTTACAGTCGTAACTTCTGGAAATTCTGAGTCTGAACACTTTCAGACTTTACCCGGTAAAAGATATGATGTTCAGTCTTGCACGAATAGACTCAAATAAGCTTTTATCCACTAGCTTTGTAAATATGTCAGTCAGTTGATTATTCAAGTCAATGAATTGAATCAAGACTTCTCCATTTTGAACATGATCTCTAATAAAATGATGATGTATTTCTATATGCTTTGCTCTTGAATGAAGAATTGGATTCTTTATGAGATTGATAGCGCTTATGTTGTCGCATTTGATTTTAGTGTATGATTCTTCAATTCCAAAGTCTCTTAGCTATTGCCTCATCCATAAGATTTGAGAACAACAACTTCCAAGTGCCACATATTCCGCTTTAACTGTTGAAAGAGCTACGGTACTATGTTTTCTTGAAAACCAATGATACAAGTTTGTTGCCAAGCAATTGACATGTACCAGAAGTACTTTTTCTATCCACTTTGCATCTTGCTAGATCTGCATCTGAATATCCAAGAAGAGTAAAGTCTCATTCTTTGGGATACCATAGTCCTAGCTTTGGAGTAGTTGCAACATATTTGATGATTCGCTTTGCTGCACTAAGATGAGATTCTTTGGGATTTGATTGGAATCTAGCATAAATACAAACACTAAACAAAATGTCAGGTCTAGATGCAGTAAGGTAAAGAAGTGATCCAATAATGCTCTTGTATAGCTTTTGATCCACATTCTTTCCTTCTTCATCTTTATCCAGCTTTGAAGAACTTGACATAGGTGTCTTTGTCTTTTTGCAAGTTTTCCAATCCAAACTTCTTGATGAGATCTTTCGCATACTTCTCTTGGTGAATGAAAATTCCTTCCTTTGACTGTTTTACTTGTAATCCCATAAAGAAATTTAGCTCACCCATCATACTCATTTCGAATTCATCCTGCATGCATCTAGAAAACTTCTTGCATAGACTTTCATTAGGTGATCCAAAAATAATGTCATCAACATAAATTTGAACAAGTAGAAAATCTTTACCTTCTTTTTAATGAATAAGGTAGTATCTACTTTTCCTTTAACAAATCCATTTTGAGTTAAAAATTACTTAACCTTTCATACCAGGCTCAAGGTGCTTGCTTCAGTCCATATAGGGCTTTTTTCAATTTGTAGATTGAATTTGGCTTTCTTGGATCTTCAAAATCAGGTGGTTGTTCCATATAGACTTCTTCTTGGATAAATCCATTTAGGAATGCGCTTTTTACATCCATTTGGAATAACTTGAAACTTTTAAAGCAAGCAAAAGCAAGTAATAATCTAATTGCTTCTAACCTCACTACTAGTGCATAGGTCTCATCATAATCTATTCCTTCTTCTTGTATGTATCCTTTGACTACGAGTCTTGCTTTGTTCCTGATCATTTTTCTTTTCTCGTCCCCTTTGTTCCCGAAAACTCATTTAGCTCCAATAATAGATTTACCTTTTGGTTTAGGAATTAATTCCCAAATATCGTTGATGCTGAACTATCTGAGTTCTTCTTGCATGGCTTCAATCCAGCTTTCATCAGCCAAGGCTTCTTCTATAATTTTAGGTTCAATTTTAGAAATAAGTGTCAAAGCACTAGACTCTTCTCGCCTTTTGGATCTAGTACGAATTCCTTCATCAATGTTGCTAATGATGAGTTCTTTGGGATGACTAGACTTATGCTTCCAATTGCTGGTTGATTTGTGAGTCGGCATTCCGGAACATCATCTCGTATCCTGAGGTTTCACCTAACTATTCTCTTTCGTTTTCTATGAAATTTTGGTATTGAATCTTTTGGTTCTTCCTATTGTTGAATTTCAAGAGTCTCGAACTTCATCGTCTTCAAGATCTAGTCGATTTACTAGGGGGGTAGTTTAAGTAGACTTTGTAACATCTCATCACAAATCAACGACAATCACGAATCCAGCAAGAGGTCAGTTCTAAGGTCTCTTCAAGTTGAGTCTCTACCATTTGATTCTATGTAGAGTCTTGAAACTTGACATTCATAGATTCTTCCACAGACTAGGTCTTTTTATTGAATACTTTGTAAGCTTTGCTTGATGTTGAGTAGCCAAGAAAAATTTCTTCGTCTGACTTTTTTTCAAACTTATCAATTCGATCATTTACATTTTTCAAAACAAAACACTTACAATGAAACATGTGAAAATAAGAAACATTTGGCTTCTTTCCTTTAAACACCTCATAAGGAGTTTTCTCTAAAATATCCCTTAAAAAAACACTACTTTTGTTAATAATATAACAAGTTTGTAGAAATATAACATGCTGTATAGACTTCAGCCCAAAAACTAGAAGAAATATTGCTTTCAATTAAAAGAGTTCTTGCCATTTCCTGCAACGATCTATTCTTTCTTTCCACAACCCCATTTTGCTCTGGAGTATATGGCGAAAGAGAAAACATGCTTTAAACCAAATTCATCACAGAAATTTGCAAAGTCTTGATTTTCAAACTCACCTCCATGGTCTGTTCATATACTTGTTATAGCATATCCTTTCTCATTCTGAATTTTCTTAGCAAACTTTGAAAAATGAGAAAAAGCTTCAGATTTACTTGCCAAGAAGAATACCCATGTAAAGCGAGAGTAATCATCCACAATTACTAAGCAGTATTTCTTTCCACCAATACTTTGTAGTTCTAGTTGGTCAAAAAGATCCATATGCAGAAGCTGCAAAACATCGATTAGTAGAAACTTGATTTATAGGTTTAAAAGAACTTCTAACATGTTTTCCCAAAACACATGGTGTGCATAATTCAGACTTTTGATAAGCCAAGTTGGGCAGTCCATGAACAAGCTTCTTAGAGGAAATCTTGGCAATATGCTTCATGTTGACATGACCAAGCTTTCGATGCCAAAGATTTTCTTCATCTTGAATAGAAATTAGACACTCGAGAGCTTTCTGGTTTTATATCCAGTAGATAGATGTTTCCATGTCTTTGTCCAATAAAAGATTGAGACAAATCTTTACTAGTTCTGAGTAAATGCCTTCTTGGAAGTTGATTTTGAATCCAGTGTCGCATAATTGACTTATGCTGAGAAGATTATAGTTCAAGCCTTCCACCAAGGAGACGTTGTTGATTGTGAGACTTCCAATCTTCATAGTTCCACATCCAACAATTCTTCATTTGCTATTTCCACCAAAAGAGACTTTTCCACCATTTATTTGAGTAAGCTTTATAAAACAGCTTGAATCTCCTATCATATGTCTCGAACAGCCACTATCCAAATACCATTTGATCTTTTTCTTGATAGTGACCTGCAGTTATAAGAAGATTTCAAGTTTTCTTTGGTACCCACATTTTCTTGGGTCTAGGGGAGTTAGTACCAAAAACAGTCTTTGCCCAATCTCTCTTAACATGTCTCCAAACTTTAGGACAATCCTTCTCGAAATGTTCTGAGTTGTTACACTTTGAACATTTGAGAGCACTTCGACCAACATGTTTTACAAAAACTTTTTGAAAATGATTTTTGTAAAAGGTTTTTGTAGGTCTTTGTTTGATTCTTTCTTTTACTTTTGGAAAATCAATTAAATGAATAGTTTCTGGTGTCATTCCTAAACCTGATTTGTTGAAATAAGGTCTTTGTATTGAAAGAATTTTATCTAGCTTTTCAGATCCATTTGAAAACTTCTTTGAGATATTTGAAATATCTTCTTTCAAAAAGATGTTTTCCTTCAAAAGAGAATCTGCATTTTCTTTCAAAACAACAAAGTTTTTGTTTAGATTTTCAAATTTTTCTTTCCAAGAAATTTCCTGTTGCTTCAATTTGGAATTTTCCTTCTTTAGTTCGAAAATTCTTTTAAGAGATATCTTAAGACTAAGACAGAGTTCATCAATATACTTTGAGACTTTAGCAGGAATTTTAAAATTACTAACCTCGATTTCCTTGTCTGAATTTGAGTCTGAATCAGTTTTAGAGTTTGAGTCTAATTTTGAATTTGCCATTAAACAAATGTTGGCATATTCTTCATCACTCTCTTCACATTCAGTGTCACTCCATGTCTCTACTTTGAGAGCCTTTTTGAATTTCTCTATATTTCCTTTCTTTTTCTTCAATAGAGGATAGTTGGGTCTGATATGCCCATTTTTCTTGCATTCGAAGCAAATCACATCTTTGTTGGTCTCATTGTCTTCAGTTGATTTATTTTGAAGTCTTTGAGTACTTTGCTTCCTCCAGTTGAACTTTCTTCCTTTTCTGTTTAACTTTTTGAACTTCCTAATCATGAGTGCTAGTTCTTCATCATCCATGTCATCTTTTGAATCTGTATCATCAAAATCATCGTTAGATTTTAAAGCAATTGACTTTTACCTTTGGGATCTTCTTCCTCATTGATTTGCTCCACTTCATAAGATTGAAGTGTGCCCACTAGTTCGTCTACTGAGAGAGGCATGATCCTTTGGGTTTCTCTTATTGAAGTCTTTATGTGATTCCAGTCTTTGGAGTCCTCGCAGCAATTTGTTGACTTTCATTTGTCCAGAAATTGGCTGTCCATGATATGCAAGACCGTTTACAATCTCTATAAAACGATTGAACATATCGGTGATGGATTCTCCTAGCTTCATTTTGAAGGCTTCATACTATCCGAGTAGAATATTGATCTTTGTTTCTTTAACTCGATCAGTTCCTTCATAAGTAACATGCAACTTGTCCCAGACTTCTTTTGCTGTTTCACAAGATGAAATTCTATTATACTCAGTAGGAGATAAATCACAATATAAGGAATAAATGGCTTTAGCATCAAGAGCTTGTCTCTTGGTTATTTCTGCTTGTGTCATTTTGCCAGCATCCTCAATTTTCTTTCCTCTTTCTAAAGTTGATGTGACTTTAGGAATAATCCATTTTTCTACCACATCCCATTCTAGGGGATCTTTCAATCTTAGAAATGCCTTCATCTTGTTCTTCCAAACATTGTATTCCTTCCCATCAAAGTAAGGAGGTCTGGTGTTGCTTTGACCTTCAACCAATCTTGAGCCAAAATACTAGCCATAGATCTTTAGCTTAAGAAGTAAAACACTTCAATAAATAAGCACACAAGCTCTGATACCAATTGAAAGGGCTAGTGAATACACCTAGAGGGGGTGAATAGGTGTAAATAAAAATTTTCACAGGACTTAATGAAAGTAATTTTCCTTTTAGAAGATGTTAAACATTAAGCGTATTTCAACTTTAAGTAAATAAACAATCAATAAATAAAAGTAAGGAGTTCAGGGAAAGAGAAAATGAACATAGAGTTTATAGTGGTTCGGCTTAGGTCAAGCCTACGTCCACTCTCCTCGCTGACAACCTATTGGCTGGATTCCACTAAGGATCAAAAGAGATGTTACAGCTTGTGATCTTGACTATCACAGTGATGAGTCTTTATTGAACTCTCACACAGTCTCACTAAGAGTTTCTCTCTTTTGTATACAATGTTTAGCTCGATGAATGAAAAAGCGAGAGACTAGAAAGCTTCAGACTTTGGAATTCTCTTTCAAGCACTCATATTGAACAACTAAAGAGTCAATCCTTAAATACTCCTTCATGCCTTCTCGACCATTGGCACTTTCCAAAGGAATTCTTCCAATCTACCCGTTGGACAAAATCAATTAAGGTGATCTCGAGTCGTTAGATAATTTGTGTTGAAAGCCCGTCAATCCTGTTCACCCATACAAATCAGGATCTTGAGTTTCCATAAGTAGAACCTTCCAAGTTTAGTTCGCCTTTCAAAGATCTTCATATCGGAGTAGTTTCCAATAAGAATAATCAATCAAGTAAATGTGAAATCCAGCTATAAGGTCTTCCAATAACCATACAAAACGAAACTTTGAAGATAATCTTCATCTGGATAATAATCCTGCGTTTGGATAAATTTTCATACTTCAGTCTGGAACTGCCAATGAGGATAGACTTTGAGACTAAAATCTGATGGTTTGTCGGTCTTCAGACTTTGACGATAAAGTCTTTAGATCTTTCAATATAGACTTGGAGTGTATTTACTGGTCGATCAATTATATCACCCTATGTGGTTGCGGATATAATTATAAATACATGGTGTTTTGAGAATAGTCAAGTATAGCCTTTAAGAGATAGGTATACTTAGATTGATGTAACAAAATATGTCTGGGGCATCGATTAGTTATTTCTTTTCGAGATTGTAGCCATTATGTCATCCTTAACAGATGCATAATTTTAGCTCCCAAATGCAAGTGTACTTACTAGTCGCACGACTTATTTGTCAGTATGAATTGTTTTGTAAAATTGATGAATGTTGAATGTCTTATATTGTTGATAGAGCTCTATCAAGCCCATTATGTCCGAGTGGGAAATGTTGTACTTAATTAGTATGTCCATGATGGGGTGCGATTGGAACACACCGTTTCGTTTTAATATGCTACGATGGAAAGACACATCTTAAAAGGGTATGAAGGGAGATGTATAAAAGTCTCTTGAAGATAACCGTTGGCACGATTGGCAGAATATACACTCAAAAAATCCTCTCATTTGTTTGTCCCATTTCCATCAATAGAAAGAAGGCGTTCCATTGCTCCTTTACAAGAACAATTAGCATTTACGCTGTGGAAATCAGATGCTTTCCTCGTGATTGCATTCAGACCAACATGAAGTATTTTTATTTGTGATTCATCCGCAATTCAATGTTCGTTCCAGGGTTAATTGTTGTTTGCGCATCGGATAAAGGTAAGTCGTCTTCCGCCAACTTGAATTTCAACGTGAAATCGCAAAGTGAGCCCACTTCTTTTTAATCAGGGTCTTAGTGGTCAGGCATAATCAAAGGGAGGCATTTCTTCATTTGGAGATTTTGTAGATGCTGTACGAGATATGATTAAGATGAAAATCCGTAGATATGATTAAGATGACACTCCGTACAGCCTGTGCAAATAGGAGGATGCGAGGGACATTTTTGGGAACTAAAATATAGTACCCGCACGTACATTAACGCCTCGCGCGATGCACGCCTGGTGCTCGGAGCCCTCTCTCATTCACCTAATCTTTCGCGTTCTTCTAGTTGGAACCGCCGTGTGTTCATCATATCAAATCTTTCCCTTTCTTCGGTCAGTTCGTTTCTGGATTCCATCAGTTCCGCCTTCCTCAGCATATACAGATTCCTAATTTCCACTTCTCCACGAAGAAGAAGGGAAGAAAACCAGAAAGAATTCTAGAAGGGGGAAATTGATGGATATTGTTGTATCGGTAGCTGCCAAAGTGGCAGAGTACCTGGTGGCTCCGGTCGGTCGTCAGTGCGGCTACGTGATATTCCCCGACAGCTACGTTCGCCAACTTGAGGAAGAAAGTGGGAAACTGGAAAATGCGAGGCGAAGGGTGCAGCATTCCATCGAGAAAGCTCGAAGAGACACGAAGCTGATCGAAGCTGACGTTGAGAAATGGGTGACAGACGTGGAGACCGTCGCTAAGAAGGCGCGCGACGTGCTGGTAAACGACGGAAGAGCCAAGAAAACTTGCTTCTGTGGGTGGCTTCCCAACCCAAAGGCCCGTTATCATCTCGGCAGGGAGGCGAGGACGACAGTCCAGGCCATCGAGAAACTCTTTGAGAGGCGTCGATTCGAGGGGGTCTCCTACGAGAGGCCTCCGCCGGCGCTTGTTGGCTGTGCTCCCAACGTGAATTCGTCGGCCTGTGATGGGGGTGACGCTATCCAGGAGCTCATTGCGCCGGGTCAAAGCGAGAATCCTCCGCCGGGGCGTGCTTGCGATGATGGGAGCGACACTATGTAGTCAACAATAAATCATCGTCAGCTAACTACTCTCCGAAATGATGCTTTATCGATCTTAAAATTTGGGAAAAATTCAAGCAATTAGTGCTCGATTCGTCAATTCTGCGGCCGGGAGTCTTCAATTTCTTGTGCTCGGGAATCTTCAATTCATTGAATAGACTCACCCCTCGAGAGAGTTGGTTTGTTGAGCTTTTAGTTAACGAATTCTGTACCCTGTGGGTATCGTGTTCCCAAGGACCGGGGCTCGATCAAAGACGGCATCTTCTGCAGGATCATTCTCAGCGAATCGCCCACATTCAAGGTACCTGATTTTATTTTGATTCCGGTTCTTTTGAATCGAGAATGGATAGCTATCTTCTTCAATGTCAAAGCTCATTTCAATTCAGAATTTTGCATCTCGTGCGTTATTCTTGCTGAAAGATCCGAGCTTGATGTCCTGTTGGGGTTGGTGCTTGTGTGCGGAAGAATGGCATCCACATATTGTATTTCACATTATCAGAATGTATGACTGCTAGAATGATCAGATCCTTCTTCATTCATTCGATCTATTTTTATTTTGTACTTCCAGCTCTGTGAAGATGAGAAAGTGCCTATGCATACTGGACTCGGGTCCTCTTAGAGTAAAATGAGCATCAATATGTCATATACGTGGCCTTGACTGATGAGGCAAAACAGGTCACTTTAGCTTTCATGATTAACTTCTCCGTTGTTCAGCCAAGACTCTTATAGTCTCATCGAATCACTCTCTCTAGATTGTGTGACCTTGCTTCATAAACCATAAATTAATAAATCAAGATGAATTCATGTGTCTATGCGTGAAGCTAAGATTTGCACATGAAACTATGTCGCTGTTAGTTGCAAATGCTGCCACCTGGTTTTAACGGTAATGACCTAAATGCTTGATTATAGCACCCAAGATGATGAGCCTTGGTTTTAACTTGACAACAATTTTCCTTACTAATGACGACTTTCTTGTTGTCGGCTTAGATCCTATTAGTTGTTCTCATGGCCTAAAGAATCCACATCTTAATCATAAAAAATTCTACGTGCGGATAAGCTACGTAGCAGGGAAAATCGAAGGGGGGGGGGGGGTGCAGTCTCAATGCCAAATATGTAGCTACCTTTTCTCCAACGTGGATGCGCTTCGATAGAAGATAATAGTGCGGGACATTTCAACGACTCTAGCATTTTGGTTGGAGGAAGTAGAGCCCAAAGGCAATTATAGTACGAAGAAATGGGCCTATTTATTTTTAATCAGCGGAGTACAAGATTTTGCCAATTGCATGGTCAGTCTGCAGGCCGGCGATTGGGCTGTTGCGTCCAACGGCACTTCGACCGCCCTTAAGACTCTCCGACGGTTACTTTGAAAATTGCAATTCTATAAAAAAGACTCAAAGCTTGCTGAAGGATTTGGTTATCAACTTCTTTGATTTTACAAATAAATTAGCAAATTACATACTTTTCTTTTATAAAATTTAGAAGTGTGGTCCGTAAGATATTAACAATGTAATTAATTTGCTTATATCAAATTAGTTTGTAAGCAATCTCTTAGCCTAGTAGGTTAGAATCTCACCCTAGGATCCGGGAGATGAGGAGTTCAAGCCCCTACTCTTTAACTAGTCCCACGAATTGAGGTGTGTGTGTTCGGTGATGCTTTGATTCCACCTTTGGATGCCAAGTTTGAATCCTTCAGCACTTACTTGATGTCAGGATCCTCATTAATTTCTTTCGTTGATCGATGTTTCAATTTTTTGTCCTAAATTATCTATTTTTCTGTAAGGAATTTATATATCACGGATACACATGCAATACAAACCTATTTAACCATAATTGTTATTATATCAACAATCAATACAAAACAGCTTCTATTGCAACACTACAATATTTGTACATGTATGCCGACTATTCGATTATGTCAGGTTATTTGAATTTTGGAGAAAATGTGTAAGTATGTTTTACCATTGAGTAAAACAGTTTTTGTTTTTGGTGATTGACCTAACTAAGAGGGCTGCTTTTTTAAGAATATTTGCTGCTATTAGTCGTAAAACAATGTATACAAATTTGGGGCTAAATATATAATTGTGTATGGTCATGCACACATTAACATGACACTTTCAAGCCTTTTTCAGCAATTCCTTTTTAATTTCTATTTTACTAGGTATCATATACTTGAATAAAAAGATATTCTTTACTTGAATAATATTAGCATTCACATATATGAAGTTGCCCTGCCAATTCAATTATAAATGTAATTCAAAACCTATGCATTGTCACAAGATTAATAGATAGATGTCTATTTAATATCAATAGCGTCTAGAACTCTATGAGCATCCAACTAATCTTCATCCGGTGTAATGGTCCTTCCATCTCACACATATTAGATAATCACCGGAGACTCGCAAACACATGCTTATGGGAGTTGGCCGCAAGAGAATGTGCAGGAGTAGTGATTCAATCACAAGCTTTGAACGAGAAAGATAAACACATGTACCGCTTGAACAATCTCTTAGGGGTTAAAAGCTAAGTATCGCTTAGTTTTCTTGGAATTAGACAGATCTAATATAAAGTGAAATCTCTTGATTTTTTCCTTATGAAAGAATTCTTCATTTCCCAAATGATAACTGTCATTGTGATCGTGGTTTTATGGTAGCTACTTTTGAAATTTTTTTAGTTGCCACACTTGATTTACGTGGGAGCCAAGCCCTTCTTCTTATTCTTTATAATTCTGGGAAGGACTGGAGAATATTTCTTATGTACTGGAAATTATTACTTATTTAAATTTTAACCATAGTCTCACATTATGTATTGGTTTTACCATGTGAAAGAAAGAATTAAGATGTAATTCGCGTGTCGTTAAAAATGACGAAGTACCTATGATAGCATAAATAACTAGTTCGGTCAAGGTTTAGATTCAAACAATGGAGTGTGATTACTCAAAATCCTTTTTGTGTTGTTGCTCCGTCCTCGAGATTAACTTAATCGTTGGTAAATATTCAACAGTCACCGAAGTTCGATCCATCTTTCTATTAAAGCTGGTCCGATCGAGCTTTGGTTCTCTTCTTACAACAACCAAAGAACTTGTCATCTAGAAGTCTCAGAAAATTCCCAAGTACGTTAAGAGAAGATGCATTGAAGTTCTCTTTATATCATGATGCTCTTGAGGAAAAGATGGAACTTCCTGGATAAATTAGTTAAATCGCGACTATATGACAACTTTCAACAGAAGGTCCTGTAAAAATTCACAATTCTAGAATATATGTGCGCTCAATTTTTTCCACGGGATTTCAATGGTAAAAAATCCAATTGAATTCCTTAATTGTGTAAAGCAAAGGGAGTCGAGTTCGGAAAGATCAGGAAAAGGGGATGCATTGTGTGACATCCCGAAATTTGGCCCCTGTTTCGAATATATGAAATGGTTATTTCATTAACGCACTTATGGTAATTTTACTAGGAGCTAATCACTCACGAGTTAATTAATCTATTAGGTAAGGCCGCTAAGGGATATAAACACGACAAGTTAGAGAATTCGATTAGAAATCGACCGCTCGACCATAATAATCAGCATGGGTCAATACGACACCATTATAAATCGATTAGCTAGCAAATATAAGTCGATTCGATAGAAGTACGTAGTCAAATTGCGGGTGGTTCTGCACGATTGCGATATTCACGTTGAACGGCAATAAATTGATTTTCTATCGATATTATATTCAAGATACGTAATTGAACCCTCGCGATTACATGACAATCGAGGGTCGTCTGTGATTTGAAGATGCACAAACGTGAATAAAAAATTATCGACTGCGGGTTAAACGTACTAAAATCCCTAAAAGCTACCCGATAGATTAAGTCATACTAAAGTCGCATTCGATCGATTTTAACCACGGAATTTAATTCGGTTTCGGGAATCAAACATTCGAGCGTGTCACGATTTATTTATTGGATGTCGTCTCATCTTTCGGCGAATTTTCGACTAGTCCAAAATTTTGTGGAAAAATGATTTTCGGACAAAAAGAAAATGGAAATGAAATTCGGATGGGAGTGAAAATTTGAATATTTCTACCCAAAAAGGCTTTAATTTTGGGAAATTAGAGGTAATTTGTGATTGGGTGACCAAGGATGAGCATGGAGACTTTGAGACATGTGTGATGAAGGGAAAATTTGAGATATTTTCCCAAGAATTGTGATTGCTTGGCCTTTCTTTTTCCCTCTCTCTCTCCCACTCTTCTTCCTTCCTCTCATGCGTGAACAACCTCTCCCCCTCTGCTGATTTTCTTCTGCCCATTTCCCTCACCTCAGCTTCTTCGTTAACCACCTTACCACACATCTTCACCGCCCCCATCATCCACCACCAGCATCGTTCCCTTCACGCCCGCAGCGCCACCCACCACTCCACTTCCCACCACCACTAGCAGCGCCATCCCAACGTCTAGCAGCCATCGCTACTACCAGCTCCTCCGCGTCCAACCACCACCTGCCCGTTTCACGCCATCACCGCTCCGCCCACCATCACGCCAGCTTCAGCATCCCACCACCAGAACTGCACCGCATCATTACCACCACAACACCACCTCACGCCCTCAGCACCACTACCAGCTTGCCCCAGCACCTCACGTCCGCCAACAACACCGTAGCTCCACCCACAGCACCGCAGCTCCACCACACAACCACCAGCTCACCCCCGCTGCCACCAGCTTCGTCCGCCACCTCCACCGAGACCAGCCCCTAAGTTGAGCCCCCCCCCCCTTTGGCCGAGAGCTTAAGGGGCCGACACCACTGCCGTTGAGCCCCTTTGATCTATCAAGGGCACATCCTCAACGCCATGGCGTCGCCGTCACCGTGAGCCCGCCATTGTCGAAAACCCGTGAGTTAACTCCCTAATCTTTTATTAGGCCGTTAATTGTGCTTAGGGGTGATTACATTGGCACTAATTGTGATTAGTCTTAATTAAGCTTGGTTTAGTTTAATTGAGATTAAGAATGGTTTAGATTAATTTTAATTGTGATTAGTTTAAGTAATTACGATTAGGTTAATTCATCATGGTTAGGTTAATTAATTGAGTGTAGTTTAATTAATCGTAATTTATTTATTTAATCGTCATTTATTTAATTAATCACAATTAGTGTAATTAGTGAAGGATTCGTGCGTTACGTAGAATTTTACGCTCATTTTCTTGGATGAAATTATGCGTGATTTGGATGGTTTGTACGTACGATATTATGTGTTTGATTGTCTATGGTGAGTTCCGATTTTTATTTACAAAACTCGGTTTTATGGGCAATTAAATAGAAAAATGTGAGGTGTCGGGTTTGGATGCCAAATTTTACATACTAGATAAAATGATGGAGTTTTAAAATAGAAGTATGAAAGGTTTGATTGATTGATTTTGAAAACGTGACCTCGTACGATTATTTTACTAGAATTTTAAAGGGATAAGTATACTATCGTGCCAAAAGTTGTGTATGGCGCTCATTTTGGTGCCAAAAGTTTATGTCGAATCACTTAAGTGCCAAAAAGTTTGAAAAATGCTCACTTTGGTGCCAACTCTGATCTGGTTGGCTGGAAATCTAACGTGGCACTTTTTTATTAATTTTTGAAGCTGCTATGGCTCACCGGAGAGTACAATCAACATTCAAAACAAAATGACGCCGTTTAGTATCTCTTCCCCAATTCAAAACCCTAAATCCTCAAATTGAGAGAGAGAGAGAGAGAGAGAGAGAGAGAGAGAGAGAGAAGATAAGCCGCCAACGTTTGGCCAATCGCCGTCCTCAACGACCCCCGCGCTCAGTGGCCACGGCTCCGACCCTGACCCCGACCCCAATGACGGCCACTCGGTGGCCAAGTCGAAGGCTGTGATCTGGCCGGTGCTCGGGGAGGCCGTCGATGAGTGCACTGCCCCCGATCTCTCCTTCTCCATCTCTAATCTCCTCGACGAGTGCTTGGCTTGCATCTTCCAGTACCTAGGCTCTGGCAACCAGGGTCGATGCTCCCTCGTGTGCCACCGTTGGCTCGTGATCGAAGGCTAGAGCCGCGAAAGGCTTGCCCTCCACGCCCACTCGAAGTTACTGGACGCGGTCCCGGCTCAAAGAATTTGAGGATGTTGAAGCTGGTGAAATGTTACTGAGATTGGGACATGATGCTACTATGACGAAGGCCGAGCGACGACGGCCGGCGTTGGGCGAGGATCGGACAAAAAAACCCTAATTTCAATCCCTAAATAAAAAAAAATCCCCAAAAGAGCTGTGCGGCGTTGTTTTTGTGAGACCATCCACTTAGGACGGCAAAACGACATCATTTTCTTAAGGAGGATGGAAAACGACGTTGTTTGAAGGCTCTGTCATTTTTTTTTTTTTAAATATAAAAGCCACGTAATCATTTTGGTCGGAATCTCTCGCCGGTGGCACCAAAGTGATCGTTTTTCCTCTGATTTGGCACTTGAGTGATCCGACAGAAACTTTTGGCACCAAAGTGAGCGCCGTACACAACTTTTGACATTGATAGTGAGCGCCGTAAAGATTTTCCAAGGTTTGATTTTTAAGCACGAACTCTGTTGCACTAGGCCAATTGACAGAAGATAAATATTGGCTTGAGTGTTGTCGTGCTTGTATGGCTACTTAATGGAACTCGTCACCCGACAAGAGTTGGGGGCGATGCCCAATTTTATCAAATGCCCGGCGCAAGTTCAGAAGCCGAGTCGCGGTTGAGATCGGACTGATGCTCCTTTATGGAATGTAGTCTAGAAATAGATGTTGCCATGCCCGATGGGGCGGGATGATGCCCGGTTATACCGAAAGACCGCCGACTTTTGTGTTGGTTATGTCCCAAAGGGTCATAATAATCAGAACACGTGTGAATGATTGTGATGCATTACGCTTGATTATGGGGTGAAATTGTTAGGTATGGTATGGGACGTGCCAAAACGGGTTTTACCTTATAATCAAGACCCTTGTGGATGCTTGGTGCACAAGAGATATGTAGTCTGATTGTTATTTATGCATGTTACTCTATCATTATTGTATGTGACGTACTAATATGCAGGGGCGTGCCAATGCGAGGTAAGTTGTTTGTGGTGCCTGTTTAGGCTGCCTCCAAGGCGAATTTGCGTCCTAATTGAGGCTTAGAGATTTTAACTCGCTGAGATTTTATCTCACCCCATCGTTGATAACCTTTTTCAGGACCATAGCATGGAGATATGCTAAGTGAGGATGTGGTGGGTGCGAGATGCGATACCTTTTGGCTGGCCCTACCGTCAGTGAAGTTTAGGTCAACCCTGATCCCCAAATGTTTTTTGAGAGGGTCGATAGGAAATGGTCATAGAAAGGCTTGTATATATTAAATTTCCTAGAGGTAATAGTGGATAAATAAATATGTTATTTTTTGGCAACATTTGTTCTGCTTTACTATCCTTATTATTGTCGATTGATTGGGGGTTTAGTTAATTCGCTTCCACATGTGTTTAATTGAAAGATAAAAAAAGAATGGGTCGGCGATGCGTCTTGAGACGTCGTATTTTTTATCGATCGTTGAGAGATGTTCACGCACTCGGGGTTCGAGGCGTGACATCCCCGTCCGGAGTGGTATCAGGCTACGATAGGTTATGAGATAGTTAGTTAGGAAAAACATTTTCCTTACACTTATGCTTGTGATTGATTGATTGTTTGTACGGGTCGCTCAAATTTTTAGTTCCGTGTTAGAATTGGAAAGCAGGTTTTATACAGATTCTTCAAGATGAGAGATCTTGATCAGAGGACTCCTCGAAAGAGGGCAGTTTCAACTGGTACTTATGGAAGGATGCCGACTCGGATTGGTGCCCGAGGGAGAGCGTCGACTTAGGCTAGTGCTCAGGAAAGAGTACCGCCTCAGGCTGGTGCTGGGGGAGGAGCACCAAGCGATCCTAGGTTGGATGGAATCGTTCAGGTGCTAGAGACTTTGGGGAACATGATCGGTCAGCAAACTTAGAACCAAGCTGCCACTACCACTCCCGCCACTGCTACCACCAATGCTGTTGCCGCTGCACCTGCTGAAGTCCCACCAGGAAATGGGAATGGTGAAGATTTTATGCATAAGCTAGTGAAGCAATTCCTGAAACTAAAGTCACCAAGGTTCACGAGAGCGGGTGATCCTAAGGCTGCAACCCTCTGGATCCGAGAGCTAGAGAAGGTTTTCGCACTACTAAGGTGCTCTACAGAGGACAAGGTAGTCTTGACTGTTTAACAATTGCAAGGTAACGCGAGCACTTGGTGGGAAGCCACTAAAGAGAGAGTGTTTCTCGAAGGTATGGTCCCAAAGGGGGATGCCTTCGTGGAGGTCTTCTACGGGAAGTATTTTCCAGATTGCGCGCAGGAACAGAAAATGACCAAGTTCCAGCATCTCCGTCAAAATCAAATGTCCGTGGACCAATATGAGGAAAAGTTTGCTAAGTTCTCCAAGTATGCATCGAGGTTAATTAAGGACCCGGTGGACAGGGCGAGGAGGTTTAGAGATGGTCTTAGACCAAAGATCAAGGACCCGCTGGTACCGTTGAATCTCAAAGACTATGATGAATTCTATGAGAGGGCCCAATTGATAGAGAGGAATATGAATGAGAGGGCCGCCGCATTTGGGTCGCGGTTTGTGCATAACAGAGATAACAACCGGTTTGGGAAGAGACCAATGACGGGGGGAAGGTATTCCATTCCTCCCAACCAAAAGGGTGGAATTGGAAAGCTGGCACCCAACTTGAATGGCACGTGCCAATTCTGTGGAAGGAAACATGGATCAACCCTCTGTTTTGCTAGAATGAGAGTGTGCTACGGATGTGGTCAACACGGCCACCAGATAAAGAATTGTCTGCACAAGCCCATGGGAGCACAGGCACCCCTACCACAGATAGGGCAATGAAGAGGGAGTGCGTTGCAGAGCGCACAACAGGGCATTTTGAGCAAGCCTTCGATGCAGGGAAGGGTGTATGCTATCACCCGAAGGGAGGCGGAGGATTCGCAAATGGTGGTTACAAGTATGGTCTCATTGAACGACCATGCTTCTTATGCTTTATTAGATTCGGGAGCCACACATTCATTTATTGTTGAGCAATACGTAAAGTTAGTAGGATTAAGTTCAGAATCATTGGAAACAGTCATTAGTATATCCATCCCGTTAAAGGATAAAGTGTTGTCGGTGATAGGGTGTCCTTGTTGCAAGTTAGTGATCGATGCGCGGGAGGAAATGATAGATTTGATTGTGCTGACCATGTTTGATTTTAATGTGATTATTGGTATGAATTGGCTCACCAAGCAACAAGCTACCATAGATTGTTATTGTAAAGCGATTCAATTTAACCCGTTAGCAGGTGAAAGTTTCGAGTTTATTGGAAGTCGAGGAGGACCCTCGATTACCTTAATCTCGTCGCTTGAGGCAACCCGATTGTTAGAGGTGGGTTGCCAAGGTTATTTGGCAACCATAGTTGATACGTCAATTGAGGAGCCAAGAATGGAGGACATCATCGTAGTGCAGGAATTTTCCGACATGGTTTCTGAGGAATTGCTTGGTTTGCCCCCAAAAAGGGAGATATAATTCGTGATTGAGTTGGCCCCTGGGATGGAGCTTATTTCTAAGACTCCTTACCACATAGCGCTATCAGAGTTAAAGGAACAAAAGGTGCATATGCAGGTTTTGTTGGACAAAAGATTTATATGTCCTAGTGCATCGCCTTGGGGAGCGTCGGTTTTGTTTGTAAGAAAGAAGGATGGTTCGTTGTGTCTTTGCATCGACTATCGGCAACTCAACCAGGTAATGATCAAGAACAAGTATCCGTTGCCAAGGATTGATTACTTGTTTGATCATTTACAGGGAGCATCGATATTTTCCAAGATTGACCTGAGGACAGGTTACCATCAACTGAGGATTAAGAAGGAGGATATACCGAATACGGCTTTTCGTACGTGTTACGGCCATTATGAATTCACCATAATGCCATTCGATCTGACCAATGCCCCAGCTACTTTCATGGATCTGATGAATTGAGTGTTCAAGGAGTATCTGGACCAGTTCGTGATTGTGTTTATTGACGACATCTTGGTGTATTCGAGAAGTCCAGAGGAGCATGAACGCCACTTAAGGACGGTACTTCAAAACCTGTGAGAACATGAGTTATATGCCAAGTTTAGAAAGTGTGAGTTTTGGCTAATTCATGTAGCTTTCTTAGGTCATGTGATTTCTAGCGAAGGGATTTTCATAGACCCAACCAAGATTGAAGCTGTCATAAACTGGCCAAGACCAATGATAGTGACAGAGATCCGAAGTTTCTTGGGATTGGCAGGCTATTATAGATGATCCGTGGAAAGATTTTCTGCGATAGCCATGCCTTTGACTCGATTGCTGAAGGAGGAAGAAAAGTTCGAATGGATGAATAAGTGTGAGTGTAGTTTCCAAGAGCTTAAGCAGAAGCTGACTATCGCACCCATATTGACGATTCCATCTGGACCTGGAGGATATGAGATTTATAGCGATGTGTCATACAGAGGACTGGGCTGCATTTTAATGCAACATGGGAGAGTTGTTGCGTACGCGTCTCATTAACTGAGGCCTCATGAGTTGAATTATCCAAAGCATGACTTGGAACTAGCAATGATCATCTTTACCTTGAAGATTTGGAGACATTACTTGTGCAGAGAAAAATTTTAGATTTTTACGGACCATCAAAGCCTGAAGTATTTATTCTCTCATAAGAAGTTGAAAATGAGGCAACATCATTAGATGGAGCTTCTCAAGGACTAGACTGTGACATCCTGTATCATCCTGGAAAAGCCAATAAAGTCGCGGACACGTTAAGTCGAAAGTCGTCAATTGCAAAGATGATGGTTCGAGAATGGATCCTACTTGAAGGAGTTCGAGATTCGGATTTCAAGTTTGAGGTAAGCCACCTTTCAAGTCTCATAGCTACCATCAGAATTGAACCGGAGGTGCAGGTAAAGATTAAGACGTTACAGTTGATAAACCCTAAAATTCATAAAGTTCTGCATGAGGACACAGAAAAGAGGAAAGCCGACTTTCAAGTTACTGAGGATGGAATACTAAAGTTTTGTGGGCAATTGTACGTACTCAACGATGTGGAGCTTAAGGAGGAAATCTTGTCAGAAGCCCATCGTAGTAGTTACAGTATTCATCCGATCAGTACAAAGATGTATCAGAACCTACGCAAACACTATTGGTGAACCGGTATGAAAGCAAATATCGCCAGACACGTTGCCAAGTGTCTGACGTGCCAACAAGGAAAGCACAACATTGCAAGCCTGGAGGACTCTTGCAACCTCTCGAGACTCCTGAGTAAAAGTGGGAACATATCACAATGGAGTTTGTGATGGGATTACCGAGGAGTCAGAGAGGTAACGATTCCATATGGGCTGTAGTTGACAGGTTGATGAAGTCTACTCACTTCATCGCCGTATGAAAAGACTTTTCATTAGACAGATATGCTGAATTGTACGTGCGACAGATGGTTCGTCTTCATGGAGTGCCAGTGACGATCTTGTCAGATCGAGATCCAAAGTTTATGGCAGCTTTTTGAAAAAGTTTACAAACTACCTTGGGAACAAAGCTGCAGTACAGAACGGCCTATCATCCATAGACGGATGGTCAGTCTAAGAGGACTATTCAAACCCTCGAGGACATGCTGTGAGCTTGCATATTGGACTTCAAAGGAAGCTCGGAGGAACAACTTCATCTAGTTGAGTTAGCCTACAACAACTGCTATCAGCAGAGTATTAAGATGGCACCATTTAAAGCGTTGTATGGTAGGGCCTGCAGGACTCCTATTTGCTGGGACGAAGTTCAAGAACATAGGATTACGAGCCCTGAGTTGGTTCAACAGTCAGTCGACGCTGTCAAAGTCATTTGAGAAAGGCTCAAGACCGCCTAGAGTCGTCAAAAGAGTTATGCAGATAAGCAGCGTAGACCACTGGAGTTCCAAGTAAGTGAACACGTATTCCTCAAAGTGTCACTAATGAGGGGTACTTCGCGCTTTGGTAAGAAAGGAAAGTTAAGCCCAAGGTACGTCAGTCCCTTTGAAATTTTAGAGTGAATTGGGACTTTGGAGTATCGTCTTGCGTTGTCGCCGAGACTTGCTCAAGTGCATGACATCTTACACGTGTCGATGTTGAGGAAGTACAAACCCGATCTGACCCACGTACTAAATTTCAAGGAAATAGACATGGACGAGAGAGTGTCATACGTGGAGAGACCGGTTCGGATAGTGGATCAAAAAGAGCAAGTGCTATGCAGCAAGACGATCCCCTTAGTTGAAGTTGTTTGGCAATACCATGGAATGGAGGGAGCCACATGGGAAAGCAAAGAGTCGATGAGGTGTCAATACTCTCACCTTTTTGTAGAAGGGTTGTAATGGTTTAAATTTTAAGGACGAAATTTTTATAAGAGGGGAAGAATTATGACATCCTGAAATTCGGCCCCTGTTTTGAATATATGAAATTGTTATTTCATCGACGCGCTTGTAACGTAATATTAATTGCATATCATATAATTTTAGATGCATTTATTTATTATTATTGCATTTGCATAGGGCTGGTAACGAATGTGTTCGAATTGGTGGTTCTAAGCTTTAAATTGACAGGCCAGACTAAGCCCACGAAGCGAGCAAAGTAGCCCAAGCCCGTTTTTTTTTAATGATCGAAAATTATCTCGTGAAAAATAGAGATTTGAAATTTTTCCAGGATATGTTGGGATTTTTTTTTTTTTTAATATCTTTGGATAGAGCAAGTGTGACAAAAAATATTGCGAGCTCAACTTTGCAGGATTTGAAATTTCAAAAAAAATCCTTTTGCAATCTTGAATCGTATCAAAAACAAATATTACGTTATAAAATGGATATTAATTTGGAAAAATTAAAACCCTAATCCGTGGCCTATAAAAAGTTTAAACGCGTAAGGTTTTTGGGGCTTTTTCTCGGTTTCTAGGTCAAAAGTTCAACACAAAGGAGAAAAAATATTATTTTCTTGTTTTCTTTTGGGGGATGGGTTCGAAGTCAGCAGCTCCTTTGGCTGAAAAAACAGGGACAATAGAGAATGAGGTGAAGGGACGTGCCGCAAGCCAGCAGAGGTGAGAGAAAATAAAAAAAGAAGAAGAACAATCGTTCTTCTTTTTCGCAAGGCCTTCTACCGACGACTCCTTCTGCCCAGAAGCCGCAAAGCCGACGCCTGTAGCTACCGCCGCGCCCCACCGACGCATCTTCCCGTTCGCTTGTCGCTGTGTCTGTCGTCCGCCTCACTTGCTTGCCGTGTGACACCCATTACTACTGCCCGAGCCACCAGCCTGCCACATCACGCGACACTCACTACTGCTGCTCGAGCCACCAGCTCACCACACCAGCGCCACCCAACTCCACTGGCCTCTGCTCCGTCTCGCCAGAAGCTACCACCACCACGTGACTGGACATCAGCAATGCCACGCGACGCCGCACGACCTGATGCCAGCTGCGACCCCTCGCTTGCGTTGCCTTCCCTGCAAAACCATTGCTACCCCTGCTCTGGCCATGACCTACTCAGCCCGACGTTTTGGCTACTCGTCGCTTCGCTAGTCACCGTCGCTACGCCTCCGCCAGAGCTGAACCCGAGCGCCAATGCCTGAGTCGCTCCCGCTCTGCTCCGTCTCGCCAAAAGCTGCCACCGCCACGCGACCCGACGCCCCTACAGCGCCTCCATCCGCGACTGCCCAGTGTCTGACGCCCCTCCTCCGAGTGATGCTCCCACAGCAGCACTCTGCTCATTCCTGTAGCAGTCCTCCGACCCAGCAACACTTTTGCACGCCACTACACCAGCCTCTACTCGCTGCTACTCTTCCTTTGCCGCTTGCTAGTTCGCTCACGCCGAAACTCCGACGACCGTGCCTATCACCCTCATCGGAGCCCTTAGTGACCCATCACCCCCTGTGAACCACCATAGCAGCCCCTTGTCGAACCAAGCCAAGCCACGTCAAGCCGTCGTTGATTAACCCGAATTTAGGAAAAATCCTAATTAGGTAGGTTTTTTTTTTATATTTTTATATTTTTATATTTTATATTTTTTATATTTTTTATTTCTTTACTTGAAATATTCCTTGATGTAAGATTGAGATTCCCGACATGTAGTAGCCTCTTAAATTAGGGATTGACAGTCCGATTTTTATGCCCAAAATCCGACTTGCAATCGATTGGAAAATCGCCAATTCGATCTCATGCTTGAGATTCAATTCGCGGTATATTTAAAATTGACCAACCCGATCTCATGCGTGAAATATGGTTCGTTAATTTTTGGATATAAATTTTATCTTGCTTTGATTTGCCCTTGTGTGGTTTGAGTCGGTTCGATTTTCGTAAAAAAATCCAATAAAATCTGAGTTAGATCGGGTTCATTTTAGAATATTCCTCGCATTAGGGTTATCTTGCATATTTGGGATAGGAATTTTATTTCGAATTTAAAAAAATAAAAATCCAAAAAAATCAATTTAGGATGCTAGTTTTTTTTTAACTTAGGTTGCACGCTTAATTATTTGAGAATTTTTAATTCGAATTTGAAAAAAAAAACAAAACAAAAATCATCATGCATATGTCATGTAAAATTAAGGCATTCTTAGTACGTCATTGCATATTAGGATAAGATTGCATGTTTAATGTTAAATTTAGATAGATTGCATCTTAGGTTAGAGATTATCAAGTTAAGATAATATCCTAGTTTAAATTAAGATTTGGCCTAACCCAATTCTTAATATAAGTTGGATAAAATCTTAATCTAGCTAGATAATTATCGCATTTTTCTAATTTCTAATTTCTTGGAAAATGCCAAAAAAAATATTTTTACACAAATTGATTTCATTCTTTAGGGTAGACTGCATTTTATTTATGTCATATAGTTTAGGTCATATTGTCACATCATATCATTTCATGTTAGATTAGTAGCATGCATTGCATAAAGCATGATTCTCATTAAATAAGTGAAAACAAAAAAAAAAAGAAATTACTTGTTAATTAGAAATCATATCTAGGACTGTCGATGTGAATTCTGATTTAACATTGTAAATGGTTTCGTTGCCGTGAGGTAAGTCCTGCAATTTATTCACATATTTATTTAGGTGTTAAATTGGTGATTTGCGCACCCGCATGGTCACCTCATATGTTAAGGAAGTAAATTAAAATCAATTCAAGTTGCCTGCAAAATATTTTTTTCAAAACAAAAGAAAAAAAGTATCGAAAGGGCGTTAGAGAAATCTAGCGTAACCAAGTCCCTGAACTCACAAACTCTGGTTCGTAGGAATAAAGTAAATCTCCCGTTACTTTACTTGGGTTTCTAATCGACCCACCGAAAATAGATTAGCGGCGACTTCTAATTAAAAATCAATTGCATGTTAAGAATTGGAACCTAAGTCGTGAATTGGTATGGGCTTGGGAGAGCCCAAGCTAAGTTTAGGCTTTGTAATTCATTAGCCAAACCCTAAGTGGTTCACCCGAAAATTTGGTCGTGACAGCTTGGCGACTCCGCTTGAGACTTGAGTTAAAGCTCTTAGTAGACTTAGGCCAATTTTCTCTTTTACAAAATATATATATATATATATATTTGTTTGGCAGCAAGGATCCCTAGTATGTCCCTAACGTTTAAGATGTTAAATATCCTTGTAGAATGAGAGGTATAAGAGGAAGTGTTTGTTGACCTTTGTTTTGCAGGGAAGTGTAGGGGTGTATGGTTTACTTTCATATATGAAGTGTTGTTTGATATAAACTGTCATGCATGCCTTGCATTTAGCACTACACTATCGTACACACAACCTACCGTCGAACTTGGGCTACATAGGATCATCTAGGATTGTATTAAGATGGATACCACTTCGACCACATGCCCGCGGTATGAGTCATCCATCTCAATCCCGAAGTTTCTTTTTTTGGTGTCAAAAGTACCCACCTCGGTCTGCATGCTCACGACCTAGGTCGGCTCTTTGACTAAGCCGGAGTCATGAGGACCTAACTTAGTCCGCACGCCTGCGGCTAGTCCGATCATTCTTGTGGCTTCACTTTGCTAAGCCTATCTAAAGTAGAAATTGAGCCCCACATCTCATGTGCATGTCTATGTGTTTGCCGTCAATTTTTCTAGGTAAAGTAAGTCTTCTAGCCCTATACCATGCAAGTTATTTTGTCGTGCTTTTGGTCGGTCCATGACAATTTAGGTTAATCATTGATTTAACTCCTTTGTCAATTAGAGATGAAATGAGGAAATTGTCATGCAATGAATCATTTGGAAAAACAACTTTGGAGAATTTATTTTTAATTCATGTCTAGGAAATTTGGTCTTGGTAGAGTGTCTATTTTTCTAGCTCTTTTTTAGGAAATTCCCTTATTGTACGAATTTTTCATGAATAAATGAAAAAAAAAATGAAAAAAAATCGATTAGATCATTGTCATGGATTGAATCTCTATTTACACCTCATGCTTACATGTTTCCGTTCATTTGAATTAGGTGATTATAGAGCGGTCCCACTCACCCATCCGTACACAGTCAAGAGCTAAAATGATGGATCAAAACAAGTGAGAAATTGCGACTTGAAAAAAAGAGCCAAGAAGACTTTTTAACCGTCTCTTTTTCCTGAGATAGTCGAATTTGGTGTCACCATGAAGAGACTAGTGACATATCTAGAAGGAAAAATCTCTGACCTGGAGGGTTCGCATCACAAGACCAAGGAGGGTGAAGAACTCAAGCTCACATGAGTCATGGTCCTAAAGCATTACTTTCTTGGCCTGATAAGAAAGCACTTGAAAAATGCACATTAAGTTGCGATGATAGATCAGTTGGCCTAACTATTATTCACCAAGTTTGAGAATACACTTCTAAAGACTTAATAAAATGAGGGGCAAGTAAAGGAGGACCATCCATTTTTGGTGAAAGAGGTAAATTTTGTCCTTGAACATAACTAAGTTTAGGAAATGACACTCTGTTATTTTTCTTGCAGATGACAAATTGGGGGCATTACAGATTTTGGTAGTGACCCGATAAGACAAAATCTCCACCCAAACCAAAATGGATATTCCATGTGCATTTACTTTGATGTTGCATAGTATCCTATTCATGCACGTTGTTTTGTGCAAGGGCAAAAGCAAGAATTCATTAAAAAAAAAAATCAAAGATTGGATTTTCAACCTCAATTGATCAATTTGTGTGTTTGTTCCCTTTCAATAGGGGCAATCCAAGGACACCCATTATTGAGACAGTCCCTTCGTGGGACAATTTCTTGAATGAACGCTTGAAATCATGTTTTTCATACTTATGAAACCATGTTTTGAGTGTGGTAAATTGTTTGTTTTGAAATCACAAAAACTTTTCATGCTTAAAGTTGCTGGACTCTTTTGAAAAGAAAATTTCCTTAGGGATTTTACCTATTTGCTCACCAATTTCATGTGGAGATTTGTCAAGATGGACAATTCAATGGAGTGATATCAAATGCTTAAGAATGCAAAATGAGACGTGTTAGGATGATGAAATGCGAGCCTTATCCTATACACAATCCTCTATCTATACACTTGTGAGATAAGTGTAAAAAGTTCCATATCCGCAAGAAAAAGAGTTCTCTTGCAAAAGGTGCGATGACCAAAATGATGAGGGACAATTCATTTCTCTATCCCAAACACTATATGTGATCCATTGCATAACCCTTTTGAGTCCCATACACTTATGGAGATTTTTTTTTTTTTTCAAATTACCCCCGTCAAGAACCACCCCACATCGGGGCAAATGGGAGGTAAGATGGCATCATGAGGTGACGAAAGTGAAAAGAAATTTTCTTACTCTAACTTGCATCAATTTTCAAATCGTGCTATTACATTGAATTTATATGGTAATTTAAGTGTCGTAGGATGACGAAGAGCATTTCTTTCTCTATCCTATACACTCATATCATTTGCATAGCCCACTTGAGCTTGCAATTTTATTTCTTCAAACCCAGTTGATGATCATCCCCCACATTGAGGCAAGGCAAAAGACAAATAAGGACCCTTGAAGGTTCGAGTGTCATTCAAAGAGTGATTGCTTGACGCATGCATTGTTGCGCAAGAATTGAAATCAAAATAGAATTAAGGGGCATGAAAAAAGCAGTGTGCATGATAAAAGCAAGGCCAATGCCCATGAAAAAGAAGTGAAGAAAAAATGCATGAAAATTAGGGGCTCAAAAAAAGCGGTGTGTCTGGTAAAAGTAAGACCAATGCCCATAGATGAAAAAAAGAGAGTCAATATAAAGACTATCGGTTGAAAAAAGGTTGTATCTCTAATGAAGCAATACTCAAAGAACTCAAATGCTGAGTTTTTACAATTGATGGGGCACTTTATGTAGACAATCCCCGATGGTGAAAAAGAAAACCGATGGCAATACCAAGATGATCATTAACTCTCACCCTTTACACATATTTTGAGCTTAATGATCCTTTCATTTCTCAACCCAAGAACCCAACCTACGTTACGTCCCTTGCAATATCTCTTCTGATTATGGCACTTGAATTAACGTAGGGGTTCGCATAATTTAAGCATCGTTCGAAGAAGTGTGAGCAAGATTATTTCTTTCTCATTTTGTAGGGTTCTTGACTTGTAAACCCCAAGATGATTGCGAAGTTTTATTTCAATAGCCTTGACTCAAAGAGTCCCTTTGCTAAGCCATTGACCAAGCCCACATTATGATCCCTATTAAAGACCTCTCAGATTGGTAAGGTCATACTACTTGCCAGAATATTCGGACCCTTATTGGTATGATGATAGTGAGATGGAGTCATTCTCCTAAATTAGCCCTTCTGAATGAGGGTGAGTGAAAGTCCTTTCTAACTAAAAGTATCTCATCTAGTATTCTTAAGAAATCCATGCCATTGTCTTAAACGACAATCCTCTCATGTGGAAATTTGGGGTGATACAAATATGGTAAAGTCATTATGCATAAACCTTGATTGAATGGATGAAAACCTCACTGAACTTTAAAATGTGCATTCTAGAGTAACTCAAATTGTCTACGCCTTTAACGAATGCATATCAGTTTTTGCTCTAATCATGTCTGACAAATAATATTTCCTTGAAGACAGGGTAATACTTGACGTTCAAGTTGCTCCTTGAAGCCTTGAGATTCGGCATGCTTTCGTAGCCCGAAGCCTTTTTCACTAACCCGGTATGCTTCCATAGCCCAGAGTCATTTCACTGACCCGACGTGCTTCCGTAACCCGGTGTCCTTTTCATCAATTCGACATGCTTTCATAGCCCGAAGCCCTTTTCACTGACCCGGCGTGCTTCCATAGCCCAGTGACATTTATATTGACCTAGCGTGCTTTCGTAGCCTTAAGTCGCTTTTATCAAACTGGCGTACTTCCATAACCTAGATTTCGTTTATATTAACTTAGCGTGCTTCCGTAGCCCGAAGTTCATTTATATTGATCTAGCGTGCTTCCGTAGCCTAGAGTCATTTTCATTAACTCGGCGTGCTTTCGTAGCCTAGAGTCATTTTCATTAACTCGGCGTGCTTCCGTAGCCCAGAGTCATTTTTATTGACTCGACGTGTTTCCATAACCCGATGTCCCTTTTAATAGACCCGACGTGCTTCCATAGCTCGAAGCTCCTGACCTAGCGTGCTTTTGTAGCCCATAGTCATTTTCATTTACTCGGCGTGCTTCTGTAGCTCGATTTTCCTTTTAATAGACCCAGCGTGCGTCCGTAGCTCGGAGTTCCTTTATATTGACCTAGCATGCTTCCATAGCCCAGAGTCCTTTTCATTGACTCGGCATGCTTTCGTAGCCCGATATCCCTTTTAATAGACCCGGCGTGCTTCCGTAGCTCGAAGTTCCTGACCCGGCGTGCTTCCGTAGCCCGATATCCCTTCTAATAGACCCGACATGCTTCCGTAACCTAGAGTTCTTGACCTGGCGTGCTTTTGTAGCCCAGAGTCCTTTTCATCGACTTGGCGTGCTTCCATAACTCAATGTCCCTTTTAATAGACACGGCGTGCTCTCGTAGCCCGGAGTTCCTGACCTGGCGTACTTCTATAGCCCAGAGTCCCCCTATCAAATCGACATGCTTAAAAGGTAGTCTCTCTCAAGTGCACTTGACACTTGACTCGATCGAGCTGTCCCCTAAAGATTTTTCTGTAAGATTTAGTCTAATTAAGGCGACAAAAGAATGGTTTAGGTGATGGTCAGATGATCTATGCTGCAATGCTAGGCGACCGGAGAAAGGTTCGAGTCCTAGCTAAGCAAAACCTCTGTTTAGGCGACTGTAGAATAATACGAGTCTTAGACAATATTTAGAGGAAGTTCTCATGAAAGTCAAGCAACAATTGGCCTTGGAGCATTAGGATTTGTTCAAACCGTCCGGTAACCCAATCAAGCCTTCAAGTAGGGTACCCAAGGTAAGTATCAAATCTATTGAAGTACTTGAGGTAAAGCTCAAGTAGCTCATCTTCTAAGCAAAATGCTTAAGGAAAAATTTGAGTATCTCCTCCAATTTGCATAAATTGAGAATCTGTGAATTTCACCAAAATCTTTCCATCCATTGTTGACATCTCCGTTTGGATATGAATGTCACAAAATTATTTTTATTTAAATATTTCACTCTAGATGTGAATGTTTTTCAATCTTTCATTATACCTTAGTCTGGATCTAGGTATTTCGAGTATAAAAATCTTGACATCTCAATCCGAATCTAGATGTCTTAATTCTTTTCGTTGAACATTTCACTCTTGATGTGAATGTTTTTCGATCTTTCTCATTATACCTTAGTCTAGATCTAGGTATTTCAAGTACAAAAATCTTGACATCCCAATCTGGATCTTGATGTCTTAATTCTTTTCGTTGAATATTTCACTATGGATATGAATATTTTTCGATCTTTCTCATTATACCTAGATCCACACCTTAGTTTGGATCTAGGTATTTCGAGTTCCCAAAATCTTGACATTTCAATCTGGATTTAAATGTCTTAATTCTTTTCGTTAAACATTTCATTCTAGATATGAATGCTTTTCGATCTTTTTCGTTATACCTTAGTTCGAATCTAGGTATTACGATAAACATTAGACTCTTCAAGGAACTTGAGTGAAAATTGGGTACTTGTGGAGCAAATGAGGATTTATCATGTACCTCAAGATGCTCTATCGCACTGATTGGTAAGTAACTGTAGATGCATTCTTTCCTTTCGCATTATGCATTTGCATTAGCATTTCCATGCATCATATAAATTACATTTTAAAATGGGATTCATTTTTTCAAAAAAAAAAAAAGAAATCATTCATTACATGTGCATGGTCAAAATTTAGGTCTCAATTTATCTTTGAATGCAACCTCTACGAGCTCACCTTCAAAGAGGGGTAGCTATTGACACCTAAATTTTGACGATCCAGTCACTTATTTAATGCATAAAAATTAGGGATTAATTTTTAACCCCTAAAAAAATTATTAATTAATTGCATAACATATAATTTTAGATGCATTTATTTATTATTATTGCATTTGCATCGGGCAAGTGACGAATGGGTTTAAATTGGTAGTTTTGAGCTTTAAATTGATAGGCCGAACTAAGCCCACGAAGCGAGCAAAGTGGCCCAAGCCCCTTTTTTTTAATGATCGAAAATTATTTCGTGAAAAAATAGAGATTTGAAATTTTTCCGAGATATGTTGGATTTTTTTTAATATCTTCGGATAGGGAAAGTGTGACAAAAAATATTACGAGCTCAATTTTGCAAGATTTGAAATTTCAAAAAAAAAATTTGTTGCAATCTTGAATCGTATCAAAAAAAAAATATTGTATTTGGAAAAGAAATCTTCATGGATATTGATTTGGAAAAATTAAAACCCTAATTCGTGGCCTATAAAAAGGTTAAACGCATAGGGTTTTGGGGGCTTTGTCTTGGTTTCTAGGTCAAAAGTTCAACACAAAGGAGAAAGAAAATTCTTTTCTTGTTTTCTTTTGGGGAAGGGTTCGAAGTGCACAGCTCCTTTTGCTGAAAAAACAAGGGCAGCAGAGAGAAAGAGGTGAAGGGATGTGCAACAGGCCAGCAGAGGTGAGAGAAAATAAAAAATAAAAAATAAAAAAAGGTGAAGAACAAATGTTCTTCTTCTTCGCAGGGCCTTCTCCCGGCGACTGCCAAGAAGCCGCGAAGCTGACGCTTGCAACTACCGCCACGCCCCGCCGACGCATCTTCCTGTTCGCTCGTCGTCGTGTCCGTCGTCCGCCTCGCCTACTCGCCGCGCGACACCCACTGCTGCTGCCCGAGCCACCAGCCCGCCACACCGCGTGACACTCACTACTGCTACCCGAGCCATCAACCTGCCACACCAGTGCCACCTAACTCCCCCAGCCTCTGCTCCATCACGCCAGAAGCTACCACCACCGTGCGACTCAACGTCAGCAACGCCACGTGACACCGCGCAACCCAACGCTAGCTGCGACCCCTCACCTGCGCTACCTTCCCTACGAAGCCGTTATTGCCCCTACTTTGGCCGTGACTACTTAGCCTGACGTTTTCGCTGCTCGTCGCTCTGCCAATCACCGTCGCTACGCCTCCGCTAGAGCCAGACCCGAGCACCGGTGCCTGAGCTGCTTCTGCTCTACTTTATCTCACCAGAAGCTGCCACCACCACGCAACTCGACGCCCCTGCAGCGTTTCCGTCCGCAACTGCCCGACGTCCGACGCCCCTCCTCTGAGTGACGCTCCCACAGCAGCACTCTGCTCAATCCTTCAACAGTCCTTTGACCCAGCAACGCTTTTGCATGCCACTGCACTAGCCTCTGCCCGTTGCTGCTCTTCCCTTGCCGCATGCCGGTCTGCCCTCACCGGAGCTCCGACAACCGTGCCCATCACCCTCATCGGAGCCCTTGGCGACCCATCACCCCCAATGAGCCACCATAGCAGCCCCTTGTTGAACCAAGCCAGGCCACGTCGAGCCACCGTTTTTTTTTTTTTTTTTGGTAAAGGTAATGGATATATAGCTTAGGAAAATAATACAAAAGAGGCACCAAAGACTTATACTCTAACTACAGTAAGTAGAAAGAGTGGAAGGGAGCCGAAGAAAGAGCCAAAGGCAAAGAGAAACAAATACAGAAAAAACAAAAAGCGACCACCAAGGTCACTAAAACAGAAGTCACGACAGCCAACACGAAACCTTGGCAATTCAAAAAACGAAGAGACCAAGAACGGAGAGATGAAGTAACTTGAAGCAGGAACGTGAGCCAAGCAACCTATAGAGTCGAAGTATGGCCTGAGAAAATGGAGGGATGAAAGCCCCAGTTCCTCTGAAGACGCCTGTTTCTCGGGATATCTGAAACATTTGAGAAGGTAAGAGCTTTCTCCTTTACAACTTTGATCAGGTGATTTTTCAACGTAGAGACGACCAAGGCTTCCCCACGGAATATAATATCATTCCTTTTTTTCCAAATCAAGTAACATAAGGCAGCAAAAGAAAATCTAGCAATATAGTAGAAGAACCCTTTACCGGATAAGAATTTAATAGCCCAAGATAGGTTATCCACCCACAGTCTCACTCGCCAAGGTAAGTTACACCTTGTCGCCCAAAAGGAAGCAAGAGAAGCCGAGACATGGCAATCAAAAATAGGTAATTGATGGAATCCAGCACTTCATTGCATAACGCAACAAGTGCAAAAGTCGATTCTTCCATGAGAGAGAAGGAGCTCCTGGGTAGGCAATCCGTTCCTCGTAATTAGCCACAAATTAAACTGGAATCTAGGAGCAATATCAGAGTTCTAGATAAGAGAAGCCCAAGGCACCCGGTTTTTTTCTGTTCTAATGCAGTCCCAAGCAAAAGCCACCGAGAAGGATCCGGAGGGATCCCGACTCCAAAAGAAACGATCCGGAGTAGAGGATGAAACCGGAATGGAGAATCCCAAGCTTTGAAGGAAAAGCCTGAAGGAATCGCCCATAGGGGAGAGAAGATCCGTGACTACTGCATTCTTTGGAAGACCAGATGTTTCAATAAGAGGAAGTGGAATAAGCTGATCAAAAGGGCCCTCTGAAACCAGCGATCAAGCCATAAGGAAGCCGAAAGGCCATTTCCAATTTTCCAGAGAAATGATAGCCGAAACTCCGTTCTTAGAAGTAAGATTTTTTTCCAGGCCCAAGAGCAAACAGAAGGTGAGGAAGAGATCCAAAAGTTGTCCATTTTTAAGAAAGTGGAGTGAATCCAACGACACCATAAGGATTCTTTGTCTGTGAAAAGAATCCAAATGTATTTAAGCATCGCTGATTTGTTACAGTCTTTCAACTTACGAATACCCAATCCTCCTTCATTTTTAGGAAGGCACACTTCATCCCATGCAATCTTAGCCCCGCCTCTGCCAAGAGTGGCGCCTTTCCATAGAAATTGTCTCAAGATTTTCTCAATACTATTTAGGACCGAAACCGGCAAAGTTAAGAAACTGGACCCAATACACTTGAATAGAATGTAAGACTGACCTTATAAGCTGCAGCCTACCCGCAAAAGAGAGGAAGCGTTGAGTCCATGACTGGGCCCTGGTAGTAATCCGAACAATCAAGGCCACGCAATCTGCTTTCCCAAGTCTGGAGGAGATGATCGGTACACCTAAGTATTTCACTGGGAGCTTTCCTTCTTGAAACCCAAATTCCATAAGAATATGTTGCGCAACGAAGGAGCCCCACCCGATAAAAAGATTTCGCTTTGGTTCTTATTCGGAAGGAGCCCACTCCAAGAAGAAAATAGATTGAGGCCCTTTTTCAAAAGAGTAATGGAAGGCCAGTCAGTCTGACTGAAGAGGAATACATCATCAGCGAAAAAGAGATGAGAAAGACGGACTGGTTTACATCTCCAATAATACTTAAACTCCCTCCGAGTAGTATTTGCATTCAATATTCTAGAGAAAACCTCCATTACAAGGGTGAAGAGGTAGGGGGACATCGGATCGCCCTGGCGAAGCCCCCTCCCACCCGGAAAGAAGCCATGCAGTTCTCCATTAATAGAAATAGAGTATTTCGGGGTCCGAACACAAACCATAATGAGTCGAGTAAGAGATTCAAGAAAGCCAAATGCCAACAAAGTAGTTTGAAGAAAGTCCCAATCAACAGTATCGAAGGCTTTCTGAAAATCAACTTTTATTGCGCATTTGGGAGTATAAGGTTCTAGATGAAAACCAGCAAAAAGCTCTTGCGCCATCAGTATATTAGCCCTAATCCTTCTCCCTTTAACGAATGCATTATGGGAAGAATCAACCAAATCGCTCAAGACAGCAGCTAGGCGATTAGCCAAGATTTTTGTGATGAGCTTATAAATAGTATTACAGCAAGCGATAGGTCGGAAATCAGTCACAGCACAAGCATTAGGCACTTTAGGTACCAAGGCAAGAATGGTATTATTTACCTCTCTCAAAAGACGGCCTGAAGAGAAGAAATCAGAAACCGCCTCTGTCACCAACGGGCCAACAGTCCCCCAGCAAGTCTTAAAAAACTCAACAGTAAAGCCATCAGAACCCGGGGCTTTTCCTTTCGCGAGAGAAAAGAGCGTATCTTTAATTTCAAATTCCAAGACCGGTCTAGAAAGAGAGAATACCTGATCAACCGACAGAGGTCTTCGAATGAACTTTTTAACGTCTTGCAATGAAGGCTTGGATAGCACCGTTTGAGGAGATAGGAGATCCTTGAAGAAAGAGACAAAAACCTGTGGAACCGCTAAAGGGTCACTGATCAAAGCACCCGAAGAATCCTTAACTAAGAGGATTCTATTCCTAAGTTGCCTTCTCTTGACGGAATTATGAAAAAATTTAGTATTTTGATCAACTTCCTTGAGCCAGCAGATTCTTGATTTCTGCCTGTAAAAAGATTCCTCATCTCTACACAAGTTCACAAAGAGCTTATGGTGCGCCGTTCACAAAGAGCTTATGGTGCGCCTTCTCAAGATCAGCAAATTCAGAGTTGGTCGGATCAAGATGAAGATCAAGCTGAGCAAGACGAAGAGCTTCTCTAGCTTCCGCTGTTCTCACCGAAATATTGGAGACCTCATCCCTATTCAGTTGTTTGAGCCGGCTTTTTAGCACCTTCAGCTTGGATACTAGTTTGAACATAGCAACCCCAACAACCGAAGTATCCCAAGCTTGATGAACGATGGAAGAGAAGTCAGAATGCTTAGCCCAGAGATTAAAATATTTGAAAGGCCTTCTTTTAAAAAACGGGTTAAGGATTCTGACAACCATGGGCGAGTGATCCGAGATGCCCGGATTCAAGAACGAGGCCTCAGAGAAGGAGAATTCCATATTCCATTTAGAATTAACCAAAACGCGATCGATTTTCCTCATTTTTTTAGAAGTACCAGCAGAGGTCGACCAAGTAAACCGAAAGCCAAAATACCTAAGATCACCCAATTTAGTCTGAGCTAAGCAGTTTCCAAATTCATCAAAATAAGGGATCCATAAGTTGGAGCCACCAAACCGGTCCGAAGGATCTTTAATGGCGTTAAAATCTCCAGCTACCAACCAAGGCATATCCTGCATAAGATTATTCATACGGAGCAAGTCCTCCCAAAGAGGCCGGCGGCGACTGAAAGAATGTTTTCCATAAACAATAGACACACAACAAACCATACCAGTCAGGGTGTATGTCATTCAACCATGTACAGCTTGATCATTGATCGACAACGTTTCATAACTAACATACTCAGGGTTCCAGCCCACCCAAATTCTTCCACAAGAAGAGAAATCATAATTTGCAACCCAATTCCAACCATTCAAAAAGGAGGAGGATATAGATTCAAAGGAAACTTCAGGAACTTTAGTCTCGATAAGGCCAATAAGGCACAAATTGTGGGTGGAGACAAATCTCCTAACTTATGCCCGCCTGACAGGGTTCATGAGGCATCTTATGTTCCAAGCACCTATATACATATTTATAAAGAAGAAGGAGAAGATTACCTCTTCTTGGTGGCCCTTTTCCGACCCACAGTCGGATTAGGAGCCATAGAAGGAGGAGGATCCGGGCATATAAGCAAGAGCTTATCTTGTAATGTCTCAACCGGGACATTTTTGTGAGGGGCTTTCGGAGAAGGGCATCCAATCGACAGCAGGTCCTCATTGTCCGAAATGGCATGAATGCTGGAGTTACCAATCTCGTCCGAACAATCAGGTAGAATCAAAGGAGGAGAGACGACTTTCGCTTTTGCCAAAAAAGAGCTTTTAACAGCCTTCGAGGAAGATAACGAGCTTCCAAGAGTCTTGTGAGACAACGAAGCATAACCAACTTCCCTAGATACAGGGCCTTTTAGTTTTAGCTTTAGAGAATGCCCCCCTTCAGTGGGCAGGGCTAAACTAAAAGATGCAGCTCTTTTCTCAACCACCTTCTTATTTCTTTTTACTTGCTTCCAACCCGAGTCAGCAGTAGCATGAGGGATTGCAGCAGAGATAGTAGGCAAAGGCAACTCCTGAGCTCCTTCGCATCCAGAGGCCATTGCAGTAGAATTGAGAGAGCTCGGAGATTTATCAGTAGTAGGATTTGTTCCCTTATGCATTTCAAGGAGGGTCTCCTCTGTTGGAATAGGTCTAGCATCAGGCTTCTTAATAAACAAGGGGTTATCATGTGTTCTGTCCAAAGACTGAGCGAATTGAGGATGCGAGCTTGCTTGAACTGCAGGCCGAGAAGAAGGGTTAGGAGATGAAGTCCCATCTTGAGGAGCATGGGGTCTAGCGATCAAAGAACGTTGAGCATTTGCAATAGAGCGCTGAGCAACACCAGCATCGCATTTGTGGCCAAAGACACCACAAGCTACATAAGCCGTGGGTCTCCATTCATATTCTACTTCCACCAAACAGGAATTGCCCTTGTGAACCAATTCAATGGACTCACATGAAGGCTGCATTGTTGTAATCTCTACACATACTCTAGCATAAGCCAGA
This sequence comes from Eucalyptus fibrosa, assembly GCA_017140475.1. Lineage (NCBI taxonomy): Eukaryota > Viridiplantae > Streptophyta > Magnoliopsida > Myrtales > Myrtaceae > Eucalyptus > Eucalyptus fibrosa. The sequence continues at coordinate 12,094,858 of CM029511.1, forward strand.
GCTTTCATTTGATCAGTACTTATGTCTACATAAAGCGGTTTACCAACCTTACTTGCAATCTTACTGATAGCCTAAGAAGACCAGAACACGAGAGGTAAGTTTTTAAGCCTTACCCACACAGGAACCGTAAGGTGGGAGTCCTTCCTCAAATCTAGGGCCGGTCTCCATTGTTGCAGCACAAGAGGCACCTTTGAAACGGTAATAGGGCCTCCTTCCAACACTTTTCTCCAGAACTCCCAATCCGGAATATGGAAATAGAAAAACCCCTTCCCATCAGCCATTAGTTTGACCAAATTAGGCCCCCACGCCTTTTTGAAAGCTGCTTCTGTAACTTTAAAAGGAATTCTTCTGCCTAGATAATATCCAACGAGACAATCCTGAAGTTTTGGGTCAGCAGCCTGCAGATCATCATCAGTCATTTCCACAAATGGCCCATCATCGACTGGAGGAATGAACTCCAAGTCGTAGCCTTTGGTGGCTACTTTGGCCACAGCCACACTCGCCCAATTGTGCAGGTTTGAGCTTTTCGAGACTGCTCGCTGAGGTCGCTTCGAACCTGATCTACCTCTGCTTCTCCCCGCGGCCCATCTGGATCACGAGTGGAACGGCCTTGAACAAAAGGCTGCTTCAAACCAGCAGGGGGCCAAACAGAACCACCCAAGTTCTCATTAGCAACACCGCCACGAGAGGAGGGGCCATGGTCAGGAACAGGAGGGCTACAAACAGCCCTTTCCCCCTCGATTTGGGCCGGAGAAGTTCCAGGATCCATAACAGCAACAAATTGCAGAGAAAGGGCGAGCAAACCCTAACCAAACTCGGCCATTTGAAGCCCAAAGAGATCACGTACCAGGGCAAACTTAAGGGGGGCTGAAGAGGCCTACTAGGCGCCCCAAGATGCCAACAACTAGCTTCAACGAACTGTCAGCAGGAACAGGGCTTCGGACACCCTTTTTTGAGAGCTTCGGAGAACAGAGCGACGCGCGGGAAAAGCGACACAAAAAGGGCCGAGGTCGAAGACGGATGCGCAGGCGCTGGGCAGTGGGAGCAGCGAAGGCAACAACGCTCGGAGCTCCGGTGACGAAGCCGCTGGTGGCTACAGCAAGAGAAGCGACGCTCGACAGCGTGGGCATTAGCTAAGAGGCACTCAAGCGGAGGGCAAGGGTGGAGGTGTAGCGTCGGCGGAGGGCAGGGACGGTGGCACAGCGTCGGCCGGAGGCAAAAGCGCGGACGCCGGACGCCGGGCGAAGCTGCTGAAGAGGCAGGCGAGCGAGCACTCACCAGAGCGACAAGGCAGAGCGTCTTCCTCTTTCGTCGACCTTCGATGGGGGAAAGTTAAGCCACCGTTGATTAACCAGGATTCAGGAAAAATCTCAATTAGGTAGTTTTTAAATATTTTTTTATGTATTTTATTTTTTTTTATTTCTTTACTTGAAATATTCCTTGATGTAAGATTGAGATTCCCGACATGAAGTAGCCTCTTAAATTAGGGATTAGCGAAATCCTGATTTTCGCGCCCGAAATCCAATCCGCAATCGCTTGAAAATCATCAATTCGATCTCACGCTTGAGATTCAATTCACGGTTTATTTAAAATTCACCAACCCAATCTCATGTACGAGATATGGTTCGTCAATTTTTGGATATAAATCTTATCTTGCTCGATTTGCCCTTATGTGATTTGAGTCGGTTGTTTTTTCGTAAAAAAAAATCCAATAAAATCTGAGTTAAATTAGGTTCGTTTTAAAATATTCCTCATATTAGGTTTATCTTGCATATTTGGGATAGGAATTTTATTTCGATTTAAAAAAATAAAAAAAAAAAAAATCAATTTAGGATGCTAGTTTTTAAACTTAGGTTGCACGTTTAATTATTTGACAATTTTAAATTTCGAATTTTATAAAAAAAAAAAAAACAAAAAACAAAAATTATCATGCATATGTCATGTAGAATGAGGGCATTCTTTGCATGTCATTGCATATTAGGATAAAATCGCATGTTTAATTTTAAGTTTAGATAAATCTTTCAGATAGATTGCATCTTAGGTTAGAGATTATCAAGTTAAGATAATATCCAAGTTTAAATTTAAATTAAGATTTGGCCTAACCCAATTCTTAATATAAGTTCGATAAAATCTTAATCTAGCTAGATAATTTTCACATTTTTCTAATTTCAAATTTCATGGAAAATGCCAAAAAAATTGTTTTTACACAAGCTGATTTCATTATTTAGGATAGACTGCATTTTATTTATGTCATATAGTTTAAGTCATATTGTCACATCATATCATTTCATGTTAAATTAGTAGCATGCATTGCATAAAGCATTATTCTCATTAAATAAGTGAAAAAAATTGCGTGTTAATTAGAAATCATATCTAGGACTATCGATGTAAATTCTGATTTAACATTGCAGATACTTTCGTTAACATGAGGTAAGTCCTACAATTTATTCACTGTTTTATCTTGTGTTAAATTGGTGGTTTGCGCACCCACATGGTCACCTTACATGTTAAGGAAGTAAATTAAAATCAATTCAAGCTGCATACAAAATATTTTTTTCAAAACAAAAGAAAAAAGTACCGAAATGGCGTTAAAGAAATCTAACGTAACCAAATCCCCGAACTCACAATCTCTAGTTCGTAGGAGTAAAGTAGATCTCCCGTTACTTTACTTGAGTTTCTAATCGACTCACCGAAAATAGATTAGTGGTGACTCATAATTAAAAATCAATTTCATGTTAAGAATTGGAACCTAAGTCACGAATTGGTATGGGCTTGGAAGAGCACGAGCTAAGTTTAGGCTTAATAATCCATTAGCCAAACCCAAGGTGGTTCACCCGAAAATTTGGCCACGACAGCGCTTATGATTATTTTACTCAGAACTGATTACTCAAGAGTTAACTAATCTATAAGGTAAGGCCGTTAAGGAATATAAACGCAACAGACTAGAGAATTCGATTAAAAATTGACCGCTCGACCGTAATAATCGGCAAGGGTCAATACGATATCGTTATAAATCAATTAGCGAACGAATATAAGTCGATTCGATAGAAATACGTAGTCGAATTGCAGATGGCTCCACACGATTGCGATATTTGCGTCGAACAACATTAAACCGATTTTCTATCGATATTATATTTAGAATACGTAATTGAACCCTCGCGATTATATGACAATCGAGGGTCGTCTATGATTCGAAGATGCACAAACGTTGATCGAAAATTATTAACCACGAATCAAACGCGCTAAAACCCCTAAAAGCTACCCGATAGATTACGTCGTACTAAAATTGCATTCGATCGATTTTAATCACGAAATTTAATTTGGTTTCGGGAATTGAACGTTCAAGTATGTCACGATTTATTTATTGGATGTCGTCTCATCTTTTGGCGAATTTTCGACGAGTCAAAAATTTTGCGGAAAAATGATTTTCGGACAAAAAGAAAATGGAAATGAAATTCGGATGGGGTGAAAATTTGAATTTTTCTACCCAAAAAGGCTTTAATTTTGGGAAATTAGAGTTAATTTGTTATTGAGTGACCACAGATGAGCATGGAGACTTTGAGGCATGTGTGATGATAGGAAAAGTTGAGATAGTTTCCCAAGAATTGTGATTGGTTGGCCTTTCTTTTTGCTTCTCTCTCTCCCACTCTTCTTCCTCCCTCTCATGCGTGAACAACCTCTCCCCCTCTGCTGATTTTCTTCTGCCCATTTCCCTCACCTCAGCTTCTTCATCAACCACCTTACCACACATCTTCACCGCCCCCATCATCCACCGCCAGCATCGTTCCCTTCACGCCCGCAGCGCCACCCGCCATTCCACTTCCCACCACCACCACTAGCGCTGTCCCAACGTCTAGCAGCCACCGCTGCTACCATCTCCTCCGCGTCCAGCCACCACCCGCCTGTTTCACGCCATCATCACTCCATCCACCATCACGCCGGCTTCAGCATCCCACCACCACAACTCCACCGCATCACCACCACCACAACACCACCTTACGCCCTCAGCACCACCACTAGCTCGCCCCAGCACCTCACGTCTGCCAATAGCACCGTAGCTCCACCCGCAGCACCGCAGCTCCACCGCACCACCACCAACTCACCCCCGCTGCCACCAGCTTCGTTGGCCACCTCCACCGAGACCAGCCCCTAAGCTGAGCCCCCCCCCCCTTTGGCCAAGAGCTTGAGGGGCCAACACCGCCGCCATTGAGCCCCGTTTGATCCATGAGTGGCACATCCTCGACGTCGCGGCGTCGCCATCGCCGCTAGCCTGCCACCGTCGAAAACCCGTAAGTTAACTCCATAAGCTTTGATTAGGCCGTTAATTGCATTTAGGAATGATTAGGTTTCTTAATTAAGCTTGGTTTAGTTTATTTGAGATTAAGAATGGTTTAGATTAATTTTAATTGCGATTAGTTTAGTTAATCATTGTTATGTTAATTAATTGAGTTTAGTTTAATTAATCGTAATTAGTGTAATTAGTGAGGAATTAGTCGTTATGTAGAATTTATGCTCGTTTTCTTGGATGAAATGATGCGTGATTTTGATGGTTTGTACGTATGATATTATGTGTTTGATTGTCTATGGTGAGTTCCGATTTTTATTTACAAAACTCGGTTTTATAGGCAATTAAATAGAAAAATGCAAGGTGTCGGGTTTGGACACCAAATTTTACATGCTAGATAAAATGATGGAGTTTTAAAATAGAAGTGTGCAAGGTTTGACGGATTGATTTTGAAAACGTGGCTATGTACGATTATTTTACCATAATTTTAAATGTAAAGATTTTCCGATGCTTGATTTTTAAGCACGAACTCTTTTGCACTGATTGATGGAAGATAAAAATTGGCTTGAGTGTTGTCATGCTTGTATGGTCACTTAATGGAACCCGTCACCCGACGAGAGTTGGGGGCGATGCTCGATTTTATCGGATGTCCAATGGGGGTTCGGAAGCCGAGTTGTGGTTGAGGCTGGACCGATGCTCCTTTATGGAATGCCATCTAGAAATAGATGTTGCCGTGCCCGATGGGGTAGGACAATGCCTGGTTATGCCGGAAGACTACTGAATTTTGTGTTGGTTGTGGCCCGAGGGGTCGTAATAATCAAAACACATGTAAATAATTATAATGCATTGTGCTTGATTATGGGGTAAAACTGTTAGGCATGGTATAGGACGTGTCAAAACGAGTTTCACCTTATAATCACTAATCAGGACCCGTGTGGATGCTTGGTGCACAAGAGATATGTGTTATGATTGTTATTTATGTACATTACTCTATCATTATTGTATGTAACGTGCTAATATGCAGGGGTCTGTCAATGCGAAGAAAGTTGTTTGTGGTGCCTGTTTAGGTTGCCTCTAAGGCGAATTTGCGTCTTAATCGAGGTTTAGGGATTTTAACTCGCTGAGATTTTATCTCACCTCGTCATTGATAACCTTTTTCAAGGCCGTAGCATAGAGATTTGCTAAGTGCGGATGTGGTGGGCGCGAGATGCCGACACCTTTTGGCTGGCCTTGCCATTAGTGAAGTTTAGGTCAATCTTGATCCCCAAAGGTTTTTTGAGAGGGTCGATAGGAAGTGGCCGTAGAAAAGTTTGTATATATTAAACTTCCTAAGGGTAATAGTGGATAAATAAATATGTTGTTTTTGGCAACATTTGTTGTGCTTTACAATCCCTACTATTGTTGATTGACTAGGGGTTTAGTTAATTCGCTTCCGCATGTGTTTAATCGAAAAATAAAAAAAGAATGGGTCAACGATGTGTCATGAGGCGTCGTGTTTTTAATCGATCTCTGAGGGATGTTCACGTACTCGGAGTTTGGGGCGTGACACATTGTCCTTCCACCACCGCAAAATATCAACATTGTTTTCCTCGAATTTTCAAATGTAGTTCCCATTATCCTTATAGAGATATGTCACCTCACCAGCAATTGACATCGAAGTGCTCGAGGCTTGCCCTTTTCTTTTTTTTGGGAGGGAGGGGGGGGGCGCATGTGGCCCGAGAGCACTGGTCCAAACCAACACGGCCCATTAGCCATCTTAACTAAAATCTATCTATTTGGGCTCATGAACCCTAGGAAGAACCTCAGAATATTTTCAAACAGCTGAGGATCCTTTGCTCAAGTGTTGCCGGCATCTTCTTAGATATGTTTAGAGCTTCAATTATGATTACTAGATATAAGGTGGAAGTAGATAAGACGAGCTCATACATTATTAGACAAGGACAAGCTACCTTTTCTTGAGGTGGGCTCACATGTGACTTCTGGTTTTGCCCTTCCAACTCTTGGATTTTTATGGATTGGACAACGTGTGAAGAGAGATAAAAGATGCTTCGGTGGAGCTGGGTCCCAAGACGTGAGGTTTGACACAGTAACAAGCTTTAAATTGCCATGTGACTATGTATCAAGTCGTACTCTCATCTGCAAAAGGGGTTGACAAAGCACGAACCTTCAATAATTGAAAAGTGACCGACGATGGCCAAAGGGGACTTGACTATACCCCGGTTAAATTCTTAACCTCGCTTTGTCCTGTCTTCCAACTCCTTGTCTGCGTGTGAGAGAGAGAGAGAGAGCAGTATGAGAGCAAAATCAAATCGTGGCCTTTTTTTTCTGGCAATTTCGTAGATGTTGTAGATAATCATATGACGCATTGTACTGTCTGTGCGCATTGACAATGGGCCAAGAGATGCTGGTGATAGTGACTTCCATATTTTGGTTACTTAACATTTGCTTATGACTCTAATAATCCACTCGCTAGTATTAAAAGTGCACTCTAATGGCCATATTGACACCGATGGAGTGAGCATGTCACCATCCGCTATGGAAAAAATAGGAAAAAACACGAAGGTTTGGCCTTCCACCATAGCAAAATGTCAAAATTGTCTTCCTCGACTCTCACAATGTGGTTGCTGCCATCTTCGCCTGGATATTCATTCACCTCATCAGTAATCGACACCAGAGTGCCCGAGGGCTGGCCCCCTTTCAACTCAGGAGCACCAGTCCAGATTGGCTCGGCACACTAGCCATCCTAATTGAGATCGATTTGGGTTCATGCACATTTAGAGGAACATTACAATTCTTTCCAAAGTAGGGGATCCTTCGCTGAAAGCATTACCGACACCTTCGTAGATATTTTTGGAGCTTTAATTCGTATCATTCAAACATCTGTCACATGTCCCACCTCGTAGTCATAGAGAGTCTAGAAAATGCAATACATATTATCAAGGGAAGAAGGCACTTTTTTTTGCATTTCCCTCTATTTCCTGCCATTTTTTGGAGGAAAATATCTTGTGGATTCACAAGAAAATCTTGCTCTGACGTTCCCTTCTATTCCTTGGATCTTTATTGCCTCCCCTCTTTTAACCCAATTCCTAAAACCCATTTCATTATATGGAACGGCCCAATTTGGCTTGATATGGATCTTGCTCCCAAAAGCAAAATTGAAAGTTATGGCTAATATATTAAAAAAATTTACAAGGTCCACAGTCAATAGAATATTGGCTCCTATTGCGACGCTACACTTATGTCTATTTGATTATATTGGATTATTTAAAGTCTAAAATTATATTTATAAATATGTTTTCTCATCAATTATAACTGTTTTAATTTTGGGTGATGCACCATTGCTTTTTCGCAGAATATCTATTGCTGTTTTTAGTAAAACAATTTGTACGAATTTGGGAGCAGATATTTAATCCTATGTGGTTGTGGACACGTTAGCCTGCAGCCGGGAAGGACGCCGTGCAGAAAGAGAGGATAGTACGGTGGAGTTGGTCCCCTGGGCTTGAGGTTTGATATAATAAGTAGCTTTAATGATTGCAACGTGACCCACGATGTACCATGGCTCTTCACCTGCAACATGAATGAGGCTTGATATGGCACGAAACTTTAACAATTACCAATCACGCGTTTGATAATGTTTTTATTTAAGTAAACAATTTTTAAACAGAAATAATTTTTTTATATTTCAATTTTAAGAATAAAAATGTATTTGAAAATTTTGTATAATTTTATTATTTCTTTTAAATTTTTAATCTTTTTATTATATTTTCCTTTTTCCTTCTTTCTTTTTTATCTTTTTCTTCCTTCTTTTTCCTTTGTGGTCGGTCAGCACGGTGACCGGCTGGGCAAGGTCCAACGAGCTTGCCGAAGCCTCGCCAAGCCACCGTGAGGGTTGGCGAGCTCGCCAAAAGCCTTGTGCCGGTTGGCGAGGCTCGGCCTCGCCTTGGCTAGGTGAGCTTGAGCTCGCCCAAATTTGGCGAAGCTGAGCTCGCCCAACCACCAACAAGGCTCAACCTTGTCGGGCCACCGTTGGGCGACGTCGACCTAGCGGTGGCTCGGTGAGGCCAAGCGTTGCTGATGGCTAGGTGAGCTCAGCCTTGTCAGATCTGGGCTCGGTCTCGCTGGAGGCCAACGAAATGCTCTGATGAGGTCGCCGGCGACGGGCCAAAAGGAAGAAGAAGGAAAGAAAAGAGGAAGAGAGAAGAAAATAGAGAAAAATCGTTTCTCGAAATTATTATTATGAATAAAAAATAATTTTTTTTTACTTCTTGTTTCTATTTCAAATTTGCTTTTAAAATAAAAATTTTACCAAACATGTTTATGTTCTTTTTTTGTTTTCGAAATTAATAAATAAAAAATTTTGTTCCGAATAATAAAAATGTTTTTTATCAAACAGCGCCCAAGTGACCATAGATGGCCAAAAAGCAACTCAACTCCACCCTTGGGTTAACCCTTCACCTCGCTTTGTTTTGTCTTCCTCTACGTCTACGTTTGAGAGAGAGAGAGCAGCATAATAGCAACGATGGCAGAAGTGTCAGAGAGGGAGAGACGCAACAATTTGGGAGTTTGCAATGAGAAGCGTCGGCTTTGTGAACTGTTCACGTTCCTTATTTTTTTTTCGGATAATTAATCGGAAAGAGGGTCATCACGTGGAGGTTATTAGCAAAGAGAGGTCGGAGATATAGAGAGACAGATGACTAGAGTCAACCATCGAATAACGTAATACACTTAATATACGTATAATTATACACAAATACACTTCATATCTACTAGATCTGTTAACGAGGTGTAACCAATTAAGGAAATTGGGTTTTTTTTTAGAACGACTGATGTGAGGTTTTGAAAAAATAAATGATGTTTATAATTAATAATTTTTATACAAAAAATGAAAAGCCATATTTCATAAACCTTTGATTTCTCTCTCTCAGTGGAGTTGTGTATATAACTCAAAACCTATACATATTCACACGATGAATAGATAGGTGTTTATATCAATGAAGTGTTTAGGATTTTTTGAGCTTTCGATGAATCTTCATTAGATGCGGCAATCTCTCCATTTTATACACAGCAGATAATTACTGGAGAATCGTAATTTTATATTACATTCTTTTTAAAATCTGTTATTTGCTGCACTTCCTCTTTTTTTTTCTCAACTTTTATTTGAAGTTGATTTTGGCAGCTTGACATTCTAAATTGTGGAGCTAAGCTCACTTTCCTTTTTTTTCTCTCTTTTAACTCCCACGAAGGTTTGGTACATATTTTTTCTATACTAGGAACTGTTACTTATCTAAATTCTAACATTAATCTCACATTATATATGGTTTTTCTAAACTGTAGGCTGAGATTAAATTTGCCTTGAAATGTATTAAACTATTACTTTTTAATCTCGCCTTAATTGTTGAAACTCTAGACTGCAATTAAATGTGGCTTGAAAAGAGAGGTACAATTGGCAGCAACCTCGTGGAGAGGTTAAAAATACCTAAGAAGTTGAATAGAAGGAGAAACAACAATTAAGAACATTGAAGAAACTTGATTACATTATGCATTATCCATGAAGGGATGATCAAAACAACAATTTATAGTGGAAGGACACAAATATTTGATTATGAAGCAGAGTAATATTGATAGAATAAGAACCTGACAAAATGATATTAGGAAGAAAATAAAATTTTCAAATCAAGTCGTAGAAAGAATATAGGTCTCATTAATGCAGTGCTGGTCAGGCCACCTTGCGTCCTCTTATTTCCCTCCTTTTCCTCCCACATTTAATAGGAAATATTTTGTGGGCCCATAGGAAAATTTTTCTCTTCCGTTCTCTTCACCAGATCAACCAACACATGGTTTTCTCTAATACCTTCCTTAAAAAAAAAAACAAAAAAAGAAATGAATAATTTCTTCTAGGGAGAGACGAAACGAGGTATATATTGTTAGAATATTCCATTCTCAAACCAAAGAAATTTATGATTATGTTAAGCCCTAGGTTTAGGGGGAACCAAATTTGAGCCAGAAAAGTACAGTGTTTATCCAACGTCGCATATGCTTGGAGAATTTATATTATACAAATAAATAAATCAAGATTACTAGGAACAGGCATGTAAGGTAGAAGAGGATAAGACCAGCACATGCACTAGACAAGGACAAGCCAGAGAGTCCTCGAGACGGGCGTTCATGTCACTTTTGTCGAGCGGGTGCAGCTTGGCTTTGCCCTTCCAACTCTTACTTTGATTTCTGTGGATCGGGACAACGTGTGAAAAGAGAGAGGATGGTACGGTGAAGCTAGGTCCCTAGACGCGCGGTTTGACACACTGAGAAGCTTTAAATTGTCATGCGAGCTACAATGCATCCGTTTGTACTCTAATTTGTAGAAGAGGTTGACGTAATATGAAGCTTTCATAATTGCGAAGTGACGGAGGATGGCCAAAAAGTGACTTTACTCTGCTTAAACTCTTAACCTTACTTTGTTCCATCTTCCTCCTCCTCGTCTGTGTTTAGAGCAACGAGAGTGGACGTGTGTGGTTGGTACTTGTTAGGGAAGGAGAGAGACATGTAAGGATTTGGAGTTTGCAGGGAATTGTTGCGTTACTTCTGTAGAGAATTAGAAAGAGGGTCATTACGTGGAAAGAATTGCCGAGACAGGTCATATAGAGAGAGAGAATTAAATATAAATACGCTTCACATTCACTGGATTTGTTCACAAGTTGTAATCAATCAATGAAATTGGTTTGTTTTAGAACTCTTAAAGTGAGGTTTCGTGAAATAAAGTATCATTATAATTATGAAAGTGATATCTTCCACGAACCTTTAATTTCCCTAAGTGGAGCGCTTATGCATATACACGAGATTAATAAATAGGTGTTTCTTAGATATCAATAAAGTATTTATAAATCTTTGAGCATCCGATTAATTTCCATTAAGTGCAGTAGTCCCTTCATTCCACACATATCTGATAATTATCATAGACATGCAATTTTTATATCGCAATTTCTTGAAAATCTTTTAGTTGCCAAATTTGATTTTTACTTTTTTCTCAATTTCTATTCAAAGTTGATTTGGCAGCTCGACATTTCAACTTTGGAGAAATGATTTTGTATTTCCCCAAGTATTTTTATAGGAATGCGCATTTGATGAAGGCAAGAGTGTTTTGATACTCTCATTTTGGTATATTTTGCAAAGTAGTTTTGAGGTGAAAAGAAAAGGGAAAAAGGAGGAGGAGATGCTGAAGTAGAGGACGAAAAGATCGGGAGGCAATCGGAGTTGGTGGTTGTGGTGGGGGAGGCGGCGGGTCACACAACCTCAAGCGGTACCAAACGCCATCGCTTGAGGTTGCGCAGGTCTCATGACCCAATAGCCTAAGGTTGCTGACCTCAAGAATTGCAACCCAGCCACCTAAGGTTGCCGACCTTAGGTGTTGCGACCCAGGGCGTCGCCTAGGTCACTCGGCCTCAGGTGGTAGTGCTTGGGTCTTGCCTGTCACCCAACCTCAAGCGACGGCACCCAATCTCGCTTGACATCGCAACCCAACTGCCTAAGGTCGCTACTCTCAGGCGTTGCAACCTAAGGTGTCGCCTGAGGCTGTGCGACCTAGGCAACGGTGGTGCGTGAGGTCGATGCTCGAGGTTGCCTAACCTCAAGCGACCCTTCTCGGCGAATAGATTTGGCCAACTAAGCTTCACCGGTGGAGCAACAAGTCCAATGAGGAAGACTATGAACAATAATTTTTTAGGGTAAAAGAGGAAAACGCAATTATCAGTGAGGGCACTATTGGAAGAAAAAAATCATTAAACCCCCATTTAACAATTAAAAAAAATGCTAGCATTTAGCAAATGACACCTCAAAATGCTGAACCAAACACTTGATATTTTTCCCAAGGGTCTTTGGAAGCATATACCCCATTGGAAATACTGAACCAAACAGGGCTTAAATTTGGGAGCTGAGCTCCCATTCCTTTTCTTTTTTTCAGTCTCCCAGGAAGGTTTTGTGAGTATTTTTTCTATACTAGAAACTATTAAATATTTAAATTCTAAACTTAAATTCACAGTATATATGTTTTTTTCTGCGAGAAAAAAGAACTAAGATGTAACCCTTGCATAGTTATGAGGCTGAAAAATAGTTTCATCAAAGCTTGGATTTAAATGATGAGTCATGATTACTTAAAATCTAACGGTAGAAGTTTTGGGCACGGGTTTGGAACAACTTTTGGTTGATGGCCACATTATAATTAGCTAAATAACAATAGGGAAATTTAATAGAACTCTCGCGAATCTTATCTTTATTACATTTTTTTGATCAAACTGAGCGTTATAGGAGACGCAATATCCACCGACTCTCGTCATCCATGAATCCTCAGCAATACTCCTTCCTATCTCGGAAGGTTTGCTGAAGTTAAAGGAAATTATGAATTATTCAGTGCAAATGCCTCACGGGGACACCTGATCTTTTCGTGCTTGAGGAACATACAATCCTTGGAACTTTCTTATTTAGAAAGAGTCGTTGAGGTTCGAAATTTGGGGGAATCAGGATCCTTGTTACATGTGATTCAATTGATAGGTTACCTAACCCATGCAAGTTGAAGAAGCTAAGGTGTGTTGAACTAAAATGTTGTCCTAAGCTACGACCCATGGAAGGTTGTGGTAGCCTAGAGTCTTTAAAGTACGTGGAGACCAAAGGTTGCAGATCTCTGGAAATGTATTGTCCAGCGTGTTGAGATCGACCAAGATAATGACGGCATTGTAACGATTGTAGTTGCTAGTGTGATACCATGACATGTGATGCGATTGTGGTAGACTTGCAATATTTGAACTAATCTTCAAGTGCCGTGGACTCTATTGTTTCATCTTAGGTATCATCTTGTACAATATTGTATATATTACAAATTGATAACTTGACCTATTCATATTTGCGAGTAATACTGCTTAACTATTGAACGATGAATCAAAATTTTGATCTCGTTTTATCCAAGTTCAAATATTCTAAATTGAATTATATCATGGACTGCTAACATTAAAGTAGATACATATTTATAAAAGGTCTCAACTATTAGAAGTTAATGTCCACTTGTGTATGAATTCACTCACCTTGGTAGTACCGTCAGTAATATCGATGAAGTCTCTCAATTCAAACTATGTTTTGCACTGACATCGTAGCTTGTCATTCAATCTACTATAAGAAAGAAGTAGAGATGAGCTGTAGATGGTTTGCATAGAGAAACAAAGTGGACGAACAATTCAACGTATTTTACTCTTTGCAATGGTGCGTGGAGATGTATTACATAGGGGCGAGAGGCTTTTTATTTTATTTAACTTCGCTAATTAATATAACAATCCACATCAAATGCAGTCAATAGAAGAACAATTTCTATTGCAACACTACATTATTTATACGTGCATGCCGACTATTTGATTATGTTGGAATATCTAAATTTTGAATTATACGAGCAAGTATATTTTACCATTGATTAAGATTATTTTTTGTTTTGGGTGATCGACTGAAGTAAGGGGTTTTTTTTTTTTTTTTCCAAGAATATTTGTTGTTGTTATTTGTAAAATAATTGGTAAGTATTTGGGACTAGATATGGCTGTGCCCACATTAACGTGACAAAGTTAATATTAGCATTCGTACATATGAAGTCTAAATGACACATAGGATAGTACGTGTTTGAAGTCGTAGTGTCAACTAGAGCGTGAGGTCGATATAACATGAAGCTTAATAATTGCTACGTGGCAAAAAAGCAAATTTAAAGTTATCATGATTAGCTATTACCATCACTTTCTTTTTTGTCTTTATTTTGATTCAGCATCACGTCTGTCTTTCTGTTTATTTGAAATCGTGATTGATACTCTAAATTGAAATTGAACGTAGCCTGAAATGAGATGTGCAATTAGGAGCAACATAATAGAGAGGCTAAAAATAATAAAGAAGTTAAATTAAAGGAATGGACGCAACAACAATTAAGAACATCTTGAAATGAGATGTGCAATTAGCAGCAACATAGTAGAGAGGCTAAAAATAATAAAGAAGTTAAATCGAAGGCATAGATGCAACAACAATTAAGAACATTGGAGAGATTTAATTACATCATACATAATGAAGCGATGATTAAAACAACAATTTATAGTGGTAGAGCACAAATATTTGATTATGAAGCAGAGCAATGATGATAGAGTATGAACCTGACAACATGATATTAGGAAGAAAATAAAATTTTCCCATCAATACCTTAGAAAGAATATAGGTCTCATTAATGTAAAGATAGGCACAACCACTTTGGATTCTCTCATTTGCCTGTGTTTTTTTTTTTTTTTTTTTTGGACCCAGGGAATTCCGCACGGCCGGTAGTTAGAGGTAAACCACTGGAGGCGACACGTACTAGCTACCACACACATGCCACCGAGTAAATTGTCAAGAGTCTCAAAGCTAGCATTCCTGCAACTTGCGTTGCAAGAGCTTCGAACACTAGACCTCATCGATGAAAATCTAATGCTTACCCAACTAAGCCACCATGGCGGGTGGTTCATTTGCCTGTGTTTCCTTTCACAAGTAAGAGGAAATATTTTGTGGGCCCATAGGGAATATTTTCTCGTCCGTTCTCTTCTCTAGATCAATCAACATGGACAGTGTAATTAATGCTTTGTTTTCTCTAATACCATATGCTTTAGAAAATGAAAGAAATGAATAATTTCTTCTAAGAGAGAGATGAAATGTGGTGAAAAATGCCAGAATAATTTCCATAAATTGCAATCTCTAACCAAAGAGCTTAAGTGATTATGTTGAGCCATAGGAGCACGAAATTTGAGCCAGGAAAGGACAATGATTATCCATGTACCATATGCATGGAGGATGTATATTATATGAATGAATAAATTAAGATTAGTAGGAGCCCAGTATGTAAAGATTGGAAAGGATAAGACGCGCACATGCATTAGACAAGGACAGTCCAGGGAGCTTGTCCCCTTTCCCGAGACCGGCTAACATGCTCTTTTGTCGATTGGTGCAGCTTGGCCGTGGATTTTTCTGTGGATTTTTCTGGGACTGGGACAACGTGTGAAAAGAGAGAAAGAACAGTATGGTGGGGCTGGGTCCCTGGACGTGAGGTTTGACATAATAATAAGCTTTAAATTGTCATGTGACCCGGGACGATGCATCAAGTCATACTCCCGTCTGTATCTGCAGAAGTGGTTGACGTAACCCGAAACTTTAATAATTACGAAGTGACCAATGATGGCCAAAGAGTAACTAAACTCTTCCCTGGTTAAACTCTTGACCTCCCGTTGTTCTGTCTTCCTCCTCCTCGTTTGCGTTTTAGAGAGAGAGAGAGAGAGAGAGAGGCGAGGGGGGGCGAGGGAGCAACTTGTGTGGACGCCTGTGGTTGGTACTTGATCGGGACGGTCAGAGACGTGAGGATTTGGAGTTTGCAGAGACCTGTGACGTTACTTTCGCAGAGAACTGAAAAGATGGTCATTATGCGGAGACTATTAGCAAAGAGAAGTCAGAGAGAGAGATAATTACATACAGCTACACTTCATGTACACTAAATCCGTTAACAAGATGTAATCATCAATGAAATTCTATTGTTTTGGAACTCTTGAAATGAGGATTTCGGAAAACAATTGATTACTATAATTGGTAACTTATATACAAAACAATGTAAATGTATCTTCCATGAATTTCAGTTTCTCACAATGAGTATCTATGTAAATGCACAAGATTAATAGATAGGTATTTTTTAGATATTATTGAGTGTTCATGAATCTTTGAGCATCTAAACTAATCTCCATCAAGCACAACGGTCTTTTTATTCAACACATGCCGGATAATTCCTAGAGATCACAATTTTTATGTCACATTTTTTTTCTGAAAATCTTTTAGTTGCCACGCTTGATTTTTATTTTTATCTCAATTTCTATTCGAAGTTGATTTGGCAGCTTCATGTTTAAAATTTGGGAGCAAAGCTCCCATTCCTTTCTTTTTTAATCTCCTGAGAAGGTTTTATGAATGTTTTTTTTTTTTTCTATACTACAAAATATTACTTATCTAAATTCTAAACTTAATCACACATTATATATGTTTTTTTTTCATGTGAAGAAAGAACTAAGATGTAATCCTTGTGTAGTTATGAGGCCGAAAAATAGTTTCATTAAAATTTACATTTTAACTACAGTGCATAGTTGCTTAAAATCTAATGGTAGGAGTTTCGAGGCATGGGTTTAGAAGAACTCTTGGTTGATGGTCATCTCATGGTGACCTTAAATAACAGTAGGGATATTTGACGCAACTCTTGTGGATCTTATTTTTATTACATTTTGTCAATCAAATCGGGCATTATCGGAGATGCAATAGTTGTTGACCCTCGTCATCAATGAATCCTCGGCAGTACACTTTCCTGTCTAAAAAGCCTCAGTGAAATTGAGGAAATTACGAATTATTCTGGGCAAAGGCCTCACGAGGACACCTACCCTGTCATGCTTCAGGAATGTACAATCCCTCGAACTATCTTATTAGGAAAGAGTTGTTGAAATTCAAGGTTTGAGGAACCGGGATCCTTGTTGCATGTGGCTCAACTGAAAGATTACCTGACCTACGTAAGTTGAAGAAGCTAAGGCGTGTTGAACCGAAAGGTTTTCCTGACCTTAGACCCATGAAAGGCCTCCATAGCTTACGGTTATTAAAGTATTTGGAGACAAAAGGTCGTAGATCTCTCGAAATGTGTTGCCCAATGTGTCTAAGATCAACCAAGATGGAAGTTGTTTGCTATTTTCGTAAGAAAACACCATGATATGTGATGTGCTTGTGACTTGCAATATTTAAACTAATCTTCACGCTGTCATGGACTCTAATTTTTCACCCTGTACGACATATACATGCATTAAAAACTCGAGATCAATAAATCAACCTATTCGAATTTGTGAGTAACACTATTTAAGTATCGAATGATGAATTGGGATTTTGATCTTATTTCATCAATGTTCAAATATTTAGAATTGAATTAAATCATGGACTACCGACATTAAAGCAGATACATATTAATAAAGAGTCTCGGCTATTAGACGTCAACGTCCACTTGTGTATTGTCGGAAGCATGGGTTAAGTATCTCAACTCAAGTTATGTTTTGCACTAACATTATAGTTTGTCATTTGCTCAGGCCCATCAATCCATATTGAGAAAGAAGTAGAAATGAGCTGTAGATGGTTTGCATAGACAAACAAAGTGGACTAACAATAAAAAGTATTCATTCTCTACAATGGTGCATGGAGATGTATTATACAGGGGTGAGAGGTGTTTTTTTATTTAATTTTGCTAACTAATTTATTCTAATTTAATTCTATGCGGCTTGTTTTTGGTAAAACAATTGAATGTCACATCTTCACATCAAATATATGATGCCTTCGTGACTAGAATTTTTATTATGTCCGCGGTCAATAGAAGAACTTCTATTACAGCACTACACTATTTTTACATGCATGCTGACCATTTGATTATGTAAAGATATTTATATTTTAAATTATATGGGTAAGTATATCTTTTTACCATCTCTTAAAATTATTTTACGATCAAATGGAGAGGATTGCTTTTTTTTTTTTTTCAGAATATTCATTGTCGTTATTCATAAAATAATCGGTAAGGATTTGAGACTAGATATGAAATCATTATATGGTTGTGCCAATGAAGAAGTTGAGCAAAAGAATGGACGAAATAACGATTAAGAACATTGAAGAGACTTAATTACATTATATGTTA
The DNA here is from genome assembly GCA_017140475.1 of Eucalyptus fibrosa. NCBI lineage: Eukaryota > Viridiplantae > Streptophyta > Magnoliopsida > Myrtales > Myrtaceae > Eucalyptus > Eucalyptus fibrosa. The sequence goes on from CM029511.1 coordinate 12,112,875, forward strand.
TGGATGAAGTGATGATTAAAACAACAATTCAGAGTGGTAGCGCACAAATATTTGATTATGAAGCTGAGGAAAGAAAATAAAATTTTCAAATTACACCTCGGGAAGGATGTAAGTCTCATTAATTAAAGCTGGTTCCACTGCCTTGGATTCTTTTTTTCCCTTGGTTTCCTCTCACAGGTATGACGAAATATTTTGTGGGCCCACAGGAAAATGTCTCTTTTCGGTTCCCTTTGCTGGATCAGTCAACAAGGACATTGTAATTAATGCATGATTTTCTCTAATACCATACTTTAAAAAAAAAGGAAAGAAATGAATAATTTCTTCTGAGGGAGAGATGAGGGACCTATTTGTTACATTGGCCAAATAATATTTAGGGTTAATACCTTAAAAAAATCAAAACTGATATATTTGTGACAAATTTATTTCAAACTATTTTTTTGATCATGAAAAACCCTAAACTGGTATACATGTGACAAATTTACCCTGACTAACTATAAAATACCCTAAACTGATACATTTATGACAAATTTACCCTAAACTAATTTATTCGATTGCAAAAAACTCCAAAATGGTAAATTTGTGACAAATATACTATCTGCTAAATTGAATTAATATCACAAAAAAATCACAAAAATTATAAACTGTGACAAACGGAGCGTAAAATCCTAAATTGGTATACTGGTCAACTGTCACGTATCATTTAAGTGAGAATAAAATTTAACGAAAACTAACAGAGGGTAAATTTGTCATAAGTATATCAGTTTGGAGTAAATTTGTCAAAGGTATACCAGTTTGGGGTAAATTTATCACAAGTGTACCAGTTTAGGGTTTTTCAGGGCATTAACCGTAATATCTAATTCCATTCTTTTATCTTTCAAAACAAAAACAAAAATAGAGATCCGTTTAATAATTTTTTTATTCTCAAATTTATTTTTATGAATAGATTTAAAACAGTATTAAAAAGTAAAAAAATAGTTATTTCTTTATTTTCAGAAATAACTTCATAATCAAGATTATGTTTTTTTCTTTTTCTTCTTTGTTGCTAGACCCCGGCGAGGTTAAGCCTTATTGGCAGACGGTTTGGACCTCGCATGGTTGGGCGACGTTGGGCGAGGCTTGGTCTTGCTTAGAACGGGTGTGTGAAGGCTGAAAAGGACAAGACGAGCACGTGCACTAGACAAGGACAGGCCAGAGAGCTTCGTCCCCTTTCTGGAGACGGGCTTGCATGTCACTTTTGTCGGACGGTGCAGTTTGGTTATGCCCTTCCACGGGACAAGAAAATCCAGCTTGGATTTTTCTGGACAGACGACGTGCAGAAAGAGAGGTAGGACGGAGTTGGGTCCCCGGGCGTGAGGTGGACATAACTGCGAGAAGTCGTACCGCCCATCTGCACCACTAGGTTGACGTAACACGAAGCTTTAACGATTGCCAAGCGACCGACGATGACCGAACAGCAACATTGACTCCGCCCTGGTTAACTCTTGACATGACTTCTGCGTTCCAGAGAGAGAGAGAGCAGCATCAGTGCAAAGAGACGCACGTAAGGATTTGGAGCTTTGCTTTTGGCACGCGCTAAGACCACCTCGCCGGTCTAACGAATACATCATTAGCGGGCTAACAAAACTGGATTCTTTATTTTTGCGTGCTGATCCTTGCACAAATCAATCCCTAATTTTCCCACGTCCAAGGGATGTCAAAATCTGTGAAGGGATTTAAAGTCTTACTTAGGACCAATTCTCGCGAGGATTTAGAATTTGCAACGAGAAGCGTGAATTATTTCATTACTTTTTGTAGAGAATTGAAAAGATGGTCACTACATGGAGGTTACTAGTAGAGAGAGGTGACAGGGAGGTGGTCAGGCTCGACCTTTAAGTAGCGCGAGATCCATATAAACCCTGAAATATGGTCACATCATCAAGTCCATGCTTTGCTAACATGGAGCCAATGATCCCCTTAACATGCATATTTACATTCAAATACACTTTATATTCATCGCTACAATTAACAAATTTTAATTAATCAATAAAATTGGGTTTTTTTAGAACTGTCAAAGTGAGGTCTCAGAAATAAATGACAATAATGCTTGTTAATCTTTATAAAATTAAATGCAAAGGCATCTTCCATGATCCTTTAGCATTCCACTGAAGTTATATGAATAGCTAAGAGTTAGGTGTCTCTTAGATATCAATGGAATGTTTGGAATTCTTTTGACACTGTTATCTCCATCAAATATAGTGGCCCTTTTGTCCCACACACATCAGTAATTACCGAAGACAGAGGCCAATGATCCCAGAGGTGGCCTTGAGAAAATGCACAAGTGTGATGATTCGATCACATGCCTTAGTTTTCTTAGAAGAAAGCCGCCCTAATTTAAAGTGAAAACTCTTCAATTTTCCTTATAATTTTATTTATTTATTTTGTAAATGATATCTGCCATGGTGATCATGGTTTTATGTTACATTCTTTTGAAAATATTTTAGTTGCCGCCCTTGATTTTTATATCTCAATTTCTATTCAAAGTTGATTTTAGCGGCTCAATGTTTTAAACTTGGGAGCTGAGCCCCACTTCTTTTCTTTTCTTTTAACTCATGGGAATGCATGGAGAATATTTCTTCTACACTAGAAATATTTCATTGAAGTTTAGATTCAATTAAAGAGATATGATTAATTAAAATCTAATTGTAGAAGTTATGGGTCGCGAGCTTGAAGAACTTGGAGTTGACGATCACAGCATAATTAGCTTAAATATTAAGATTCATAAAAAAATAGAGTGCAACTCTCGCGGATCTTATCTTTTTCGGAGAGGTGCAACTTGGAGGGACATTTCTACCATGGCCACACCATTCTAGTATGTCAACACTGAAACTTCACGTTGTCGCAATACCGCCACATATTTCAGACAAACTTGAAAACTTGTGGACTCTCCTTATGGACGAATGCTTGGCACTTTCCTGTTTTAAAAGGCTTGGTGAAGTTGAGGGAATTGCGAATTACAAGGTGCAAATGCCTCATAAGGACACCTAATCCGTCATGCGACAATCCTTGGAGCTCTCTCAATTAGAAATACTTGTTGAGACTCAAGGTTTATGGGCATCGGGATCTTTGTTGCACCTAACATTTGATTGAAAGATTACCTAATCTACGCAAGTTGAAGAAGCTTAAGTGTCTTGAACTGAAGGATTGTCCCCGAGCTATGAGCCATGGAAAGCCGCAATAGCCCAGAGTCTTTAGAGTACTTGGAGACCAAAGGTTGTAGATCTCTCGAAATCTCGAACTGTGCTGCCTAAGGTGTCAAGATTGACCAAATGAGAAACGGATTAGACGTCTCTTGGAGCCACCACCTGGAAGGTGCAACTTATGAAAATTGATTCCTCATGAATTACCTCATCAGTTAGATGGCTGATCTTCATTTAGACATTTTCTAATCAAGCAAGTCTGAATGGTATTCATGGTATGAAGAGAAGCACAAGTACAATATGGTTAATGTGTATGCAACTCAATGGAAGATATTCATCTATTGACATGTCTATCTATTCTTGGGATTAACATTTGATAACATGCTTATCCTTGAATTGAAATTAGTGATTGATGATAAGAAAATTAGGTAATGGTTCTTTGGTGGTGGTTGTCGTTGTCGTTGTCGTTAATAATGGGGATAATTGCTCAAAAAATTTCTAAATCTATTGTATAACAGTCAATTCAGTCATAAACATTTTATTTATGCTAGTTTAGTCTTAAATCTTTTAATTATTTCTCAATGTAGTCCATTTGGCCAATTTTCATCGGAAATTGATGACGTAAATATCAATTGTTCTACATGATATGGCCAGGCAAATATTAACGTAGATAGTTCTTGCAATTTTTTAAAATAAATTTCAGAATTTTTTAATTAATCTTTTAAATACGCGCAGAACAAAAGTCAAAATTGCATGGGAAGAAAGATATTCCCCCATTATATACGACACATAGGTGATGATGTTAAGCTTCAAACCGAACTCTATAGAAATGACCTGATCGAAAATGAAATATAGTTTCACTCTAATGAAGTGACGCAGTGCAAAGTGTGCCCCAATTTAGGTGGTGCATATATTGTTAATTTCTACTGAGTGTTGAGCCACAAGGTTTGAAGTTACTGTTATATGGCTTCTTAGTGCCATGATATATTGCATTTCTAGCACTCGTGGTAAATGTCTCTAAAAAAGTTATGACACTAGAGTGAAAGTTTTTAAAAAGTTATGATATTTAAATAATCAAGAAAAAAATTGTAGTAGCGATGAGTGCTGTTTGAAAATTGTGATGGGATTTTTTCAAAATTAACCTAATGTTACTAGGCTCATTATAGACTTTTTACATGTTATAACAATACAATCGCGCAGGCCCGCCAAGATGCTTTTGTATCAAAATGATAGAACTCTTATGGAGGAAGAAAGGACGAGAAAGCATTTTGGTCAAAATTGCTGTCTATACATGTTTGACCAAAAAAATAATGCAACACGAGAAAGCGTTACTTTGCACTTGGGCGCGTTTGGTACGCTTACACGTTCGGAAACAATTTCTAATAAGAAATTATTCTTTTTTTATTCTCGTTCCAAGAATAATTTCTAAGCATTTTAAGCCGTATGGTAATTGTCCAAATTTTCAATTCCGGAATAGAATTGCGTTTGACACCGTCTTCAAAATTTTTAATTCAAATCATTTTTTTAATTTTTTTAATTTTTTTCTTTTTTCTTCTTTTCCTTTCTTTCTCCTCCTCTTCTTCTTCTTCTTCTTCTTCAAGGTGGTCGGTTGCTAGCCTTGGGATGACCGATGACCAGTGACCTCACTAGAGTGTCGCTGGCCCTCAGCCAAGCCGTGCCTTGTTGGCTGAGCCTCGCCTGGGCGAGGCCAAGTTCGCCTAGTCGCTGGTGGGGGTCGACCTCGCTAGATTTAGGAGAGGCCGAGCCTCGTCTAGCCATGATTGGGCCGAGCCTTGCCTGAGTCGAGCCTTGCCTGGCCCACCGGATCTTGCTCTGGCTTGGCAAGCCTCTGATGAGTTCGCCGGATAGGTGGCGGTGGGCGGTGGACGGCGAACGATGGTGGACGGCAATGGCGGCGGCAGTAACAATTGAAGAAGAAGGAAAAAGAGGGAAGAAGAGCGAGAAAAAAGAAAATAAAAGAGAGAAGATAGGTGTTTGATTTTAGAATTATTCTTAGGAATAAAGAATCAATTTCTTTTACTTCTCAATTTTATTTTAAATTTACTTCCGGGAACCAAAAAATAGAAATTTGTTTTCGATAATGAACATTTTTCTAAGCGGATTTCTATTTTAAATTTATTTTTGAAAAAAAAAAAAAAACAGAAATTCTCACTTGTCAAACATATCCTTAGTTGACTCTATTATTGTGCAACTTTATTAAAGCTGATAATGAAAGAGCACGTGAAGTGACTAGGATTGTAGTGCATTGTGTGAATCGGAATCTAGAGACATCGGTCCCTAGTGGAGATTAGTGTCTCGCTGCTACTGAACGCTGGAGTTGAGCATGTGTTAAACGATTGATGGGTGATGATAATGGTAGACAGCCGGATTGCCGTCACATTCCCCAAGCGATGGGGGAAAGACAATTTTACTACAAAAGAAATCGCGGAGTGGGCCCACTTCTTTTTAATCAGAGTCTTAGAGGTCAGGCATAATCAAAGGGAGGCATTTCTTCATTTGGAGCTTTCGTAGATGCTGTATAAGATACGATTAAGACGACACCCCCGTAGAGCCTGTGCGCATAGGAGGACGAGAGGGACATTTTTGGGAACTAAAATATAGTAACCACACGGCGCACGTATATTAACGCCTCGCGCGATGCACGCCTGGTGCTCGAAGCCCTCTCTCATTCACCTAATCTTTCGCGTTCTTCTAGTTGGAACCGCCGTGTGTTCATCATATTGAATCTTTCCCTTTCTTCGGTCAGTTCGTTTCTGGATTCCATCAGTTCCGCCTTCCTCAGCATATACAGATTCCTAATTTCCACTTCTCCACGAAGAAGAAGGGAAGAAAACCAGAAAGAATTCTAGAAGGGGGAAATTGATGGATATTGTTGTATCGGTAGCTGCCAAAGTGGCAGAGTACCTGGTGGCTCCGGTCGGTCGTCAGTGCGGCTACGTGATATTCCCCGACAGCTACGTTCGCCAACTTGAGGAAGAAAGTGGGAAACTGGAAAATGAGAGGCGAAGGGTGCAGCATTCCATCGAGAAAGCTCGAAGAGACACGAAGCTGATCGAAGCTGACGTTAAGAAATGGGTGACAGACGTGGATACCGTCGCTAAGAAGGCGCGCGACGTGCTGGTAAACGACGGAAGAGCCAAGAAAACTTGCTTCTGTGGGTGGCTTCCCAACCCAAAGGCCCGTTATCAACTCGGCAGGGAGGCGAGGACGACAGTCCAGGCCATCGAGAAACTCATTGAGAGGCGTCGATTCGAGGGGGTCTCCTACGAGAGGCCTCCGCCGGCGCTTGTTGGCTGTGCTCCCAACGTGAATTCGTCGGCCTGTGAAGGGGGTGACGCTATCCAGGAGCTCATTGCGCCGGGTCAAAGCGAGAATCCTCCGCCGGGGCGTGCTTGCGATGATGGGGGCGACGCTATCCATGAAGTCACTGCGCCGGTTCTATTCGAGAAGGTTGACTTCAAGAATCGTCCGCCGGGTCTTGTTGGCGATGCTTCTGACGTGAATTTGTCGGCCGTTGATGGGGGCGGCTTTATCACCGATTCGCGAGCTTCCATCTTTCAGGGCATAATGAAAGCTCTGAAAGATGAGAACCTAAAAGTGGTTGGGGTCTACGGGCCTGGCGGCGTGGGGAAGACTACGCTGTTGGAGATAGTCGAGAAGAAACTCAGGAAAAAGGGGAGACTGTTCAGCACGATCGTCAAAGTGGAAGTCTCGCGGACTCCGGATTTAAATAATATCCAAGGCCAGATTGCCGACGCCTTGGGTCTGAATCTGAAGGACAAGGAAAGCCAACAGGGAAGAAGAGATCTTCTGTTTCAGAGATTGCAGAGTGATCCGACTGAGAAAATTCTCATAATATTGGACGACCTGTGGACGGAACTTAATTTGAAGGCGGTTGGAATTCCTACGGCTGACGAGAGCATGGGGTGCAAATTGTTGCTCACTTCGAGAGATCAAAGTGTCCTGGAGCAAACGATGCGTGCCGATCGGACATTTCGTCTTGAAGGTTTAGAGGAAGACGAAGCTGTCAAACTATTCGAAAAGACGGTCGGTGACAAGCTCAAAGATGACGAGTTGAAAGCAAAGGCGGCTCAAGTGGTAAAAAAGCTTGCAGGTTTGCCTCTTTTGATTACATCGGTTGCGAGCACCTTAAAATGTAGCGATGTGTACACATGGGACAACGCTCTGATAAAAATAGAAGACCGAAATATCGACAACATAGTGAGGTTGAGTTACGACCATTTGGAGAGTGGAGATGCCCAAACTTTATTCTTGCTCTGTGGTCTTATTGGCGGGACCATTCAAGTTGAACTTCTACTGGGACTAGGTATGGGTTTGGGCTTATTTGAGGGATTCAATGACACTGTACAAGATTCAAGGAATAGATTGAATACTATACTCGATAGGCTCCGTTTCTTTTGTTTGTTGCAAGATGGTGGCGATGACAAGGAAAATGTGACCATACATGATCTTTACAGTGAGGTGGTCATCTCAACTCCATTTAGGGGTCAGAATTCCTTAATGATGAATGGCAATTATGGCTCATGGCCGAAGGAAAAACTTGAGAAGTGTTGGGCAATACGCCTAGCTGATGTTGGCAAAGATAGGCTTACTGAACTAATGCCTTGTCAGTTTCCCAAATTGGAGATACTCATGTTGTCTCAAACAGAAGACTCGTCTCGAACAGAAGACTCATGTTTCCCAAATTGCAGTAGACTGGATTTTACATGTATGAAGGAGCTCCGAGTCCTATATCTTCACTCCATGCACATCACCAGTTTACATTCGTCAATAGGCATCCTTGGGAACCTCTGGTCTTTATACTTAGACGGTTGTCATGTCAAGGATGTGACAATTCTTGGCAAACTCAAAGCATTGCAAATTCTCAGCTTTGCACGGTCCACCATTTCTAGGTTACCTAAAGAAATCGGGGAACTTACAAATTTGAGATCGTTGAATCTAAGCAACTGCTACAAGCTTAAAACAATTGAGCCTGGTGTCCTAGAAGGCTTAATCAAATTGGAAGAGTTATATATGAAGGGAAGCTTTGATCAATGGATAGGCAAAGATGGAATATCAGTGGAATCATGTAATGCTAGGCTTGTTGAGTTAGAGAGCTTGACAAGGCTAACCACTCTGGAAATATCGATCCCTGATCCCACCATACTCTTGGAGAATGGTGATCTGCCATTTGGGAACCTGATTAGATTTTGGATCAACATAGGAAATGTTGGCATGAGTGAATTTCAAGGTTTGAGAACCATGAAGCTCAAAATGGAAGGCTGTGATAGTATTCTCTCAAAAGACTGGGTTCAGAAAACTCTGCAGAAGACTCAATACTTGCATTTGGACGAATTGGGAGAGTTCAAGAAGAATGCTCCCGAGTTGTGCATCCAAGGATTTGCACAACTGAAGTTCCTTGATATTCAAAACAACCCCTCAATCAAGTATATTGCCAGTTCATCCAATGACCTTCCCACTACGTTTACAATTTTAGAGTTTTTGTTCCTCAAAAATCTTATTAAGTTGGAGAAGTTATGCAATGGCCCTGTTGCACCAGATTGCTTCAGCAAATTGAAAGCCGTGTATATTGAAAAGTGCCATCGATTGGAAAATCTATGGTTCTTGTCAATGATGCAAAGACTTGTTCATTTGGAAGGGATTAAAGTATGTGAATGTGAATCATTGGAAGCCATTATCACATATGATGTAGGAAAAGTAGGAGTTGCCACTGATGACATTCTTGAGTTGCCCAGTGTACGTCGTTTGGTTTTTCATAAGTTAGCAAAAATGACGAGTCTTTGCACTGGAGCTAAGGGTACTCCAATTCAGGTAATTTTTTTTTTTCCTTTTTTGAGCATAAGTTTCCTTAATTTTTAATCTTGCAACGATAACTAGATCATACTATTACAGGGAGATTTAGGATAAGATGATATTGGTGTTCACCGAACATCAGTGCATATTGCATTATATTTGATTATTTGTACTTTTGGGTTCACAAATAAACAATCCATTCAAAGAAAGCATGGACCATACATCTTTCTTCACGTTCAACTATGGCTTGGGGGAAGCCTCTGTCTACGAATGATTTATTTTCGATTTATTTCAATGTTAGATAATCGCACTAGTTACTTGGGCTCATTTAACATTTTTAACATGGTTTTGTACTATGGCTAATTTATTACTCATTTAACATTTTTAATGAGAAGAAAAAAACGTTGTACTTAGCAGGAATGGATCTTGAAAATGAAGAAAGTGAGATTAAATAAATGGAAGGCGAACCAAGAGCCATGTAACAAAGAAAGTCCACCTAATTGATGTTTCACCTACATGTCGTGCCAACCTCACCATGTCAACATTGTTTTGCTTCTGTCATCCCTTTCTTCAGCTACTAAGGGGATATTTCCTTCTCCATTCTTTTGGGCACCACAAAAGATCTACACATTTCGCCCTTCGATCAATTGATTTTTGAATCAATTAAGTTTTTGACATTCTTAAGAGACGTCAAGCCCCATGTATTCAATGTCCGTTTGTTTCACTGAAAATTCATTATTGTTGAAAAGTGTTTTCTTGTTAGATCTTTTTTCTAGAAAATGAATTATTTTCCTGTATGTGGTTCTACTGAAATGCAATTTCAAAAGAAATTTTATGATGTTTATTAATGAAGCGCAAAAATTTACAAAGTGAAGACAAAAACTGTTGTGGATCCTCAATAGAAACAAAGCCCGAATAAGTCATATTTACTTGTTCTTAATGAGAACCAATAAGTTAACAAAAAATTTATGAAAAATTGAACTTTGATATGATTTTGTTGTCAATTTTGAAGTTCAAAACAGAAAAACAAAAGAAAAGATAACCAAATTATGGTAGTTGTTCTGAAGATCGGTAGAAAAGATAAAAAATTATGGCCGTAGTTTTGAAGATCAGCTAAAGAAAAGATTAAAATTTTTTATGACAGTTGGGAGAGAGATAGAGTCATGCGGTAGTGCTGCATTTGCGGCATGATAGTGGTGAGGATATCCTCATGAAAATGATCCCTTTTCACGGAAGAGAAATTCATTTTTTCTGTATTTTAGCCCAAGAGTTTCAGTCATTTAAAGCTTGAAAGCAGTTTCCTGAAAATAGCTTTACTTGTAACAAACTCACCTTACATGAGTTTCATTGTGGTGCTTCGTTAGGTTTCATTGCCTCGCTTGGAATCCCTGGTAATGGTTGGACTCCTTGGCTTGGAAAAGATACTCTATAGTGAACCTTCATTAAAATACAACAATCTGAAATTGCTAGAGATAAAGGAGTCTAAATCCACATCGATTATTATGAAAGATTGGATATTGAAGTTGCCAAATTTGGAGTCAATGGAAATTGCAGGCACTCCATCCATAGAAGTATTTTTCGACCTAGAGGAGCTAAAAGTCACTGGAGAAGTCAAGATTCTCTCTCGGCTAAGTACATTGGCATTATCTAAGTTGCCGAACTTGCGGTGCATGTGGAAACAAGATGTACAATTACAAGGAATATCGATACTTCAAAACTTGAAGAAGCTCTCTATCAACAATACGGGGCTGTCATTTCTCTTTCCGGTGTCTGTGGCAAAATGTCTTAGAGAAATTAGAGATATTGAAGTGGTGGATTGTCCAAAAATGAACGCAGTGATTGTTGATAAAGAAGGAAGAGATGATGGGATAGATGGTATTATAGAGTTCCCATTATTGGAGCGACTATCTATATGCCGCTGTCCTGTGGAGAAATTCTTCTCATATCCTCGTGGAAAAAAAGAGTCAATAACCACTGCTTCAGTTTCACAAGATACTTATTCCGATTCCTTCCTTGATCAAAAGGTACGAATCCTTTCTTTTGCTATTACACCCATAATAGTCATAGGCATGCGATTTGTGGGGCAAGTATTAATTTTTTTGAAGATTTTTTTTTTTTTTGGTTTTATCAGTTAAAATGTTTTTATAATTTATAGCTACACTTGTCAGAGTAAAGCTGTTGGGGAAAATCCCTTCCTCCACCGCATTAGAAAGATCGGTATAAGATTAGACCAAATTGTCAAATTTTTTTATAGCTATGAGCTAATGCATAACTCTTATGAGCGAGATAAGTTTGCCAAGCTTGGAGAAGTTAAAATTTGAGTCAGTAGGATCGTTGAAAAGGATATGGCAAGGTGAACTTCTCAAAAGTTCCTTCGACAAATTAGCCACCTTCAAAAAGTGCTCCAGCCAACTTGATGCCTTCCCTTCGACAATCATGGGAAGATTGCACAACCTCAAAAAAGTCAAAGTTTTAGGGTGTCCCTCATTGGGATCGTTGTTTGATTTTGGATCCCTTGATTCATATACGGAACAGACAATTGTGTTGCTCCCCAAATTGAAAAAAGTTAAGGTTTTGGGGTGTCCCTCCCTCAAGTCGTTGTTTAATTGGGGGCCCCTTGATTCAGGTATGGAACACAAAAATTTATTGCTTCCCAAATTGGAAGAAGTGGGCGTGAGTGGAGCAAGAAGACACGTGGTGATGAGTGATTCCCAAATAGTTTTGGATTTTCCTAGTCTACAAAAAGTCTTTGTACATGATTGCTCTGAGTTGAGATATCTCTTCCCCAATTATATGGCTACAACTCTAGAGAAACTCGATGTGCGGATTTCCAAATGCAAACAAATGAAGCAGTTCCTAAAGAAGGAGGCAGTCGATCAAAGGTAGAAGTGATGAGTTTCCCTTCCTTAACTGGTTTACGGTGCCCCAACTTTAGAGCATTCATCTGGAGTCCTACAAGTGTTGAGAGACAATTAGGCGAGATGATCGAAGAAAATGATGAATTGCCCCGACCGTTGTTCAATGATATGGTTTGCTCTATGCCTTATTGTCATCGTCTTTAATCTTGCATTATCAAGTTTTAGAACGAACAATGCAATAATTTGTCCTACTTATCCTCCTTTCTCACATTATCGTTGTGCAGGTTAGATTTCCCAATTTAGAAAAACTTTGTATTGGAAGCGTTCGGTGCAAATAGTTATGGAACAATCAAATTTTTGACGATTCTTTTTGCAAATTGGAATCTCTTATATTGAAGGGTTGTGACAATCTCCAACGTATTGCCCCATCCCATATGTGGAAGAGGCTGCAGGATTGTCTCAAAACCCTAGAAGTGAAATCATGCCGTTCAGTTGAGATCATTTATGAATGTGATGGGACGGTAGCAAAGAGCGGTAATTTGAGGACGTTGGATTTGCGTGATTTGGACAACTTGAGGCACATTTGGCAGTACGATAGCCTCCCAAACATCCCGTTCCCAAATTGAGGTACATAAAGGTTGTGAGGTGCTCCTAATTGGAGATGCTTTTTGCAAGCTTTGTAGCAAAATTTCTTGGGCAAATCGAAAAGTTGGTGATAGGATCATGGGAAGATATGGAACTAATTGCTGGCCATGAAGAATGTGAAGAAGTGATTGGTAAGACAATCACCTTCTCTGGGTTAACCACTCTTAGACTTTATGATTTGCCGAAATTCAGGAGCTTCTTACCAGGGAAATACTCTGCGGAATTCCCATCCTTGAATGTCTCGAGAAGAACATAGCCAGACCAAGGCAACCGAAGTACGGAGGAAAGTGAGGGGGAAAATGAGTAGTTAGAACTCGCAATTGAGGAGGCAGATTGCGAAATTGACATGGAAAGTAAGGGGGAATAATTAGTTTTATGAAGTGAGTCACAAAAGTTTGTGAATGTTGCAACGAATGGTGTCTGGCAAAACAAAATGGACATGCATGGTAATATGAGATTTTGTTTTTATCTTCTGTATTCTCTTCTACACTTCCTGCGAAGTGTGTGTCTGTTTTCTTGTCAATTCATTTCTTTGGTTTGTCTCCTTGGCTACAGTGACGAGTGACCAGTCATTGGACCATAAATTGTGGGGTTATGTTGTATAAATTCTAATCGAGTGCATTATCGTGTTTATAAAATTTCCTGAAATATTAGAAAATGTATGTGCTATTATATTAAGCATGCTTAACAAAACCGTGAAAGTTCATCATATTTGAAAGAGCTTTATATCCGCTTAATTTTCGCAAAGAATCAAATTTTCATGATGATCATTGTCCAAACATGCATGCCCATCCCCAACCATTATAAATTTGCATTTTGGAGGGAAAGAAACTTCTATTTATAACTTTTAAGAGTCCTTACTTTGCCCCTCCAACATTGTCCTCTAGTAGTGGACGGTCAATAAACTCCAAAAATTTTAGAACTCAACCACATTATTGTTACAATTTTTAGAATTTGTGCTTTAATTTTCCCTTTTTGTTTACATTAAGTGAAACATTATTATAGCAACCGCTGGCATTACAGCCCACTATGCACAGGAAAGTTAAAATATAAGAAAATCTTTGCATGAAAAATTGTAAGATGAAAAAGGAGTTAGATTTTCACATTTAGCATTCTCGTGCTTTCATATTCTACAATTTCTTTGTACTTTACTTTTACATATTTCAATGAGATGAGTGCATCAGAAAATCTAAAATTTGTTGTGAAAGTTCATTTGAGCTCAAAAAATTTCACTCCTTTGTTCCGTTAAATTAAATGACATGATTTTTTTTTATTTGAAAGATAAATTTTTAAATTAAAAAGAGGCTTGTTTTATATATTTCCATCAACGGGCTTTGACGAGACGGAGGGATTTGCTCAGCGAGGTACTGATCCCTACTCTTCCTTCCCGCACTTCTTCACGCTCATCCTGGCCAACGCCGCCCAGAGCTTCTCCTTCCGCTGCCTTCCAACCGTAGGCACCGCCACCGGCGGCGGCACCACCGCGTAGCCGTTGTTGGCCTGGAACCGGTGCTTGAGGCACACCTGGAGGCCACACGCCTTGCACGTGCTGGCGTTGGAGAACGTCAGCACCTCCCTGCACCGACAGTTGGGGCACGCCGATGTCTTCTTCTCCCTCTCTTGCCTCGGCAACTGTCGCGGGAGGAAGAAGGAGATAAAGGAGATTGCAATCTGGGAAAGCCCATGTTCCTCCTCCCATCTATCTCTCTCTCTCTCTCTCTCTCTCTCTCTCTCTCTCTCTCTCTCTCTCTCTGTGACAATTGATTGAGGTTGAAACCGTTTTGAATTTGAGAGACATTATTACGATTTCAAGCTCGATGAGGGTTGAATGTGAGTTGGAATCGATGATAAAGGAGTTGGACCTCTCTGGTCTCGATCTGCACATGATTTGCTCGTTTCCATGTAAAAAAAGTGTGATTCAGGATCGAAAAAATATTGAAGAAATCTTTCTTTCCGTATAAATTGTAAATGGATTGGCCACCAAAATCACAAACTCGATTGCTTCATGATCCGATGGAAGCAATCGAAGTCGCGATGAATGACCTCACGACAACTATTGTGGGTGGAAGAAGGAGATCAGGGAGATTGCAATCTGGGGAAGCCCATGTTCCTCCTCCCATCTCTCTCTCTCTCTCTTCGACGATTGATTGAGGCTGAAACTGTTTGAGTTTGAGGGACAGTATTATAATTTCGAGTTCGACGAAGGTTGAATGTGAGTTGGAATCGGAGATAACGAGGATTTCTTTGAGTGGGTTAACTTTGAGTGGGATGAGTATTTGAATAATCATGATTCTTATCAAGGTAAACTTTGCATGCTCTGTTTCTGCTGGAGGTAAGGACCGAGTGCTTGATTCCGCCGGTGTGAAATCCGGTTGACTCCGAGACTTTCCTGATAAACTCATACATGTTTCGATGATTCGGTGATTGTTTGGATACGAACCTTTTCCTTATAATTGCATGCTAGTGCCCCTTACTGAAACGCCTACCACATGTTTGATCGAATTCCTGAACGGTACTAGCATTCGTTTTTCACAAGCATTCTTGCATCCAGATGATTGTCTGACAATGACGTGCTTAAAATGAGAGTTCTCCAGTGTATGACAAATTATTTTCGTTGATGTTGGTTGAACTTCTAAAGTTGTGCTCACTGCTCCCACGACTGAGAATTTGAACATGCTGTGTTGGCTTAATTTACTCGGAATTATGTTATCTATATCAATCTACAATGTTTGTATATGGCTATTCTAATATTTGAGACAATTAGCATCCTTGAACTGGAAATGGTGAAATCCTTCTTCGAAATGTGCATCGTGTACTGTGTACTTCAGTGAATTCTTGTCCGGACTTCATCCCTAGCTTGATCTCACGTGTGTTTGGTTTTGTATGCTTGGATGATTATGCCTTGCATTTCTTGATCCGTTGATTTATATCTCAATACCTTCTCACTGTCAATGATATTTGGTTCATTTCTTTTTTTGGCGAATGCATAGGCCTCTTGCCTGTTTGATTTTCTTGGTTGACTGAAGATTCTGAAGTTCATTCCTCGACGTCATTCGCTTATATTTTTTCTGTGAATGGCGTGCGAGTCCCTGTCAAAACCGACGGTCAATGGTTGAGTGCATAATGAGCTGTATGAGAATTGACTGTAGAACGCAGCTCAATGCTGTTTTCCTGTTATGCGTTTCTATTTTTGCAGCATGATGTCCTTTGAAAATATCTTGGTTGGAGCCGCCCGTGGGTGATTAGAATGTTGTCTTTAGTATATAGTCCCAAGAGTTCCCATTGTGTAAAATCAGAGTTGTTTCCAAGTTATTCGAGTCACATTAGCAATATATGTTGGATTCACGTCACGTGCATTTTTTAATGTTTTAGTTGTAATTTGCTTGAATAAATAGAGGTCACGTGCCATTGTCCGAACCATAGACTACAAGTATCGGACTCCTTAGTTAATTGACGTAAGTTTTTGTAAGTGGTCATGACCTTGGGTTGGGTTTTCTAGGGTGCGCATGACAAAATTTCTGGCCAGAAATTGATTTCTCAATTTCTGTTCCATGGATGAGTTTCGAGTAAAGAAACGCGTTTGATAACAATTTAAAATTTATATTTTTGAAATAAAAATTCGTTTGATAACAGAATAAAATTTCTATTTCTAGGAGCGGCAATGACCAGCGTTCGGCGTCCGGCGACCGGTGGTGGGCGGCTGAAGTTCGAAGTATGAAATTCGGTGTCCGGCACCAAGTCTAGTGAACGGCAATAGGCGACCAAAGTCTAGAGTCCAACACTGGAGTTCGGCGACCGGCAATTGGCGTCCAACATCCAGAGTTTGACGTCTGATGTCTAACATTCGACATCCGAAGTCCGGCGATAGGAGGCCGGCGGCGGGTGGGCGACATCCAGCGGTTGGTAGTAAGCGGCCGACGGTCGCTGACAATCATTCGGTGGTTCGTGATGAGCCTCTGGCATCCAATGATTGGCGATAAGTAGCTAACGATTGGTGGGCATCCAACATCCAGCGATTGGTGGATGGCGACGGGCGGCCAGAGTGCGGTGGCCAGCAGCCACTTCGGCGGGCGTCCAGTGGCCGGCGATTAGTAGCTGGTGGCCTGTGGTCGGCAACCAGTGGTGGGCGTCTGGCATCCCACGAGTGACAAGTGGGCGACGGGTGGTAACGAAAGTGAACAATGAGAAAAATTTTGAAATCTCATTTCCGTTCCAGAATTAGAAAAGCTAAAAATTTTAACTTCTGATTTCTTTTTCAAATATATTTCTAGAATAGAAATCTGTTCTAGAAATAGAAAAATGAAATTGCGTTATCGAACGGTTTCTGTTCCAAACTTGTTTTGGGGAACAGAAAAACAGAAAAATAGAGAAACAAAAATTTTATCATGCGCGCCCTTAATTTACCGAATCATTTCATGCCTATATGTCATACGTTTCTCCTTAAAATTCCATTTATTGGTCATCATTCAGAGGATATTTATTTAATAGCTTAGAAATAGAATGAATTTTGGATTTAGCTCATGGGGTTCTTGTCCCAAGGCTCATTAACGAAGCCATGTACCTGACACCCTATTAGGTTTTTTTTTTTTTTTTTAAAATTTTTTTTGCACTTTACCTATATTGCATTGATTATGATTCGTTATTGATTGTACATCCATGGATGGACATCGTTTAGTGGTGCATGACAATAAAATGGGCAAAGATTGCATGAACAATATTTTCGAAAGATTGAGAATTGGTATTGAAAGGACATTGATAATTAACATAATTAAGCTCACGACCTTAGATCAATGGTTCGTAGGAAGTGAAGTGTACTATTACACTTCACTCAGCTCTCAACTAACCCTAAATAGAGTAGTGGTAATTCCAACTAAATAAAATTTATTTGATTAATCAATTAAAACTTAAACATTGCGATAGTTAGGGTTTAGGAGAGCCCGCACCGAACAAGAATGGGCACCTCAAACAAAGGTATCGCCGATTCATTTCGACAAACCATTAGACCCAGCCCCTCTAAGATCCCTCAATGACGGTCCCGACAATTTATGAGAGGGAGCTTTCGAAAATTAGTTATGGCAATACATGTTATGGTGAGTGGAGGAGTAGAATTTAAGACAAATGGTGTCGTCAACCAAATCTCATGTCCACATACTCCGAAACCAAATGGAGTCACCAACAGATTGCTTTAGAAATCTTGGATGCCCATGCCGATTCATTTCGGCATTCTTTTGCTATCTTTTCTTCTTTATTTATTTTTTATTTATCATTACAGATAATTTTTTTCCAAAAGATCTCCATCCTCATTGCTTTAACTTTTTTTTTTCTATGGCTTAAAAATTTTCAACCTTTCCTCGCACATATTAATAATGTTGCCAATTGGTGACACACATATTATATGGACCTCCATCCCCCGTGAATGGCGAGCTTTAGTTGGAATCTTATGACACGTACATTCCAATGGCCCCTCTTTAATACCTTGTATTGAACCTTCATTCTTATCGTATTTATTCTTCATAGATAAACAGCAATCGACAAATGTAGGCAACTAATGAGTGTTTGACGTAGGAAGAATCTTTAGATAAAAAATTATAGGCAAAACGACAAATATAGAATTTTGAGAGGGAGAGAGGGTTTATGAAATTAAATGAAGGCATATGAATGAGGAATTAATGGACAGGAAGTAAATATAGCTGATAATAAAAAGGTGAAAAAAAAAAAAAAAAAACATTTTGTCAGAGTGAACTTCATCTCTAAGATAGTATAAAAATAACGGAATTCATGGAACTGATTAAAACAGATCTTCTATTAAGAATATTGACATAATTATTAATCAAGTTTTATCAACAAAATTAATTTGATTAGTTCAATCTAACAAACAAAAAAAGAAATTAATAGTGGAAGAGATTCATATATACATTGATTTTAAAAGGTAGGATTTTTGTATTTTTAATTAAATAAAACTCAAATTAAAAATCAATTTTAGATTCACATTATTTTAGCATCATACATCATGTTTCAGCCATGTTGACGCCACGTAGGAGAGAAAAAATAACCACGTTAATATTTTCCATTAGCCAAGTTTGATGATGTTAACAAAATGATTAGATTGCACTAATTTGATAAGTTCTAGGATTTGATTATATTTTTTTTTTTGAAAGTTTTAAGGATTAATTACACTTTTGTGATAAGTTTTAAAATTTTCAGTATACTTATTACTTTTTCTTTAAAGTGAAACAGGAAGGGAAATAATCCATGCTCTAGTCAAAACTAATATCATGAGATGGGAACGAATGTTATTAATTTCTACAATTAAAATCGTGCTCCAAGCTGAAATTGAATGTGGCTTGAAATGAGAACCATATTTGGTCTTATGGAGAGGTAAAAATGATGAATAATAATCAAAACAAAAAGTAGAACTATTGAAGAAATTTAAATAGACGAACGGATGATTAAAATAACAATTTATAGCGAAAGAACACAAACATTTCACTGCGAAGTAGAGTAATAAGGATAAAATATTAAATGATAACTCTATAAAAATAGAGTTATTTTATCTATTTTGGACAACAAATAATGAAATATCTATGAGAAAATATTTGGATTTCCTTCTAATTATTTGAATTTTCCTTATTTATGCAGAATAATGAGATATGGAGAAGATAAGGAAAAGAATGACAAAAATCACGAATTCAAATAAAAAAACAATGGAAGATGGATATCAAATTAGGGAATCCTAGATTTTATTCCCTAATGTTATCTGCAACCGTTAGGAGATATATATCAAATCAAAATCCTCTGATTTACTCCTTGATTTTATGCGCAATTGCTTGGAGATAAGGATCTAGGATATATCCTATAAATAGGGAACATTGAGAGCTTGAGAGGGAAGTTAGGTTTTTGTTAGATCGTTTTTTATTATTTTGAGAGTTTTTCAAGTATTTTGAAGAAAAGATAAAAATGATGACAGAATTCTTGTTCTTTAATTCAAGATGCCGAGTTTGATTTATATTTTTATTTCATCTTCTACTATGTTTTAATTTTCTTTTGTTAGGGCTACGATGTAGCCTAACCATAGTGATGTGAATTTCATGATTTTTACATTTTGCAATTGATTTCATTCATGTGAGTTATATATTATTGTACATAACGCTTTTGAGTGACTGACCATCACTCAAACGATCTGATGTATATGTTTGAGACTAAGAAGTGATAATATGCAATTGCTCATTATAATATATAACCATGAATTAAACGTGGATAGAGATATACTGTGTTATTTGTGTAGCTTTCGGTGATAAGGTGATTCAAAAGACTCATTATAAGCCGGAAACATTCATAGTTTTTAATGCACTTATGTTTATTTTAATTCACATAGAGATATAATGGATTAATAAGCTAAGTAGGTTTGCTATACCTAGATAAGATAGTAAATAGATTAGGAAATTCTGCTATCACATGTTTAATATTGTCTTGCACCCACAACAATATGAAATTCATATCTAGTGGTTATGGTGAAATCAGATGCTCTAACATATTTATTTGATTGATTTACTGCATTTAGTCTCCAAATTTTGTTTCTAATTTATTCTCAATTATATTTTGATTTATTAAATAAATTTTAGAATTAATCTATTTTAGTAGTTAATTAGTTTATTAATCATCAATCTCCATGGGAGGATATTCTTTCTCATCATTATATTACTTGTTCGACACATTCACTTACATTTAGAATTTAATGAACAAGTTTTTGGCGCCGTTGGCGGGGGAGCATTTCTTTAATACTAATTAATATTGATATCAGATAATTCTAAGTTTAATCTAGCTTTCGTTTTGTTTTATTTTTCAGGGTGTACATCGGTATATGACATGTAGCCAACAAGGGAAACTTGCTGAGCTTGATCCAAAAATCGAGCGTACATTCAAAATGCGACTGAGAGAACAGAGAAATTACGTTAAGAAGATGGCAGACAGTGAGAATGAAAATCCATGTAGACTCTTAAAAGATTATGTTGCACCAACAGTTCAAGGCACCGCATCAAGTACCGGAAGACCTACAATTCAAGCATAAAACTTTGGGGAGAAGTACACTATTAGTGCCATAAGTTGTGTACGGTGCTTACTTTGGTGCCAAAAGTTTTCGTCGGATCACTTAGGTGCCAAATCGGAGGAAAAACGATCACTTTGGTGCCACCGGCGAAAGATTCTGGCCAAAATGATTACGTGGCTTTTTTAAAAAAAAATCGACAAGGCCTTAAACGATGTCGTTTTCGGTCCACCTTAAGAAAACGACGTTGTTTTGCCGTCCTACATGGATGGCCTCACAAAAACGACGCTGTTTAACTCATTTAGAGATTTTTTTTTTGGATTGAAATTAGGGTTTTTTTGTCAGTTGTTGCTCGGCCACCGTCACTCGGCCGCCGTCCCTCGGCCACCGTCACTTGGCTGCCGTCCCTCGACCTCCATCGTAGTTGCTTGCCACAGCAAGACAAAAGAAAAAAAAATGAACAGAAAATCCCAAGGGAGAGGGAGGTGTCGACGGTGAGGGCGGAGGAGGGGATGGCGGGGCCATGGCTGCCTCCGCTGTCGTAGCTAGCTTCGCCGACGACCTCCATGGCGTTCCAGATCTTCGCGGCTACCATTGGCTAGATCGCTCGTGCTTCTGGCGATTCTTCGAGCTTGCGCTTCCTTTGCACCCGACGATATTATTTGGGAAAAGGCGGTGGTGGGGCTGAGATTCGGGGATTTGAAAGGTCGACAAGGTGATTGAAAATTGGGGAAAACTATTAGGGGAGGGTGGAGGCGAGTGCGTGATTTATGTTCTGGAAAACTACTGGTGTTGTGTTGGTGCGCTGCTGGTGTTGCTGGTGCTGTTCTTTGGTGCTACTAGTGCTGTTTTACGGGGAAGAACCAGTCTTCGGGGAAGAAGACGACACAAAACGGCGTCGTTTGGGGATTTAGGGTTTTGAATTTGGGGGAAAGACAGAAAACGGCATCGTTTTGTTGTTTAAATGCTGACTATACTCTCCAGCGAGCCACATTAGCTTAAAAAATTAATAAAAAAGTGCCACGTCGGATTTCCGGCCAACCGGATCGGAGTTGGCACCAAAGTGAGCGTTTTTCAAATTTTTTGGCACTTAAGTGATCCGATTGAAACTTTTAGCACCAAAGTGAGCGCCGTACACAAGTTATGGCACGATAGTGTACTTCTCCCACAACTTTGAGATCAAGCTGTCACTCATTCAGATGCTTCAACAATTAGTGCAATTTAGTGGGCTACCAAGCGATGATACAAATGCTCTCATCGATGCTTTTCTTGAAATCTGTGACACCATTAAATATAATGGAGTTACAGATGATGTTATTAGATTGAGATTATTTCCATTGTCTCTTAAAGACAAAGCTAAGAGTTGGCTTTTTTCTCTTCCTACGTATCAATCACTACATGGAATGATATGACTCGGAAATTTCTTGGTAAGTTCTTTCCACCTACAAAATCTACGAATATGCGTAACGATATTGCTAATTTTATACAGATGGATAATGAATCATTATATGAAGCATGTGAAAGATTCAAATAATTTCTTAGGAGATGCCCATATCATGGACTCTCCGTATGGATACAGGTACAAACTTTTTATAATGGCTCTAGTACAAATCTTTGTTCTATGATTGATGCAGCTGTAAGGGGAATTCTAAATAATAAAACACCAGAAGAAGCCTACAATCTTAGAGGAGATGGCGTCTAATAGTTATCAGTGGTCTATTGAGAGACTACCAATGTGAAAAGCTAGCGGAGTTCACGAAGTGGATGCTTTGTTGCAATTGCTGCACAATTTGAAGCACTCAAGAAAAAGCTAGATAATATAAGTATTTTAGTCAAGAAAATTCAGAATTTGACATGTGATTTTTGTGGTAGAGTTAATGTTAGCACAGAGTGTCAGGTAGTTAATGTTAGCACAGAGTGTCAGGTAGGTAATATTTTTAAATATTTTAGTGAAAATTCTAACTTTGTTGGGAATTTTAACAGGTCACATAATAATCCCTACTCCAACACGTACAATCTAGGATGACGCAATCATCCAAATTTTTCATGGAATAATTAGAATGTGACGAGACCACTGGGATTCAAACAAGCAGAAGAGACAAAGTCAAATTTGGAAGATATAGTGACCAAACTTGCTAACACTACTCATGACTTCATCAAAAGCATGGATGTGAGATTTCAAAACCAAGAGGCTTCAATAAAAAATCTAGAGATGCAAGGGTCAGTTAGCAAGCATGATGTCAGGGAGACAACAGGGTCCTTTGCCGAACAATACAGAGAAGAATCCAATTGAAAACATAAAGGCTATAACCCTAAGAAGTGGTAAACAAGTAGGAGAAGAAGATGTAAAATATGAGATTTTTAGAGACAAGGAAGATGCGATCAATAAACAATCAAAGGAGATAAGCAAGAGTAAACTTTTTTCCAGATAATCCCAAGCCATATGTGCCGTCAATTCCATTTCTTCAGCGACTCCAACAGCACAAAATAGATAAGCAATTTTCTAAATTTCTTGATGTATTTAAAAAATTGCACATTAACATTCCTTTTGTAGATGCCTTAGCGCAAATGCCTAGTTATGCAAAAAATTTTAAGGAGATTTTGGCAAACAAAAGGAAACTAGAGGATCATGAAACTGTAAAGTTAAATGAGGAGTGTTCAACTATCCTACAAAATAAATTACTTTAGAAATTAAAAGATCTAGGGAGTTTTACTATTCTTTGCACTATTGAGGATTCTTACTTTGAAATAAGCATTATGTGATTTAGGTGCAAGTATTAATTTGATGCCTTATTCAGTTTTCAAGAAATTAAGATTGGGTGAGGTAAAAGCAACTATAGTGTTACTTCAACTGGCTGATCGATCAATTAAATATCCGAGAGATATTGTGGAAAATGTTTTGGTAAAAGTTGACAAATTTATTTTTCTTGCAGATTTCATAGTTCTTGACATGGAGGAAGATTTTGAGGTATCACTTATCTTAGGTTGACCTTTTCTAGCAACAGGGAAGAGCTCTTATTGATGTACAACAAGGGAAGTTGATTCTTAGAATTCAAGATGATTTTATTTCATTTAATGTTTTTAAAGTAATGAATTATTCATTTGATAATAATTCTTGTTTAAGAGTTGAGACGATTGACAAGTTGGTGAATAAAGTTTTTTAGGAAAATATTTTTAAAGATACACTTGAAGCATGTTTGATTTAACCAAGGGACAAAGATATTCAGAATGAGGAAATAAATGAGTACGCAAATTTCATGGAGGTAATTCTACCATATTCAAGGCAAAAGGCAATTAAATTTGAGGAGTTGAGACAACGCATAACAAAGCCTAAACTATCAATTGAAGAGTTTCTAATTCTTGAACTCAAACCCTTACATTCTCATTTGAAATATGTTTATTTAGATGGAGTTTCTTCTTTACCGGTAACAATATCTTCTTCTTTGACAAATTTGATGGAGGAGCAACTGCTTAGAGTATTAAGAGAGCATAATGGTGCAATTAGATGGAAAATAACTGATATCAAGGGAATTAGTCTTTCAATTTGCATGCACAAAATTTTGATGGAGGAACAATATAAACCAACTATCCAACCTCAGAGGTGTTTGAACCCGAAGATGCAAGAAGTAGGGGTGAGCGGTTCTTGGTTCTGGTTCGGTTTCGCATAGAACCTGGAACCTACCCTTGGGTACAGTTCCTCATTTTTTGGAACACCGGAACCTACTGTCGAGAACCAAGAACCTAGAACCTACCCTGTCACAGGTTCCGGAGTCGGTTCTAGGTTTCAACAGGTTCTTTTTTTCTTTTCATTTTTAGTAAAAAAACGAAAATGAACGCAACAATAATAAACAATCTTATACTTGTTAATCCTCACTCATTTTTTTGAGCTTATCCTTCAAATGAATGATTAACATATGAAAATAGCTTGAACTCACCATAACGGGGTCCGACACCTTGACAATCCTTCAAGGAGCAGTACTCCAAAATTGTAGATGTCTAATTTTTGTGTGGGTTTCCGAGTTTTCATGACTTCGGGAGCCCGATAACCTGCACTTCTAGTTCTATGAGGCACTGGAGGAGTGCGGATCAGAGAAGTTAGGCCAAACTCTAAGATGCAACCTTCAAGGTATGTTGCCATGGATAAACCTCCCGCCTCTGGTTGGGATAATCATCCACATATGACAAGTCTCCAACATACAATAGAGTCTGTCCTTTCTACGGATTATGCTTCGGTTTGAATCAAAAGTCTGACCAAGATCCCTTGTAATGGTCATCGGCATGCTGAGCACAGAAAGAAGTAGAACCATGGATGCATGTAAATTACCGGCAGAACTAAATTTGCTATAACTTACTGATGAAAATGATTATCAAAACTAAATGATTCTACAGAGACTCCTAGTACATACACAGGAATGAGCTTTTGAAGCTACTTTGAGTCATTGACTATCTATGCATGACAATATGATTTACTTTACCTATGAGACCGAAAGTATATGAAACATCAGGGCCAACCTCTGGAGGAGTAATGAACTAGAACTGTCGGACTGTGTGTCCAATTCCAACCTCATAATAGTATTTAGTGTTGTACTGCAAGTAAACGGAATAAACATCAGCTACATTTACCAAATTTTGCAGACCAGGCACCAAAAAATTAATATTTCTGGAGGAAATCAACCCCATTCAAAACAAGAACAAGAACAGCCCCAACAATAGCCATTGAACAGCAAGATGAAGATCCCAGAACAACCATTGGGATACGGAAGAACCTACGTGACAACCCCAAACAAATTCCCTTCCCTCACTATGTATGTACTTGGATCATGGCACACAAGCATGGCACTCACATCTCAGAAATCAACCAAATAATGCAGCTAAAATGTTAGATTAGATCTAACAGTTAAGAGTAGAAACAACAAGAGATTAGACCTGTGATTGAAGCTGGAGGAGGCGAGTTTCCTCGGTGTCGAGGGTGGCAAACGGCATCAAGGGATGTCGGGCGGCGTTGAATGGGCCGTGCAGTGTCGAAGGGCCGAGAGGATTCGAGCGAGCGTCAAGGGCGTCGAGGGGGTCGAGCGAACGTCGAGGGGTCGAGAGGCGTCAAGGGGCGGCGCGGATGGCGCGACAGCTCGTCAGGCTCAACGGCGAGACGGCTCGTCAGATGAGTGGTGGGTGGTGGTGGTTCGGTGGCCAAGAGGTGGTGGTGAGTAGGGCGTGAGTCGGCGGTGTGGGGGTGGGTGAAGCAGTAGCCAGCAAGAGGAAGGAAGGAAGAAGAAGAAGAAGAAGAAGAAGAGGAGGAGAAGAAGGGGGGGTTTCGGTTGAGAGAGGGGGAAAGAGAAGAGAGAGAGAGAGAAAGAAAAGAAAAAAGTTGGGGGGTAGGAAGTGACGTGAGGAGGAAAAAGGGGAGAAAAGAAAGAGAGAGAGAGAGAGAAAGAAAAGGGAAGGGGGAGAATCGGCAGAAAGGGGGGGAAATCACATTGAGGGAAGTGAAAGGCTAAGGTTTTTTTTTTTTTTTTATAGTTTCTGATCGGTTCCCCGAAAAAGGGAATCGGGAACCGGAACTGGTCCCTTTAGAACCGAGAACCGAACTGGACCCTGTGGTTCGGTTCTCCGGTTCCCGATTCTACCCGGGGACCGTGCTCACCCCTAGATACCATGAATGAACCTAGACTTAGAATCAGGGAAGGAGAGTAAATTTCCTGCAGGTATGCATCCCATATTGGGCGAACAACTCCCGTTCAAGCCCTTCATGGACAGCCTCTTAGCAGAAAACCACTCAGCCCTTTAGTTCAGAGCCTAGAGACACTCAGAGATGCCATGATGGAAACGTTTCTAACCTATCCAAGCTGCATTTCTCGAAGGATCATACCAGGCTAGAGAAGAAGAGGAATTTAGAAAGCCATGGAGAGGTTTTTCACAAAACACACTCTTTACTTCAAGGGACTCTGCCCAGAACATTACACAAACCTTGCCTTATATAGACAAGAGGAGGCAGAAAAACAAACAAGGACCAAGCTCATGGGTCCGGATACAAACAGAGGCAGCCGAAACTTTCGGGAGGGAATTATTCGCACACTATGAACAGTAACTGTAATGTTAATAGTACATTCCCTAGCCTAGTGCTACAGTAAAAGTGAACAGTGATTTGCTACAATGAAATTGTACGGACTCAACGGTCTCGTTTGTCACGGGCATTGTAGCTACAGACTGAGTTTGAGTCATTTGAGCTGTCTTCTAGGAGATGGGCCTCGTATTTTTGTTGAAGGGCTTCAAGATCTTCAGGTGAGAGGATTTGATTCAGCCTTCTTGATGAGGATGCTTGTACATGAGCCCAATGGGATGCTTCTTCTTTTGCCCAGTTTGTATTTTCACTTATAGTGTTGGCAGGTATGCTTGGCTGAGGCGAATTTGATGGCTGTACATAATACGATGTGTCCATGTTCTGGAATGAGGATGAAGATCCCTGTTTGTAGGGATCTTGGGACAGAGGTCCTCTAAAACGTGCATAGGGGTCTTGAGTGGACTAGACAATGTCATCTTCGCTTGTCATTTTATGCTCTTGGGATGATGCAGCTTGTCTGTATTGCCTGAGTGCTTCCTTAGCTTCTGGTGCTAGGTTATAATGATCCCACGTAGTGGGTACATTATTCCAAATATCTTCAGGAATGGTTTTGTTTTCTTGGCATAGGATTCGCTGGAGTTCTCGGTATTCGTTTTCACCAAATCTAACAGATCTTGGATAAGATTTGTGAATCCGAGCTTCTCAGCTGTTCAAGTGAGGTTTATAGGATGTGGTTCCTATTTCGAGTGGTGTATCAAGAATACTACTATTATTTCTGCAAAAATTCCATGGACGTCGGAAAAACATGATGGTGTGAACTTCAGGATTTGGTGTCATGGTTCTCAGTTCTTTTTCTAAGTCTTGTTTCCAACATGTAGGATGATAGAACCAATTAAGAAAGTCTAAGAGATTCTTATCACTTTCTTTTTCGATGTTTCTTCCGAGCATGAATATCCTTGTGAGGTTGGCAATTAATCTTCTGGTGGGAATTTCAATGGCTATTAAGTACTTATTGGTTAAGTACTATAACAGCGTTTTGAGTTGGTCAAGGAAATCATCTTCCTTCCAGATAAGAGGATGAATGAAGGGATAATTCAAATTTAACCTGAAAGGATAAAGAATCGAACCTCCATTGAATCTGAATAGATTTGTGTGGCATTGCCACATGAGGTTCTCCAAGTTCTCAGTAAGACTGTCGTTCTGAATTTGTTGAATAATCTCCTGGGGAAATTTCTAGCTTGGCAAGTCTTTGATCTTCTCAATCTTGTATTTCACACCATGATTGAGCATATGGAAAGCAGGTCTTTTGATGTACATGTTGATTTCAGCTGGTGCTTTAGGTCTTGACAAAAAATCAGCAAGCACATTCTTTTTTCTAGGAATATGTTTGGTTTCAAAAGAGTATTTTGAGAACCATTCAGCCTATCGAAGCAGTTGGGAGTTTGGAATCTGTTTTTGTTTAAACTTGGTCATTTAGGGGAAATATGCCATGTCTAATTCTACCAGAAAGTGATGGTCAATTAGATGAAACTCAAATTTTTTGATTCCATTCTTTACTGCTAAGATTTCTTTGAAAGTGGAATGGTAATGCATTTCAACTTGAGAAAACTTTCCACTTTTGTGAGCACAGAGGTGCTTCTTACCATCAATTTCTTCAAAGAGGATGGCTGCCCAGTATTCGTCACTGGCGTCAGTTTGAAGAATTCTTTTACCTGTTGATGGTATTTGCAATGGGGGAGATTCTGCATAATCTCCTTAAGCTCAGCGATTGCTTTGGTCTGAGTTTTTCCCTAAGGTGGGGGATTCTTCTTCAGCATAGATTGCAAAGGAATTAGGAGCTTTGCAATATTTGGGACAAAATCCCTGAGATAATTGATTATCCCAAGAAATTGCTGAACTTGTTTTGTCGTGAAGTTATCTTCAAGAAACTTCAATAATTTTTGAGCAATATGTGGCCCTGGATAATATGTACCTTTGTTGAGGTGCATACCAAGAAATTCGATTTCTGTCTGGGCAATAGTCATTTTCCTTTGAGAAAGCATAATACCATGCTTTTTCACGATTTCTGCAAATTGCTCAAGGAGTTGACAGTGTGACTGTTCATCAGGACTGTAGAGTAGAATATCGTCGATGTACACTGCTGCACTTGACAAAATTGGTTGGAAAATACGACACATGGCCTTTTGGAAAAGGGATGGTGCTACCTTTAAACCAAAAGGAAGAACTTTCCACTGGAAGTGCTGGTTCGGGATATAGAATCCTGTTTTGGATCTGTCTTCAGGATGGATGCCCAATTGCCAAAATCCGGCTTTGAGGTCGAATTTGGAATAAATATGGGCCTTAGTTAAACCAGTAAAGAGAGAATCTCTGGATGGTAAAGCGAACTTATCATCTTGGAGAAAAATGTTGAGAGGTTGATAATTGATTACCAATCTCATTTTTCCTTTGTTTTGCTCAGCACGCTTATTGACATAAAAAGCTTCACAAGCCCATTGAGAATTGGAGATTTCAATAAGGCCTTGTTGTAATAGTTCTGAGCATTCCCTTTGAGCTAAAGCCAAGTGTTCTGGCTTCATTCCCATATGACTCGCCCTGATCGGATTTATGTCTTCATTTTTTTTTAAAGGGAAGACGAATAAAGAACTCAGGATTTTCCCATAAAGGATGAGAACATTTGTGAGCGAATTTTGAATGGGATTCTGAACAAGATTCTAGCAACTTTTGCATGATTGGATCTAATAAACTCATATGAATGGAAAAGAGTCTCTGAATATTGACAAACTTAGAGAATTAGTCTTTATATCTAAGACCTTTTCCAGGAATGATTTGAAGTTGAGAGATTTGAGTCATGATATCCCACCCAATTATCTTTATTGGGAAGGCTTGATCCAAAAATCTTTGTGATTATGGAACACTGAGGAAAAAACTGGACAATGACTGGAGTGGTTCTGACATTCGTGGAGAAAGTATCTCCTGAAGTAGAATTGAAGTATCGGATGTAAGGAGTCCATAATTCTTCAGGCAGAACTTTAGTATCTAGAATGGAACAACTCGCTCCAGTATCAATGAGAGCAATAACATTGATAGGTTTGGCAAACTTCGAAGTGAGGATTTTTACAGGGAAATGGGGACAGTGAGTATGACTTGAAAATATATCAGGATTTGGTTCTGAAGATGTGGGAGATATGTGAAAAATGTCTTCAGATTCTGAGTCAGACTCAGTTTCACTGGAAGTTTGATAAAAGGGAATAACAAAAAGAGTTTGTTCAGTTGGTTCTTCATCAGCAGAGAATAAGGATTCAATATCATCATTTTCAAGGGAAAAACCTGTTTCATTCTCTATTAGATGATTTTGACCTTTTTTCGCCTGAGGACAATTTTTGGCAAAATGTCCTTTCTTGTTGCAAATGTAGCAACGGCTTGATTTCTTATGGCCTGTGCGATCCTTCCTCTTGTGTAGGTATTGCCATTTCTTCTTTTTCCTGAAATGCTTAGAGCCATGTTTGGATTTCTTTATCGAATACTTTTTGTAGTGTTTTTTCTTCCGGGAATACTGGCCACAAGTACCATCACAATCTCGTTTGGAGCATTTGATTATTAACTTCTGGCGGGAACAAGCTAATTCAAGACGCTTGTCATCGTGATGTATGTACGGACCATCTGGCGCTTTAAGCATAATTCTTCAAGGCATAGATGGATTTCTTGTTGTATTTCTCCCAAGGGAATATCTTGTACTCTTCTTTGCTTTCCAAAGAAAAATCTTTCAACCATTTGGGATAGCTCTTTAGGAATAGAAGTGAGGAAGACATGCTTTAGATTTGGATCGGCGCCAATTTGGTAAAAGAGCTGAAGCATTAGTCGATAATGCTTATCAAGATGTTTTTCTTGAAGGGAGCAGCATCTTCTCTCGAAAAATTCTCTTCTTTTTATCTCTATGAGATTTCCGGGTGTTCCCACAAAAACATGATATAAGTAAGTAAGGGCATGGCTGAAATTGGGTGACATCAGAAACAAAATCTGGAGGTGAATCCAGAGCTAAGAAGATCATTTTCCATCATGACTACACAACCAGAGTCTACACAACCAGAAATCCTTGAAGCACCCGTTTCTCTTGTTGCTTCTTCCTCATCCTCAACCCCTCCAGAATTTCGTGTTTCTAATGCTTCTAAGATAGATTATCTTTATGAAGTCTCTCTTAGTGATGAAACCAAGATTTCAGAAACCCAACTTCCTCTCATGAACCCATATTCTGCTTTTGCTAAGCCTACCTCTTCATTCTCACCTATCCGCTCAATCCGCCATCTTATTCACCAAACCCCAAAGCAAGTAAAAGAGTACGTCCAGTCCTCCAAATTCGACCAACATCCTATTCTTGCTATTGAGAAGGAGTACTTTGCTACTCTTCAGATCCCTCCAGAATTTCCCAGACAATGGGTCCAACAGGGATATTCTCATGTCCATTATGGAGCTGTTCGTCTTGCTCTCACTTTCCATGGTCGTAAAGGTTTGCCAGTTGTGGCAAGAATTGCATTGCTAGACACCAAGTTTTTACAATACCAGCATGCTTGCATTGATACCATTCAAACTACTTTGAATGCCGGAACAGTCTTTGTAACTTTGTACCCAAACTTCAACATCGCCCTTTCAGACCCCCAACTGCTCTCTTTTCTGAAAGTACAAGTCCAGCTCACTGGAGCCTCTCAGACTGCTGACTCTATAGCTGCAACCTTACATTACCAGATGGCTTATCGAGTGCAGAACCATGCTCTCGACCTCAACTTCAACAATGGTAATGAAGATGCGTTGTTCATTTCTATGCAAAATGACCAAGCGTCCTGCATCCATGTTCCCAAACAGATCCCGAAGGATACGTTGGCCAAGCTCCTTCCAGAAACTTGGATCACCAACTACGAAAAGCTACACCAGCATAACAAGCCTTTTCAGTCTACGGACTCAGAGTTTGTAAGGAAAAAAGATGGAACTGTTTCCATCAAATTTGGAAAAGAAAAGGAAGAAAGTCTTTCTATCTTCCAGACCCTCTTCATGATTGAACCATGTGTTCCTGAATCCATTTCCGAACCAGATCCAAAAAAGCATGTTCGATATTTCAATGGTGATGGACATCCTGTTCATTACTATAAAGACAATTATGGCCATTGTTTTTGGGATCCTTTTTGCCAATGTTCCTACTGTACAAATTCTCGTGACGAGGTAGACCTTCTTGCAAGACCTCCACCTCGACGGAAAAGATCAAAAGACAAGGTGTATCAAAGGTACTTAGACGGAGATTCCTCCGTTGATACTCTTGGTGAGTGTGACAAATACCAGTTCATGGTTTCTTATGCACCACCTCCAGAGTCTAGTACTACATCCCAAGTCTTACCAGATCCACCAAAATCACCACCATCTTCTCCTCCTCAGAAAAGGCAAACACTCTCTCCATTTTACAAGCCAATCCTCAAATGGGCTAAGAAACATTCTTACCCGCTTGAAGTCCCAGCAGAAGCACCACCCACTTCTTTTATTGCCATGTTCCAAGACACTGACTTTCGCCCTCTTATTAAGGAAAGCTCTAAACTCTTGTTCCCTGCCTCAGAAGAGTTTATTGATCCACACAACAGATACCGCCATGTTCCCAAGATTCCTACCCCCACTGATGTGGATGAATATGGGAGACAGAAAAAAACCCCTGCTGCTGAAGCTGTTCTAAACTAGCAATCAGAGACTCTGTTGGCACAGAACAATGCCTTCAAGGCTATTGATTCCAAGATTGGAAATGTGCAACAAGATCTCCGAAGATATGATGAAAGCACCAAAAAGATACTTTCCGAATTCCAAAAAAGGCTTCACGCCTTGGAATCAGGACAACATCTTGGGTATCATTATCTTGAAAGTCCAAAGCCAGAAATAGACAAGCTCAAGAAGCAAATCCAACTTCTTGAAGAAGGAAGGTTTAGACCTTTCGATCCATTGGCACCTCCTATTAGAACTGGGTGTCTACCCCCACATCCAAAGACGTCTATTTTTGCCACTATTCCAGAAGATCCCTACAGAAGAGAACCAGATATGGCAGAAATACGAAATTGCCTCAAGGTCCTGCAGAAGGAAAAAGGAAAAGAAAAAAGCTTACCTACAGAATCGAGTTCAATTATTATAAGAGACAGGCCAGAACAGATGATGTTATCAAATCCATTAGAATCCTTTCTAAAGGACTTGGGTACTCAGGAACCTGATCCTGTTATCCAATAGCCTGAGCCTGATCCTACCATCCCAGAAAAACAGATTTTGTTTCCAGCTGAACAAACTTCTCCTACTACATCGGATTCGGCATCTCTTTCTTCTTCTTCATCCTTCTTAACTCCTACAGTTAATTCCCCCCTATAGCGCCATTAACTTCACAAATATTCATGGCTGATTCTCCTCCAGATTATGAAATGGAATCAAACTATTTTGATCCAGAAATTGGTCAAACCAGCAATCCCACGAGGAACAATCCTACTAGGCATGTGTCCATGGTATCAAAACAATTTTTCACCATTGACGATATTCCTTATACAAAATAGCCAGAAAGACTTGAAGAATTTCATACTTGGTTGAATACACAGTCCATCACCAACCATGATATGAATGATGTCCTTTATAACTTTGTTACAAGGTTCATAGGGAGCCTTAAATTTTGGTGGCAATCACACTCAGAACAAGACCAGATTTTGTTTCTGATGTCACCCAATTTCAGCTATGCCCTTACTTACTTATATCATGTTTTTGTGGGAACACTCGGAGATCTCATAGAGATAAGAAGAAGAGAATTTTTCAAGAAAATATGCTGCTCCCTTCAGGAAAAACATCTTGATAAGCATTATCGACTAATGCTTCAGCTCTTTTACCAAATTGGCACCGATCCAAATCTAAAGCATGTCTTCCTCACTTCTATTCCTAAAGAGCTATGCCAGATGGTTGAAAGATCTTTCTTTGGAAAGCAAAGAAGAGCACAAGATATTCCCTTGGGAGAAATACAACAAGAAATCCATCTATGCCTTGAAGAATTATACTTAAAGCGCCAGATGGTCTGTACATACATCACAGATGACAAGCGTCTTGAATCAGCTTGTTCCCACCAGAAGTTAAAAATCAAATGCTCCAAACAAGATTGTGATGGTACTTGTGGCCAGTATTCCCGGAAGAAAAAACACTACAAGAAGTGTTCGATAAAGAAATCCAAACATGGCTCCAAGCATTTCGGAAAAAGAAGAAATGGCAATACCTATGCAAGAGGAAGGATCGCACAGGCCATAAGAAATCAAGCCGTTGCTACATTTGCAATAAGAAATGACATTTTGCCAAAAATTGTCCTCAGGCGAAAAAAGGTCAGAATCATCTAATAGAGAATGAAACAGGTTTTTCCCTTGAAAATGATGATATTGAATCCTTATTCTCTGCTGATGAAGAACCAATTGAACAAACTCTTTGTGTTATTCCCTTTTATCAAACTTCCAGTGAAACTAAGTCTGACTCAGAATTTGAAGACATTTTTCACATATCTCCCACATCTTCAGAACCAAATCCTGACATATTTTCAAGTGATACTCACTGTCCCCATTTCCCTGTTAAAATCCTCACTTCGAAGTTTGCCAAACCTATTAATGTTATTGCTCTCATTGATACTGGAGCGAGTTGTTCCATTCTAGATACTAAAGTTTTACTTGAAGAATTCTGGACTCCTTACATCCGATACGTTAATTGCTTCGGGAGATACTTTCTCCACGAATGTTAGAACCACTCCGATCACTTGTCCAGTTTTTCCTCGGTGTTCCATAACCACAAAGATTTTTGGATCAAGCCTTCCCAATAAAGATCGATAATTGGGTGGGATATCATGACTCAAATCTCTCAACTTCGAATCATTCCTGGAAAAGGTCTTAGATATAAAGACCAATTCTCTGAGTTCGTCAATATTCAGAGATTTTTTTTCCATTCATATGAGTTTATTAGATCCAATCATGTAAAAGTTGCTAGAATCTTGTTCAGAATCCCATTTAGAATTCGCTCACAAATGTTCTCATCATTTATGGGAAAATCCTGAGTTCTTTGTTCGCCTTCCCTCCAAAAAAAATGAAGACATAAATCCGACTAGGGTGAGTCATATGGGAATGAAGCTAGAACACTTGGCTTTAGCTCAAAGGGAATGCTCAGAACTATTACAGCAAGGTCTTATTGAAATCTCCAATTCTCAATGGGCTTGTGAAGCTTTTTATGTTAATAAGCGTGCTGAGCAAAACAGAGGAAAAATGAGATTGGTAATCAATTATCAACCTCTCAACCTTTTTCTCCAAGATGATAAGTTCCCTTTACCATCCGAGAGATTCTCTCTTTACTTTGGTTTAACTAAGGCCCATATTTATTCCAAATTCGACCTCAAAGCCAGATTTTGGCAATTGGGCATCCATCCCGGGAAGACAGATCCAAAAAACAGGATTCGTATCCCGAACCAAAGCACTTCCAGTGGAAAGTTCTTCCTTTTGGTTTAAAGGTAGTACCATCCATTTTCCAAAAGGCCATGTGTCGTATTTTCCAACCAATTTTGTCAAGTGTAGCAGTGTACATCGACGATATTCTGCTCTACAGTTCTAATGAACAGTCACACTGTCAACTCCTTGAGCAATTTGCAGAAATCGTGAAAAAGCATGGTATTATGCTTTCTCAAAGGAAAATGCATATTGCCCAGACAGAAATCGAATTTCTTGGTATGCACCTCAACAAAGGTACATATTATCCAGGGCCACATATCGCTCAAGAATTATTGAAGTTTCCTGAAGATAACTTCACGACAAAACAAGTTCAGCAATTTCTTGGGATAATCAATTATCTCAAGGATTTTGTCCCAAATATTGCAAAGCTCCTAATTCCTTTGCAATCTATGCTGAAGAAGAATCCCCCACCTTGGGGAAAAACTCAGACCAAAGTAGTCGCTGAACTTAAGGAGATTATGCAGAATCTCCCACCATTGCAAATACCATCAACAGGTAAAATAATTCTTCAAACTGACGCCAGTGACGAATACTGGGCAGCCATTCTCTTTGAAGAAATTGATGGTAAGAAGCACCTTTGTGCTCACAAAAGTGGAAAGTTTTCTCAAGTTGAAATGCATTACCATTCCACTTTCAAAGAAATCTTATTAGTAAAGAATGGAATCAAAAAATTTGAGTTTCATCTCATTGGCCATCACTTTCTGGTAGAATTAGACATGGCATCTTTCCCCCAGATGACCAAGTTTAAACAAAAACAGATTCCAAACTTCCAACTGCTTTGATGGGCTGAATGGTTCTCAAAATACTCTTTTGAAACCAAACATATTCCTAGAAAAAAGAATGTGCTTGCTGATTTTTTGTCAAGACCTAAAGCACCAGCTGAAATCAACATGTACATCAAAAGACCTACTTTCCATATGCTTAATCATGGTGTGAAATACAAGATTGAGAAGATCAAAGACTTGCCAAGCTGGAAATTTCCCCAGGAGATTATTTAGTAAATTCAGAACGACAGTCTTACTGAGAACCTGGAGAACCTCATGTGGCAATGCCACACAGATCTATTCAGATTCAATGGAGGTTCGATTCTTTATCATTTCAAGTTAAATTTGAATTGTCCTTTCATTCATCCTCTTATCTGGAAGGAAGATGATTTCCTTGACCAGCTCAAAACGCTGTTATGGTACTTAACCAATAAGTACTTAATAGCCATTGAAATTCCCACCAGAAGATTCATTGCCAACCTCACAAGGATATTCATGCTTGGAAGAAACATCGAAAAAGAAAGTGATAAGAACCTCTTAGACTTTCTTAATTGGTTCTATCATCCTACATGTTGGAAACAAGACTCAGAAAAAGAACTGAGAACCATGACACCAAATCTTGAAGTTCACACCATCCTATTTTTCCGACGTCCATGGAATTTTTGTAGAAATAATGGTAGTATTCTTGATACACCACTCGAAATAGGAACCACATCCTATAAACCTCACTTGAACAGCTGAGAAGCCTGGATTCACAATTCTTATCCAAGATCTGTTAGATTTGGTGAAAACGAGTACCGAGAACTCCAGCAAATCCTATGCCAAGAAAACAAAACCATTCCTGAAGATATATGGAATAATGTACCCACTACGTGGGATCATTATGACCTAGCACCAGAAGCTAAGGAAGCACTTAGGCAATACAGACAAGTTGCATCGTCCCAAGAGCATGAAATGACAAGCGAAGATGACATTGTCTAGTCCACTCAAGACCCCTATGCACGTTTTGGAGGACCTCTGTCCCAGGATCCCTACGAACAGGGATCTTCGTCCTCATTCCAGAACATGGACACATCGTATTATGCACGGCCATCAAATTGGCCTTAGCCAAGCATACCTGCCAACACTACAAGTGAAAATACAAACTGGGCAGAAGAAGAAGCATCCCATTGGGCTCATGTATAAGCATCTTCATCAAGAAGGCTGAATCAAATCCTCTCACCTGAAGATCTTGAAGCCCTTCAACAAAAATACGAGGCCCATCTCCTAGAAGACAGCTCAGATGACTCAGACTCAGTCTGTAACTACAATGCCCGTGACGGACGAGACTGTTGAGTTCGTATAATTTCACTGTAGTAAATCACTGTTCACTTTTACTGTAGCACTAGGCTAGGGAATGTACTGTTCACAGTACAGTTACTATTCATAGTGTGCGAATAATTCCCTCCCGAAAGTTTCGGCTACCTCTGTTTGTATCCGGATCCATGAGCTTGGTCCTTGTTTGTTTTCCTGCCTCCTCTTGTCTATATAAGGTAAGGTTTGTGTAATGTTCTGGGCAGAGTCCCCTGAAGTAAAGAGTGTGTTTTGTGAAAAACCTCTCCATGGCTTTCTAAATTCCTCTTCTTCTCTAGCCTGGTATGATCCTTCGAGAAATGCAGCTTGGATATGTTAGAAACGTTTCCATCCTGGTATCTCTGAGTGTCTCTAGGCTCTGAACGAAAGGCCTGAGTGGTTTTCTGCTAAGAGGCTATCCCTGAAGGGCTTGAACAGGAGTTGTTCGCCCAATGTGGGAGGTAATTAAGCTATTTGATGAAGGTATCGTTTATCCTGTGACATCTTGAAATTTGCCCCGTCCCAAATATATGAAATGGGCATTTCGTCGACGCGCCTATAGTTATTTTACTCGGAATTGATCACTCTCGAGTTAACTAATCTATTAGGTGATGCCATTAAGGGATATAAACGCGGCAAATTAGAGAATTCGATCGGAAATCGACTGCTCGACCATAATAATCGGCAAGGGTCAATATGATACCATTATAATTGACTTGTGATCAAATATAGGTTGATTCGACGGAATTGCATAGTTGAATCATGATTGCGAAATTCGCGTCAAATGACACTAATCCGATTATCTATCGAAATTATATTCGGAACACGTAATTGAGACCTTGCGATTCTTATGACAACTGAACGTTGTCTACGAGTTGAAGATGCACAAATGTGGATTGAAAATTATTGACCATGAGTCAAATGCACTAAAATCCCTTAAAGCTATTCGGTAGGTTAGGTTGTATTAAAATTGCGTTCGATCGATTTTAACCACGAAATTGAATTCGTTTTCAGGAATCGGACGTTCAAGCATGTCACAATTCATTTATAGGACGTTGTCTTATCTTTCGGAGAAATTTCGTCGAGTCCGGGATTTTTCGTAAAAATTGGTTTTCGGACAAAATGGAAAATAAGTGGAAATTCGGAATTAGAGGCAAAAGGGGGAAATGGCTGCCAAAAGGAATTGTTTGTGGGAAATTAGATTCAAGAAAGTATTTGGGGACAAAGAAGATGGGCATGAAGACTTTTGTGGCCTTGCAATGAGTGTTTAGGATATTTTACTTGATTTTCTCTCCCTCTCTCCCTCTCTCCCTCTCTTTCATGCACACTTGCCCTCCCTTAGTAGACATCATCATCTTCTTCTTCTTCTTCTTCTCGCGTTCCTTTCTTCCCCCCAAGTTCTTCATCCCCTTATTCTTCTCTCACACAACAACCATCTCAGCTTCTCATCTCCATCGCCGCTCCATTTTCCTTCCATCTTTACACCTCCACATGAGCTTCATCAATTGCCAGCTCCACCACAGATGCAGCCCCACCAACGTCAGCCTCTATCTCTTGCCATCACCGCTAACTCCAGCAGCAGTCGTAGCTCCTCACATGGCCACATGCTATCCAGCGGTTGCCCCTAGCTTGCCCAGTTGCCTCAGCCGTGCCAACGACTAGCCCCACCAAGTTGAGACTAGCTCAGCCCACCTTAACCCCAAATCGAGCAGAATCGACCAGCTCCTTTGGTCGTGAGCCTCAGGCTATTTTTAGGCCCAGTCGGTCCCTCGTTGGAGGTGCGGTAGCCTCGAGTCTTGGTCATCGTCGTGCCGCCATCGCTGTGAACCCGCCGCCATGCTAATTCGATGAGTTAACTCCCTAATTTTTGATTAAGTTGTTAATTGCGCTTAGGGGGTTGGATTAGTGCTAATTAGCTTAGTTAAATTAGTATTAAGTGAGATTAGCCTTAAGATGGATTAGTGTTAATCTAGTTTGGTTAGATTAGCCTTAAGATGGATTAATATTAATCTAGTTGGTTGGATTAGTACTAATGAGGGTGATTTAGCTTGGTTTAGTGGATTTCTCCTGGATTAGTTTGCTAGACGTTGGTCGCGTGCCATTTTTTTTGGGAAAAGTGTGCTATGATTTTGAGGTTGTTTCCTTCTTGAGAAATGTTCTAGACATCTTCAGCTATGACATATATTTTACCCAAGATTTTATGGATTTAAAAGAATAAGATTTCAACTTCATTAAAAACAAAACAGAACCTCTGTTTGTGCTGGAAACTGTGACCTTTTGGTGTTCAAGAGATTTTCATCAACTCTTAGGGTTCGATTTTCGAAAAGGTTCCTTCACAAAATTTTTTCATCACACTTGTAGCTTAACATAGTCAAATTTTAGATCAAACAGACAAGTTTTGGGCCTTGAACCAAACTGATTTTGGAAAACATAATTTTTGGACACAGACACAGTTTTGGTCTCGACTTGAGCGATTTATTGCTCTCATTCTAGAAAGATTGGGTCAAGGTGTGACATCCTGGATTTTTCACTTCTGTTTTCAATTAAATTAATCAGGCCTTTCATCGATGCGCCTGTGACATCCTGGATTTCCAGTCTTGTTTTCAATTGAATAAATCATTCATTTCATCGATGCGCTTATAGTGCTATTTTTAGAGCCGATCACTTGTGAGATAACTAGATTATTTGGGGAAGTCAATAAGAGATTTTAATGCAATGGACCTGAGAGTTCGACTAAAAATCGACTACTCGACCGTGCTAGTCTGCAAGGGTCATTACGGCATTGTCAAAATCGATTAAGGATTAGGGATAGGTCGACTCGATTGAGATGTCTGATCAAAGTATGGGTGATTTTACTTGATTGCAAAATTCTCGTCGATCGGCACTAGACTAATTTTCTGTCGTTTTGGGTACCTTGTGCCCGTAATTGAAAGCTTGAGATTTTCACGACCAATGAGAGTTACCGATGTGTCAAAGTGGTACATTGTGGCTTGAAGAAAATCAACCATGGGTCATTTGCACTAAAATTTTTTAAAAGCTACCCGGTAGTCTAGATTACGCTAAAATCGTGCCATATTGAAATTAACCGTGAATTTGAACCCGATTTCAGAAATTGAAAGTTCTAGCATGTCACAAGTCATTTTAGATACGTTGACTCGGTCTCAAAAGATTTTTTTGCAAACCAAGGCTTTTTAGGAAAAAGTTGAGGTAGGGTCATTTTGTCCGAAAAGTCCGAGTATCGTTTTTGTTCGCAAAATTGGGGTGCATGTGGGATTAATTGGTGGGAAAAAAAATACCAATTGGATCAATGGGGTGTTGATTGAATTTATAGAGGCTAAATTGGATCGATTCAAGAGGAATTGAAGGTCCAATTGAGGAGAAAACCAAGCAAATTCGTATGCCCCGCCTTGTCTATGACTTTTAGATCATTTCCCTAGCTTGTTGAGGAAGCTTGAAGGTTGAAGATTGCTGTGGAAGACAGTCAAGCTTGGTGGACAAGTTGGGGGACAAAAGGATGAGGATAGGACCAAGTGGTGGCCCCCTTGTTCCCTCATCTCTTCCTTTCTTCCTCCAACCAGTCAAGCATTCCATCCTCTCCCTCCATTACTGTCCAAACAAGCACCAGCCATCATCGAGCAAGCTAGCAATTGCCGGGACCACTTGTCGCCTGCGATGCCACCATCGCCATTCGCCGCTCGCGACGCCACTGCCGCTCGCGCGTGCCTTCCGCCTTGCCGAGCCGTTGTCCCCGTTCCAGGTCACTGCCTTCACTCATGCCAATGTCCCTCAAGCCTGGTTGAGCCAAGCTAGAGCTCATGCATCACCGTTCCGCCGCCGAGCAAGCCTGCCTAGGCCCTGTTCGATCCCCTCAACCTTCCTCAGCCCGTTGTCGCCTCAAACAGAAGCAAAAAGTGTGGGTTTCTAGCAGAGGTTTAGGCCTATTTTGGAGGGGATCCCGGCTCTGAAAGCTAGGCCCACTTTGGAGAGGATCGTCTCTCGTCGCGTCCCTGTTGATTTGAACCGACCGGATCACCAAACAAGTGAGTTTGCTCACTAAACCTTACTTAGTAGGTTAATTATACTTAAGGATTGTTTAGATTAGCTTAAGTATGGATTAGCAATAATCTAGAATGATTATATTAGCATTAGAATAGATTAGTATTAAGCTAATTAGTGAGATTAGCACCATTGATGATGGATTGGTCGAATCTAGTGGAATTCCTGTAGTTCGGATTTCTGGACCCCTGTCGTTTGCCATTTTTATAGATCAAAATGGGTCGTGAATTTGAGGTGGATGTCTTCTTGAGACATCCTCAATTTCAAGATTTTTAGGGGCTTAATAGAAGGAGATATCAACTCCGTCATTTACAAACAGAACCTCAGTTTTCGCTGGAATTGGTGACCATTTAGGATTCTAAGGGTTTTTATCAACTCTTAGAGTTTGAATTTCGAAATGGTTTCTTCACAAAAGTTGTTTGTCACGTCTTTTAGTTTAACATACTCAAATTTTAGATCAAACATATATGTTTTGGATCTCGAATCAAATTGATTTCAAAAAATAGACTTTTTAGAAACAGACACGCTTTTGGTCTTTGGATTGAAATATTTACCGGGTTGAATCTAGAAGGATCTGGATTAAGGTGTCTTCTTGAAAAATGTTCATTTGTGTCTTTTACAACATATTCAAATTTGGGAATTTTCTGAATTCGATTAATTTGGTTTCTGGATTTAAACTTGTAGACGTGTGAGTGGGCCTATTACGCTCGGTTAGGGCCGGTTATGATTGGTGATACGTCTTGATGCTTTGTTTGTTGGAAATTGCACATTTGATGATATAAGGTTGGTTTGTGACATGCCTAGAGATTATGCTTGATGATCGTGTGAAAGTTAAGAGAACCCATCCCTGGTGTGTGTCGCGGATGTTAAAAGTTAAGAGAACTCGTCTCCGGTGTGTGTCGTGGACGTTAAAAGTTAAGAGAACCCGTCCCCGGTGTGTGTCGTGGACGTTAAAATTTAATAGAACCTATCCTCGGCGTGTGTCGGTGGATATTACTCTTTCCCGACGTGTGTCAGTAGTTATTATTCCTTCCTGGCTTGTGTCGGTAGCTATTACTCTTCCCTGGCGTGTGTCGGTGGATTTTACTCTTCCCCGGCGTGTGTTAGTGGATTTCACCCTTTCCTGGTGTGTGTCGGTAGTCATTAGTCTTTCCCGGTGTGTGTTGGTAGTTATTAGTCTTCCCCGGCATGTGTTGGTAATTATTATTCTTCCCTGGCGTGTGTCAGATAAAACTGCTCGTGTGGGTAGTAATAGTTAATTAATTGGAACACATGTTGAGTTGAATTAATGGATCAGTGTGTGTCGGTAATTCTTGCTTTGATGTGTATTAGTAGTTCTTGTGTGGCACCCCGAAACACCTTAGGTCTCCACATGCACCTATTGCTACACCTAATGGACACTAGTTACATCTCTTAGTAGAAGCGTCGTAGTTCATGGACATCTTTTTTTTTTTTGAAAACGGTCCCAGCGCGACTCATTAGCAGAAGCAGAATTTAATATCGCCATCTCTTCCTCCAACAACAATGATACAATGCCCACCACTAAGTACCATAGGAAAAGATAAAGCCAAGCCACTTTTATTTACATATTTTCATGATGGATTTTTCTCGGGTCGATACAACAAAAGAAAGCCAAGATTTTCAGCTACACCTGGCCACATCCCAAAAAGATACTATGACCCCTAAAGTGATCACGTGACATCCTCCATCTAACAGTGGCGGCTACTCCTAAAAAGAAACATCAGCTCTCTACCCCTCACGCGACCATCACACCCATCCGGGTGCATCAGGCGGTGGTGGCGGCAACATCCCCCTAAATACTCCATCTCGGCGGACATGAATTGACAGAAACTCCTGGATAACAGGGCCCTCAGCCAGGCCTACATCGTACATAACCAGCACTTGCACTCGCACAAATGTCAATCCAGGGACGAGGACGCAGTCGATCTCCGAACACTCTACCTCTACATCCGATGGGAGGCCATAGAAGGTGCCTCGCGTGACGGTAGGAAGCGGCATCTTTCTAATATGAAATGTTGGTCCCCGAAGGGGTGAGTACAACCACTCAGCAGGTAAATGACCAATAAACCACTCAATGCATCATGCCACACAATCATCACAATCATAGCATTACATGTCATTGAAGTATCCATGCACAATTTACCTTTATATCATGCACATGTCATCATACCTCATGTACATACATCATCATATAGTCATCACCATCATGTCATACACTTACCATCATCATGTCACATGTACCACCATGCCATAGGTGCACATACATCCATGCACTTACCATCCTCATGCATCCATGCACTCATCATCATCATATTACATGTACCATCATCATTACCATGCATCCATGCACTCATCATCATCATATCACATGTACCATCATCATTACCATGCCTCCATGCACTCATCATCATCATATCACATGTACCATCATCATTACCATGCATCCATACACATATCATCATCATGTCATGCATATACCATCATGCATATTTCAATTTCAATTTCTCAATTTCATCCTTTCATATTGGACCGCCACATTTCTCTTTCCCGGCACCAATGTTTGTATCCCACATTCATCACTTGCGCCCAATCCTGGCATCGCAAGACCTCTCCGGGCATGTATCCAAGATACAACCGGGCATCCGGCGCCTGCCACATTTCGGGCATCTCGTACCCCAACTGGCATCACGAGGACCCTCCGGCATTCAGCCATTTAAGGCTACCGGGCATTCGGCCGTACCCTTCTAGCCAGGCATCTCACACCCCAATTGGCATCGCGAGGCATCCCTTGGCACAATACCTGCCGAGCTTCCGGCTCCCCACGCTCCGGGCATCTCGAAACT
The DNA here is from genome assembly GCA_017140475.1 of Eucalyptus fibrosa. Classification (NCBI taxonomy): domain Eukaryota; kingdom Viridiplantae; phylum Streptophyta; class Magnoliopsida; order Myrtales; family Myrtaceae; genus Eucalyptus; species Eucalyptus fibrosa. Next base: position 12,157,035 of record CM029511.1, read on the forward strand.
CCTGAGGACCCTCCGGCATTCGGCCATTCCAGGCCATCGGGCAATCGACCGTACCCTTCTAGCCAGGCATCCCGACACTCCCGGGGTATCGTCGGCTCACACCTTCGACGACCTTCTCACTTATCTCAATTCACATCATCAATTATAGTTCAATTTTAACATGGAATGTGATGTGATGGCAATCAAGATCATTTTCATCCTTTGATTCATACATGCATCTCCAATCATCATCATACATGCAGCAAGACACAATCATTCATAACAATAAAATTCATGGAGTCCATACAATTTAGAATAGTCCATTTATCATGCCTTTTTGAAGTTGATCAAATTCCAGCTTGTACCATTTTAAAAAACATTTGAATTAAATATCCATATGATTCTAAAAAATCATGAAATCAGGACATGAGATAAACAAGACAATAATATAACAATTTCGTGAAGAACACATGCCCTAAAGAGTTTCACACAAGAAGATATAATCCACACAAATACAGCATGCGATTTCGGATAGAAACAGATTGCGCAGTTTTTGAAATAATTCGATTAAAATACCCGAATGACCTCCAAAAATTATGAAATTTTACCAGATTATAGTTAAGACACATGAGTATATTATTTGTGAAGACATCTAGGCCATATTTGTTCTAGATAATTTTCTATAGACATCCGAAGCTCCTGATTCTAGCACCGAAACGTCCAGTATAGCTATTTCCGAAATATCAAGTTTTCACCCACTTATCGTTCTTCGTTTCCTCTGAAATTTGAATATGTTGTGAATCAAGAGATCGCCTACAACTTTCATCAAGGGATTTAAGTGAAATTTCCAGAGAATAGTCACCATATAGGTCCAAGAAATCTCGGGTGTCCAGTACCGTGTTTCCAGATTTACCGTCTTCAAGAGAAAGTCAATTCACTAGGCTACACTTGCTCATTTTACCTCAAATTTGAGTATTTTAGTCTTTAGGATGTTCTCTACAAGTTTCATGAAGAAGTAGAAGGGAGATTCTCGGTAAAAAGGCAACATACAACCCACAAAACTACCAAAAGATCAGCAAAGCAGTTCCAGATCTAGTGTCTTCATAAGAAGAAGGTTTTTCCCCCTTAAATCTCAACCATTTTGTCCCAAATTTTAGTATGTTATAGTTCGAGATGTTTTCTACAACTTTCATGAAGGAGTTGAAGTCAAAATTCAACTCGAAACATGCATGCAAGCCTCCACAAGTTTCTGGGTCGGGCGGTATACACGAAATCAGCAAGCATTTTCAAGAACAAACCACATTAGCTTCGGTTCCTTGCCTCTAAACATCCAAGATTTCAACCACACATGCAAGACACACATGCAAGAGTACAAATTGATCCTAACTTGCCTCTAAGATCAAGCGGACGATAGCGCATGGATGGCACACGGACGGCGAATGGGTGGCGACGGGCGGACGGCTCCTTCTCCTCTCGGTGACCCTCTCTCTCTCGCAACTCTCTCTCTCTCTCTCTCTCTCTCTCTCTGCTTGGCCGAACCCTCAACTGGCCACTCTCTCTCCCCCTTTTGTTTCCCCTAATTCCCATCATTAGCAATGATGATGTGCCTCTCCACAAGCCAATCCATGGATCCTTCCTTTTTGCCACTTGGCAAGGCTCAGCAAGATGGGCTTGGGCTTGGAAGAAGTGGGCCGGCCACTCCTCCCCTCCTTGGTCGACGGCCACCTCTCCATGGGCCTCAATGGGCCGGCCATTTGGCCCACCAAGAGTTCAAGCTATGGGGCCTAAGGTCCATCCTAATTAAAATCAAATTTTAACCTTCTTTTTAAATACTAATTAAATCTTATTGTACTAAGGAACTATAGGGTAAAATTAAATAACTAAACACTTAAAATCACAAATCCATAGATTCAAATTCACGATACATATGGCCAAAGATAAGTCATCCTCTTCCAAGATTTATCCATTTAAACTCGGCCATAGATCTCCATGCAAGACATTAATTGGAGCACCCCTAATGACTAGCAAAGAATTTTAGGATGCCACATCTTGCTTGTTTGAGCAGTAATTTAATTATAATTCTTGCTTTGATGCGTATTGATAGTTCTTGCTTGTGTGAGTAGTGGTTAAATTATGATTCTTGCTCGTGTGAGTAATGATTGGTTTGGACGTTCTAAATTGGTGTGTGAATTTGCTATATACACATGGCTGTGATAAGAACTATGCTGACCTGCAGGAAGGAACTGAGGCCAAGGTAAGCCTCTGTGGTTGTATGATTATGCGTTTAAGATTTCTTAGGTGTAATACCCTCCTAATCAGGGTTTAGAGTGTGAACTCACTGAGATTCATATCTCACCCTGTTGTGGGCTTCATTTTTTAGGATCCTAGGGTGGAAGGCCTGGAGTCGAGTTGAGGTGATCTGAAGTGTAGGTCAGATAGAATAGTTCCTTTTGAGAGTTGGTCTTTAGAAGTCTTGTGATGGTAGACTTTTGTATGTGACTCATTTGGCCTATATCAACATGTTTTGTTTTTGAATTTGATGTCTTGCTTTTCTATCCCAAGATGGTTACTATCAGGGGATTTGTTATTCGCTTTCGAATGTGCAATAAAATAAAAGGGTCGGCGACTCGTCCTGAGAAGTCGCAAATTTTTTTATTGACCACTGAGGGATGGGCACGTGCTCAAGGATTGAGGCGTGACATCCCTGTTTAGTTGTATCAAAGCTTAGTTTTATTTATGGAGCAATAAGGTGTGATGGGTCAGAGGATAGTTAGTAGGATTGGCCTTTAAATTCATGCTTGTGCATGTCTGTGATAGCTGTTTGGTAGCATTGTTTGTTGTTATCGCTCGACTTCTAATTCGGTGTTGAATTGGAAGTTAGGTTTCAATAGAAAGCTAAGCCATGAGCGATCAAGAGAAGATGACTCCTAGTAAGAGGACTGTGAGGCTTGTGGCTCGGGGTAGGACGCCGACGAGGGTCGGTACTCGAGAAGGTCGAGGTAAAGCACCAGCTGAGGCTAGCGCGAGTGGAGTAGCACCATGTCAAGTTGGTGCTGGGGTAGCAGTCCTTGGTGATCCCAAAATGGAAGGCATCATGCAGGTGCTTGAGGCTATGAGAGACTTAATAGGGCAGTAGGACCAGAATCAAGCCGTCGTTGCTGCAGCGCTGCCACTGCTTGTGGCATCCTCGATTCGCTTGAGGTCACCACAGGTACCTATTACTCCATCTCCTACAACTTCACAGACTGATACCTTATATATATATACAGGTCCCAGCGCAGTTCATCAGCGGAAGCATAAACGAGTATCGCCATCCCTTACTCCAATAAAAATAATGCAATGCACACTAATTATGCTCCAAATGAAAAGACAAAGCTAAGTCACTTTTATTTATATTTTCACGATGGATATCTCGGGTCGGTACAGCCAAAAGGCCAAGATTTTTAACTATACTTGGCTATAACTCAAAAGAGAACTCGACCCTACATCGAACATATACACCTTCCATCAACAAGCATCGGCTATCCCCAAAAAGTGTCAGCTCCCACCAGTCATATGTGCCATCACACCCAACCCGGTGCATCGGGTGGTGGGGGTGGTAGCATCCCTAACATCACTTCATCGCACTGGATATGGACAGACAAAAACTCCTGGATAACCGGGCCATTAGGAAGACCCACATCGTACATCACCAAGACACGGACTCGGACAAACACTAAACTTGGGGCACCGACACAGATGTGCTCCATGCACTCTACATCAACATTAGTAGGTATGCCATAGTAGGTACCACGCATGACTGGTGAAAGAGGCATCTTTCTAATCTGAAATGTTAATCCCCAAAGGGGTGAGTACAATCACTCAGCAGTAAAGATCCACCAAACTACACAATGCGTCAAACAGAACAATTAAGGTATCATTAATAAAACACATATCATTCATGCATTCAAGCATACCTCATCTTATAGCCATGCATATATCACTATACAACATGCATAAATCACCATGCACTTGTACTTGTATCATCAAATAGCCATGCATATCATCAAGCAACGTGCATATACCACCATGATTCATATTATCCATGCTATCAAGCATACATCCATGTGTATGATTCAATCCTCGATCTTTATCTTTCAATTAGATCACATCATTTTTTCTTTCCAGGGACCAATGTTTGCATCCCACAATTTATCGCTCACATCCAACCTGGCATTGCGAGGAACCTCTGGCACACACCTCCAGGCATCCGGCACACACACTCTAGGTATCTCATACCCCAACTAACATCACGAGGTATCCCCCCGGTACACACCTCCGAGGCTTCCAGCACACACCTCCGGGCATCTCGAGACTCCCGAGGACATCCGGCGCACACACTCCGGGCATCTGGCACACACACTCTGGGCATCTCGAAACTCCCGAGGCATCATTGGCTCACACCTCCAACGGTCTTGGTATTATCTCAATTTATATTTACACATGCATTTCAATTTCAACATAGCATTCGATGCATCAATATCAAGAGTCTCAACCAGCTTTTGATGCCATATAACATGCCATATGTCATCACATATGCAGCAAAATCAACCGCTCAAAGCATTACATCACATGGAAAAATTCATTTATTTTTGAAAACACATTAATTTTCGGATAAAACATAAGCACTCCTTTGGTTAAAACTCTAGAAAAATTAGTAAATGGTATAAATAAATTCTGAAAAATTGACACATTATAGACGAGACCTAAAGGCAGATATCTCATGAAAAATACCATACCAAAAGAATCTCACACAAAACAATACCGTCCATGCATCACAGTCTTCAAAATTTTAACACTTCAGCTTGCACAGTTTCGGAAGTAATTTAAATTAAATATTCGAATGAACTCCAAAAATTCTGAAATTTTGATATGTTATAGAAAAGTCCTAAAGGTAAATATATCAGGAAGAAAGCGAAACCCAAATCGTTCTAGATTACTAGATATAGACGATTAATTCCCCCTGTTCTCGGTGTCGTTTTTCCAGATTATCTTCTTTCAAAGGAAACTCATTCACCAACCTACATATGTTCGTTTCTTCTAAATTTTCAGTATGTTATACCCCAGAATATTACCTACAACTTTTATTAATGACACACGATCAAATTTTAACTGGATGATTTTATACAAATCACAGAATCATACTAGGTCGAGGTAGCATTTTCCCAGATCCAGTTTCTTCAAAGGACAACGATTTCACCAACCTATTTTTTTTTTCATTTCCTCTAAATTTTTGATATGTTTTACCTCAAGAAGTAAACTACAACTTTCATTAAGAAATTAAAGTGATATTTTTTGCAAGAAAGCTACTTTACAGTCCACGAAATCACTAAAGGTCAGCACAACACATTCCACATCTAACTTCTCCAAAGGAAAATCGTTTCACCAGGCAATACTTGTCCGTTTTATCTCAAATTTTAGCATGTTACTTCTTAAGATTCTCTCTACAACTTTCATTGTAAGATCAAAGCGAGATTCCAACTAAGAAATTGCATGCAGCTCACAAACTCGTAAAGGGTCGGACTGATTTCTCCAGAAAACAGCATGCTAGGCCAACGAATTTCTCCCCATAACTTCGAACTTTCATCACATCCACCACAACCGAAGTTCACCATCTTCTACACACACATCACAGCAAGCAAAGGGTAGGTTTTAGGACTCTACTTGCCCCTAATCCGAGCACAAAGAGCAACAAAGATGCCGGGCAAGGCAGTGAACGAACGGCGGCGAGCTAGGTGGTCGATCGGGGAACGGACCTTCTTCTTCTCTCTCACACGCAAAGTCTCTTTCTCTCTTCCTTTCTTTCTCTTGGACGACCACCCTCTCTCTCTTTCTCTTTCTCTCGTGCGACTCCCTCTCTTTCTCTCCCTTTCCTCGCTTAATCCGCCCCCCTCTTCCTCTCTAATTTCCTTCCCTTCATCATTAGCCATCATTTGATTTTGCATGGCTTGCTACACTTGGCTACTAGGAAAGGACACTTGGTAATTGCCATGCAAGATGGGCTTTATCCGGCTGGGCTTGGGGCTAGCCTTGGTCGACGGCCCAATGGGGCTTCATGGGCTGCCCTTTGGCCCACTTTAGGCTCAACACTCTTAGGCCTAAAGTCCAAACTTAAACGGCCCAAAATTTTATTAAATAAGTCCCTGTTTATTTTTAATTACCTTAATTCCCCACTTATATAAATACTAAATTACAATTTCATATGACCATAAAACTTGAAATCATAAATCAATAAATTCCAATTTATAAAACACATGGCCAATGATAGAATTTTCTTTCCTATCAAATAATTATCTATTAAAAGCTTGGCCATAAATCTTATTGCAAAATATGGATTAAATGGCTACAATTCAACTTAAGTGTACTTCCATCACCTTTCCATAGGTTGTAATGCTTCTAGAAATTGCCATGAAATCTTGGGATGCCACACTGCTGCCGTTGCCGCCGTCGCCGAGGCTACACCCGTTGCCGCACCTGTTGTTGCACCCACCGAAGTTCAACTTGAGAATGTGGTAGTGCAGTGAGAGAGACTAATCCATAAGTTGGTGGAGCAGTTCTTGAAGCTGAACCCGCCGAGGGTCATTGGTGCAGGAGATCTGGAAGCTGCGTCGTTTTGGGTCTAAGATCTCAAGAAAGCTTTTGCACTTTTGATGTGCTCTGAAGAAGAGAAAGTGGTTCTTTCAGTCTACTAGCTGTAGGGTAATGCGAATACTTGGTGGAGAGCCGCTAGAGGTTCAGTATTCCCGAAAGGTGTGGTCCCGGTGTGGGACGCCTTCCTCAGAGCATTTAACGATCAGTATTTTTTGGGTACTGCCCGAGAACAAAAGATGGAGGAGTTCCAATGCCTTCATCAGGGATTGATGTCTGTTGACCAGTATGGGGTCAAGTTCGTTGAACTTTCTCAGTATGCGTCGAGATTAATTGAGGACCCATAAGAAAAAGCCCAAAGATTCGAAAACGGTCTTCATCCTGAACTAAAGCAACCTTTGCTACCGTTGGATCTGACAGATTATTGAGAAGTTTACCGCCAAGCCCAGATGATAGAGAGAGGTTTGAATGAGCAAGCCATTGCATTTGAGTTGCGCTTTGGATCTAATAGAGATGGGAATAGGTTTGGAAAGAGACCTATGTATGGAGGAATGTATCCTATTCCGCTCAACAAGAAGGGTGGGATCGGTAAGTTAGCGCCAAGGCAGAATGGTGTGTGTCACTTTTGCAAAAAATGACACGGACCGACCCCATGCTGTTTTGAGATGGGTACATGTTATGAATGTGGCCAATGGGGTCACATAGCTAGGAATTGTCCTCGAAGGCAAATGGTGTGGCACTCGAGAATTTCGACAACCCGTGATTGCGCGACAGCAGTGACTAATCAATGAAAATATCGCCAGACGATATCATTAGTATTTTGCACAGCCATGTGAGTAGATTACAATTAACCCGTGCATGTGTGGAGACTAAGGCAAATGAATAGAGAGGATGTTGGGCTGTATCATGAGGATAATGAGCCGCAACTAACCGGCCCAAAACCCCTCCACATTAACCTCTAATTGTCGACATAATTGGTCAACTAGCAAGAAGAAGTTTGACTAGGGCTTGGCTGGATGAAGCCACGTTGCTTCTCTATGGGTGGACAACAAGATGGATGGAGAGGCCACCTGAAGACACATACCCCCCAGCTGTCTTCCGTCCTTGCTGCCACCATAGAATTTGCATGCAAATTGCAAATTAATTGAGGACAAACATGAGGATTGATAGAGATAGAGAGTGTGAAGGAGAGAGAGAAAACGAAACCAGTGAAAGTGAGAGAGAGTCCGTGAGAGAGCGACGAGCGAGTGTGAGGAGAAGGACCATCCTCCGTATGAGTGTGTTGCCGCCGTCGACGCCGTTCAAGCCCACCGTCGTTGAGCCGCGCACTCCTCACTGTCTCATCACACACCGTTGAATCGTAGGACATCAAGGCAAGTGGAAGTTCATTAAAACTATGTGATGCAATGCCATAGAAATTTGATATAGTGAGATGGGTTTAGAAAATGTTTGAGTATGGATGGTGTGTGCTGGATTTCGGTAGTGATGGGTTGAGAAATTGAGAAAATGCTTTGATTATCCATGTGTGTTTGTAATCCTCATGAACTACATTGTGAGATATAAGTTTAGATGAACCTTTGAAAGTAAGTAGACCAAGGTGTAGGTATCGGATTCCATTGAATCCGTGTGGTCCGACATTTTATTTTGAGAAACCTAGTAGTTTTGCTGATTTTTCTATAGAAATTTCTAATAGGATTCTGGTTTTGGTTTCTTCATGAAAGCTATAAAGAATTGCCTAAACTATAATATAGATTATTGTTAGATTTTTCGGAACTCAGATGGTGGCAGAAAATTATTCTAACATGCGGTACCTTCCTGATTGAAAAGTGAACTCTGATTTAAGCTTGTAGCTGTGATATACGGTCTGTTGCGACTTGTACATAATTATCTTGACTTAGTGTTCTTCATGAAAGTTTTCCTCTAGATCTCAATTATAACGTGTTAAAATTTTAGAATTTTTCAAGTTCATTGGATGATTATTTTGAAATCTCTACCAAAAGCGCGCATTCTGGACTTTAAACTGTTTTACTACAAAATTGTTCAATTTGTCCTAAAAGTCATTGTATCTTGAGTTGTTATTCACTTAATGGATGCAGTGACATCGAGCATATCAGATGACATCGAATTGTTGATAAAGATTTATAGATTTATGAGACTCTCGGTATCATTGCATCGAAATATATTTTAGTAATGATATATATCAAGATATTAATGTTACCGTCGGACGGTTGAGTCGACAATGCCTCGGGAGACGGGATGCCCATAGGATCAAATGAGTTGATGCCGTTGGATGCCTGGGGTCCGTAGTGCCCCAGAGGGTCCCCGGGAGTTTCAGGATGCCCGGTAGTAGGTCTTGTACGTAAATCCGGAAGGAAGGGGCAACCATTTTCATGGTGAGCCCTGGATATGCCTCTTGATGCCAGGTGGGGTGCGAGATGCCCGGGGGTGTGACGGAACATGCTTTGGATGCCTGAAGGTTTGTGTCGAAGGGTCTTGCGATGCCAGGTTGGGTGCGAAAGCCCAGAGGGATGCAAACACTGGTCCTTGGGGAATGAAATCTTTTGAATACTAAAATGGGTAAATGAATCAAGCATATGTATGTGCATATGGCATGGCATGGGAATTGTTTATGAATTTTGAGTTTGTATCATCTGATATTGAAAAGGTGTTTGTCTGGCATTGAATTAATTTTTATGAATGTGATACAAGAAATTCATCTCTTGATAGTATATAGATATACATACATAATTGCATAAATGACATGTGCATTCCGCATGAAATTGGATTATTACATTTGTTGCATAATATAGTTTAATGAATCTTTTACTACTGAGTGGTTGTACTTACCCCGTTTGGGACTAACATTTCAGACTAGAAGATATGCCTCTGCTACCGGTCACTCTCGGCACATTTTACGGTATCCCAGTTGATGTTGAGTGCGAGTGTTCGGAGCACCCTCATCTTGATATACGAGGGTTGGTCTTTGTTCAAGTGCGGGTTCTGGTTATGTATGATATTGGTACACCTGATGGCCCAGTGGTTCAGGAGTTCCTGTCGGTGCACGTTCGTCGTGATGGGATCATGCTGGGGATGTTGTCATCACCGCTAGCTGATGGACCAGGCTAGGTGTGACTAAGAGGGACGGGTAGCAGATGAATCATTTTTGGATCGTTGACACTAACTGATAGACTTATGTACTTGGTTATTTGAAAAAGAAAAGAAAAGAGAAGTCGGTTGTCTTTTGGTGTGTAGCCGGGTATAGAAAAAAAAAACCACGGCAAATTTTGATGTACCGACCGATGTTGTCTATCAAGTCTATATAAATAAAAGTGTTCGGCTTTAACTGATTAAGGTTCTAGTTGGTATGCGTCGCTTTATACTTTGTGACAGGGGAATAGATGGTCGTGCTTCCGCTATAGTAACTACACAGGGACCGATCTATATGATATAAACCCCCAAGAACTTATGGACCTATAATAATTCTATGATATCGAAATGATATATTATCAGGACAAGTGAAAGGTAAATGAACTGTGGCGACCCTAACGGATTGTGGGCCGTTTCGGGGGTGCCACAAAAGGGACTACAACAGTTACCACCACTAACACAAATGGGTCAGAATCGAGGAATTGCACCGCAAAATGCACTGCATGGTGGATGGTATAGGCCACCAGCTCAGAGATGAAAGGAGTTATGCATCGGACAGGAAGGGCAATGTCCCTAGAACAATTTTATCAGAGTAGCACAGCAGAATTTTGGTTAAGTTTATAGAACCTCAGTTGTTGTACTGAAATTATAGAAATGAGAATCACCAACTATAGCTATACTTGATTAGTTCGCATATGTATAACTTTGACACCATATATAAAAAGGTTGGCTTGAGGAGCCTTTATTGTAATGAATTGTTGTTGTAATGTGATGCGGTTTGACCTGTTGACGGATGAAAATTTCGAATTTGTTGGAAATCGAGGAGGACCCTCGATCCCCTTTGATCTCGTCACTTGAGGCAACCCGTTTGTTGGACGAGGGTTGCCAAGGTTATTGGGTGACCGTTGTGGATACGACAATTGAGGAGCATAAGAGACAGTTAAGGTCAGTACTTCAGACTTTACAAGATCATGGATTGTATACTAAGTTCAGCAAGTACAACTTTTGGTAGATTTGTATTGCTTTCCTAGGTCACGTGATTTCAGGCGAAGAAATCTTTGTGGACCTGACCAGGACTGAAGTAGTAATTAGCTGGCCGAGACCGACGACAGCGTTAGAGATCAGAAACTTTTTGGGTTTAGCCGAATACTACATAAGGTTTGCGGAGGGATTTTTAGCAATAGCTCCGCCTTTGACTTGATTGTTGAAGAAGGAAGAAGAGTTTGTGTGGATAGATAAGTGCGAGTGTAATTCCAAGAGCTTAAGCAGAAGGTGACTACCGTACCTGTGCTGACCATTCCATCTAGTCCTGGAGGATATGAGGTTGTTGATGCGCTGAGTTAGGAATCTTCAGTTGCACATATGTTGGTTAAAGAATGGACCTTACTTGAGAAAGTTCGAGATTCGGTTTTCAAATTTGAGATGGGCTACCTTCTAAATCTTATAGTTACCTTCAGAATTAAGCCGGATGCTCAGATTTGAATCAAGGCACTTCAGTTGACAGACCCAAACATTCAAAAAATCTTGTAAGAGGATACCAGTAAGAGAAATGTTGATTTTCAAATTTCTGAAGATGTAACACTAAAGTTCCGAGGAGGATTGTGTGTACCTGACGATGTAGCACTCAGGAGGAGATTTTGTCAAAAGCTCATTGTAGCAGTTACAACATTCATCATAGCAATACGAAGATGTATTAGAATCTGAGTCAACAATATTTGTGGTCCAGTATGAGGATGGACATCACCAATGATGTCGTTAAGTGTCAGACGTGTCCGCGAGTGAAGGCACATCTTTGTCAACCGAGAGGACTTTTGCAACCTCTCGAGATTCTCGAGTGGAAAAGAGAACATGTCACGATGGACATGGTGATGAGCTTGTTAAGGAACCAGAGGGGTAATGATTCCAATTGGAATAAGGGTCAACAGATGGATGAAGCCAACTCACTTTAGTGTAGTATGAAAATATCTCGATTTGAATAGGCATACAAAATTTTATGTGTGTCAGATAGTTCGTCTGCATGGAGTGCCAGTGACAAATTTATATTAGATTTAGACCTGAGGTTCCCAGTTTCAGTAGAACGGTTAGATGTGCCTTTTGATGCATTGCATAGCAGAGCGCCAGTGTGTTGGGATGAAGTCAGGGAACGAATGATCAAAGGCCCAGAGTTAGTTCAGCAGTCAGTGATTGTAGTTGCCATTATCAGAAACAGATTAAAGACTGCCCAGAGCTGCTAGAAAAGTTGTATCGTTGAACATCGAAGGCCCTTAGAGTTCCAAATTGGTGATTACATCTTTTTGAAGGTGCCACCAATGAGGGATACCTTGCGCTTCAACAAGGAGGGAAAACTGAAACCGAGGCATGTAGGTCCCTTTGAGATTCTAGAGAGAGAATCGAGATCCTAGCGTATCATCTAGCATTGCTGCCGAAGTAGGCGTGAGTGCTTGACGTCTTTCACGTGTCAAGGTTAAGGACATGTGAGCTTGACCTGACCCACGTGCTAAATCTTGAAGAATTAGACGTGGGCGACAAAGTGTCGTACGTGGAAAACCCGGTTTAGCATGTGGTTCAGAACAAATTCTATATACCAAGATGGTCCCCTTGGTCAAAGTGGTCTAACAACACCACGAGACTGAAGAAGTAACGTGGGAAAGTGAAACCCAATGACACGACAATACCCCCACCTTTCGTCAAGATTGGTAAAGGTTTAAATTTCGAGAACGGAATTTTTATAAGAGGGAAAGAGTTGTGACATTTTGGATTTCTAGTCCTGTTTTCAATTGAATAAATCGGGCCTTTCATCGATGCGCCTATAGTGCTATTCTCAGAGCAAATCACTCATGAGATAACTACATTATCTGGGGAAGTCATTAAGAGATTTTAATGCAATGGACATGAGAATTTGACTAGAAATTGACTACTCAACCGTGCTAGAGTGCAAGGGTCATTATAGCATTGTCAAAATCAATAAGAGATCAGAGATAGGTCGACTCGACTGAGATGTGTGATCAAAGTGTGGGTCATTCCACCTGATTGCAAAATTCTCATCGATCGGCACTAGACCGATTTTCTATTATTTTCGGTACTTTGTGCCCGTAATTGAAACTTTGAGATTTTCACGTCTGGCAAGAGTTACCGATGTGTTGAAGTGATACATTGTGGCTTGAAAAAAATTGACCACGGGTCATTTGCATTAAAATTTTTCGAAAGCTACGCGGTAGCCTATGTCAAGCTATAATTGCGCCGGATTGAAATTAACTGTGAATTGAAACCAATTTCAAAAATTGAAAGTTTTGGCATGTCACAAGTCATTTTAGGAATGTCGACTCAGTCTTAGAATATTTTTCTGCAAATCGAGACTTTTTAGGAAAAAGTCGAGGTATGGTCATTTTTGTCCAGAAAAGTTCGAGGACCTTTTTTTAAACCCAAAATTGGGATGCAAGTGGGATCAATCGATGAGGAAAAATACCAATTGGATCAATGGGGTGTTGGTTGAATTTATAGAGGCTAAATTTGTGGCACCCCTCCACGGCCCCCGATCCGATTAGGGTCGCCATAGTTTGCTTACCATTCACTTTCCTTACTAATATATCACTCTGATACCATTTCAATTGCAGCGGGTCCATACAACCATGGGGGTTTACACATTTTTTTTTGATCGGTCCCTTGCGCAATTCATATAGCAGAAGCACATCCATTAACTCCCTTCCCTATATACAGGAACGATGCACACCTACCTAATAATTATAGATAAAAGCCAAATACTTTTGTTTTCTTAGACCAGATGGACATCATTCATTGGTACATCGAAATGCCGTAGTCTTCTATATTCGGCTACACTCCAAAAGATAACCGACATTTCCTCCAACAATCATACACTTAAAGTCCATCGATCAATGTCGGCGTCCAAAAGCTCCTTCCTTTGCTATCCTCCTCCTCACGGTCATATCCAATCACTCAATCCATCTACTAATCTGAAATGTTGGTCCCCAAAAGGGGTGAGTACAACCACTCAGTAGGTAAAGGAATCCAATAACCACTCAATGCATCATACAAGTCATATATGCATTGCAGGCATTACTTACCTTGAAGCCATGCATATACTATCATGCATCATCATATCATACATGTCATATTCATCATGACATCATCACATTACACATGTTATCATGCCATATCATATATCATCGTCATCATGCATATCATCATGCATATCACCATCATCATCATCATGCATATCATCATGCATATCATCATCATCATCATCATCATCATCATCATCATGCATATTATCATGCATATCATCATCATCATCATCATGCATATCATCATGCATATAATCATGTCATACATATATCACCATGCATGATTTAATTCCAATTTCATCTTGGACTACCACATTTTTCATTCATGGGACCAATGTTTGCGTCCCACATGTATCCAAGATACAATTTAGATCATCCGGCTCCCCCACTCTCCGGGCATCTCGTACCCCAACTGGCATCACGAGGACCCTCCGGGCATGCATCATGATACAACCGGACATCTAACACAAACATCCGGGCATGTATCATGACACAACCGGGCAACCGGCCACACCCTTCAGGCCAGGCATCTCGCACCCAATCTGGCATCGTGAGGTATCCCTTGGCATAATTACCATGCTGAGCTTCCGGCTCCCCCACTCTCCGGGCAACTCGATACCACTTGGTCTCTCGAGGACCCTCCGGTATTCGGTCATTCATGACCACTGGGCAACTGGCCGTACCCTTCTAGCCAAGCATCTCGACACTCCCGGGACATTGTCGACTCACACCTCCGACGGTCTTCTCAATTTATCTCAATTCATTTCATTATGATTCAATTTATCATGGCATGTGATGTCATGACAAATCAAGATCATACTCATCATTGAATGCATACATGCATCTCAATTCCATGTCATGCATACATGCATCTCAATTCATGTCATGCATACCTGCATCTCAATTCATTGTCATGCATGCATCAAACCTTATCATACATGCAGCAAGGTACCATTATTCATAGAATAAAATTCATGGAATTTGCACCAATTAAAATAATTCATAAATCATGCCATTTTTCATTTATTTAAATTCCAGCTCATATCACCTTCAAGGATATTTAATTTAAATATCCATATTATTCTCAAAAATCATAAAAATTAAGGCAAGTGATAATCAAGATAATGGGACAATGATTTCGTACAAATACATGGCCAAATAGAATTTCCACACAAATCCATAATTCACACAAAACAGCATATAATTTTCGGATGAAATCAGAATGCACAGTCTTCAAAGAAATACGATTAAAATATCCATACGACCTCCAAAAATTACGAAACTTTACCGAGTCATAGCCAAGACATTTTCGTACATCTTTCATGAAGAACTCCAAGCCAGATTCTTTTTATATTATTTTATACAACCTCACGAAGCTTCTGGATCCGTTACCACATCGTCCAGTGTACACACCTCCGAAATATTGAGATTTCACCTACCTATTCTCTTTCGTTTTCTCTGAAATTTAGGTATGTTATACATCAAGATATCCTATACAAGTTTCATGAAGAGATCCAAGTCAAATAACCAGATTATAGTCATCATGTAGGTCTATGATGTCTCGGGTGTCCTGTACTACATCTCCAGAATTTCCGTCTTCAAGATCTAGTCGATTTACTAGGTTATACTTGTTCATTTTGCTTCAAATTTGAGTATGTTGTAGTTTAAGATATCCCCTACAACTTTCATGAAGAAATTGAAGAGAAAGTTTCAACAAAAACCAACATGCAACCACGAATCCAGCAAAAAGTCAGTAAAAACTTTCCAGATCTGAGGTCTCCGTAGGATAAGAGTTTAACCCCTCAAATCTCCATCATTTTCCACGAAATTTTAGTATGTTTTAGTTCAAGATGTTAAATACAACTCTAATGAAGAAATCGAAGCCAAAATCGGACTCTAAACACACATTCAAGCTCAAACAAGTTTCTGACTCACACGATCCTAGCAAGAACAGTCACACCATTCACACACAACTCATCCATGCTTCGGTTTTTCTCATCTAACACTCAAGAATTTGACATGCAAACAACATACAAGCATGCACGAGAAGCTAGAGGACTCCCACTTACCTCTAGACCATATGAACAGCGGCACACGGCGGACGGACGGCGCACGACTCCTTCCTCTTGGCTTCTCCTCTCTCTCGCATCTCACTCTCTCTCGGCAACTCTCTTCCTCTCTCTCACTCTCTTGGCTGAACAAGCCACTCTCTCTCTCTCCCTCTCTCTCTCTCTTTTTGGATGCTTATATATTGCATGCATTCTAGGTTTGCATGGGGGACAAGTGTTCTCATGAGGAGAACAAGTGGCGAAAAGGAGAGAACAAGTGGCAAAAAGGAGAGAACAAGTGTTGGAGGACATGCAAGGTTAATGGGCCTTCTTCTTGGGCCTATCTTGGGCCAGCAAATGGGCTGGTCGATAGCCCCTCCTTGGCTCAATGGGCCGACCATTTGGCCCTCCAAAATCCATACTCTTGGGCCTAAGGCCCAACCTAATTAAACCCACAATTTCACTTTCAATTATTCATCTTAATTCTTTCTTTTAAGAATTTAATTACTAAATTCCACAGGGCCAAAATCTTGAAATCATAATTTCATAAATTCCAATTTATAAAACACATGGCCAATGATAGGATTTTCTTTCCTATCAAATAATTATCCATTAAAAGCTTGGCCATAAATCTTATTGCAAATTATGGCTATAAAATAACCTAATGGTACTTCCATCACCTATTCATAGACTTTAATGTAACTAGAGGTTGCCATGAATTTTGGGATGCCACAAAATTGGATTGATTCAAGAAGAATTGAAGGTCCAATTAAGGAGAAAACCAAGCAAATTCGTATGCCCCCTTGTTTATGAATTTTGGACCATTTCCCTAGCTTGTTGAGGAAGCTTGAAGGCTGAAGATTGCTGTGGAAGACAGCCAAGCTTGGTGGACAAGTTGGGGGACAAGAGGATGAGGATAAGGCCAAGTGGTGGCCCCCTTGTTCCCTCATCTCTTCCTTTCCTCCTCCAACCAGTCAAGCATTCCATCCTCTCCCTCCATTGCTATCCAAACAAGCACTAGCTAGCACTGAGCAAGCCAGCAACCATTGGGACCGCTCGCCACTGCCGTTCGCCACCTGCACGTGCCCTCCGCCTTGTCGCGTCATCATCCCTGTTCCAGGTTGCTACCTTTGCTCATGCCGGTGCCCCTAAAGCCTGGTCAAGCCAAGCCAAAGCCCGTGCACTGCCGTTCCGCTGTCAAGCAAGCCCGCTTAGGCCCGGTTCGATCCCCTCAACCTTCCTCAGCCCGTTGTCACCTCAAACCGAGCTTGTTTCCCTTTTTTCAACCCAAAAAAAAAGAGCAAAAAGTGTGGGTTTCTAGCAGAGGTTTAGGCCCGTTTTGGAGAGGGTCGCTTTAGAGATGGTCGTCCCTTGTCGTGTCCCCGTTGATTTGAACCAACTGGATCACCAAACAAGTGAGTTTGCTCACTGTTGACACCTAAATTTTGGCGGCCCGTTCATTTATTTATTGCATTGAAAATTAAGGGTTAATTTTATCCCTAAAAACAAATATTAATTACATAGCATGTAGATGTAGGTGCAATTATTTTTAATTTACGTGTTTTGCATTTATTTTTTGGACCGGTAACGGATTCGAATTGGTGGTTCTAAGCTTTAATTTAGTGACTTGGACTAAGCCCACGGTGATGAAAATTTGGTTGAACTCGTTGCTCATACAAGCCCGTCATTTATTTAATGAGACCAAAATTGACATCTGCTTTGCACATGCGAAATTTCAAGTTAGGAAATATAAAGAGCAATATCATAATCTTGAAAATTCAATCACAAAAGAGCAACATCCTGGGTGTAATATATTCGGTCAAGTACGGCTTGCAATGAATAAAATATATGTTCACATGGTTGAATGAAAGAAGGAAAGAAATAAAGGGATAATATTCATTAAAGTAAAGAAATTTAGGCCAGAGGGTATTGTGAACACTCACCTACGGAAAATAGAAGATTGCGTCCCTTCCTTGAAACCTAATTTTCTCGCTTATAAAAAGAGACGCATATTCACAGTTATAGAGGAGCCGCACATATTGATTCACACGGCCACATGTAGAGATATACGAGAGACCCATGCCGTCGCTGTTACCGCAAGCCCCATTGCGCCAATCTCGCCGTCCTCAACCTTGATGACGCTGCTACTCTAGTCTAGCCGCCTTGACAACGAAGCTTTGGCCACGCTTGTAGACGGATCCGCAGTTCAATCACCACGGAGCAGTCCTTCTAGCGACAATCATCCGCCAAAGAGCTTCTTGCACCCTTAATGACGTCGGTGTTTTTCTTGCAACTCCGGTGACCTCTGTGGTCCGATAGCATCCAGCAGTCAGCCCGACGTTCCTGTTCGACCAGTTTTCTCCTCGATAGACCCAGGGGCATCGAGGATAGACAAGTGGAAAATTTGGCCGTGGACTTTGAAAAGTCAAAGTCTGATAATTGAAGAAGATCCTAATGGGATCACCCATATTCAGTCGAAAGCTGAGGCGTTAGCAAAGTTTGTTATTGGTCAAAGTTCCATTGGTCGAGTACCATATTACCGAGACATGACCAAGCACTCTTTCTCCGTGTTGCCGACCTTGGTCGACACGATCACCACCGTGACCAGTCCTTGCTAGCCAAACGCCGGTTGCCGAGCCCCACCGTTCGAAGCCTGTGACCCGACGACCCGTGATCCACGATCCACGCTCCGTCAACCCTTGCTGCCTCGTGTCGGACGTGCTGCTCGTCGTGCCCTCGCCGGAGCCCCCGCCGGGATCCTCACCGGCAACACTCCTCCTCATCGGACCGACCACCAGCCCCGAAGATTACTACTCTCTGTTTTTGCAGGTTTACCGGTGGCCTTGTCTATGTCCAGCAACAAAACTGTGGCGTCTCACGTGTTCCGAAAAGAGGTTAAAGTTTCCGCAGGTGGAAAGGGATCACAATTTGGTCAAATAAGTGCAAGCGGTGAATTTGTTTTCTGTTGAGTTTCGTCTTGTACTTACAACTTGTGGGTTTTATGGTTTCACTTCATGCAAGAAGAAGATTAATTTTAGGCCAGGAGCTCATGAAGAATTTAGACGTGTGGAGATATTCTTTAGTGGAAGAATAGAGAACATACTTCGGGTCTCGTGACCGCGAGTACACCGCTGGCCAACCTTGGTCGCGGGTCGTGAGTAGCCGTTTGAGGATCGGAATTCGGAAGCCAATATTCGAATTAGGTAAAAATCTTATCTATTTTGATTTTCGAAAATTCCGTTTCCTTGTTTGATATATTCATTGATGCCCATGATAGAAATTTCCGATATGCTAAGATATGT
This sequence comes from Eucalyptus fibrosa, assembly GCA_017140475.1. NCBI lineage: Eukaryota > Viridiplantae > Streptophyta > Magnoliopsida > Myrtales > Myrtaceae > Eucalyptus > Eucalyptus fibrosa. The sequence goes on from CM029511.1 coordinate 12,176,220, forward strand.
GAAATCTCGAGTAGCCTTCTAAATTAGGAAATCTTCCTAATTTCGTAACGTGCATATGATTGACAGTTCGATTTCACGCTCGAAATACGACTCGCAATCGCACGGAAAAATCGCCAATCCGATCTCACACTCGAGATATGATTCGTGATTTTATGTGAAATTGGCCAATCCGATCTCATGTGCGAGATACGATTCGTCAATTTATTTCCAAAATGGACATGGATGATATATTGCCTGATTTGTTGCTATGATGTTCTTGATGTCTTATTTTGATCGCTCCCGTAAAAGAAAGGAAAAATAAAAAAAAAACTAAGATTAGGTTCGTTTTAGAATATTCCTCGTTTTAGGGTTATCTTGCATGATTAGAATAGGAAATTTATTTATTTCGAATTTTTGAAGAAATGAAAAAATTAAAAAAAAAAATGCATTCGTCTTGGATGTTAGTTGCATGTTTAGTTATGTGGCAATTTTAAATTTCGAAATTTATAAAAATAAAATAAAAATATCATGCATATGTCATGTAAAATTAGGGCATTCTTTGCACGTCATTGCATGCCAGGATTGCATATTATAGGTTTAGATAATTTCTCCTAAATAGATTGCATGCTCATTAGGAAAATAAAAAGCATGTGCACGCCATATAGAATTAGTTTCATACAATGCATGTCATTTAGTGATTTTTGTTAGGTTCATTTAATTAGAAATTGCCCATCATTAGAATTAGGTCATTAGATTAATTTAAATTGCAAATTTAAGTGTTGCATTTCTTTAATTTCGAATCTCATGGAAAATAAAAAAATTATTTTTAGAATAAATCCATCTCATGCTATAGGATAGACTGCATTTTATTTATGTCATATAGTTTAAGTCATATTGCCATGCCATATCATTACATGTTAGATTAGTAACACTGCATTCCCATTAAGAAAAGCGAAAACAAAAATTGGATAATTGCTTGTTAATTAAAAATCATATCTAGGATTGCTTATATGAATTTTGATCTAACAACGCAGATGCTTTCATTGCTATAAGGTAAGTCTTGCATTTTATTTATTGCTTTACTTGGGTGTTAAATTGGTGGTTTGCGCACCCGCATGATCGCTTCACATGTTAGGGAAATAGACTTAAAATCAATCCAAACTGACTGCAAAAACATTTTTGAAATTAAAAGAATGGTACCGAAAGGGCATTAGAGAAATCTAGTGTAACCAAGTCCCCGTACCCATAATCTCTGGTTCGTAGGAGTAAAGTAAATCTCCCATTACTTTACTTGGGTTTCTAATCAACCCACCAAAAATAGATTAGTGGGGACTCTTAATAAAAAAAATTGCATGTTAAGAACTTGAACCGAAAGTCGCGAATTGGTATGGGCTTGGGAGAGCCCGAGTTAAGTCTAGGCTTAACAATCCATTAGCCAAAACCCTAGGTGGTTCACACCCCGAAAATTTTGGTCGCGACACTCACTAAACCTTACTTAGTAGGTTAATTATGCTTAATGGTTATTTAGATTAGCTTAAGTATTGATTATTTATAATCTAGAATGATTATATTAGCATTAGAATGGATTAGTGTTAAGCTAATTAGTGAGATTAGCACCGTTGATGATGGATTAGTCAAATCCAGTGGAATTCTTGCAATTCGGATTTCTGGATCCTTGTTGTTTGCCATTTTGATAGATCGAAATGGGTTGTGAATTTGAGGTTAATGTCTTCTTGAGAAATATTTTAGACATCCTCAAATACAACATATATTTTTCTCAAGAATTTTAGGGGCTTAACAGAAGGAGATATCAGCTCTGTCATTTACAAACAGAACCTCAATTTTCCCTGGAACTAGTGAGCTTTTAGCATTCTAGGGGTTTTTTCAACTCTTAGAGTTCGAATTTCAAAATGGTTTCTTCACAAAAGTTTTTTTTACATTTTCTAATTTAACATACTCAAACTTTCGATCAAATGGACATGTTTTGGATCTCGAACCAAACTGAATTATGAAAACAGACTTTTTGGAAACAAACACAGTTTTGGTGCTGGATTGAACGATTTACTAGGAAAAATCTAGAAGGATATGGGTTAAGGTGTCTACTTGAAAAATGTTTTTTTATGTGTCTTTTACAACATATTCAAATTTTAGAATTTTCCAAATTGAATTGGTTTGGTTTCTGGATTTAAACTTGGAGATGTGCGAGTGGGCCTATTCTGCCGGTTAGGGCCGGTTATGATTAGTGATGGTTCTTGATGCTTTGCTTGCTAGAAATTACACATTTGATGATATAATGTTGGTTTGTGACATGCCTAGAGATTATGCTTGATGATCGTGTGAAAGTTAAGAGAACCCATCCCCGGTGTGTGTGGTGGACGTTAAAAGTTAACCCGTCCCCAGTGTATGTCGTGGACGTTAAAAGTTAAGAGAACCTGTCCCCGGTGTGTGTCGTGGACGTTAAAATTTAAGAGAATCTGTCCCTGATGTGTGTCGTGGACTTTAAAAGTTAAGAGAACCCATCCTTGGTGTGTGTCGTGGACGTTAAAAGTTAACAGAACCTATTCTCGGCGTGTGTCGGTGGATATTACTCTTTCTCGGCGTGTGTCGGTAGTTATTATTCCTTCCCGGCTTGTGTCGGTAGCTATTACTCTTCCTGGCATGTGTTAGTGGATTTTACTCTTCCCTGACGTGTGTTAGTGGATTTTACTCTTCCTCGGCTCGTGTCAGTGGATTTTACCCTTTCCCGGTGTGTGTCGGTAGTCATTAGTCTTTCCCGGCGTGTGTCGGTAGTTATTAGTCTTCCTTGGTATGTGTCGGTAATTATTATTCTTCCCCAACGTGTGTCGGATAAAATTGCTCGTGTGGGTAGTAATAGTTAATTAATTAGAACGCATGTTGAGTTGAATAGATGGATCGGCGTGTGTCGGTAATTCTTACTTTGATGTGTATTGGTAGTTCTTGCTCGTGTGAGTAGTGGTTAAATTGTGATTCTTGCTTGTGTGAGTAATGATTGGTTTGGACGTTCTAAATTGGTGTATGAATTTGCTATATACACATGGTTGTGATAAGAACTGTGTTGACCTGCAGGAAGGAATTGAGGCCAAGGTAAGCCTCTGTAATTGTATGATTGTGTGTTTAAGACATCTTAGGCGTGTTACCCTCCTAATTGGGGTTTAGAGTGTGAACTCGCTGATATTCATATCTCACCTTGTTGTGGGCTTCATTTTTTTAGGATTGTAGGGTGGAAGGCTTGGAGCCGAGCTGAGGTGATCTGAAGTGCAGGTCAGATATAATAGTTCCTTTTGAGAGTCGATCTTTGGAAGTCTTGTGATGGTAGACTTTTGTATCTAACTCATTTGGCCTATATCAACATGTTTTGTTTTTGAATATGATGTTTTGCTTTTCTATCCCGAGATAGTTATTGTCAGGGGATTTTTTATTTGCTTCCGCATGTGCAATAAAATGAAAGGGTCGGTGACTCGTCTTGGGAAGTCGCAAATTTTTTTATCGACCATTGAGAGATGGGCACACGCTCGAGGATCAAGGCATGATAACGTTGATAGGGCTGTTCTTAGAGCTGATCACTCTTAAGATAACTAGACTATCTGGGGAAACCATTAAGGAATTTTAATGCAATAGACTTGAGAATTCGACTAGGAATTGGCTACTCGATCGTGTTTATCTTTAGAGGTCACTACGGCACAGTTAAAAATCAATTAGAGATCAGAGATAGGTTGGTTCGATTGAGATGTGTCGCTAAATGTGGGTGACTCCATTAAATTGGAAAATTCTTGTTGGCCGGCACTAGATTGATTTTTATTATTATTTTGGTACCCTGTATCTGTATTTGAATCATCGAGATTTTCATGACAGCCGAGTGTGGTATCCTAAAATTTCATAATAATCCCTAGATACACTACGACCCATGAATAGGTGATGGAAGCACCATCGGACTATATTATAGTCATTAGACCAATGTATTACAATTAAACAAGGCTGAGCATTGAATGGACTATTGCTTGGTTGGAAATATATCATATGCTCTTGTGAGACCAAGGTGGTATTATAAGATGGATTGATAAGAAATTTTGGCTGTGAACCCCATGAATTGAATTATCCTTGTGTATTGTTGTAATATCTATGGCCATGTAAATATTGGTGATTATGTAATTGTAAGTGAGGATTAAAATGAGATATTAGGAGTAGATGTGGGCTGATTATCTAAGGTCCAAAACTGCCCAAATCGGACCACATTCCCTCTTCATTCGATCGACCAAGGCCTGGCCGAGTGAGGCCATCTCCATGCAAGAAAATTGACAAGTGGCAGAAGGACTACATGAGGTGTCGTTGCCCCTTGCTTCACCAGAGGTTTCCCTTGCAAAACCTCATGATTACTAGCTAATCATGAGATTAAAAGAAAAGAGAAAGGGGCAGAGTGAGCGAGGAAGCAACCGAGGAAGAGAGAGAGTGATTGAGAGAGAGAGAGAGTGACCGAGAGAAAGAGAGAGTTGTGAGGGTGCATCGGGGAGGGGAAGAAGGAGACTAGCCCCGCTGTGCGTGCGCCTACTGCTGCCGTCGACGCTACCTAGCTTCACCGTCGATCGAGCCGTGCCCGAGGTCCTCAAGTCGCTGTTTTGCTTGCTGTGGTTGCGTTGAACTTAAGGCAAGTGAGAGTCCATTGATCTATATTTTGCTGTGTTGTGGTTGTTTAGTGAAGTGTAATAGATTTTGGAGATACTTGAACTTTGATGCTGGATGCTGGAATTCGAAAGAACATAAGTAGTTCCTTAGGACTTGTAAACTGTTTCATGGAAAAATAGCTTGACCTTTTGCGACTCCGTGAATTTTATGCAATCATCTAGTTGAAATTTGATTTTGTGTCCTTGATGAAAGTTGTAGATGACATCTTGAGGAGTGACATGCTAAAATTTAGCAAGAAACAGACAAGTATTGATCGGTGAAACGATTTTTCACGAAACTTTTACCTCTAGGTCTTATCTATAACATATCCAAAATTTAGAATTTTTTGAGTTCATTTAGGGGTTATTTCGAAATTTTCATTAAAACTGCACATTTTGGTTTTTAAGCTGCTTTACTCCGACCTTGCTCAACTGATTTCGATTAGCGAAGTGCATTATGTTTTGTTCGAAACCTGTTTTATTTCAAGACCAATTGAATTGCTCTATGAGTTGTGTTGCCTTGGGTCGTTATTTATACAATGGCTGCGGTGACATATAGCATATCATATGGCATCAAATGTTATTTTCAAAGTGAGACATATATGTGTATATATCATGATGTTGATGATACCGTCGGATGACTAAGTCGACGATGCCCCGGGAGTGTTGGGATGGCCATAGGGTTGAGTGAGTCGATGCCGATTGGATGCCTGGAGGTGTGTGCTGGATGTCCTCGGGAGTTTCGAGATGCTCGGAGGTGTGTGTCGGAGGCCTTGTGACGCCAGTTGGGGTACGAGATGCCCAGAGGTGTGTGCCAGATGCTCGGAGGTGTGTGCTAAAAGTCTTGCAATGCTAGGATAGAATGCGAAAGCTCGGATGGATGCAAACACTAGTCCCCGGGAAAAAATGAGATCTTTTTGAACATCAAAATGAGAAATGAACCATGTATATGTGTGTGCATATGATATGGTACATGAGTTGTCTACGAATTTTGAGTTGGTATTATTTGGCATTGAAAATGTTGTTATCAAAGTATAGATTTATATGCATGGTTGCATAAATGTTATGTGCATGAAATCTTGGTTGTTTTGCTTGTTGCATTGTGTAGTTTGATGGATCTTTTACTACTGAGTGGTTGTACTCACCCCTTTTGGGGACTAACATTTTAGACTAGGAGTTATGTCTCTGTCACTAGTCACCCTCGGTACTTTCTATGGCATACCAACCGACGTCGAGGTTGAGTGTACGGAGCATCATCACCCCGATATGCGGGGGTTAGTTTTTGTTCGTGAGTGGGTTCTAGTTTTGTATGACATTGGATCACTCACTAGCCCTGTCATTTAGGAGTTTTTGTCTGTGCATATCCGCCATGTGGCACCCCGAACCACCTTAGGTCGCCACAGGCACCTATCACTACACCTAATGAACACTAGTTACATCTCTTTGTAGAAGCATCGTAGTTCATAGCCTTTTGTTTTTTGAAAAACGGTCCCAGTGCAACTCATTAGCGGAAGCAAAATTTAATATTGCCATCTCTCCCTCCAACAATCATGATACAATGTACACCACTAAGTACCCAAGGAAAAGATAAAGCCATGCCACTTTTATTTACATATTTTCATGATGGATTTTTCTCGGGTCGATACAACAAAAGAAAGCCAAGATTTTCAGCTACACTTGGCCACACCCCAAAAAGATACTACGACCCCTAAAGTAATCACATGACGTCCTCCATCTAACAGCGGTAGCTACTCCCAAAAAGAAACACCAGCTCTCTACCCTTCATGCAGCCATCACACCCATCCTGGTTCGTCGGGCGGTGGTGGCGGCAGCATCCCCCTAAACACTCCGTCTCGGTGGACATGAATTGACAGAAACTCTTGAATAACGGGGCCCTTAGCTAGGCCTACATCGTACATAACCAGCACTCGCACTTGCACAAATGTCAGTCTAGGGATGAGGACGCAGTCGATCTCCGAACATTCTACCTCTACATCTGATGGGAGGCCATAGAAGGTGCCTCGCGTGACGGTAGGAAGCGGCATCTTTCTAATCTGAAATGTTGGTCCCCGAAGGGGTGAGTACAACCACTCAGCAGGTAAAGGACCAATAAACCACTCAATGCATCATGCCCCACAATCATCACAATCATAGTATCACAAGTCATTAAAGCATTCATACACAATTTACCTTGATATCATGCACATGTCATCATACCTTATGTACATGCATCATCATATAGTCAACACCATCATGTCTTACACTCACCATCATCATGTCACATCTACCATCATGCCATAGATGCACATACTTCCATGCACTCATCATAATCATATCACATGGACCATCATCATTACCATGCATCCATGCACATATCATCATCATATCACATGTACCATCATCATTACCATGCATCCATCCACATATCATCATCATGTCATGCATATACCATCATGCATATTTCAATTTCAATTTCTCAATTTCATCCTTTCATATTGGACCGCCACATTTCTCTTTCCCGGGACCAATGTTTGCATCCCACATTCATCACTTGCGCCTAATCCTGGCATCGTGAGAACCCTCTGGCATAATACTTGCCGGGCATCCGGCACCCCCACACTCCAGGCATCTCGTACCCCAACTAGCATCACGAGGACCCTCCGGCACAATACCTACTGGGCATCCGGCCATACCCTTCTAGCCAGGCATCTCGCACTCCAACTGGCATCGCGAGGCATCCCTCGGCATAATACCTGCCGAGCTTTCGGCTCTCCACACTTCGGGCATCCCGAAACTCCTGAGAACCCTCCGGCATCCGGCCATTCTAGGCCACCGGGCAACCGGCCGTACCCTTCTAGCTAGGCATCCCGACACTCTCAGGGCATCGTTGGCTCACACCTCCGACGGCCTTCTCACTTATCTCAATTCACATCTTCAATTATAGTTCAATTTTAACATGGAATGTGATGTGATGGCAATCAAGATCATTTTCATCCTTTGATTCATACATGCATCTCCAATCATCATCATATATGCAGCAATACACAATCATTCATAACAATACAATTCATGGAGTCCATACAATTTAGAATAGTCCATTTAGCATGCCTTTTTGAAGTTTACCAAATTCCAGCTTGTACCAGTTTAGAAAACATTTGAATTAAATATCAATATGATTCTCAAAAATCATGAGATCAGGACATGAGATAGACAAGACAATAGGATAACAATTTCGTGAAGGACACATGCCCTAAAGAGTTTCACACAAGAAGATATAATCCACACAAATACAGCATGCAATTTCGGATAGAAACAGATTGCGTAGTTTTTGAAATAATTCGATTAAAATACCCTAATGACCTCAAAAAATTATGAAATTTTACCAGGTTATAGCTAAGAAACTAAATTATATTTTTTGTGAAGAAATCTAGGCCAGATTCGCTCTAGCTAATTTTCTACAGACGTCCGAATCTCCTGATTCTAACACTGAAACGTCCAGTATAGATATCTCCGAATTATCGAGTTTTCACCCACTTATTCTTCTTTTTTTCCTCTGAAATTTGGATATGTTTTGCTTCAAGAGGTCTCCTACAACTTTCATCAAGGGATCTAAATGAAATTTCCAGAGAATCGTCACCATATAGGTCCAAGAATTCTCGGGTGTCCAGTACCGTGTTTCCAGATTTACCATCTTCAAGAGAAAGTCGATTCACTAGGCTACACTTGCTAATTTTACCTCAAATTTGAGTATGTTAGTATTTATGATGTTATATACAAGTTTCATGAAGAAGTTGAAGGGAAATTCTCGGTGAAAAGCAACATGCAACCCACAAAACTACCAAAAGGTCAGCAAAGCAGTTCCAGATATAGTGTCTTCGTAGGAAGAGGGTTTTTCCCCTTAAATCTCAACCGTTTTGTCCCAAATTTTAGTATGTTATATTTCAAGATGTTGGCTACAACTTTAATGAAGGAGTCGAAGTCAAAATCCAACTCTAATCATGCATGAAAGCCTCCACAATTTTCTGGGTCGGGCGGTATACACGAAATCAGCAAGCATCTTCAAGAACAAACCACATTTGCTTCGATTCCTTGCCTCTAAACATGCAATAATTCAACCACACATGCAAGAGTAGAAATTGATCCTAACTTGCTTCTAAGATTAAGCGGACGGCGGCACACGGACGGCACACGGACGGCGAACGGGCGGTGACGGGCGGACGGCTCCTTCTCCTCCTCAGTTCCTCTCCTCTCGGTGACCCTCTCTCTCTCTCTCTCGCAACTCTCTCTTCTCTCTCTCTCTTTGGCTTGGACGAAAACCCCAACTAGCCACTTTCTCTCCTCCTTTTATTTCCCCTAATTCCCATCATTAGCAATGATGGTTTGCCTCTCCACAAGCCAATGCATGAAGCCTTCCTTTTTGCCACTTGGCAAGGCTCATGCAAGATGGGCTTGGGCTTGGAAGAAGTGGGCCGGCCACTCCTCCCCTCCTTGGTCGACGGCCACCTCTCCATGGGCTTCAATGGGCCGGCCATTTGGCCCACCGAGAGTTCAAGCTTTTGGGCCTAAGGCCCATCCTAATTAACATCAAATTTTAACCTTCTTTTTAAATACTAATTAAATCCTTATAGGACTAAAGTACTATAGGGTAAAATTAAATAACTAAACACTTAAAATCACAAATCCATATATTCTAATTCACGACACATATGGCCAAAGATTAGTCATACTCTTCCAAGATTTATCCATTTAAACTCGGCCATAGATCTCCATACAAGACATTAATTGGAGCACCCTTGATGACTAGCAAAGAATTTCAGGATGCCACAATTCTCCCCTCCTTAAAGAATTTCGTCCTCGAAACTAGACACCACTCGTGCCTTCTTGAAACAAGTAGGGGTACTTTTCCTTCATTTGATCTTCACTTTCCCATGTGGCCTCCTCCATATCATGATGTCGCCATAATACCTTAACCAATGGGATCTTTTTAGTCCTAAGAATTTGTTCCTTCCGATCTAGTATCTGTACAGGCTCTTCGATGTACCTCACTTTCTCATCCACTTTGATGGCTTCATGATCGAGTATGTGACTAGGATCCGGCTGGTACTTTCTCAACATCGATACATGAAACACATCATGCAAATTGGCTAACTTAGGAGGCAACGCTAAACGATAAGCTACATCCCCTATTCTTTCAAGTATCTCAAAAGGTCCGACAAATTTAGGGCTTAACTTACCCTTCATCCCAAATCGAGATATCCCTTTCATTGGAGATACTTTCAAGAATACATGATCTCCCACACTAAATTCCAAAGGCCTTCTACGCTTATCTGCATAGTCTTTTTGTCTACTCTGAGCTGTTTTAAGCCTATTTCTGATAATTTCAACAGCCTCAGTGGTAACTTGTACCAGTTCAGATCCTGTCAATTTCCTTTCACCTACTTCATTCCAACAGACAGGAGTCCTACATCTTCTTCCATATAATGCTTCATAGGGGGCCATGCCTATACTTTTTTGAAAACTATTATTATAGGCAAACTCCACCAAATGCAATCTTTCATCTCAATTTCCTTTGAAATCAATTACACAAGCCCTCAACATATGCTTTAATGTCTGGATTACTCTTTCTATTTGTCCATTTGTCTGAGGGTGAAAAGCAATACTAAACTGAAGTTTAGTTCCTAATGCGATTTGAAGACTCTGCCAAAAGTTCGAAGTGAATCTCGAATCCTGATATGAGGTAATGGTTACCGAAACACCATGTAAGCGTACCACTTGACTTACATAGATGTCCGCATATTTGTCCATTGGGTAGTCCATGCGAATCGCTAGGAAATGGGCAAATTTAGTCAAACGGTCCACTATAACCTAGATAGAGTCATGACTACTTGACGTCCTTGGTAATCCTTGTATAAAGTCCATCGTTATATGCTCCCATTTCTATTTTGGTATGTCTAATGGTCTCAAGAGTCCTGCGGGTTTACGATGCTCCGCTTTTACCTGCTGGCAAGTCAAACATTGAGAAACATGCTTAGTCGTATCTGCTTTCATACCATTCCATCAAAACTGCTGGGGTAAGTTCATGTACATCTTTGTACTTCCTAGATGAACACTGTAATTACTCTTATGCGCCTCCGACAAAATTTCCTTCTTTAGTTCTTCGTTGTCGGGAACACAAAGTCATCATTGGCATCTTACCACTCCATCATCAGAGGCTTGAAATTTTGGTCTTTTTCCTAAAGACGCAGTGTCTTTCATTTTCAAGATCTCCGGGTTAGACTCTTGTAAGATTTTAACTTTCTGTATAATTTCAGGCTCAATCCTTAATGCACTAAGCATACCAGTAAGACAATCTACTTTTAATTTAAATTATGAGTCTGTAACGGACTTTAATAAGCTCCATTCCGCCATTCTTAAACTGGCCATCTCCATAGCTGACTTATGACTAAGAGCATCCGCTACCTTATTCGCCTTCCCTGGATGGTATTTTATCTCACAATCATAATCCTTTAACAATTCCATCCACCTCCTTTGTCTCATGTTCAACTCCTTTTGTGAGAACAAATATCTCAAACTCTTATGGTCAGTATAAATCTCAAACTTTTCCCCATACAAATAGTGTCTCTATATCTTCAAGGCAAACACTATAGCTGCTAGCTCTAAATCATGCGTTGGGTAGTTCAGCTCATGGGGTTTTAATTATCTAGATGCATAGGCTATGACCTTGCCATGCTGCATCAAAACACATCCCAGTCCTTTGTGAGATGCATCACTATACACTGTAAAACCATAAGGTCCAGTTGGTATAGTCAGGATTGGAGCCGAGGTCAATTTCCTTTTAAGCTTCTGGAAAGTCCTTTCACATTCCCCATTCCATTCAAATTTCGCGTTCTTTCGAGTCAACTTAGTTAAAGGACCTGCCAGTCATGAGAATCCTTCAATAAACCTTCTATAATAACCAACCAGTCCTAAGAAACTCCATATTTCGGTAGGTGTTGTCGGTCTTGGCCAATTTACTACCATCTCAACTTTTGCAGGGTCTACTGCAATTCCTTCTTCTGATACCACATGCCCTAAAAATATTATCTGGTCCAGCCAAAATTCACACTTGCTAAATTTGGCATACATCTTATGCTCTCTCAGGGTTTGCAAAACTATCCTTAAGTGTTGCTCATGCTCTTTAGGTCCTCTCGAATATATCAGGATGTCATCAATAAAGACAATCACAAACTGGTCTAAATAACGTTTAAATACCCTATTCATTAGATCCATAAATGCAGCCGGTACGTTAGTTAATCCAAATGGCATAACAAGGAACTCGTAGTGTCCAAGTCCTGAACGCAGTCTTAAGGATGTGCTCTTTCTTAATTCTCAGCTGAAAGTATCCCAACCTTAAGTCAATCTTAGAGAAGACCGAACTTCCTTGGAGTTGGTCAAACAAGTCATCAATTCTAGGCAAAGGATATTTATTCTTAACGGTTACTTGATTCAGCTGCCTATAATCAATGCACAAGCGCATCGATCCATCTTTCTTTTTCACAAACAAGACTGGTGCACCCCAAGGTGAAGCACTTGGCCTAATGAATCCTTTGTCAAGCAATTCCTGTAGTTGCACTTTCAATTCCTTTAGTTCAACTAAGGCCATCCTATATGGGGCTTTTGATATAGGTCTTGTTCCAAGCATTATTTCAATTTCAAACTCAATTTCTCGCTCTGGCGGCAATCCATGCAATTCCTTAGGGAATACATCTTGAAATTCGTTGACTACCCGAATTTCATCAATCTTAGGCTCTTCCTTAGTATAATCTCTAACCATGGCCAGGTACCCTTGACATCCTTTGTCAAGTAACGCATGGGCTTCTATTGCTAGAATAAGTGCTACAGGTAGGTGGGTCTGACCTCCCAGAAATTCACAACTAGATTGATCAGGTAAGGTAAATTGGATTACTTTCCTATAACAATCCATTTGGGCCCGATACTTACGAAGCCAGTCCATTCCTATGATAACATCAAAATCATACATGGCTATTACGACTAAGTCTATTTCCATATCCTTTCCCCCCATTGTTATTTTACAATTTCCACACACCAGTGTAGACAATAACATATCCTTTAGAGGCGTAGAAACACAAAGAGGCGTCTCAAGAGGCGTAGTTTCTTATTCAACTGTCTATATCTTTCAGACACAAATGAATGCGTAGCACCCGTATCAAACAATGCATATGCCTTTTTATCATTTATAAGGATTGTACCTGAGATAACATTTTTGGAAGCTTCCGCTTCCTCTTAGGTGATCGCATACACTCTTCCTTGTGCTAGTGGCCTCTGGGGATTCCTTGGTAAGTTTGGCCTAACAGCATTCCGATGTGGCTGTTGCACCAAGCCAATACTCGCGTGCGACCTTTCCTATGGGCAGTTTCTCTTAATATGACCTGTCCGTCCACAACTATAACATTTTGGTTGCCCATTGCAAGGTCTTGGGCCATGTCACCCATTACACCTTCGACACTCCTCATTTTGATAAGGTGTCCTTTCCAAACTCAGGCTACCCCTGCCTCTTCCAAAGTTCCCAAAATTTCCCTTCTTCTTAGATTCCTAGGTCTGACCTTGACTTGCATAGGGTCTCTTACCCTGTCTCACATCACCAAAGGACAATGGTTTCTTATTCTCCGAATATTCCCTTACCAACTCCTGCTCCACCAACCGTGCCCTTTCATAGATCTCATTATAATCTCTTATGTTCAAAGGCACTAGTTGTTTCCTGATATCAGTCCTCAACCCTTTCAGAAACCTCTTAGCTTTCTCTTCTTGATCCTCAACTAGACTAGGAGCATATCTAGACAGTTCAGAAAATCTTGCCTCATACTAGTCTACCGTCAGCTCCTTTTGTTCTAATTGAACAAATTTAGTAATTTTCCTATCCTTAGCACAGTTAGAAAAATGCTTTCTGTTGAAAGCTCTCACAAACTCTTCCCGGTTAACCTCAGTATTTGGTGGGAAGATTGTGTCCCTCGATGCTCTCCACCAAAACTTTGCATTTCCCTCCAGCTGGTACTTTGCCAAAGTTATTTTCTTAGCAGCAATGTAGTCCAACAACCTGAAAATTTGTCCCATTCCATCAATCCAATGTTCCGCCTCCTCAGGACTTCCCATTCCATTGAACTTAGGTGGCTTCAGCTTCAAAAACTGCTCCACCAGTCCTTGAGTATGGCATTTTGCTCCAGGTTGTTGTTGCGCCTGCCTTTCCATCAGATTTCCAATATTGGCCAATGTCTGCAGGATGTCTTCCATTCGGGGTTCAACCCTTGCAGCAGAGGCTTCAACCCTCGATAGATGAGCACTTCCACCTCGCACCATGACTTTCCTGCAATTTCCAAGCATTGCCTCAAGAATAATCTGAGACTCACTGTCTCCATTCAAAGCAAATACTACTACTACATAAGTAACATATACATGTTACTAGTACCTAAAGACAACTCAAAATTTAACTACTAGGGATCTACGAGTGAATACTCATCACCTATTATTCAAAGTTAATCAGTTATTCCATTTTATATCTTATGGTGTGCATTGTTATCATGTTCCCCAATTTTCAAATGAGGCTCCGTATCATTCCACCTATAACCATTGCTATGATACCAAAAAGGGCGGCTATGGCACCCCGAACCACCTTAGGTCGCCACAGGCACCTATCGCTACACCTAATGAACACTAGTTACATCTCTTTGTAGAAGCGTTGTAGTTCATAGCCATTTTTTTTTTGAAAAACGGTCCTAGCACGACTCATTAGCGGAAGCAAAATTTAATATCACCATCTCTCCCTCCAACAATCATGATACAATGCACGCCACTAAGTACCATAGGAAAAGATAAAGCCATGCCACTTTTATTTACATATTTTCATGATGGATTTTTCTCGGGTCGATACAACAAAAGAAAGCCAAGATTTTCAGCTACACTTGGCCACACCCCAAAAAGATACTACGACTCCTAAAGTAATCACATGACGTCCTTCATCTAACAGTGGCATCTACTCCCAAAAAGAAACACCAACTCTCTACCCTTCACGCAGCCATCACACCCATCCTGGTGCGTCGGGTGGTGGTGGCGGTAGCATCCCCCTAAACACTCTGTCTTAGCGGACATGAACTGATAGAAACTCTTCAATAACAGGGCTCTCAGTTAGGCCTACATCGTACATAACCAGAACTCGCACAAATGTTAGTCCAAGGACGAGGATGTAGTCGATCTCCGAACATTCTACCTCTACATCCGATGGGAGGCCATAGAAGGTGCCTCGTGTGACGGTAGGAAGCGGCATCTTTCTAATCTGAAATGTTGGTCCCCGAAGGGGTGAGTACAACCACTCAGCAGGTAAAGGACCAATAAACCACTCAATGCATCATGCCCCACAATCATCACAATCATAGCATCACAAGTCATTAAAGCATTCATGCACAATTTACCTTGATATCATGCACATGTCATCACATCTCATGTACATGCATCATCATATAGTCAACACCATCATGTCTTACACTCACCATCATCATGTCAAATCTACCATCATGCCATAGGTGCACATACTTCCATGCACTCATCATCATCATATCACATGGAACATCATCATTACCATGCATCCATGCACATATCATCATCATATCACATGTACCATCATCATTACCATGCATCCATCCACATATCATCATCATGTCATGCATATACCATCATGCATATTTCAATTTCAATTTCTCAATTTCATCCTTTCATATTGGACCGCCACATTTATCTTTCCTGGGACCAATGTTTGCATCCCACATTCATCACTTGTGCCCAATCCTGGAATTGTGAGAACCCTCCGGCATAGTACCCGCCGGGCATCCGGCACCCCCATGCTCCGGGCATCTCGTACCCCAACTGGCATCACGAGGACCCTCCGGCACAATACCTGCTGGGCATCTAGCCGTACCCTTCTAACCAGGCATCTCGCACCCCAACTAGTATCACGAGGCATCCCTCAGCACAATACCTGCCGAGCTTCTGGCTCCCCATGCTACGGGCATCCCGAAACTCCCGAGGACCCTCCGGCATCCGGCCATTCCAGGCCACCGGGCAACCGGCCGTACCCTTCTAGCCAGGCATCCCGACACTCCCGGGGCATCGTCGGCTCACACCTCCGATGGCCTTCTCACTTATCTCAATTCACATCTTCAATTATAGTTCAATTTTAACATGGCATGTGATGTGATGGCAATCAAGATCATTTTCATCCTTTGATTCATACATGCATCTCCAATCATCATCATACATGCAGCAATACACAATCATTCATAACAATACAATTCATGGAGTCCATACAATTTAGAATAGTCCATTTATCATGCCTTTTTGAAGTTTACCAAATTCCAGCTTGTACCAGTTTAGAAAACATTTGAATTAAATATCAATATGATTCTCAAAAATCATGAGATCAGGACATGAGATAGACAAGACAATAGGATAACAATTTCGTGAAGGACACATGCCCTAAAGAGTTTCACACAAGAAGATATAATCCACACAAATACAGCATGCAATTTCGGATAGAAACAGATTGCGCAGTTTTTGAAATAATTCGATTAAAATACCTGAATGACCTCCAAAAATTATGAAATTTTACCAGGTTATAGCTAAGACACTAAACTATATTTTTGTGAAGACATCTAGGCCAGATTCGCTCTAGCTAATTTTCTACAGACGTCCGAATCTCCTGATTCTAGCACCGAAACGTCCAGTATAGCTATCTCCGAATTATCGAGATTTCACCCACTTATTCTTCTTCGTTTCCTCTATAATTTGGATATTTTTTGCTACAAGAGGTCCCCTACAACTTTTGTCAAGGGATCTAAATGAAATTTCGAGAGAATCGTCACATATATGTCCAAGAAGTCTCGGGTGTCCAGTACCGTGTTTCCAGATTTACCGTCTTCAAGAGAAAGTCGATTCACTAGGCTAAACTTGCTCATTTTATCTCATATTTGAGTATGTTATTCTTTAGGATGTTATCTACAAGTTTCATGAAGAAGTCAAAGGGAAATTCTCGGTAAAAAGCAACATGCAACCCACAAAACTACCAAAAGGTCAGCAACGCAGTTCCAGATCTAGTGTCTTCGTAGGAAGAGGTTTTTTCCCTTTAAATTTCAACCATTTTGTCCCAAATTTTAGTATGTTATATTTCGAGATGTTTAATACAACTTTCATGAAGGAGTCGAAGTCAAAATCCAACTCGAAAGATGAATGCAAGCCTCCACAAGTTTCTGGGTCGGGCGGTATACACGAAATCAGCAAGCATCTTCAAGAACAAACCACATTTGCTTCGATTCCTTGCCTCTAAACATGCAATAATTCAACCACACATGCAAGAAACACATGCAAAAGTAGAAATTAATCCTAACTTGCCTCTAAGATCAAGCAGATGGCGGCACACGGACGGCACACGGACGGCGAACGGGTGGTGACGGGCAGACGGCTCCTTCTCCTCCTCGGTTCCTCTCCTCTCAACGACCCTCTCTCTCTCTCGCAACTCTCTCTCTCTCTCTCTCTCGCTCTGGCTTGGCCGAAAACCCCAACTAGCCACTCTCTCTCCTCCTTTTATTTCCCTTAATTCCCATCATTAGCAATGATGGTTTGCCTCTCCACAAGCCAATGCATGAAGCCTTCCTTTTTGCCACTTGGCAAGGCTCATGCAAGATGGGCTTGGGCTTGGAAGAAGTGGGCCGGCCACTCCTCCCCTCCTTGGTCGACGGCCACCTCTCCATGGGCCTCAATGGGCCGGCCATTTGGCCCACTAAGAGTTCAAGCTTTTGGGCCTAAGGCCCATCCTAATTAACATCAAATTTTAACCTTCTTTTTAAATACTAATTAAATCCTTAGAGGACTAAAGTACTATAGGGTAAAATTAAATAACTAAACACTTAAAATCACAAATCCATATATTCTAATTCACGACACATATGGCCAAAGATTAGTCATCCTCTTCCAAGATTTATCCATTTAAACTCGGCCATAGATCTCCATACAAGACATTAATTGGAGCACCCCTAATGACTAGCAAAAAATTTCAGGATGCCACAAGCCACGATGGGATTATGTTGGGGATGCTGCCACCACCACTAGCTGATGGACCGGGTTGGGTGTGATTGAGCACAATGGAGGGAGGATGAAGCTTCTTTTTGGATGACTGACACTAAATGATGGATCGATGTATATGACTGCTGTGGAGTCAGGTGCTTTTGGTTATAGCCAAGCTTAGTAAAGCCTTGGTCTTTTGATGTACCAACTCATGATGTCCATCATAATGTGTAGTTGGTGTGCATTGCATTATTTCGTTGGAGTATGGGATAGGGAGATACGAATATGTTTCCGTTATATGAACTGTGCTGGGACCAATCTAAATGATACAAACCCCCAGGACTTATGGACCCATTACAATTCTATGGTATTAGAGTGAAATATTATAAGGTTAATGAAAGGTAAGCTAACTTTGGCGACCCTAATGGATCGGGGGCCATTACGGGGGTGCCACACCAAGAGTTATCAATGTGTCGAATGGGTTCATTATGGCTCAAAGAAAATTGACCACGGGTCATTGCACTAGAAATTTCTGAAAGCTACTTGATGGACTAGGTCACGCTAAAGTCGCGCTGATTTGAAATTAACCACGAATTTAAATCCGATTTCAGAAATTGAAAGTTTCGTCATGTCATAAATCATTTTAGGAATGTCGACTCAGTCTCAGAAGATTTTTCTGCAAATTGAGATTTTTTGGGAAAAAGTCGGCATACAGCTATTTTTGTCTAGAAAATGTTGGGGATCGTTTTTTATCGCGCAATTGGGATGCAAGTGGAACCAATTGGTGAGGAAAAATACCAATTGGATCAATGAGATGTTGATTGAATTTATAGAGGCCGGTTAATGGTGATTCAAGAAGGATTTGAGTTCCAATTGAAGCAAAATCAATACAAATTCGTAACACCCCATGGACCCAACTTGTGGACCTCACCAAGACTTCTAGAAGTGGCACTTTAGGGTTAGAAATAAGCTGTGGACACAAGCTGGGTTGGTGGAGCCCTCAAGGGGACAAGTTGGGAGAAAATAAGGCCAAGTGGTCCCCTCCTCCGTCCCTTTCCTCCCGCATCCGTCGAGAGCCTCCCCCTTCTTCTTCATTTTTGGTATTTCACCTTAGCAAACCAGAACCAGCAAAACAAGCCAGCTGTGGAAGCCTCTTGCCGTTGCACGCCTTTGCCGGACCGCCATTCATGCCGCCGTTCGCTGCGCGTGTCCCTCCGCCGCTGCTCGCACTTCACTGCACGCCACCGTTGCCGTCTTCTCTTCCAGCAGTTTACCGAGGTCACTTGAGCTACTATGGCTCGCCGCTGGAGCTGTTGGGATGCTCGCTTGCGGTCGTGAGGCCTTGCCGGAGTTACACCTACTCGTCGCCAGTCTTATCTCACTCAACCGAGCCTCCAATCAATTGTTGCAGCCACCAAACAGTAGCTGAAAAAGTGGGTCTCCAGCAGTGGTTTCGGTCCGTTTTGGCTCACTTCTCGACCCCGAAAGCCAAGCCCACTTTGGAGTGGATCGTCCCTCGCCTTGTCCCTATCAAATTGAACCGAGCGGTTCGATAAACAAGTGAGTTTAACTCACTAATCCTCGCTTAGTATGTTAATGATACTTAGGGGTTGTTTAGTTTAGGCTAAGCTGGATTAGGTGGTTAGTTAGATTAGATTAGTGAATTTAATTAATTGCCGATGCATGTTAGGTGGATAGTTAGTGCAATTAGCGTGTAAATAGACTCTGGTATTTATTAAACGAGTCTCGGAAATTTTCCAAGCCCGTTTCGGCATATAATTAGGCATTACGGGCCTAAGTATGCATTTATTGCATTTAATAATTAATTTCCGTAATTAATTATTTTCCGAAAATTAGACCGGAATAGTCGGTGACCGGAATTTTATGCTGATTGCAATGGTGTGGTTTGTTTATTTAATTAAGTTCGAATTTGTACTGATTTGGTGTGAATTGTGATTTTAGGATATATTCCTAAATTTAATTATTTTCGGTATTTAATTAGAAAGAATGAGATACTATATTGGCTCGATGACTCTATATGTCATCTTGGAGAAAGAACAAGATACTATATTGGCTCGGTGACTCTATATGTCATCTTGGAGAAATAATGATACACTATATCGACTCGGTGACTCTATATGTCATCTTGGAGAAAGAACGATATACTACATTAGTTTGGTGACTCGATAGGTCATCTTAGAAAAGGAACAATATACTAATTATTAGCCTTGAGGCTAGCTACTATCTATCTTTCAGCTTAGAGTAAGATGTCCGTAAGGTGGTCGGGCTTTATAGATAATATTGATTGAAGTGATCGAGGAATTGTCTTATTAACATGGAATCGACTGAGTTGATTAATCAATGATTTGATCTAATGATATGAACTGATTGGTTGATGTGATTTTAAGTATCTACATATTTAATTGACTTGCAGGAAGAGATTGAGGCCAAGGTAAGTCATCCGACCTATGATTGTGATTAGGCAGTCCTTAGGGCGTATTTTCTTTCTAATCGAGTCTTAAGGGGTAGAACTCGCTAAGACATAGTCTCACCCTGTTGTGGGACAACATTTTAGGTCCATAGATGGCCGCCCCTCCAGACCCTCCTGAAAATTTTGGCATACCGGAGGAAATTGTAGAACAGAGTTTCCATATTCCGATGCACTGGCACCTTTATGGATTAGAATCTGTGCTGGTGAAATCCATAGTCTGAGTTGATGTGGGTTCACCCAAAAAGGTGCCCCATGAATACAGGGCTTGGTATCACCATTTTAACGATGGTTGAAGAGAAGGCCGCGTGCCGGATTCTGAGGTGCCTCTGTATGCGTTGGAGGTTGCATTCGGGAAAGGGACGGCAGATCCTAAGGATGGTTTGGTGGTGGATGCAAATGATCCCAAGCTTGATGATCCTAATTCTTTGGTGTACTCAGCAGTGGGCTCCAGCTGGAGCGTGGAAGAAGGAGAAATCGTTGAGGATGATGATGACCCGGAGTAGATTGAAAACCCCCACCCCTGTTTGCAGACCCTGTTTGTCCGACTGGCTTGTGTAGAACCTGACTTTAGTAGGTTGTGTTGTAATATATATATATATATATATATATATATATATATATTCTGGTTTGTGATGTATATAAGTGTGATTGTGGTTTTTAGGTTTTAAAAAAATATGGTCTAACTTTCCTATCCTATTGTTTTATTATTTGGGGGGTTTTATACCTGCTTCCTTATGCGCATTAAAATGAGAGGGTTGGCGATGCGTTCTGGGATGTCACTATTTAATTGACCAAGCCGGGATGAATGCGTGCCCGAGGATCGGGGCGTGACATAAGGTATCTTCATGAAAAGTGTTTGTTTATGTGTCCTTTATAACATATTTAAATTTGAGAATTTTCTGAACTCGTTTGGTTAGGTTTCTGGATTTAAACTTGGAGACGCACGAGTGGCCCAGCTTCTGCCGGTTAGGACCGGTTATGGTTTTGTTGTTGTTCTTGGTGTAGTGCTTGCTAGATAATGTATATTTGGTGATGTGGTTGACTTTTGGCATGCTTAGAGCTTATGTTTGATAATATGAATGGTTGTGCTATGGTGATGGTTTATTGTTATTGCAAAAGATGACGTTATGAGCTATTAATTAGAAAAACAATTAGGTGTCGGGTAAACACCAAAACTTATTTTCTCAATAAAATAATGAGCTTTTAGATTAGGTGCGTGCAAAACTTGATGGATTAATTTTAAGTACGTGAGCACCTATGAATTTCTTTCCAAAAGCTTTGAACAAAAAAAAAGGGGATTACCCAAGTTTAGTTTCAAAAAGGGGTGGTTGGGAAAGAAAATAGAAAATAAATAAGGTGTTGGATTTGGACGTCGAATTTTATGTGCTCTATAAAACGATGAGGTTTTGTACAAGATGCGTGCAAAGTTTGGCAGGTTAATTTCAAATACGGGACCCCGTACGAATTTATTTCAAAAGGTTTGAACAAAAAAAAAGGAGTGCCAAGTGAATTTTTAAAATGGGATTTTTGGTGTTTTGGTTATATGATGGAAGGTAAAAGTTGACTTGATTGATAATGTGCCTGCATGGTTAGGTTAATTAGGTGGTTCAGTTTAATTAAACGCAATTTATTTAATTACTCGTGATTTATTTAATTAATTATAATTAGTGTAAATCGTGGACGGATTAGCCGTTTTGTGAAATTTTATGCTTGTTCTTTTGGTTGCATTTATATGTGAAATTGATTGCTTATATGTGCAATTGAGTGCTTGGTGATAATTGTTGATTATTATTACAAAATTTTATTTATGGTATTTAAATAGAGAAATATCGGGTATCGGTTTTTGACGCCAAAATTTTGTATAGTGTATGAAATCGTGGAATTTTGAAATGAGAGTGCACCACGTTTATTGGTTTGATTTAAATGCGTGATCACACATGATTATTTTACTGGGATGATTTTTCATATGAAGAAAATTGGCCAAGTCCATTATTTGAAATTAAGGTATTTGAGTACAAAGTATGGTGTTCTCGGCCAAGTGTGGATGTGCGTGTGGTCACTACCGGAACCCGTCCTGATGCATTTACGCAGGATGATGATTGATTAAGTTCAGATGCCTCTTGTCAACGGATGCTAGTCGCAGTGAAGGTTGGGCCGATGCTCCTTTATAGAATATCGTCTAAATGTAGATGTTATCATGTTCGACGGAGCGGGACGACGCCCGGTTATGCCGGATGACGGTCGACTGTTGAGTTGGCCATGACCGATGGGTTGTAAATAATTGGGACACGCTTGAGTGGTTGAGATAACTACGCTTGATTATGTGGCAAAATTGTGTGACATGTAGTGAGATGTGTCATAATGGTTTTACTTTATAATCGGGACCCATGTAATTGTTTGCAAGATAATATGAGGTGTTTTAGTTATTAAATACGCTTGTTGTATTCATATGATATATGTGGCACACTAATATGCAGGGACGCGCCGAGACGAGGTAAGTTTTGTATGGTGCATGTTTAGGACCGCCTTCGAGGTGAATTTGCATCTTAATCGGGGTTTAAGGTTTTGACTTGCTGAGATTTTATCTCACCCTGTCGTGGGTTAACCCTTTTTCAGGGCCGTAGCGTGGAGATCTATTGAGTGTGGATGTGGTGGGTGTGAGATGCGACACCTTTTGGCTGGCTTTGCTGTTAGTGAAGTTTAGGGTGACCCTGATCCCTTAAGGTTTTTGAGAGGATATATAGGAAGTGGTCGTGGAAAGGCTTGTAAGTATTAAACTTCTTAGGAGGAACAGTTGATAAATGAATAAGTTGTTTTCGACAGCTTTTGTTGTGCTTGACTATCCCTATTGTGTATTTATTGGCCGGGTGTTTATTTAATTTGCTTCCGCATGTGTTTAATTGTTTTAAAAATGAATGGGTTGGCGACGTGCAAATTTTCAATCAACCGCCGAGAGATGTGCGCGCGCTCGGGGTTCGAGGCGTGACATATCCTATCTTTGATAGTTTCTAGGTAAGTCCTATACAAGTTGTGCCAAAGAAAGATGATATGACTGTTCAAAAAAATGACAACAATGGATTGATTCCAACTAGAACAGTTACTAGGTGGCGTGTGTGTATGGATTACAGAAAATTGAATGATGCCACTTAAAAAGATCACTTTCCTTTATCATTTATTGATAAGATGTTAGAAAGACTTGCGGGGCATGAGTTTTATTGCTTTTTTGATGGATATTCAGGGTATAATCGGATTCCTATTGCACTAGAAGATCAAAAGAAAACTACTTTCACTTGTCCCTATGGTACTTTTGCATTTAAAAGAATGCCCTTTGGTCATTGTAATGTACCGGCTACTTTTCAGAGATGCATGATGGCTATTTTTTTATATGGTTGAAAAATATATTGAGATTTTCATGGATGATTTTCTATTTTTGGCTTATCATTTGATTCTTGTTTAAATAATTTGGCTTTGGTCTTACAAAGATGTGAGGTGACTAATCTTGTTTTGAATTGGGAGAAGTGTCACTTTATGGTGCTTGAAAGAATAGTGCTTGGGTATAAAATTTCTCGAAACGGAATAGAAGTCGATCGAGCCAAAGTGGAGGACATTGCAAAATTGCCTCCACCAACATTTGTGAAACTTGCCATAGGATTTTTGGGGCATGCAGGATTTTACAGGCGATTTATAAAAGATTTTTCAAAAATTGCTAAACATCTTTCTAATCTTTTGGAAAAAGATGCTCCTTTTAATTTTTCTATTGAATGCATGCAAGCTTTTAATACTTTAAATAAGAAGTTAATGTCAGCACCAATTATGGTAGCACCAAATTGTGATATATCTTTTGAATTGATGTGTGATGCTAGCAATTTTGCAATAGGAGCTGTTTTTAGGACAAAGGAAGAATAAAATTTTTTGAACCATATATTATGCTAGTCGAACCTTGTCGGTGCACAATTGAATTATTCAACAATAGAAAATAAACTTTTGGTGGTAGTTTTTGCTTTTGATATATTTCATTTTTATTTAATTGGCTTAAAAGTTATAGTTTATTTTGACCACTCTGTTCTTACGTATCTACTTGAAAAGAAAGAATCAAAACCTTGATTGATAAGGTGGATTCTAATGTTGCAAGAATTTGATTTGGAAGTCAAAGATAAGAAGGGGATTGAAAATCTAATTGCAGAACATATCAAGAATTTCAAATTCAAAGGAAGAGGTAAGACCAATTTTGGAAGAGTTCCTTGATGATAAAATTATTTCGTCAAGTCCACAAAAATTCCCTAGTATGCTGACTTTGTAAATTATTTGGTAAGTAATGTTCTTCCTCTTGAATTATCATATCGATAGAAGAAAAAAATTCTTTTATGATATTAAAAATTATTTTTAGAAAGAACTTTTATTGTTTAAAGTATGTGCAGACCAAGTCATAAGGAGATGTGTTCCACACGAAGAAAAGGCAAACATTATACATCATTGTCATGATGGAGAGGTAGGCGGCCATTTTGGTGCCACCAAAACTACTATTAAGATTTTACAATCTGGATTTTATTATCCTATATTTTTTAAAGATGCAAATTCCTATGTAGCTTCACATGATAGGTGTCAGAGAAATGGAAATAATTCAAGAAAAATAAAATGCCTTTAGACAATATTATTGTGTGCGAATTATTTGATGTTTGGGGTATTGATTTGATGGGACCCTTTACACATTCTTATGGAAATTATACATTTTAGTGGCTGTGGAGTATGTGTCTAAATGGGTAAAAGTTGTAGCATTGTCAACAAATAATGCTAAGGTTGTGGTCAAATTTTTGAAAAAAAATATTTTTACCTGATTCGGCACTCCTAAGGCAATCGTAAATGATAGAGGGACACATTTTTACAACAAACAATTTGAAGCACTTTTGAGTAAGTACGGAGTCACGCATAAGGTTGCAACCCTTTATCATCCTCATACTAGTGGTCAAGTAGAGGTTTCAAATAGGGAAATCGAGAGAATTTTAGAAAAAAATAGTAAATGCTTTTAGGAAAGATTGGTCAATAAAACTTGATGATGCACTTTGGGCCTATAGGACAGCATTCAAAACTCTAATTGGGATGTCTCCTTTTAGGCTAGTGTTTGGGAAGGCTTGTCACTTACTAATGGATTTAGAGCATAAACCATATTGGGCATTAAAATTTTTAAATTTTAACATGCAATGTGTAGGTGAAGAAAGATTATTGCAACTGAATGAATTGGATAAATTTCGCAATAAGGCCTATGAAAATTCTAAGTTGTACAAGGAGCGTACAAAAAGATGGCATGACAAGCACATATTCAGAAGAGAGTTCAAAATTGGTCAAAAAGTCTGAGTTTATAACTTTCGTCTTAAACTTTTTCTAGGAAAATTGCGGTTTCGATCGTTTGGTCCTTTTACAGTTACATAGGTATTCCCAGACGGGACAATTGAAGTTGCGCATGACACTGATGGCACATTCAAAGTGAACGGTCAACATTTGAAGCCTTACTTTGAAGATGGTTACAACAAGCAGAAGACCATTATTGAACTTCATTCTTCAGAATAACGACATCTGAGATAGTTTGGTTGAAAACTATAAAGTAAATGCTTCTTGGGAGCCAACCAAGCGTTTTAATTATTTTTTTCATTTAATTTTAATTTATGTTTTGCAAAAAAAAAAAAGATTAACTTTTCTCTGTTTTATCCAAGTTAATTTTTTTTAGGGATCATCTTTCAAGAGTTTAATCACCAATGTCATCTATGAACTTATCCTACAACCAGGGGAGTTTTCTTCTTCCTATTCATATTTTTCACATTGAGGACATTGTTTCATTCAAGTTTGGGGGGGAGACAAATTTTTTGGCTATATATATATATATATATTTGTCTATCATGATTGCATTCCTTGTTGTGAATTTTTGCGATTCTTAGGAAAATTTAATTTTTATTCAAACTTGCAATTGATGTGTGAGTTAATTTTAATTCTGATTATGTTGATCCACTTACTAAGCATTAAAAGTCATTAATTTTTGAATTGTGTGTAAATCTAGAGAACATTCATGTGGAGTATGTGAAGTATGTGATTTTCTCTTTAGGCAAAATCCTAAGCTACATCTACTTAAGAAAATGATTTGGGCAATTTTTGAATCGATTGAGCATTTCAAGCTAACCCTATTTATTTATCCCTAGTCACCCCGTTAAGCCTTTATTATTACTCAATTTTTCATTGACACCCATATATATTTAGCCTAGTCGTTATCAAATTACATCATTGTCCCATGCCCTATGAACACGTTGATTTTTTTGGGATAAAAAAATTATTTGAGGTTAATAAAAATTTAGGAGGAATGATGGAGTATGAAAAAAAAAAAAAAGATTGCTATGGTTGTTTGGGGTGTATTGTTAAAAAAAAGAAATGCTTTTATGATTCCTTATCCAACTTTTTTTTTTCAATTGAGTGAGCCTTTCAGATACTCAATGAGTTGGAAATTTTCATTTTATATTAGGAGGGACTTTGAGAGAAATTCCACTATAAAGCAATTCAAAAGAGAAAAAAGAAAAAAATGGGAATGATGATATATGGTTGTAGAAAAATTATCTTGGATAAGTGAAATTGAATAGTAACATTGGCTCTAAGTAGATTCTAGAAATCAACGTGTTGATGGGTGATTTGAGCTTAAAATTACTGTTATTTCACCTTTAGCCCAGCCTTATATTGCAAATCGAGAACAGTCTTATTGATGTTTGGTTGGATAATTAGCTTACATTAGTGACGAGAAGAATGAAAAGCAATCCTATGAGATTTGTGAATTTATCTGCATTGCATATAATTCGAAAAAAATAAGGACTCTCACAAACACACTTGGATCATATAGTTAGAATTGGTCTTAACTTATAAATCAATTTCAATGTTTGGATGAAATTTGTGTTTTTCTTTGAATTGTGAATTTGGGCAATTATGAAAAGATGTCATGTAGAAGGTTGTTAGTTTGAGTATGTGTTATGTTTCGATTTGTTTGGGGTTTTGATAACTCTATAAAAATAAAATTATTTTACCTATTTTAGGCAACAAATAATACAATATCTCTAAGAAAATAATTGGATATCCTTCTGATTATTCTAATTTTCCTTATTTATGCAGAATAATAAAATATGGAGAAGATAATGAAAAGAATGACAAAAATTAGGAATTCAAATAAAAAAGCAATGGAAGATGGACATCAAATTAGCGAATCTTGGATTTTGTTCCCTAATGTTATCTACAAGCATTAAGAGATAAATATCAAATCAAAGATCATTTGATTTACTTCCTAATTTTATGCGTAATTGCTTGGAGATAAGGATCTTGGATATATCCTACAAATATGAGAACATTGAGAGCCTGAGAGGGAAGTTAAGTTCTTGTTATCTTGCTTTTCATTGTTTTAAGAGTTTTTCGAGTATTTTAAAAAGAAGACAAAAGTGGTGACAAAATTCTTGTTCTTTAATTCAAGATGCTGTGTTTGATTTATACTTTTATTGTTTCTTCTACTATGTTTTAATTTTCTTTTGTTAGGGCTACGATGTAGCTTAACCATGATGATGTGAATTTCATGATTTTGATATTTTGAAATTGATTTCATTCGTGTGAGTTATATATTATTGTGCATAATTCTTTTGAGTGATTGGTCATCACTTGAATGATCTAATGTGCATGTTTGAGACTGAGAAGTGATAATATGCAATTGCTCATTATAATAAATAATCATGGATTAAACGTGGATATAGATATATCGCGTTATTGTGTAACTTTCGATGATAAGGTAATCCAAAAGACTCATTGTAAGCCAGGAATATTCATAGTTTTTAAAGCACTTATGTTTATTTTAATTCACAAATAAATATAATGGATTAATAAACTGAGTAGGTTTGCTATACCTAGAAATATGATGGTAAATAGATTAGGTGTGACGTCTCAAAGCGTCATGTACTAAGTGCAAGCGGAATTATTATTATTATTATTATTATTATTATTATTATTATTATTATTATTATTATTATTATTATTATTATTATTATTATTATTATCTTCTTGTCTAGCTTGGAATCTCCTTTAGATAACCTATAGCGTTTACCATTGGAGGTTAGCATGTATAACATGAATTATTTAAAATCTCAAGTTTATATTATAAGGTTATCCTACAATGCACATAGACAAGATCATAAAAGGCTTCCTTTCATTTTATCATCATCGGGGCATACAAAATTATCAACTTGGACTCATTCCATGTTCTTCGCCTATATATTTACATCATAGACAAAACAAAAGTAAGGCGTAACACAAGCAAGGGATAAGGGTGAGGGTATCTACTCCACGAGTTCCCACACTAGCCCACGTCTAACAAAAAAACAAAAGTTAGTCAGCTTCTACAAGATCAAAGGTGTCTAGGCGCTGTACATCCCCGCTCCAGGTCCTCCTGCTCCAAAGGGTAAAGGTCCAAACATCTCTCCTTCATGGTTGACAAACCATGCAACGAATGTCATCGGTAACAACTCAGCTCTACCGTCATCCAACCATAAGGTCGCCTCATACTTGGACAAAACCATGTCAATGTCGGGATCATACTCGTCATGAAGAGAAACATCAAGACTCACTACCGCCCCGTATCGAGCTACTGGTGGTACATCCATGCTATCAATATGAAAATGTAAGGTATGAGCAAACAACCTTGCCCAGTAAAGAATGATAAAACTCTAACTTAAACAATCCATAGCCATCAAAGTTACAAGTGAATCAGCAAACAATTTAGGATACTAAGAGAATATATCACAAGCATAAACAACACTATTACCTCATGTAAGAAATCACCTTATATGCATCCACTTCTATACTTACCCTTCACAAACTCAATCTCACATCAAAATATAATGCAACAATAATAGATGAACTCACTCGCCAAATAATTATATTTAGTGTGCATAAAATCCACCCTCGATCAATCATTAACCGGAATTCAACCGGCCGATCGAGTCACTTCCGGAAAGTACGTTATCCGGACTTCCACAATACCTCTAATTGTGGGCATCTCACTCCGAGGCATCTCGGCATCACACAACCGAGGTCCTCCCAAGACCACACAGCAAGGGGCATCTCACTCCGAGGCATCTCAGTATCACACAACCGAGGCATCCTTGATCACACACAAGGGCATCTCACTCCGAGGCATCTCGGTATCTCTCTACCGAGGCATCCAAGACCACGCAGCAAGGGCATCCCAAACTTCCGGGGGCATCACTGGTATCTCGGTACCGATGGGTTCATTCATCTTAAGCACACGTTTCACACCACCACACCTTTGATTAATGCATTTATCGTATGCAAAAGAAAAGACTCCAAAGTATCTAACTAACTCTCATGAACCTAGCACACGTGCGTGTCCGAATTATAAGATAAAACCCATTACGTCATGTCCCATTCCATGACGAACAGATATTTATCCCATAATTAAGCACTATGCACCACACTCATTGCACACACATGATTCTATATGCACTTATATCTCAAATGATATATGAGACTCACTCATACACAACTAACATCTAGTATAAGGTTTTTTTAGACTCTATGTTCATCATACAAGTCTAAGATACAAGACACTACATCTAATACGTGTTCTCGGGTCTAGATAGTATACTAGCTAAATGAACAGTTTCAGTTTCAGACACAGAAGATATATTAATTCTTGTCGAAATGTTACCAAATTTTAGTATGTTATACTTGAGACATAGAATAACAATTCTCATGAAGAAACTTAAGTCTAATTCTCACTGTATTAAGAGTAACAGTTGCCATAATCTTTACTAGTACCCTGTACCGACGTCCAGATTCTTTATCTACAAAGAAAATTGTTTCACTAACCAAATATTATCGATTTAATCTCAAATTTTGACACGTCATTCATTAAGATGTGTTATACAATTTTTATTAAGGATTCTAAGTCCAAATCTAACTAGGTAATTACAGAAAATTCGCATAATCAGTAAAGGTCAAACCGTTTCTCACAAAACAGTTTACTGGTTTTACTAAGTACACTTCTGTCTCTATGTTTTTATAGTCATATGGTTATAGCTACGTGTATAACTTGATCTTATAGATGTTCTATCATGTAGAATAGTTTCTTTCTTATTTCTATTAACATACATGAAGAAAACTAAACACAAACAGAAGACTCCATATCTGCTTTCACTTAGAACAGAATAGATACACAAATTTTCTCACTTCTAACTCAATGAAACAATCTATCTATCCACAAATCTCTTCTAAATTACTCCAATGCTTACTCAAAGTAACTCAAAGCAACTTCAGCATATCTTTCTCTAACAAATGATCAATTCCACAGCTTAGCTCGAAGTGTCGTTGCATCCGTAAGCCACTTATCACGATTTCTACCAAAACAACACACTCGGCATCCATTTCATCACTTCACTCAACAAAACAGCATACTCACACAAGGATTTCGAAACATGCAGTCTTCAAAAACAACATGCAATGGCTTCTAACTCTAATCTAACACTTACTCAGCTTAGATCAATCACAAAATAGCAACTACAGACTATATCCATCACTGTTTGGTTAGATCCTCAAGCTCCCTTGATGAAACAATGGATAAATTTCAATTTAGAGTTAGATCTTTCCTTACCTTGCTTCAGCTACTAAACAACACAGAGATGCTTCAAGATCAACACTCAAAATCAGCATGCAAGAAGAAGAAGGTTGCTGGTTTGCTTCTGGTTTTTCGCTGCTCAGCCGAGAGAAAAGATGAAGAAGAAGATGGGTTGCTGGGTTTTATATGGAGAGAGAGTGTGTGTACGAAGCTTAAGGGGGAAATAGGTCTACAAACTAATCCCTAGGCTAGTGTAATGATGAGATCTTGTAATGATTATGTTCCTTGAAGTTTACATGTCTCGGTTCATGGGAATCAAAACCGTGGGTGAAGAAAAACAAAGAGAGAAGAGAGGTGTCGTGGCTTTCATGCATGAAGATTTTTGCCACCTGTTGATTGTCGCTAATTAACAATTTAATCGATATCATTTGTTAGTTCATTAGCTTCTAATATTTTCATCTAATTGCCTTTTGTTTCTACTTAATCCCAATTATACAAAGTCATAACATATCGAATGACATAACATATCGACTAGTCAACGTTAGTCTATAAAGAATTCATCACAAAAAGAATACTAAAATTATAAGTAATTTTCTAATCAAATCACCTTAACTATAATCTAATAATCTTAGCTGAAAATAAAATCACTCGGGCCTAATTATTCATTCTCGGCCCAACAGGCTCAATCTACAACGATCCAGCCCACTAAACTAAATCTACAAATCTAATAATTTCGAACCTTGGCCCGCTTCAAGCCAAGTCCAAGCCCATAATCTCTCATTAGATTTCTTAAGTCCAATTCGTGTGGCCCACTCATTTCTCAAGTCCACACGTTCCTCAAAGTCCACTGGGTTTACTTTCCGGCCCAATCTAATTAATCTAAGTTCCTAATGATCTAATTACACTAATGAAGGTCGATGAAATTTGGGATGTCACATTAGGAAATTCCGCTATCACATGTTTGATATCGTTCTTATACCCACAACAATCTGAAATTCATATCTAATGGTTATGGTGAAACCGAATGCTCTAACATATTTATTTGATTGATTTACTGCATTTAATCTCCAAATTTTATTTTTAATTTATTCTCAATTTTATTTTGATTTGTTAAATAAATTTTAGAATTAATCTATTTAAGTATTTAATTAGTTTATTAATCATCAATCTCCATGGGACTATGCTCTTTCTTATCATTATATTACTTGTTCGACATGTTCACTTACGTTTAGAATTTTACGAACATTAAACTTACAAAACGATATTAAAAAGGAACAGTGAAGATGAGATCATGACAAAGAGTCCAGGGACAGTAGGAAGATCAAAAGAGAGAGAATGTGAATAGTTTTGCTCAAGCCATAAGCTGGTGAACACTTGATGTGGCTCTTTATCCGTTAATAACATCTTCCATTTAATATGAAACTCAGATATCTCCGAATTCCCTTATAATTATTAATGTCCTAGTCAATAATCATGTGCATTACTAGATGTTATTCAAAAAAACGTTTGTAATATCGGTAAATTTACTATCAAGGCTGAAAACTTACTCTGTGTACTTATATTATCATGGATACAAAAGTTCTAATTCTATACTATAATTCTCCCTTGTCATGGTAAATTATATCTTTGAAATTAGAATGGGTCAATAAATACTTGAGCGCACGCAAAATAATTAAAAGTTTGCCATTAAGGTTGCTTAGGTTGGTATATAGTCCTCCGTATATAGTAAGATCTCAAACGTATTGGTAAATTTTCCATTGTTGATGGTAGATCAAGACTTTTGAAATTACAAAATTTGGTCAATTTTCTGTTGCCTCCTAATTGCATTTATGCATTAGCATATATTAATGCCGTTCAGAGTGGCTTAATAATTATCTTAACTAATCAGAATCATAGGGTAGCTTTGATTATTAATATGCCATTTTTCCACAAAAATAGATGTTGATAAATTCGACTTGACCTTATTAAATTGTTGAAAGACTATCGATTGGTGTATGGGTGGTTTTGAAACTAGTGTTTGTCACTAAAGTAGTAAAATTCTTATCATATCATCATCATCATTATTATTACTATTACTTTTATTGCATATAAAATATTGGGTGTTGGGCATTAATGATGTGGGAGGTCTGCAATTAGTGGTTGTCATTAAAGTATTTCCTCCTCCTCCTCCTCCTCCTTATTACTACTTTTATGAAAGCGGATTATTATGTATTAAACGATACACAATAATTAGACATTTGTTTTATTAACACAATAATTTTTTATTACAAATGTTGCGAAGTCGTCGGACCTCAGGCCACCTTCCTGATGGCCAGATTTGGCTGCTCGCGGCTGAGTGCCACCTGCCACTGTGGAGCAGCAAGCTCCTTGAAGAAGAAGATGAACAGTATTTTTGAGGGCAAACTGGGAAAACATGATTATCAGTAAGCACAATATTGGAAAGAAAAAAATTCATGAAACCTTATAGTAGCATTCTGAAAATGCTGAAAGCTCAAAGCAGGTTCGGACTTGCTTTGGGCTTTCAGCATTTCACAGCATTCCAAATGCTAGCATTTGGCCAAGGACACCTCCAAATGCTGAACCAAACGCCTAAAATTTTTTCCAATGGGCTTTCGAGGCTGAAAGCTCTTTGGGAATGCTGAATGAAACGAGGCTTTGGTCATTTTGCAAACTCTATATATCTCAATATCTTAAAGGAAAATATATGCGAAAAAGCCTCTTTCTTTCTCGAGTCAAATTATAATTTACACTCGGCATCATAGCACTGTCTTTTGTTCGGCTCATCAAAGTCATAATGAGAATGACGAAGTGAAGATGAGCTGTAGATGGTTTTGCATGAAGAAGCAAGGTGGTTGAATAAGACAACGTCTTCATCGTCTGCAGCGAAGCAGAGGAATGCGCTGCATTATTGGTGTCTGAAAAACGTTCGAGACAGGACAATAAGCTTGAATTTTTGGGAAGTTGTTTGGCCTATTTCGATCAAAATGTCAGTGTTCATGTTTTGTTCTTTCTAAGGACATTGTTGATTTCAATTCAACTCTAGTTTCCCTAGCCAATTTTCACCTCTTGCTGTTGGAAAAAATCAATCATGCAGCTAATGTCTTTATCATGTTGATTTTCCCAATTATTTTGATTGAATTTGTATAAAAATCAAATTAGAAATCTAATCATTTTACTTCCTTTGTTTGTAGTTATCCCTTCGCACTCCTCCATAAGGTGATATGTTGCTTCGATTGCTTCCTTTATTGTTCATTCAATGCATCATCAAATGGAACAAAAAATGGGTGAGAAGATTATATAGAATTACAGGATCCATCACTATTTGACAAGAAATGAAGAAAAATGGAGGAAATTGTAATTGCATTTTTCTGTATTTCGTACATGTACATGCCCATATTTATAATACAAAAGGAAATCAAATAATATTACAATTCTTATTATATCTTCTAAAAATTCTGAAGATATTTTGTGATCAAATCAATTATCCCACAATTTCTGTGATCAGAATTAGAGCTAAGAATCAAATCATCTTCGAACACTCCCCCTCAAGCTAACGGCTTATATATGTCGAAGATGCCCCGCTTGCTAAATAGATATTTGTGTTGTCTTTGGGATAAAGGTTATATAAAGATGTCTACAGGCTGTTTTGTGACATCTCAGATTTTTAGTTTTGTTTTCTACTGAATAAATCGGGCATTTCATTGACACGCTTATAGGGCTGTTCTCAGAGCTGATTACTCTAGAGATTATTAGACTATTTGAAGAAGCCATTAAGGATTTTAAGGGAAATAGACTTGAGAATTCGATTAGGAATCGGCTTCTCAACTGTGCTCATCTTTAGAGGCCATAACGGCACAATATAAAATTGATTTGAAATCAGAGATGGGTTCATTCGACTGAGATGTGTGGCTAATTGTGGGTGACACCACTAAATTGGAAAATTCTCGTCGGCCGACACTAGACTGATTTTCCTATCGTTTTGGTACCATGTGTCTGTATTTGAATCCTTGAGATTTTCACGATAATCAAGAATCGCCAATGAGTCAAGTGGGTTCTTGTGGCTTGAAGAAAATCGACCACGGGTTATTTGCACTAAAAATTTCTGAAAACTACCCGGTAGCCTAGGTCACGTTAAAAACGCGTTGAATGGAAATTAACTGTGAATTCAAGTCTGATTTCAGAAATTGAAGATCTTGTCATGTCACGATAAATTCTAAGAGTATCGACTCAGTCTTAGAAGATTTTTTTGAAACTCGAGACTTTTTTGAAAAAAGTCGTCGCAGGGCCGTTTTATGCAGAAAGAGCCGGGGATCGCTTTTGATCGCAAATTTGGGAAGCATGATGGATATATGGGTGATGAAAAATATCAAATTGATTGATGGTGGGTCAATTGAATTTATTGAGGCCGGTTTATGACGAAACAAGCACAACCGGGTGTCCAATTGAGAGAAATTTGTAACAAATTCGTGTACCCCCTTCCCCTAGCCATTTGGACTATCTCAAGTGTCCATGGACAAGCCTTGGTGGCTCATTGTGAGCCAAGGAAGGATGCTTGGCTGAGGATGGGTCAAAGAGGGGACAATATTATGGAAAATGAAGGCAAAGTGGCCCCAACCTCATCTTTTCCCCCTCTCTCTCCATGACCAGCGACCGGCTCCTTTCTTGCCCTCCATTTTGTGCTGTGTGAAGACCAGCAAGCTAGAGGAGAAGCTAGAGTAGCCGTCGCACGCTGCCATCGTCATCGGAAATCGCTATCAACCTAGCCGCGCCTCACGCCATCGTTCCAGCCCTGTTCCACCGTCCAGCTTGCTATCTAGCAGCCGTGAGAGACTATGGAAGGCCGCCGGAGGTCCATCAAGTCCCCATTTGGACCGAAACCGCCCCTGTTGCCCTTTCCCGAGCCTTGCCGCCTATTTCGGTTTGGTTTCTTCTATTTTTGCAGCCTAAATAGAAGCTTTTCCAGTGGGTTTCCAGCAAGCTCTTAGGCCCGTTTTGAGGTTGATCCCGACCCTGAAACTTAGGCTCGCTTTGGAGAGAAGTGACCCCCGTGACGTTCCCGACGTTTTGGTCCGAACGGCTCACTAAACAAGTGAGTTTTACTCACTAATCTTTACTTAGTTTGCTAATGATGCTTAGCAATTGATTAGATTTAATTAAGTGCAATTAGGTGGATAGATTGTATTAGAATAATTAATTAGGGATTTACCTATGCATGTTAGGAAAATAGTTAGTGTAATTAGCGAGTAGATAAGCTCGAGTAATTATTGAATGAGTCTCGGAATTTTTCCGGGTCCATTTCGGCGTCCAATTAGGCATTACGTGCCTAAGTTGGATTTTTAGTATTTGTTTAATTAATTTTAATAATTATTTGATTATTTATTTATTTTTCCGGATATTAGGCTAGGATAGCTGATGACCAAAATTTTATGCTGATTATCGTGGCAGTCCGTTTATTTAATTGAGCTTTATTTTGTGCTTAAATGAATTATTTGTGATTACGAGATTATTTTCCTAAATTAATTAATTTCAGCAATTGATTGGGAAAAGACCGAGTATTGGTCTATAGCGCCAGTATTATTTTAGTGGGTTATATAAAGTGGTGAGAATGAAGGTTATATTACGCGGCATGGAGACCAAATGTATCATCCTGGAGAATGCACATGACTTGTGGATTATATATATATATCACCTGTGAAAGGCACGTGGCTCGGTGATTAGTACGTCACCTTAGAGAATGCACGTGGCTCGGTGATTTGGTATATCGCCTTAGAGAATGCATGTGGCTCGGTGATTAAGTACGTCGCCTTAGAAATTGCATGGGGCTTAGTGATTAGACATGTTGCCTTAAAGAATGCACGTGGCTCGGTGACTAAGTATGTCGCCTTAGAGAATGCACGTGGTTTGGTGACTAAGTATGTTGCCTTAGAGAATACACGTGGCTCGGTGACTAGGTATGTCATCTTAAAGAATGCATGTGGCTCAGTCATCAAGTATGTCACATTTGAGAATGCAAGTGGCTCGGTGACTAGGTATGTCATCTTAAAGAATGCATGTGGCTCAGTCATCAAGTTTGTCACATTTGAGAATGCAAGTGGCTCGATGATTATATATATATATACCATCTTGGAGATTGCATAGTATTGACTGATATGATCGGGAAATGGTCTGTTGACACGTAAATCGACTAGGTGGATTGATCGATGTTCGATCATTAGTAGTTGTTTGTGTGCCTATTTGAATTGTGCTGATTTGCAGGTAGAATCTGAGGCCAAGGTAAGTCCTCTGACTCGCGTGTGCATAGGCAGCCCATAGTGTATTGGTTTAGTAATCGGGTCTTAAGGGGTAGAACTCACTGAGATGTTATCTCACTAGTTATTATATAACCATTTCAGGCCCCTAGATGACAGCACCTCCACCTCCTCGTCCTCCCATGTACTTTGGTATTCCATAGGAGATCATCGAGGTAGGATACCACTTCTCGATACATCACCACCCAGAAGGGCTAGAGTACGTGTTGGTAGAATCCAAGGTCTGGGTTGATGTGAATAAAGACGACCTGGTACCCCACGAGTATTGATCATGGTATCGTCACTATCATGATGGGCGAAGAATTGGTCCCATCCCAGAAGGTGATGTGTCTCT
The DNA here is from genome assembly GCA_017140475.1 of Eucalyptus fibrosa. Lineage (NCBI taxonomy): Eukaryota > Viridiplantae > Streptophyta > Magnoliopsida > Myrtales > Myrtaceae > Eucalyptus > Eucalyptus fibrosa. The sequence continues at coordinate 12,213,760 of CM029511.1, forward strand.
GTACGTTATGGAGGCAGCATTTGGGCTTGGGATGGCAGACCTTAAGGATGGGTTGGTAGTAGATGCCAAGGATCCTAAGCTTGAGGGCGACCCTAAGTCACCAGTATACTCAGCTGGGGTTGCTAACTGGAGTGAAGAGGAAAGGGAGATAGTCGAGCAAGAGGAGGGACTGGAGGAGGATTAGGAGTGGGAAGAGCTAGAGGAAGAACCTGTAAAGGAGGAATCTGAAGATGAAGAGACGGAAGAGGATCTAAAGGATGATCCCGAATATGACCCGGATGAGGACTAAGATTCCATCCTGTTTTACAAACCCTAAATTGTGAACTGATGTGATAGATAAGATTTCTATGAATAATATTATAAAATATACTATGTGGTTTGTATTGTATAAAAGTGTGGTTGAGGTTTTCCAGATGTGAAAAATATGGCCTTACTTTTCTATCCCATTGTTTTATTATCTGGGAATTTTATTATATGATTCTGCTTGCATATTAAAATGAAAGGGCTAGCGATGCGTCCTAGAATGTCGCTATTAATCAACCAGGAGAGGGATGGGCATGCATTCGAGGATTGGGGCGTTACATGTTCCATAGTCTCAATTCCTCGAGTTGCAATGACTCCTTGAATTTTTTTCTTGAGTGAAATGACAGTCAACTTCTATATACTTTGTCCTCTCATGAAAGACAGGGTTTGCAGCCAACTTGGGTGCAGCATCATTATCACAAAATAGCTCCAAAAGTAGACCCTATGACATCCTGAAAATTCAGTTGTGATTTTGATTGGATAAGTCGAGCCTTTCATCGATGCAACTATAGTGCTTTTCTCTAAGATGGCTACTCATGAGATAACTAGCTTATCAGGTGAAGCCGTTAAGGGATTTTAAACGTAATAGACTTGAGAATTCGACTAGGAATTGACTGCTTGACCGTGCTAGTCTGCAAGGGTCATTACGGCATAGTCGAAGACTTATAAGAGATCGAAGATAGGTCGGTTTGATTGAGATGTGTGGCTAAACATTGGTGATTCCACTAATTTGTAAAATTCTCATCGATTGGCACTAGACCGATTTTTCTGTCGTTTTGGTGCCTTGTGTCCCTATTTGAAACCTTGAGATTTTCACAACAACCGAGAGTCGCCAATGTATCGAAGAGGTACGTGTGGCTCGAAGAAACTCGATCATGGGTCAATTGCACTAAAAATTCCTGAAAGCTACCTGGTAGGCTAGGTCATGCTAAAATCACGTCAAATCGAAATTAATCGCAAATTTGAATCCAATTTCAGAAATTGAAAGTTTTGTCATGTCACGATTCATTTTAGGAACATCTACTCATCTTTCGAAGAATTTTCGGTGATTCTGGAATTTTTATAGAAAATCGATTCGGACGTTTCGGAAAACGAACGAAAATTCGGATTGGCTGAATTAAAGGGATTGTTGACTTGCAAACTGAGCTATTTGGCGAAAGGGACTTGTAGAAATTATGTGGCTTTTTCTACATCAAAATTGGATATCAAATTTGGGAATTTGTCGAAGAAATTGAAGTCCAAGAATGAGTAAATTCAGAGCTAAGAAAAGGGGTGCATTTTTGGCTTCAAAAATTCGATTATTTGGTGAATTTTCATTTCAAGAAAGTAATAGAGACCAAGGGATAAGATTGTAGACTTTAGGGGGACAAAGCATTAACTTGTTGAGATAGACTTGTTGACTTTTCTTCCCTCCCTCCATGGTTTCTCTCGCCAGCTTCGCCGACCTTTCGCCCCTTCGTGGCTCCTTTTTCTACTTTGCTGTTTGATCATCTTTCCTCATCCCTCACGCCTGCAACTTTGTTTTCTTCCCATTGTCCATCAAAACCAAAGCAATCCTCTCTCTCTCCCTTGCTGCCATCCACTATCTTTTGTCTTTGTTTGATTTTCTCCTTTGCCAGTTGACATGTTGGTCAACGGCTTCACCCATAGAGGCCATTTGTTGACCTCTCCTTCTCCATCGAGCACTAGCTGCCCACGTTTGAAGTTGCTGCCCATTCGTCCATTCCACCGTCAACACCCGTTGCCCGCTCGGATTTGGTCCAGCTCACGTCTTCGTCCAACAGCCGCAATGCTCCTCTCGAAGCCACGAAATTAGTCACTCAAAGCCCATCTTCTCGAAGCCGCAAGCCCTCATGAAGCTTGGCCAAGTCCAGCAGCATTATGGGCTTCCTCTGGCCAATTTTCAAGCCCGATCTATGCCCCGTTGGCGTTGCCGTTTTGGAACTTGTCGATCCTCACCGCATTCCCATCGTTTTGATCCGAGCAGATCATTAAACAAGTGAGTTTAACTCACTAATCCTCGCTTAGTAAGTTAATGACATTTAAGGGTTGATTAGTTTAGACTAAGCTTGGTTTAGTGGATAATTAGAATGGTTTAATAAATTAGTTAATTATCAATGCATGTTAGGTGGATAGTTTAGTACAATTAGGGCCTAGCCAAGCTCTAGTATTTATCTAGAGTAGTTCGGGAATTTTCCGGCCTTGTCTCGACTTTCAATTAGGCTTTTCCAGGCCTAAGTTGCATTTTCAGTATTTATTTATTAATTTTTGTAATTATTTATTTAATTATTTATTTTTCAAAAATTAGACCGGGATAGCCAATGATCAGAATTTTATGCTGATTACACTTTGGTGTGATCTGTTGATTTAATTGAGTTCTAATTTGTACTGATTGTGTGTGATTTGTGAATTTAGGAATTTATTCCTAAATTTATTTAATTTTAGGAATTAGTTAGAAAATCACCAGGCGTCAGTTTACAACGCCAAAAGTATTTTGGTGGACTATATATAATAGTGGGATTTATAGAATGGAAAATATTATATTTTTGGCTGATGCCGATTGTGTACCCACACACGATTATTTTTATCGGGTACCCTTAATATGAGGGAAATAGGCCAATGCATTATGTTAGTTGAGAAATTTGAGTGAGGAATACCATGTTCTTGGCTGTGGGTGAATAATCGTGTGATGATCTATAGTCATAGGAAGCTGACTGTCGAGAACTAAGACGATGTATGTGGACACGATGTTGTGGGTTAGATCAACAAAACCACCGAACTTGGAATCGGTTGTGCCCACTGAGCTGTAATTCAGTATTACCACTGAATTTGGAATCGGTTGTGCTCGTTGAGCCATAATTCAGCATTACCACCTAATCTAGGCTGTGCTCACTGAGTCGTAAGCTAGCATTATCATCGAACTTGGAATTGGTTGTGCCCGCTAAGCCGTAATTCAGCATTACCGCCAAAGATTTAGTAGGTGGTGCTAGCTGAGCCGTAATTCAGCATTATCACCAAAGATTTAGTAGGCCATGCTAGCTAAGCCATAATTCAGCGTTGGGGTTGAGTAGTTGAGATGACTGGGGAATAGTCTCGATGACATGTAATCGACTGAGTCGATTGATCGATGATTCGATTTGATTGGATAAATTGATTGTGAAGTGATTGGTTGTGATTTAAATTGTGTTGACTTGTAGGAAGGAAATTGAGGCTAAGGTAAGTCCTTTGACTCGTGTTGTGCCTAGGCAACCCTCAGGGCGTATTTTCTTCCTAGTCGGGTCTTAATGAGTTGAACTTGCTGAGACATTGTCTTACTATTTATTGTATAACCATTTTCAGGTCCTTAGGGTGAAGATCCTTAAGCTTGAGGTGGAAGGGTTAGGAGCATAGATGGCTCAGAAGTTCTTTTTGAAGATAGATTTCCTAGACCCTAGTGTTGACCTCTATTTGTAAACCAGATCATTTGTAAAAGTTGTGCTAATTGACTTGAAAAAGTATGGCCCGATTTTCCTATCCCATTATGTTATTGTTTGGGGATTATTTATCTACTTTTGCGTGTGTATTAAAATGAATGGGTCGGCGATGCGTCCTGGGACGTCGCTATTATATCGACCAAGTAGGGATGGGCACGTGCTCGAAGGATCGGGACGTGATAGACCCTGTATCCAGACTATTTCGCAAATCGTTTTTCCTATAGCTCGATACTCTGATTCAGTTGATGGTAGAGACATAGTTCATTACTTCTTAGTTTTCCATGAAATCAAGCATCTTTCTAGTTTTATGCAAAACCCCGTGATAGATCTCCTTGTCATAGGGCAAGTAGCATAATCTGTATCACAATAGGCCGTCATCTTCAAGTTACAATCCCGAGACAATAGGATTCCAAGTCTTGGATATCCCTTCAAATATTTCACAACTTTCAGTGCTGCATTCATATGGGACTGCTTTAATTATGCATGAATTGACTAAAAATTTGTACTACATAGCATATATCAGGCCTAGTTATGGTGAGGTAGATCAATTTCCCAACGAGTCTTTGATAACTTGATGGATCATGTAGCAATGGGTCTTCATTAGGTGATAATGAACCTTTATCAAAATCAAATGTCGTAAGTTTGACATTATGTTGAATAGGGATAATTGTTGGTTTACATCCCGACAATCTTGCTTCAGATATAATCTCTAAGATAAATGTTCGCTAGCTGAGACATATTCCTTTGTTGGATCTAGCTATCTCAATCTCAAGGAAGTATTTGGGAGGTCCCAAATCTTTGATATGGAAGTTAAGATGCAAATACTCTTTAAACTTCTTAATGGCAAGGTCATCATTTCCCATGATGAGAATGTTGTCAACATAAATCAGCAAATATATTGACAAAGTACCTTCCATCCATGTGAATAATGCACAGTCGTGCTTGGAGTGCTAGAATCCCACGCCTGTGAGAGTAGTAGTAAATTTTGCACACCACTGTCAAGAAGCATGCTTGAGCTCATACGAGGATTTACGCAGATGACATACCCGAGACTCCTCTTGTTTGCGTAAACCCGGTGGTAATTCCATATAGATTTCTTCATTGAGATCTCTATGGAGAAAGGCATTGTTAACATCCATCTAATGTAGTTCCCTATTACGGAAAGCGACAATGGATAGGAAGGTGCGAACCATCACTTCCTTGGCAACTGGGGAGAAAGTCTCATGATAATCAAAACATTCCCGTTGTGTAAATCCTTTAGCAACTAGTCGAGCCTTATATCGTTCAACAGAACCATCTACTTTGTATTTAATTTTATATACCCATTTGCAGCCAATAGGTTTTCTGTCTGATATTTTTGCCTCCATGGCCTGTTGCCATCGTCGGTCACGTGCCGTTTCCTCATAAGTGGAAGGTTCGTATTCCTCAGATATACGACTAATACAACACATGTGTTTTGGCAATAGTCGATTAAATGAAACGTAAGATGATACAGGATAATGTGTACCTGAAGAATCCACAGTGAATCATGTGTAGTCCTTTGTCCAAGTGGGTGGACGAACATGGCTACCAGAACGTCGAGGTGGCTTGACAATTTGCTGTGGAGATGGTGCTTGAGAGGATAATTTGCTATGGAGACGAAATTGGTGAATCATCCCTTTCATTGACTGGTGCAGATGACTCAACTACTTGATCGGAATATTTTGGGATTGTGTGCTCCGGTCGCACCAAAAAATGTTGTGAAGCTGTAGATAAGTTCTCTTATGATAAGAATTGTTGATGATTAGGCTCCAATCTAAGTGTTTCAGAGGAATTTGCCCATTTCTAGAATGGAAAAATTTTCATGAAAGACAACATCTCGGCTAACGAAGAATCGACCTGTGGATATATCTATAACCCTGTAACCCTTTTGTAGGAGGGGATATCCCATGAACACACATCAAATAGCATGAGGATCCATTTTGTCCCGAGGACCCACAATCGTCGCATAGCATAGGCAACCGAAAACTTTCAAGTGTCTGATTTCCAGATATTTCCTAAAACGCATTCAAAAGGAGACCGACCTTGAAGAATTCTAGTTGGCATGTTGTGACCACACAATCTTCCCAGTATGTTTTAGGAATGGATGCTTGATTTTTAAGGGTACAAGCTACTTCTAAAAGATAATGATGCTTGCGTTCTACAATCCCATTTTGTTGAGGAGTATAGATGTAAGAAGTTTTGTGAAGTATCCCATGAGAAGCAAGGAAAGATTTACATTCTGCGGTGAAAAACTCACGCCCATTATCTATGCAAATTCTTTGGATAGATTTGTCAAATTGATTTTTAATCAACGAAAAGAAATTTGACAGATTTGAAAAAGCCTAGCTTTTGGATTGCATGGGAAAAACCCAAGTGGCTTGAGTATAATCGTCCACAATTGTTAGAAAGAGATGAGATAGATCATGATGTGGGGTGTGATAAGGACCCTGTATATCTACATGAATCGGGGAAAAAACACTAGCAGTTCGGGATGTGTTTGTAGGAAATGATAATCTAGATTGTTTTGTCAAAGGGTAAATTGGACAATTTGGGTGAGGAAAACGAGCACTATGACCCAAACGTTGATGAAAAGGAGAATTTTTATCGCTAGAAGTAGCATTACATGAAATGCTTTTATTTAACAATGACAAATCAAAGTTCTTTGGTAAGCTGATCCAAAAATATAGCCTTTTTGCAACACTATCCGAGCCCATCATTTTACCAGTCGAATGGTCATGAAAGAGACAATTTTTAGAATTGAATACAACATGACAAGGGTTGTCCTCACAAATCTTAGAAACTGATATAAGCTTAAACTCAAATTCAGGAATGTATAGGATATTTTTAAGGATAATATGCTGACTAAGATGGTAAGTGATAGTACCATTAGGAAGATGGACAGACATCGCATCATGAGATTTTTTGTGTTTGATTTGCTCTTTTGGTCCCTTGGGTCATAACCTGATAAGCAGAAATATCTTTCTCTCTTTTCTCTTTATTAGTTGGTTTCCCATGCAATTTCCAGTAAGTATTAATCGTATGATGTTGTCGTTTACAATATTCATAGTATTTACCTCTATTCTTAAAATTTTGCGCATTTCCTTTTGATGACGTGGCGCCTCGAGGACCTTTGGATGCCCTAAAGAGTTGGGCTGACGTGGCCTGTTGAGAGCCACTCGATTCAGCTCCATGGACAGCTGAATATGAGCCGTCCAATTTCGGTTTTAAATCTGGGCTGTCCATCCGTGGAGCCCTAGGGTTAGAATCTTCATCTTCTTCCCAACAAGGGGATTTGGCCACTCAATGAGACCCGACTGGGTTTTGTGTGCCCAGTGGCGGTCCGAGAGCGCCGCCCGCTCGCTACAATGACCCCATCGCAGCGACGAGCACGACTGCTTCCCCTCCTTTCATGTACTCCGTTGTAGCTAGTCTTTGATTTTCCTCTTGAATGGCCGATTAATATTTTCAGCCAAGATGAGGGATGGGGTCCATGGCAAGGATTTGCGATCGGAAGACCGAGAAGCTTTTGTTCAGAATCAACAAAAACTAGGTAACCTTTTCCGTCTCTCTAGTTTATCTATATTTTTCGAGAGTCTCTTCCGGTCCTTTGAGCTCTTCCTCAGCAGCCTCGAGCTCATTCCAAAGAGCCGAGAGTTGATTGAAGCAAGCGGTAACCGAGAGGTTCCCTTGCTTCAGATCTAATAGAGCTTGAGTGAGCAAAAATAGCTTCGCTTTGTCCAACTTCCCATACATTTCTCTGATGTTGTCCCACATTTGTTTCAAATCTTCGGTCGGTGGGAGGCCAGTGGTGATATCGGTGGCCATGCAATTCTCGATCTAGGTGCGCATGAGCTGATTACACCTTCGCCAACATCGTCGCATACGGTCGTTGTTGGGAACGGGCACAGTTCCATCAAGGAACCCATCTTCGTCCTTGGTCACGATAGCCCGCTGGAAATCTCGAGCCCATGCATTGTAGTTGTCTGGACCAGTAAGTTGCAGGTTGATGATTCGAAGCTTAGTTCGTCAGCTGGCGCGGTGTAGAGGATGTCCCTAGGTTTTGGACGGTGGTCAGCGCCGAGGACAGGGTATGGGTAGAACCCGGGTTGCAATCCCAGGTAGGGGATTCATCCCATGACCCGCCGAACTCGACTCAGATCTGGAGAAGGTACGAACCACGGGCCTTGGACTGGAATCCACTGCATTGGTGGCCATTGGATTGGCGTAGAGGATTGAATAGATGTGGGCAATGGAGCCGAAGGTTGCTGCTGCCAATATTGGGTTTGATCAATCTGATATGAAGCTAGACTCTCAGGAGAGTTGTTGGTGTTGACCGGTTCCTCCACAGGTGGGATCGTCTCTTGGTCGTTGTTGTTGTTGCTTGATTTTTGGGCATGGTGTTTGAACATATGAATTCCTAATCGATGTGTCAATTTGTTTTGCAGGAAGGAATTTGCAACAACAAATGAAAAGACTATGGGAGGCAATTCAGGGTATTTCGAACGCTTTGCTTTGATACCGTGACAAGAAATGAAGAAAAATGGAGGAAATTGTAATTGTATTTCTCTATATTTCATACATGTACATGCCCATATTTATAATACAAAAGGAAATCAAATAATATTACAATTCCTATTATATCTTCTAAATATTCTGAAGATATTTTGTGATCAAATCAATCATTCCAAAATCTCCGTAATTAGAATCGAAGCTAAGAATCAAATCATCTTCCAACACTATTCTCTACGACTTCATACCACACAAAATATCCAGTGCTTCAACGACATCTCAATTCTAACAATACCTAGAAACCATCGCATTCCATGAGCCTGTATCTCAGAATGGCATATCATCAAACACCCGACAACCACTACCTAAGTAATCATGTTGAGCATGCATGTGTGCTGAGGAAATTGCAACAGATACTCAGATTCACAAGTCAGCTTCAACATTGAGCAATGGAACCTTTCTCCCTCCAATACATTTTCTGCAAGCTTCAATGACATTAAAAACTAAGCATTATGATAATTAATGGTGGACGACCGTATCGGAAGATCGAAAACCCTATCTTCCTTCCCAACTCTTATGAAATCTAATTCGATTTGGAGAGCACTCGTGGAAAAGGAGAGAAAATAGCATGTGGGAAGAGCGACGTGATGGTTCGCGCGCGTGCTCGGTGTGCTGGGGTGTGAAATGGGCAAAGGTTTAATGGGTCAGGCTGGACCGAAAGGCTTGGGTGATGGGGGTCGAACTAGGCCCAATTGGACTCTCTCTTCTTACTTTAATTCACTTTAATTTATTATTATTTTTTGTACCTTTTTACTCTTATTTATTTCTTCTTTTTTTTTTTACAATATTATATGCTTGATGTCTCCAAAAAATTAAGGTGTTAGCAATGGGTTTTGTGGAATGGAGAGAGAGATTATGTAATAAGCTTTACAAATAAATGAACATAATAAAGTCACCCATAATCTTAGATAGGAATAAAAAGGTAAAAGCTCAGGAGAAAATCTATTACGAGATTGTGTCTATTCCAAAACTAATCATAACAAATATTATACATTTTGGTCACTCTTATGATTGAAAAAAAGAAGGTATAGATACCCATCATAACAAGATGTTTTGTTGTACCCTTTAATATTTAAAAGGTTATATGGTTTCAAATATTTTGCCGATAAACGATGACAAAGAAATATCTATTTATATGTAGATCACATTGAGAATTATGACGAGGCTTGAAAGAGTTTAGCAAATGGGTGATTCCCATGTTGATAGAATATCTCACTATATTACTTATATTTGGCAAATAGTAATACCAAATGGTGTTTGTCACTACGGCGATCTCCACCGATTCCGAAGACTTCGACTTTTTATTACCAACACGCAACAATCTCTATTGCCTTCCAACGGTCCAAGACCCTTCATGCTAATCGAACTGTTGCGAGGCATGATGCACGGAAAAGGGCATTATTGCAAGCGTAATTTCTGCAACTTTATGAGTGCTTCTTGACTTGACTTGCCTTTTTCATTAATTAAAACAAAGAATTAGAATAAGGAAACAGTGAGCAATAATGATGTTCTTAGTGAGCATTAATTTCTCCACGAACTAATTTTATAATTTTTTTCACTAATAAAGTTTAGATTGCGATCAAAAAAGAACCAGCGAGCAATAATGATTAGTTGGTAATCGACTCTCCGCTAAAAAAATTAGATTGTGATAGCACTTAATCTCTTTTTAAAAGATGGATGTGCAGCTTCAATGTCTAATCCGATTTGAAGGCCCTTACTCACGCATTTTTATTCTCTAATGACAATGGTACATGGAGAAATTGTCGATCAATTCTAAATTTTTTGTACGGATGACAATAACATTTTAAACTTTTCAATTTTTTCAACCTAGTTCTAAACTTTTGTGCAAAATTTCGATATAATCATTTAGGCTAATTTTCATCGGAAATCGCTAATATTGCAAGCCGCATAGGATGGTTGGCAATAACTGAATCGCTATGTTAGTAATTTTCAGTGAAAATTGACGAGATGGACAACATTGAACTTTATGCAAATGTTTAAGACTACATATCAAAATTGAAATGTTTATGGCTAAATAGGCATGTTGTACTTAATTGGTACGTCTATGATGGGGTGCGATTGGAACGCACCGTTTCGTCTGGACATGTTATGATGGAAATACACCCCTTGAAAGGGTATGAAGAGAGATGTATAAGAGTCTCCTGAAGACATCCGTTGGCACGGTTGGCATAACATGCACTCGGAAAGAAATAGTTTTTCTTTCCTCTCCCCTTTCCATCAAAAGGGAAGTAGACGTTCCATTTCTTCCTTACAAGAACAATTGGCGTTTACGCTGTGGAAATCAAGGGCTTTCCTCTTGATTGCATTCAGACCAACGTGAAATATTTTTGTTCATGATTCAATGCAATTCAACATTTGTTCCGGGGTTAATTGTTATTTGTGCATCAGATAAAGGTAAGTCGTCTTTCGCCGACTTGAATTCTAACATTGGTATCGGAGCTCAGTCATGATTTCTGCATTGTTTTCATCGAATTTTCTCATTTACCATTTGTTATCGAGATCAAGAGTATGAAATCTACACTGTTTGGATGTTAACTACTTGGAATTGCTATATGAATCGTTGAAAATGAACCGAAGCAAATAATGGGTTCGGGGTTGTGTACACCCGTATAGTTTTGGTGATTTTTCGAAATATTTTTTCGGCCAAAATAATTTTTTAAATATACAAGGTGAAAGTACTTGTCGAGATGAGTTTGACGATGGGTTGAGGGTCATCGAAGGACACCGGACGCGCCCACACGCGCGGCCAAAAATCGCGGCGTGTGGGTGCCATGCGCTCAATGCATTGGGAAAGCTAGTGTGTGAGTGTCACACGCCATCGGCGAACCGACATGTGTTGACGTCATCTAATGGTCGGTATCCGTCGGATGACGTCATCGATGACGTCACCACCAGCGGCAATTGGCTGGCTGGCGACCCGATGTGTCTAAGACTCGACCCAAGACCCGACCCGACCCGAACGTTGACCGGTCAACGGGTCGGATCGGTTGACCAATCCGATAGTTAAATCGGTTGGACCGGTCACCGGTTGGAGCGGTTAGGAGCCCTTTGGGCTCACTGGTGCATGTGCCACACACGCCGTGCACTCAAGTGGCGCGTGTGGGTGTGTGGAAGGTTTGTTTGGACCGTGGCTGGCGGCATTTGGTTCGTATGGATGTTCTGGACAATGTGGTATATTTATTTTGCATTTTTGAATTTTATAAATTTATGAAATTGTGCATGGAACCCTAAGTATGCGTATTTTTAGGGTATAAATGCATAGTTTATTCATTTGTAGCTAATATTTTCTTATGTTTTAGGAAATATAGTAGCTAGCCTATATGAAAATGGTATCACATATGCTGTGTAGAGCTTGGTTTGATGATAGTATGTATATAATTTAATACACTTGCAATTTTCTAGTTCCATGAAAATTCAAACAATGGTAGGAAATCGTTGTTTTTCCGTTACATGTTGAATTGGGGTTTTTTATTGTAGTTACAGCATGATTATTATTGTACGTTGATTCACATCATGTTATGCTTTTTGTGAAGTGGAAAAATGTAGAAATTACATGAGGTCATGTAATTATTTTTCCTAGTGGGAGTTCGTAGGTTGATAGAATTCGAAGGAGTTATCACCTAGGAGCTGATTGGGAACATAGTGAACTTTCGTTTCTGTGTCTTTTGTTGAATTATCATTAATTTAATTTGTATTTGCTGGAAATTGAATATGTGTGTTACTCTGAAAAGTGTGCTAGTATTGATTTTGCATTTATTATGTCAATGTGTTATAGCAATTGATTATGACTTTGGCATCCAAGACCATTGTGGCTGACCTCAATAAGGGTGAGAAGCTGAACGGTGACAATTATGATATTTGGCACCGAAAGGTTTAGTACATCCTTGATGAGCAAGAGGTTTTGGAAATCCTCAACTACACCATGGATGGACCTGAGCATGGAGTTTTAGCTCAACACAGGAGAGATCTAGAAGCTTATCAAGCTTGGAAAAAGAAGAATAGCAATGCTCGCATCACATTGCTGAGCTGTATGCAAGATGATCTCATATTTGAGTTTGAAAGTTATGATAAAGCTCAAACAATGTGGGTTGCCTTGAAAGATAAGTTTGGGAGTACATCTGCTACTAAGCTTAAGAGATTCACCATCAAGTTTGACACATACCAAAAGTGCCAAAATGTAACAATGAGGCAGCATCTTCGGGAGATGTCAAATATGACTCATGAGCTGCAGTCGGCAGGTCACGCCCTTACTGATGAACAACAAGTTCAAGTTGTTATAAGATCTCTTCCTGATAATTGAGAACATATGAAGATCAATACGATGCATAATGAGAATATTGTCACTTTTAATGATATAACGTGTCATTTGGAATTAGAAGATGAGCGCCTATAGATTACGAGATCATCTACCCATGCTTATGTTGCTGAATTGAGTTCGCGCAAAGCTTCGGGCTTAAAGCGTAAAAGGAATTCTCAATTCAACAACAAAGGAAAGAAGACTGATCAAGCACTTAAGAGGGCTAAGACCTTCTAACGCAAGAAGCGTGGTGGGAAGAAGGACAAGACCAAGATGAAGTGCTATAATTGTGGCAAGATAGGTCACTTTGCTCGTGAATGCACTGAGTCGAAAGATGTACCCTATCACTCCATTATTTTAAGTAATGCTTTTATTTCTAGCACTATAATGCTTATTGAATCTTATTTAATGTGGACTATAGACCTAGGAATAACAAACCATGTAGCTAGAGATTGAGAAGCATTTGTAGAGTATCCTTAGATACAGCCTGAAAGAAGATGGATATATGTTGAGAATAACTCAAGAATTGAAGTGAAGGGTATTGGCACATGTAAATTAATTTTACGTGGTGGTCGAAGCTTATTCCTACATGATGTCCTCTATACTCTGGATATTCGATGAAATTTGATCTCCGTAATTGTTCTTCTTAGCTTAAGTTATATATTGAATTTCCATGGTGATTGTGTTGACATCTTGTTTGGAATAGTTTATTATGGTTCAGGTCATGTATCGAATGGTTTTATAGTGTTAGACATTGACTATGATCAGTACAATATTAATGTTGATTTTTTTTTTTAATTGTATCTTCTAGTAATGTTGAGATTGATGCAAGTACTTGGTATGCTAGATTATGTCACATTAGGTTGCAAAGAATGTAAATATTAGCTAGAGAATGCCTTTTAGGGTCACTCACTAATGTTAATTTACTCATATGTGAACATTATCTAGCAGGAAAAACAACTAGAAAACCATTTGGTAAAGGGACTAGAGCTGAATTTCCATTGCAACTCATACATTCTGATATTTATAGTCCTTTGAATGTGAGGGCAAGGCATGTAACCTCATATTTCATCACTTTCATAGATGACTTCACGTGTTTCGGTTATGTTTTTCTGATCTCTCATAAGTCATAAGCATTAAACTACTTTAGATGATATATAACGATGGTAGATAATCAATTGAATAAAACAATAAAGGTGTTGAAAACCGATCGTGGACATGAGTATCTATTTGAGTAATTCAAAGCTCTTTGTGATGAAAAGGGAATTCTATGAGAATTGACTATTCCTAGTACTCCACAACAAAATGGGGTAGCTGAGAGAAGGAATAGAACCTTATTGGAAATGGTTAGGTCTATGATGGCGCAATCAAATTTACCTTTCTCCTATTAGGAAGATGCATTATTGATTGCTGCCTATGTATTTAACCGAGTGCCTTCAAAATCAGACACTTCCACCCCTTATAAATTATGGACTGGTATGAAACTAGACTTGAGTATTTTACGTCCATGGGGATGTGTAGCTTATGTTCATGAATCTTCCCATAAATATGGTAAATTAGGCCCTAGAGGGAAGAAATGTATATTTATAAGATATTCTGAACACTTCAAAGGGTATGTGTTCATAGGTGAACAAACTGATGGGAGTGTGACCAAAATGGAATCACAAGATGTCACGTTCTTGGAGAACGATTTTCCTAGTAGAGGTGAGATTGATAAGGACTTCCAATTATATGAGATGAAAGATTCTAATAACATACCCACTAATGTTGTAGAGGGAAATAAAGATTTACCTCAACATGCACGACCTAGTGGGAGTGTTGCATCGTCTGGCGAATTGAATTCAAGAGAGATTCAGTTGTGTAAAAGTAATCGTAAAAGTATTCCTTGTCATCGTTTTGAGATTGAAGGGGAAGCATTTATGATTGCTCAAAAAGACGATGCCGAGCCTAAGACTGTTCAAGAGGCTCTCTCATCCTCTGATAAAGAAGAATGGAGAAAACCTTTAGAAGATGTGATGTGAGGGCAAATCATGTTTGGGAGTTGGTTGATATACCACCCAATTGTAAGGCCATTAGAAATGAATAGGTCTTTAAGATTAAGCGAATGGCGGATGGATCCATTGAAAAGTACAAGGCTCGTCTTGTGACAAAATGTTATACTTAACAAGAGAGTATAAATTATGAGGAAATTTTTTCATCAGTTGTAAGGTTTGCTTCAATATACCTTATCCTAGCTATCGTTGTACATTTGGATCTTGAATTACATCAAATGGATGTAAAGACGGCATTTCTCAATGGAGAACTAGATGAGGAAATCTATATGAAGCAACTAGTAGGTTTCATAGCTGAAGGTCAAGAGTATAAATTTTGCAAGTTTCATCGCTCAATATATGGCCCTAAGTAATCATCTAGACAATGGTATCTTCATTTTCATCGAGCCATAACAATTTTTGGTTTCACGATGATCGAAGAAGATCACTGTGTATATGTCAAGCGGTCCAAAGATAAATTTGTAGTTTTATCACTTTATGTGAACAAAATTCTATTGGTTGTAAATGACAAGGTTTTGGTTAGCATCATAAAAGATTGGTTGTCCTCCAATTTTGAAATGAAGGACATGGGAGAAGCTGCTTATATATTAGAAGTTAAGATCGAAAGAGATCGATTAAGGAAACTCCTTACTTTATCACAAGAATCTTATATTATGAAGATTTTTGAACATTTTAATATGCAGCACTGTAATTCCATTAATACCCTTGTCATGTAAGGTGAATGCCTAAATACTGAGATGTGTCCTAAGACTCTAGAAGAAATTAAAGTAATGGAAACTGTTCCTTACGCTAGTGCGGTTGGAAGTTTGATGTATGCTATGATGTGTACTCGACCCGACATATGTTAAGCTATGGGATTGATGAGCTGATATTAATCAAATCTCAGTCAAGCACACTAGAAAGCAGTGAAGAAGATCTCGAGATACTTGAAAGGCACTATGGACTATCGACTTCTGGATATACATTCTTACTTAATGGAGGTACAATTTCTTGGAATAGCAAGAAACAGACATGCACGGCCTTATTTATGATGGAGGCAGAATTTGGTTGCATGCTTTGTCGTAGTGCAAGAAGTAGTATGGCTAAAACGTTTCTTGGAAATTTAGCCACTGTTATTGAGGTTCTAAGATTGGTGATAGATTAATGCGATAGTCAAGCAGCCATTACCTATGTGAAAGATCTCAAGTATCGTGGAAGGACAAAATACATTGACATAAAGAACAACTTTCATTAGAGATATAATAACGCAGAAAGAAGTGATCCTATAATACATTTCAACCACTAGAATGGTTGTTGATCCATTTATGAATGCTATTCATAGAGACATATTCTTGACCCACAGGATGTCACTAGGATTGCGTAAAATGTGATATGTGTTATTGTAGAGGATCATTGGTTTATGTATATGTGAATATATGTATTGTACTTATTTGTCTATAAGTGGCTTTGATGTTTTATCAATAAATACAAATACATTATGAGATTAGCACATACACATATATATTATTGAAAAGTATGTTAACAAGCAATGATTGGCTCACTCACACGAGCAATCACCTCAAGTGCTATAGTTAGCACATTAAGATGAGACATTATGTACAAATGAATGCTGAAGAGCAAGTTTAGTACATAAAATAATATGTCGCCTTGATTGAAGTCAAGATGATGTCTGTGATTTGTAATAATAAAACCGAATATGATAGTTCCATAATCATGTATGTTTGAAAGATGTCGGATGCGAGTACTTAATTGGGCGCTATAGAAAGCGTGCTGATATAGCACTCAAGCTAAACATGAGTACGTGAGAAGCACGTGACTATTTTTAGCCTAAGATCTGTATAGTGGATATATTTAATAAATGACATACGCTCTTATAGAAAGAGAAATCTACTATAGCATGTAATTCATACTACATGTGCATTGTACAATCGATAAGGGAATGTGAGTAAAATTATCCCCATTTACTCATCGTGTGAGCTCTTGAGGTAATTTATAATTTATCTCATTTTGTACCCTATGTTACTTCTGACTATGTTCTTAAAGTGAAAGATCAATGTTGCTACTTTAGCATGTTACCGGTGGTCGAATGGATATGGCCTTATGGGACGTGTCTAGTAAAGCAGTTGTTCTGAAATGGAGAGAGACATGAGTGCGAAGGAAGACTATCATTGTTTTACATCTAACGCATGTATTTACTGGTCAACCAATTATATCGCCTTGTGTGGTTGCGGATATAATTGTAAATACATGGTGTTTTGAGAATAGTCAAGTATAACCTTTAAGAGATAGGTATACTTGGATTGATATAACAAAATATGTATGGGGCACTGTGAGACATCGATTAGTTATTTCTTTTCGAGGTTGTAGCAATTATGCCATCTCTAATAGGTGCATAATTTGAGCTCCCAAGTGCAGGTGTACTCACTGGTCGCATGGCTTATTTGCCAATATGAATTGTTTTGTAAAGTTGATGAATATTGAATGTCTTATATTCTTGATAAGGCTCTATCAAGCCCATCATATTCGAGCGGGAGATGTTGTACTTAATTGGTATGTCCATAATTGGGTGCGATTGTAACACACCATTTCATCTTGATATGCTACGATGGAAAGACACCCCTTGAAAGGGTATGAAGGGAGATGTATAAGAGTCTCCTGAAGACAACCGTTGGCATGGTTGGCATAACGTATGCTCAGAAAGAAATAGTTTTTCCTTCCTCACCCATTTCCATCAAAAAGGAAGAAGGTGTTCCATTTCTTCTTTACAAGAACAATCAGCATTTATGCTGTTAAAATCGGGTGCTTTCCTCGTGATTGCATTCATACCAACGTGAAGTATTTTTTGTTCGTGATTCATCCACAATTTAACATTCGATCCAGGGGTTAATTGTTGTTTGCGCATCAGATAAAGGTAAGTCGTCTTCCGCCGACTTAAATTCCAACGAGGCATCAATACAATATGTTTAGAACTTGTTGGGTAATTTTTTCCTATTACGTATGTTAGCATGTAGTTGTGGAGAAGAAACTTATTTCATCAGAAAATCAGAAGACAACTACTTAATTTGTACGTAGAGTCACCTTGTTACAACTTTTTAAGGTTGATCGAAGATTATATTCGACTGTTTAAGTAAATAATATCGCGAGTAAGTCAATTTAGGAATATAATCCTCAAGTTGCGCCTAATAGATGAACCATTGATTAAACAACAACTTATAGTGGCAGCATACAAATCTTTTTATTTTACTTTATTACGAGTAATGATGATGGAATATTAAACGAACAAACTGATATTAAAGTGGAACAAAGAAAGATGATATCCAGAACATAGGATTAAGAGACGACAAAGGGGAAAAAGTAGTGAGAACAAAAGCGGGAGAATATGATTGGTTTTTCTCGAGCCAAAAAGTGAAACCATAATATTTTTTGTTTCACGTGATAAAGGTCTCGTACATGTCAAAGAATCAGAGAAAATTCCTCAGAGTACATCAAGAGAAGATGCATTCATATGTCATCATGCTCATTAAGGTGAAGACGGTACTTGCATCCATTAAAATGACTCGGTTAAATGGAGATGTAAGATAATCTTAACAGAATGTCCTATAAAATTTACAATTCTAAAAAATAAAATTCACGTCGTTTTCTAATAGGTCATACATGTGCACTCAATTTTTTCCACAATATTTGAATGGTAATTTCTTGATTGTATAAACCAAAGCAAGTCAAGTTCGGAATCTATTCTTAACTATTTGACTCAACTCAATCTCCATTAATAAGGGAGACATTCTCTTTTATATAATATTGCAATTCTTGATCCTGAATATTTTGAGTTATACCTTAATTTGGCGGTCCGTATATAAATCTATGAAAAGCCACACAAATTAAAGACGCATGAGAGGAAAATCAAAATTGGGTCTAGGAGGCAAAAGAAAAGCCCCAAAAAGCAGAGTTTTCTTTTTTTTCCGACAATGAATGGTGCATTCTTCACTTCAAGAAAATACTTTCACGGTGTTGTCTATGTGCTTATTGCTATTTCCTAATAGACTAGCTTTTCCACATGATTGCGATCAAATAATATGACAAAATTCCGAAGATCCTTTTACAAGGAAAATAATCCAAACTTTTGATAAGAAAAACACTTTGGCCAAACCGGTGGTGGCACGTCGTACAACAGGAGAAAGCATTAATTATTGCACTAAGTGGACTCTATTATTGTCCAACTTTAGTAAAGCTAATGTTTAAAGAGCTCGTGAAGTCACTGGGATTGGAGTGCTTTTATCTGCATCAGAATCTGGACTCCGGCGGCTGCTGATTGCTGGATCCAAGCTCAGCTCTCGTAATTTTTAGCTGGTAGGGCCTGAAGTTAATTTCAGCACTAAAGAAATGGCGCAGTGGGCCCTTTTGTTTTCAATCAAGCGTAATTAGATGGAGGCATTTGCTCTGTTGGAGATTCCGTAGATGTTGTGTAAAGATGATCAAATGAAGCCTTACAACATACATGTAAGCGCCGGAACCTTGCCTGCATCGACAAAAGTACGAAATGGAGCCAAGGTTTGCAGGGTCCACGCAAAAAAAATACATATGAGTCAAGAGTTACCAAGCCTTTGATGGAAAAATAACATCATATTGATAAAAAATCATGGGATCCTCAGTACAAGTACCGGGATTTTCTCAAATGTGAGAGGGAAGTTGGAAGTTTTCTATATGATGATTGCCGGCTGGCCTTCATTTTAGTTTGCGAAAATGGTGGTCTCTTTAGTCCACAACTTCCATCTAATAGTTTAAAATTTCAGAACTATTATAGTGTTTTTACAAAATATTCCGGACCTCCTAACTCTCATACCATGTGAGATTTTAGTAAGACTACCGCCAAGCGTTCTAAAGTTTTAAACCGTTATATGAATGTGTGGTTTATTATTTAAATATTTTAACATACAATATAATTAAGACAACAAAATACAAAACATTTCATGACATTGTCGATGGTGGCAAAATTCTTGACAACATATACCTCTTCAGATACAGTAAATCCTCCACCCCCTCAGCATCGCCAACCCTTCCCTCCACATCTTCCTCTTCACTCATATCTCTCAAAGATCCTCTCCACATCGATCTGGTGGGCCAACACAATTTGAGACCGTGAGATTATTAGTCCTCCCTTAATTCTGGTTTTTGAGCGATACCACTATGACATTTTTGACATTTAAGACATTTTTAGTTCGTGAAAAAGTTTTTTTTAGAGAACTCCGGGTACAATAACAAGTCCATGACCAAACAACTTATTACACGTTTCTATCTGGCCTTCTATGGCTACTCGAAGAACTGATCTTGTGTCGTACCATGTCGAGCCCAAACGTCATGCTGTATTTTTTGCACAGGGTGTCATACCATAGAAGCACTTAGAAATTTTCAGTAATAATCATTTCTATTGTATGACCATTGTGTAGGAGCTACAGAAATTGTTTTCTATAACAGAAAAAAGAAAAAAACTTCTAAAGGCAATTTTTAAACAATGAAGAAAATCAGATTCTCCTAAGGATTGGTAGAGCTTCATATACCCGATCCTAAGGAGTGGAAAATTGCATTGCACTGCTTGTACAGAAGATATCATTGCACTTTGACTTTCCACATTTGAAGTCAAGTTCAAATATAATATTTTCTTGAAAGTCATATTAAAATGTTATTTTTTTTTATTCTCCATTGGATTTGTTTTGGCAATTCTTGTCCACGGACACGGGGAACTCATCAATTTGATCGCTCAAGAGCTTCGAGTTAAGCTGAAGGGTCAAACATAGGTTCATTACCAAGCATGGGGGCTGCATTGAATGATCAAGAAGAAGGCATAGTGAAAACTATCAGATGCCGAATCTGCAGGAGCACGTTTTGTTGTGATATACAGGTTTGGTGACGGTGGTAAGATGACTTGCTGGTGTCATCGTTAGCTAGTTATCCGCTAGCTTCAACTCTTATGCAACTTGGAGAGTGTCGTTGGCCATCGAAGAGTGCATATCTTGATTCAAACACTTTCCAAGTTCTGATAGAAGCTAGCCGAAATAAGGACACCATAAATAATGTAACTTTCGAATGATGGTTATTTGAGTGTTATGATTTTTTTTTTCAATTAATTGAGTGCTGTGGCTTATAAAAAATTGTTAACTTGAGTGCCTTGACTTCTAAACTTTAAACGGATCATTTAAATGTTATGACCTTTCCCAAAAAAAAAAAGTTCACCACGAGTGTTATGATATGTTGAATTTCGAGCACTTGTAGTGAATGTCTTTGAAAAAATTATGGCACTCTACCAAACGTTTTTCAAAAGTCATGGCATTCAAGTAATCGAAAAAAAAAAATACCGTACGAAAATCATGATATTTGTAATGGCATTTCTCCAACTTAAGAGCATTGTGGACTTATTAAATGCAAGATGCTTTATAGGAAAATAACACATTTCGTCCAAAATCAGCTGTCTCCACATGGTATCACAAGAGGAAGCATTATTGCACTTAGCGGACTCTATTTTTGTGCAACTTTATTAAAGCTAATACTTAAAGAGTTCGTGAAATAACGGGGATCGGAGTGCATTATCTGAATCGGAATTGGACTTGATTTGCAAGTCTAAGGTTGGAAATTAGATTTTCCAGTTTATTCTCGATTTTGGGATAACTAAACTAGTATGCGAGTAACTTTAGCAAAATGGATTCAAACGTCGAACAATATTTGGTGGCAAATGCATTCACTTGTTTGTTGTCAAAGATTGTAGCGGCTTGGAGGAACTCCAAACAAAATCGTCTGGCCAAAAAAATTATGGTCACTGTTGATGCCGGTCGATGCTAGTTTATGACTCTACTTTGATGAGTTTCCACTTGACATTCACGAAAACTTTGTTAAATTAATGTTTCGAATTTGAGTTCCGTTAAATTAATGTTTCGAATTTGAGTCGTTTACAGAACACGACTCGATTTTGATGAGTCTTTAATTGTCATCATGAAGAGCTATCTCACTAAAAGACAAACAAGGGCACTCTTTACTTTATGATATATGTTTCACTTGTGGGAGTAAAAAGGTCATTGTGAGAGATAGAAACAAAAAGCCTTACCTGTTACCATGACATTCTTAAGTTAAAGAGGGAAAATAAGCTGTCAAACTCACGAGAAATACTTAATTCAGACCCTGAACATGTTTTGGCTCTTCCCGGTGCCAATTTTCAGTCTGTTTGATTGGCTCTAACGGAAAATGAAGTTCGTCGGATGTTTAATTTTACTTCTGACTTTTAACTTTTAACTTTTTCTATTTTACTTTTTGTTTTAGAGTTAATATTTTAGGGTTACTTATTAATAGTGAATTCACATCGTGCATTCGATCACGATGCATTGCGGAGGCTGAGAGAACTCAACTTTTTCAGTGAACATTTCCAATTGAAGAAAATATTTTAATTTTGATCCATTTTGACGAAAACTCTCAAAATCAAAAAGCGAGAAAAAAAATTATGCATGCATCCATATGCCGACTACCTGGACATACATAGCTTCACATTCAAAATTTCACACCAACCTTCAACGTTTCTTCGTCCACTTTTTGGGGACTTTCAAAACTTTAAATTTCTCCATCAACAAATATATAACAAAGTACTAAACTCGAGAAAAGAAGCCCGGCTTTTTGGTTGACGAAGACTAGCTGATCAACTTGGTTTACTTTGAGGGGTGATAAAGGATAGCCACGTAATAAATTATGTAATTAGGTATTATTATTTGGGCATAGAGGGCGTGTTTATACCCTTTTTCTTTCTATGAAGTTAGGGAAATGTACATTAATCAAGCCCTCCAGCTTTTCGACGGATTTGTGTTTACAGGAGACTCGCCTCCGGGTGATTGTTACAGTCTCTCGGAACATGTCATTTCAACTTTAGAAAAGTTTCTTTCGACTCTTGAGGTAATTGGTTCATGTTGAGTAGGTCACTCCCAATTGGAGAGGCCAATGCAATTATGTATATCTGTAGTAGAATGTGTATGGTAGTGAGTGTGTAAAAGTATAAAATATATATATATATATCATAAGAGAACGGGAGATAAATCAATGTGATCTTCCATATCCAGGAAATAAAGGGAGATTGGGAAAGAAATCAAAGTGATCTTCTCATATCTACATAATCATGAGAGATTATGAGATAAATCTACGTGATTTTCATATCGTACAATTCTAATTGGGATTGCATTTGCTCCTATAAATAGGAGTCCTCAACGAAGAAGAATATACAAAAGCAAGAATATCAGAGCAGCATAGCGGAAGAAACAGTTTTCTTCTTCCGAAGAAGAGAGTTATCTTTTAGTAAGTTATCCAGCTTGTGAGAGGTTTACATCCACAAATTGAAAGATAGCGAGAGATCCACCTTTGGGTGAAGTTATATCCCATTACCTATCATAGTGGAAGTTTGAAGTGGACTCCGGTTCCGTGATTTTTCCCTTTACCTTGGAGGGTTTTCCATGTTAAAAATTCTAGTGTTATTTACTATTCATCTTTACTGCTTTCATTTAATATTTTATCCTATTTAATTTTCACAGAAATAGTAGCGGGAAAAATTATCTGGGCCTTCTCCACAAATATTCTTTTCTTTTTTCCCAACATTTCCTTTCTTTATTGTGAAGATAAATCGATGTGGTAGATAAAGGGGAAATGTCAAAAAAAGTCATGGGTGATTCCTCTAAGGAAGTCTAAGAAATGTTGTTGCCAAGTTCCGAAAAATTAGATAATTGGGAAAAACAAGCATTGGTCTACTATATCGCTTGTCTTTAGCTTGGTGGGTAATGATATTGCAACTAATTAAAAAACAAATCTTTTTTGTGTCTTGCATAAATATAAACAGTGTCTGGCAACAAAATACCACGATAAGAAATCAAAAGGCTTCATTTGATGCCTCACATGAGGTGCTTTCTTCCAAAAGTTTTAGGAGTGGATTCCAAACAAATATATTAGCTACTGTGGTAACGGTGGAGTAGAGTTGCGATGTTAATCTTTAGGTGTCCTCGTGTACAACATCTATACGTATTTAAAACTCAGTTGACTCTCCAATAACTTGACCGATTTAGATTTGCAATAGATACTACTCAAGTATGGAAATGATTAATCGGGACATTGTGATCTTAAGAATAGGCTAATATTAGGGAAATGCTTATATTCTTTCATCATAGTTCAGCGTGGATTGCCAGAATCAAAACGGGTGCATATTTGCGAAGGTTCTCAATCACTAGAAATTAACGCTTTGTCCCGTAAAATTTAATATTTCTTCTTTTCTTTTCTTTCTTTTTTTTTTTTTTTTTTCACAAATCAATTTCAATACTTGAAAAAACATCTTGCAATGTAAAACTGCGTATGAACTCACTCACCTCTAGGCATAAAGCGATGGTGACAGCTGGACAGCATGCCCGCATCGGAGGACGGGATGGCATCTTCTGGAAATTAAAAATTAATGTCACCGTACATGGGCCCAAGGTGGGTTTATGTGTGCATAACATAGTAACGCTGCCTCTATTAAAGCCAGGTGCCCCTCTTTTTGATCATCGCAACTCTAAAGGCCTGTTTGTTTGTGTTCCTTTTTTTGTTTTCTGGTGTGATAGCTAGTATAAACACCTAGAGGGGGTGAATAGGTGAAAAAATAATTTCTCGAGATAAGTGAGTAGTACCAATTGACAATAGAAAGGAAATTCGTCTTTTGTTAACAAAACAAATTATGATCAAAATAAAAGAAAGTAGGGAAGAGAAAATGAACACAGTAATTATAGTGGTTCGGCTTATTTCAAGCCTACGTCCACTCTTCCGCACTGACAGCCCATCGGCTGGATTTCACTATGAACAAAAGAGTTGTTACAGCAAAGCTCTTCCTTGATTCCATAGTGTAGAGACTCTACCACACTTCCTCAAGGTTTCTCAAAGAAATAGATTCTCTTTTGCGTACAAGATTTCGCTCAACAAATGAATTGACTAATAATAAAGAGCTTCAGACTTTGGAATTCTTCTATCGCACACACATTCGAACAACTAGAACGTCTTGAATCAATCTTGATTTGAATAAAGGATTCCGACATGCCATATCTAGCCTAGAGATCTTCTCCAGTTGATAAGGTGAAATCCTTAACGAAACATCCAATCCTAGGTAAGCCTTCTTCGACGGACTAGAAACTGTCAATGAGAATAGACTTTGAGTCTTGAGTCTAGCAATCCGGAGGTCTTCAGACTTTAAATAATAGAGTTTGCAAATCTTCAGACAAGATTGATGGAAACGTTTTGCCAGCTTCAAAACACTCAAGGGAGTTTTCTCCAACAATCTCCCCTTTTTTGATGGTGACAAAACTTTCCTACAGATTTGGATAACTTTGACCTGTAAAACATTACCCAAGCAAATATGGATATCTCATAAAGATAAATGGCTTAGTGATAACACTAAAATCTACAACCACAGAAAATAGGTTAGTCTTGTAGATAAGCAAAGCCATGAGATATCAATAATACTTAAGATAAACAAATGTTCAAACAAATCAAACCCAAATCCAATCCCAAATCCAAACAGCCAAACACAAAAGTCAAGTCAAAACAAACATTATAAAAGTCAAGAGTTCAAATTTGCATCTCTCCCCCTTTTTGTCATTATTAAAAAGGTAGAGATTTGAAAGAGAATGGAATTAAGATTGCTTGGGAACACGAACAAGCTGGAAATCTTCCATTGACTAGATAATGCCTTCCAGCTTTTTCAATTCCTCCTTTAGTTGAGCCACATCTTCACCCTTAGCATTTGCTTGAACTTGAAGAGCAATGGCTTGGATTTGATCATTCAAAGAAACTGAAGAAGCTTGATCTGCATTCTGTAAATTCTGTACTTCGCATGCCAGAGCATATATTTGACCCCACATCTTTAGGAGAACATCAAGAATTCTACGAAAATCTGCTGAATTATCAGTCTGAGTATTGGTTTCTGCACAATCAGACGGAGTAAAGGCGGATGATGGCAAATTAGCATAGTCACGCAGATTGGGCAATGAAACATCATGTCCCTCCTCAGGAAATTGAGAGGCATAGATGTCCTCTGGATCTGCTGGAGAGCGGCTTACTCTTTCACTGGTGGCAGGGTATGAGGACATTCTTCTTTTCTCATGATCTCCCCCTGTTTCCATGCCTTCAGGTAGAGAAAAGTGTTCATCATGCTTTGCTTCCACTTGATCTCCTCTCTCCTCTTCTTTTTCTTCTTCAATTCTTTCCCCCTCTGCATCTCTTTCTTCTGCATCTCTTTCTTCTGCTTCTCTTTCTTCTGCTTCTCTTTCTTTTGTTTCTTCCAAATTTTCTCTTTCTCTAGTCCTCTGATCTGTCTCATCTGTGTCTTTATCATGTCTCTCCATTGATTTTGGAACAGAACGACTCAAGTTCTTCAATGCGATTGAAGAAATGGTGATGTCATCCTCATCTTCTTCATCCTCAATGATGAGAGCTCTTCTTTTCTTGGATGGAGTAACCATGGGCTCCTTCCCCTTTCTTTTTGCAGCTGAAGAGATTTGATGAGACTTGACAGGGGTTTTCTCTTTGAATTTCTCCAACGCCTTGTTGAGTTCCTTCAGACGCATTTTAGAAACCATTTTTAGTCCCACCACCATTTGATCACAAGTTCTAACACAGAAAATCCGGGGAGGCTGAACGTTCAAATGTTTGAATAACTTAGTCACAAGAGCTGGATAAGGAAGTTGACCCTTGTCCTTCACCACTGCTCGGTACATGTGGAACATAATAGTGTGTAGAAGAGAGAACTTTTCCCCAGCATTGATGGCATACATCAGCTTTGCCTCCGAGTTTGAAACGACGGTCTTTGAAGTAGATTTTGGTCTGAGGCAGTTAATTACAATCTTGTGAAGCAGAATGTTGAACGCATTCATCCTCAAATAGGAAATTTTTCACTCTGTCCTTCTATCCTTAACAAGCTCCAACGAGCAATAGACACATTGATAGGTTGATATCTCCCTCTTTCAACCCCAATCACATCAGCCAACATATCTATGTCCACCACATAGTTTTGATCTCAGACACTAAAAGAGAATCTATTCGCATCTAAAAAAACTGAGATTCGAATAGAAATAAGCAGTGAGTTCAGCATAGGCTTCTGTAGATTTAGAACAAAACTGTTCAAGTTGAAGAAGACTAAATTTTTCCCACAGATTGACGTTCATAGAGTCAAGAAAATTAAAATCCACATTTCTAGGATTTATCACCCCAAGTTCACAGAGTATAGTTGCTTGTGTTCCTCCGATCGAAACAAGTCTATCCTTTTGCTCCAAATTTTTGCCGCAACACCCATTATCGGTTTAAACTGACTGTACAACTTGTCATCATCATTCCCATTTGGTTGATTCAGCCCTCCAACATGTGGATCGCTTGGGATATTTGCCATTGCCTCTTCCGCCAACCCGGCAGGGGCAATTCCCAATCGTTCCATTGTGCGTAAAAAGAATGTTTCATTTTTATACCCTTTGTCTTTCAGAAATTCATCAATGTAGTTTAAAGGAGTTCCACGCCTTTTCAAAGCCCGATAAAGCTTGTATGTAAAAGAGGGCTTAAAAGTTCTTACGGGTTTTGCGTCTTTCATTATTTCTTCCTCTTCTCGATGTGCAACATCCTGAGGTCTAGATGGAGGAGATGGATGCCGCTGAGAATGTTGTGGGCTTTGTTGCTGACTAGGAGACTATTCTTCTTTGGTGATATCAAAGTGTGTAGGCCCCTCACGCATTTGCTATGGTCCCCTGTTCGCGATCCTCGAAGACTTCCTTTGGGACGACATCTTTTGCAGTCTTTGAAAGATTCCAAGCTTGTTTTTCCAAGAAATATGACAACTTTTCAAAAATTAAACAAGAGAAGAAGATAGAAGTGGAAGATCAGTGCTCTTTTAGGGTTTTTGTGAGTGAAAACGAAAAGGAACTGACAGTATATAAGACAGTCGAAGAGAGGCATACAAAACGTTGTAAAAGGAAGTATAAAGATGCCTTTTTAAAAATAACTGCCTTTTCAAAAAATTAGATAACTGTCATTTCAAAAATAACTCCTTTTTTCAAAAAGGAAAGATTGCAATAATCACGGAAATTGAAAATAGCAAAAATCAATTATGGATAGATGATCATACCTTTTCGAGATTTAATCTGAGAGAAAATAAAATAACTTACAGTCAAAAATCTTGATTGTCTGAGTCTGAGTGTCTCTAGATTTTTACTTCTTCAAACCTTAAGTTATTGAGTCTGGAACGAATAACTTCAAATTGATTTTTCTCCAAAGGCTTTGTAAATATATCCGTCGTTAATTCTTTGAGTCAACAAAGTAAATCGAAACTTCTCCATTTTGAACATGATCTCTAATGAAGTGATGTCGAATCTCAATATGTTTTGCTCTTGAGTGAAGAATTGGATTCTTGGTGAGATTGATTGCGCTGGTGTTGTCACACTTAATCTTAGTGCATGAATCTTCAATTCCAAAGTCTCTTAGCTATTGTTTTATCCACAGAATTTGTGAACAACAACTTCCAAGAGCTACATACTCTGCTTCTGCTGTAGAAAGAGCTACTGTATTTTGCTTCCTTGAAAACCAATACACTGTCCTGTTTTCAAGTAGTTGACAGGTACCCGAGGTGCGTTGAGGCAATGTATTTGATAATACGCTTTACAGCACTTAGATGAGATTCTTTAGGGTCTGCTTGAAATCTGGCACAAATCTAAACAAAATGTCAGGTCTAGAAGTAGTAAGATAAATAAGTGAACCAATAATACTCCTATATAGCTTTTGGTCAACTTTCTTTCCTCATTCATCTTTGTCTATCTTCAAGGAACTTGA
Source organism: Eucalyptus fibrosa (assembly GCA_017140475.1). Taxonomy (NCBI): domain Eukaryota; kingdom Viridiplantae; phylum Streptophyta; class Magnoliopsida; order Myrtales; family Myrtaceae; genus Eucalyptus; species Eucalyptus fibrosa. Next base: position 12,242,343 of record CM029511.1, read on the forward strand.
CATTAGTATATTAATCTTTTTGCAATTTCCAGTCCAAACTTTTTGACAAGATCATTAACATATTTTTCTTGATGAATAAAAGTGCATTCCTTCAGTTGTTTCACTTGAAGCCCGAGAAAGAAGGTTAGTTCGCCCATCATGCTCATTTCAAATTCATCCTGCATAGACTTAGAGAATTTCTTGCACAGACTTTCATTAGAGGATCCAAAAATAATATCACCAACATATATTTGAACAAGCAGAAAAATTTTGCTTTCTCTTTTGATAAACAAAGTAGTGTTTACTTTACTTTTAACAAAGCCGTTTTGAATTAAAAACTTACTCGCTGTCGTACCAAGCTCGAGGTGCTTGCTTTAAACCATATAAAACATTTTTCAGTCGAATACCGAGTCTAGTTTCTTTGGGTTTTCAAACCCAGTGGTTGTTCCACATAGACTTCCTCATGGATAAATCCATTCAGGAAAACACTTTTGACGTCCATTTGGAATAACCTGAAATTCTTATAACAAGCAAAAGCAAGTAATAATCCAATTGCTTCTAACCTCGCTACTGGTGCGTAAGTCTCATCATAGTCTATCCCTTCTTCTTGCGTATATCCCTTGGCCACGAGTCTTGCTTTGTTTCTTACGACATTTCCTTTCTCGTTCATCTTGTTCCTGAAAACCCATTTAGCTCCAATTATAGATTTACCTTTTGGTTTAGGAGTCAATTCCCATACATCATTAATACTGAATTGCCTGAGTTTTTCTTGCATAGCTTCAATCCAGCTTTCATCAGATAAAGCTTCTTCTATGCTTTTGGGTTCTATTTCAGAAATAAGAGCCACATCACTAGACTCTTCATGCCTTTTGGATCTTATGCGATTTCCTTCATTAATGTCACCAATAATGTGATCTTTGGGATGACTGGACTTATGCTTCCAGTTGCTGGTTGATTTGTCAGATTATTAATCTTTTTCTTCATTTGAATATTCGACAATCATTTGTTGCTGGTCTTTTGAAGTCTGAGCTGCTTCTGGAGATTTAGACTTTGTAGAGTCTGGAGTAGGTTCAGTTCTTCAAGTTGAATCTGAATATATTCATTTTGCATAGAGTCTTGGAATTTGACATTCATTGATTCCTCCACAGATTGAGTCTTCTTGTTGTAGACTCTGTAAGCTTTGCTTGTGGTTGAATATCCGAGGAAGATGCCTTCATCTGATTTTTCTTCAAACTTGCCAATTCGATCATTTGCATTTTTCAATATAAAACATTTACATCCAAACACATGAAAATTTGAAACAATATGTTTCTTTTCTTTGAATAACTCATAGGGAGTTTTCTCTAGAATAGGCCTTAGAAAAACTCTATTAATGATATAACATGTTGTAGAAACTGCTTTAGCCCAAAAACGTGAAGAGATGTTACTTTCAATTAAAAGAGTTCTAGCCATTTCATGAAGCGACATATTCTTTCTTTCCACAACTCTGTTTTGCTCTGGAGTATATGGAGAGGAGAACACATGTTGAAAACCAGATTCATCATAGAATTTTGTAAAGTCTTGATTTTCAAATTCACCTTCATGGTTTGTCCGTATACTTGAAATAACATATCCTTTCTCATTTTTGACCTTTTTAGCTGAGATAGCTAGTATAAGCACCTACAGGGGGGTGAATAGGTGCACAAACAATTTATCGAGATACGGAAGCGATTCTTAGACAAACGATTAAAAAGGAGTTCACTTTTAACAAAATGAAGTACGATCAAAGTAAAGAGAGTAAGGAAGAGAAAATTGAACACAAGGTTTATAGTGGTTCGGCTTATTCCAAGCCTACGTCCACTCTTCCGCACTGACAGCCCACCGGCTGGATTTCACTATGAACAAAAGAGAAGTTACATCACAGCCTTTCCTCGATTCCACAGTGTAAATTTTCTACCACACTTCCTAAGGTTTCTCACAAATTTAGACTCTCTTTTGTGTACAATATTTTGCTCAAAGGAATTGTCTAAACAACAAGGAACTTCAGACTTTAGAATTCTTCTATCGCGTACACCTCGAACAACTTAGAACGTCTTCCTTATATACTCCTTCATGCCTTCATACCCGTTGGTACTTTCCAAAGGAATTCCTCCAATCTACCCGTTGGACGGAATCAATTAGGAAGATTATTCGAGCTATTAAAGGAATGCGTTGATAGCCCATCAATCCTGTTCACCCATACAATCAGGATCTTGGTTTCCATAAGTAGAACCTTCCAAGAATATTTAGGCAATCATCGGATCCTTAATCTTTGAGTCAATCTCGATCAATCAAAGGATTCCGTTATGTCTTTTCCAGCCAAGAGATCTTCTCCAGCCGATAAGGTCACATCCTTAATGAAACATCCAGTTCTGGATAACCTTTCTTCAACGGATTATAGACTGTCAATGAGGATAAACTTTGAGTCTTGAGTTTGGCTGTCCAGAGGTCTTCAGACTTTAAATAGCAGAGTCTGCAAACCTTCAGACTAGACTGATGGAAACGTTTTGTCAGCTTCAAAACACTTCAAGAAGGTTTCTCCAACAATCTCTCCCTTTTTGATGATGACAAAACTTTCCTGCATATTTGGACAACTTTGACTTGCAAAACATTTCTCAAACACATATGCATATCTTATAGAGATAAATGGCTAAATGAATAACACTAACACTAGAATCTGCAACCACAGAAAACAGGTTAGTCTAGTATGCGATATAGCCATCCATAAGATATTAATAGAAGATAGTATAAGTAGTCAAGTCCAAATCAAGTTCAGTTCTCATCCAGACACAAAAATAAAGTCAAACAGAGTTAAACATCAAAATAGTCCAACAATCCACACAATCCAACAAACCACACGATTAAAAGTCAAAGTTTAAAGTTCAAATCTTGCATCTCTCCCCCTTTTTGTCAGCATTAAAAATGTTGAGATGAAAATGGAATAAAGTCAAGAATGCTTGGGAACGCGAACAAGCTGGAAATCCCCCATAGACTGAACGATGCCTTCCAGCCTTTTCAAGTCTTCCTTCAGTTGTGCAATTTCCTCACCCTTGGCATTGGCCTGAATCTGAACAGTGAGGGCTTGGATTTGATCATTCAATGAACATGAAGAAGCTTGACCTGCGCTCTGCAAGTTTTGAACCTCGCATCCCAGAGCATAAATTTGAGCTCGCATCTCCAAGAGAATATCCATAATTCTGTGAAAATCTGCTGCATTATCAGTTTGAGTACTTGCTTCGGCTCGATCTGATGGAGTAAATGCAGACGATGGTAGATCAGCGTAATCTCGTAAGTTTGGCGATGAAACTTCATGACCTTTCTTAGGAAATTGAGAGGCATAAATGCCCTCTGGATCTACAGGAGAGCGACTGACTCATTCACTTGCATCAGGATATGAGGACTTCCCTCCTTTCTCTTGATCTCCCCCTGTTTTCATGCCTTCAGGTGGAGAAGAGTGTTCCTCATGATCTCCTTCTTCTCAGTTCTCTTATTCTTCTTTCTCAACTCTTTCCTTCTCAGCTTCTCTTTCTTCTTCTTTCGTCTCCTCTTCTTCTTTCTCCTCTGCTTCTTTTGTCTCTGCTTCTTTCGTCCTTTGTTCCGATTCTTTCTCTGAAACAGAACGACTCAGATTCTTCAAAACCATTGCAGAAATGGTGATGTTTTCCTCATCATCATCTTCATCTTCAACAATGAGAGCTCTTCTTTTCTTCCTTGAAGCAACCAAGGGCTCCTTTCCTTTCCTTTTTGATGAAGAAGAGGTTTGATGAGCTTTGACTAGAGTCTTCTCCTTGAATTTCTCCAACGCCTTGTTCAGTTCCTTCAGACGCATCTTGGTCACCATTTTCAGTCCTACCACCATATCATCGCACGATCAAACACAAAAGATTTGCTGAGGCTGAATATTCAGATGTCTGAATAACTTCGTTACAAGACTTGGGTAAGGAAGTTGACCTCTGTCCTTCATTATGGTGCTATACATATGGAACATAACAGTGTGAGGAAGAGAAAACATTTTCCTAGTGAGGATGGCATACATCAGCTTTGCTTTTGAACTTGAAACATCAGTCTTAGAAGTTGATTTCAGTCGGAGGCAATTGATCACAATCTTGTGAAGCAAGATGTTGAATGCACTCATTCTTAAGTAAGAAATCTTTTCCTCTGTTCTCCTGTCCTTAACAAGTTCCAATGTAGCACGAGCAATGGAAACTTTGATCGGTTGATATCTTCCTCTCTCAACTCCTAACACATTTGCTAGCATATCCATATCCACAACAAAGTCTTGATCTTTGACGCTGAAACAGAATTTATTCGCATCCAAGAAGCTAAGATTTGAATAGAAATATGCGGTTAGTTCAGCATAGGCCTCTGTAGTGTCGGAGCAGAACTTTTCAAGTTGAAGATAACTGAACTTTTCCCTCAAGTTCACATTTACAGCATCCAGAAAATCAAAATCCACACTCCTAGGGTTTATTACCCCACGCTTCAGCAATTTTGAGTACAGATCCTTTTGTTCCTTCGATCTGAACAAGTCTCCTCTTTTTCCTCGATTTTCAACCGCAACACCCATTCTCGGTTGAAATTGATTGTACAATTTGTCATCATCATTCCCATCTACAGGGTTAACTCCCCAATCACGAGGATCACTTGGGATATTCGCAAGGGTTTCTTCGGCCACCCTTTTACGAGCAATTCCTAAACTTTCCATTTTTCTCAAAAATATATTCATTTCCATACCATTTGTCTTTAAGAAAATCATCGACATAGTTCAATGGAGTATGAGTTCCTTTTAAAGCACGATACAACTTATAAATAAAAGTGGGCTTTTAAACTCTTACAGGATCTGCATCCTCAATGATTTCCTCCTCTTGTTGATGATCAACGCCTTGAGGACTAGATGGGGGAGAATGACGCTGCTATGAACGTTGTGGGCTCTGTTGCTGATTTGGAGACACTTCTTCTTCGGTAAGATCGAAGTGTGTAGGTTCCTCACTCATTCGCCGTGGTCCCCTGCTTGCGATTCTCGAAGACTTTCTTGAAGATGACATCTTTCTCAGTTTTTGGAAGATTCCTTGCTTGACTTTCCCAAGAAAGATCACAACTATTCGAAGATTAAACAAGGGAAGAAAACAGGAATGGAAGATCGATGCTTTCTAAGGTTTTTGAGAGTAAAGTGAAGAGGAATCAACAGTCCATCATCGCTTAAAAAGAGAGGTATACGAATCGTTACAAAGGAAAATAAAAAGATGCATTTTCAAAATAACTGTCATTTTTCCGCAAAAATAGTCATTTAAAAAATAACTTCTTTTTCGAAAAGGAAACGATGCAATAATTACGTCGATTAAATATAGCAATAATTAACCACAGTCTGACGATCGTACCTCTTCAAGATAAGATTCGAGAGAGAGAATTACTTACAGTCAAGGTCTTGTAGGTCTAAGTCTGAGAGTCTTTAGACTTTGATTTCCTCATACCTCAAAATGTTGAGTCTGGAACGGATAGTTTCAAATTGATTTTTCTCCAAAGGCTTTGTGAATATATCTGCCAGTTGATTTTTTGAATCAACAAATTGAATTGAAACTTCTCTATTTTGAACATGGTCTCTAATGAAGTGATGTCAAATCTCTATATACTTTGCTCTTGAGTGGAGAATTGGATTTTTGGTGAGATTGATAGCGCTGGTGTTGTTGCAATTAACCTCTGTGCATGAATATTCAATTTCAAAGTCTCTTAGCTGTTGTTTTATCCACAGAATTTGTGAACAACAACTTCCGAGAGCTATATACTCTGCTTCTGCTGTAGAGAGAGCTACTGTACTTTGCTTTCTTGAAAACCAAGACACTGTCCTGCCTCCAAGTAGTTGACAAGTACCCGAGGTGCTCTTTCTATCGACTCTGCATCTAGCAAGGTCTGCGTCTAAATATCCAAGAAGAGTAAAGTCTCCTCTTTTTGGATACCAGAGACCAAAGCTTGAAGTTGATGAAATATATTTGATAATTCACTTTGCAGCATTTGAATGAGAATCTTTTGGGTTTGATTGAAATCTGACACAAATGTAAACACTAAACAAAATGTCAGGTCTAGAAGCAGTAAGATAAAAAAGTGATCCGATGATACTCCTGTATAGCTTTTGGTTGACTTTCTTTCCTCCTTCATCTTTGTCTATCTTCAAGGAACTTGATATTGGTATATCAGCCTTTTTGCAATTGACCAATCCAAACTTTTTTACAAGATCATTTGCGTACTTTTCTTGATGAATGAAAGTTTCTTCCTCCAGTTGTTTTATTTGAAGCCCAAGAAAGAAGGTTAACTCACCCATCATGCTCATTTCAAACTCATCATGCATAGTCTTAGAAAATTTCTTGCATAGACTTTCATTAGAGGATCTAAAGATAATATCATCAACATATATTTGAATAAGCAGAAAACTTTTGCTTTCTATTTTAATAAAAAGAGTAGTGTCTACTTTACCTTTAACAAATCCATTTCGAATTAAAAACTTACTTAGTCTGTCGTACCAAGCTCGAGGTGCTTGTTTTAAACCATATAAGGCCTTTTTGAGTCTGAATACTAAGTCTAGTTTCCTTGGGTCTTCAAACCCAGGTGGTTGTTCCACATAAACTTCCTCATGGATGAACCCATTTAGGAAGACACTTTTGACATCCATTTGGAATAACCTGAAATTCTTATGACAAGGAAATGCAAGTAATAAACAAATTGCTTCTAACCTTGCTACCGGTGCATAAGTCTCGTCATAGTCAATCCTTTCTTCTTGTGTGTATCCCTTGGCCATGAGTCTTGCCTTGTTTCTTATGACTTTTCCTTTCTCGTCCATTTTGTTCCTAAAAACCCATTTAGCTCCAACAATTGATTTACCTTTTGGTTTAGGAGTCAACTCCTAGACATCATTAATTCTGAATTGTCTGAGTTCTTCTTGTATAGCTTCAATCCAGCTCTCATCGGATAAAGCTTCTTCTATGCTCTTGGGTTCTATTTCAGAAATAAGAGCCACAGCACTAGACTCTTCTCGCCTTTTGGATCTTATGCGAATTCCTTCATTGATGTCGCCAATAATAAGATCTTTGGGGTGACTGGACTTATGTTTCCAGTTGCTGGTTAATTTATCAGGTTGATGGTCACTTCCTTCACTTGAATCTTCAACAGTTACTTGTTGCTGGTCCTTCAAAGTCTGAGCTGCTTCTTGAGGTTTAGACTTTGTAGAGTCTGGAGCAGGTTCAGTCTCTTCAAGATGAGTCTGAATAGATTCATTTTGTATAGAGTATTGGAATTTGACATTCATTGATTCTTCCACATTTGAGTCTTATTGTTGTAGACTCTATACGCTTTGCTTGTGATTGAATATCTAAGGAATATGCCTTCATCTGACTTTTCTTCAAACTTACCAACTCGATCATTTGGATTTTTCAGAATGAAACATTTGCATCTAAATACATGAAAATATGAAACAATAGGCTTCTTTTCTTTGAATAGTTCATAGGGTTTTTTTTTCTAGAATAGGCCTTAGAAAAACTCTATTAATAATATAAAATGATGTTGAAACTGCTTTAGCCCAAAATCATAAAGAGATATTGCTTTCAATTAAATGAGTTCTAGCCATTTCTTGAAGAGATCTATTCTTTCTTTCCACAACTCCGTTTTGCTTTGGAGTATATGGAGAGGAGAACAAATGCTGAAAACCCAGATTCTTCACAAAATTTTGTAAAATCTTGATTTTCAAATTCACCCCCATGGTCTGTTTTTATACTTGAAATAACATACCCATTTTCATTTTGAACCTTCTTAGCAAATTTTTCAAAGTAAGAGAAGGTTTTAGACTTACTTGCCAAGAAATATACCCAAGTAAATCGTGAGTAATCATCCACAATTACTAGGCAATATTTTTTACCTCCAATGCTCTGCGTTCTTGTTGGTCCAAAGAGATCCATATGCAAGAGCTGCAGTACACGGTTAGTGGAAATTTGATTTATTGGTTTAAAGGAATTTCTTACATGTTTTCCCAATATACATGGTGTACATAGATCAGACTTTTGGTATGATAAATTGAGTAGACCACGAACAAGCTTATTTGCTGAGATTTTGGCTATCTGCTTCATGTTAATATGCCCAAGCTTTTTGTGCCATAAGTTCGCTTCGTCTTGGATTGAGATTAGACATTGCGATTCATCTGGTTTCACATCCAAGAGGTAGATATTTCCATGTCTTCAACCCATGAATGACTGAGTAGAGTCTTTACTGGTTCCTGAACAAATACCCTCTTGAAAGTTGATTTTAAAACCGGCATCACATAGCTGACTGACACTGAGCAGATTGTAGTTGAGCCCTTCAACTAAAGAAACATTGCTTATTGTGAGATTCCCAATCTTTAGAGTTCCAAATCCCACAATTTTTCCTTTGCTATTTCCTCCAAATGAGACTTTTCCACCATTCGCTTGAACAAGTTTGTGAAGCAATTTGAATCTCCTGTCATGTGTCTCGAGCATCCACTATCCAGGTACCATTTTACCTTTTTTCTTGATAGTGACCTGTATTTAAAAAGAGACTCAAGCTTTCTTTGGTACCCATATTTTCTTGGGTCCTTTTGAGTTAGTCTGATATGCGATTTTTGCCCAAACTTTATTGACAGGTCTTTAAACCATGGGACATTCTTTCTCAAAATGATTTGCACTATTGCACTTTGAACATCTGAGAGCATTGCGACCTACTGGTTTTACAAAGGTCATTTCAAAATGATTTTTGTAAGCATTTATTGTGGGTCTTTGTTTGATTCTTTCTTTCACTTTAGGAAAATCAATTAAAGGAATGGTTTCAGCAGTCATTCCCAAACCAGATTTATTGAAATAAGGTCTTTGAACAGAAAGTATTTTCTCAAGTTTTTCAGATCCTAGAAAAAGTCTTTTGGAAATATTTGAGATAGCATTTTTCAAGAATGCATTTTCTTTTAAAAGATTATCTTCACTTTCTTTGAGAGAAGAAACATCCTGGTCTAAGCATTTCACTTTTTCTTGCAAAACATTCTCTTGTTGTTTTAGAGCAGAATTTTCCTTTTTGAGTTCGGAAATTCTTTTAAGAGAAGTCTTAAGACTAAAACATAATTCATCAATGTATTTTGAAACTTTAATAGGAATTTTGAAGTTACTTACCTCGAATTCACTTTCTGAATCTGAATTTGTCTCGGAGTTTGATTCTGAATCCGATTGTGCCATTAGACATATGTTGGCATAATCATCATCACTATCTTCGCATTCTGTATCACTCCAAGTTTTAGCTTTGAGAGCTTTTCGATACTTTTCAGCTTTTCCTTTTTTCTTCCTCAGAAGAAGACAGTTGGGTATGATGTGTCCCTTTTTCTTACATTCAAAGCAGACTACATCTTTGTTTGATTCATCATCTTTAGCAGACTTGGTCTGTTGCTTTTGAAAACTTTGTTTCTTTGAATTGAATCTTCTTCATTTTCTGTTCAGCTTTCTGAATCTTCTTATCATGAGAGCAAGTTCTTCATCATCCATGTCGTCTTCAGAATCTGTTACATTAGAATCATCATTAGATTTTAATGCAATGGATTTCTTACCTTTTGGATCTTCGTCTTCATTGATTCGTTCTACTTCATAAGACTGAAGTGTCCCAACCAACTCATCAACAGACAGTGGCATGATTCTTTGGGTCTCTCTGATTGAGGTCTTTATGTGATTCTAATCCTTGGAGAGTCCACGCAGTAGCTTGTTTACTTTCACGGGATCAGAAATTGGTTGACCTTGATTTTCAAGACCATTCACGATTTCTGTAAAATGACTGAACATGTCAATTATAGATTCTCCTGGTTTCATTCTGAAGGCTTCGTATTGACCGAGAAGAATGTTGATTCTAGTCTCTTTCACTTGATCGGTTCCTTCATAGGTAATGTATAATCTATCCCAGACTTCTTTAGCTGTATCACAGGAAGATATTCTGTTATATTCAGTAGGTGATAAAGCATAATATAAAGAATAAATTTCCTTTGCATCAAGAGCTTGTCTCTTGATTTTCTCTTCCTGAGTCATTTCGCTGGACTCAACAGTGTCTTTTCCTCTTACTGATACAGGTACAGCATTAGGAATGATCCCTTTTTCTACACATCCCATTCTAGAGGATCTTTTGATCTTAGGAACGCTTTCATCTTGTTTTTCCATATGTTGTAGTCCTTTCCATCAAAGTAAGGCGGTCTGGTATTGCTTTGCCCTTCTACCAGCCTTGGAGCCAACATACTAGCCATGGATCTTTAACTCTGAAGTAAAACACTTCAAACAAAGTGAGTACACGAGCTCTAATACCAATTGAGATAGCTAGTATAAGCACCTAGAGGGGGGTGAATAGGTGCACAAACAATTTATCGAGATACGAAAGCGGTTCTTAGACAAACGATTGAAAATGAGTTCACTTTTAACAAAATGAAGTACGATCAAAGTAAAGAGAGTAAGAAAGAGAAAATTGAACACAAGGTTTATAGTGGTTCGGTTTATTCCAAGCCTACGTCCACTCTTTCGCACTGACAGCCCACCGGCTGGATTTCACTATGAACAAAAGAGAAGTTACAGCACAGCTTTTCCTTGATTCCACAGTGTAGATGTTCTACCACACTTTCTCAAGGTTTCTCACAAATTTAGACTCTCTTTTGTGCACAAGATTTCGCTCAAAGGAATTGTCTAAATAACAAGGAACTTCAGACTTTGGAATTCTTTTATCGCGCACACCTCGAACAACTTAGAACGTCTTCCTTATATACTCCTTCATGCCATCATACCCGTTGGCACTTTCCAAAGGAATTCCTCCAATCTACCCGTTGGACGGAATCAATTAGGAAGATTATTCGAGCTATTAAAGGAACGTGTCGATAGCCCATCAATCCTGTTCGCCCATACAATCAGGATCTTGGTTTCCATAAGTAGAACCTTCCAAGAATATTTAGACAATCATCGGATCCTTAATCTTCGAGTCAATCTCGATCAATCAAAGGATTCCGTTATGTCTTTTCCAACCAAGAGATCTTCTCCAACTGATAAGGTCATATCCTTAATGAAACATCCAGTTCTGGATAACCTTTCTTCAACGGATTAGAGACTGTCAATGAGGATAGACTTTGAGTCTTGAGTCTGGCTGTCCAGAGGTCTTCAGACTTTAAATAGCAGAGTTTGCAAACCTTCAGACTAGACTGATGGAAACGTTTTGTCAGCTTCAAAACACTTCAAGAAGATTTCTCCAACATTAGCAAAATTTTCAAAGTAAGAAAAGGTTTCAGACTACTTGCTAGGAAATATACCCAAGTAAATCGTCAGTAGTCATCCATAATTACTAGGCAATATATCTTACCTCCAATACTTTGAGTTCTGGTTGGTCCAAAGAGATCCATATGCAGAAGCTGTAGTACACGATTAGTGGAAACTTGATTTATTGGTTTAAAGGAGTTTCTTACCTGTTTTCCCAATACGCATGGTGTACATAGATCAGTCTTTTGGTATGACAGATTGGGTAGACCACGAATAAGTTTCTTTGCTGAAATTTTGGCTATTTGCTTCATATTGATGTGCCCAAGTTTTCTGTGCCATAAGTTTGCTTCGTCTTGAATTGAGATTAGACATTAGGTTTCATCTGGTTTGACATCTAAGAGGTAGATATTTCCATGTCTTCGACCCATGAATGACTGAGTGGAATCTTTACTGGTTCCTGAACATATTCCCTCTTGAAAGTTGATTTTGAAACTGGTATCGCACAGCTGACTGATACTAAGCAAATTGTAGTTGAGTCCTTCCACTAAGGAAACATTACTGATTATAAGGCTTCCAATCTTCACAGTTCCAAATCCTACAATTCTTCCTTTACTGTTTCCTCCAAATGAAACTTTTCCACCATTAACTTGAACGAGCTTTATGAAGCAATTTGAATCTCCTGTCATATGGCTTGAGTATCTATTATCCAGATACAATTTTACCTTCTTCTTGATAGTGATCTGCATTTTAAAAAGAGACTCAAGCTTTATTTGGTACCCATATTTTCTTGGGTCCATTGGAGTTATTATGATATACGGTATTTGCCCATACTTTCTTAACATGTTTCCAAACCATAGGACATTCTTTCTCAAAATGATCTGAACTATTGCACTAAGAACATTTGAGAGCATTGCGACCTACTAGTTTTACAAAAACTTTTTGGAAATGATTTTTATAAGTATCTCTTGTAGGTCTTTGCTTAATTCTTTCCTTTACTTTAGGAAAATCAATTAAAGGAATGGTTTCCACAGTCATTCCCAAACCAGATTTATTGAAATAAGATCTTTGTGCTGAAAGAATTTTCTCAAGTTTCTCAGATCCTATAGAAAATCTTTTAGAAATATTTGAGATGTCATTTTTTAAAAAAACATTTTCTTTCAAAAGATTGTCTTCATTTACTTTTAAAGTAGAAACACTCATGTCTAAACATTTAACCTTTTTTTTTTTCAAAATATTTTCCAGTTGTTTTAGTGCAAAATTTTCTTTTTTAAGTTCGGAAATCCTTTTAAGAGAAGTCTTGAGACTAAGACACAATTCATCAATGTATTTAGAAACTCTAGTTGAGATTTTCAAATTACTCACCTCAAATTCACTGTCTGAATTTGAGTTTGTCTCGGAGTTTGAATCTGAATTCGATTGCGCCATTAGACATATATTGACATAATCATCATCACTTTCTTCACATTCTGTATTACTCCAGGTTTCTGCTTTGAGAGCCTTTTGATATTTCTCAGCTTTTCCTTTCTTTTTCCTTAGAAGGGGACAGTTAGGTTTCATGTGTCCCTTTTTCTTACATTCAAAGAAGACTACATCTCTTTTGGATTCATCATCCTCAACAGACTTAGTCTGTTATTTTTGAAAACTTTGTTTCTTTGGATTGAATCTTCTTCCTTTTCTGTTTAGCTTTTTGAATCTTCTTATCATGAGAGCAAACTCCTCATAATCCATATCGTCTTCAGAATCTATAACATCAGAATTATCATTGGATTTTAATGCAATGGATTTCTTATCTTTAGGATCTTCGTCTTCATTGATTCGCTCCACTTTATAAGACTGAAGAGTCCCAACCAACTCATCAACAGATAATGTCATAATTCTTTGTGTCTCCCTTATTGAGGTCTTTATGTGATTCCAATCCTTGGAGAGTCCACGCAGTAGCTTGTTTACTTTCATGGGATTATAAATTAGTTGACCTTGATTTTCAAGACCATTCACGATTTCTGTAAAACGACTGAACATGTCAGTAATAGATTCTTTTGATTTCATTATGAAAGCTTCGTATTGATCGAGGAGAATGTTCATTCGGGTTTATTTCACTTGATCAGTTCCTTCATAAGTGATGTGTAATCTATCCGAAACTTCTTTGGCTGTAACACAAGAAGATATTCTGTTATATTCAATAGGTGACAAAGCATAAGATAAATAATAAATTGCTTTTGCATCAAGAGATTGTCTATTGGTTATCTCTTCCCGAATCATTTCACTAGACTCAACAGCTTCTTTTCCTCTTTCTAAGACATGTGCAACTTTATGAATGATTCCTTTGTCTACCACGTCCCATTCTAGAGGATCCTTTGATCTTAGGAATGCCTTCATCTTGTTTTTCCATATGTTATATTCATTTCCATCAAAGTAAGGCAGTCTGGTATTGCTTTGCCCTTCTACCAGCCTTGGAGCCAACATACTAGTCATGGATCTTTAACTCAGAAGTAAAACACTTTAAATTAAGTAAGTACACAGGCTTTGATACCAATTGTGATAGCTAGTATAAGCACCTAGAGGGGGGCGAATAGGTGAAAAAATAATTTCTCGAGATAAGTGAGCAGTACCAATTGACAATGGAAAGGAAATTCGTCTTTTGTTAACAAAACCAATTATGATCAAAATAAAAGAAAGTAGGGAAGAGAAAATGAACACAGTAATTATAGTGGTTCGGCTTATTCCAAGCCTACGTCCACTCTTCCGCATTGACAGCCCACCGGTTGGATTTCACTATGAACAAAAGAGTTGTTACAGCAAAGCTCTTCCTTGATTCCACAGTGTAGAGACTCTACCACACTTCCTCAAGATTTCTCAAAGATATAGACTCTCTTTTGTGTACAAGATTTCGCTCAACAAATGAATTGACTAATAAAAAAGAGCTTCAGACTTTGGAATTCTTCTATTGCGCACACACTCGAACAACTGGAACGTCTTCCTTATATACTCCTTTATGCCATCATACTCGTTGGCACTTACCAAAGGAATTCTTCCAATTTATTCGTTGGACATAATCAATTAGGAAGATCATTCGAGTTATTTAAGGAATATGACGATAGCCCATCAATCCTCCTCGCCCATATAATCAGGATCTCGGTTTCCATAAGTAGAACTTTCCAAGTATACTTTGCCAATCATCAGATCCTCAATCCCTGAATCAATCTTGATTTGAATAAAGAATTCCGACATGCCATATCCAGCCAAGGGATCTTCTCCAATCGATAAGGTCAAATCCTTAACGAAACATCCAGTCTTGGATAAGCCTTCTTCGACGGACTAGAAACTGTCAATGAGAATAGATTTTGAGTCTTGAGTCTGGCAGTCCGAAGGTTTTCAGACTTTAAATAGTAGAGTCTGCAAATCTTCAGACTAGAATAATGGAAACGTTTTGTCAGCTTTAAAACACTCAAGGAAGTTTTCTCCAACACCCGGAACACAATTTATGTTCTTTTGTTCCGGGGAACAAAAAAAGAATATAAGTGCGTTTGTTTACACTTTTGTTCCTGAGAACAAAAAAACTATTTTTTTTTTTGTTCCCGAGAATAAATTTGGAACAGAAACAAGAAAAACTTGTTTCTTGTTCCCGGGAACACTTTCGATAAACAATTTTTCTCTCTCCTATTTTTTCCTTCTCTTTCTTTTCTTCTTCTTTTCTTCTTCTTTTTTCTTTGGCCGGTCGCTAGCCTCGGCCATGGCCGGCGACCAGCCGTTAAGGGCTGGCGACCTTGCCGGAGCATTGCTAGCCCCCAACAAGGTGAGGCTGCCAACCCTTGTCGCCCGGTCGTCGACCATGGCTGAGGCCGGCAACCGGCCAAAAGGAAGAAAAAAAAAAAAAAAAAAAAAAAGAAAGAAGAAAGAAGGAAAAATAAAAAATAAAAAAGGAAATAAAAAATATAAAAAAATGAAAAGAAACAAAAACTATACAAGTTTAGTAAACGCGTTCTTTTGTTAAAAAATTATTTTCCGAAACAGAAATAGTTTTTGTTCCCTAGAATAATTTTTGAACAAAACGTTACGAAACGCAGCCTAAATGATTACTTCCTCCCTCTAGATTTCCATCTCCATTTGCGCCTATTGCTAAAAGCTGTCCCTCTTCACTTAATCTTTCATGGCTGTGGATTCATCCTACTGAATCTTTCTGGTCCGGTCATTTCGTCTCATTACTGGGTTCCATCAGTTCCACCTTTCTCAGCATATTTAACTTCTCAGCTTCCATTTGTCCTACAAGAGAACCACAAAAGTGTTATGAAATCGCACGTCGATTCTAGAAAAATCACGCTCACAAATAATTTACCAAGTATAATATAATAATAAAAAAATAATTAGAATAACACGCTAGAATTTGTTAACGAAATTCACCCAAACTTGGGCTACGTCTCCGTGCAGAGGCACTCTGTGAATCCACTAGGCTTCGAAAATAGTTAGAATATAACAATGATTTTCTCTCAAGATTAGGGCACAAAGAAATTGAGAACCCTCATAAAGAAAAAACTCACTTTTTTCTTCTCTCTTTTTCTTGCCTCTCTATTTTCTTTTTCAGCGTCTTGACGGCTAGCGTCTTGTCATCACTAATATAAATGTATCACTTTTAACCTAAAAGAAAATTTAATTGAAAAGACAAAAAAGCCCCTAAAAATATTTGGCTTAATCTATAACAATCTCCTACTTGAAGACAAATATACCCGAGCACCGAGCAACTTTGCATTCATCTTCTTCAAAAACTAGTACTTTTAAAACTTGTGCCTCTATGATACTCCTCATCAATCAACATGGAGTAATACCAATGGTAGTAGTACAAAAAACATGCTTCTCTCTGTCTTCTACCTTGGTCAACATGTCAGCTGGGTTCTTCGAGCCATCAATCTTTTGTAAGTTTAACTCATTATCTTTCAATGCTAACTTGATAAAGTGATAATGCTTCTTGATATGTCTAGTCCTTAAGTGATAAACTGCATTCTTTGCTAAGGGTACAGCATTTTGACTATCACTCCACAGTGTACTGACTGGCTATTTTCGATGTAGCCCATCCATGTAATCTTGTAACCACATGATTTTCTTAGAGGCTTCTGTGATTACTACTTATTCTGCCTCTATTGTCGATAAAACCACTACTTTTTGTGGTTGAGATACCCAACTCATTGATGTACCTACAATTGTAAAGATATATCCAGTAGTACTCTTACCACTATTTCGATCATTTAAATTATCTGCATCTACATAACCCTGCAACTCTAAAGATGTACCACCATAATAAAGTGAGTAGTTGGAAGTACTTGCTAGATATCTCAATATCCATTCTACTGCATTCTAATACTTTCTGCTTGGGTTATGCATATATCGACTCATAACTTCCATTGCCAGTGCAATGTGTGGTTTCATGCTTACCATAGCATACATCAAACTTCTCACTGCTGATGCATATGGAACTAGCGCCATCTCATCTTTCAAAGCCTGAGTGCTTGGACACATATTCTTGGAAAGTTTGAAGTGACTCGCTAGAGGAGTTGCAACCGGTTTTGCCTTGTCCATGTTAAATTTCTTTAACACCTTGTTCATATAGTCTTCGTGCGACAGCCATAATTTCTTACTTTTCCTGTCCTTGATGGTTTTCATGTTTAAAATATTCTTGACCTCTCTTAAATCTTTTATAGCAAATTGTGATGATAACATCTTCTTCACTTCTATGGGTCTCTTTATATTGGAACTAGCCACTAGAATGTCATCCACATATAAAGAGAGATATACAATGTTACTATTATCATATTTGCGAAAATAAACACAATGATCAGACTCACAATGTGCAAATCCTTTTTCTTTCACGAAACCATCAAATTTTAGGTACCATTGCTGTGGAGCTTGTTTCAAGTCATAGAAGCTTTTCTTCAAGGGACATATCACGTGCTCCTTACCTTTGACTTCAAAACCCTTAGGTTGTGCCATGTATAGTTCTTCATCTAAGTCACCATGTAAAAATGTGGTTTTTACGTCTAACTGCTCAAGATGAAGATTCTTCATTGCAACTATACTTAGCAAAACTCTAATTGATGTCATTTTTACTACGAGTGAAAATATCTCAAAGTAGTCGATCCATTCTTTTTTGGAAAAGCCCTTCATTACAAGTCTTGCTTTGTATCTAATACTACCATTTATTTCATTTTTAATCCTGTACATCCATTTGTTTAACAAAGTTTTTTTTTACCTGTAAGCAACTTGGTCAACTCCCAAGTTTTGTTCTGAAGTAACGAGCTCATCTCATCTTTCATAGCACACTCCCACTGCAAGTGAGACGTGTCTATCTTTGTCTCATTGTAAAACTCCGGTTCTCCTGAATCTGTATATAAGACATGGCTCAGAACAATATTAATTGATGGATAAAAAATTACCTTTGGTTTTCTCACACGTACAGACCTCCTTAAGACAGGTACTTGAGGGTCGTTAGTTTGCTCCGAATCATTGTGTTCCTCTTCAACTACCTCCTTATTGATAATAGGCTCATCTTGAGCCTTTCTTTCAAGTGCACTTTGATCTATTGGAAACATCTTCATGGGCATTGTGTCTAATTGAACATATTTTGGTTCTACTACATTCTCATGCTCTGTCTAACAATCTTTGTACATATTTTCTTCATGGAATGCTACATTGTGATTGTCGATGACTTTGTTATTCTGATTACCCCAAAGCCTATAGCCATACTTATGACATCTTGAAATTTCAATCATATTTTCAATTGAATGAATCGGGCCTTTCATCGATGCGCTTATCGTGCTATTCTCTGAATGGATCACTCATGAGATAACTAGACAATTTGGGAAGTCATTAATGGATTTTAATGTAATAGACTTGAGAATTCGACAATGAATCGACTGCTCGATCATGCTAATCTGCAAGGGTCATTACGGCACAATTAAAAATCGATAAGAGACCGGAGATAGGCTAATTTGACAGAGGTGTGTAATTAAGTGTGGGTCATTCCACCTAATTGTAAAATTCTCATTGATCGGCACTAAACCGATTTTCTATTGTTTTGGATACCCTGTGTCCGTATTTGAAACCTCGAGATTTTCACGACAACCGAAAGTTGCCAACTTGTCGACGATGCATAATGTGGCTTGAAAAAAAATCGAGCATGGGTCAAATGCACAATTTTTTTTTTTAAAAGCTACCTGGTAGGTTAGGTCGCTAAATTCCGCAAGATTGAAATTAACTGTGAATTGGAACCCGATTTCAGAAATTGAAAGTTCTGTCATGTCATGATTCATTTTAGAAACGTCTACTCATCATTCAAAATTTTTTTGGCGATTCCGGGATTTTTACGGAAAATCAATTTGGACGATTTGGAAAAGAACATAAATTTGGATAGGCTAAATTAAAGGGATTTTTCACTTCCAAATCAAACTACTTGGTGAAAGGAAATTTTAGAAATTATGTGGATTTTTTTTCTTTTACTAAATTGGACATCAAATTGAGGAATTTGATGAAGAAATGGAAACCCAAAATGAGGAAATTCGGAGCTAGGCTTGGGGCAGCAATTTTGGCTTCAAAATTGATTATTTGGTGGATTTATATTGCAAGAAAGTAATAGGGGGAACAAGCAATTAATTGGGAGGATAAATTTGTTTGACTTTGCCCCCTTTCTTTTGTTCAAACTTCTCGAGCAAGCTGGCCTCCATCTTCTTCGAGCAACCGTCCTCTCTGCCTTTTCCTTGCAACATCGTCTTCGTTCGTTTTCCTTCAAAGCAACACTAAGTTCTCTCCACCAGCTACTTCTTTTCCATCTTCAAGAGCCACACATCCAACGCCTACTTCCCTCTAGTCAACCACCCGCAAGCCTCACCACCGAAGTTGACCGCCACATGTCCGCAAGCGCACTAGCTCCTCCTCCCTTCAATTCTGCAGCTACTCCCTTTTCGAAGACCACCCATCTCCACCAAGTTCTATCTGCCACCGAATCAAGCCAACGAACAAACGCCCATCAAATCGCCCTGCCCTCCAGTGTTGACCTTATCAGCTCCTACACGTCTCCTCTGCCCAGCCACGTGTAGCCCATTCGAAGTTAGCCCAGTAGCCGTGCAAGTCCAGTCGCAAGTTCGGCCGAACTTAGCCTTATCCATGAGCTTCCTTGGGCTGATTTCAGCCCGATCTGAGCCCTGTTGGCATTGACGCTTTGGAGTTTATCACTCGCTGTCGCGCTGCCATCACCATGAACTCACCGGCTCGCAAATCTGGTGAGTTTACCCACTAAACTTCACTTAGGAGGTTAATTATGCTTATGGGGTAATTAGTTTAAGTTAATTATAGTTTAGGTGGTTAGTTAGATTAGATTAGGGATTTAATTATCCAATTTTGCTTGTTAGGTTAGATTAGATTGATTAACGCATAGATAGGTTGTATTAATTATCTAGATTGATTTGGAAATTTTCCAGGCCAGTCTCTATATTTAATTAGGCAATTACGGCATAGGTTAGCAATTTTGGCATTTAAATTGAATTATTTAATTAATTTTGATAATTATTTAATTATTTATTATTTTCTAGAAATTAGACCGGGATAGTCGATGACCAGAATTTCGTGCGATTGCAATGGTGTGTTCAATTTATGCAATTGGATGTTAATTTGTCCAAATTGAGCACCGATTGGATTTTTAGTAATTTATTCCAAAATTTGTGAATTTCGATATTTATTCACAAAATTTCAGGTGTCAAGTTTTAACACTGAAATTTTTTTTTATATACTATATAAAACAGTGGGATTTTAAGTTGGAGGATATGAATTTTTAGGGTTTGATCTGATTGTGTACTCACGCACGACTATTTTCACAAAGTGCCTTTAATATAAAGAAAACAAGCCGGGATTACTATTTTAATGGAGGCATTTGAGTGCAACGCATGGTGTCTTGGGCCGAGATTGATTGGTCATGTGTTGGTTAAAGAGAATTATTCTCGAGCTTTTAAACCGGATGTTACCCTATATGGGATACCCATTCATTGGAACTCAGGTTGCAGTAGATTCTGGACCTATGCCCCTTCGAAGAAGCTGTCTAATTGAGAGACGTCGACGTGCTCAATGGTGGTGAGACGATACTTGGCTACACTAGAAGACACCGAACTTTTGAGTAGGTCATACCCTTGAAGGGAAAAAAAAATTAACAATTGGAACACATGGTTGATTGAGTTAGATGCCCCTGATTATGAGACAAAACTGTGTGGGATGTGTTATAATGATTTGGCTTTATAATCGAGACCCTTGTGATTTATTGAGTTGATGAGGTGTTTCAATTGTTGTGTGCATTAATTGTATGCATTTGGGATATGAATTGTGCTGATGTGCAGGAAGGAACTAAGGCGAGGTAAGTCCCTCGTTCTCATTGTGTGGTTGTGTGGCTAGGCCACCCTTGGCGTATTTCCTTTCTAATAGGGGTTTAGGGGGTCGACTTACTTAAACATTGTCTCACCTTGTCGTGAGGTTAAATTTTCAAGTCCTTAGATGATGGTCATGGAGGACAGAAGCCCTGGAGTCTATGGAGGTGGAGTTTGAACGATCGGCGTATGTGTCCGACTAGTTGTCGTAGGACAGCTTCTTTTTGGGAGCCAATATTTTATAGACCTTTACCTAGACTCTTTTTATATATAAACCCAGTTATTTATAAAACTGTGCTTTTGAGAAATGTTGCCATGCTTTCCTATCCCATGCTGTTTGTTGTCAAGGGTTATAGTTCGCTTCCGCATGTGCATTAAAAATAAAAGGGTCGGCGACTAGTTTTGGGAAGTTGCAATTGTATCAACCGCAGTGGGATGTGTGCACGCTCTAGGGTTAGGGCATGATATCCTCGTTTAGTAGTATCAGAGCATGGTCTGTGTTTGGAGTGATAAGGTGCGATGAGTCATGGGATAGTTAGTAGGAAAAACTACTTTTAATATGCTAATGCATGTGAGTGATAGTTGATTGGTAGCTTGTTTGTAGGGTCACTAAAATTCTAATCTGGTGTTAGAATTGGAAAGCAGGTTTCTATAAAGAATTTGTGAGATGAGTGACTAGGAGCAGACGACTCCCAGAAAAAGGGCAGTAGGCCCTGCGACTCAGGGTAGGATGCCGACTAAGGTCGATACCCGAGGTTGTCGAAGTAGAGCGCAAGCTAAAGCCAGTACAAGTAGAGTTGCACCGCCGTCGGTTCCGCCGATTGGTGCTAGGATAGCAGCCCCTGGTAATCCCAAGTTTGAAGGGATCATGTAGGCGCTTCAGATGATTGGAGTTCTGATGGGGCAACAGGCATAGAATCAAGCCACCGCTACTGCCGCAGTCGCTGCCGCACCTGCTGAGGTTCCACCGAGGAACGTGGTTCTCGAGAGACCAATTCATAAGCTTGTTGAGAAATTTCTAAAGTTGAACCTGCCGAGGTTCACAGGAACGGGAGATCCCGAGGCTGCAACCCTCTGGATACAAGACATAGAGAAAGCACTGTTAAGAAGCACTAAGGAAGAAACGGTCACCCTTGCAGTATATCAACTGTAGGGGATTGCTAGTACTTGGTGGAGGGCCACCGTAGAAGAGGTATTCCTAGAAGGTGTGAATCCAGTGGGGAACACCTTTGTCAGAGCGTTCAACGACAAGTATTTCTCCAGTTGTGCCAATGATCAAAAGATAGTGAAATTTTATCGCCTTCATCAACGTCTAATGATTGTGGACCAGTACAAGGCGAAATTTGCCGAGTTATCGCAATATGCCCCTAGATTGGTCGAGGACCTAGAGGAAAAATCGAGGAAGTTTAAGGATGGCCTCCGACTGAAGCTGAAAAATCTGCCGGTACCGTTTAATATAAAGAACTATAATGAGCTGTATGAGCGAGCCCAGCTGATTGAGAGGAATTTGAACAAACAAGCCGCCACATCTGGGTCGCAGTTTGGTTTTAACTAGGATATGAATCGGTTTGGGAAGAGAACGATGAGAGGAGAAAGATATCCTGTTCCACCCAATAGGAAGGGTGGGATAGGAAAGTTAGCAAGTCAGTTTATAGTGTGTCCTTCCTGCAGAGGACAGCATGGATCAGCCTCGTGTCCTGCTAGGACGAGTGCTTGCTATGCGGCTAGCAGGGTCACATAGCTAGGAACTATCACCGAAGACAAGCGGGACTGCAATTACCACCGTTGCCACCAATGGGTCAGATCCGAGGAGTCGCATCACTAAATGCACCGTAGGGTGGTTTGAACCGACCTCCAGCTCAAGGAAAGATGTATGTTATCATGAGAGGACAGGCGGAGGATGCACTTAATGTGATCACAAGTACGGTCTCGTTGAACAACCATGCTGCTTATACTTTATTTGACTCTGGAGCTACTAATTCGTTTATAGCTGAGTATGTTAAGTTGGTAGGACTGATTCCTGAGTAATTGGAGTCAGTGATTAGTATATTGACACCATTAAAGGAAAATGTGTTAGCTATAGTGGGTTGTCCTAGTTGCACGTTAGCGATTGGTGAGCGAGAGGGGAAGATAGACTTGATAGTCATAGCCATGTATGATTTCGATGTGATAATTGGCATGGACTGACTCACCAAGCAATGAGCTAAAATGGACTGCTATGGCAAGACGATTTAGTTTAACCTGATAGAGGGTGAGAGCTTCGAGTATATCGAGAGTCGAGGAGGAACCTCGATTACTTCAATCTTGTTGCTCGAGGCAACTCGTTTGATAGACGGGGGTTGCCAAGGTTACTTGGCGACTGTTGTGGATACGACAGTTGAGGAACTGAAGATAGAAGATATTGTAATGGTTCAAGAATTTCCATATGTATTTTCGAAAGAATTGCCAGGTCTGCCACTAGAAAGAGAAATTGAATTCGTGATGGACTTAGCCCCCGAGACAAAGCCAGTTTCTAAGGCTCCTTACCGGATGGCGTTGTCAGAATTGAAAGAACTAAAGGTGCAGATGCAGGAATTGTTGGATAACGGATTCATACGTCCCAGTGCATCACCTTGGGGAGCACTAGTTCTGTTTGTAAAGAAGAACGATGGTTTGTTGTGCCTGTGCATTGACTATCGTCAACTCAATCAGGTGACGATCAAGAACAAGTATCCATTACCGAGGATTGACAACTTGTTTGATTAGTTGCAAGGAGCGTCGATATTTTCTAAGATCGACCTGCGGATGGGATACCATCAGTTGAGAATTAGGAAGGAGGATATTCCAAAGTCAGTGTTTCGCACTCGATATGGTCATTATGAATTCATTGTAATGCTGTTTGGTTTGACGAACGCCCCAGCTGCTTTCATAGATTTGATGAACCGAGTTTTCAATGAATATTTGGATCAGTTTGTGATCGTGTTCATTGACAACATCATGGTGTACTCGAAAAGTCCTTAGGAACATGAAAGGCATCTGAGGATGGTACTTCAAACTCTAAGGACTCATGAGTTGTATGTCAAGTTCAGCAATTGTGAGATTTGGTTGACTCGTGTTACATTTCTAGGTCATGTGATTTCAGGAGAGGGAATCTCTGTGGACCCATTCAAGATTGAAGTAGTGATTAACTGGCCAAGACCGACTATTGTGACAAAGATCAGAAGTTTTCTGGGTTTAGCAGGGTATTACAGAAGGTTTGTAGAAGGGTTTTCAGCCTTAGCTTCACCCTTGACTTGATTGCTAAAGAAGGAAGAGAAGTTTGTATGGACAGATAAGTGCGAGTGTAGTTTCCAAGAGCTTAAGTAGAAGCTGACTACTGCACCTGTGCTGACCATACCATCTGGTCCTAGAGGATACAAGATCTACAATGATGCGTTTTCAAAGGACTAGGTTGCATGTTGATGCAGCATGGCAGAGTTGTTGCATATGCGTCCCGTTAGTTGAGATCTCATGCGCTGAACTACCCAATGCATGACATGGAACTTGTAGCGATCATTTTTGTTTTGAAGATTTGAGAAATTATTTGTGGGGACAAAGATTCCAGATCTTCACTGACCATCAAAGTCTCAAGCATCTATTCTCCTAGAAGGAGTTGAATATGAGACAGTGTCGCTAGATGGAACTCCTGAAGGACTATGATTGTGATATTCTATATCACCCTAGAAAAGCGAACAAGGTCGTTGATGCACTAAGTCGGAAGTCTTTAGTAGCGCAGATGGCATTCAAAGAATGAACTTTACTTGAGAAGGAACGAGATTCGATTTTCAAGTTTAAGGTAGGTCACCTTTCAAGTCTTATGACCACCCTCAGAATTGAGTTGGAAGTGTAGATTAGAATTAAGACGCTTCAGCCAATAGAGGATATTGAGAAGAGGAAGACTGACTTTCAGATTTCTAATAATGGAATACTGAGGTTTTGAGGATGATTATGTGTACCTGACGATGTAGCGCTTAAGGAAGAGATTTTGTTAAAAGCTTATCATAGCAGTTACAGCATTCATCCTGGTAGCACAAAAATGTATTAGAATCTGCGTCAACATTATTGGTGGTTCGGTATGAAGGCAGACATCGCCAAGCATGTTGCCAAGTGTCTGACGTGTCAGCAAGTGAAGGCCCAGCATTGTAAGCCGAGAGGATTTCTGCAACCTCTCGAGATTCCCGAGTGGAAATGGGAACACATTATAATGGACTTTGTGATGGGCTTACTAAGGAGTTCGAGAGGTAACAATTCAATTTGGGTAGTGGTCGACAGAAGAGAGGTAACAATTCCATTTGGGTAGTGGTTGACAGACTAACAAAGTCGGCTCACTTCATCGCAATATAAAGGGACCTTGATTTGGACAGGCACACAGAGTTATACGTGCGTCAGATAATTCGTTTGCATGGAGTGCCAGTGACGATTACATCAAATCGAGACCCGAGGTTCATGGCTGCATTTTGGAAATGTTTGCAGAGTGCTTTATGAAGGAAGCTGCAGTACATTACGACCTATCATCCTCAGACGGATGGCCAATTTGAGAGGATGATTCAAACCCTTGAAGACATGCTGTGAGCTTGCATGTTGGATTTCAAGGGAAGCTAGGAGGAACAGCTTCACCTTGTCAAGTTCGCCAAAAACAACAGCTACTAGCAAAGCATTCATATGGCCTTTTGAAGCGTTGTATGGCAGGGTGTGCAGAATGCCAATGTGTTGGGATGAAGTCGAAGAGCGGAAAATAATGGGTCTAGAGTTGGTTCAGCAATCAATGGATGTAGTTGCCTTTATTAGGGATAGATTGAAGATCGCTCAAAGTCGCCAAAAAGTTACGCCGATAAGCGTCGGAGACCATTAGAATTCCAAGTTGGTGATCACGTCTTTCTGAAGGTGTCACCAATGAGGGGTACTTTGCGCTTTAGCAAGAAGGGAAAGTTGAGTCCGAGGTACGAAGGTCCATTTGAGATTCTAGAGAGAATTGAGATCCTAGCGTATCGTCTTGCATTACTGCCAAACCTGGCGCAACTGCATGATGTCATTCATGTGCCAATGTTGAGGAAGTATGAGCCTCACTCGACCCACATGCTAAATTTTGAGGAATTGGACGTGGACGACAGAGTGTTGTACGTCGAAAGCTCGGTTCAGATTATGGATCGCAAGGAGCAGGTTCTGCGCACCAAGACCATTTCATTGGTCAAAGTGATTTTGCAACATCATGGCATTGAAAGGGCAACTTGAGAAAGTGAAGATTCGATGAGACGACTGTACCCCTACATTTCTGTTTAAAAGATTTATATGGTTTAAATTTCAAGGATGAAATTTTTATAAGAGGGGAAGAGTTGTGAGATCCTAAAATTTCAGTCATATTTTCAATTGAATGAATCTGGCCTTTCATTGACACGCTTATATCGTTATTCTCTAAGCTGATCACTCATGAGATAACTAGACTATCTCGGGAAGTCATTAAGGATTTTAACCCAATAGACTTCAAAATTCGATCAGGAAACGATTGCTTGACCGTGCTAGTTATTATGGCATAATTAAAAATCGATCAGAGACCGGAGATAGGTCGATTCGACAGAGGTGTGTAATTAAGTGTGGGTGATTCCACCTGATTGCAAAATTCTCGTCGATCAGCACTATACTGATTTTCTGTTGTTTCGGGTACCCCATGTTCATATTTAAAATCTCGAGATTTTCACGACCATCGAGAGTCGTCGATGTGTTGAAGATGCACAATGTGGATTGAAAACAATCGACCACGGGTCAAATATACAAAAAATTCATAAAAGCTACCAAGTAGGTTAGCTCACGCTAAAATCATGCCTGATTAAAATTAACCGCGAATTTGAACCCGATTTCAGAAATTGAAAGTTTTGTCATGTCACGATTCATTTTAGGAACGTTTACTCATCCTTCAAAGAATTTTCGGTGATTCCGAGATTTTTACGGAAATTTAATTTGGACAATTTGAAAAAGAATGGAAATTTGGATGGGCCAAATTAAAGGATTTTTGACTTCCAAACCGAGCTACTTGGTGAAAGGAAATTTTAGAAATTATGTGGGTTTTTTTTTTTTTTACTAAATTGGACATCAAATTGAGGAATTTGATGAAAAACTGGAAGCCCGAATGAGGAAATTCGGAGCTAGGCTTGGGGCAGCAATTTTGGCTTCAAAATTGATTATTTGGTAGATTTATATTGCAAGAAAGTAATAGGGGGAACAAGCAATTAATTGGGGGATAACTTTGTTTGACTTTGCCCCCTTTCTTTTGTTCAAACTTCTCGAGCAAGCTGGCCTCCATCTTCTTCGAGCGACCGTCCCTCTCTGCCTTTTCCTTACAACGTCGTCTTCGTTCATTTTCCTTCAAAGCAGCATCGAGTTCTCTCCACTAGCTGCTTCTTTTCCATCTTCAAGAGCCACACATCTAATGCCTACTTCCCTCTAGTCAACCACCTGCAAGCCTCTCCACCGAAGTTGACCGCCACATGTCTGCACGCCTGCTAGTTCCTCCTGCCTTCAATTCTGCAACTACTCCCTCTTCGAAGACCACTCATCTCCACCAAGGTTTGTTTGCCACCGAATCAAGCCAGTGAATAGCCGGCCATCAAGTCGCCCTCCCCTCTAGCGTTGACCCTATTAGCTCCTTCATGTCTCCTCTGCCTAGCGCCGTGTAGCCCATTCGAAGTCAGCCTAGCAGCCACGCAAGTCCAGCCGCAAGTTCGGCCGAACCGAGCAGCATTCATGAGCTTCCTTGGACCGATTTAGGCCCGGTCCGAGCCCTGTTGGCGTTGCTGCTTTGGAGTTTATCGCTCGTTGTCACGCCGCTGTCACCGTGAACTCACCGGCTCACAAATCTAGTGACTTTACCCACTAAACCTCACTTAGGAGGTTAATTATGCTTAGGGGGTAATTAGTTTAAGTTAATTATGGTTTAGGTGATTAGTTAGATTAGATTGGTAATTTAATTATCCAATTTTTCTTGTTAGGTTGTTGATTATATTAATTAAGGCATAGATAGGTTGTATTAATTATCTAGATTGGTTTGAAAATTTTTCGGGCCCGTCTTGGTAGTTAATTAGGCAATTCCAGCCTAGGTTAGCAATTTTGGCATTTAAATTGAATTATTCAATTAATATTGATAATTATTTAATTATTTGATTATTTATTAATTTTCGAAAATTAGATCGGGATAGCCAATGACCAGAATTTCGTGTTGATTGCAATGGTGTGTTCAATTTATGCAATTAGATGTTAATTTGTGTAGATTGAGTGCCGATTGAATGTTTAGTAATTTATTCCAAAATTTGTGAATTTCAATATTCATTTAGAAAATCCCGAGTGTCGGGTTTTAACACCAAAAATGATTTTATATACTATATAAAACAATGGGGTTTTAAATTGGAGGATATGAATTTTTGGGGTTTGATCTGACCTTGTACTCACACACGACTATTTTCACATAGTATCTTTAATATGAAGAAAACATGCCAGGATTACTATTTTAATGGAGGCATTTAAGTGCAATGCACGGTGTCTTGGGCCGAGATTGATTGGTCATGTGTTGGTTAAAGAGAACCAATCTCGAGCTTTTAAGCCGGACATTACCCTACATGGGATACCCATTCATTGGAACTCAAGTCGCAGTAGATTCTGGACCTACGCCCCTTCGAAGAAGCCATCTAATTGAGAGACGTCGCCGTGCTCAATGGGGGTGAGACAATGCTTGGCTACACTAGAAGACACTAAACGATTGAGTAGGTCGTACCCTTAAGGGGAAAAAAATTAACAATTGGAACTTGTGGTTGATTGAGTTAGATGGCCCTCATTATGAGACAAAATAATATGGGGCGTGTTATAACGATTTGGCCTCATAATTGGTACCCTTGTGATTTATTAAGTTGATGAGATGTTTCAATTGTTGTGTGCATTAATTGTATGCATTTGGGATATAAACTGTGCTGACGTATGGGAAGGAATTGAGGCGAGATAAGTCCCATGTTCTCATTGCGTGGTTGTGTGGCTAGGCCACTCTTGGCGTATTTTCTTCCTAATAGAGGTTTAGGGGGTGGACTTGCTGAGACATTGTCTCACCTCATCGTGGGCTTAAATTTTCAAGTCCTTACATAGTGGTCGTGGAGGACAGAAGCCCTGGAGTCTGAAGGATCGGCGTATGTGTTTGACTAGTTGTCGTAGGACATCTTCTTTTTGGGAGCCGATATTTTGTAGACCTTTACCTAGACTCTTTTTGTATATAAACCCAGTTGTTTATAAAAGTGTTCTTTTGAGAAATGTTGTCATGCTTTCCTATCCCACGATGTTTGTTGTTAGGGATTATTGTTCGCTTTCGCATGTGCATTAAAATTAAAAGGGTCGGCGACTAGTCTTGGGAAGTCGCAATTGTATTGACGACGGTGGGATG
Organism: Eucalyptus fibrosa; assembly: GCA_017140475.1. Classification (NCBI taxonomy): domain Eukaryota; kingdom Viridiplantae; phylum Streptophyta; class Magnoliopsida; order Myrtales; family Myrtaceae; genus Eucalyptus; species Eucalyptus fibrosa. The sequence goes on from CM029511.1 coordinate 12,271,427, forward strand.
TGTATGCACTCGAGGGTTGCGGCGTGACAATATACATCGCCACCATATCTGATAAAGACGCACTTTTGGGACTTAGCATCAAGCGTTTTCCTATCCTCCCTGTCAATCAAAGCATATGCAATTCAACCAAACACCTTTGGATGTGAATAATCAATCTTTTTACCTTACCGCAGCTCTTGTGGTATTTTTCCATCGAATGCACTAGATGGACTTCTGTGGATAAGATAAACAGCTACATCAACTGTGCCAGCGCGCAAGTGTAGCGAGAAACCCACATGTAGCATTATGCATGTCACATGTTCCAAAATAATTATGTTCATCCTTTCAGCTACACTATTCTCTTGAGGAGTTCTAGGAACAGTCTTTAACTCGTGTATGCCATCCCGACTCAAATATTTTGCAAATTCCTTATTCGTGTATTCACCACCATTATCAAGTTTCAAAGCTTTTATCTGATAACTTGTCTCTTTTTCTACCATGGTCTTCCACATTTTTAACATCCCGAATACTTCTAATTTTTCTCCAAGAGCATAAAACCAAGTCTTCCTTGTCGCATCATCAATGAATGTGACAAAATATTACTTACCACCATAAGAGAGGTCCTAAGTAGGTCCTCATACATCAGTATGATTCAACTCTAGCTTTTGACCTTTAGTTTGTCGCCAATTCAATTGAAAACTAACAACCTTCTATTTTCCATAAATGCAATTCTCACAAAATCTAACTCAACTTTTTGTAAACCTGGAAGTAATTTCTTTTAGTGCTTTATACCTTTTTCACCAAGATGTCACAAACGATAATGCCAAAGAGTAGACAAATTACCTGTAACCATTGTAGTTGCAACCATATTTCTGATATTGTCTCCTTGGAGAAGGTAAAGTGTAACCGTACGCTTTCCCTTTACTACTACTCTTGCCCCTAACGTTATCTTCGAATCTCTGAATCCAAAGGTTGTTACCAAACTTTTTTGGTCAAGTTTATGGTTGAAATCGGATTTTTCTTTAATTTTAGAATATGCCTAGTTTCACGCAAAACTAGACGTCCTCCACCTGAGATGTTCACAATCATAGTTCTTTTTCCAACAATGGGACACATGGCCGTTTCCCACAACCACTTGTCCGAAATCTCCACTGGCATAATAATCAAATATGTCTCTTTGCGAAGTGTAATGAAAAGAAGCACTAGAATCAATAAACCATTTATCTGTCATCAAGTCAAACCCTACAGACACACACAATTTATTTAGCAAAGATTCATCGCTAACCACATTAGTTCCTTGATTCTTATCTTCCTACTTCTTTTTGTAAGCTTCACACCGAAACCTTCGATGTTCGGTGTGGTGACAAAACCAATACTCATCTTTTACAACCTGTCTCTTACCCCTTGATTGTGATCTGCCACATCCGCTAAATTTTCCTATACTTTTACTTCTTCCACGGTTCTCCACTGTGAGTGTCGTTGAAGATGTAGATGCCGAAAAGTTATCTCCACCTAAGACTTTCCTCCGCATCTCTTCATCCATGATACTACTCACAGCATCATCAAGAGTTAAATCATCATTCATGGTGCTAGAAATTCCTTACATTGCGGTATTATAGCTTTCTGGAAGAGAATATAAAAATAATAAGTTTTGAAGCTTCATATCTAAATTTATGCCTATGGATTCCAATTGACCCGTAACCTACGTGAAACTATTAATATACTTTACCATAGAACCTCCATTAGATAACTTCATATTAACCCTTTTCTTCAGCAAAAATATCTGATTTGATGTAGACGGCTTCTCATAAATATTCGTGAGAATATCCATGGCTTCTTTTGTAGTTTTTACTTTCATGATGTGGTACCCTGTCTTTTTCATCAACCTTAGACAAATTGCACGTAATGCCTTTCGATCAAGAACTTTCCATTCGGCTTCTGTTGTTGGATCCACTACCACCATCTCGGGTTTTCAACCCTCAAGTGGTGCTGGGAGATCTTTTTGATAAAGATAATCCTTAATTTGCAGTTTCCATCATCTGAAATCCTGCCCATTGAACTTATTGATTTTGATTTTATCTTTTGCCATACTGTTTGCTTTCAATCAAACGTCAGCAAAAAACCCTCAATGTTCTTGATTAGCCAACCCAGGCTCTAATACCAATTGTTACAAAATTGCATATTGATTCCAGAAAAATAATGCTCGCAAAAAATTCACCAAGCATAATATAATAATAAAAGATTAGAATTAGAAGAACACGCCAGAAAATTTATTAACAAAGTTCACCCAAACTTGGGCTAATTCTCCGCGCGGAGACACTTTGTGAATCCACTAAACTTCAAAAAAAGTTAGAACACAACGATGATCTTCTCTTAAGATTATAGCATAAAGAGATTGAGAACCCTTATAAAGAAAAAAATCACTTTTTTGTTTCTCTTTTTTTTTTGTCTCTTTATTATCTTTTTCAGCATCTTGACGGTTAGCGTCTTGCTATCACTAATATAAATGTATCACTTTTAACCTAAAAGAAAATTTTATAGAAAAGACAAAATAGCCCCTAAAAATATATGGCTTCATCTATAACAAAAAGTAGAAGTCGAAAGGGGGGGAATGACGGATATTGTTCAGTCTATGGCTTCCAAAGTGGCAAAGTACCTGGTGGCTCCGGTTGGTTGTCAATGCGGCTATGTGATATTCCCTGACGGCTACGTTGGCCAACTTAAGGACAAACTTGAGAAGCTGTATAATGTGAGGCAAAAGGTGCAACATTCCGTTGATGAAGCTCTACAAGGCATGAAGCTGATCGAAGCTGATGTCGAGAAATGGGCGAAAGACATGGAGACCATAATCAACAAGGCACATGGCGTGCTGGAAAACGATGGAAGAGCCAAGAAAACTTGCTTTTGTGGGTGGCTTCCCAACCCAAAGGGGCATTATTGTATCAGCAGGGACGCGAGGAAGACAATCCAGGCCATCCAAGCATTGATCCCGCAAAGTAAATTCGAGAGGGTCTACTATGAGAGTGCTCCGCCAAAGTGTGTCACGGGTACTCCCGATGTGAATTTGTCAGCCGGTGATGGGGCCGACACTATCGCCGAGTCGCGAGCTTCCGTCTTTCGGGGCATAATGGAAGCTCTGGATGATGAGAAGCTAAAAGTGATTGGGGTCTACTGGCCTGGCGGTGTGGGGACGACTACGCTATTGGAGGAAGTCGAGAAGAAGCTCAGGAAAGAGAAGAGACCGTTCCACATGATCGTCAAAGCAAAAGCGTCGCAGATTCCTGTCTCAAAGAATATCCAAGATGAGATTGCTGATGCCTTGAAACTGGATCTAAAGGACATGAAAAGCGAAAGAGGCAGGGCAAATCGTCTATTGGAGAGATTACAGTGGGATTTAAGCGAGAAGGTTCTCATAATATTGGATGACCTATGGGGGGAACTTGATTTGAAAGCGATTGGAATTCCTTCGCGAGACATGAGCACCAAATGTAAATTGTTGCTCACATCGAGATTTGAAGATGTGCTGAAGCAAAAGATGTGTGCCGATGAAACATTTCATCTTAAAGGTTTAGAGGACGACGAAGCTTTCAGACTATTTGAAAAGACCGTTGGCGACAAGCTTAAAGACGATGAGGATTTGAAAGCAATAGCAGCTCGTGTGGTCAAGAAACTTGCAAGTTTGCCTCTTTTGATTATCTCTGTCTCATGCAACTTGAAATATAGGGGTGCGCATGCATGGAACAACGCATTAATAAACATAGATGTGTCAAAAGTGGAAACCATAGTGAAGTTGAGTTATGACCATTTGGGGAGTGGGGACACCAAGTCCTTATTCTTGCTCTGCGGTGTTATCGGCGGGACCATTCAAGTTGAAGTTCTACGGGTCCTAGGCATGGGTTGGGGCTTGTTTGAGAATTTCAAAGATGTGGCATCTGGGAATTTCAACCCGAAATATTGATTTTGAGGGAAATGATATTTGTCTTTGAATGGCCATAGGGACAATTACATCATCGGGCACGATATTTTATCTCTTGGACCGAACCCCTTATGAAAATGTGAATTGATTATGAGAATGTTAATTGATTTCTATAAACAAAAATCAAAAATCAAATGCCCTAAAGTGGTGAAGGAATTATGGGCTTATTATCGATATTTTTCTATGGGCTATTTAAATTGGACATAGGACGATTTGATAAAGAAGACTTTGTTCTTGACTATGTACTTTATAGATTTGATGGATTAATGTCACAAAGTCTTTTAGCCATTTTATTATGCAATTAGGTATTTATCTAAATGAGGATTAAGATGTATTATTAAAAATAAACTCGGGCTATTTAAGTTTGGACTTTAGGCCCAAGGATGTTGAGCCTAAAGTGGGCCAAGAGGCCCGGCCCAAGGAGCCCATGAAGTGGTTGACCAAGCTGGCCCAAGAAGAACGCCCAAGCCCGGCCCATTGAAGGCCATTACCTTTGCATGGAGATCGACAAGTGGCGTGAGGGATTCTCCATGTGTCTAGCATGCAAAAGGCTACTCACCACTTGTCCATGCATCTTCCACTTGTCCCTTACATGCAAAAATAGAGATTTATTTGTTAATCAAAGAGCAAAAGGGAAGGGGGTGGTCGGTCTAGGTGCCGAGAGAGAGGAGAGAAAGAGAGAAAGAGAGAAAGAGAGGAAGAGAGGAAGAGAGAAAGGAAGAAGAGATCGCACGAGGAAGAGCTGTCCGTCCACTCGTCCGTCAACCGTCCGTCCGTGTGTCCGTCACCGTCCGTGTGCCGTTGTTTGCTCGGTACGAAGGCAAGTTGGGATCTATATTCTGCTCTTGCATGTTGTGTCTTTCTTGTGTGTTTGAATGGTGGTGAATCTCGGATGTTTAGGGTGTGAGAAACCGAAGCTTGAGTGTGTTGTTCTTGAAAATGTGTTCTGTTTTTGAGTGTGCCGCCTGACCCAGAATTTTGTAGAGGCTTGCATGTGGGTTTTGAGTTGTATTTAGACTTTTAATTCTTCACAAAAGTTGTATAAAACATCTCAAAGTATAACATACTAAAATTTGGGATAAAATGGTTGAGTTTTAAGGGGTGAAACCCTTCCTCTACGAAAACGCTAGATCTGGAACTGTTTTGTCGACCTCTTGGTGGTTTTGTGTGTTTCACGTCACTTTTTACCGAGAATCTCACTTCGACTTCTTCACAAAAGTTGTAGAGAACATCCTGAATATTTAAATACTAAAACTTGAGGTAAAACGAGCAAGTTTAGCATAGTGAAACGATTTTCTTTTGAAGACGGCAGATCTGGAAGTATGGTACTGGACTCCCGAGACTTCGTAGACTATATGGTGACTATTATTTGAGAATATCACTTAGATCCCTTAACAAAAGTTGTATGGGACATCTTGAGGCAAAACATATCAAAATTTCATAGGAAATGATGGAAGATAAGTAGGTGAAACCTTGATTTTTCGGAGACAGCTAAACTGCACTGTTCGGTATTAGGAACAGGATCTTCGACCGTCTATAGTAAATTATCTAGAGCGAATCTGGCCTATATGTCTACATGAAAAATCTACCTGAGGATCTTGACTATCAGCTGGTAAAATTTCATAATTTTTGGAGGTCATTTGAATATTTTAATCGAAATATTTCAAGAACTGCGCAATCTGATTTTATCCGAATTTTGCATGTTGTATTGTGTGAGCTATATCTTCTTGTGTGAAGCTCTTTTGGGCATGTGTTCTTAATGAAATTTCTACCTTTATGTCTTGTGTATTACTTGCTCTGATTGTATGATTTTTGAAGATCATATGGATATTTAATTTACATGCTTTCCGAAATTGTGTAAGCTGGAATTTGGTAAATTTCAAAAAGACCTGGTATATGGATTATTCTATGTTACATGGACCCCATGAATTGTATTGTCATAAGTGATTGTATCTTGGTGCATGTATGATGATAATTGGACATGCATATAAGAATCAAATGAGGAACATGATCTTGTTTGTCATCACATCGATGGCTTTAAGTATACGACTGTTGGAAGAGGTGTCAGTCATCTTTTGAAGTATAGCCAAGTATAGAAAACTATGACAGTTTGATGTACCGATGAATGATGTCCATTTGGTTTAAGTAAATAAAAGTGTATGGCTTTTACTTATAAATGTTTAGTAGGTGTGCATCGTTTTCTGAGTATAGGGAAAGGAGTTATTGGATGTGCTTCCGTATATGAACTGCGCAAGGGACCGATCTAAAAGATGTAAACCCCCATGGTTGTATGGACCCGCTGCAGTTGAAATGGTATCATAGTGATATGTTATTAGGTCAAGTGAATGGTAAGCGAACTATGACGACCCCAATCGGATCGGGGGCCGTCCAGGGGTGCCACAGCCCGATTTTGGTATTAGAGCTATGGTCTATTTGGAGTGATAAGGTGCCTCAAATGGAAATGAGGATATAATGATGCACACCATAGGATACTAACTTCAATGGTTGACTAACTTTGAACAACGGGTGATGGATAATCACTCGTAGATCCCTGGTAACTAGTGTGATGTTGCCTTTGTGTGTCAGTAACTTTCTATGTTACTTATGTGACTTTAGTAATAACCTTAATTAATGATCTGACTAGTGACACCGAGTTGCAAATTATTCTTGAGGCAAATGCTTGGAAAACTGCAGGAAATCATGGTACGAGCTGGAAGTGCTCATCCATCGAGGGCTGAAGCCTCTGCTACAAAGGCTGAACCCCGAATGGAATATATCCTGCAGGCATTGGCCAATATTTGAAATCTGATGGAAAGGCAAGCACAGCAATAACCCGGAGTGGAATGTCGCCTTCAAGGACTGGTGGAACAATTTCTGAAGTTGAAGCCACTTAAGTTTAGTGGAATGGGAAGTCCTGAGGAGGCGGAACATTGGATTGATGGAATGTAACGAATTTTCCGGTTGTTGGACTGTAATGATGTAGAGAAAATAGTTTTAGTTGAGTACCAGCTGGAGGGAAATGCAAAGTTTTGGTGGAGAGCTTCGAGGGATACGATCTTTCCACTAGGTACTGACGTGAACTGAGATGAGTTTGTTAGGGCTTTTAATAGGAATCATTTCTCTGATTGTACCAAGGATAAGAAGATTTCTGAATTTGTTTAGTTAGAATAAAGGGAGCTGACAGTAGACCAGTATGAGGCAAAATTTTCTGAATTATCTAGGTATACTCCTAGGTTGGTTGAGGATCGAGAGGAAAAGGCTAAGAGATTTTTGAAAGGGTTGAGGACTGATATTAGGAAACAACTGGTGCCTTTGAATATAAGGGATTATAATGAGATTTATGAAAGAGCACAGTTGGTGGAGCAAGAGTTAATGAGAGAGCAATAAGAATCTAAGGAGCAAATGACCTTTAATGATGTTCGAAGAGGTAAGAGACCCTATCTTGGTCAAGGTTAGACCTGGGATGTTATAAAAAAGAGTAACTTTGGAAATTTTAGAAGAGCTTGGAATGGCCCGACTTTTGGGAGAGTAGCCTACTAGGGTAATTTTTGCCAAAGATGTGGTAGACAACATGGGCCAGGACCTTGTAATAGCCAATTGAGGTGTAATGGATGTGGTCAAATAGGGCACTTTAAGAGAAATTGTCCACGCAATGGGTCGCAGCCGAATGTCAGCTCGGTGCGACATGTGCAACAACGTACTACTAGACCAAATCCACCAAGGAATTCACAGAGGCCACCACCATAAGGAATGGTGTATGCGGTCACCCAAAAGGAAGCGAAAGCTTCCGAAAGTGTTATCTCAGGTACAATTTCAATAGATGGATAAGAAGGCATATGTGTTATTTGATATGAGTGGCACGCATTCATTTGTGTCAGAAAAATATAGATGATTGCGAGAAATAGGAACCAAATCTTTAGATATGACTCTTTGTATTTTTACATCACTAAGGGACATGTTGTTATCTATGTTAACATGTGAGAAGTGTGAGATAACCCTAGGGGAATGAGATCTGGAAATTGACTTGATAGTGATAGTTATGTATGACTTTGATGTCATCGTAGGAATGAACTAGCTCCGTAAGTAATGGACTAGGATGAATGATCTCCTGAGATAGTACTTACCCGTGCCCTAAGGATAAAACTGTGAGGCTAAGAATGGGATAGGCCAAAGCGAATAATATCTCTGTAAGTTAGTCCTTATCGAAACGAGACCCTTTAATGGATGTGTAGTTTGTGTTCGAACCAGGTGAAAGCTGGTGTACCGTAACGACCTTGTCCGATGAAAGCGGGGAGTGGACACCGAGGTCAGAGGACCTGAACAAGGAGCGGCTCCTAGCAGGCTTCTAGGATGGCAAAAATGGGGCAGGAATGAACCGAACTATGAACTGAACGGGAAATGCAGTGTTTTTGGGATAATTTTATCAGAGTGGCGTAGTGGAAGCATGGTTAAGCTTGTAGAACTCTTGTTTGTGAAAAAGAAGGACAGGTCGAGGCATTTGTGCATTGATAATAGACAATTGCATCATGTAATTGTTAAGAGTAAGTACTCATTACTTAGAATTGATGATTTATTTGATTAATTGCAAGGAAGTTCAGTCTTTTCAAAAATTGACTTGAGGTTAGGATACCATCAACTAAGGATTAAGAAAGAAGACATTCCTAAGACCGTATTTAGGACTCGCTATGGACACTATGAGTTCCTAGTTATGCTATGTGGATTGACGAATGACTTAGCTGCATTCATGGATTTAATGAATATGATATTTAAGCCTTATTTGGATCAAATTGTGATTGTCTTCATTTGATGATATCCTAAAGGACCTGAAAGACATGCATAGCATCTAAGCGTAGTGCTGCAAGTAAGGCTTAAGAAGTGAATTATGGAGAGTGAATTATGAATTTGAAGATTAGGTTATGATCATTTGAGCTAAGTAGTGACTTCCTATTAGAGGATCTCATTGGAAGTCTTGATGCATTACATGGAAGCATTTAGTATGAATAGAATGATCTTGGAAGTCATGAGTTTAAGTGGTCATATGAGACATGAAATTATATGAGGTTTATATGTCGGAATAATAGGTTTAATTGACGATGATCAACTTTTAATTTTAGGTGATGATCTCAGTCTGAAAAGGTTTGGTGGAATTAGTGGATACGATCAATTGTGGTTATAGTCTTTCCAAGTTGAAAAGGTGAAAGTTCAAGTTGTGGATTTGATGAGTGATTAGTCTAAGTGATGATCCTTTAGGATGAGACATGAGATATACTCGATGGAAACTAGAGAAGTTTTATTTTGGTGGATTGTCGATCTTTGAATTGAATGAGTCTTGGTGGACTATCGATATTTGAATCAAAGGAATGATGCTATACTTTAGGCTTGAATCTATGTTGTAGTGAAAGCGTAGTGAATGTCTTTGTTGAACTGAACTAGATGAGTTGTTAATGGTGTTGATTTTGATGATTCTAGGCTTGAATCGATGGTGACAAAGGTATAGGAATGATTCGGCTAAATGGTGTGTTAGATTGAGACCGTTAGATATACCAGAATGGAAATGAGATCGTGTGACAATGGATTTCATGCAAGGATTACCAAGGACATTAAGTGGTCACGACTCTATCTAGGTGATAGTAGATCGCTTGACTAAGTCTGCCCATTTCCTAGCAGTTCGCGTAGATTATCCGATGGATAAATTTGTTGATTTATGTGTAAGCCAAGTGGTACGCTTACATGATATTCCTGTAACGATTACATCTTATTGGGACTCTAGGTTTACTTCAAATTTTTGGAGAAGTCTCCAAGATGCTTTAGGGACTAAAGCTCTAGTTTAGTATTGTTTTTCATCCTCAAACAGATGGACAAACGAAAAGAGTGGTCCAAGCATTAGAGGACATGTTAAGAGCTTGCATCCTTGACTTTAAAGGAAGTTGGTATGAAAAGTTATACCTGGTAGAATTTGTGTATAACAATAACTTTTAGAAAAGTATAGGCATGTGCTGAGGAAGTATTAGCCAGACCTTGGTCACATACTCGATCATGAAGCCATCAAAATGGATGAGAAAGTGAGGAACATTGAAGAGCCTGTGCAAGTACTAGATTGAAAGGAACAAATTCTCAGGACCAAGAGAATTCCATTGGTTAAGATATTATGGTGATATCATGATGTGGAGGAAGCCACATGGGAGAGTGAAAATGAGATGAGAGAAAGGTAATCTCACTTACTCCAAGAGATATAGGAAATGTCTAATTTCGAGGACAAAATTCTCTGAGGGGAGAATTGTGGCATCCGGGAATTTCAACCCGAAATATTGATTTTGAGGGAAACGATATTTGTCTTTGAATGACCATAGGGACAATTACATCATCGACCACGATATTTTATCTCTTGGACCGAACCCCTTATGAAAATGTTAATTGATTATGAGAATGTTAATTGATTTCTATAAATAAAAATCAAAAATCAAATGCCCTAAAGTAGTGAAGGAATTATGGGCTTATTATCGATATTTTCCTATGGGCTATTTAAATTGGACATGGAACGATTTTATAAAGAAGACTTTGTTCCTGACAATGCACTTTATAGATTTGATGGATTAATGTCACAAAGTCTTTTGGCCATTTTATTATGCAATTAGGTATTTATTTAAATGAGGATTAAGATGTATTATTAAAAATAAACTTGGGCCATTTAAGTTTGGACTTTAGGCCCAAGGATGTTGAGCCTAAAGTGGGCCAAGAGGCTCGACCCAAGGAGCCCATGAAGTGGTCGACCAAGCTGGCCCAAGATTGGCCCAAGAACAAGGCCCAAGCCCGGCCCATTGAAGGCCATTACCTTTGCATGGAGATCGACAAGTGGCATGAGGGATTCTCCATGTGTCTCTAGCATGCAAAAGGCTACTCACCACTTGTCCATGCATCTTCCACTTGTCCCTTACATGCAAAAATAGAGATTTATTTGTTAATCAAAGAGCAAAAGGGAAGGGGGTGGTCGGTCTAGGTGCCGAGAGAGAGGAGAGAAAGAGAGAAAGAGAGAAAGAGAGGAAGAGAGGAAGAGAGAAAGGAAGAAGAGATCGCACGAGGAAGAGCTCTCCGTCCGCTCATCCGTCGACCGTCCGTCCGTGTGTCCATCACCGTCCGTGTGCCGTTGTTTGCTCGGTACAAAGGAAAGTTGGGATCTATATTCTGTGTGGCATCCCAAAATTCAAGTCACCCTCTAGAGGACTTAAAGCCTATAATTAGGTAATGAAAATTTCCCATGGTTTATGCTTTAGCCATTAGTCTCCTTTTAAGATTAGGTGATTTGTGCTTGTGTTTATAAGATTTTAAATTTGCTAGATTAATGATAATAATCTATGCTTGACCATGCACCTTATAGATTAAATTCCTATAAATAAAATATCACAAGACTTTGGCCATGTGGAAATTAAAGTTTAAAATTTGTAGAAGAAATTATAAAAGGGAAAAATTAAATTTTTAATTAGGTTGGGCCTTAGGCCCATTGGCCTAAGCTTTAGTGGGCCAAGCTAGTCGACCCAATTAGGCCCGCGAAAGGGGGCTGTTGCCGGCCCAAAAGGAGGCCCAAGAGGAGGCCCAAGCCCATCTTGCATGTGTTGTGACAAGTGGCAAGAAGGGGGTCTTCATGCATTGGCTATCAAGGGTGGCATGCAATCATTGCAAATGATAAGGAAATGGGGGAATAAAAGGGAAGAAGAGGAGAGAGAATGGCCGGTTAGCCATTCGGCCAAGAGAGAAAGAGAGAGAGAGATTGTGCGAGAGAGAGGGAGAGTGAGGCCGAGAGGAAGGAGTCCTCGCCGTTCACCGCCGTGTGCCACCGTTCGTATGGTCTAGAGGCAAGTTGGGAATCCACTTTCTACTCTAGCACCAATGTCTTGCATGTATGGTTGGAATCTAAGACTTTTGGAGGCATGGGAGTGAGGCTAATGTGTTTTGTTATTGAGTTGCATGCTGTTTTCGCATGAATCCGCCTGAGTCAGAACTTTGTGAGAGCTTGCATGCATGTTTGAGTTCGATTTTGGCTTTGATCTCTTCATGAACCGTGTAGCTAACATCTTATAATATAACATACCAAAATTTTGTGTAAAATTATGGAGATTTGAGGGGTCAAACTCTCATCCTACGGAGACATCAGATCTGGAACGATTTCGCTGACCTTGTGGTAGATCTGGGCTTGCATGTTGATTTTTACCAAGAATATCTCTTTGATCCCTTCATGTAACTTGTATAGCACATCTTAAAATACAACATACTCAAATTTGAAGAAAAATGAACTAGTGTAACCTAGTAAATCGGCTTACTCTTGAAAACCGTAAATCTGGAGACGTGGTCCAGGACACCCGAAAATTCATGGACCCAAATGACGACTATAATATGGATATTTGACTAAGATCCCTTCATCAAACATGTAGAAAACATCTTGAAGTAAAACATATCCAAATTTCAGAGGAAACGAAGAAGCAAAGGTAGGTGAAGACTCAGTATTTCGGAGAAGCATGCACTGGACGTTTCGGTGTTAGATCCAGAAGCTTCGTGTGACTGTAGAAAGTAATATAAAAATAATTTGGCTTGGAAGTCTTCATAAAAAATATAATTTAGTGTCTTGGCTATAAGTTGGTAAAATTTCGTAATTTTTGGAGGTCGTTCGGGTATTTTAATTAAATTATTTCGGAAACTGTGCATTCTGATTTCATCCGAAATTACATGCTGTATTTGTGTGAATTAAGAATTTGTTTGGGATCCTATTTGGCTATGTATTTTTCATGAAATCATTATCCTATTGTCTTGTCTATCACTTGCCTTAATTTTATGATTTTTGAAAATCATATGGATATTTAAATCTAATATTTTCGAAAGTGGCACAAGCTGGAATTTAAATAAATAAAAAGGGCATGATAAATGGATTATTTTAATTGGTACGAATTCCATAAATTTTATTTTATGAATAATTGTACCTTGTTGCATGTATGATGAGGTCTTGATGCATGCATGACAATGAATTGAGATGCATGTATGAATTCAATGCTGAATATGATTTTGTTTGCCATTACATCATATGCCATGCTAAATTGAGACCGAAATTGGTGAACACGGATAATGACAAATGAGGAAAACTGTTATGGCGGATGATAATGCCCTAGGAGTATCAGGATGCCCGAGATGGGGGGTGCCGGAAGCCAGATTGTATTGAGATACAAGGCCAGATGGCCCTCGGGAGTTTCGAGATGCCCGGAAAGTGGGGGTGCCGGAAGCCCTAGAGGTTTGTGCCCAGGGGGATGCCTCGTGATGCCAGTTGGGATGCGAGATGCCCAGCCAGGGAGTGTAAATGCTGGAAGCCTCGGAGGTTTTTGCCCGAGGGATGCCTCATGAGCTAGTTGGGATGCGAGATGCCCGAAATGTGGGGGGTCGGATGCCCGGTGATGTGTGCCGGAGGGTTATCTTGCGATGCCGGATGTGGTGATCGAATTGAAAGATAAAAGTGAACAATGATGACATGATATGATGATGGTCACCTATGGCATGATGATGATATATGACACGATATGATGATGATCACCTATGGCATGATGATGATATATGACATGATATGATGATGATGATGATATGTCTAGGACATAATGATGATGGCATATGTATGATACGATGGTACATGTGTATGACATGATGATGATAACCTATGACATGACAACATGTATGTGTTATGAGCGTGATGAAGATGTATGATGGTATATGCATGGCTTCGTGGTAAGCATGCATGGATGCATAAATGGCATGTACGATGTTATGATTGTATTATATGATGCATTGAGTGGTTATTGAATTCTTTTACCTGCTGAGTGGTCGTACTCACTCCTTTGGGGACCAACATTTCAAATTAGCAGCATGTCGCTCCCTGCTGTCATACGGGGTGTGTTTTACGGCATACCATCCAATGTAGAGGTCGAGTGTGAGGAGTTCGATTGTCCCTCTGTTCCTGGATTGACGTATATTCAAGTGCGTTGTTTAGTCATGTACGATGTAGGCCTGGCCGGGGGCCCTGTTGTCCAGGAGTTTATATCTGTCCACGTTCATCGCGACGGAGTGATACGCGGGATGTTGCAGCCGCCATCGCCTGATGCACCGGATGGGTGTGAGGGCCCGTGCGTGACGAGTAGGAGCTGGATCTTTTTGGGGATAGTTAGCTGACACTGATGATGGGGATTTAGCACGTGAGTTGTAGTGGGTCAAGGGTTTCTTTTTGGGGTTTTAGGCCGGGCGTGGCTGAGTCCTAGCTTTTCCTTTGATGTACCGACCCAAGAAGTCTCATCTTGGAAATATGTAAATAAAGTGTCATGGCTTGTCTTTTTATCATGATGATTAGTGGTGTGTATTTGTATCATGGTTGATGGAGGGTGAGATGGTGATGTTCTAGTTTGCTTCCGCTAATGAGTCACGCTGGGACCGTTTAAAAAAAAAAATGTCTATGATTTACGACACTTTGGCTAAGAGATGTAATTAGGTGTAACGTTGGTGCTTGTGGCTACTTGCGAAGGGTTTGGGGTGCCACATTCTGCTCTTGCATGTTGTTTATTTCTTATGTGTTTGTATGGTGGTGAATCTCAGATGTTTAGGGTGTGAGAAACCGAAGCTTGAGTGTGTTGTTTTTGAAAATGTGTTCTGTTTTTGAGTGTGTTGCCTGACCCAGAATTTTTTAGAGGCTTGCATGTGGGTTTTGAGTTGGATTTCGACTTCTACTTCTTCACAAAAGTTGTAGACAACATCTCAAAGTATACCATACTAAAATTTGGGACAAAATGGTTGAGTTTTAAGGGGTGAAACCCTTCCTCTACGAAAACACTAGATCTGGAACTGTTTTGTTGACCTCTTGGTGGTTTTGTGTGTTGCATGTCACTTTTTACCGAGAATCGCACTTTGACTTCTTCATGAAAGTTGTAGATAACATCATGAATATTAACATACTTAAATTTGAGGTAAAAAAAGCAAGTGTAGCCTAGTGAAACGATTTTCTTTTGAAGACGGCAGATCTGGAAGTATGGTACTGGACTCCCGAGACTTCGTAGACTATATGGTGACTATTATTTGAGAATCTCACTTAGATCCCTTAATAAAAGTTGTAGAGGACCTCGTGAGGCAAAACATATCAAAATTTCAGAGGAAACGATGGAAGATAAGTAGGTGAAATCTTGATTTTTCAGAGACAGCTAAACTGCACTGTTCGGTACTAGGAACAGGAGCTTCGACCGTCTATAGTAAATTATATAGAGCGAATCTAGCCTAGATGTCTAGATGAAAAATCTATCTTAGAATCTTGACTATCACCTGGTAAAATTCATAATTTTTGGAGGTCATTCGGGTATTTTAATCGAAATATTTCAAGAATTTTATCCGAATTTTGCATGCTGTATTGTGTGAGCTATATCTTCTTGTGTGAAGCTCTTTTGGGCATGTGTTCTTCATGAAATTGCTACCTTTATGTCTTGTCTATTACATGCTCTGATTGTATGACTTTTGAAGATCATATGGATATTTAATTTACATGTTTTCCGAAATTGTGTAAGATGGAATTTGGTAAATTTCAAAAAGACCTGGTATATGGATTATTCTATGTTACATGGACCTCATGAATTGTATTGTCATAAGTGATTGTATCTTGCTGCATGTATGATGATAATTGGACATGCATATAAAAATGAAATGAGGAAAATTATCTTGTTTGCCATCACATCATATGCCAATGTTGAAATTGAGCTATAATTAAAAATGAGATGTATGGGAATATGCATTCTGGTGATGAGAAGACCGTCGAAGGTCTGAGCCGACGATGCCTCAGGAGTGTCGGGATGCTCGAAAAGTGGGGGTGCCCGATGCCCGGTGGCCTAGTGGCGTAATTCCAGAGGGTCCTTAGGAGTTTCGAGATGCCCGGCGGTATACGGTACGTAATTCCAGAGGAGGGGGAATCCTGGTGCTATGTCGGTACGTAATTCCGGAAGCCCCGGAAGTTTGTGCCCGGGGGATGCCTCGTGATGCTAGTTGGGATGCGAGATGCCTGGCAAGTATTGTGCCGGATGCCCGGCAGGTATTGTGCCGGATGGTTCTCGCGATGCCAGGATTGGGTGTGAGTGATAAATGTGGGATGTAAACATTAGTCCCAGGAAAGAGAAATGTGGCGGCTGAAAATGAAAGAATGAAATTGGGAAATTGAAATTGAATTATGCATGATGGTACATGTGATATAATGATGATGAGTGCATGAATGCATGATGGTATATGCATGAATGTATGTGCACCTATGGTATGATGGTATATGTGACATGATAACGGTGATGATTGTATGAGGATGTATGTACATGCGGTATGATGACATGCGCATGGTATCAAGGTAAATTGTGCATGGATGCTTGAATAACATGT
Source organism: Eucalyptus fibrosa (assembly GCA_017140475.1). NCBI lineage: Eukaryota > Viridiplantae > Streptophyta > Magnoliopsida > Myrtales > Myrtaceae > Eucalyptus > Eucalyptus fibrosa. The sequence goes on from CM029511.1 coordinate 12,287,808, forward strand.
ATTGTGCTATGATTGTTATGATTATATTGTATGATGCATTGAATGGTTTATTGGTCCTTTACCTGCTGAGTGGCTGTACTCACCCCTTTGGGGACCAACATTTCAGACTAGATAAGATACCTTTGCTGCCACTGCTTCCAGTAGATGGATCAAGTGGTTGGATATGATCGCGAGGAGGAGGATAGCAAAGGAAGAAACTTTTGGACCCCGACACGGATCGATGGACTTTAAGTATACGACTGTTGGAAGAGATGTCGGTCATCTTTTGAAGTATAGCCAAATATAGAAAACTATGACATTTTGATGTACCGATGAATGATGTCCATTTGATTTAAGTAAATAAAAATGTATGGCTTTTACTTATAAATGTTTAGTAGGTGTGCATCGTTTTCTGAATATAGAGAAAGGAGTTGTTGTATGTGCTTCCGTATATGAACTGTGCAAGGGATCGATCTAAAAGATGTAAATCCCCATGGTTGTATGGATCCGCTGCAATTGAAATGGTATCAGAGTGACATGTTATTAGGTCAAGTGAATGGTAAGCGAACTGTGGCGACCCCAATCGAATCGGGGGCCGTCGAGGGGTGCCACAAAAGAGACGATACAATATTCAAGGAATAGATTGAATATTGTGCTCGATGAACTCCATTCTACTTGTTTGCTACTGGATGGTGGCGATGATTGTGATAACAGGGACAATGTGACCATACATGATCTTTACAGTGAGGTGGTCATCTCTACTCAATTTAGAGGTCAAAATTCCTTGATGACAAATAGCAATTATGGCTCGTGGCCAGAGGAAGAGCTTGAGAAATGTAGGGCAATATGCCTAGGTGATGTCGGCAGAGATAGGCTCGCTGGACTAATGTTGTGTCAGTTTCCCAACATGAAGATACTCATGTTGTATGAATCATCAAGACTGTACTTGATGCTATGACTCCAATCTGATGAGGAAGATGACTCGGGACTACTAGATTTCACATGCATGAAGGAGCTTCAAGTCCTATATCTTAGCTCTATACATATCACTAGTTTACATTCCTCGATAGGAATGCTCGGGAACCTTTGGTCATTATACTTAAACCGTTGCAATGTAGAGGACGTGACAATTCTTGGTAATCTCAAAGCATTACCGATTCTCAGCTTCATGGGTCCGCAATTTTGAGGCTGCCTATAGAAATTGGGGAACTTATAAATTTGAGATTGTTGAATCTATGCAACTATGAAAGGCTTCAAAGAATCGAGCTTGGTGTCCTAAAACGCTTAATCAATTTAGAAGAGTTACATATGAAGGGAAGCTTTGATTAGTGGATGGGCAAAAATGAAAAACCATCAGAATTGTGTAATGTTGGGCTTGCCGAGTTGAAGCGAATGACAAAGCTAAATTCTCTAGAAATATTGATTTGTGATCCCATCATACTCTTGGAGGTTGATGACCTGCCCTTTGAGAACTTGACTAGATTTTGGATCAAAATAGGAAATGTTGACGGAAGGGAATCTAAAGGTTTGAGAACCATGAAGATAAAATTTGTGACATCCTGAATTTTTCAATTCTGCTTTTAATTAAATCAATCGGGCCTTTCATCGACGTGCCTATAGGGCTATTCTTAGAACTGATCACTCTCGAGATAACTAGACTTTATGGGAAAGCCAGTAAGGGATTTTAATGCAATAAACTTAGGAATTCGACCGGGAATTGGCTACTCGACCATGCTCATATGCAGAGATCATTATGGCACAGTGAAGATTGATTAGAAATAAGAATTAGATTAGTTCGACTGAGATGTGTGGTTAAATGTGGGTGATTCCACCAAATTGAAAAATTCTCGTCGATTGGCACTAGTCTAATTTTTCTGTTGTTTTGGTACTCTGTGTCCGTATGTGAGTCCTTGAGATTTTCACGACAACCGAGAGTCGCCAAGTGTCGAAGAGGTTCATTGTGGCTTGAAGAAAATCGACCACAGGTCATTTGTATTAAAAATTTCTAAAAGTTACCCGATAGTCTACGTCACGCTAAAATTGCGCCAAATTGAAATTAATCGGGAATTTGAATCTGATTTCAGAAATTGAAAGTTATGTCATGTCACGAGTCATTTTAGGAACGTCGACTCAATCTCCAAAGATTTTTCTACAAACCGAGGTTTTGGCAGAAAAAGTCAATATAGGGTTGTTTTCGACCAGAAAAATTGGAATGCAAGTGGGATTAATTAGCGAGAAAAAATACCAATTTGATCGTTGACTCGATAATGGAATTTATAGAGGCCGAATTGAGTGAAGTTGAGCCAAATGTTGTGCAAATTCGTATGCCCCCCTTGCCCACAACCTTTGGACCACTTCAAGGCTTCTAGAAGGGGTGATGGCTGCTAGAAATTGGCTGAGGAAGTTAGCTGGTGGTGAGGCTGAGTCAAAGGGGACAAAGGGATGAGAGAAGACCAAGGTTGGCCCCCCTCCAAGTTGTTGTCCCCCTCCTTCTCCTTCCCCCTTCCATTCTATCGAGCACCCCCCTCTCCAACCCTTGAAGCTTCCAAATTTCTAGTGAACGAAGCCAGCAGCCAGCAAAAGCTGCCGCCAGCTCGTCGGACCGCCAGCACTCCACCATTGTGCCCTGAAGCCTGTCCACCGTCTGCTTGCTCGCGTGCTAGACCAGTGCATCCCGGGCTGCCACTCCACCTTCGTTGTGACCCCAGGACGTCCCTAGAGCCAGTCACAACTCCTCCACCGTCGCTGGAGCCACTTGGCTGCTCGCCTGCCACCGTGAAGCCTTGCCATAGCTATCCGCTTCTCCCTTGCCCATTTCCAGCTCAACCGACCACCGGTTTAGCCTTTTTCGGCCCCAACCAAAACTGAAGCTTCTGGGTTTGCAAGTTGTTGTTTGGCCCGTTTTGGCGGCTTTCCGGACCTTGAAAGGCGCGCTCGCTTTGGAGTTTCTCGACCCTCTCCACGTTCCCGTCGTTTTGATCCGAGCGGATCGTCAATCAAGTGAGTTTAACTCACTAATCCTTACTTAGTAAGTTAATGACGTTTAAGGATTGATTAGTTTAGACTAAGTATGGATTAGGTGGCTAGTTAGAGTAGATTAGTGATTTAATTAATCGTTGTTGCACGTTAGGTGGTTAGTTTAGTGCAATTAGAGCCTAGACAAGCTCTAGTATTTATCTAGAGTGGTTCGGAAATTTTCTGAGCCCGTCTTGGCTTTTATTTAGGCTTTTCCGGCTTAAGTGGTATTTATTTCCATTTACTAATTATTTTCCATAATTATTTAATTAAATGTTTATTTTTTGAAATTAGACTAGGATAGTCGGTGACCGAAATTTTATGCTGATTGCAATGGGGTGGTCTCGTTTATTTAATTAACTGTTAGTTTGTGCAAATTGAGTGTAATTTGTGATTTTGAGATTTTATTCCAAATTTATTTAATTCTGGTAATTATTAGAAAATCACCGAGTGTCATTTTACAGCACAAAAAATGTTTTTTGGACTGTTGAAATTAATGGGATTTTGAAAAGTGAAAATATTGTATTTTGGCTAAGGCCGACCGTGTACCGACATACGATTATTTTTATCGGGAATGATAAGAAAAATGGTGAAATGATTAGATGATCAAAATGGTATACTGTATTAGCATGTAGGCTCGATACATCAGCTTAGAGTGAGCAGTATATCGGTGCTGCGAGCGATATGTCAACTTAGAGCGAGCTATATACTATTGATTAGCTTACTGCGAGCTATACTATCTATTATTAGCTTAGAGTGAGCAATCCTGATTATGATCGGACTTATGGGCACCCTAGGGGATGGATTTATGAGATGCCGAAGACCATGGTTTGGGTTGATGAGGCCTTACCCCATAAGGTACCCCATCAGTATAGATCACGGTATCGTCAGGCTTAAGATAGGGAGAGAGAAGGTCCCATACCTGAGTCTAAGGTCCCCATGTATGTGCTAGAAGTTGCCTTTGGAAAAGGTACAGCAGATCCTCTCGGAGGTTCAGTAGTGGATGTGGAGCCAGACATGACAGACCTCGAGTCCCCAGTGTACTCAGCTGAAGGCTCCAATGAGGATGAGGAGGAAGATTAGTGGTTGTTTGAAAAACCCCCCCAGCTTTGTAGACCTGACTTCTTTATCTTGGCTTGTATTATATATATATATATGACTTGTTTGATATGTATATATAAGAGTGTTGTTGGTTTTCAAAATTATAGCTCTACTTTCCTATCCCATCATGTTGTTGTATGGGGAATATTTATTCACTTCCGCGTGTGCATTAAAATGAATGGGTCGGTGATGCGTCCTGGGACATCACTATTTAATCGACCACAGAGGAATGGGCACGCATTCAGAGGATCGAGGCATGACAAAATTGGAAGGGCGCGATAGTATTCTTTCAAAAAAAAATGGGTCCAAAAAATTCTCTAGAAAACTCAATACTTGTGTTTGGACGGATTGGGAGAGTTCAAGACCACTCACGAGTTGTGCATTCGAGAATTTTCGCAATTGAAGCATCTCGACATTCGGAACAGCCCATCAATAAAGTATATTGCCAGTTCGTCCAATAGTGCTTTTACGATTTTAGAGTCTTTATTCCTCAACAATCTTATCAATTTGGAGAAGATATACCAGGGCCACATTGCTGCAGAGTGCTTAAGCAAACTAAAAGCTATGAGAGTCATAGGGTGCTACTGATTGAAATACTTGTGGTGTCTATCACAAATGCAAAATCTTGTACAGTTAGAAGAGATTGAAGTATGGGAACATGACTCAATGCGAGCCATTGCAAGAAAATATATAGTCCCTGCCGATTACAAAGTTGAGTTGCCTTACCTATATCATCTAGATTTGGTTAAGTTACCAAATATGACGAATTTTTGCACACGAACTAAGATGACTTCAGAAGGTGCTCCAGTCCAGGTAACCTCTTCATTTTCTCCTTGTATCAGTTTATCTTATTGAGAGGGTATAAAGGGTATAAGTTTCATTCACATGCTACACATTTTCATTCACATGTAGAGGGAAGCCTCTTTCTATGATTGCTTTTTTATTTCTTTTTATTTCAATTTTAGATAATTGCACTAATTAATTGGGCTCAAGGGTTTCTATTTAGATTCCTTCTTAGATAGAAAGGTAAACATCCCTCCCCTTGAGATTTACCCACAATAGCCATAGATACTCGGTTTGCTAGGCAGGTAACAATATCTCTTTGAAGATTCTTATTTGGTTTTATTTGTTAAAATGCATTCACAAATTAAAAATACATTTGTCAGTGAATATTAATTCTTCCATCGCATTAGATTGGTCATTAGGATTTGGCCAAATTGTCAAATTTTTCATAACTTTAATCCAATGCATATCTCTTATGAGCAGGTTATTTACCAAACTTGGAGGACTTAAAGCTTGACTTAGTAGGATCCTTCAAAAGGACATGACATGATGAACTTTCCAGAAGTTCCTTTTGCAAATTAGCCACCATCACCTTTGAAAGCTGTTTCGACCTACTCCACATCTTCCCTTCAACAATCATAGGGAGATTCCACAACTTGGAAAGTGTTGAGGTTAAAAACTATCCATTCGTGAAAACATTGTTTGATTATGGGTCCCTAGATTCAAATATGAAACAAACAACGGCATTGCTCCCCGAATTGGTAAGCATCAATGTTGAAAGCTGTCCCTGCTGTCCTTCCATGGAATCGTTGTTTAATTGTGGGTCCCTTCATTCAAATGTGGAGGACATAAAGTTTGACTCAGGAAGATCCTTCAAAAGGATATGGCACAATGAACAACTTATACAAATGTGACATCCTTGATTTTTCACTTATGCTTTCAATTAAATTAATTGGGTCTTTCATCGACACGCCTATAGGGTTGTTCTCAGAGCTGATCACTCTTGAGATAACTAGACCATCTAGGAAATCCATTGAGGAATTTTAATGCAATAGACTTGAGAATTTGACCAAGAATCGGCTACTCAATCGTTCTTATTTTTAGAGGTCATTACGGCACAGTTAAAAATCGATAAGGGATCAGAAATAGGTCGGTTCGACTGAGATGTGTGGCTAAACGTAGGTGACTCCACTAAATTGGAACATTCTCGTGGATTGACACTCGACTGATTTTTTTGTCGTTTTGGTACCTCGTGTCTGTATTTGAATCCTTTAGATTTTCACGACAACCGAGAGTTGCCAATGTGTCGAATGGGTTCATTGTGGCTCAAAGAAAATCGACCATGGGTTATCCGCACTAAAATTTTTTAAAAACTACCCGGTAGCCTAGGTCACACTAAAAACTCGTTGGATTGAAATTAACCGTGAATTTGAATACGATTTCAGAAATTGAAAGTTTTTTCATGTTACAAGTCATTTTAGGAATGTCGACTCAGCCTCCGAAGATTTTTCTGTAAACTGAGACTTTTTGTGACAAAGTCGAGGTAGGGTCATTTTTGTCCAAAAAATGTCGGGGACTTTTTGGATCGCGAAATTGGGAAACAAGTGGAATCAATTGGTGAGGAAAAATATCAATTGGATCGATGAGGTGTTGGTTGAATTTATAGAGGCCAATTTGTGTTGATTCAAGGAGGATTTGGTGTCCAATTGAAGAGAAACCAAGCCAAATTCGTAGCTCCCCTTGCCATGACTTATGGACCACTTCAAAAGCCTTCTAGAAAGGGTATTTAGGGCTAGAATTGTTGCTATGGAAGCCAGCAAGGTTGGTGGGCCAAGTTGGGGGATAAAAGGATAGGAGGAAACCATGGAGGGACCCTCCAAGCCAATCTTGTTCCCCCTTCCCCCTTAGCTGTCGTCGACCAGCCCTTCTCCCTCTTCTTTGTGACTTATGAGCTTCAAAAACCTGCAAAGAAGAACCAGCAAAGCCAGCAAGCCACTGGAGTAGCCAAGCCAGCCGCCGGACCGCCTTCGCTCACTGCTCTCTGTCCCCTCTTCTTTGCCTGCTTGCGTGCCAACCCTGCACCTTCTAGCCTGCAGTTCCACTTCCTCTGTGAACCCAGGTGGTCCCCCGAATTAGTCGTAGCCGTTCCGCTGTCGCTAGAGTCGCCGGATAGCCTGCCTACTGCTGTGAAGAGCTGCCACACCGTCGCCGTTCATCCTCACCTCAACCAGCCGATCCACCCTCCCGTCTTAACCAAGATCAGTCCAACAACAAAAGCTAAACTCAGTGGGTTTTCAGCCAAGGTTTTGAACCTCTTTGACCCGTTTCTGGCCCCCGTTTGTCAAGCCCACTTTGGAGTAGATCGAGCCTCGCCGCGTCCCCGTCGTTTCGAACCGAGCACTTCGTTAATCAAGTGAGTTTAGCTTACTAATCCTCGCTTAGTAAGTTAATGATGTTTAATAGTTGATTAGTTTAGACTAAGCTTGGTTTAGGTGGTTAGTTAGAATGGATTAGCGAATTAGTTAATTATCGATGCATATTAGGTGGTTAGTTTAATGCAATTGGTGAGTAGATACGCTCTAGTTTTTATTTAACAAGTCTCGGAAATTTTCCGAGTTTGTCTTGTCATTTAATCAAGCTTTACGGGCCTAAGTTCTATTCATTGGCATTTAATAATTATTTTTTGTAATTATTTAATTATTTATTTATTTTCCGAAAATTAGACCAAGATAGTCGATGACCGAAATTTTATGCTGATTCCAATGGTGTGATATGTTTATTTAATTGAACTTGAATTTGTGCTGATTTGGTGTGATTTGTATTTTAGGAATTTATTTCTAAATTTAATTAATTTCAGTAATTAATTATAAAATCATTGGGCATCGATTTACACCGCCAAAAATGAATTTGTGGACTATCAAAATTAGTGAGATTTGCAAGTAAGAAAATATTATATTTTGGCTAAGGTCGACCATGTACCTACACACAAATATTTTTATCGGGAAGGATAAAAATGATGATTTGATCAGATGATTAGAATGAGTATTTGCGGCAGCTTCTCGCAAGCTATATAAAGTATTTGCAATTGCTTCTAGCGAGCTATACTATCTATTATCGGCTTATAGTAAGCAGTCCTAAGTATGATCGGACTTTATAGATATTATTGATTGAGATGACCGGGGAATGGTCTCGATGACATTTGATTGACTGAGTTGATTGATCGATGATTCGATCTGGAATGATGAATTGATGTGTGAAGTGATCGATTGGATGGTTATTTGAATTGTATTGGTTTGCATGAAGGGACTGAGGCCAAGGTAAGTCCTCTGACTCGTAGTTGTGCTTAGGCAGCCCTTATGGTGTATTATCTTCCTAATCGGGTCTTAGGGGGTTGAACTTATTGAGATGTCATCTCACCCCGTTGTGGAATAACATTTTAGGTCCATAGATGGCAGCTCCTCTCGAGCGTTTTGGGCAACCTAAGAAGATTACAGAATAGAAGTACTACGTTCTAATGCATGGGCACCCTGAGGGACTAGAATACAAATTAGTGAATGCCATAATTTAGGTTGATGCATCAATACAGGGCATGGTATCGCTTGTATCGTAATGGACAGAGAGAGGACCCCATACTGGAATCCGAGGTACCTCTATATGCGTTGGAGGTTGTTTTTGGAAATGGTACTACAGACCCTAAATGAGGTTCAGTGATAGACCCAGTGGACCCTGATCTTGAGGAGCCAAAATCCCCTGTGTATTCTGCTATAGGCTCGAGTTGGAGTGTGGAAGAAGGGGAAATCGAGGATAATGACCCGTAGTTCGTGAAACCCCACCCCTTGTTTGCAAACCCTATTTTCTAATTGGTGTTGAGTAGGACCTGACTTTGGTAGTTAGTATTGTAATATATACATTATGGTTTGCATCGTATATAAGTGTGGTTGTTGGTTGTTGGTTTTAAATTTTACGGCCTTACTTTCCTATCCCATTGTGTTATTGTCTGGGGATTTATTATCTGCTTTCGTATGTGTATTAAAATGAATAGGTTGGCGATGCGTCCTGGAACGTCACTATTAATTGACCAAGCCGGGATGGGTGCGCGCTCGGAGGATCGGGGCATGACAGCAAATTAGCCACCATCACCCTTGAAAGTTGCTCCGACCTACTCCATATCTTCCCTTCAACAATCATAGGGAGATTGCATGACTTGAAAAGTGTTGAGGTTAAAAACTATCCATCTTTGAAAACATTGTTTGATTATGGGTCCCTGAATTCAAATACAGAACAAACAACGGTATTGCTCCCCGAATTGGTATGCATCGACGTTGAAAGTTGTCCCTCCTTGAAATTGTTGTTCAATTATGGGTCCCTTGATTCAGATGTGGAGGACTTAAAGCTTGACTCAGTAGGATCCTTCAAAAGGATATGCCACGACTTTGTCGCCTCAGGATGCTTAAGCAAACTGAAAATTGTCAATGTTTTGAAGTGTGACCGATTGAAATACTTGTGGTGTCTTTCACAAATGTAAATAGGTTTGTTTGCGTAGGGTTTGGGGGCCGCATAATTGAGTACACGACAAGAATTGAGAAAACAGGTGTGAGAAATTGAGAGGAATAGGCGGATCGTGAGGAACATTGAATTCTGCCCTCGGTAGTTCAATGGGACTTCTTTGACGTCAAGGATCGCCACGCACGCCTACAGCTCTTTCTCGATGATGCAATCACGTTCGTTGAAGGACGCCTAGCATCAATTGCCAGTTGTTCCCGCTGCTCTCCCACGCCAAGTGTGCTGCTGTCGTCCCATAGCAGCGGCGCCACCACCTTCACCAGCAAACGCTCGGATCTCTAAACGCCAAGTGCTGCTCCCGCTGATCTGCCACGCCAGGCGCTGCTCCCGTTGCTCTGTCACGCCAGTCTGTGTCAAGAAGGATCGAACAGTATCTTCTCCAACATTGACGTGGACTTTCAAACATCCAGCAAGTCATCCGCAACTTCTTTCGGTGTCCAGTATTGTGTCCGTGAGAGGCGCCGGTCCAGGTGTGCTGCAAGGAACGGCATCGTCTCCAACGTCCATCCAATATTGCAGAATCGTCCGCTGTTTTCTTTAAGCCTGAATCTCACAGCCTAGCCCGACATTGGCAAAACCTGCCGGTCTTGCTGCATCAGCGTTGTGGCTTCCTGCTTAGTGACACCGTCAAACCTCCCGACGAATTATTTAAACTTTCGATAGTTTTGCAAATTTCTTGGTGTCCTGAACGATAGCCCATCGAACTCATCACGACTTTGTCGAGCCACAGCGAGATACTGCCATAGCCATTGCCCTAGAGCCATACCGTGCCGTGCCGCATCCATCGTTAGTCCATTCTACCGATTGGATTTTTGAAAAAGTTCAAATTTAGGTATAGATCTATTTTGTTTTATTTGATAGGTTTATCTTTTAGGTAGATTTAATTTATTAGGTAAATTTGCTTTATCTTATTTGAGTTTTTGATATCTTATCTCTTTGTTTAATTTTTTTTTTTCAATGCATGATTGAAATTCCATGATGTAGAATCCAATCGCAACCACACGAATTTTTATTCTATCTATAAGGTTTTAGATGGAATAATTGTTCACGCGGGAGTAAAATTGATATCTTAATCTTTAAGGCTTAAGATCAAGTTATCGATTTTATTAGCGAAATAATCAAGTTTGAATTTCAATTCGAATGGTGGATAGCATTTTCGATGGCCGTGGATGGTTTAATGTTTATCTTTTAATTGTCCTATTTATCCCGAAAATACAAAAAAAGATTGCATTTGCATTCCATGTAGATTAGAATTGATTGCATGATAGATTAGTTTTTTTTTTTTAAATGCATGTTTAGAAGGCATTTAGAATTGATAGCATTTCACTTTAGTTTTCACTTTAGTGAGATTTTTATTTTTAGTAATTTTAATTACGAATTTTCATAAAAAAATATAAAAAAATCATTCGCATGTCATGTAGGATTAGGTTCATGAAATGCCCGTCATCTAGTGATTGTTGCTAGGTTCATTTAATGAGAAATTGATCGTCATTAGAATTAGGTCATTTGGTTAATTTAGATTGCATATTCAAGTGTCGCATTTCTTTAATTTCGAATCTCATGGAAAATACAAAAATCATTTTTTAGAATAAATTCATCTCATGCTTCAGGATAGGCTATATGCTCATTTATGTCATATAGTTTAGGTCATGTTGCCATGTCATATCATCTAATGTTAGATTAGTGAGATGCATTGCATAAATCATGATTTTCATTAAATAAGTGAAAACAAAAATTGAGTTATTGCATGTTAATTAGAAATCATATCTATGATTGTTGATGTGAATTCTGATCTAACATTGTAGATGCTTTCATTGCTATGAGGTAAGTCTTGCAACTTATTCACTGCTTTATTTGGATGTTAAATTGGTGGTTTGTGCATCTGCATGATAACCTCACATGTTAGGGAAGTGAATTAAAATCAATTTAAGCTGCCTGCAAAACATTTTTTTCAAAATAAAGGAGAGAGGTACCGAAAGGGCGTTAGAGAAATATAGCATAATTAAGTCCCCGAACTCATAAATCTCTGGTTCACAGGAGTAAAGTAAATCTCTTGTTGCTTTACTTGGGTTTCTAATCGACTCACCAAAAATAGATTAGTGGCGGCTCCTAGCTGAAAAATCATTTGCATGTTAAGAACTTGAACCTAAGTCGCAAATTGGTATGGGCTTGGGAGAGCCCGAGCTAAGTCTAGGCTTAGCAATCCATTAGCCAAACCCTAATTAGTACACCCGAAAATTAGGTCGCGACAATAAGTTTCATTAATTATTAATTATGCAAAGGCTACCAAGATCATACTATTATTGGGGGATTGAGGATAAGGTGATATTGGTGTCCACGGAACATGTAGCATATTGCATCAATATTTGATTATTTGTACATTTTGATATTTGGATCGCAAATAAAAAAAGAAAAAAAAAAGAAATCCTCTTGGATGAATCACAAGCCACAAATTTTGATTCGCATTAAACTATAGCTAGTGATATAGCTAGAATAAATACCTAGAGGGGGGTGAATAGGTATATACAAGATTTTTCTCGATAATTGCACAATACTAGACAGTTGATAGATTTGAGATAAACAATAATCAAAGTAAGACTGAGAGAAGGGAAGAGAAAATTGAACACGTGGTTTATAGTGGTTCGGCTTATTTCAAGCCTACGTCCACTCTTCTACACTGATAGCCTATTGGCTGGATTCCACCATGAACAAAGAGATGTTACAGCGATGTTCTCCCTTGATTTCTCGGTGTAGATGATCTACCACACTCGCTTAAGGTATCACTAAGTATAGACACTCTTTGAGTATACAATTTCACTCAAAATGTATCGACTAATAATCAAGGTGCTTCAGACTCTGGAATTTCTCTATCAATTATGCACTAAAGCAACTAGAACGACTTCCTTTTATACTCCTTTATGCCATCATACCTGTTGGCACTTACCAAAGGAATTCCTCCAATCTACCCGTTGGACTGAATCAATCAAGAAGATCATTCGAGCTATTAAAGGAACCTGACGATAGCCCATCAATCCTGTTCGCTCATACAACTAGGATCTTGGTTTCCAAGAATAGAACCTTCCAAGAATATTTCGTCGACCATCGGATCTTCAAACGATCTTGATTACGAATGAGAGAATCCGTTATATTTATCCAGCCAAGAGATCTTCTCCAGAGGATAGGACTAAATCCTCAACCAAAAACTTCGGCTCTAGATTGCCTTCATCACTGGATTAGAAAAACTGTCAATGAGAATAGTCTTGAGTCTTGAGTCTTGAGTCTTGAGTGCTGAGTCTGGTAATCTGAAAGTCTTCAGACTCTAAACAAAAGGCTTGCAATTATCCAGACTAGACTGATAGAAACGTTTTGTCAGCTTCAAAATATTCTGGAAAGATTTCTCCAACAATCTCCCCATTTTTGATGGTGACAAAACTTTCCTGTAGATTTGAACAACTTTGACCTGCAAGACATTACTCAAGCAATATGGCTATCTCATAAAGATTAATAAAATCAACCAGACTCTGCATCCACAGAAAATCGGTTAGTCTTTCATGAGTAAAACCATACAGCAACACTTGATATAAATGCAAACAGTCAAGCATCAAAATCCACACCCAAGTCATACTAAAAAAAAAAAACATTCAAACACACAAAAGAAATTTAAGGTTTTAAAGAGTTTGGAGTTCAAATTGCAATTCTCCCCCTTTTTTTCATCATTAAAAAGGTGAGAAAAGAGTCAAGTCTGCTTGGGAATGCACACAATCTGGAAATCTCCCATCGACTGTATGATGCCTTTCAGCCTCTTCAAGTCTTCCCGTAGATGAGCCAGATTTTCTCCTTTGGCATTGGCTTGAATTTGAAGAGCGGTGTCTTTCATTTGATCCGCCAGGGTAGCAGAAGATGCTTGTCCAGCATTCTTCAGGACTTGAAGTTCACAATCCAGAGCATAGATTTGACCCTGCATTTCCAAAAGAACATCAAGGATACGATAAAAATCTGTTGTATTGTCCATCTGTGTGCTCGCATTTGCTCTCTCGGATGGAGTGAAGGTAAACAATGGAGCTTCAGTGTAATCGAGCAAATTTGGTGTTGACGTATCATGTCCTTCCTCAGGCATTTGAGAAGCCTGAAAATCTTCTGGATTTGCTGGTGAGCGACTCACACCTTCACTGTTAACAGCATGTGGTGTAGTCCTTCCTTGCTCACCATCTCCCCCTGTCTCTAGGACGTCAATTGGGGAAGAGTGATGGTCATGCTCTTCAGCGTCTTGATTCCCTTTCTCTCCGGCTTCATCTGCAGACTTTTCTTTCACTGCTTCTCCTTCTTCTTCATGCTCCTCTGTTTCTCTATTCTTTGCTTGTCCCTCTTCTTCTCTCTGTTCTTTTTCCTCTACTTCTTTTCCTTTCTTCTGTTGTTTTGTTGATTCAGGTACAGAACGTCTAGTCCTTTTCAATGCAGGGATAGTGAGATCTTCCTCTTCATCTTCATCCTCCAAGATAAGAGTTCTTTTCTTTTTGGATGGAGCACCCATGGGCTCCTTTCCTTTTCTCTTTGATGCAGAAGATACTGGAGTCTTCACTTTGAACTTCTCCATTGCCTTATTAAGTTCTTTCAAACACATTTTTGACAGCATTTTCAAACTTACCACCATTTTGTCACATGGTTGAACACAAAGAGTATGTGGAGGTTCAATGTTCAAGTGTCTAAAGATCTCGGTCACAAGACCTGGGTAAGGCAATTGGCCCTTGTTCTTCACCATTGCTCTGTACATATGAAAGAGAATGGTGTGAGGGAGAGAGAACTTCTTTCTTGAATTGATCGCGTACATCAATTTCGCCTCAGAGTTAGACACGTCAGTCTTTGATGTAGACTTTGGCCTGATACAGTTGATCACAATTTTGTGAAGCAAGATGTTGATGGCACACATCCTTGAGTAGGTAATTCTTCTCTCTGTATCCCTGTCTTTGACAAGCTCCAGTGTGGTACGAGCAATCGAAACTTTGATCGGTTGATAGCGTCCTCTTTCAACTCCAATTATATCTATCAACATGTCCACATCTCCCACATAGTCTTGGTCTCGAACACTGAAGGATATTCTATTCGCATCTAAAAAGCTGAGATTCGAATATAAGTATGCTATCAATTGTGCATAACCATCTGTGGTATCGGAGCAAAATTGCTCAAGTTGAAGCAGATTGAACTTCTCCCTTAAGTTCACATTGATGGCATCCAAGAAATTGAAATCAACACTCCTAGGGTTTATCACCCCTCATTTCAACAGTCTGAAGAATAGATTTTCCTGATCCTTCGATTTAAACAAATCCATCCTTTTTCCCTTCACCTTTGCAGCAACACCCATTCTAGGTTGGAATTCAAGGGTCTACGTCCTCAATTATTTCTTTCTCCGGTTGTTGACCCGCACCTTGTGGGGTAGATGGTGAAGAGTGACGTGGTGGAGAGTGAATCAAGCTCTGTTGTTGACTCGGTAAATCTTCCTCTTCGGTGAGATCGAAATGGGTAGGCCCCTTCCTCATTCTCTATGGTCCCCTGTTCGCGATTCTTAAAGACTTTCTCGAAGAAGACATCCTTCCTTGTCGTTGAAAGATTCCTTTACTCACTTTCCCAAGAAAAGTTGACAACTTTCTCGAAGATGAACACGAAGTAGAGACAGGATTGGGAGGAGAATGCCTTTTTAGGGTTTTGAAGTTTAATCGAGAAAAACTGTATATATATAACTCAGTTTAAAAAGGAAAAACCAATCAGCACATAGGAAAATGAACAGACGCCTCTTTTGAAATCGATAACTGCCAAATATAAGTTAATCTTTTTGAAAAGATAAGATTCTGTTTTTCACGGAAATTATAAATTAACTGAACTAATGATCGTACCTTTTCGAGATTGAATATAATAACAACTTACAGTCTATAGCCATGAATGTCTGAGTTTGAGGGCTAGAGAGTCTCTAGACTTTAACTTCCTCAAGCTTCAAAATGTTGAGTCTGGAACGGATAAAATCGAATTGATTTTTCTCCAAAAGCTTTGTGAATATATTTGCTAGTTGATTTTTTGAATCAACAAATTGAATCGAGATTTCTCCATTTTGAACATGATCTCTAATGAAATGATGTCGAATCTCTATATGCTTTGCTCTTGAGTGAATGATTGGATTTTTAGTGAGATTGATTACGCTGGTGTTGTCACATCTAATCTCTGTGCTTGAGTCTTCTATTCCAAAGTTTTGTAGCTATTGTTTTATCCATAGAATTTGCGAACAGCAACTTCCAAGAGCTACATACTCAGCTTCTGTTGTTAAGAGAGCCACAGTGCTTTGTTTCCTTGAAAACCAAGACACTGTCCTTCTTCCAAGCAACTGGCAAGTTCCCGAAGTGCTCTTTCTATCAACTCTGTAACCGACCAGATTAGCGTCTGAATATCCCAGAATATTAAAGTCTCCCTTCTTAGGATACCAAAGACCGATGCTTGAAGATGAAGCAACGTATTTAATAATATGTTTCGCAGCACTGAGATGGGATTTTTTAGGATCTGATTGAAACTTAGTACAGATGCAAACACTCAACAAAATGTCAGGTCTAGAAGCAGTAAGATAAAGAAGTGAACCAATGATGCTCCTGTACAGCTTTTGATCAACTTTCTTCCCTTCTTCATCTTTGTCTATCTTCAAAGAACTTGACATCAGTATGTCGGTCTTTTTGCACTTTTCCAGTCCAAACATTTTGACAAGATCATTAGCATATTTTTCTTGATAAATAAAAGTTCATTCCTTCAATTGTTTTACTTGAAGACCAAGAAAGAATGTTAACTCTCCCATCATACTCATTTCAAACTCATT
Source organism: Eucalyptus fibrosa (assembly GCA_017140475.1). Lineage (NCBI taxonomy): Eukaryota > Viridiplantae > Streptophyta > Magnoliopsida > Myrtales > Myrtaceae > Eucalyptus > Eucalyptus fibrosa. The sequence continues at coordinate 12,304,099 of CM029511.1, forward strand.
CGGCATAGACTTAGAAAATTTCTTGCACATACTTTCATTAGAGGATCCAAAAATAATATCATCCAAATATATTTGAACAAGTAAAAAGCTTTTGTTTTCCTTTTTGATAAATAAAGTAGTATCTACTTTACCTTTGACAAAACCATTATGTATTAAGAACTTACTTAGCCTGTCGTACCAAGCTTGAGGTGATTGCTTTAAACCATACAAGGCCTTTTTCAGTCTGAAGACTGAGTCTGGCTTCTTTGGGTCTTCAAACCCTGGTGGTTGTTCCACATAAACTTCCTCATGGATAAATCCATTTAGGAAGGCACTTTTGACGTCCATTTGGAATAACCTGAAATTTTTGTAACAAGCAAACGCAAGTAATAGTCGAATAGCTTCTGACCTTGCTACTGGAGCGTAAGTCTCATCATAGTATATTCCTTCTTCTTGCGTATATCCTTTGGCCACGAGTCTTGCTTTGTTTCGTACGACTTTTCCTTTCTCATTCATCTTGTTCCTGAACACCCATTTAGCTCCAATAACAGTTTTACCTTTTGGTTTAGATGTCAATTCCCAGACATCATTAATGTTGAACTGTCTGAGCTCTTCTTGCATAGCTTCAATCCAGCTTTCATTAGATAAAGCTTCTTCTATGTTATTTGGTTCAATTTCAGAAATGAGAGCCACAGCACTAGACTCTTCACGCCTTTTGGATCTGGTGCGAATTCCTTCATTAATTTCGCCGATAATGAGTTCTTTGGGATGACTGGACTTATGCTTCCAATTACTGGTTGATTTATCTGGTTGATGATATCTTTCTTTATTTGAATCTTCACGAATAGCTTGATGCTGGTCTTCCAGAGTCTGAGATGCTTCTTGAGTTGTAAGCTTTAGAGGGTCTGGAGCAGGTTCAGACTCTTCATGATGAGTCTGACTGGATTTATCTTGCGTCGAGTCTTGAAATTTGACATTCATTGACTCCTCCACAGACTGGCTCTTCTTGTTATAGACTTTGTAGGCTTTGCTTGATGTAGAATATCCAAGGAAGATGCCTTCATCTGATCTTTCTTCAAACTTACCAATTCGATCTTTAGCATTTTTCAATATAAAGCATTTGCAACCGAACACATGAAAGTATGAAACAATAGGCTTCTTACCTTTGAATAACTCATAAGGGGTTTTGTCTATAGTAGGTCTTAAGAAGACTCTATTGATGATATAGCACGCTGTTGAAATAACTTTAGCCCAAAATTGTGAAGAAATCTTACTTTCAATTAAAAGAGTTCTAGCCATTTCTTGAAGAGATCTATTCTTTCTTTCCACAACTCCATTTTGATGAGGAGTATATGGAGAGGAGAACACATGCTTAAAGCCAGATTCATCACAAAATTTTGTAAAATCTTGATTTTCAAATTCACCTCCGTGATCTGTTCTTATACTTGAGATAACAAATCCTTTTTCATTTTGAACCTTTTTAACAAATTTTTCAAAATACGAGAAGGTTTTGGACTTACTTGCAAGGAAATATACCCAAGTAAAGTGGGAGTAATCGTCCACAATTACTAGGCAATATTTCTTACCTCCTATGCTCTGGGTTCTGGTTGATCCGAAGAGATCCATATGCAACAACTGTAGTACATGATTAGTAGAGACATAATTTATTGGCTTAAATGAATTTCTTACCTACTTTCCCAGAATACATGGAGTGCATGGATTAGTCTTTGGTATGGTAATTTGGGTAGACCTCGAACAAGCTGCTTTGATGAGATTTTGGCTAATTGCTTTATGTTGACATGACCAAGCTTTTCTGTGCCATAAGCTTGCTTCGTCTTGAATTGAGATTAGGCATTGCGATTCATCTGGTTTTACATCCAGAAGATAGATATTTCCATGTCTTCGACCCATGAAAGACTGAGTAGAGTCTTTACTGGTTCCAGAACATGTTCCTTCTTAAAAGATCTTAAAACCAGTATCACACAATTGGCTAATGCTGAGAAAATTGTAATTGAGTCCTTCCACTAGGGAAACATTACTTATTGTGAGATTTCCAATCTTCACAGTTCCAAATCTCACAATACTTCCTTTGTTGTTTCCTCCAAATGAAACTTTTCCACCATTTACTTGCACAAGCTTTATGAAGCAATTTGAGTCTCCTGTTATGTGTCTTGAGCATCCACTGTCAAGATACCACTTTACCTTTTTCTTGACGGAAACCTGCATTTAAAAGAGAGTCTCAAGCTTTCTTCGGTACCCAAATTTTCTTGGGTCCTTTGGTGTTAGTAAGATAAACAGTATCAGCCCATACTTTCTTAACAGGTTTCTAAACCATAGGAGACTCTTTTTCAAAGTGATCCGGACTGTTGCACTTTGAACACCTCGGGCATTTCGACCTACGTACTTTACAAAAACTTTATTGAAATGATTTTTGTAAGCCTCTCTCGAGGGTCTTTTCTTAATTCTTTCTTTTACTTTAGGAAAATCAATCAAGGGAATTGTTTCTGCTGTCATACCTAGACCGGACTTATTGAAGTAAGGTCTTTGAGCTGAAAGAATTTTTTCAATTTTTTTGGACCCTATTGAAAATTTCTTTGAAATATTCGATAAGTTAGTTTTTAAAAGAGCATTTTCTTTCAAAAGATTATCTTCATTTTCTTTAAGAGATGAGACATTTAAGTCTAAACTTTTAACTCTTTCTTCTAAAACGATTTCCTTTTGTTTTAAAGCTGAGTTTTCCTTTTTAAGTTCGGAAATTCTTTTGAGAGAAGTCTTAAGACTAAAACACAATTCATCAATGTATTTAGAAACCTTGACAGGAATTTTAAAATCACTTACCTCAAATTCACTGTCTGAGTTTGATCCAGAGTTTGAGTTTAAGTCTGATTGTGCCATCAGACATAGGTTGGCATATTCATTATCACTTTCTTCACACTTTGTATCACTCCAGGTTTCGGCTTTGAGAGCTTTTCGAAACTTTTCAGCTTTTCCTCTCTTCTTCTTCAGAAGAGGACAGTTGGGTCTAATGTGTCCCTTTTTCTTACATTCAAAGCAAACTACATCTTTGTTTGGTTCCTCATCATCAACAGACTTGGTCTACTGTCTTTGAAAACTTTGTTTCTTTGAGTTGAACCTTCTTCCTTTTCTATTCAGTTTTCTGAATCTTCTTATCATGAGAGAAGCTCCTCATCGTCCATGTCATCTTCAAAATCCGTATCATCAGAATCATCATTTGATTTTAATGCAATGGATTTCTTACCTTTGGATCTTCATCTTCATTAATTCGTTCCACTTCATAAGACTCGAAGAGTTCCAATCGGCTCGTCGACGATAGTGGTATAATTCTTTACGTCTCTCTTATTGAAGTCTTTATGTGATTCCAATCCTTGGAGAGTCCACGCAGAGCTTGTTTACCTTCATGGGATCAGAAATTTTTTGTCCTTGATTCTCAAGACCATTGACAATATCTGTAAAACGGCTAAACATGTCAGTTATAAATTCTCATGGTTTCATTTTGAAGGCTTCATATTGACCGAGGAGAATGTTAATTCTAGTTTCCTTCACTCGATCTGTTCCTTCATAGGTGATATGCAATATATCCTAAACTTCTTTTGCTGTAACACAAGAAGATATTCTGTTATATTCAGTTTGTGACAAAGCACAATATAAAGAGTAAATTGCTTTTGCATCGAGTGCTTGTCTCTTGATGATCTCTTCCTGAGTCATTCCGCTGGTCTCAACAGTTTCTTTCCCTCTTTCTGAGACTGATGCAGCTGTAGGAGTAATTCTTTTTTCTACAACATCCCATTCCAGAGGATCCTTTGATTGTAGGAAGGCTTTCATCTTGTTCTTCAAGATGTTGTAATCCTTTCCATCAAAGTAGGGTGGTCTGGTATTGCTTTGCCCTTCCACCAGCCCTGGTGCTAGCATACTAGCCATGGATCTTTTACTCTGAAGTAAAACACTTCAAATAAAGTGAGTACGCGAGTTCTGATACCAATTGATATAGCTAGAATAAGTACCTAGAGGGGGGTGAATAGGTATATACAAGATTTTTCTCGATAATTGCACAATACTAGACAGTTGATAAATTTGAGATAAACAATAATCAAAGTAAGACTAAGAGAAGGGAAGAGAAAATTGAACACGCGGTTTATAGTGGTTCGGCTTATTTCAAGCCTACGTCCACTCTTCTGCACTAACAGCCTATTGGCTGGATTCCACTATGAACAAAGAGATGTTACAGCGATGTTCTCCCTTGATTTCTCGGTGTAGATGATCTGCCACACTCGCTTAAGGTATCACTAAGTATAGACACTCTTTGAGTATACAATTTCGCTCAAAATGTATCGACTAATAATCAAGGTGCTTTAGACTCTGGAATTTCTCTATCGATCATGCACTAAAGCAACTAGAACGACTTCCTTTTATACTCCTTTATGCCATCATACCCGTTGGCACTTACCAAAGGAATTCCTCCAATTTACCCGTTGGACGGAATCAATCAAGAAGATCATTCGAGCTATTAAAGGAACTTGACGATAGCCCATCAATCCTGTTCGCCCATACAACTAGGATCTTGGTTTCCAAGAATAGAACCTTCCAAGAATATTTTGTCGACCATTGGATCTTCAAACGATCTTGGTTATGAATGAGAGAATCCGTTATATTTATCCAGCCAAGAGATCTTCTCCAGAGGATAGGACTAAATCCTCAACCAAATACTTCGACTCGGATTGCCTTCGTCACGGATTAGAAAAATTGCCAATGAGAATAGTCTTGAGTCTTGAGTCTTGAGTGCTGAGTCTAGTGATCTGAAAGTCTTCAAACTCTAAACAGAAGGCTTGCAATTATCCAGACTAGACTGATAGAAACGTTTTGTCAGCTTCAAAATATTCTAGAAAGATTTCTCCAACAGCTAGAAGGAAGCCTCTTTGTACGACTGATTTTATTTTTATTTTATTTTTTCCATTTTAGATAATTACACTAATTACTTGGGTTCTAACATGGGTTACTACAATGACTAATTTATTACTCAATTACAATTTTATTGAGAAGGAAAAAGAGTTTATTGAACGAATGAATGTGAGAAGGAATCTTGAATGAATTAACGAAATTCAACATTTCCAAAATGAAGAAAGTGACGTCCTGGGATTAAATAAACGGAAGGTGAAGGAAGAGCCACGTAACAAAGAAAGTCCACATAATTCATGTCCAGCTCCGTGCAAGTTACAATTGGTTCCAACACGTCATGCCCGGCTCACCGTGTCAACTTCAGCTATTTGAGGATATTTCCTCCTCCACATAATTCTTGGATGAATTGAGTTTTCGACGTTTTTAAAAGACGCCGGGCCATTCATATACTTCGGGTCCATTTGTTTTACTGAGAACTTTTTTTGCTAAAGAATGTTTTCCCAGTAAATCACTTTTCCAAGAAAATGAATTGTTTTCTTATATTTGGTTCTGTTGAAGACGCAGTTTGACAAGATGATATATGATATTTATTAAGGAGCAGAATAGCTAGCGAAAAAATTTATAAAGCAAAGAAAAATACTTTTATGCATCCTTAATTGAAACCGCTTAGCCCTTATTGAGCTTCATTGTGGCGCTTTGTTAGGTTTCATTCCCTCACTTGGAATCCCTAGAGATGCATGGACACCTCGGCCTGGAAAAGATACTCCACAGTCAACCTCCATTAGAATACAGCAATCTAAAATCGATACTGATCCCGTTCTCTCAATCCGCATCAAGTATTCTGAAATCAGATTGGATATTGATGCTGCCAAATTTAAAGGCATTGGACATTCATTCTCTCAATCAACAGAAGTAGTTTTTGACCTGAAGGAGCTAAAAGTCACGGGACATGTCAAGATTCTCTCACGGCTAAAGGAATTCAGATTAATGGAGTTATCGAACCTGCAGCACATGCGGAAAAAGGGTGTACAATTACAAGGAATATCGGTATTTTGAAACCTAAAGAAACTCAAGGTTAGCAAGATGGGGCTGACAATTCTCTTTCTAGTGTCTGTGGCTAAATGTCTTAGAGAAATTATAGTCATTGAAGTGGAGAATTGTCCAAATATGAAGGCCGTGATTGTGGATGAAGAAGGAAGAGATGAAGGGATGGATGATATTATAGGATTCCCATTACTAAAATAGCTATGTATAAATAAAGGTGCCACGGAGAAATTCTTCTCGTGTCCCAATGGAAAGAAAGACTCGGTAACCACTTCACAAGATGCTTATTCCGATTCCTTCTTCGATCGAAAGGTATGCATCCCTTTTATTTTGATAATACCCATAATAGTCATAGGCACACGGTTTGCGGGGCAAGTAATAATCTCTTTAGAAATTTTTATTTGGTTTCATTAGTTGCTATATTTTCATAATTTATATGTCAGAGTAAGGCTACTAATGGAAAACTGATTCTTCCACCACATTAGATAGATAATGTCAAATTATTCATAGCTATGATCTAACGCTTAACTCTTATGAGCAAGTTAGTTTACCAAGCTTGGAGAAGTTAAAACTTGAGTTATTACCATCCTTAAAAAGGATATGGCATGGTGGACTTCCCCACAAGTTCCTTTGACAAATTTGCCTATCTCGATCTTTAAGAGTGCTCCAACCTACTTGATGTCTTCCCTTCAACAGTCATAGGGAGATTGCACAACCTAGAAAGCGTCGTGGTTTCAGACTGTCCCTCTTTGGAATCATTATTTGATTGTGGGTCCCTTGATTCAAATACGGAACAAACAAGGACATTGCTCCCCAATTTGGTATTTGTCAAAGTTTTGAAGTGGCCCTCCTTGGAATCGTTGTTTGATTGTGGGTCCCTTGATTCTAATATGGAACTATCACTCCCGAAACTTGAAGTAGTGGAGGTGAGTAGGGCAAGAAGGCTAAGACATGTGGTAAAGAGTGACTCCCAAACAGTTCAAGGTTGAGAATTGCTCTGAGCTAAGATATCTCTTCCCCAATTAATTATATGGCCGCAACTCTAAAGAAACTAGAGGAACTCTTCATTGAGCATTGTGACCAGATGAAGGAAGTGGTTCTAGAGGAAGAAGGTGGTCAATCAAAGGCAGATGTGTTAAGGTTCCCTTCCTTAAGATATCTAGGTATTTTGCAGTGCCCTAACTTTGGAGCGTTCATCTGAAGTCCTACAATTGTCGAAAGGTGGCTAGGTGAGATGGCCAGAGAAAATGAAGAATCACCACAACCATTCTTCAATGAGATGGTTTGCTCTATCCCTTATTGTGATCATCCATATTCTTGTATTATTATGTTTTAGAATGAACAATGTAATAAATTTGTCTTACTTATCCTCTCTTTCTCACATTATCCTTGTGCAGGTTACATTTCCAAATAAAAGAGAATTTGAAATCAAAGGCATGTGGTGCGAAGAGCTATGGAACAATCAAATTCCCACAGATTCTTGCTGAAGTTGGACTCTTTTGAATTGAAGAACTGTGACAATCTCCAACGTATTGCCACTTCTTATATGTTGAAGAGGCTATAGCATTGTCTTCAGATCCTAAAAGTGATTTCATGTTATTCGATCGAGATCATACACGAAGGTGATGGGATGGATATAGAGAGTGGCAAATTGAAGAAGCTGGTTTTGCGTGATCTCAAAAACTTGAAGCACATTTGACAGTCCGATGATCTCCCAAATGTCACATTCCCAAACTTGAGAGACGTAGAGGTCGTGAGGTGCCCCTGTTTGGAAATGCTTTTCCTTACCTTCACAGTGAAATTTCTCATGCAAATAGAAGAGCTGGTGGTAGAGTCATGTGAAGATATGGAACTAATTGCTAGCCATGAAAAAGGGGAAGAAGTGACTTGCATGGAAATTGCCTTCTCCAAGTTGACTGCTCTTGGACTTTTCGAGTTGCCGAAATTCGGGAGCTTCTTACCTAAGAAATACTCTCTGAAATTCTTGTGCTCTAAGGACTTCCTATTCTTGCAACGCTTGAGAATAGCAAGCTGTTGGAGCAGAGTCGAACCAAGCCTTTGGTCCTTGGAACACACATCAACAACTACGATGCCACATGTCACGGTCCATGATTCTCCAGTACTTGTGAACCATTGGGACTGAAGCTTGGGGTTATTGAGTGAAGAGTGAGGCCGTTGAGAGGATAAACATAACTAGTCCAAGGGAGTGGCGTCAGGACGGTTGGTGCTAGGAATTATAGGATACACTGATTAAATTACCTAGGAGTTCTGAAGATGGGGTTGGCCTCTCGTGCACAAACTGATCGGGAGTTGATGCCGCTCTTTTGATGAGGCCATGGCAGGCTAAAACCAGTTGTTAAGGCTTAATAGGGCTGCTATCTCGCTCTATGGACTAGACGCTTGAGCGTAGCTAGGTGAGGTACGATCTCATATAAAAAGAGATATTCGCCGTATTATTCACTAGAACAAGTATAGAAGAAAGGCTGGCCTGGTGATTCTGTTCGCTAGGCGCCGCACGGGTTAATTCGCGGCCAAGGAAAATACCGACCCGTGACAAATGGTATCAGAGCAGGGATCCCTCCAGTAGATGGGTGATTTGGGGAAATGCCTATGGTCTTCTCGGTCCTATGAGGGCGCAGAGTGATTGCTGAGGCTAGAGGGGGCTCGGACAGCGTGCGGCTTTCATCTAACTTCTAGGATGGCAATGGGGGCATAGAAAGGAACCGAATTTCTTACTAAATGGGGATAACGTTCCTAGATCAATGAGCGAATCTTAAGAAGAGGTTTGCGATCACATTTCCACCAAGGGGACCCTCTGTTGGCTTGCTGAGATCATGAGGAGCTTAGTAGGCGAAAGAAGGTGCTGCCAAAGGGGTGCAGTTGGCTAGGGGTGCCACACTTGTCAAGGAGCACAAGTGACTAAAAGATTTGCGAACAACTTTGATTGAGGGAAGCAAGTACTGGAATGGAGTGACTTGTTCTGTTGGGTGAGCATTGCCATCTATGTAAGTCCTAAGGAGCGGCATTGATGGTTAGGGGAAATGCAAGGAAGCGACATAACAGCTTGCAATGAGGGCATTGCGAAATTAAGTGGGGGATTTTGTCACAATCCGTGATTCTCCCGTACCCGTGAACTCTTAGGAGTGAAGCTTGGGGTTATCGAGTGAAGAGTGAGGGCGTAGAGAGGATACACACAACTGGTCCATGTGAGTGGCGTCAGGACGGTTGGTGCTAGGAATTATAGGATACAATGATTAAATTACCTAGGAGTTCTGAAGATGGGGTTGGCCTCTCGTGCACAAACTAGTCGGGAGTTGATGCCGCTCTCTTGATGAGGCCATGGCAGGCTAAAACCAGTTGTTAAGGCTCAACAGGGCTGCTATCTCGCTCTGTGGACCAGACGCTTGAGCGTAGCTAGGTGAGGTACGATCTCATATAAAAAGAGATATTCGCCGTATTATTCACTAGAACAAGTATAGAAGAAAGGCTGGCCTGGTGATTCTGTTCGCTAGGCGCCACACGGGTTAATTCGCGGCCAAGGAAAATACCGACCCGTGACAAATGGTATCGTGCGGGGATCCCTCCAAAAGAGATGGGTGATTTGGGGAAATGCCTATGGTCTTCTCGGTCCTATGAGGGCGCGAGTGATTGCTTGAGGCTAGAGGGGCTCGGACAGCGTGCGGCTTTCATCTAACTTCTAGGATGGCAATGGGGGCATAGAAAGGAACCGAATTTCTTACTGAATGGGGATAACGTTCCTAGATCAATGAGCGAATCTTAAGAAGAGGTTTGCGATCACATTTCCACCAAGGGGACCCTCTGTTGGCTTGCTGAGATCATGAGGAGCTTAGTAGGCGAAAGAAGGTGCTGCTAAAGGGGTGCAGTTGGCTAGGGGTGCCACACTTGTCAAGGAGCACAAGTGACTAAAAGATTTGCGAACAACTTTGATTGAGGGAAGCAAGTACTGGAATGGAGTGACTTGTTCTGTTGGGTGAGCATTGCCATCTATGTAAGTCCTAAGGAGCGGCATTGATGGTTACGGGAAATGCAAGGAAGCGACAGAACAGCTTGCAATGAGGGCATTGCGGAATTAAGTGGGGTATTTTGTCACAATCCGTGATTCTCCCGTACCCGTGAACTCTTAGGAGTGAAGCTTGGGGTTATCGAGTGAAGAGTGAGGGCGTAGAGAGGATACACACAACTGGTCCATGTGAGTGGCGTCAGGACGGTTGGTGCTAGGAATTATAGGATACAATGATTAAATTACCTAGGAGTTCTGAAGATGGGGTTGGCCTCTCGTGCACAAACTAGTCGGGAGTTGATGCCGCTCTCTTGATGAGGCCATGGCGAGCTAAAACCGGTTGTTAAGGCTCAACGGGGGCTGCTGTCTCGCTCGTGGACCGTACGCTTGAGCGTAGCTAGGTGAGGTACGATCTCATATAAAAAGAGATATTCGCCGTATTATTCACTAGAACAAGTATAGAAGAAAGGCTGGCCTGGTGATTCTGTTCGCTAGGCGCCACACGGGTTAATTCGCGGCCAAGGAAAATACCGACCCGTGACAAATGGTATCAGTGCAGGGATCCCTCCAGTAGATGGGTGATTTGGGGAAATGCCTATGGTCTTCTCGGTCCTATGAGGGCGCAGAGTGATTGCTGAGGCTAGAGGGGGCTCGGACAGCGTGCGGCTTTCATCTAACTTCTAGGATGGCAATGGGGGCATAGAAAGGAACCGAATTTCTTACTGAATGGGGATAACGTTCCTAGATCAATGAGCGAATCTTAAGAAGAGGTTTACAATCACATTTCCACCAAGGGGACCCTCTGTTGGCTTGCTGAGATCATGAGGAGCTTAGTAGGCGAAAGAAGGTGCTGCCAAAGGGGTGCAGTTGGCTAGGGGTGCCACACTTGTCAAGGAGCACAAGTGACTAAAAGATTTGCGAACAACTTTGATTGAGGGAAGCAAGTACTGGATTGGAGTGACTTGTTCTGTTGGGTGAGCATTGCCATCTATGTAAGTCCTAAGGAGCGGCATTGATGGTTAGGGGAAATGTAAGGAAGCGACAGAACAGCTTGCAATGAGGGCATTGCGGAATTAAGTGGGGGATTTTGTCACAATCCGTGATTCTCCCGTACCCGTGAACTCTTAGGAGTGAAGCTTGGGGTTATCGAGTGAAGAGTGAGGGCATAGAGAGGATACACACAACTGGTCCATGTGAGTGGCGTCAGAACGGTAGGTGCTAAGAAGTCTAGGATATAACAATTATATTACATAGGAGCTCTAAAGGCGGGGTTAGTCTCCCGTGCACAGACTGGTCGAGAGTTGATGCCGCTCTCCTTATGAGGTCTTGGCAGGCTGAAATTAGTTGTTGAGGCTAAATAAGGCTGTTGTCTTGCTCGATAAACTAGATGCCCAAGTGTAGCTGGGCGAGGTACGATCTTGTATAAAAAGAGCCATTTACCATAATGTTCACTGGAACAAGTATAGAAGAAAGGCTGGCTTGGCAAATTCTGTTCGCTAGGCGCTGGTTAATTCACAGCCAATAAAACTACTGACCCATGACACCACACATACTCCAAACGTGAGGTATTCCTTCAATATTTCATTACTTTGGGTTTGGCTCTATGTCCCTGTAAATCGAGAAATCAGTTGGTATTAGCTGAATATACAATTCTCGGTGGGACCCACATGCATGCTACATCACATGGCTCTCTTCCTTTCTCTCCCTGACTCTCTTCCTTACTCTCTTCAAACTAACCATCTATCGATTCCCTTTTATGCTCAGTTTCGGCGCTGACAGAGACAATAAAGACTCGGGGTGATCTTTTAGCATCCATAATGCCGAAGTGCTCCAAATTCTTTTCAACTTGCTTCATTGCTGAAAGCACATCAGTCGGTGATTTCAATTGCATCCTTTTCCACTCGCTTCGTTGCTGGTTGTCACTACTTCCCAATCGCCTCCAACAGTTCTGCCAAGCCTTGAAGAAGGTCTGTAATGCTAGAGTACTGGAAATTCGTTCACAACTGCTTGCTTCGACGATTCCATTCCTTGACGTTGCTTCTGTTATCTCCTTACTCATGTCCTATGTCAATCGCTATAGCTAATCGTTCTTCATTCAACTAGCCCGCATGTGCTCTGTTTTCTGTTGCTATTGCTACTGTCTGTGTGCAAATCAACTATGACTGAGGCTGTATTAATGATTTGAACTAGTGCTCCTCAGCCGAAATGTGTACCACCCGTTTGATGAAATTCTTGAACTAAGTCGATGTGCATTTTTTATTCAATTCTTAACTGAGAATTCCCTTCATTACTAGATTGTTGATCTATTCTGGTCATATAAGAGTATTTGAGTTCCGTTTCTTCATTAAAAAAACAAATCTTAGGTATTCAATTTTGAACTTGTTTTGAATCTACTGGGACCATGTCAATACATGTTGATTCGTGACTGTTGCGACCCTGAGCTGATGTCGATTGGTCTTTGATTTTATGCTATTCCACTCAAGCATGTGTAGTGATATAATATTATGTTATGGTGAATTTCATGTTTGCTTGGAAAAGAAATTATGTCATGAATGAATGAAATTCTACTGGAAATCTGTCCATGGATATTGATTGTGTCTTGACATCTCTAATTTGGCATGCACTTGATTCCATCTTGAGGCTTGTTTGGTTATTGGATCGTATATGTTCATGCTAGTATAGTAATATGGTGAATCTCATGCCAATTTTGCAAGAATTATAGTCATAGCCGAACTTGAATATGCTAGAATTGAAGGAATGCCATGATTGCTTTGTTTGAATTTTGTATTAATTTGGTCTTGGATTGATGCCATCTTGATCAAGTAGACTCATATGGCTTGTAGGAAGATATGGCTTCAATTTTCATGTCAATTAATCATCAAAATGATCAGGATTTGCAGTCTTGTATGCTTTGTTACCATTCTGAATGTGTGCTGGAATTTGTGGAATAATCATGAATCAGATGGATTTTGTCTTACTTTGTTGCCCTTTTGATTGCCCATGGATAAGTGATATTGCGAGTGCAAGTTCCTTGTCAATTTCATATGTTCGAATGGTAATCGCATGATTAAATTGATGAGATGTGTGGTTGATATTGCCATGACAATCTTGGCCTGATTATTGATTAAAAGGTCTCTAATGTTTAATTGAAGTTTAATTCCATGATCCTTGCGATTTCAAAGTAAACCCCATACTAGTTTTAGAGCTTGGGGAATCGTTTTTTTTTTTTTTTGGTAATATTAAATATTTCTTTGAAATACTGACTTCGTTTGAGGGCGATCTGGTGGACTAGCCAAATCTGAGGAAATCTCTCAACAAAGCTGGTCATTGAGGCCTCTCAAAGTGTTGCATGGACAACACTTGCCAAAAAAATACCAATATTCTCTCCCTCTCCTTCCACGCTAACTAGTCAAGGCTTATTTATAAGAGCTATTGCTTAAATCTAATTGATCCTTCAAGTGTTTGTGTCGATATGCTGAGCACAACAGCAATTGCGAGTTACTCATTCATGATGTCCTTTCCTCCCTTGGAGTGTTCGTTGGCCATTGTTGTTCAGAATGATGTTTCAAGGATACTATTTCTGTTTTCCTTCCTCCCCATAGAATTTGTAAAAGCAACCCTCACGCAAGGGCGGCTGCCTCAAAGCTGACTGCAACAACTTGAGGATTGCCTTGGTGTATTCTACTGGGAAGGGAAGATTAGTCACCAGCACTACCACTACCCTGCCCTTGAAATCCATCAGCAACCTGCCCATATGTTCCATCAGGAGTAGGTGCATAGTTCCAATTATCTCTCCTGTTCTGCATGGGAGGCGCGGACTTCCATCTTTCTCCTTGTAGCAGATCTCTCTGTTACTCATAGTAACTGTTGTTATGAACCTGTTGGTTGCAGTTTCCCTGATATGGAGGCACCGGATCTCTCCTCTGTCCTTATCAAGGATCCCTTCCACAAGGGTTTTCCTAGGAATCGTTTTTTACGAAGAGTGAGGGAAAACCCGAGTGTGAATGAAGAGGTATCGGGCACGATTTTTTTTTTTTTCCATTTCTATAACAGAGCGATTTTAAAGGGGAGAGGGGGGTGGTCTGCAATAAAGTTTAACGAGGAAGTTCTCGATTCTCCTTTGCGGCCGTAGCGTCTCCCGTCCCCCCTAGCTTGACAACCAGCCGCCAGCTCCACCGGAAGCCACCGCCGGTCTTCCATCTCCAACCATGGCAGTCGCATGAAGGAAGGCACACAACACACGCACAGAAGAAACAAAGCTCGATCCTGGAATCCAAACTTCATTTTCGCTGATTCGAGCTTTGCCAGAGGTGAATCAACGTCGATTCCAGTGTTCATGACTTCGATTGCGGGTTCCAATGTTGTCTGGTTGCAGTTCCGATCGCGTGCTGTTCTGACCGCGAGGGGCTCCTTTGGTTCGTTCTTTCGCTTCAGTGATCCGTGGAAGGTTGCCGTAGGTTCGAACTGCATGGAAAAGGACGCCCCGATTCATTTGACTCCAACCATCACTTTCGAATCTTCTCCCCACCGATTGAGCTCTTCCACTTCTTGGTCTAAGTCCTGCCAGAGTCGTCCTCGCGTCAAATGAAGGTACGGAAACTACTCAGGAAGTGTTCGACGAAATGACCAAAAGACTCTATCCGTTACTCTGTCCCGTTGCTGGCCATTAGAATCAATGCTATAATAGTGAGGCTGTGCTCGCTGTCTTGAAAGTCGCTGAGTCGTCATCTCGAGCTCACGCCATCATCGCTAGAGGTGTTAAATGGGTAGAAAACCCAATTATCGACCCATTTATGCTTAAATGGGTCGTTAATGGGTTAGCCTTTTTTACCCAAGATACCCACGTGGGTTTTAAAAATAAACGGACTGGGTCTTAAATGGGTCTACTATATACCCATTTACCAACCCATCATTCCATCAAAATAAACCCAGTAACAGTAACCCACAAAGGCCACACGGACACCCACGATAAACGATTCTACGACTACGATCCCCACTTCGCTTTCAATTCGCTGCCACCTCCATCGCCTCATCGCTTGCCGCCGCCCATCGTCGCCTCGTCGTCGCCTGCCACCGCCCATCGTCGCCTTGCCACCGCCCATTATCGCCTTGTCGCCGCCCATCTCTAGTGACCGAGGTTTTCCGACAAGTTGTCGGCAACAACTCAATCGTCGCAGTGTCACCACCAGCGGTAGGGTTCGGGTCGGCGAGGATGGAGGAGGGTTGCTCGTGCTATTCAGCAGTGGGTGTTCCAAGAAGGAGGGAGGGAGTCGAGGGACTACTTCCAGCAACAACCATATGGAATTTGTCCATTCAATCAATTGGGAATTTTAGCGCCACGATCAGTCTCGCGGATCAGCTGGACTAGGGCGTTCCTCTCGATTTCGTGAAGCACGTCAATCGGCATCTTCATTCGACATCGAATCCAGAATCTGCAAAACCCTAAAAGTAGATGAGCGGGCGAGTTGCAGATGAGCCCTCAGATGGAGCAGATCCATGGCGAGATCAAGGACAAGTTCTGGGCCCTTGCGTGAGTGTCTTCTCTTTTTCTCTTTCCTCCTCCCCCCGCTTTTCCCAGCTGCATTTTTTGCTCGCGCGGTGGCGTGGAATCTGGGAATTAATTCGTGCCTGTTGGTCAGGCATGTGTTGGTGCCTGATTGGCTGGATCTGTGGATTTTTGGGAGTGGGATTAGGGGTCTCTTTTGTTTTGTTTTTTGTTTTTTTTTTCCAATCGATTGGTGCGGAGTGCGGTGGTGTAGGCGTGCGAATGAATGGAGACGAGTTGCATGCGTGTGGGTGGATTTTATAAGGGGCGGAATTCGTGTGGGCTGGTGAAAATTGTCTATTGTCGCTCTGGGGAAGTAAAGGATCAATAATTGAGCTTGTAGATAGGGCCTTCGTAATGCAGTAATGATATGTATCTGGAGCTGCATTGGACTATTGCGCATTCTTCGGTGTGACTACGAGTGATGAATTATCCTTTAGTAGGTTATTGCTCATCATTGATACAAAAGGAACAGTGGATGTCGACTGTGCTTATCTTTAATTCTACTAGAGGCATGGACGGTGTGTTATGTGACAATGAAGGGCGATGTTGTATGATTGTTACTGCCTTTGGAGCAGTGGAGATGGTGATTAGTTTAGCGGGTGTAAATGAATGTCAATCCGCATTTTAAATATCTGTTAGGCAAATAAGGATTTGGAGTGTGGAAGAATGCTAGGAGGTGCTTCAGGGAAAAGTGATGGATTTCTTCAATTAGGATGTTGGCAATATGGAGGATAAAGAGAGACAAAAAGCGGTATCATTTGGTCATAATTTCTCTTTGGTGCATATGATATGATGTCAAGACTTGAGATATTTTTCTAAGTTGAGGAAATATATGTGACGTTTCAAATTTATCAATCATCAAGGGAAAAATCAGTTTTTAGGGAAGCAGTGTCATTCAATACTTGTTGATTTGGTTGGTGGAGAAAAAAAAGGAGAAAATTATTGTATAGGAAATAGAGAGGGTAACATTTTCTCTTTTTAGTGAAGGATTTGATAAAAGTACCTCAACAAGTCCAAAGTTATGAATTGTTTTTTCTTACAAGAGAAATATATACCACAATTTAGAGAATGATTCTTTGCTTTTGGCAATGCACATGAATGGAGGGGTGGATGGAGGGAAGAGGAATGTGGGCGGCTGATATAGCCATTTTCTTGTCAAACACGAGGAAAAAATAATGACCATGTACTTCTCTCGATTAGATGATGAAGATTTTTGGGAGTGGGATTAGGGGTCTTTTCCGTTTTTTTTTTCCAATCGATTGGTGCGGAGTTCGGTGGTGTAGGTGTGCGAATGAATGGAGACGAGTTGCATGCGTGTGGGTGGATTTTATAAGGGGCAGAATTCGTGTGGGCTGTGTGGATCAAAATATACTCTTTGTCTAGTCATTTTGTGAGTTACGGGAGAGCCATGTACTGTAGTTGATCTTCATTTTTTATTTCCCTTATGGGCAGTTCGCTCTACTGCTGGTGGTGACCGCTTTGTTAGTTACGGGAGAGCCGGATCCAGTGGAGTTGCAGCGAGTGGTATCTTGCGAATAGAGAGTTGTTGCGGTTCCTCAAGCTTAGGCCCAGAAAGTTCTAAGTGAAGGTAAGGATGAATTTGATGACTGCTGCGATTTTTCAATGTTCTAGTGAATAGATGTTGCTCTTTTGACATCGTATTCCTCCACTCTGTTGTTAGAGCTTCTTTTTGGCAGCTCATACTTTACCCTTTATGTTAGATTCATAACATGCAATCCTGAACCCTAAACGTGTTCTAATTTATGTTTTCTCCAACTAATTAGTTGACATGTCAAGAGATAATGAGGATCGAGAAGACTATTCAACTACGGAACAATTTGAGAGACGTAGAGTTGCATCCTTAGTTCATGAGGACGAGGAAGATGACTCTACTTGCTCTAAGCGTCCAAGAAAATGCACTTCGATTGTATGGTCTGAATTTGAAAAGTTCACAGATGGTGATGGCATGAAGAGGGCTAAATGTAAGTGGTGCGAAGTAAGTTACACGGCTAGCCATGGGACAAAAAACTTGTTGCATCATTTAGATACTTGTCCCAACCGAGAGGTTAATGTTGATGGTTCTGTAGTACAATTTGACCAAGGTGTGTTTAGAGATATGCTAGCAAGAGCGATAATCAAACACAATTATACGTACTCTTTTGTGGAGCATGAGGTTACTAGGGAGTTGTTTAGTTACCTCAACCCTAATGTGAAGCACATTTCAAGGTTTACAGCAAGAGGTGATGTGGTAAAAGTATATGAAAAAGATAAGGGAATTTTGAAATCCAAATTATTGTCTCTTTCAAGCCGAATATGTTTGACTTCTGACCTATGGACTTCTGTTAGTACGGATCATTATATGACTGTCACTGCTCATTATATCAATGAGGATTGGGAATTGCATTCAAAAGTCTTGTGTTTCTCCTATGTGCCACCTCCATATAGTGGTCCCATACTTTTAGAAAAATTGCTGACTTTGTTAAGAGAATGGGGTATTGAGAGAAAGATTTTCAGCATTACTTTAGATAATGCATCATACAATGACAGTATGGTTGATATTTGGAGAAATACACCTTCTGTGAGATCCTCTTTGTTATGTGCTGGATAGTTTTTTCATGTGCGTTGTGGTGCACATATTTTGAATCTCATTGTACAGGAAGGTTTAAAGGTTATTGATAGATCATTACATAATATTAGAGAAGATGTCAAGTATGTGAGGGCTACACAAGGGAGGAGAATAAAATTTGCCGAATATATATCGCAGTCGTGCTTAAAGGCCAGTAAAAAGGTACGCCAAGATGTGGTTACGAGATGGAATTCTACATACCTAATGCTTGAGGGTGCCCTTTTCTTTGAATGTGCATTTTCACATTTGAAGTTAATTGACCATAACTTTGTCATGTGTCCATCTTCTGAAGATTGGGTTAGAGGAAAGAAAATTTCTTTCTTGTTGAAACCCTTTTATGATATTTCTACTCTGTTCTCTGGAGTTAGATATCGGACGGCGAATTTATATTTTTATGGAGTATGGCAGGTTCAGCTTCGTTTAATACAGGCAAGGGATAGTGAGGATGAGGCTATTAGTTCTATGGCTAAGGCAATGCTCAAAAAGTTTGAAAATTATTAGAAGTGTTATAGTGTTGTCTTATCATTTGCTGTTATATTAGATCCTTGCTATAAGTTACACTTGTTAGAGTTTTGTTACTCAAAGTTGGACATGGATGATCATGTGGAATTTGTACGGGTAATTCGAGAAAAACTCTATACACTTTTTGATGAATATGTGACTTCTATGTCTAGAGATGATCGTTTTACTTCTTCAACTAGTCGAGGTTCAGTTGAGGGCATCGATGAGAACATTGGGGATGACATTGATGAGTATGATGCATTTGAGAGTGAACACTTTGGATCACAATCTACTAAGTCACAATTGGATTTGTATTTGGAGGAGAATAGGCTTGATAGAAAGAAGTTCCCGGATCTCAATGTCCTTGATTATTGGAAGACTCATTCTCATCGGTATCCCGAGTTATCCCTCATGGCACGTGATATATTGAGCATTCCTATCACTACCGTTGCCTCAGAATCAGCCTTCAGCATTGGAGGACGCATTTTAAATAAATATCGTAGTTCCCTTTCCCTTGAAAGCGTAGAGGCTGAGCTGTGCACTAGAAATTGGTTATTTGGAGTTCCGCCTGAGGAAGATTTGGATGAGAAGTCTCTCATCATTGACTTTGAAGACTATTTGCATTAGGTACTTTCTTTCATCTCATTCTTTTCATTTGCTCATATGATTTAATACACTTGTCTTCATAGTGATGTATTCTTTTCAAGTTCTAGACTAGTTGTTGGGTCTTAATTTGAAATTCCTTTTCCTCAGGTATCAAGTTGATATCGATGCCTTTTTGTCGATCTTTGGCGCTTCAACCTATTCCGAAGATGGAATCAGTGCCTACCATTGTTGTGGGGCTTCCTTTTTTTTTTTCCTCTTTTACCCCCAAATTGACAGTCAAAGACGATTGGATTGGTGGATTTTTTTGTTCTGTGAGTGATGTTCATGGGGCGGTTTGTGCTAATTGCGAGTTGGGCTCTGATTCTTGTTTCTTTCTTTTTGCATTTTCGTTGGCTGATTGGTGGGCTTTTTTGTTTTGCAGATACTAAGTAGGCAGAGCCGTATATGATGTACCCCTGTTTTAAGATGATGCAACAGAGGCTTCATGGAGTTCTGAGTACATATGAGTTTTCATAAATAATCAGTATATGATGTACCCCTGTTTTAAGTCAGATTGAAATCTTTTAGTCTTGAGACTACCATGCGTTTGTTTTGTTTGATGTATATTTTGCTTCTGCTGTGTGCGGATATTGTATCAGTGATGAGAGATTGGCAATGAATAGGAGCTGTTCAATTATGAGATCCTTCTAGGATTCCTTTCCGCTTGACGGAATGTGGGTCAGTGGAAAATTTCAATACTGGTGACCTCTTAAAATCAGTCTAGGCATAAAGGTGGCACCTGTAGAGAATGTCGCATCAAAGTTATTTGGTCAATGCTCTTGGCAAAAGGGGCTCATGAAGATCTATAACTATCAAAGTACTGCACTAATATTCCTTAAATTCTTACATCCATTGAGACACATTCCATCTATAAAAAAAAAAAAAAATTCTTTAGAAAAATCGGTCACTTGGCCAATTGGAAAAATGATACTAGAGAAGGATAGATTGGATTCACTTTTTACGTTGGAACCCTTGTGAGAATACTTACATAATTTGCTCAATCAATCATATATATATATATATATATATCCTCTAGAGCTCGTGGAGTAAGCTCAAGGCTTGCTTGTGGCTGATTACCAGCCGTTGTCGTGGCCGGCGGCAGGCAAAGAAGAAGAAGAAGAAAAAGAAAAAAGAAAAAAGAAAAAGAAAATTTATATTTAAAAAATAAAAATAATTAAAATTTTATTTTAAAAAATAAAAATAATTAAAATTCGATTTTTTAAAATAATTATTTTAAAAATTATAAAAATTGTCCATTAAATTTGTATTGTATAAATTTATTTTAACAATACCATTTTTTTAAATATATATAATAAATTAAGTTTAGTTAAATGGGTCGGGTATGGGTTGGATATGGGTCAGGTCAGGTATGGGTCAAAATTTTTGCATTGTAATAAACGGGTCATAAATGGGTTAAATGGGTCGATTTGGGTCGGACCAATTATGACCCGACCCAAACCCGACCTGACCCACCCGTTTAACGGGTCTAGTCATCACCACCAAATCATTAGGTTGTCTCTTCTCAAATGAAGCTTTGTTGTTGGTGTCTCGCTCGCCTTTCGCTTGACTACTTCAAACATTTGCTGCCTCATCACGCCGAGACACTCCTCATCACCAAAAGCCAGAAGCGGGACTGCAACGGTAGAAGCCAAGGAGATGCGGTCGCGATTCTTTCGATAATTCTACTTGTGTAGCTCACTGCATCAGAAGGATCGAGTCGGCTAAAACCTTCCACGAAGAACAATAATCATCGATGCATTAACGTAAATCATCGATGTGCCATTCCGATACAAGCAAGATCATCTAGAAGCAGTTTTGCTTGGATAGCAAAACGGCTGAATAAGAAGGAAACAACAGCAGTACATCATCACCTGGAGCTAGAATTCATGGAAACGAGCAGAGATGGCAATGATCTGCATCTGGCGCGCCTGAAGGTCTTCTGGTAGAGACATCGCTTACCAGAGACAACGAACGTGACTCGGAAACTCTGCCTACTTTGAACTCGGCGTTGAGGCAGAGCGAGTGCTCCTTTCTTTGGTCAGATCGATTGTGACGTCCTCGAAAGGCGGAGGAGAAGGGGAGAGAGAAGGCCTGGCCAGGGGAAAAAGCTGAAATGTGGGGGTAATGGGGCTAATGGGTCTGGGCTGCGGATCAAATCAATGGGTTGCTTTTGTGGGCTGTGCCAGTTGGACCAACTTGGCCTTTCTATTTGTTATTTGTTTTTATGTTTTATTATTCTTTTATTTTTTATTTGTTTTTACTACCATTCATTGTTTTATGCTCTTTTTTTTTTTTTTTTTATAATTACAAAAATGCATGCTTAATTTGTTGACTAAATTTCAAGTGTCTACAATTACAAATATATTTATCTTAATATATGAAGAAAATTATCACGCTATCCAAACAAACTACAAGACATTATATGTGTTGATGCGTCAAATCTTTAATTACTAAAGGCCATATTTGTTTCTTAATCGATAGGAGAAGTGGGCTAAACAATATGGCAAAATCCAATTAAGTAGAACATGTATACGTTGATGAAATATCAGACCCATTTAAAATAACTTGATTAATGACCTATATTCATATTAAGCTCAGATCCTATCTCACCCATTTGTTAGGTAAAGCCCTAGAAATCGTTGTGAAGGATTAAACAAAGAACAATACAAGTGAAGAGAGAGATTGAGAGAAATGGAGAGATGGTAGAGATTCTTCAATGAAAGATGATTCTTTCATCTTTTTTCTTTCCCTCTTTAGACGATTCTTTTTCACTTTAGTTAAAAGGTTTCAAATCAAAGAAATGATGAAGAGGCTGAGGATTCGAATGTTGTTTGGAAAAATATATGACTGCTAACTTAATTATTAGATTACCCTTAAATAAGTTGTCATTATTATTAGGATTTTGTCAATGTCTAAATAAATTAGTAAATTATCACCTCTTTCGAAATTTCACAAGCATCTTTTTTTATATATCGTTAATATAATAAAGTTACATATATTTTACTAATATTGTGATTGACCAATTTCTTTGAAATTTTATTACATTTTTTGGTAAAATACCAACTCAATAAGGAATCTACCAACCTCTCAATAAATCGGCGAATAATCAAGTTTTTTCAGGCTGCTAAATATTAAACTAACAAGATGATATGTAAAAATAAAAAAGGAACAAACAAAGATGACATAACATAGGATAAAGACATGGAAAAGAGTCCAGGAAAAAGCAAATATGTAGTGGGCTCACAGAGTCGTGTAAGGGAAGAAGGAACTCATTTTGCATTTCCCGTTCTTTTTTCCCACTTTTACGAGGAATATATTTTGCGGGCCCCACAGGAACAGTTTTGTCTGCCACTCGTTTCACTTCCCGCGCTCCTGTTCTAGCCCTACAAGGCAAGCATTATTTCCTTATTTCCTCTCCTTTTAACCCGAGTCCTAAAACCTGCTTTAGTCTATGAAATGACCTGATTCGATTCTATATGTGGGTCATGCCATCAGAAAAAGAGG
The DNA here is from genome assembly GCA_017140475.1 of Eucalyptus fibrosa. Classification (NCBI taxonomy): domain Eukaryota; kingdom Viridiplantae; phylum Streptophyta; class Magnoliopsida; order Myrtales; family Myrtaceae; genus Eucalyptus; species Eucalyptus fibrosa. The sequence goes on from CM029511.1 coordinate 12,326,881, forward strand.
GACAATCACCTGTTGAATAGAACCAGATTTATTCTTACCCATTGGTAAGTCGAAGTCCCAAATATCACAATGGAAGATTAGACATAGAGCAATACAAGGAGGGGAGAGATAGATGGTAGGTGAAGGATGATTCTTTCATATTTTTCTTTTTCGATTTAAGGATTCTTTTTCACTTTTTCAAAGTTTTCAAAAGTAAAGAAATAATGAGATGCTTGAGGATTACAATCCTATATGTAAAAGAATCAGGAAAATTATCCAAAAAATCCTAAACTTATTGCACTTTTATGAAGTCAATTCTAAGCCTTTTTAATTTTACCAAAAAAATCCTAAACTTTTGACAATTTGCCAATTGAGCCTATCCGCACGGCCGGAAATTGCTGACATAAACATGCTGCATCCTACTTGGCACGCTGTTGTTAAAGTGGACAATTTTAATAACATTTTTGAACTTTTCTAATCTTTTTCTTTCTTTCTTTTTCCATTTCTTTACTTTCTTTTGGTTTTTGGAGTGATGGCCGGCCAAAGCAAGAGCATGCAAGCCCTTGCCTATGCCACACAGGGCTGCCAAACCCTCGCCTATCCCAGATCTAAGAAGGGTGTCATGGTCTTCACTAGATCTAAACAAGGGCTCATGTGCTCTCACTTGGCGTTGTGGCCCTAGCCCAAGCCCTCAACAACCATGACAAGGGCCACTATGGCCATTGAGGATTGCAATGGCCTCACCCCAAAATAGTGAGGATTGCCGGCCATCACTCTAAAAACCAAAAAAAAAGAGTAAAGAAAAAAAAAGAAAAAAAGTATGAAAAAGTTTAGTAAAAAAGAATTATTTGTCATCGTCAACAGCAATGTGTATCTTGACTACAGATGCTATGCTAAAGAACAAAGAAACAGAGATGAGCTGTAGATGGTATGCGTAAAGAAACAAGGTGGTTGCTCGCGATGACGTCTTCATCCTCTGCAATGGTGCTGGAGATATTCTATATGGGAGCAAGAGGTTCTTTTGATTTCTTTCGTGGATCAATATCTTGTAATTTTTTTATCTTATATCGCCTCTTATTCAGTATAGAACCCGAATATCACGGCTACATATGGAACATATACCTTTTTAACTAAATTTTTTTTATTAGGTTCACGGTCTGTAGAAAAACATCTTCTATTGCAGCAGTATAATAATTATATGTGCCTGATGACTATTTGATTACATTGGGTGATGTAAATTTATGGATTATATGTAAGTATGTTTTCCCATCAATTAAAACTGTTTTTGTTTGGGTAATTGACTGAATAAGTGGTTGCGTTTTTTTTAAAATTTGCTGCTGGTATTCGTAAAACAATATGTACAAATTTGGGACTAAATATATCATTAGATACGGTTTTGCACACATTAACGTGATGCTTTCAAGCTTTTTTCAGCAATTCCTTTTGAATTTCTATTTTACTTGGTGTACAGGTAGATACTTGTAAATTTTGTGGTCAAAAGTCAATATATTACTTACCAAAAAAAAAAAAAACGATAATTTTTACTCTTATTTTCCAATGACTGAGTTTTGACTTCTTTTGATGCAATTGATTACACACTTGGAGATGTAGGGGCTAAATAATTTCATATACTTTTCATATGTCATTATCGTAAATTTGCATCTAAGTAAAAGAAAGAACAAAATTCACATATCAACCATTCAATTTAATTAAAGAAAATGCACAAATTATACAAAGTCCTTAGTAATTGCCATCTACAGTGTGAGGTTTACATAAGACCAAGCTCCACCATGTTCGACCATTAACATCACTCTGTTCTTTTCTTCTGTTTGGTTTAGTGCCGCGTTTATCTTCCTCCTCCTCCTCCTCTGCGTTTGATTGAGAGAGAGAAAGAGAGAGAGAGAGAGCAGCAGCAGCAGCAACGGAACAACGATGGTGAACCATATAATTAAATTGGATTCTCTTTTGGAAAGAGAGGTGGTCCGGCTCAACCATTGAATAATGTGACATCCATAAAATCCATGGAGTTAAAGAACCCGTTAACATACATATAATTCCATACATATCCACTTTATTTTCACTATTCCCGTTAACGAAGTGTGACAACCTGAATTTTCAGATTTTGTTTTCGATTAAATAAATCGGGCCTTTCATCGACACGCTGATAGTGCTATTTTCTGAGCTGATCACTTACAAGATAACTAGACTATCTGGGGAAGCCATTAAGGGATTTTAATGCAATGGACTAGAAAATTCGACTAGAAACCGGCTACTCGACCGTGTTAATCTGTAAGGGTTATTATGGCACAGTCAAAATTGATTAAAGACCGGAGATGAGTTGATTCGATGAAGATATGTGATTAGTGTATGGGTGATTCTACCTGATTGCAAAATTTCTGTCAAACGACACTAGACCGATTTCTCTATCATTTCTGTACCCGATGTCTGTATTTGAAATCTCAAGATTTTCACGACAACTGAGAGTTGCTAATAAGTCGAAGATGCACATTGTGGCTCGAAAATAATTGACCATGCGTCAATTGCACTAAAAATTCCTAAAAATTACCCTATAAACTAGGTCACGCTAAAATCGCGCTAAATTGAAATTAATTGCGAATTTGAATCTGATTTTAGAAATTGAAAGTTCTGTCATGTCTCAATTTATTTTAGGAACGTCAACTCATTTTCCAAAAAATTTTCGGCGAGCTCGGGATCTTTTTTTTGGAAAATCGATTCGAACGTTTTGAAAAATAACAGAAATTCGAATGGGCCAAATTAAAGGAATTTTTGGCCTCCTTACCGAGCCTTTGGGTGATGGGGACTTGCAGAAATTGTATGGGCTTTTTCCTTGGCAGATTTGGACATCGATTTAGAGAATTGGGTGAGGAAATTGAAGTTCCATTTAGTGAAATTCGGAGCCTAGGATGGGGGGTGCAATATTGGCATCAAAATTTGATTAATGGATGGAAATTATTGCAAGAAAGTAATTAGGGACAAAGAGGATATGCTTGTAGGCTTCTGGGGGAACAATTCATGATGATTATTGGATATTTAGTTTGACTTTGACCTCCCTTTCTCTCCATCTTCCTCAGCACGTCTCAGCCTCCCCCTTCTTCTACGAGCGTCCAACTTCCTCCGACCCCCTTCTGTTGTTGCTTTCTCTCATTTTCTTTCCTTCGAGCAGCTCACCTTCCCCAATTTGACCGCCCATCTCCATCGATTCCTCATCATCCCGTTGCCACGTCCAAGCTTCAATCAAACCCACCGTGTCAACTCCAGCAGGTTTATTGACCGCAAATCCACGTGGACATCTCCACCGAACGCCCATCTTCTCCAACAATTTCCCATCTTCTGCCGCGCGCCCCCAATCGCCCACGCGGATTCAGCTGCTTCTTCCTTCGTGCGCTAGCAACGTCGCCACCTTGCTTCCCTCGATTCAGCCCCGACACACCTCTGCTCGACTCGAGTAATTCCAGCGTTCCAACGACGTTCCCTCGAGCCTGCAAGCCCAGCCCACGTTCATTGATCCCGTCTTTCATCACAGCACACGCCAGCAGCTCACCACCTGCTCGGTCCCGCAATTTTTAACCACTTGAAGCCGCATCTTTAGTCCCGGGACGCCAAGCCAAGCCAGGGCCAGCTCTCTTGGACCGACAAGCAGCCCCTGCAGAAGCTAGGGCCGAAGTTCAACCATAGCTGAGCCGTCTCGGGCTGTTTTCGGGCCCTTCCGAGCCTCCATCGATGCTGCCACAATCTCAAGTTTTGGCCGCCGTCGTGCCGTCGTCGCGGTGAACCGGTTTTCATGTTAAACCAGTGAGTTTATGCACTAAAGTCTACTTAGTAGGCTAATAACGTTTAAGGGGAGTTTAGTTGTTTACTTTAAGTTAATTAGGGATTATGTGATTAGTTATATTAGATTAGTGATTTAATTAGTTAATTTTGCATGTTAGGTGGTTAGAACGCCTAGTTAGGGACTAGATAAGCTGTATTATTTATCTAGATTGGTTTGGGAATTTTTTAGGCCCGTCTCAATATTTAATTTAGCAATCCTAGCCTAAGTTAGCAATTTTGGTATTTAAATTGAATTATTAATTAATTTTGGTAATTATTTAATTATTAAATATTTTCTGGAAATTAGATCGGGATAGTCGGTGATCAGAATTTCGTTGATTGCAATAGTGTGGTTAATTTTTACAAATGAGTGTTAATTTATGCAAATTGAATGTTTATTGCATTTTTGGTCATTTATTCCGAAAATTTGTGGAATTAGTTATTTATTCAGAAAATCCCATATGTCGGATTTCACCACCAAAAATGATTTTATATACTATATAAAATAGTGGGATTTTAAATTGGAAGATATCAATTTTTTGGGGGTGAATTGACCGTGTACCCACACACGACTATTTTACCGTGTATTTCTAATACGAAGAAAATATGCCAGGTTTACCATTTTAATTTAGGCATTTGAGTGCAATGCATGATGTCCTAGACTGAGATTGATTGGTCGTGTGTTGGTTCAGAGAACCTGTCTCAAGCTGTTAAGTTGGACGTTATCCTTATATGGGACGCCCCTAGACAACAAGAAGCCGGTTGCAGTAGATTCTAGGCCTATGCTCATTCAAGAAAGCCGTCTGGTAGAGATGTTGCTGTGCTCAATGGGGTGAGACGACGCCTGGTTACGCTAGAAGACCGCCGAACAGAGAGTAGGCCGTACTATAAGCCGAGATCAAAGCTAGGAATTTATGATTAATTGAGTTGAATGCGCCGAATTATGAGACAAAATTGTGTGACATGGTATGGGACGTGTCATAATGATTTGCCCTAACAATCAGGACCCCTATAATCGTTTGAGATTGAGTATTGTGTTCTAGTTGATTGCGCTTGAGTACTACTCTTGTTTGTGATACGAATTGTACTGACCTGCTGGGTGGATCTAAGACTAGGTAAGTCTCTGTGGTTGTGTGGTTAGGACGCCTTTTGGCATATTACCCTCCTAATCGGGGTTTAGAGCATGAACTCGCTAAGATTTATATCTCACCCCGTCGTGGGCTCATTTCTTTTAGGACCATAGAGTGGTGGATCTAGAGCTTAGCTGAGGGGACCTGAGAAGTAGGTCAGTTAGGTCAACTTCCTTTTGGAGAACCGTCTTTGGAAGTCTTTTGATTATTGACCTTTGTACATGACTCGGTGTGTATATAAAAGTGTGTTTTGTTTATGAATTTGTTGTCCTGAGCTATTGATGTCAGAGGATTTATTATTCGCTTCCACATATGCAATAAAATGAAAGGGTTGGCGACTTGTCCTAGGAAGTCGCAAATTTTATTGACCAGAGAGGGATTGGCACGCGCTCGAGAATCGAGGCGTGACATCCCCATTTAGTGGTATCAAAGCAAGGTCTGTGTTTGGAGTGATAAGGTGCAAAGGGTTCTTTGGATAGTTAGTAGGAAAGGCCATTTTAATATGCTGATGCATGTGAGTGATAGCTGTTTAGTAAATTATTTGTGTGGTTGCTTAGTTTATAATTCAGGGTAGAATTGGAAAGCAAGTTTCTGTAAAGACTCCGTGAGATGAGTGACCAGAAGCCGATGACTCCCAGGAAGAGGGCAATAGGCCCTGTGACTCGGGGTAGGAGGCTGACAAGGGTCGGTACCTAAAGTGGCCAAGGTAGAGCACAGGTTGAAGCCAGCGCAAGTGGAGTAGCACCATAGCCGGTTCCGCCGGTTGGTGCTGGGGTAGTAGCCCCTGGTGATCCCAGGTTTGAAGGGATCATGCAGGAGCTTCAAACGATTGGAGTTCTGATGGGGTAGCAGGCCCAAAATCAAGCCGCTGCTACTGCCACAGCCGCTGCTACACCTACTGAAGTTCCATAGGGGAACGTGGTTGCTGAGAGACCAATCCATAAGCTCGTTGAGCAATTCCTGAAGTTGTAACCATTGAAGTTCACAGGAACAGGAGATTCCGAGGCTGCAATCCTTTGAATCCAAGAATTGGAGAAAGTGTTTGCACTGCTGAGGTGCACTAAAGAGTAGAATGTCACCCTTGCAGTATATCAACTACAGGGGATTGCTAATACTTGGTGGAGGGCCACTAGAGAAGAGGTACTCCTAGAAGGTGTGGATCCGATGTGGAACACCGTCGTTAGAGCGTCCAATGGCAAGTATTTCTCCAAATGTGCCAAGCAACTGAAGATAGTGGAATTTCTTCACCTTCATCAAGGTCCAATGACCGTGGACAAGTATGAGGCAAAGTTTACTGAGTTATCGTAGTATACTCCTAGAGTGATCAAGGATAACGAGGAGAAAGCGATGAGGTTTATGGATGGCCTCCGGCCGGTGCTGAAAAATCCATTGGTACCACTCGATTTAAAGATCTATAATGAGCTGTACGGATGAGCCCAACTGATGGAGAAGAATTTGAATGAATAAGCCGTCGAATCTAGGTGGCGGTTTGGTTCTAACCAAGATAGGAATCGATTTGAGAAGAGACTGATGACTGAAGGAAGGTACCTTGTTCTACTCAACAGGAATGGTGGTAATAGGAAAGTCATCGCAAGGACAGAATGGTGCATGTCGCTTCTGCGGAAGACGACATGGGTCATCCCCATGCCATTCTAGGCTGGGTGCTTGTTTTGAGTATGGCCATTAAGATCATTTTGGTAGGAATTGTCCCAGGAGACAGATGGGACCGCCGCAATTACCACCACCGCCACCGATGGGTCAAAATTGAGGATACGCGCCCCCAAATGCACAGTAGGGTGGACTACTCAAACCTCCAGCTCAAGGAAGGACATACGCGATCACTAGAGGACAGGCTGAGGATGCGCCTAATGTGATTACAGATACTATTTTGCTGAATGACCACGTTGCTTATGCTTTATTTGACCCTGGTGCAACTCATTCATTTATAGTAAGGTGTTAGCTACAGTGGGTTGTTTTGGTTGCACGTTAGTGATTGGTGAGCGAGAGGGGAAGATAGACTTGATAGTCTTAGCCATGTATGACTTTGACTTGATAATTGGCATGGACTGGCTCACCAAGCAACGAGCTAAGGTAGATTGTTATCGTAAAGTGATTCAATTTAACCCGTTAGCAGGTGAAAGTTTCGAGTTTATTAGGAGTCAAGGAGGACCCTCGATTACCCTAATCTCATCACTAGAGGCAACCCGATTGTTAGACGAGGGTTGTCAAGGCTACCTGGCGACTGTCGTGGATACGACAGTTGAGGAACTGAAGATCGAAGACATCGTAGTGCTTCAAGAGTTTCCAAGTGTGTTTCCAAAAGAATTGCCAGGTCTGCCGCCAGAAAGAGAGATAGAGTTCGTGATTGAACTAGCCCCCAGACAAAGCCAATTTCTAAGGCTCTTTACCGGATGGCATTGTCTGAGTTAAAAGAATGAAGGTGCAAATGTAGGAATTGTTTGATAAGGGATTCGTACATCCTAGTGCATCACCTTAGGGAGCACCAGTTCTATTCATGAAAAAGAAAGATGGTTCGTTGCCCCTATGCATCGACTGTCGTCAACTTAATCAGGTGATGATCAAGAACAAGTCCACTGCCGAGGTCGATGACTTGTTTGATCAATTGCAAGGAGCATCAATATTTTCTAAGATTGACTTGAGGACGAGATATAATCAGCTGAAGATCAGGAAAGAGGATATACCGAAGTCATGATTTCGTACTCGATACGGTCATTATGAGTTCACTGTAATGCCGTTTGGATTGACGAATACCCCAGTTACTTTTATGGATCTGATGAATTTTGTGTTCAAAGAATACCTGGACTAGTTTGTGATCATGTTCATCGATGATATTCTGGTGTACTCGAGAAGTTTGAAGGAGCATGAAGGGCATTTGAGGATGGTACTACAGACACTAAGGAATCATGAATTGTACGCTAAGTTTAGCAAGTGCGAGTTTTGGTTGACTCATGTTGCTTGCCTAGGTCACATGATTTCAGGCGAAGGAATCTCTGTGGACCCATCCAAGATTGAAACAGTGATCAATTGGCTAAGACCGACAATAGTGACAAAGATCAGAAGCTTTCTAGGTTTAGCCAGGTATTACAGAAGGTTTGTAGAAAGGTTTTTAGCTTTAGCGTTGCCTTTAACTTGACTCTTGAATAGAGAAGAGAAGTTCGTGTGGTCAAACAAGTGCGGGTATAGTTTCCAAGAGCTTAAGCAGAAGCTGACTACCGCACCTATTTTGACCATACCAGCTGGGCCTAGAGGATACAAGATCTATAGGGATGCGTTGTTTAGAGGACTAGGTTGCATGCTGATGCAACATGGCAGAGTTGTTGCATATGCATCCGGTCAGTTGAGATCTCATGAGCTGAATTACCCGACGCATGACTTAGAACTTACAGCTATTATTTTCACTTTGAAGATTTGGAGACATTATTTGTGCAAAGAAAAGTTCTAGATCTTCACAGACCATCAAAGTCACAAGTATCTATTCTTTTAGAATGAGTTGAATATGAGACATTGTCGTTGAATGGAACTTCTGAAGGATTATGATTATGATATCTTGTATCACCCCAGAAAAACGAATAAAGTCGTAGATGCATTGAGTCAGAAGTCTTCAGTCACACATATGTTGGTTAACGAGTGGAATTTACTCGAGAGAGCTTGAGATTTAGTTTTCATATTTGAGATTGGCCACCTTTCAAATCTTATGGCCACCCTCAGAATTGAGCCGAAAGTACATATCAAGATCAAGATGCTTCAGCCGACAGATCCAGATGTTCAGAAAATCCTGCAAGAGGATACCGAAAAGAGGAAAGCTCATTTCCAGATTTTTGATGATGGAACACTAAGGTTCCGAGGACGACTGTGTGTACCTAATGATGCAGAGCTTAAAAAAAAGATGTTGTCAGAAACTCATCGTAGCAGTTACATGATTCATCCTGGTAGTACAAAGATGTATCATAATTTGCATCAACACTACTGGTGGTCTGGTATGAAGGCAGACATCGTGAAGCATGTCACCAAATGTTTGACGTGTCAACAAGTGAAGGCACAATATTATAAGCCGGGAGGACTTCTACAACCTCTCGAGATTCTCGAGTGGAAATGGGAACATATCACCATGGATTTTGTGATAGGTTTACTGAGGAGTTAGAAAGGAAATGATTCTATCTAGGTAGTGGTCGACTGACTAATGAAGTCAGCTCACTTCATCGTAATACAAAAGGACCTTGATTTAGATAGGCACGCAAAGCTGTACGCGCGTCAGATAGTTCGTCAGCATGGAGTGCTAGTGACGATTACATCAGATCGAGACGTCATAGCTGCCTTTTGAAAATGTTTGCAGGCTACCTTAGGAACGAAGTCGTAGTATAGTACGTCATATCATCCTTAGACGGATTCTTGTCTAAGAGGACGATTCAAACCCTCGAGGACATACTGTGAGTTTGCATGTTGGATTTCAATGGAAGTTGGGAGGAACAGCTTCACCTTGTCGAGTTTGCCTATAACAACAGCTACTAGCTGAGCATTTAGATGGCTTCTTTTGAAGTGTTGTATGACAGAATGTGCAGAACTCCAGTATGTTGGGATGACGTTAGAGAACGAAAGATTACAGGCCCAAAGTTGGTTTAGTAGTCAGTGGATGTAGTTTCCGTCATTTGGGATAGATTAAAGACCGCTCAGAGCCACTAGAAAAGCTACGCTTGTCATGCGTCGAGCCTCGAGTGCGCACACATCCCTCTGTGGTCGATACAAATGCGATGCTCCCAGGATGTGTCACCAACCCAATCATTTTTAATGCATATGCGGAAGCGAAACAAATACCCCTAACAACAAACAAAATGGAATAGAAAAGCAGGGCATATTTCACACAAGCCAACTTTGATAAACATTGGGTTTAGATAAAAAAAAAATGAGTCTAGTCAAAAGTCTACAAAAATGTCGACTCTAAAAAAGAAGCTGTCCTATGACATACTAGTTGGACACAAATGTCGATTCTTTGGACTCCACCTACACAGACTTCGGGGCTTTGGGTCCTCCACCACTGACATCTAAGGACCTGAAAATTTATCTCACGACAAGGTGAGACAATGTCTCAGCAAGTTTACCCCCTAAACCCCTATTAGGAAAAAAAATACGCCCCAACGTGCTCTAGCCACACAACCACATAATTAGAATAGAGGACTTACCTAGTCTCAGTTCCTTCTTGCACGTCAGCATAGTTCATATCATAACCATATGCATATAGCAATTTTCACATATCGATTGGAATGTCTAAATCAATCAATGCTCACACAAGCAAGGACTACCGACACACACCGGTCCATCAATTCAATCAATCAAATCAATTATAGGGGTCCTGATTATAGGGCCAATCGTTATGATACGTCCCATTCCATACCACATAATTTTGTTCCATAATCAGACTCATCAATTTCATACCACACAACATGTGTTCCAATTGATTAATACTACCCACACGGGTAGTTTTACCCAACACATGTTAATCTTTGGCATAGCCAGATTCCGTCTCCCTCCTTTTAGCACAGCTACATCTTTCGACACACGCTGGGGACGGCATTCCTTAAAGCATTTCTAAAAGAGTATAGGTCCAGAATCTACTGCGACCTAAAATCCACCGACACATGTCGAGGACGGTTTCTATTACCTAGCACACGATCATTCAATTGCGCCTAAGGACATTGTACTTTGCACTCACATGCCCCCATTTAAGATGATGACCTTGGCCTGTTTTCTTCATATTAAAAATACCCTGTGAAAATATTAGTGTGTGGGTACATGGTCAATTTGAACCAGAAAGACTGACACTCTTCTTTTACAAATCCCACTATTTGATATAGTTTGTAAAACCACTTTTGGTGTGAAAACCTTACACCCGGGATTTTCTGAACAAATATTGAAATTCCTAAATTTTGGAATAAATTATCAAAAATCCAATTAGCACTTAATTTGCACAAATTAACATCCAATTGCATAAAATGAAAACACCATTGCAATCGCACAAAATTCCGATTATCGACTATTCCAGTTTAATTTTCGAAAAATAATAAATAATTAAATATATTCCGAAATTAAATGACTAAATAACATATTATATTAATATAATTTATTTGAAATAATATTTATAAATTTGAAATAATTAATTAATGGCTTAATCAAGATTACACTAATTTAATCACCTAATTAGCCTTAATTGATTATCCACTAAACTAATAACATCCCTTAATCTAATTAACATTTAACTAAGTTAATTTAACCACCTAACCATATTTAGCTTAATATAAACACCCCTTAAGCATAATTAACTTCCTAAGCAAGGTTTAGTGAGTAAACTTATCGGTTTAGTATTCTAGCGAGTCCACAGCGATGGCGATGCCAAGGCGGGCGACAAACCTCCAAGCGATGACACCAACCAAGGTTGGGAAGGGCTCAAAAATGGGCCACGAAGTCCTAAGGCCTTGTTGGAACTTTAGCTTTTGCTTGCTGAACCGGGAAGGAAAACCAGTGGCTGAACGGTGAGGAAGCGGGCTAATCGGAGCTCTAATGAGGGGGCGGTCGGCAACCGGTGGCACCGGGGGGTTAAGGAGGACCTGCTAGTGGTTCGTATGGGCGGAGGCTTGATCAAAATGGGGAGAAAAGTGGCGAAAAATGAAGAACACGCAAAACAGGTGGATTAAGCGGGCGGACCGACGAGCCGGCAACCGGCGGCTTTCGGCCAGCAGACGGGACGGCCGGCAAATCGTTCCTGCGAGAGGTCGAGCTCTTCCGTAAGCTCTGGACATACTAAAGTCGATGGTGGGTGGCACATAAGCTGGTTCACACGGGAAGTTAACTTTTAACTCGAGTTTTCACCGAAAGGTCAATTGGAGCAGAAACTGGAAGAAGGAGAAAGCAAGGGGAAAAGTGGTTGATTGTGGTTCCGATGGCCTAGGCGGCATGCAACGTTTAAGGGGAGGGTGCTGCTAGCTTTCCTTTGGTTTCTCATGCTCTCTCAACACCTCAACAATGGAGAAAGGAGGGGGAAAGAAGAAGAAGAAGTCTGTTAAAGCAAGGGGGTCCCCAAAGGCTTCTCTAGCCTTCAACACTTGTCCATAGAACTCAAGTGGCTGCCCCACCACTTGCTTAGCTATCCACAACCACTTTCTCTCTCCTAAAGCTTCTTCAATACACCACCCAAGTGGTCCAAAAGTTCCTCCCCCCATGGCATACGAATTTTGTTACTTTCCCTCATCAATTCCATTCAATCCTCTTCAATTCAACCCAATTGAAGCCCATAAATCCAACCAAGGTGTCCTCACTTAATTCCACATTTTTCCTTATCCCAAGATCCCACTTGAATCCCAAAAATGCGACCAAAATAGGGCCTGTGAATTTCCCTATCCAAAATACCCTTACTTTGGATTTTTCGTCGAAAATCTCAGTTTGTAGAAAAATCTTCTGAAGAAGAGTCTATGTTCCTAAAATGAAGTATGACATGATAGAACTTTCAATTTCTTAAATCAGATTAAAATTCATGGTTAATTTCAATCTGGTACAATTTTAGCGGTATCTAAACTACCAGGTAGCTTTCAGGAATTTTTAATACAATTTACCCATGGTCGATTATTTTCGAGCCTTAATGTACATTTTCGACTCATTGACAACTCTCGATTGCCGTGAAAATCTTGAGGTTTCAAATACGGACATAAGGTACCCAAATCGATAGAAAATCGGTCTAGTGCCGTTCGACGAGAATATTGCAATTAGGTGGAATCACCCACACTCTAATCACATATCTCAGTCGAATCGACCTATCTCTGATCTTTGATCGATTTTGACAGTGTCGTAATGACCCTTGCAAATTAACACAGTCAAGCAGTCGATTCCTAGTCGAATTTTCAAGTCTATTGCGTTTAGATTCCTAAACAACTTCACCTGATAGGCTAGTTATCTCGTGAGTGGTCTACTTAGAGAAAAGAACTATAGGCGCATCGATGAAAAGACCGACTCATTCAATTGAAAATAAAATCGAAAAATCAGGATGTCACAATTCTTCCCCTCTTATAAAAATTTCGTCCTGAAAATTTAAACCATTACAAACTTTAAACAAAAAGGTGGGAGTACAGTCATCTCATCGACTCTTCACTCTCCCAGGTTGCTCTTTCAGTGCCATGGTGTTGCCATACCACTTTAACTAACGGGATGATCTTGGTGCGCAGAACCCATTCTTTTCGATCCACAATCTGAACCGGGCTTTCAACGTACGACACTCTATCGTTCACGTCTAATCCTCAAAATTTAGCATATGGGTCAGGTCAGGCTCATACTTCCTCAATATTGACATGTGAAAGACGTCATACACTTGCGCCAACCTCGGCAGTAATGCAAGACGATATGTTAGGATCTCGATTCTTTCTAGAATTTCAAATGTACCTATATACCTCGGACTTAGCTTTCCCTTCTTGGCGAAGCACAAAATAGCCCTCATTGGTGACACATTCAGAAAAACGTGATCATTAACTTGGAATTTTAAAGGCCTTCGATGCTTATCTGCGTAGCTTTTCTAGCGGCTCTGAGCAGTCTTTAATTTGTCCTTGATGACTGCTAAACCAACTTTGGGCCTGTGATCTTTTGTTCTCCGACCTCATCTCAACACACTGGTGTTACACGCTCTGCCATACAATGCTTCAAAATGAGCCATCTGAATGCTCTGATGGTAGCTGTTGTTGTAGGCAAACTCGACCAAATGAAGTTGTTCCTCCCAGCTTCCCTTGAAATCCGATACGCAAGCTCGTAGCATGTTCTTGAGGGTTTGAAACGTCCTCTCAGACTGGCCATCTATCTGAGGATGATATGCCGTACTATACTGCAGTTTCGTTCCTAAGGCACTCTGCAAACTTTTCCAAAAGGCGACGGTGAACCTCGGGTCTCTATTTGAAGTAATCCTCACTGGCACTCCATGCAGATGAACAATCTAACGCGTGTACAACTCTGCGTGCCTGTCCAAATCAAGGTCCTTTTGTACTGCAATGAAGTGAGCTGATTTCGTCAATCTATCAACTACTACCAAAATGGAATCATTATCCCTCTAACTCCTTAGTAAGCCTATCACAAAGTTCATTGTGATGTGCTCTCATTTCTGCTAGAGAATCTCAAGAGATTACAGAAGTCGTCCCAGCTTACAATGCTGTGCCTTCACTTACTAACATGTCAGACACTTGGCGACATGCTTGGCGATGTCCACCTTCATACCAGACCACCAATAATGTTGACGTAGATTCTGATACATCTTCATATTGCCAAGATGAATGCTACAATTGCTACGATGAGATTCTGAATATTGGGGCTTATCGGTTGAAACGTCTTAATTTTGATTTGCACTTCCAGTTCAATTCTAAGGGTGACCATAAGACTTGAAAGGTGGCCTACCTCAAATTTGAAAATCAAATCTCGAGCTTTCTCGAGTAGAATCCATTCCTTAATTAACATTTGCACAACTAAAGACTTCTGACTCAGTGCATTTGCGACCTTATTCGCCTTTTCGGAGTGATAGAGAATATCACAATCATAGTCCTTCAGAAGTTCCATCTAGCGACACTGTCTCATATTCAACTCCTTCTAAGAGAATAGGTACTTGAGACTTTGATGGTTAATGAAGATCTGGAATTTTTCTCCGCACAAATAATGTTTCCAAATCTTCAAAGCGAATATAATTGCTATGAGTTCTAAGTTATGCATCGTGTAATTCAGTTCATGAGATCTTAACTAACGGGATGCGTATGCAACAACCCTGCCATGCTGCATTAACATGCAACCCAATCCTCTAAACAACGCATCACTGTAGATTTCATATCCTCCAAGACTAGATGGTATGGTAAGCACAAATGCGGTAGTCAGCTTCTACTTAAGCTCTTGGAAACTACACTTGCGCTTATCTGTCCACACAAACTTCTCTTATTTCTTCAGTAGTCAAGTCAACGATGAAGCTAATGCTAAAAACCCTTCCACAAACCATCTATAATACCCTGCTAAACCCACAAAACTTCTGATCTTTGTCATTGTTGTCAATCTTGGCCTGTTGATCACTGCTTCAATCTTGCTTGGGTCCACGAAGATTCTTTCGCCTGAAATCACGTGACCTAGGAAAGTAACACGAGTCAACCAAAACTCGCACTTGCTAAACTTAGCATACAGTTCATGATTCCGCAAAGTCTGGAGCACTGTCTTTAACTGTCTTTCGTGCTCCTCAAGACTTCTCGAGTACACCAGGATGTCGTCGATGAACATGATCACAAACTGATTCAGATATTCTTTAAACACACGGTTCATTAGATCCATAAAAGCAGCTGGAGCGTTCATCAAACCAAACGACATTACAGTAAACTCATAATGGTCGTATGAAGTATGAAACGCTGACTTCGGCATATCCTCTTTTTAGATCCTCATCTGATGATATGCTGTCCTCAAGTTGATTTTAGAAAATATCGACGCTCCTTATAACTAATTAAACAAGTCGTCGATCCTCGGTAGTGGATGCTTGTTCTTGATTGTCACCTGATTAAATTGACGATAATCAATGTACAGGCGCAATGAACCATCCTTCTTCTTCATGAACAGAACCGGTGCTCCCCAAGGTGATGCACTAAGACATATGAATCCTTTATCCAACAACTCTTGCATTTGTACCTTCAGTTCTTTCAACTCAGACAACACCATCCGGTAAGGAGCCTTAGAGATTGGCTTTGTCTCGGATGCTAACTTGATCATGAAGTCTATCTCTCTCTCTCTGGCGGTAGGCCTGGTAATTCTATCGGAAAACACATATGGAAATTCTTGAACCACTGTGATATCTTCTATCTTTTGCTCCTCAATTGTTGTATCCGCAATAGTCGCCGGGTAACCTTTACAACCCCCATCTAAAAAACGGGTTATCTCAAGCGACGAGATTAAAGGGATTGAGGGTCCTCCTCGACTTCCGATAAATTTGAACTTTTTTTCGTCAACAGGTCAAATTGTATTATGTTAAGACAACAAGTCATTACAACAAAAAGCTCCTTGAGCCAAACCTTTTCATATATAATATCAAAGTTATACATAGGCAAAATCATCAAGTACAACTCTAATCAACGATTCTCCTTTCTACAACTTCATTACAATCACCGAGGTTCTATAAACTTAACCAAAAGTCTACTGCGCCACTTTGATAAAATCACCCCAAAAACATTCTCCCTCTGATCAGTGCATGCTTCAGTTCATTCCTGTCTTCTTCGCCATCCTAGTGGTGTCATATCTACGGTGACAGTGCTTATGCTCTTCTAGACGTACGCGGACAGTTCCTCATCTGATGGCCACGCTAGCCACATCCAAAGCACACTCTCGTTAAACCTGGACGCTAGGTTGGTCCATGCTTCCTACTACAAACTTGGCACCTATTGGGTGAGTCCTCTGCCTCCTATCGGGTGGTAGTACACATCTTTTCTTGTACCAGAGGCCTAATCCAAGTACCCCATTGTGTGTCTTGTGGCACAATCTCTCTATTATGTTCCATTGGCGACGGTGGCGGCAGCTGTTGTGATCCCATTTGCTTATGTGAATAGCTTTTGGCTAGGTGACCCTACTGGTCACACATAAAACAAACACCCATCCTAAAATGGCACGGGGTTAGTTCATGCTGTCTTCCTCAGAAATGACACACGACATTTGGTTCCATGCTGACTTCTAGATTATACTCCTTCGGTTGGGATGAATGGGGTGCTTTCCTTCTATCATTAACTTTTTCCAAGACCGATGATCATCCCTATTAGACCTGAACCACAACTCAGATGCAGAGGCTTGCTCCTCGATCACAATTCTAGGTTGGGCCTCAACGGGTGCAGCAACAATGGTGGTTACGGTATTGGCAGCAGCGAAAACAGTGGCAACAGCGGTAGCTTGATCTTGTGCTTACTGACCCAAAATGCTTCCTAAAGTCTATAGTGCCTGAACGATCCCGTTGAACCTAGGATCGTTCGGTGCTGCTACACTCTCAGTACCAGCCTATGATGGTACTTTCACACTTGCATTGGCCTAAACCTGCGCTCTGCCTCGGGTACCAACTGTTGTTGGCGTCCTACTCCAAGTTACAGGTCCTATCGACCTCCTCCAAAGAGTTCTCAACTCTTAGTCACTCATACTACATGATTTGTATCGAAAAATGTTTTCCAATTCCAATACCATATTAGAATTTGAGTGACCCCATAAACAAGCTACCAATTAGCTATCACTCACATGCATCAGCATATTAAAAGCATTTCCTACTAACTATCCCATGACTCATCGCACATGATCACTCCATACACAGACCCACTCTGATACCACTTAAACGGGGATGTCATGCCCCGAGCCTCAAGCGTGCACACATCCCTCTATGGTCGATACAAATGCAACGTTCTCAAGATGCGTCGCCGACCCAATCATTTTTAATGTACATGCGGAAGCGAAACAAATACCGCTGACAACAAATAGCATGGAAAAGAAAAGCAGGGCACATTTCACAAAAGCCCATTTTTATAAACACTAGGTTTAGATAGAAAACGAGTATATTCAAAAGTCTACAAAAATGTCAACTCTAAAAAAGAAGCTGTCCTACGACATACTAATCGGACATAAACGCTGATCCTTCGGACTCCACCTCCACAGACTTCGAGGCTTTAGGTCCTCTACCACTGACGTCTAAAAACTTGAAAATTTAGCCTACGACGAGGTGAGACAATGTCTCAGCAAGTTCACCTTCTAAACCCCTATTAGGAAGAAAATACACCCCAGGGCACTCTATCCATAACCACATAATTAGAATAGATGACTTACCTAGTCTCAGTTCCTTTCTGTACGTCAGTACAGTTTATATCACAACCATATGCATATAGCAATTTTCACATATGAATTGGAATGTCTAAATCAATCATTGCTCACACAAGCAAGGACTACCGACACACGCCGGTACATCAATTCAATCAATCAAATCAATCATAGGGGTCCTGATTATAGGGCTAAATCATTATGACACGTTCCATTTCATACCACACAATTTTTTCCCATAATCAGGCTCATCAATTTCATGCCACACAACATGCGTTCCAATTGATTAATACTACCTACACGAGCAGTTTTACCCGACACACGTCGGTTCTCTATCATAGCTAGATTTCGTGTCCCTCCTTTGAGCATGGCTACATCCTCTGACACACGCCGGTGACGGCATTCCTTACGGTATTTCCGAAGGAGTATAGGTCCAGAATCTACTGCAACCTAAAGTCCACCAACACACACCGTAGACAAGTAACGTCCACCGACACCTACCAGGAATGATTTCTATTAACCAACACATGATCATTCAATTGCGGCCAAGGACATTGTGCTTTGCACTCACATGCCCCAATTTAAGATAACGACCTTGGCATGTTTTCTTCGTTTTAAAAACACTCTGTGAAAATATTGGTGTGTGGGTACATGATCAATTTGAACCAGAAAGATTGACACTCTTCCTTTACAACTCCCACTATTTGATATAGTCTTTAAAACCACTTTCGATGTTAAAGCCCGACACTCGGGATTTTCTAAACAAATATTAAAATTTCCAAATTTTGGAATAAATCACCAAAAATCCAATTAGCACTCAATTTGCACAAATTAATATACAATTGCATAAATTGAACACACTATTGCAATCAATACGAAATTTTGGTCATCGGCTATTCCGAGTCTAATTTCTGAAAAATAGTAAATAATTAAATATATTCCGAAAGTAAATAAATAAATAACATATTATATTAATATTATTTATTTAAAATAATATTTATAAATTCGAAATAATTAATTAATTAATTTGGAATAATTAATTAAGGGCTTCATTAGTCTGAATTAATTATCCACTAAACTAATTACATCCATTAATCTAATTAACATTTGACTAAGCTAATCTAACCACCTAACCATACTTAGCTTAATCTAAACATCCCTTAAGCATAATTAACCACCTAAGCAAGGTTTAGCGAGTAAACTCACCCGTTTAGCATTTCAGTGAGTCCACAGTGACGACGACACCAAGGCGAGCAACAAAACTTCAAGCGGCAACACCAACCAAGGCTGGGAAGGGCTCGGAAATGGGCCACGAAGTCCTAAGGCCTTGCTGGAACTTCAGCTTTTGCTTGCTGAACCGGGAAGGAAAACCAGCGGCTGAACGGTGAGGAAGCGGGCTAATCGGAGCTCCAGTGAGGGGATGGCCGGCAATCAGGGGCACCCGGGGGTCAGCTGGTGGTTGGTATGGGTGGAGGCTTAGTCAAAATGGGGAGAAAAATGGCGATAAACGAAGAAAACAAAAAATAGGCGGACTAGGTGGGTGGACCGATGGATTGGCGATCGACGGCTTATGGCCGACGAACGGGACGATTGGTGGATTGTTCCAACGAGAGGTTGGGCTCTTCTGTATGGTTGGACATGCTGAAGACGATGGTGGGTAGCACGTGAGTTGGTTCGCACGGGAATTCCACTTTTAAGTCAAGTTTTCACTTAAAGGTCAGTTGGAGCAAAAACTGGAAGAAGGAGAAAACAGGGGAAAAAAGGGGTTGACGGTGGTTCCGATGGCTAAGGCAGCATGCGACGTGCAAGGGGAGGGTGTTGCAGGTTTTCCTCTGGTTTCTCAAGCTCTCTCAACACCTCAAGAATGGAGAAAGGAGGGGGAAAAAGGAAGAAGAAGTCTGCTGAAGCAAGGGGGTCCCCAAAGGCTTCTCTAGCCTTCAACACTTGTCCATAGAACTCAAGTGGCTGCCCCACCACTTGCTCAGCCATCCATAGCCACTTTCTCTCTCCCAAAGCTTCCTCAATACACCACCCAAGTGGTCCAAAAGTTCCTCCCCCCATGGCATACGAATTTTGTGACTTTCACTCATCAATTCCATTCAATCCTCTTCAAATCAACCCAAATTGAAGCCCATAAATCTAACCAAGGTATCCTCACTTACTTCCACATTTTTCCTTGTCCAAAGATCCAACTTGAATCCCAAAAATGCGACCAAAAGTGGGCCTATGAATTTCCCTATCCAAAATACCCTTACTTTGGATTTTTTGCCGAAAATCTTGGTTTGTAGAAAAATCTTCTGAGGATGAGTCGACGTTCCTAAAATGAAGTGTGACATGATAAAACTTTCAATGGGGTGAGACGACACTTGGCTACGCCAAAAGACCGCCGAACAGAGAGTAGGCCATGCTATAAGCTGAGATCAAAGCTAGGAACGCATGATTAATTGAGTTGAATGTGCCAGATTATGGGACAAAATTGTGTGACACGGTATGGGATGTGTCATAATAATTTGGCCCAATGATCATTTGAGATTGAGTATTGTGTTCCAGTTGATTGAGCTTGAGTACTACTCTTGTTTGTGATACAAATTGTACTGACTTACAAGATGGATCTGAGACCAGGTAAGTCTTTGTGGTTGTGTGGTTATGACGCCTCTTGGCGTATTACCCTCCTAATCGAGGTTTAGAGCGTGAATTTACTGAGATTTATATCTCACCCCGTCGTTGGCTCATTTCTTTCAGGACCGCAAAGTGGTGGATCTGGAGCCTAGCTGAGGAGACTTGAGGAATAGATCAATGAGGTCATCCTTTTTTTGGAGAACCATCTTTGGAAGTCTTTTGATTGTTGACCTTTGTACATGACTTAGTGTGTATATAATGGTGTGTTTTGTTTGTGAATCTATTGTCCTGCTTTTCTATCCCAAGCTATTGATGTCAGGGGATTTATTTATTCACTTCTACATGTGCAATAAAATGAAAGGGTCGGCGATTGGTCCTGGGAAGTCTCAGATTTTATTGACCAGAGAGGGATGAGCATGCGCTCGAGGATCGGGGGTGTGACACGAAGTGTAGTTTATCAATCAAATCGGGTTCTTTTTGGAAAAGTTATGTTCTCATAAATAATATATGACTTTGCTTAGTATTTAAAAAAATATATATAAAAGCATCTCCCATGAACCTTCAGTTTCTTCCAATGGAATTACATACGTAGTTCAAAACGAATACATATTCACAAGATTAATAGACATAGGCATCTCCTAGATCTCATTAGAGAGTACCTTAGGCTATTTGAACATCTGACTAATGTCCATCGAGTGTAGCTGTCTCTCTATCTCACACACATTGGGTAATTCTTGGAAACACAAAAATCCCTGCTCCTATGGGCAACTCCAAGAGACTATGCAAGTATGGTGATTCAATCACGCGCCTTGAGTGAGGAGGATAGACACACTTATCACTTGAGCAATCTCTTGGGATTAAAAGATAGGTGTCCTTAGTTTTCTTAGAAGATAACTGATCTAGTTTAAAGTGAAAGCTCTTAATTTTTCCTTAGAGAACAATTCTTAATTTCCCAAAGGAATTGTCTCCTTATGATCATGGTTTTATGTCGCTTTTTTTATTTATTTATAAAATCCTATAGTTGCCACAATTGGTTTTTTCATCTCAATATATATTCGAAGTTGATTTTCGCAACTTAATGTTTTAAACTTGGGAGCTAAACCCCCTTTCCTTTTCTTTTCACTCCCGGAAAGAGTTGGAGAATATTTCTTCCATACAAGAAATTATTGCTTATTTAAATTCTAACCTTAATCTCACAATATCTATGTTTTTCCATGTGAGAAAAGAATTGAGATGCAAATTGCGTCCATCCACCCGGGGGAGTTCTCCCCCGGACCTTTCATTTCCCTGAACCACGCCTGCGTGTTTCAGCAGGGAAGGCTTCACGAGGATCCAGGCTAGTTCCCTTAGTCCCCGTAAGGGGGCTATGGACGGGATAACCAATGGGACCGGTATATCTTTATCGAGCCCCCGGACCCGGGACTCTATCCTGTCTTTCTAGGATGTTAGAGCCTTTTAAGGACCTGCTCAGGTCCAATGCTTACTATAAGAAATCAGACTACGCATAGTTACTGACTGAAAAACTACTTTTATTGAAGTTTAAATTTGAATGATGTGGCATTACTAATCAAAATCTAACAACATAAATTCTAGGTCACGGGATTGGAAGAACTTTTGGTTGATGGTCATGGCATATTTGGCATGATTTTTTAGATAATTACGGAAATTGAGCGCAACTCTCATGGATATTATCTTTATTACATTTTGTCATTGCTTCCGTGCTCAACTGGAGAATTATGTTGCTTGAGTTATATTTTATCGTGGTCGCGAGTACTCAACCTTCCTATTCAGCCGGAAATGTGAGGTAGTTTAAAGTAATTAAGATGGAATATACTATGATAAAAATGTTGCTCGAGCCAATGCCGCACTGCCGCATTTTTCAAACTTGAAAAACTAGTGGACTCTCATTATTGACACTCGGCGGCACATTTTCCTGTCTCAAAAGGCTTGGTGAAGTCGAGGAAATCATGAATTATTTGGTGCAAATGCCTCATAAGGATGTTGAGGAAATTTCCCTAAATGATTTTGAAGATCGACAAAACGTATCCCTAAGTATTTAATGATTCTGATAGTAAGCTTTCTCAAGTGGAAACTCTTATATGCATCATTAGATATTACTCATTAGACTCAGGGAATGTGGCACCCCGAACCCCCTTAGGTCGCCACAGGCACCTAATGCTACACCTAATCATATCTCTTTGAAGAAGCATTGTAAATCATAGACTATTTTTCTTTTTTAAACGGTCCCAGTGCGACTCATTAGCGGAAGCAAAATATAACATCGCCATATCTCCCCCCATCAACCATGATACAATTGCACACCACTAAACATCATAATAAAAGACAAAGCCATGACACTTTATTTACATATTTTTCAAGATGGGTTTCCTTGGGTTGGTACATCAAAAGAAAGGCCAGGACATGCAGCCACACTCGGCCTCAAACCCAAAAAGAAACACTCGACCCACTACGACTAACGTGCCAGATCCCCCATCACTAGTGTCAGCTAATCAACCCAAAAAGTTTCAGCTCCTACTTCTCATGCACGGGCCCTCACACCCATCCCAGTGCATCAGGCGGTGGCGGTGGCAACATCCCACGTATCACTCCGTCTCGACGAACATGGACGGATATAAACTCCTGAATGACAGGGTCCCCAGCCAGGCCCACGTTGTACATCACTAAGGCGCGCACTCGAATAAATATTAGTCCAGGAATGGTGGGTCAGTCGATCTCCACACACTCGACCTCTACATCTGACGGAAGGCCATAAATTACGCCCCGTGTGACAGCAGGGAGCGGCATCCTGCTAATCTGAAATGTTGGTCCCGAAAGGGGTGAGTACAACCACTCAGCAGGTAAAAGATCCAATAACCACTCAATGCATCATACAATACAATCACAACATAATACATGTCATTCATGCATCCAAGCATACTTATACATCCTCATCACAATCATATCACATACATATCATCATGCCATAAGTGATCATCATCATAGGTGATCATTATCATGTCACACTCATGTATCATCATGCAATAGGTGATCATCATCACATCATACACATATCATCATCATCATGCCACACAACCATACGTATGTCATCATATCACATGTGCATGATTCAATTTTCATTTTTATTTTTCAATTTGATCACCACATTTCTCTTTCTCGAGATCAGCAATTTCATCCCATACTTTACCACTCGCACCCCAACCTGGCATCGCAAGAAAAACCTCCGGCATTCAGCCATTTAAGGCCACCGGGCATCCGGCACCCCCACATTCTGGGCATCTCACATCCCAACTGGCATCACGAGGCATCCCCTCGGGCAAAGACCTCCGAGGCTTCCGACACCCAACCATTCTAGGCATCTCGAAACTCCCGAGGCCATACAGCCATGTATCTCTATACATTCCGGGCATCCGGCACCCCCCATCCCGGGCATCCTGATACTCCCAGGGCATTATCAACCGCCTCAAACGGTTTCCTCATTTATTATTGTTCATGTTCACCAATTTAGGTCTCAACTCAGCATGGCACATGATGTAATGAAAAACAAAAATCACTTCCATCTTTTGATTCATACATGCATCTCCAATCATCATCATACGTGTAGTAAGACACAATCATTCATAACAATAAAATTCATGGAATTCATACAATTTAGAATAGTCCATTTATCATGCCTTTTTGAAGTTTATTAAATTCCAGCTTGTACCATTTTAGAAAATATTTAAATTAAATATCCATATGATTCTAAAAAATCATGAAATCAAGGCATGTGATAGACAAGACAATGAGATAATAATTTCATGAAAAACTCACGCCCAATAGAATTCCACACAAAAGATATAATTCACACAAATATAGCATGCAATTTCGGATAGAAACAGAATGTGCAGTTTTTGAAATAATTCGATTAAAATACCCGAACGACCTCCGAAAATTATGAAATTTTACCAGGTTATAGCTAAGACACCAAAGTATATTTTTAATGAAGAATTCTAGGCCAGATTCGTTTTAGATAATTTCCTATAGTCGTCCGAAGCTTCTGGTTCTAGCACCGAAATGTCCAGTGTAGGTATCTCCGAAAAATCGAGTTTTCACCCACTTAGTCTTCTTCGCTTCCTCTGAAATTTGGATATGTTTTACTTAAAGAGGTCCCCTACAACTTTCATTAAGAGATCTAAGTCAAATTTCCAAAGAATAGTCACCATATGGGTCCATGTAGTCTCGGGTGTCCAGCACCGTGTCTCCAGATTTACCGTCTCCAAAAGTAAGTCGATTCACTAGGCTACACTTGCTCATTTTACTTAAAATTTGAGTATGTTAGTATTTAGGATGTTCTCTACAAGTTTTATGTAGAAGTAGAATAGAGATTCTTGATAAAAATCGACATGCAACCACAAATCTACCAAAAGGTCAGCAAAACAGTTCCAGATCTAGTGTCTTTGTAGGATGATGGTTTGACCCCTTAAATCTCCACCATTTTGTCCCAAATTTTATTATGTTGTGGTTCAAGATATTTTCTACAACTTTCATGAAGGGATAGAAGTCAAAATTCAACTCGAAACACACATTCAAGCCTTCACAAGATTCTGGTTCAGGCGGTTCACACAAAAACAGCAAGCTATCTCAACAAACAAAACATACTAGCTCCGGTTTCTCACTCCTAACCACCCAAAATTCGACACCACTCCAAACAAACATGCAAGAGTAGGAAGTAGATCCCAACTTGCCTCTAAACTCAAGAGAACGAGGGCACATGGCGGATGAACTGGCAGCAAACGGGCGGCAACGGCTCCTCCTCCTCCTCGGTTCCTCTCCTCTCGGCGCCCCTCTCTCTCTCGCAATTCTCTCTCTCTCTCTCTGTCTCTGTCTCTGTCTCTCTCTCTCTCTCTCTCTCTCTCTCTCTCTCTCTGTGGCTTGGCCGAATTCTCCACCGGCCACTCTCTCTCTCCCCCTTTTGTTTCCCCAAGTCTCCATCATTAGCAATCATCACTTGCCTCTCCACAAGCCAATGCATACAAGCCTCTTTTTGCCCCTTGGCATGCCACATGCAAGATGGGCTAGGGCTTGGATTGGGCTTGGGTTGGGCTGGCCACTCCTCCCCCTTATAGTTGACGGCAGCCTCTTCCTTGGGCTCTAATTGGGCCGGCCATCTTGGCCCATCAAAATCCACCTTTGGGCCTTAGGCCCAAACCTAAATAAAAATCAAATTTTACCCTTTCTTATTCTTTCTTTTAGGAATTTAATTACTAAATTCCACATGGCCAAAATCTTGTAACATTTTATTTATAGGAACTTAGTCTATAAAGTGCATAGCCAAGCATAGATTATTCTCATTAACTTATCTCATTTAAAATCTCATGAACACAAGCATATATCACTTAGCCTTAAGAGAAAACTAATGACTAAAACATAAACCATAGGTAATTTCATTACCTAATTACGGGCTTTAATTCCTCTAGAGGTTGTCTTGGATTTTTGGGATGCCACAGGGAACGAGACTTAGAGACTTATCAACACATTCTTGTTGTCTATGATGAAGATTGTGTTATGTTATGATAATCAAGGACAACGGTATAATTTGTACGAGGATTGTCAAGATAATACACATCATCAAACGTTATGAGAAGATCTCAAATCTTCGTAATTAGGTTATATGGAGCACAATGGCTAGGAATTTGGCTTGGATTTCTTGCTATATGTATTGATTGTCCAAGAGGGATGGACATTCACATAATCTTTCCTTGATTGGATATTTGATATCCATGCAACAATCATTTGGAGACGAGAAGCACTTTCCAAACAGAGTAATCAACTTATAGAAACCTTATCATTGTTGTATGAGGAGCAGAATCAAAGGAGACTCTTATCTTGGCAATCCAAAAGCAATCAGATCTTCCTATCCAATAGGTGGATTGGATGATTGATCCTCAAAGGTTTTGTCTAACAGTCGTTTTGGACAATGAGGAATATAAAAGGAGATCATGATGATGAATGGATTAGGTATGCATTAATGAAATACCCACTCATTTAAAATAACTTGATTTATGACCCAAATTCATATTAAGCCCAGATCCTATCTCGCTCATTTGGCGGGTCAAAGTCTCGAGAAATTGTTGTGGAAGATTAAAGAAAGAGCAGTATAAGTGAAGACAGATTGAAAGAAAAAGAAGAATGTTAGAGATTCTTATTCTTTCATCTTTTTCTTTCCCTCTTTTGACGAATCCTTTTTCACTTTATTTAAAAGGTTCCAAATTGAAGAAATAATGAAAAGGTTGAGAACTCAAATCTTGTTTTGAAAAATATATGATTGCTAACTTACTTATCATATCACCCTTCAGTAAGTTGTCATTATTATCAGGATTTTGTCAAGTCTAAACAAATTAGTAAATTATCACCTCTTCTAAAGTTTCACAAGCGCCTTATTTATTTATTTATATATATCAGTAATGTAATAAAGTAACCTATATTTCACTAATACAGTAATTGATCAATTTCTTTGAAATCTCAATACTTTTTTTCGGTAAATTACCAACTCAATAAGGAATCTACCAACCTCTCAATAAATCAGTGAATTATCAAGTTTTTTCAAGTCGCTAATTACTAAACTAACGAGATGATATATATAAGAGGAACAAGTCAAGATGAGATAACATAAGATAAGGACATGGAAAAGAGTCCAGGAAAAAGCAAATATGTGGTGGGCCCATAGAGTCGTGTGAGGGAAGAAGGAACAGTTTTACGAGGTATATATTTTGTGGGCCCCACAGGAACAGTTTTGCCGACCACTCTTTCCACTTCCCTCGCACTTATTCTAGCCCTACGAGGCAAGCATTATTTGCTTGTTTCTTTATTTCATCTCCTTTTAACCTGAGTCCTAAAACCCACTATACTCTATGTAACCTAATTCGATTCTATATAGGTCATACCATCAAAAAAAGGGGGGCAATCACGTGTTGAATAGAATTGGATATGTGTCGATAAAATATTAACCCTTTTAAAATGACTTGATTTATGACCTAGATTCATATTGAACCCAGACTTGATCTTACCCATTTGGTGGGTCGAAGTCCCAAATATCACAATGGAAAATTAGACATGAAGCAGTACAAGGAGGGGGAGAGAAAGAGAGAGATGGTAGGTGAAAGATTATTCTTTTGTATTTTTCTTTTCTTTTTCACTTTTTCAAAGTTTTCCAAAGCAAAGAAATGATGAGATGCTTGAGGATTACAATCCTATATGTAAAAGGATCAAGAAAATTGTTCAAAAAGTACTAAACTTATTGTACTTTTGCCAATTTGATTCCAAGCATTTTTAATTTTACCAATAAAGCCATAAACATTTTGATAATTTGCTAATTGAGTCTATCCGGGGATCGGAAATTGTTTATGTAAACACCGGCATCCTATTGGACACATTGTCATTGAAGTGGACACTTTTACTAACATTTTTGAACTTTTCTGGTTTTTTTTTTTTCCATTTATTTACTTTCTTTTTGGTTTTTGGAGTGATGGATGGCCAAAGTAATGGCATGTGAGCCTTTGCCTATGCCAGGCAAGGGCCGCCAAACCCTCGTTTATCACAAATCTAACAAGGGTGTCATGGCCTTCACTAGATCTAGGCGAGGGATCATGTGCTCTCGCTTGGCGTTGTAACCCTAGCCCAATCCCTCAATAGCCATGCCGAGGGCTGCTATGGCCATTGAGGAGTGCAATGCCCTCACCCCAAAGTAGCGAGGATCACTGGCCATCACGCTAAAAAAGAAAGAAAGAGTAAAGAAAAGAAAAGAAAAAGTATAATTAAAAAAGAAATAATTTGTCATTGTCAACAGCAATGTATGTCGACTTGACTATATATGCTATGCTAAGGACGAAGAAATAGAGATGAGTTGTGGTTGGTATGCGTAAAGAAACAAGGAGGATGAACATGATGATTGTCACACCTCGATCCTCAAATGTGCGCCCATCCCTCACCTGGTCGATTAATAGTGACATCCCGAGACACATCGCCGACCTTTTTATTTTAATACGCATGTGGAAGCAGATATAAAATTCCAGACAATAAAACAATGGGGTAGAAAAGTAGGGCCATATTTTTCGAACATGAAAAACCATAACTACACTTTTATACAATGCAAACCACATAGTATATATTGCAATACCATTCACAAAGGTATAATCTACCACACATCATCTCACAACTCAGGTTTGCAAAACAGGATGGAATCTCAATCCTCGTCCAGTACGTACTCTGAATCGTCCTTGGAATCCTCCTTCGACTCCTCTTCTTCAGGGTCTTCTTCAGGGTTCTCCTTAGGTTCCTCCTCTTCGGGTTCCTCCTCTGGCTCATCCTCCTTAGGCTCCTCCTCCTCTTCAACAACCACTCTTTCTTCGGCGCTCCAGCTAGAACTCAGGTCGGAGTATACCGGAGATTTAGGATTGCCGAGCTTGGAAACCTTCACATCCACTACCGATCCGTCCTTAGGATCTGCCGTTCTCTTTCTGATTGCTTCCTCTAAAACAAACAGGGGCACATCACATTCCAGCATGGGACCCTCTCTTTGCCCATTGTGGTACTCAAGATACCACGACCTGTACTTATAGGGCACCTTCTCAAGTTCGTCTACATCAACCCAGACAGTGGATTCTATCGGCACATAGTCCAGACCTTCCGGTGACGGTGAATCGTAAAGTGATATCCTATCTCCGAGATCTCATTTGGTAAACCAAAATTCATGGGAGGACGAGGAGGTGGAGGTGCTGCCATCTAAAGGCCTGAAATGTTATCCCACAATGGGGTGAGACGACGTCTCAGCGAGTTCTACCCCCTAAGACTTGATTAGAAGGCCAATATGCCATAAGGGCTGCTTATGCACAACACGTATCAGAGGACTTACCTTGGCCTCAGATTCCACCAGCAATTCAACACAGTTCGGATAGGCACCCAATCAATCAATTCATCACCATAGATCAAATCATTGATCAATCGACCTAGTCGATTACATGTCACCTTGACCCCTTTCTTGTTCAGCTCATTTCATACTATCTATTAAGTCCACTCATATCGGGAATGCTCTCTGCTAAGCTGATAAATAAATAGTATAGCTCGCTTTTGAGATGCCTGGATATACAGCTCTTTACTAAGCTGTTATATCGCCTGTAGGCTGATATAGTATACCAACATTTCTCAATTTAAGATGATAAGGTATATTGCTCTTTACTAAGCTGCCATATCAAAGCCCGTAGGTTGATATAGTATACCGGTATACTACTCTCTGCTAAGCTGACATATCACCCGTAGGCTAATATAGTACCCTTCCAGCATACAATCAATTCCAATAAAATAGTCGTGTGTGGGTACACAATCGACCATAGCCAAAATACTATAATTTCTTTTTCCACAAGTTCCACCATTTTCTGTAGTCTACCAAAATATTTTTGGCACTGTCAATCGATGCCCGGTTAATTTTCAATTAATTACCCCAAATTAATTAATTTAGGAATAAATCCTAAAATCGCAATTAATTCAATTCAACTTAAATTAAAGCTCGAATAAATAAATAGACCGCACCACAATAATTAACACAAAATTCCAGTCACCGCTATCTCGGTCTAATTTCCAGAAAATAAATAAATAATTAAATAATTACGAAAATTATTTATTAAATGCCAAAAATCCAACTTAGGCCCGTAATGCCTAATTGGATGCCGAAACAGACCCAAAAAAATTCCGAGTTTCGTTCAATAAATACTATAACCTATTTACTTGCTAATTGCACTAACCAATTGTCTAACATGCATCAATAAATCCTTAAATTAGCTAATCTACTCTAAACTATCCACCTAAGTACACTTAATTAAATCTAATCAAGCCTTAAGCATGATTAACCTACTAAGCAAGGTTTAGTGAGTAAAACTCACGTGTTTAACGATCCGTCCAGTTCAAAATGTTGAGAACGCAACAGGGGCCGACTTTCTCCAAAGCAGGCCTAGGTTTCGAGGCCCGGAATACCTCTAAAACGGGCCAAACAACACCTCTAAAACCCACAAATTTTATGTTCTATTCTTGTTGAAACAGAAGACCACAAGTTCGGTTTAGAGTGAGGATTGATCAAGGAAGAGAGTAAGGGCCAAACCGGGCCATGCCGGGTACTCACGGGGGTCGGAGGCGGACCAAACTACTCTAGCACGGCTGAGGGGGCTGCTGGAAAAGGTAGAATAGGGCTGGAACGACGGCAGTGGGGCATGGCAAGGCGTGATGACAAGCATGCGCGTGAGGAGGGCGAACAGCGGAGGTGGTGGCATTGTGCGGCTCCGATGGTTGTTGGCTGGCTTTGGTCTTCTTCTTCAGCTGCTGCAGGGTTCAAATGGCAAGGAGGGAGATGGAGGAAGGAGCTGGTCACCGGATAAGGGAGAGGGAAGGAAGAGATGGGGTTGGAGAGGCTTTTTGCCTTCTTTTTCCACAAGTTTGTCCCTCTTTGACTCATCCTTAGCCAAGCTATCTTCCTTGGCTATCCATGAGCCACCAATAATCTCTTTGCAATATTGAATTGGTCCATTTTGGCTAGGAGAAGGGGGAGCCATGAATTTCCTTTGGTTTTCTCTCAATTGGACTTGATTTCATTCTTGAATTAACACATACCAGCCTCAATAAATTCAATCGACACCTCAATTATCAAATTGGTATTTTTCACCACCAATTGATCCATCTTGCATCCCTATTGCGTGATAAAAAATGGTCCCGGTCTTTTTCTGGACAAAAATGGCCCTAGAACGACTTTTTCCCAAAAAGTCTCAGGTTGCAGAAAAATCTTCTGAGACTAAGTCGATACTCCTAGAATTTATTTTAACATAACAGAAACTTCAATTTCTGAAATCGTACTCAAATTCATGATTAATTTCCATTTGGCACGTTTTAGCGTAACCTAGGCTATTGGGTAACTTTCAAAAAAATTTAGTATAAAGACCCGTGGTCGATTTTCTTTGAGCCACAATGAACTCACTTGACTCATTGACAACTCTCGGTTGTCGTGAAAATCTCAAGAATTCAAATATGGACACGGGTACCAAAACAATAAAAAAATTAGTCTAGTGTCGGCCGACAGGAATTTTCCAATTTAGTGATGTCACCCATAATTAGCCACACATCTCAGTCGAACCAACCTACATCTGATTTCAAATCGATTTTTAACTGTACCGTAATGGCCTTTAAAGATAAGCACAGTCGAATAGCCGATTTCTGGTCAAATTCTCAAGTCTATTGCCTTCAAATTCCTTATTTGTTTCCGCAGATAGTCTAGTTATCTCGAAAGTGATCAGCTTGGAAAATAGCCCTATAGGTGAGTCAATGAAATGCCCTATTTATTCATTAGAAAACAGGATTAAAAATCTGAGATGTCACAATGACGTCTTCATCCTCTGCAATGGTGCTGGAGATATTTTATATAGGAGCAAGAGGTTCTTTTGATTTCTTTCATTGATCAATATATTGTAATTGTTTATCTTATATTACCTCTTTTTCAATATAGAACTTGAATATCATGGCTACATATGGAACATATACCTTTTTAACTAGAATTAATTAGGTTCACGGTCGGTAAAAAACATCTTCTATTACAGCACTACAATAATTATATGTGCATGATGACTATTTGACTATATCGGGAGATGTAAATTTATGGATTATATGTAAGTATGTTTTCCCATTGATTAAAACTGTTTTTGTTTGGGTAATTGACCGAATTAAGTGGTTGCGTTTTTTTTTTTTTGTTTAAATTTGCTGCTGGTATTCGTGAAACAATATGTACAAATTTGGGACTAAATATGTCATTAGATTCGGTTGTCTACACATTAACGCGATGCTTGCAAGTTTTTTTTTTTTTGGCAATTCCTTTCGAATTTCTATTTTACAGTGCGTATAGGTAGATACATGTACTTTTTTTTTTTTTAATGTACTTGGATGAAAGATAATCTTTACTCTTATTTTTCAATGACTGAGTTTTGACTTCTTTCGCTGCAATTGATTATACACTTGGAGATGTAGGAGTTAAATAATTTCATATACTTTTCGTATGTCATCATCATAAATTCGCATCTAAGTAAAAGAAAGAACCATATTTACATATCAACCATTCAATTCAATTAAAGAAAATGCACAAATTATACAAAATCCTT
This sequence comes from Eucalyptus fibrosa, assembly GCA_017140475.1. Classification (NCBI taxonomy): domain Eukaryota; kingdom Viridiplantae; phylum Streptophyta; class Magnoliopsida; order Myrtales; family Myrtaceae; genus Eucalyptus; species Eucalyptus fibrosa. Next base: position 12,359,474 of record CM029511.1, read on the forward strand.
AGTAATTGCCATCTACAGTGTAAGGTTTACGTAAGACCCAGCTCCACCATGTTCAACCATTAACATCACTCTATTGTTTTCTTCTGTTTGGTTTAGCACCGCGTTTGTCTTCCTCCTCCTCTGCGTTTGAGAGAGAGAGAGAGAGAGAGAGAGAGAGAGAGCAGCAGCAGCAGCAGCAGCAGCAGAACAACGATGGTGAACCATATAATTAAATGGGTTCTTTTTTGGAAAGAGAGGTGGTCCGGCTCAACCATTGAATAACGTGACATCCATAAAGTCCATGGAGTTAATGAACCTGTTAACATACATATAATTACATACAACTACACTTTATTTTCGCTGGTCCCGTTAATGAAGTGTAGTTAATTAAATTGGGTTCTTTTTGGAAAAGTGATGTTCTCAGAAATAAAATATGATTATGCTTAGTACTTTAAAAAAAAAAATGTAAAAGCATCTCCATGAACCTTCAGTTTCTTCCAATGGAATTACATATGTAGTTCAAAAATGAATACATATTCACAAGATTAATAGACATAGGCGTCTCTTAGATCTCATTAGAGAGTGCCTAGGGCTTTTTGAACATCCGACTAATGCCCATCGAGTGCGGCTGTCCCTCTGTCTCACGCACATTAAGTTATTCTTGGAAACACATAAATCTCTGCTCTTGTGGGCGACTCCAAGAGACTACACAAATATGGTGATTCAATCACGCACCTCAAGCAAGGAGGATAGACACGCTTATCACTTGAGCAATCTCTTGGGATTAAAAGATAGGTGCTGCTTAGTTTTCTTAGAGGGTAACCGATCTAATTTAAAGTGAAAGCTCTTAATTTTTTCTTAGAGAACAATTCTTAATTTCCCAATTGAATTGTCTCCTTGTGATAATGCTTTTATGTCACGCTTTTTTTTTTTTTTTGGAAAATTGTATAGTTGCTACAATTGATATTTTCATATCAATATTTATTCAAAGTTGATTTTGACAACTTAACGTTTTAAACTTGGGAGCTAAGCCCCCTTTCCTTTTCTCTTAACTCCCAAGAAGGGTTGGAGAATATTTCTTCCATACAAGAAATTATTACTTATTTAAATTCTAACCTTAATCTCACAATATCTATGTTTTTTCATGTAAGAAAAGAATTGAGATGCAAATTGTGCATAGTTGCATACTAAAAAACTACTTTTATTGAAGTTTAAATTTGAATGATGTGGCATGATTAATCAAAATCTAACAATAGAAATTTTAGGTCATGGGATTGGAAGAACTTTTGGTTGATGGTCATGGCATATTTGGCATGAATTTTTAGATAAATGGGGAAATTGAGCGCAACTCTCATGGATATTATCTTTATTACATTTTGTCATTACTTCTGTGCTCAATCGGAGAATTATAATTTTTTCTTGAGTTAGATTTTATCTTACTCAACCTACCTATTCAATCGGAAATGTGAGGAAATTTAGAGTAATTAAGATGGAATATACTATAATAAAAATGTTGCCTAAGCCGATGCAGCACTGCCACATTTTTCAAACTTGAAAAACCAGTGGACCCTCATTATTGATGAATACTCGGCAGCACACTTTCTTGTCTCGAAAGGCTTGGTGCAGTTGAGGAAATTATGAATTATTCGGTGCAAATGCCTCACGAGGATGTTAAGGAAATTTCTCTAAATGATTTTGAAGATCGACAAAAAATTTCCGTAAGTTAATGATTTTGATAATAAGTTTAATATGCATCATCAGATGTTACTCATTAGACTCTAAGAATCAAAACTTAGAGACTTATCAAGACATTCTGGTTGTCTGTGATGAAGATTATGTTATCTTATGATAATCAAGGACAATAGTATAATTTGTACGAAGATTGTCAAGACAATACATATCATCAAACGTTATGAGAAGATCTCAGATCTTCACAATCAAATTATATGGAGCACAACAGCTAGGAATTTGTCCTAGATTTCTTGCTATACTTATTGATTGCCTAGGAGAGATGAACATTCACATAATCTTTACTTGATTGGATATTTGGTATCCATGCGACAATCATCTGGAAACGAGACACACTTTCCAAACGAAGTAATCAATTTATGGAAACCTTATCTCTGTTGTATGAGTAGCAAAATCAAAGGAGACTCTTATATTGGCAATTCAGAAGCAATTAGATCTTCCTATCCAACGGGTGGATTGGATGAGTGATCCTCAAAGGTTCTGTCCAACGGTAGTTTTGGACAATGAGGAATATAAAAGGAGATTGTGATGCTGAAGGAAATAAGGAGATTAATAGTCTGCAAATTCCAAAGTTCAAAGAGAGCTTCTTCTTTACACACTCGTCTTCATGAGCTTAACTCAAAATCATTTGAGAGGTGTGATCAGTGTCATAAGTGTGTGCTTTAGTGTAAGATAGTGAGTCCTATTAGCTTGAGTATAAGCAGCACTAGTTTTAGGTAGAAGGGCTTGGATATAAGTGGCACAACTTGACCGTAACCTCTGATTATCATTTAATGGACCAGCCAATCGACTTTCAGCGTTGGAGAGTGGATGTAGGCTTATCAAAATCAAGCCACTATCATTATTGTGTGTAATTTTCTCTATCCTATCACTCCATAATTCTTCATCAGACATTGTAGAAGATCTAATCACTGCATAGTTTTTCATAAGACTTTGTTCTTTCATGATATTAAACTCGATTGTTTTAAATTATGCTTTAATTGTTTATTATCACCTATTTACCCGCTCTAGGTGATAATGCTAGCCCTAATAGAAGACACCTAAGCTATCGTGCTAGAGGAATCTAGTCCTTAGAACTATCTCAATTAGAAAGAGTAGTTGATGTTCAAGGTTTCGGGGATTCGGGATCTTTGTTGCATGTGATTCAATTGAAAGATTACCTAACCTATGCAATTTGTGTTTAACTGAAAGTTTGTCCTAACTAAGAGCCATGGAAGGCCTGAATAACTTAAAGTCTTTGAAGTACTTGGAGATCAAAGGTTGCATATCTCTAGAAATGTTAACCAACGTATCGAGATCAACCACGATACAGATGGATTGGAAGTCTTTTGGAGCTACCGATTAGATGATGCAACTTATGAAAACGGATTCCTCATAAGGTATTTTATCGGTTTGATGGTTGATTGTAAATTGGACATCTTGTAACTAGGAAGCTCGAATTGCAGTATGGTATGAATAGAAAGCATCAAAGGCACATTTATCATATGGTTAATGCGTACGCAGCTTAGTGGAAGAGATTCATCTATCAACGTATCTCTGTGTCCTCAAGATTAACATTTATTGTCCTTGAATCATAATTAGTCATTAATGGTAAGAAAATTAGATGATGGTTCTTTGTTTTTTGTTGTTGTTGTTAATAATATGATGTTCGATGCACATCAATACATTCCATAAAAGATAAAAAAAGATGTGGGCACCTCCGGAAATCAATGTCTTCTCCGGATCTAACAAACAAAACATTGCTCTACTATAGTGATCAAGAAGAGATCCTATAGGATGCCAAGGACCATATTATACTAAAGCCTTTTTCCTAAATTCCAATAGAAATCTTATCAAAAGGCATCATTTCATCCCTCACTTGAAGTACTGTCTTTCAAAAGTTTTAGGTTCATGTAATATCCACTATAGCTTTGGAACATCCATAGTGGCTAAGAAAACACCATGATACGTAATACACTTGTAGTAGACTTGCAACGTACTACCTATATTGCTTCCAACAAGCTATATAATTAACTATTGATTCTCCGATCAAGTAATTTTTTTTTTGTAAAAATAAATTTCAACCTATGGGAAATTAGTAACTCCTCAAAGTGGTTAGTAGATTTGGTATGGAAAATTATGTATCGATATATCACAATATTATACTTTTTTTCGCAATGATAAGCAAGTTTTCACATTGGAAAAAAGTAAATATTTATCCGTTTGCAACTAATACTATTCCAAACCAACCGAAAAAGGTCGTTGAGTATAAGTAATTTCAACTGCTTATGTAGTTTCAATAAATACAGTTTGCAATTATTCGATTGGTAACTTTTTTAAGCACTTTCTTCTCTCCATCCTCTTTCCTAAAGCACCCAATATCTCCTTTATCCACCTGCCGAATGCCCCTAAATTGATCTCCACCGAACCTTTAGAGAATATTTTGACTAAAGCAAATCCCACTATCTCCTCCCAAAATGGCCGAGAATTATGTGTCAAATAGGCAGCCAAATATTATTCCCTTTTGTACGGATTCCTCTTGGTGGCCAAATGAATCAATCGCCTGATTTAGCACTGGCCGGAATTTGGTGCTATGATGGGCAACAACTTAAGAGTTATCACATTCTTGTCGATCTTATTCTCTAATTGGAAGCATCATTCGACATGCATGTGAAAACTTTGGCTAAGCCAAATGGGGCGTGGCCGATTCATTGGTAGGGGCCATGCTCATGTGAGCTTAGTCTTGGAAATTCAAATGAGTATTGTCATGCCTCGATCCTCGAGTGTGCGCCCACCCCTCACTGGTTGATTAAATCACTACGTCTCAGGACACATCACCGACCCATTCATTTTAATACGCATGCGGAAGCAAATATATAATCCACAGACAATACAATAAGACAATGGGATAGAAAAGTAGGGCCATAATTTTTTGAACCTGAAAACAACAACCACACTTATATACATATACAATAAATTGAGTCATATATATATAATATGAACTATAGGAGTCAGGTCCTACATAACATTGGTTCATACAACAGGGTCTACAAACAAGGGGTGGGGTTTCAATCACTACGGTTCCTCGTCTTCCTTGATTTCTCCTTCTTCCACACTCAAGTTGGAGCCTATTGCTAAGTACACCGGAGAATCTGGATCGTCAAGCTTAGGGTTTTTCGCGTCCACCATCGAACCATCCTTAGGATCTGCCGTACCTTTCCGGAATGCAACCTCCAATGCATACAGAGGTACCTCAGATTCCGGCACGGGGCTTTCTCTTCGTCCATCACTAAAGTGGCGATACCATGCCCTGTATTGATGGAGCACCTTTTTGGGTAAACCCGCATCAACCCAGATTATGGATTTCACCAGCACGTATTCCAATCCATCTGAGTGTGCATGCATCAGAATATGGTAACTTTGTTATGTGAACTTCTTAGGTTGTCTAAAATATTCGGGAGGGTTTGGAGAGGTTGCCATCTAGGGAACTGAAATGTTATCCCACAATGGGGTGAGACGACGTCTCAGCGAATTCTACCTCTTAAAACCTGATTAGGAAGAAAATACACCACAAGGGCTACCTAAGCACAAATATAGGTTGAAGGACTTACCTTGGCCTCAGTCTCTTCCTGCAAGTCAATATATCTCAAAACTCAACCAATCATTTCAATTCACCAAAACAGATCGAACTATCAATCAATCGACTCAGTCCATTCCATGTCATTATGACCATTCAATACTATCTATAATGTCCTATCAAATTAGGACCGCTCACCCTAAGGTGAAGATAGATAGTATAGCTCACCCAAAGCTGATAAATTATTGCTCACCCAAAGCTGATGAATTATTGCTCGCCCAAAGCTAATAAATTATTCTTATTCTCACTAATTGAGAATGTCACCCTATTTATTCTTAATGATAAAAATACCCGTGCGTGGGTACATGGGCGGCCTTAGGCAAAATATAATAATTTCACTTTCTATAAATCCCACCATCTTATATGGGTCCACCAAAATATTTTTGGCGTTGTAAACCGACGCTCGGTAATTTTCCATTTAATTACTGAAAATAAATAAATTTAGAAATAAATTTTTAAAATCACAATCATGCACAATCAGCATAAATTAGAACTCAATTAAATAAACAGATCACACCATTGCAATCAGCATAAAATTTTGGCCATCGGCTATCCTAGACTAATTTTCAAAAATAAATAAATAATTAATTAATTACAAAAATTAATTATTAAATGCCAATAATTAAAAATCAGGCTCGTAAAGCTTAGTTGAAAGCCGAGACGAACCCATAAATTTTTTTAATCACTTTAGATAAATACTAGAACTTGTCTAAGTCCTAATTGCACTAAACTATTCACCTAATATGCATTGGTAAAAAATCAAATTGCTAATCTAATCTAACTATCCACCTAATCCATGCTTAACTTAAACTAATCAACCCTTACGCATCATTAACCTACTAAGCGAGGATTAGTGAGTTAAACTCACTTGTTAATTGATCCGCTCAGATGAAATTGCCGGGGATGAGGCAAGGCTCGACTATCTCCAAAGTGGGCTTGGCAAATGGGACCTGGAAGGCACCAAAAACGGGCCTAACAGTAACTTGAAACTTACACAACTTGGCTTCTATTCGGTGTTGGTTTAGATGGCTTCAATGGTTGTTTGGGCGAGACAAGACCGACGGAGGAGGTGGACGGGTTGCAGTAGCTCCATGGCGGCTAGGTAGGTGGCGGAGCGGCTCCGGTAACGGCTAGTTAGCTACGACCAGCTCGAGAAATGTCTTGGGCACCATGCCTGGTGTCACGCCCCGATCCTCAGGCACGCACATATCCCTTACTTTTGGTCGATTTTATTATGCGATATCCCCAGGACTACATATCGCCGACCCTGTCCTTTTTAATAGCACATGCGGAAGCAGTTATAAAAATCCCTAGACAATAAAGCAATAAGATATACAAGTAGGACTAAAAACCTGAACCTGAAAACCACATCCTTATGTACATATATACACTTCAGGTCTAACATCTATTCACATGCACACAAGGTTTGACAAGATAGGACGGGATCTCAATCCTCATCCGGATCGCACTCGAGGTTATCCTCAGGGTCCTCCTCCATGTACTCCTCTTCGGTTTCCTCAACAGGGATCTCCTCATCAGATTCATGCTCCTTAGGCTCCTCATCCAGGTCTTGAAATGGTTATTCAATAACCACTGAGACGACGTCTCAGCAAGTTCTACCTCCTAAGACCCGATTAGTAAACTAATACACCTTAGGGCTGCCTATGCACAACATGAGATAGAGGACTTACCTTGGTCTCAGATTCCACTTGCATATTAGCACAAATCAAATAGGCACCCAAGCAATAACATCACAGATCGAAGCATCGATCAAATCGACCTAGTCGATTACATGTCAACAAGACCACTCACGGTCAATTCCAACCAATCAATCAATTCACAGCATCATATCAAAGCAATGATCAATCGACCTAATCGATTACATATCATTCGAACTACCTCTCGGTCACATCAACACCATACTTTATAATCTCCATTCGGGTACTCAGTCACAGAGCCAGATGAATGCTCTCGGGCGTCTTTTTCGCCAAGGTGACGTACCAATTACCGATCACGATAATCTCCAGCGGTACACTTAGTCACAGAGCCTCATTAATGCTCTCGGGCGTCTTTTTCGCTAAGGTGACGTAAGTATCAGACGGTCTACGTGCATTCTTTAAGGCATCGTTTTCGTACAGTGATATTCCTCATCACCGAACCACGCCCGTCATAGGTCACAAATCACTGACAGTCTACGTGCATTCTTTAAGGCGCCGTTTCCACACAGTGATGTCCTTCATCACCGAACCACGCCTGTCACAATTCATAGGTAGTCTACGTGCATTCTTTAAGGCGACGTTTTCACAGAGTGATATCCTTAATCATTGAACCACGCCTACCATAAGTTATAGACAGTCTACGTGCGTTCTTTAAGGCGTTGTTTTCGCACAGTGATGTACTTTATCACCGAACCACGCCTGTCTATACTTCGTACTTGATCAGTCTCATCCAATAGAATTCTCATTTAGCTCTCACCACTTTCTCCACTTTACAGCTCATCAAAGCATTATAAAGGTTAAATAAACAAATTCGGCCATTTACAAATCAATCATTCAATTCCACTTAAATTCAATCAATTAAGGAATAATTCCATAAATTGCACAATCAATTTTATTAAGCACAACCTGGAGTTCAAATAAATAAACGGAATGCACCACGGCAATCAGCACGAAATTCCAGTCATTGACTATCCCAGTTGAATTTCCCGGAAATAAATAATTAAATAATTAATTTCGAAAATTAAATAAATAAATACAGTAAATTTGATTTAGCACAATATAAAACTCAATTAAATAAACGGACTGCACCACGATCATCACCATAAAATCCCGGTCACTTTGGCATCCCAGTTGAATTTCCGAGAAATAAATAATTAAATAATTAATTTCGAAAATTAATATTTAATTCCTAAAAATTCCACCTAGGCCCGATTTGCTTAATTAACACCCGATAAGGGACGGAAAAATCCCAAGAAGCATCCAATAAATACTACAGGCAATTCTTTATCTAATTACACTAATCACAAAACTAATATGCAAAGCAATTAACTAATAATCACTAATCAATTCTAATCTAACAACCTAATTACACTTAATTAACACTAATCAACCTTTAAGTATAATTAGCGCACTAAGAAGGCATTAGTGAGTAAAACTCACTCAAAACGATGAGCTCGACGCGAGGATCGACTTTCCCCAAAGCGGGCCGAGCATCCGGGCTCGGGAAGGCGGCCAAAATGGGCCAAAACCCACTGTCATACCCATTTTCTGCAACCCTCTGTTTGCTACTGGTTGGGGCAAATTCGGGGCTAGTTGAGGCGGCCAAGGGCGGCTGAGGGCGAGGCGAAGCTCCGGCGAGGTCGGCGGTGGCCGGAGGTGGTCAGGCGGCGGCCGTAGGTGGCCGAACGGGACAGAATAGAGGCGGCAAAAGCTGGATAGCAGCTCTGGACATCGGCCAATCCAGGGACGACACGGCTTAAGGCAGAGACGCACGGGCGGCGCTCGACAACGACTTCAGCTCCGGTTGCTTGCTACGGCAGTGAGGGAACTTGCTGCTTCGGCTTGCTCTGATCTTCACATGACCAGGGCACCGAACAGCAGAAAGAGGAAAGAGGAGAGAAGCGGAGGTGCGCGTGGGTGGGGCGAAACAGCGACGGCAATGGCGCGGCAGCTCCGGTGGCTTGCGGGCACGCGACGACGGCGGCAAGAGGCGGCGATGGCAGCTCGGTCTTCGCTGGTCTTCGGCTCCCATGGAGTTTTGAAGAAAAAGAAGAAGATGGGGGAGGATCCGTCGACGGAGGAGAGAGGGGAGGAATAAAAATTCAATTTCCCCTCTTCCTCTCACACACACTCTCTCTCTTAAGTCATCACACATGGGCCACCATGACATCATGTGATGTCACCTTCCACCCACAATTTCTTGACAAATTTGCCCCTTCTAGAAGCATTTAGGTAGGCCAAAGTGTGGGGGTAGAGGTGGCATACGAATTTTGCTAAGGTTTCTTTCCTAATTAAACCTTAATCCTACTTGAATCAAATCAAATTGACCCCTATTAATTTATTCAACACCTCATTATTCCAATTGGTATTTTTCCTTACCAATGTAGCCCACTTGCATCCCAATTTCACAATCCTTGGCTTCAATTGAACGAAAACGACCCTATTTATCCAATCGAAATTAGAACCCGAAAATCTGGATGTTACAACTCTTCCCCTCTTATAAAAATTTCGTCCTCGAAATTTAACCCTTTACCAATCCTTAAACGAAAGGTGGGTTATTGTCGTCTCATCGAGTCTCACTACTCCATGCTAATCCTTCGGTCTCATGGTGTTGTCCGACCACTTTGACCAAGGAGATCATCTTTGTACACAAAATCTGCTCTTTCTGAACCAACAACTGAACTGTGCTTCTCACATAAGACATTCTGTCATCCACATCTGATCTCTTTTTCTTGACTCCCTAATAAACCTTCGAACTTCAACGATTCAAAATTTCTGATAGTTCTGAGCAATCTTTACTCTGACACTGATCTGACAACTGCAAACATTGATTACTGAGTTGACATCTTTATTCACTTTCTTTTCACCACTGAAATTCTGTACCCTCTGCTATACACTGCTTAATAAAGAACCCTCTGAAAACTCTGCCAACTTATAATCTCTGATCTAGATTCGAGATATAATTCATCCTCGACACTCCATGTCGGTGAACTATCCGAGACACACACATTTCGGTATACCCACTTCGTGGCAAGACAAAATCTTCAATTTCTGAAATTGAACTTAGATTGGCGGTTAATTTCACTCCGACACGCTTTTAGTGTGACCTAGGCTACTGGGTAATGTTCAGAGCTTTTTAGGACAAATGACCCGTGGTCGATTTTCTTCGAGCCACAATGAACCCACTCAACCCATTGGTGACTCTTGATTGTCGTGAAAATCTTAAAGATTCAAATACAGAGACAGGGTACCAAAACGATAGAAACATCAAATTAGTGCCGGTTGATGAGAATTTTCCAATTTAGTGGAGTCACCCACGATCGGTCATTCATCTCAGTCGAACCGATCTATCTCTGATTTCAAATCGATTTTATACTGTGCCATAATGATCTCTAAAGATGAGCACGGTCAAGAAGTCGATCCATGGTCGAATTCTCAAGTCTATTTGCCTTAAGGTCCTTAATAACTCACCCAGCTAGTCTAGTTATCTCATGAGTGGCCAACTCAGAGAAAAACACTGTAATCGCGTCGATGAAATGCCCAATTTATCTAATCAAAATCAGAGCCCGAAATCTGGATGTTACACACTCAAAACAAGATCTATTCGTACTATACCAAAGTGGACCAACTCCATCTATCGATCAACCACTATTCTCAAATGGTATCAATAATCCCCTGAATCCTTAGTAAGCCATATATTTCCATTTCCACTTGGGACTCTCAAGTGATGGTAACAATTCTCCTGGTTTGCATTACCAAGCTTCCACTTACTGACACTTCTGACACTCGCAACCTGCTCAGCGGTATCTATCTTCATATCAGCTTACTAGTCTAGCTGATGCCGATTCTGATTTACTTGCACCATCTGGTCAAAACTACAATACTATAGTGAACTTCCGATAAGATCTTTTCCCTGAGTGCTACACTGTCAAGTGTATTCAATCACTCATGAAACCTGAACTTTCCATTCTCATAAATCTTAAAGTCAGATTCTTTCTTGCCAGTATCCTCTTATAAGATCTTCTGAACATCTTTGCTTGTCAACTAGGCACCGATTCTAACTTGAACATCTTGTTCAATCTTGAGGGTGGCTATAAAATTCAAAAGGTAGCCTACCTCAATTTTGAAAACCAAATTTCGAACCGTTTTCAAGTAAAGTCTATACTTTAGCCAATCTATGCATATTTGAAGACTCTCGGCTCAACACATTAATGACTCATTTCGTTCCTCCAAGGTGATACCCGATATCATTATTATAGTTTTGCCAAAATTCTTGTTCACGACACCGCTTCGTATTCCACTTATTGGGTCTCAACTGGTGGAACGGTTATGCAACAATCTTCTCATGTTGCATCAATATGTACCCCATCCTTTAAGCTCTGGAAATTATCCTCATACTTGTCAATGCCGATGAATTTCCCTTCTTTCTCAAGAGGTCAATCCTGCGATGATACTGATACGAAAAATTCTTTCATAAACCTTCTGTAGTAATCTGTCCAATCCCCCACAGCTTCTGATCTCTGACACTGTTGTCAATCTCGATCCGCTAACAACTGATTTGATCTTGGCTTGGTCCATGAAGATTCTCTTACCTGTAACCACACGACCATTCTTAAGGGCTTTCCTGATCCTCAGCACTTAATGAATACCCTAGAATGTCGCTACACCACAAGATCACCATTGATCTAGATATTCTTTGAACACTCGGTTTGTCAAACCCATGATAGCGGCTGGAGAGTTCATCAAATCAAATGGCTTCACATTATTCTCACAAGGGCAAAATCAAGTGTGAAATGTTGTCTTCAGTATAACCTCCTTCCTAGTTCTCAACTGACGATAACTTGTCCTCAAGTCGAGACTTGAAGACATCAACACTTTTTATAACAAGTCACCCAATTCGTCGATCTTTGACAATGAACACTTATCATTGATTGTTACTTGATTAAGTCGACTATAGTTGATGCATAATTGCAACGAACCATCTTTCTTTCTTTCTTACTATGAGATTGATGTTTTCCCTAGGTAATGCACCGATATACATGAATTCTTCATTCATCAATCCTCACATTTGCGCAATTGGTTCTATCAATTCAGGCAACAACAACCAGTAAGAAACTTTAGAGAATGGTTTTGTTCCGGGTGTTAGCTCAATCGTAAATTCTATCTCTTTCTCTGGCAACAATCTGACCATCCTTCTGGCATCACTTCCAAGAATTCTTGGACTACTGAGGAGTCCTCAATTTTCAGTTCTTCAAAATTTGTCTTATTTTTGACAATCGTCAAGTAACCTAGGCAACCTCTGTTTAACAAACAGATTGCTTCAAGATACGAGATTAAAGAAGTCAAGGGCCCTTCTCGACTCTCAATAAAAACTTGGCACTTCTACCTACTCCTGGAATAAACTAGGTTATTTCACTATAACAATTCATCACTACAAAATGCTCCAAGAGTTAATTCTTTTCACGCTCGGCGATAAAGTCATACACCGATGGCCAATCAAGTGCAACTCTAGTCAATGGTTCTTTTCCTACAGCCTTAACATACAACTGAAATTCCACAATTGTATTCCCAACACTCTCTGGCACTATTCTGATGAAATCACTTCAAAACATTCTTCCATTGAATGAAGCATAGTCAATTCCGTTTTTGTTCCTTTTTCCATCCTAATGGCATTTTATCTGCGGTATCAGTATCAATGCTCCCTTGGACTCACACTGATAGTTTTTCACTTGACAGCCATGCTGACTACCATCATCGCACGTTTTAGCCATTCTCAGACACAGAATTAATCTATGCATTCCTTCCATTCTTTTGATATTTATCTGGTGAGTCTTCTACCTTTTGCCAAGTCCTAGCATGCACTATTTCTTGTACCGGAGATCCATCTAAAAAATTCCATAGTGCGTTCTATGGCGCACTTCTTCTGACCTATACTATCGTCGGTGACAGCAGTAACCGTTGTCGAGATGCCATCTACTAATGCGGACAACCCATAACTCACTGTCTGTGCTGGCAACACTTACCACAAACTCATGTCCTCAGAATACACGAGACTGATCCATATCGTCTTCCATGGAATAACATGTTCCATGTGTCTGAATGCTGACCTGACTATTCCACCATTCCTATTGAGTGGAATAGAATACCATTCTCTCAACATCAGTCTTTACCTTGATTGTATTCCCAATCTGCTTGCACTAAATCTTGATTCAAATATCGAAATATATTCCCTGACTATCCTTCCAGGTTGGACCTCAACAAAGGTAGCAACAACAAGAACTTGATTCTGATCATACCGATTCATCTAGATTCCAAGGAACACTTGCATCAAATCAATCTTATCGGGCTTAGGATCAATCAATGCTGCTACACTAGTACCAACCTGCAGTGGCACTCTTACGCTCGAGCTAGCCAAAGTCAACACTCTGCCTTCCGAATCCACAATAATTAAAAGCAAGCAATTCACACTCGACAAACAATTCTGTCAAAGACATGCACCGGTCATGAATTTAAAGGTCTTTCCTACTACTATCCCATAGGCCATCGCACCTTATTACTCCAATACCTAACCATTGCTCTGATACCACAAAAAGGGGATGTCATGCCCCGACCCTCAGGCACGCACACATCCTTTACTTTTGGTCGATTTTATTATGCGATATCCCCAAGACTACATATCGCCGACCCTGTCCTTTTTAATAGCACATGCGGAAGCAGTTATAAAAATCCCCAGACAATAAAGCAATGGGATATACAAGTAGGACTAAACCTGAACCTGAAAACCACCTCTTTATGTACATATATACACTTCAGGTCTAACATCTATTCACATGCACACAAGGTTTGACAAGACAGGACGGGATCTCAATCCTCATCCGGATCGTACTCGGGGTTATCCTCGGGGTCCTCCTCCACGTACTCCTCTTCGGTTTCCTTAACAGGGATCTCGTCATCAGATTCATGCTCCTTAGGCTCCTCATCCAAGTCCTGAAATGGTTATTCAATAACCACTGAGACAACGTCTCGGCAAGTTTTACCCCCTAAGACCCGATTAGTAAACTAATACACCTTAGGGCTGCTTATGCACAACATGAGACAGAGGACTTACCTTGGCCTCAGATTCCACCTACATATTAGCACAAATCAAATACGCACCCAAGCAATAACATCACAGATCGAAGCATCGATCAAATCGACCTAGTCGATTACATGTCAACAAGACCACTCACGGTCATTTCCATCCAATCAATCAGTTCACAGCATCATATCAAAGCAATGATCAATCAACCTAGTCGATTACATGTCATTCGAACCACCTCTCGATCACATCAACACCATACTTTATAATCTCCATTCGGGTACTCAGTCACAGAGCCAGATGAATGCTCTCAGGCATCTTTTTCGCTAAGGTGACGTACCAATTACCGATCACGATAATCTCCAGCAGTACACTTAGTCACAAAGCCTCATTAATGCTCTCGGGCGTCTTTTTCGCCAAGGTGACGTAAGTATCAGATGGTCTACATGCGTTCTTTATGGCGCCGTTTTCGCACAGTGATATTCCTCATCAACGAACCACGCCCGTCATAAGTCACAAATCACTGACAGTCTACGTGCGTTCTTTAAGGCGCCGTTTTCGCACAGTGATGTCCTTCATCACCGAACCACGCCTGTCACGATTCATAGGTAGTCTACGTGCATTCTTTAAGGCACCGTTTTCGCACTGTGATATCCTTAATCACCGAACCACGCCTACCATAAGTTATAGACAGTCTATGTGCGTTCATTAAGGCGTCGTTTTCGCATAGTGATGTACTTTATCACCGAACCACGCATGTCTATATTTTGTACTTGATCGGTCTCATCCAATAGAATTCTCATTTAGCTCTCACCACTTTCTCCACTTTACTGCTCATCAAAGCATTATAAAGGTTAAATAAACAAATTCGGCCATTTACGAATGAATCATTCAATTCCACTCAAATTCAATCAATTAAGGAATAATTCCATAAATTGCACAATCAATTTAAGTAAGCACAACCTGGAGTTCAAATAAATAAACGGAATGCACCATGGAAATCAGCACGAAATTCCGGTCACTGGCCGAGCACAAAAAGGGGATGTCACGCCCTGACCCTCAGGCACGCACACATCCCATACTTTTGGTCGATTTTATTATGCGATATCCCTAGGACTACATATCGCCGACCCTGTCCTTTTTAATAGCACATGCAGAAGCAGTTATAAAAATCCCTAGACAATAAAGCAATGGGATATACAAGTAGGACTAAAAACCTGAACCTGAAAACCACATCCTTATGTACATATAAACACTTCAGGTCTAACATCTATTCACATGCACACAAGGTTTGACAAGACAGGACGGGATCTCAATCCTCATCCGGATCGCACTCGGGGTTATCCTCGGGGTCCTCCTCCACGTACTCCTCTTCGGTTTCCTCAACAGGGATCTCCTCATCAGATTCATGCTCCTTAGGCTCCTCATCCAGGTCCTGAAATGGTTATTCAATAACCACTAAGACAACGTCTCAGCAATTCTACCCCTTAAGACACGATTAGTAAACTAATACACCTTAGGGCTGCCTATGCACAACATGAGACAGAGGACTTACCTTGGCCTCAGATTCCACCTGCATATTAGCACAAATCAAATGGGCACCCAAGCAATAACATCACAGATCGAAGCATCGATCAAATCGACCTAGTCGATTACATGTCAACAAGTCCACTCACGGTCATTTCCATCCAATCAATCAATTCACAGCATTATATCAAAGCAATGATCAATCGACCTAGTCGATTACATGTCATTCGAAGCACCTCTCGGTCACATCAACACCATACTTTATAATCTCCATTCGGGTACTCAGTCACAGAGCCAGATGAATGCTCTCGGGCGTCTTTTTCGCCAAGGTGACGTACCAATTACCGATCACGATAATCTCCAGCAGTACACTTAGTCACAGAGCCTCATTAATGCTCTCGGGCGTCTTTTTCGCCAAGGTGACGTAAGTATCAGACGGTCTACGTGCATTCTTTAAGGCGCTGTTTTCGCACAGTGATATTCCTCATCACCGAACCACGCCCGTCATAGATCACAAATCACTGACAGTCTACATGCGTTCTTTAAGGCGCCGTTTTTGAACAGTGATGTCCTTCATCTCCGAACCACGCCTGTCACGATTCATAGGTAGTCTACGTGCGTTCTTTAAGGCGCCGTTTTCGCACAGTGATATCTTTAATCACCGAACCATGCCTACCGTAAGTTATAGACAGTCTACGTGCGTTCTTTAAGGCGTCGTTTTCGCACAGTGATGTACTTTATCACCGAACCACGCCTGTCTATACTTCGTACTTG
Organism: Eucalyptus fibrosa; assembly: GCA_017140475.1. Classification (NCBI taxonomy): domain Eukaryota; kingdom Viridiplantae; phylum Streptophyta; class Magnoliopsida; order Myrtales; family Myrtaceae; genus Eucalyptus; species Eucalyptus fibrosa. The sequence continues at coordinate 12,375,915 of CM029511.1, forward strand.
ATTGGTCTCATCCAATAGAATTCTCATTTAACTCTCACCACTTTCTCCGCTTTACAACTCATCAAAGCATTATAAAGGTAAATAAACAAATTCGGCCATTTACGAATCAATCATTCAATTCCACTCAAATTCAATCAATTAAGGAATAATTCCATAAATTGCATAATCAATTTAATTAAGCACAACCTGGAGTTCAAATAAATAAACGAAATGCACCACAGCAATCAGCACGAAATTTCGGTCACTTTGGCCATCCCGTTGAATTTCCGAGAAATAAATAATTAAATAATTAATTTCGAAAATTAAATAAATAAATACAATAAATTCGATTTAGCACAATATAAAACTCAATTAAATAAACGGACCGCGCCATGATCATCAGCATAAAATCCCGGTCACTGGCCATCCCAGTTGAATTTCTGGGAAATAAATAAATAAATAATTAATTTCGAAAATTAATATTTAATTCCTAAAAATTCCACCTAGGCCCGATTTGCCTAATTAACACCCGATAAGGACGGCAAAAATCCCAAGAAGCATCCAATAAATACTAGAGGCAATTCTTTATCTAATTACACTAATCACACAACTAATATGCAAAGCAATTAACTAATAATCACTAATCAATTCTAATCTAACAACCTAATTACACTTAATTAACACTAATCAACCTTTAAGTATAATTAGCGCACTAAGAAGGCATTAGTGAGTAAAACTCACTCAAAACGATGAGCTCGACGCGAGGATCGACTTTCCCTAAAGCGGGCCGAGCATCCGGGCTCGGGAAGGCGGCCAAAACGGGCCAAAACCCAATGTCATACCCATTTTCTGCAACCCTCTGTTTGCTACTGGTTGGGGTAGATTCGGGGCTAGTTGAGACAGCCAAGGGCGGTTGAGGGCAAGGCGGAGCTCCGGCGAGGTCGACGGTGGCTGGAGGTGGTCGGGCGGCGGCCGTAGGTGGCCGAACGGGACCAAACAAAGGCGGCAAAAGCTGGACAGTAGCTCTGGACGTCAGCCAAGCCAGGGACGAGGCGGCTTAATGCGGAGACGCGCGGGCGGCGCTTGACGACGACTTCAGCTCCGGTGGCTTGCTGCGGCGGGAAGGGAACTTGCTGCTTCGGCTTGCTCTGATCTTCGCACGACCAGGGCACCGAACAGCAGAAAGAGGACAGAGGAGAGAGGCAGAGGTGCGCGCAGGTGGGGCGAAGCAGCGACGACAGTGGCGCGGCAGCTCCGGTGGTTGCGGGCACGCGACGACGGCGGCAAGAGGCGGCGATGGCAGCTCGGTCTTCACTAGTCTTCGGCTCCCATGGAGTTTTGAAGAAAAAGAAGAAGATGGGGGAGGATCCGTCGACGGAGGGGGGAAGGGAGGAAGAAAAATTCAATTTCCCCTCTTCCTCTCACACACACTCTCTCTCTTAAGTCATCACACATGGGCCACCATGACATCATGTGATGTCACCTTCCACCCACAATTTCTTGACAAATTTGCCCCTTCTAGAAGCATTTAGGTAGGCCAAAGTGTGGGGGTAGAGGTGGCATACGAATTTTGCTAAGGTTTCTTTCCAAATTAAACCTTAATCCTACTTGAATCAAATCAAATTGACCCCTATTAATTTATTCAACAACTCATTATTCCAATTGGTATTTTTCCTTACCAATGTAGCCCACTTGCATCCCAATTTCACAATCCTTGTCTTCAATTGAACGAAAACGACCCTATTTATCCAATCGAAATTAGAACCCGAAAATCTGGATGTCACACTTGGGCTAAACAATGGCCAGGGAACGGCGGAGGTGCGCATGGCAGGGCGAGGCAATCGCGGCACACAACGGGCACGAGGACGACAAGCAAAGGCAGTCCGATGGCTGGCTTGGCTGCTCCGGTAGCTTCTCTAGCTTTGCTAGAATTGAAAACAGCACAAATGGAGGGGGAGGATAGGCAATCGATGGGCTGAGGAGAGAAGGGAGAAGGAGGGAAGGAGGGAACAAAGGGGGGCCACTTGGTCTTACTTATCCTCTCTTGGTCCCCTTGACTAATGCCCGTCATCAGCTGGGTTCCCTGGCCAATATTCAGCCACCAAGGCCCTTCTAGAAGTCGTAGAAATGGTCCATAAGTCATGGGTGGTGGGGGCATACGAATTTGTGCAAGATTTCCCCTCAATTGGACTTTAATTCCTCTTTGAATCCATCTAATTTGGCTCCTAAAAATTTAATTGTTGAACCCTCGATCAAATTGGTATTTTTCCTCACCACTATAACCCACTTGCATCCCATTTGTGGGATCAAAAATGGTCCATGATATTTTCTAGACAAAAACAACCCTACCTCGACTTTTTATCAAAAAGTCTCGGTTTACAGATAAGTCTTCGGAGACTAAGTCAACGTTCCTAAAATGAGTCGTGACATGACAAAACTTTCAATTTTTCAAATCGGATTCAAATTCGCGGTTAATTTCAATTCGGCGCGATTTTAGCGTGACCTAGGTTACCGAGTAGCTTTCAAAAAATTTTAGTGCAATTGACCCATGGTCGATTTTTTTTAAGCCACAATGAACCCATTCGATACAATGGCAACTCTTGGTTGTCATGAAAATCTCGAGGATTCAAATACGAACACAAGGTACCAAAACGACAAAAAAATTAGTATAGTGCCGGTCGACGAGAATTTTCCAATTTAGTGGAGTCACTCACGTTTAGCCACACATCTTAGTTGAACCGACCTATTTCTGATCCCTGATAGATTTTTAACTGTGTCGTAATGACCTCTAAATATGAGCACGGTCGAGTAGCCGATTCCTGGTCGAATTCTCAAGTCTATTGCATTAAAATTCCTTAATGGCTTTTTCTGATAGTCTAGTTATCTCAAAAGTGATCAGCTCTGAGAATAACCCTATAGGCACGTCGATGAAAGACCCGATTAATTTAATTGGAAGCATAATCGAAAAATTCAGGATGTCACAAGTATAAGGTCCTCTCTCTTTCAAATTCAACCTTATTTTGCATGTCTAGCCAATTCAAATGCAATTCACAATTGGGCCAAATTAAATGAAATTCATTCGATGTGGACATGTTATTAATAAACAAAAGATGTTCCCAATGCTTAATTGCAATGTGAATGAAAAATTATGTTTTCTTAGGGGTCTAGCTCGATCCTTTTTTTTTTTTTATAAGGTGAATGATAAATCAATGAGTCAAAATTTAGGTGTCAATAGAAATCGACCAAGATAGGGCTGTATTTTTGTCTCTTGGGGCTACCAATCTAAAGAAGCAACTCATGAAAATTGATCCTCCTAAGGTATCTTATCCATTTGATGGTTGATCGAAATTTGGATATTTCATAACCAAGAAAGTTCAAATTATATTCATAGTATGAAGAATATATCTAGGTGTTCTTCAAATTAATTTTGTATACATGCTTGTCCTCAAATTAAAGTTAGTGATTGATGGTAAGAAAAATTGGGTAATGATTCTTCTTTATTACTATTGTTGTTGCTGCTGCTGTTAATAATGTAATGTCCGAGCATGGATTCCATTAAAAAATGAAAAAGATGTGACCGACTTAGAAATCAATGTCTTCTGTAGATCTTAGAGACATAACATAGTTTTGCTGTAGTGATCAAGAAGATCCTATAGAATGGCCAGGGCCAAACAAAAGTAAAGCCTTCTTTTTCCAAATTCCAATGAACTCTCATCAAAAGGCTTCATTTCATCCCTCAATTGAAGTACTTTCTTCCAAAAGTTTTTGGGTCATGTAATATCTATTATAGCTTTGTAAAAAATGTAGTAGCTATGGCGGCAAGAAAACATCATGATATGTATGTAATACACTTGAGGTAGATTTGCAATATACTAACTAAGTGCTTCCATCAGGCCTTATTATAAACTACTAATACTTCAACTGAGTAATAGTCTTGTTAAGTAACATAAATCTCAACCTATGGGAAATTAGCAACTCCTCAAAGTGGTTAATATAGATATGAACATAAAATATCGATATATCATGATGTTATACTAAGTAATTTTTTTCACAATGATTAGTAAGTTTTGACGTTGAAAAAAGTAGTTTTGTACCCATTTGCAACTTATACTATTCCTAAGAGTTTCGTGGAGCATAAGCAACATTCAAGTTACATGTGATAAGTAACTTTTCAACTACAAAAGTAGTGTTAATAATTAAAATTTGTAATTATTGAACACCAATTAGTAACTTTTCTTATTTGAAAAGTAAGTTTGTACCCTTCTTCTATGACAAGGAAGCCTAACCTGGCTAGTAAAGCATAAACCCATAAAAATACCCTGCTAATATTATCCTAAATCATCTGAAATGAGAGTTATGATTCAGGTAGACAGCCCAAACATGATATTATTTGTATTTGGTACCACGGGAAGATGGATATTTGTACCCATCATTTGTAAACTATTATTATTCATGATGGTTAGTAAGGTTATATGAAGAAAACAAACTTCTCGAAGTGATCAATAATTTTTCTCATAGAAAAGTAAGTTCCAAATTATCAAGTAATTACGACACTTTCTTTTTTTTCACAATGCTATGTAGCTTTAAATATTGAAAAAAAGTAATGCATACTTGTAGTTAACCAGTATTTTTTGCACTAATTAGTAAATTTTGTTAATCAGAAGTAACATTCAATCTATTAAGAATTAGATACTGAGTAGAGAAATGAAAAGTTATTTGACAATGAATGAATTGTTGAGTAATAAATATCATCAATTTCTTACCAAACATGGATATGTGTATATTAATGGTAGGTTTTAACAACATAATTGGTAAGATTTTAACTGTCACTTTATACTTTATCAATTAAATAACCAAGTAACCCCCTCCTTTTTTACCCGAAAAAACCCCACTTACTTAATCCATCAAGTCATTTTTTACTTAAACCAATTAATTAAGATGTAAAGAGTTAAAAGTTATCGAGTGCAATTAATGGAGTTATTAAATATCCCCTACTTACATCACAGAAAGGTAAAGTTACTTCTAAAAATAAAAGAATGAGTTGGTAAATTTTTTCATATAGCTAGTAAAATCTAAAATTGAAAGGTAATTCTAGATCAATGAAGTAACTTCTACGTGAGATTTGTAAATTTTGTGTTTAGTTTTCTCTAAATACGTTGTTGGTTTCAATTCAAGTCTATTTTCCCCACACCTGTACTTTTAATTTCTCGTCTGCATTTCAATTCAAAGTTGTTAATTTCTTTGGAATTTCAAATAATTCAGAAGAATCGATTACTCAGAGCTGGTGGGTTGGCGACGACCTGCCACGTGTTACCGGTTATTTCCGGTAGCTGCTTTTCTTAAGCTTTCACAGATCAGCTTCACCTCGTCTCACAGCCCTGCTTTGTCTCTGTTAGCGTTTGATTTCCAAAAGATGGGATTCTCTGTTTGATTCTCTGTTCCCAATTCAATTTTCGCCCCCACCAAGTTGTCGCCTCGCCTCCTAGGTCTATATCTAGAAGGTAACTTAATAGTCTTGTTCTCTTTCTGTTCTCTTTCCTCTCCTTCAGTCATTTCGTTTGTGCGTTTTTTAGAATATGTGCTGCTGTCATTCATAAGACAATTCGTACAAATTGGGACTAGATATGTCCTTAAATATGGTTGTGCACGCATTAACGTGATGCTTTCAAGCTTTTTCAGCAATTCCTTCTGAACTTCTGTTTTTATTGGTGTATAGGTAATTGCATGAACTCTAATGAAATATATTCTTTTCTCTTATTTTTCGATGACCGAGTTGCCTATCTTATGTACAATTGATTAAGGGGCTGAATATTTTCATATACTTTTCACGTGTCATTATCGTACAAAGCAGTATCAACTATTTAATTTAATTAAAGAAACCAAATGAAAGAATTACACATATTATCCAGGGTCCTCAGTAATTGCTACTGCAGCGTGAGGTTGACATAAGACCTGAAAGAGCTAGTATAAACACTTAGAGGGGGTGAATATGTGTTAAAAAGCTGCAATAAAAAAAATTTCTTTTAAAATGAGTCTGTTAGACATTAGACTTCGAATAAAAATTCAAACTCAAATAAGATGTTTTAAAATATAGCGAAACTGAGAAAAATATCACAGCAAATATGTTAAATGAGTTTAGGGAAGAGAAAATGAACACAAAATTTATAGTGGTTCAGCTTAGATTAAGCGTACGTCCACTTTCCCACGCTGACAGCTTTCTGGCTAGATTTTACTATGAATCAAAAGAGAATTACAACAATAAGCATTGACTACTCAGTAATGAGTTCTTTTTCTCTCACTAGGTCACTCCTTAATGTTTTTCTCTCTTTCGAATACACGTATGAGCACTCTTGATGAAGAACAAGTGATTGAGAAACTTCAAACTTTGGAATTTTAGCTTTCACACTCTTTCTCAAATGACTCGAAGAACCTCCTTAAATACTCCTCCATGCCTTTATAAGGGTTGGCACTTTTTAGAGGAATTCTTCCAATCAACCTGTTGGACAAAATCAATCAAAGAAATATTAAGCCATTTGAAGATTGAGATGAAAGTCTGATGATCCCGGTTGCCGATACAATCCGAATCTTGGTTTCCATAAGTAGATTATTTCCAAATAAACTTGTCTTCCAAATTGATTTTACCCATCTGTGATTGATTTTATTAATAATTTCCAAAAAGGTAAGTGAGATTTCCAACTAGAAAGCCAGATATATCATGTTTGTGATAGCCCAAGCGGCGGTGCGCGGGGAGAAGAGATGGCGGTGCGTCCGCACTTCGGTACCCGGATGTGCGTAGGGAAGGGGTCCCTCTCTTGTCTCACATCGCTTAGGAGGGGAGTCATGGGCTAGTTTATAAGGCTTGGGTCCCTCTAATCTGTGTAACGTGTTTCACGTGAGCTTCCGCTATGCTGAGAACAAAGCCTTGCGAGGGATGGTGGTGCGTCCGCGCCTCTACTCCAAACAACATGTTTTAAAGCCGTGAGGACTCAATGTCCAAAGTGGACAATATTACACAGTGGGGCCCGGATCCTGACCGAAGTGGTATCAGAGCTGGTCAGTATCTAGAGTGATAAAGTGCGATGGGTCATGTGATAATTAGTTGAAAAGACTTTTTCTTTATGTAGACGCATGTGATTGACTGATTGATTATTTGTGTAGGTCGCTCAGTTTTCTAATTCTGTGTGGAATTAGAAAACAGGTTCTATAAAAGAATCTGCAATATGAGTGATCCGGAGCATAGGACTCCTCATAATAGGACTGTTGCGTGAGTCACTTAGGGTAGGACGCCGACTAGGGTCGGTGCCTGAGGTAGAGCGCAGGCTCAGGCCAGCGCGAGTGAGAGAGTATAGCCACAGACCGGTACTAGTGTAGCAGCACCTGACGATCCTAGAGTAGATAGGATCGTGCAGATGCTCAAGACTTTGGGAAACCTGATGGGGCAGCAAGCTCAGAATCAAGTTGCCCCCGCTGCTGCTACAACCGCACTTGCGGAAGTTCAACCTAGGAATGTGATCAGGGAGCAACTAATGCATAAGCTAATAGAATAGTTCCTGAAGCTGAAATCACCAAGGTTCTCAGGAGCAGGCGATCCCGAGACTGCAACCCTTTGGATCCAAGAATTAGAGAAGGCCTTCGCACTACTGAGGTGCTCAGAGGAAGACATGGTAGTTCTTGTAGTCTATTAGTTTCAGGGTAATGCAAGTACCTAGTGGAGGGACACCAGAGGAATAGTGTTTCCTGAAGGCGTGGTTCCGGTGTGAAACACCTTCGTTGAAGTTTTTAGTGGGAAGTATTTCTCTTACTGCACCAGAGAACAGAAGATGGCAGAGTTTTAGCTCCTTCGTCAAGGTCTAATGTGGGTAGATCAGTACGAGGCGAAATTTGCTGAGTTGTCCCAGTACACCCCTAGACTGATTGAGGATCTAGTAGACAGAGCAAGGAGGTTTAGGAATGGCCTCCGAACGGAGCTAAAGGATCCACTAGTGCCATTTAATTTGAAGGACTACAATGACCTTTATGAAAGGGCATAGTTGATCGAGAGAAACCTGAATGAACGAGCCACCGCATCTGGGTCGCAGTTTGAGTCTAGTAGAGATGGAAATCGGTTCGGGAACAAGCCGATAACCGAAGGAAGATATCCCATTCCGTTCAACAGAAAGGATGGGATTAGAAAGATAGCACCCAACTTGAACGACGTGTGTCGTTTCTGTAGGAAAAGACATGGTTGAGCTCCATGTTATACCAGGACAAGAGCTTGTTTTAAATGTGATCAGCACGGCCACCAGTTCAGGGATTGTCTGCACTGGCAGATGGGACCACAACAGCTGCTACCGCTACCACTGATGGGACAGAACAGGGGGAATGCACCGCAGTTAGGGCGCCACTAGGATGGTGAAGGGGATGAGAATGAACTTGAGATAGTTAGTATAAGCACCTAGAGGGGGGTGAATAGGTGTAAAAATAATTTCCCGTGATAAGAGAGCAATATTAAGCAGACAATAGAAATGAAGTTCTCCTTTGGTTAACAAAACGAATTATGATCGAAGTAAAGCAGAGAGTAGGGAAGAGAAAATTGAACATGAGATTTATAGTGGTTCGGCTTATTTTAAGCCTACGTCCACTCTTCCGCACTGACAGCCCACCGGTTGGATTTCACTATGAACAAAAGAGTTGTTACAGCAATGCTCTTGTAACACCCCGAACCATTTGCAGGTCGTTAACAGTGCCGATGTTACATCTTCTACCATCTCTATCTATTGGCTAAATAAAGCCTTGCCAGATTTCAGGCATTTTTTTTTTTTTTTTTTTTTTTAAAGCGGTCCCATGCGCAACTCATAGCGGAAGCAAAATTCACATCGTCATCTATCTCCCTTCTAACCCATGATACAAATACACACCAGCTACACATCAGGATTTTATATACGAACATCGACACTTTATTTACATATTCTTTTAAGATGGGACTCCTCCTTTCTCGGGTCGATACAAAACAAGAAAAGCGAGGACTCTGCCATGTCCTGCCTAAAATCTCAAAAAGAAACTATCAACCCTCTACATCAAGCGCACAAGCTCCCATCAAAGGTGTCGATTATCTACATCAAAAAGCTCGGCTCCTACTCGTCGCGCGTGAGTCTCACACCCAACCCGGTGCATCAGGTGGTGGCGGCGGCAGCATCCCTCGCATGGCACCATCTCGACGGACGTGAACAGAAATGAACTCTTGTATGACAGGGCCCCCAGCCAGGCCGATATCATACATAACTAAGCATCGCACTCGGATAAACGTCAATCCGGGCACAGAGGGACAATCTAACTCCGTACACTCCACCTCAACATCAGACGGTAGACCGTAAAATACCCCACGCGAATCAGCAGGTAGCGGCATAGTGCTAATCTGAAATGTTATCCCAAAAAGGGGTGAGTACAACCACACAGCAGATAGGGAAATCCAATAACAACTCAGTGCACCATGCATACCATCATACAATGCAGGCATTACTTACCTTTTTGATGTCAAGCGTATTCATGCATCATCATAGCATATATATCATCATCATGGCATCTCATATATCATTATCATCACATCATCATTAACCATGCATCACCATGCATATCACATCATCATTAGCCATGCATCACCATGCATATCACATCATATCATCATTAGCCATGCATCACCATGCATATCACATCATATCATCATTAGCCATGCATCACCATGCATATCACATTATAGATCAATTTCCACTTTTATTTATCAATTGATCCCCACATTATCTTTTCTCAAATCATCGAATTCACCATCATCACCATCCCTTCGGGCAGAAACCTCCGACAGGATTCCATGATCAATTTGATCATCACCCTTCGGGCAGAAACCTCCGACAGGGTTCCCAGCATTCCAGCCATCTCATGGCCACTGGGCTTCCGGCCCCCCACATTCCGGGCATCTCGCATCTCAACTAGCATCACGAGGCATTCCCTTCGGGCAGAAACCTCCGCCAGGGCTTCCGGCCTTTACCCTTCGAGCCGGGGATCTCGCACCCCAATGCTGGCATCGCGGGTCACTCCCTTCGGGCAGAAACCTCCGACAGGGCTTCCGGCCCCCCACATTCTGGGCATCCTGAAACTCCCAGGGAATCTCTGGAATTATGCCACTCGGCCACCAGATATCATCCTCCGCTACAACCTCTTACTCACATACCATTTTCCACTTTTTATCATCCTTTTCATCTTGTTATTTCATGGCATATGATTTACATACATGCATCACAATTCATGATCATTCACACATCAATGCCATATAACAATATATCATAATTCATGATCATACATGCATCAATGTCATATAGCAATGCATCATAATTCATGATCATTCATACATCGGTGCCATATAACAATACATCATAATTCATGATCATACATGCATCAATGTCATATAGCAATGCATCATAATTCCATAGGACTCATGGCCAATAAAATAATCCACCTTTTATTATATTATTATATTATTATTTTATTATTTTATTATTTTATATTATTATATTATTATATTATTATATTATTATACTTATTTATTTTCATGAATAAATATTATATTTAATATTTATGATTTTCCAAAAATCATAATCTTCAATCAATCCTTAAACAAACAATTAGAATCAGATTTCACATAAGATCCATGGCTAATTCGCATTTTACATAATTTCCCAAATTTCCACAAAATACACACAACATTCGGATCACGGCCAGATTGCACAGTTTTCGAATTAATTCAATTAAAATACTCATATGACCTCCGAAAATTCCCACATTTTACAGGATAATATCCAACACATTTTCGTGCATTTTTCATGAAGAACTCTTAGCCGAATTCTTTATAGATTAATTTATATAACTCCACGAAGCTTCTGGAACCTCTACCGTTTCGTCCAGAACGTACATCACCGAAAAATTTAGGTTTGACCCATCAAATCTCTTTCGTTTCTCCTGAAATTCGAGTATGTTATATATCAATGTGTCCTTTACAATCTTCATGAAGGGATCTAGGTCAAATAACCAAAGTATAATCCTCTTTTAAGTCCTTGAAGTCTCGGGTGTCTCGGTTCACTTCAACAGAACCATCCGTCTCAAAGATCTAGCTGGTTAACTAGGCTATACTCATTTTTTTCTCCTCAAATTTGAGTATGTTATATTTTATGATGTTATCTACAACATTCATGAAGAAAACAAAGTGAGATCTCCAACAGAAATCAACATGCAACCAAGAAATCAACAAAAGGTCAGTAGGAAATTCGCAGATCTAAAGCCTCCGTGAAATAGAACTTTTGACCCCTCATATCACCATCGTTTTCCATGAAATTCGAGTATGTCATACCTCAAGATGTTAGCCTAAACTTTCATGAAGACACCGAAGCCAAAATCACACTCCAAATACACATGCAAGCTCGAATAAGATACTGTCTACCACCAACCGAACGGAAACAGCCACATAACATGAACACATTCAACCCTTACTTCGGTATTTCGCCCAAATCACCCCTAAAACCGAACATGCAACCATCAAAACAACATGGAAGAGAAGTTAAGGACCCCCCACTTGCCTCCAAAATGAACGAACAGCAAGCACAAGGCGGCGTAGGACGGTCGGACAAGGCGGCGACGGCGAGACACGGCGGCGGCAACTCTCGGCTCCACCTCCTCTCTCTCGGTTCTTCTCTTCCGCTCAAGCCCTCTCTCTCTCGCACACTTCTCTCTTGGACGGAAATGAAGCAAGAACCGGCCACTCTCTCTCCTAATCCCCTTTTATATCCCCTCAATTGCAATGATTAATCCACCTCAACCATGGCCAATGCATGAGGACTTGTCTTGCCACTTGTAATTCTTGTTTTTAAATTTGAACTTCAATGGGCTTGGGTTTAGGCCCAACCGGCCATTCCCCCTTGGGCTGGTCGAAAATCCTTCTTGGGCCCAATGGGCCGACTAGCTTGGCCCACCAAGCTTTTAGGCTAATGGGCCCAAGGCCCATTTCGAAAACAACCTCTTTTCTTCTTTTTTTTTTTTTTGAATTCCTTTTAATTAATATTTCTAAATTCAAATTTCATCTTGGCCAAAACCTTGTGATATTTTTAATTATTGAAATTTAAATCATATGGCCAAGCTTTTAAATTTAAATTTCCACAACACAAGCAAAATTCATCAAATTAAAAGACAAATTGGCTAAAGCATAAGCCATAAAATTCTATCACCTAATTAAAGACATTTAACACACCTTAAGGCTTGGCTTTGAATTTCCGGGATGCCACAATTCTCCCCTCCTTAGAAAATTTCGTCCTCGAAATTCAAGCACTACTCGCGCCTTCTTGAAATAAATAGGGATACTTTTCCCTCATCTGATCCTCACTTTCCCATGTAGCTTCCTCCACATCATGATGTCACCATAACACCTTAACCAATGGGATCTTTTTGGTCCTGAGAATTTGCTCCTTTTGATCTAATATCTGCATAGGTTCTTCAATATACCTCACTTTCTCATCCATTTTGATGGCTTCATGATCGAGTATGTGACCAGGATCCGGCTGGTATTTCCTCAACATCGATACATGAAACACATCGTGCAGATTTCCTAACTTAGGAGGTAATGCTAAACGATAAGCCACGTCTCCTATTTTCTCAAGTATCTCAAAAGGTCTAACAAATCTAGGGCTTAACTTACCCTTCATCCCGAATCGAGATATTCCTTTCATTGGAGATACCTTAAGGAATACGTGGTCTCCTATACCAAATTCCAAAGGCCTCCTACGTCTATCAGCGTAATCTTTCTGTCTACTCTGAGCTGTTCTAAGTCTTTCTCTGATAATATCAACAGCCTCAGTGGTAACTTGTACCATTTCAGGTCCTGTCAATTTCCTTTCACCTACTTCACTCCAACAGACAGGAGTCCTACATCTCCTTCCATATAATGCTTCATAAGGTGACATGCCTATACTTTTCTGGAAACTATTATTATAGGCAAACTCTACCAAATGCAATCTCTCATCCCAATTTCCTTTGAAATCGATTGCACAAGCCCTTAACATATCCTCTAATATCTGGATTACTCTTTCTGATTGACCATCTGTCTGGGGATGAAAAGCTGTACTAAACTGAAGCTTAGATCCTAACGCAACTTGAAGACTTTTCCAAAAATTCGAAGTGAACCTCGAATCTCGATCTGAAGTAATAGTCACTGGAACACCATGTAAGCGTACCACTTGACTTACATACATGTCCGCATACTTATCCATTGGGTAATCCATGCGAATCGCTAAGAAATGTGCTGACTTAGTCAATCGATCCATTATAACCCAAATTGAATCGTGATTACTTGATGTCCTTGGCAACTTGCACAAAGTCCATCGTTATATGTTCCCATTTCCATTCAGGAATGTCTAATGTTCTCAAAAATCCTGCGGGTTTTCGATGCTCTGCTTTTACTTGCTGACATGTCAAACATTGAGAAACGTACTTAGCCGTATCTGCCTTTATACCATTCCACCAAAATTGCTGACGCAAATTTCTGTACATCTTTGTACTTCCTGGGTGGATACTATAATTACTCTTATGTGCCTCCGACAGAATTTCCTTCCTTAATTCCTCATTGTCGGGAACACAAAGTCGTCCTTGACATCTCACTATTCCATCATCAGAGATCTGAAATTCTGATCTTTTCCCTAAAGATACAGCATCTTTCACTTTCAAAATCTCTGGGTCAGATTCTTGCAGAATTTTAATTTTGTGGATAATCTCTGGCTCAATTCTTAATGCACTAAGCATACCAGTAAGACAATCCACTTCCAATTTAAATTCAGAATTTGCTACAGATTCTAACAATTTCCATTCCGCCATCCTCAAACTAGCTATTTCTGCAGCCGACTTTCGACTAAGAGCATCTGCTACTCTATTCGCTTTTCCTGGATGATATCTTATCTCACAGTCATAGTCCTTCAATAACTCCATCCACCTCCTTTGTCTCATGTTCAACTCCTTTTGTGAGAACAGATACTTCAAACTCTTATGATCCGTATAGATCTCAAACTTTTCCCCATACAAATAGTGTCTCCATATCTTCAAGGCAAACACTATAGCTGCTAGCTCTAAATCATGCGTCGGGTAATTTAGCTCATGAGGTTTCAATTGTTTGGATGCATAGGCTACAACCTTGCCATGCTGCATCAACACACATCCTAATCATTTGTGGGATGCATCACTATACACCGTGAATCCATCAGGTCCAGTAGGTATAGTCAAAATTGGAGCTGAAGTCAATTTCCTTTTGAGCTCCTGAAAACTCCTTTCACATTTTCCATTCCACTCAAACTTCACATTCTTTCGGGTTAACTTAGTTAAAGGTCCTGCTAGCCTCGAAAATCCTTCAATGAATCTCCTATAATAGCCAGCCAATCCTAAGAAACTTCATATCTCAGTAGGTGTCGTCGGTCTCGGCCAATTCACTACCATTTCAACTTTTGCCGGGTCTACTGCAATTCCTTTTCCTGACACCACATGTCCTAAAAATACTATCCGATCCAACCAGAATTCACACTTACTGAACTTAGCATACAACTTATGCTCTCTCAGAGTCTGCAAAACTATTCTCAAATGCTGCTCATGCTCTTTAGGTCCTTTTGAATATACCAAAATATCATCAATAAATACAATCACAAATTGGTCCAAGTAAGGCTGAAATATTCTATTCATCAAATCCATAAATGCAGCAGGGGCGTTAGTCAATCCAAATGGCATAACAAGGAACTCATAGTGCCCATAACGAGTTCTAAACGCAGTCTTAGGAATGTCCTCCTTTTTAATTCTCAACTGATGATATCCCGACCTCAAATCAATCTTAGAAAAGACCGAACTCCCTTGGAGTTGATCAAACAAGTCATCAATTCTAGGCAAAGGATACTTATTCTTAATGGTCACCTGATTCAACTGCCTATAGTAAATACACAAGCGCATTGACCCATCTTTCTTTTTCACAAACAAGACCGATGCACCCCAAGGTGAAGCACTTGGTCTAATGAATCCTTTATCAAGCAATTCTTGCAGTTGCACTTTCAACTCCTTCAATTCAACTAAGGCCATTCTATACGGGGCTTTTGATATTGGTCCTATTCCAGGCATTAATTCAATTTCAAATTCAATCTCCCGCTCTGGCGGCAATCCAAGCAATTCCTCAGGAAATACATCTTGAAATTCGTTAACTACACGAACTTCCTCGAGATTAGACTCCTCCCTGGCAAAATCTCTAACCATGGCTAGATACCCTTGACATCCTCCATCAAGCAACTTACATGCTTCTACTGCCGAAATAAGAGCTACAGGAAAACAGGTTTGACCTCCTAGAAATTTACAACTAGACTGATCAGGTAAAACAAATTGCACCACTCTTCTATAACAATCCATTCTAGCTCGATACTTACGAAGCCAATCCATTCCTATAATAACATCAAAATCATACATAGCCATTACAACCAGGTCTATTTCCATATCCTTTCCTCCCATTGATAACTTACAATTTCCACACACCAATGTAGACAATACCATATCCTTTAAAGGCGTGGAAACACAAAGAGGCGTCTCAAGCGGCATAACTTCTATCTTATTCAAACATCTATATCTTTCAGACACAAACGAATGCGTTGCACCCATGTCAAACAATGCATATGCCTTTTCGTCATTAATAAGAATCGTACCTGAGATAACATTCTTGGAAGCTTCCGCTTCCTCCTGGGTAATCGCATACACCCTTCCTTGAGTAGGTGGTCTCTGAGGATTTCCTTGCGGATTTGACCTAACAGCACTCTGATATCCCTGTCGCACTGAGCCAACACTCACTTGCGACCTCTCTCGCGGGCAATTCCTCCTAAGATGACCTACTTGTCCACAGCCAAAACATTTCTGTTGTCCAGGCTGATAGGGTGCTTTCCCTATATTCAGACCACTCCTTGCACCTCCAAAATTTCCAAAATTACCCTTCTTCTTCACATTCCAGCTCTGACCTTGACCAGAATAAGGCCTCTTCCCCTTTTTCACATCACTAAAATTCAACGGTTTCTTAAATTCAGACCGCTCTCTCAACAACTCCTGCTCCACTAACTGCGCCCTTTCATAAATCTCATTATAATCTCTTATGTTCAAAGGCACCAACTGCTTTCTAATGTCAGTCCTCAGCCCTTTCAGGAATCTCTTAGCCTTCTCCTCCTGATCCTCAATCAATCTAGGAGCATATCTAGACAATTCAAAAAATCTAGCCTCATACCGATCTACAAATCAACCCCTTTTGTTCTAGCTGAACAAATTCAAGTAATCTTTCTATCCTTAGCACGGTCGAGAAATGCTTCCTATTAAAAGCTCTAACAAACTCTTCCCAGCTAACATCAGTACCTGGTGGGAAGATTATATCCTTCGAAGCTCTCCACCAAAATTTCGCATTTCCCTCCAATTGGTACTCTGCTAGGACTATTTTCTCAGCATTAGTGCAGTCCAACAGCCGGAAAATTTGTTCCATTCCATCAATCCATTGCTCTACCTCCTCAGGACTTCCCATTCCATTAAACTTAAGTGGCTTCAGCTTCAAAAACTGCTCCACTAGTCCTTGAGTACGGCGTTCTGCTCCGGGCTGTTGCTGCGCTTGCCTCTCCATCAGATTTCCAATATTGGCTAATGCCTGCAGGATATCTTCCATTTGGGGTTCAGCCCTTGTAGCAGAGGCTTCAGCCCTCGATGGATGAGCACTTCCAGCTCGCACCATGACTCTCCTGCAAATTTCCAAGCATTGCCTCAGGAATAATCTGAGACTTACTGCCTCCACTCAAAGCAGTTACTATCACTACATAAGTAACATATACATGTTACTGGCACTTAAAATAACTCAAAACAAACTACTAGGGATCTACGAGTGAATTCTCATCACCCGTTATTCAATTATCTCGTTTTACATCCTATGGTGTGTATTGTCATCATGTTCCTCAATTTCCAAATGAGGCTCCTTATCACTCCAAATGAACCATTCGCTCTGATACCAAAAAAAAGCGACTGTAACACCCCGAACCATTCGCAGGTCGTTAACAGTGCCAATGTTACATCTTCTACCATCTCTATCTATTGGCTAAATAAAGCCTTGCCAGATTTCAGGCATTCTTTTTTTTTTTTTTTTAAAGCGGTCCCATGCGCAACTCATAGCGGAAGCAAAATTCACATCGTCATCTATCTCCCTTCTAACCCATGATACAAATACACACCAGCTACACATCAGGATTTTATATACGAACATCGACACTTTATTTACATATTCTTTTAAGATGGGACTCCTCCTTTCTCGGGTCGATACAAAACAAGAAAAGCGAGGACTCTGCCATGTCCTGCCTAAAATCTCAAAAAGAAACTATCAACCCTCTACATCAAGCGCACAAGCTCCCATCAAAGGTGTCGATTATCTACATCAAAAAGCTCGGCTCCTACTCGTCGCGCGTGAGTCTCACACCCAACCCGGTGCATCAGGTGGTGGCGGCGGCAGCATCCCTCGCATGGCACCATCTCGACGGACGTGAACAGAAATGAACTCTTGTATGACAGGGCCCCCAGCCAGGCCGATATCATACATAACTAAGCATCGCACTCGGATAAACGTCAATCCGGGCACAGAGGGACAATCTAACTCCGTACACTCCACCTCAACATCAGACGGTAGACCGTAAAATACCCCACGCGAATCAGCAGGTAGCGGCATAGTGCTAATCTGAAATGTTATCCCCAAAAGGGGTGAGTACAACCACTCAGCAGATAGGGAAATCCAATAACAACTCAGTGCACCATGCATACCATCATACAATGCAGGCATTACTTACCTTTTTGATGTCAAGCGTATTCATGCATCATCATAGCATATATATCATCATCATGGCATCTCATATATCATTATCATCACATCATCATTAACCATGCATCACCATGCATATCACATCATCATTAGCCATGCATCACCATGCATATCACATCATATCATCATTAGCCATGCATCACCATGCATATCACATCATATCATCATTAGCCATGCATCACCATGCATATCACATTATAGATCAATTTCCACTTTTATTTATCAATTGATCCCCACGTTATCTTTTCTCAAATCATCGAATTCACCATCATCACCATCCCTTCGGGCAGAAACCTCCGACAAGGTATCATTATTAATCCTTCGGGCAGAAACCTCCGACAGGATTCCATGATCAATTTGATCATCACCCTTCGGGCAGAAACCTCCGACAGGGTTCCCAGCATTCAAGCCATCTCATGGCCACTGGGCTTCCGGCCCCCCACATTCCAGGCATCTCGCATCTCAACTAGCATCACGAGGCATTCCCTTCGGGCAGAAACCTCCAACAGGGCTTCCGGCCTTTACCCTTCGAGCCGGGGATCTCGCACCCCAATCCGGGCATCGTGGGTCACTCCCTTCGGGCAGAAACCTCCGACAGGGCTTCGGGCCCCCCACATTCCGGGCATCCTGAAACTCCCAGGGAATCTCTGGAATTATGCCACTCGGCCACCAGATATCATCCTCCGCCACAACCTCTTACTCACATACCATTTTCCACTTTTTATCATCCTTTTCATCTTGTTATTTCATGGCATATGATTTACATACATGCATCACAATTCATGATCATTCACACATCAATGCCATATAACAATATATCATAATTCATGATCATACATGCATCAATGTCATATAGCAATGCATCATAATTCATGATCATTCATACATCGGTGCCATATAACAATACATCATAATTCATGATCATACATGCATCAATGTCATATAGCAATGCATCATAATTCCATAGGACTCATGGCCAATAAAATAATCCACCTTTTATTTTATTATTATTTTATTATTTTATTATTTTATTATTTTATATTATTATATTATTATATTATTATATTATTATACTTATTTATTTTCATGAATAAATATTATATTTAATATTTATGATTTTCCAAAAATCATAATCTTCAATCAATCCTTAAACAAACAATTAGAATCAGATTTCACATAAGATCCATGGCTAATTCGCATTTTACATAATTTCCCAAATTTCCACAAAATACACACAACATTCGGATCACGGCCAGATTGCACAGTTTTCGAATTAATTCAATTAAAATACTCATATGACCTCCGAAAATTCCCACATTTTACAGGATAATATCCAACACATTTTCGTGCATTTTTCATGAAGAACTCTTAGCCGAATTCTTTATAGATTAATTTATATAACTCCACGAAGCTTCTGGAACCTCTACCGTTTCGTCCAGAACGTACATCACCGAAAAATTTAGGTTTGACCCATCAAATCTCTTTCGTTTCTCCTGAAATTCGAGTATGTTATATATCAATGTGTCCTTTACAATCTTCATGAAGGGATCTAGGTCAAATAACCAAAGTATAATCCTCTTTTAAGTCCTTGAAGTCTCGGGTGTCTCGGTTCACTTCAACAGAACCATCCGTCTCAAAGATCTAGCTGGTTAACTAGGCTATACTCATTTGTTTCTCCTCAAACTTGAGTATGTTATATTTTATGATGTTATCTACAACATTCATGAAGACAACAAAGTGAGATCTCCAACAGAAATCAACATGCAACCAAGAAATCAACAAAAGGTCAGTAGGAAATTCGCAGATCTAAAGCCTCCGTGAAATAGAACTTTTGACCCCTCATATCACCATCGTTTTCCATTAAATTCGAGTATGTCATACCTCAAGATGTTAGCTTCAACTTTTATGAAGACACCGAAGCCAAAATCACACTCCAAATACACATGCAAGCTCGAATAAGATACTGTCTACCACCAACCGAACGGAAACAGCCACATAACATGAACACATTCAACCCTTACTTCGGTATTTCGCCCAAATCACCCCTAAAACCGAACATGCAACCATCAAAACAACATGCAAGAGAAGTTAAGGACCCCCCACTTGCCTCCAAAATGAACGAACAGCAAGCACAAGGCGGCGTAGGACGGTCGGACAAGGCGGCGACGGCGAGACACGGCGGCAGCAACTCTCGGCTCCACCTCCTCTCTCTCGGTTCTTCTCTTCTGCTCAAGCCCTCTCTCTCTCGCACACTTCTCTCTTGGACGGAAATGAAGCAAGAACCGGCCATTCTCTCTCCTAGTCCCCTTTTATATCCCCTCAATTGTAATGATTAATCCACCTCAACCATGGCCAATGCATGAGGACTTGTCTTGCCACTTGTAATTCTTGTTTTTAAATTTGAACTTCAATGGGCTTGGGTTTAGGCCCAACCGGCCATTCCCCCTTGGGCTGGTCGAAAATCCTTCTTGGGCCCAATGGGCCGACTAGCTTGGCCCACCAAGCTTTTAGGCTAATGGGCCCAAGGCCCATTTCGAAAACAACCTCTTTTCTTCTTTTTTTTTTTTTTTTTTGAATTCCTTTTAATTAATATTTCTAAATTCAAATTTCATCTTGGCCAAAACCTTGTGATATTTTTAATTATTGAAATTTAAATCATATGGCCAAGCTTTTAAATTTAAATTTCCACAACACAAGCAAAATTCATCAAATTAAAAGACAAATTGGCTAAAGCATAAGCCATAAAATTCTATCACCTAATTAAAGACATTTAACACACCTTAAGGCTTGGCTTTGAATTTCCGGGATGCCACAATTCTCCCCTCCTTATAACATTAGAATCTGCAATCATAGAAAATATGTTAGTCTAGCATGTGAGTAAAGCCATTCATAAGATATCAATAGTACTTAATATAAGCAGTCAAATCCAAATCCCAAATTCAGTTCACATCCAGACACAAAAGTCAAACATCAAACCAAACATCAAAATAAATCAAAAGTTCGAGATTAAAGTTTTTCAAATCTCGCATCTCTCCCCCTTTTTGTCATCATAAAAAAGGTTGAGATGGAAAGAGAATGGATTCAGGAATGCTTGGGAACACGAACAAGCTGAAAATCTCCCATTGACTAGACAATGCCTTCCAGCTTTTTCAACTCTTCCTTCAGTTGAGCCACCTCTTCACACTTAGCATTTGCTTGAATTTGAAGAGCAAGGGCTTGGATTTGATCATTCAAAGAAACTGAAGAAGTTTGACCTGCAGTCTGCAAATTCTGAACTTCGCATCCCAGAGCATGTATCTGACCTCGCATTTCCAAGAGAACATCAAGAATTTTGCGAAAATCTGCTAAATTATTAGTCTGCGTACTGGCTTCTGCACGATCAGATGAAGTAAAGGAAAACAATGGCAAATCAGCATAGCCACGCAGATTGGGCGATGAAACATCATGTCTTTCCTCAAGAAATTGAGAGGCATAGATGTCATCCGGATCTGCTGGAGAGCGACTGACTCCTTCACTGATAGCAGGATATGAGGACACTCCTCTTTTCTCACGATCTCCCCCTGCTTCCATGCCTTCAGGTGAAGAAGAGTGTTCCTCATGCTCTCCTTCCTCTTGATTTCCTCTTTCCTCTTCTTCTTCTTCTTCAAATCTTTCCTCCTCTACATCTCTTTCTTCAGCTTCTCTCTCCTCTGTTTCTTTCTCCTCTGCTTCTTTCTCTTCTGCTTCCAAATCTTCTCTTTCTCCAATCCTTTGTTCTGAGTCTTTCTCTTGTCGTTCCATTGATTCTGGAACAGAACGACTCAGGTTCTTCAATGCCATAGCAGAAATGGCGATGTCTTACTCATCATCTTCATCCTCAACGATGAGACCTCTTCTTTTCTTGGATGGAGCAACCATGAGCTCCTTCCCTTTTCTTTTTGTTGCCGAAGAGACTTGATGAGTTTTGATAGGGGTTTTCTCCTTGAATTTCTCCAACGCCTTGTTGAGTTCCTTCAGATTCATTTTAGATACCATTTTCAGTCCCACCACCATTTGATCACAAGATCGAACACAGAGAATTCGTGGAGGCTGAATATTCAAATGTCTGAATAACTTTGTTACAAGAGCTGGATAAGAAAGTTGACCCTTGTCCTTCACCACTGATCTATACATGTGGAACATAATAGTATGAGGAAGAGAAAACTTTTTCGCAGCATTGATGGCATACATTAGCTTTGCCTCTGAGTTTGAAACAACAGTCTTTGAAGTAGATTTTGGTCTGAGGCAATTAATCACAATCTTGTGAAGCAGAATGTTAAATGCACCCATCCTCAAGTAGGAAACCTTTCCCTCTGTCCTTCTATCCTTAACAAGTTCCAACGTAGCACGAGCAATATAGACATTGATAGGTTGATATCTCCCTCTCTCAACCCCAATCACATTAGCCAACATATCTACATCCACCACATAGTCCTGATCTTGGACACTAAAAGAGAATCTATTCGCATCCATGAAACTAAGATTCGAATAGAAATACGCAGTGAGTTTAACATAGGCTTCTGTAGAGTCAGAACAGAATTATTCAAGTTGAATAAGACCGAACTTTTCCTTTAAATTAACATTCACAGCATCAAGGAAATCAAAATCCATACTTCTAGGGTTTATCACCCCACGCTTCAACAACTTAGAGTATAGATGCTTTTGTTCCTCTGATTGAAACAAGTCTATCCTTTTTCCCCGAATTTTTGCCGCAACACCCATTCTCGGTTGAAACTGACTGTACAACTTGTCATCATCATGTCCATCTATCTGATTCAGACCTCCAACACGTGGATCACTTGGGATATTAGCAAGGGTTTCTTTTGCCGACCCCGTAGGAGCAATTCCCAAACGTTCCATATTTCGTAAGAAGATGTACTAATTACCATACCCTTTGTCCGTAAGAAACTCATCGACGTAGTTCAACGGAGTACCGATCATCTTTAAAGCACGGTAAAGCTTATCAGTAAAAGAGGGCTTATGAATTCTTACAGGTTCTGTGCCTTCGATGATTTCTTCATTTTCTTGATGAGCAACATCCTGTGGACTAAATGGAGGAGATTGACACTGCTGAGAATGTTGTGGGCTCTGCTGCTGACTAGGAGACTTCTTCCTCGGTGAGATCAAAGTGCATAGGCCCCTCACACATTTGTTGCGGTCCCCTGTTAGCGATCCTCGAAGACTTCCTTTGAGATGACATTTTTCACAGTCTTTGAAATATTCCAAACTTGACTTTCCCAAGAAAGATGACAACTTTTCGAAGATTAAACAAGAGAAGAAGACAGGAGTGGAAGATCGATGCTTTTTAGGGTTTTTGGAGTAAAATGAAGAGGAACGGACAGTATATAGGTCAGTCGAAGAGAGGCATTTAAAACGTCGTAATGGGAAGTAAAAAGATGCCCCTTTAAAAATAACTACCTTTTTCAAAAAATAGATAACTGCCATTTTTAAAAAATTAACTCCTTTTTGAAAAAGAAAGATTGCACTTATCACGGAAATTAAAGTAGCAAAAATCAATTATAGATAGATGATCGTACCTTTCCGAGATTTAATATGAGAGAGAATAACTTACAATCAAAAATCTTGTTTGTCGAGTCGAGAGTCTCTAGACTTTAACTTCTTCAAACTTCAAGATGTTGAGTTTGGAACGGATGATTTCAAATTGATTTTTCTCCAAAGGTTTTGTAAATATATCTTCCAGTTGGTTCTTTGAGTCAACAAACTGAATCAAAACTACTCCATTTTGAATGTGATCTCTAATGAAGTGATGTCGAATCTCTATATACTTTGCTCTTGAGTGAAGAATTAGATTCTTGGTGAGATTGATTGCGCTGGTGTTGTCATAGTTAATCTCCGTGCATGAATCTTCAATTTCAAAGTCTCTTAGCTGTTGTTTTATCCATAGAATCTGTGAACAACAACTTCCAAGAGCTACATACTTTGCTTCTGCTGTAGAAAGAACTATTGTATTTTGCTTCCTTGAAAACCAAGAAACTGTCCTGCTTCCAAGTAGTTGATAGGTACCCGAGGTGCTCTTTCTATCAATTCTGCAACTAGCTAGATCTACGTCTGAGTATCCAAGAAGAGTAAAGTCTCCCTTTTTAGGATAACAAAGACCAAGACTCGAAGTTGATGCAATGTATTTGATAATACGCTTTGCAGCACTTAGATGAGATTCTTTAGGGTCTGCTTGAAATTTAGCACAAATGTAAACACTAAACAAAATGTCAGGTCTAGAAGTAGTAAAATAAAGAAGTGAACCAATGATACTCCTGTATAGCTTCTAGTCAACTTTCTTTCATCCTTCATCTTTGTCTATCTTCAAAGAACTTGACATTGGTATATCAGTCTTTTTGCAATTTTCCAGTCCAAACTATTTGACAACATCATTAGCATATTTTTCTTGATGAATAAAAGTCTTTTCCTTCAATTGTTTCACTTGAAGTCCAAGAAAGAAGGTTAGTTCACCCATCATGCTCATTTCAAATTCATCCCGCATAGACTTAGAGAATTTCTTGCACAAATTTTCCTTAGAGGATCCAAAAATAATATCATCAACATATATTTGAACAAGTAGAAAACTTTTGCCTTCTCTTTTGATAAACAGAGTAGTGTCTACTTTACCCTTGACAAAGCCGTTTTGAATTAAAAACTTATTCAGCCTGTCGTACCAAACTCGAGGTGCTTGCTTTAAACCATATAAGGCCTTTTTCAGTCTGAATACTGAGTCTGGTTTCCTTGGGTCTTCAAACCCAGGTGGTTGTTCCACATAGACTTCCTCATGGATAAATCCATTCAGGAAAGCACTTTTGACGTCCATTTGGAATAACCTGAAATTCTCATAACAAGCAAAAGCAAGTAATAATCTAATTGCTTCTAACCTTGCTACTGGTGCGTAAATCTCATCATAGTCTATCCCTTCTTCTTGCGTATATCTCTTGGCCACGAGTCTTGCTTTGTTTCTTACAATCTTTCCTTTCTCGTCCATCTTGTTCTTGAAAACCCATTTAGCTCCAATAATAGATTTACCTTTTGGTTTAGGAGTCAATTCCCAGACATCATTAATGCTGAATTGCCTGAGTTCTTTTTGCATAGCTTCAATCCAGCTTTCATCAGATAAAGCTTCTTCTATGCTTTTGGGTTTTATTTCAGAAATAAGAGCCATAGCACTAGACTCTTCGCGCCTTTTGGATCTTATTCGAATTCCTTCATTAATGTCGCAAATAATGAGATCTTTGGGATGACTGGACTTATGCTTCTAGTTACTGGTTGATTTGTTCGGTTGATGATCACTTCCTTCTTTTGAATCTTCAATAATCACTTGTTGCCGATCTTTCAAAGTCTGAGCTGCTTCTTGAGATTTAGACTTTGTAGACTCTGGAGCAGGTTCAGATTCTTCAAGATGAGTCTGAATAGATTCATTTTGCATAGAATCTTGGAATTTGACATTCATTGATTCCTCCATAGATTGAGTCTTCTTGTTGTAGACTCTGTAAGCTTTGCTTGAGGTAGAATATCTCAGGAAGATGCCTTTGTCTGATTTTTCTTCAAACATGCCAACTCGATCATTTGCATTTTTCAATATAAAGCATTTACATCCAAACACATGAAAATATGAAACAATAGGCTTCTTTTATTTGAATAACTCATAGGGTTTTTTTTTTTTTTTTCCAGAATAGGCCTTAGAAAAACTCTATTAATAACATGTTGTTGAAACTGCTTCAGCCCAAAATCGTGAAGAGATGTTACTTTCAATTAAAAGAGCTCTAGCCATTTCTTGAAGCGACCTATTCTTTCTTTCCACAACTCTGTTTTGCTCTAGAGTATATGGAGAGGAGAACATATGCTGAAAACCAAATTCATCACAAAATTTTGTAAAATTTTGATTTTCAAATTCACCTCCATGGTCTGTTCTTATACTTAAAATGACATACTCTTTTTCATTTTGAACATTTTTAGCAAACTTTTCAAAGTGAAGGTTTCAGACTTACTTGCCAGGAAATATACCCAAGTAAATCGTGAGTAGTCATCCACAATTACTAGGTAGTATTTCTTACCTCCAATGCTCGAGTTCTAGTTGGTCCAAAGAGATCCATATGCGAAAGGCTGCGAACACGATTAGTGGAAACTTGATTTATTGTTTTAAAGGAATTTCTTACCTGCTTTCCGAATACGCATGGTGTACATAGATCAGACTTTTTGTATGATTGATTGGGTAGATCACGAACAAGCTTCTTTGCTGAAATTCTGGCTATCTGCTTCATATTGATGTGCCCAAGCTTTCTGTGCCATAAGTTCGCTTCATCTTGAATTGAGATTAGACTTTGCGATTCATCTGGTTTCACATCCAAGAGAATAGATATTTCTATGTCTTTGACCCATGAATAACTGAGTAAAATCTTTACTGGTTCCTGAACATATTCCCTCTTGAAAGTTGATTTTGAAACCGGTATCACACAACTGACTGATATTGAGCAGATTGTAGTTGAGTCCTTCCACTAAGGAAACATTGCTTATTGTGAGGTTTCCAATCTTTAGAGTTCCAAATCCAACAATTCTTCCTTTGCTGTTTCCTCCAAATGAGACTTTTCCACCATTTACTCGAATGAGCCTTATGAAGCAATTTGAATCTCATGTCATATGTCTTGTGCATCCATTATCCAGATACCATTTTACATTTTTTTCTTGATAGTGACCTGCATTTAAAAGAGACTCAAACTTTCTTTGGTACCCATATTTTCTTGGGTCCATTAGTGTTAGTATGATATGCAGTTTTTGCCCATACTTTCTTAACAGGTTTCCAAACCATAGGACATTCTTTCTCAAAATGATCTGCACTATTGCACTTTCAACATCTGAGAGCATTGCAACCTACTGGTTTTACAAAGATCTTTTTAAAATGATTTTTGTAAGCATCTCTTAAGGGTCTTTGCTTAATTCTTTCATTCACTTTAGGAAAATCAATTAAAGGAATGGTTTTCACATCATTCCCAAACTAGATTTATTGAAATAAGGTCTTTGTGCCGAAAGAATTTTTTCAAGTTTCTCCGATCCTATTAAAAATCTTTTTGAAATATTTGATATGTCATTTTTTAAAAATACATTTTCTTTTAAAAGATTATCTTCACTTTCTTTAAGAGTAGAAATATTCATGTCTAAATATTTCACATTTTCTTTCAAAACATTTTCCTATTGTTTCAAAGGTGCAGAGTTTTCCTTTTTAAGTTCGAAAATCCTTTTAAGAAAAGTCTTAAGACTAAAATACAACTCATTAATATAATTGAAAACTTTAATAGGAATTTTAAAGTTACTCACCTCAAATTCACTGTCTAAATCTGAGTCTGTCTCGGAGTTTGAATCTGAATCCGATTGTGCCATTAGACATATATTGGCATAATCATCATCACTCTCTTCACACTCTGTATCACTCCAGGTTTTTGCTTTAAAAGCCTTTAAATACTTTTTAGCTTTTCCTTTCTTCTTCCTCAGAAGAGGACAATTGAGTCTGATATGTCCATTTTTCTTACATTCAAAGCAGACTACATCTTGTTTTGATTCATCATCTTCAACAGACTTAGTCTGTTGCTTTTGAAAACTCTGTTTCTTTGGATTGAATCTTCTTCCTTTTCTGTTAAGCTTTCTGAATCTTCTTATCATGAGAGCAAGCTCCTCATCATCCGTATCGTCTTTAAAATCTGTAACATCATAATCATCATTGGATTTTAATACAATGGATTTCTTACCTTTAGGATCTTCGTCTTCATTGATTCGTTCCACTTCATAAGACTGAAGAGTCCCAACCAACTCATCGACAGATAGTGGCATGATTCTTTATGTCTCTCTTATTGAGGTCTTTATGTGATTTTGATCCTTGGAGAGTCCACGCAGTAGCTTGTTTATATTCATAGGATCAGAAATTGGTTTACCTTGATTTTCAAGACCATTCATAATTTCTATAAAACGACTAAACCTGTCAGTTATAGATTCTCCTGATTTCATTTTGAAGGCTTCGTATTGACTGAGGAGAATGTTGATTCTAGTCTCTTTCACTCGATCGGTTCCTTCATAGGTAATATGTAATCTATCCCAGACTTCTTTTGCTGTAACACAAGAAGATATTCTGTTATATTCAGTAGGTGACAAAGCACAATATAAAGAATAAATTGCTTTTGCATCAAGAGCTTATCTCTTGATTATCTCTTCCTAAGTCATTTCACTAGACTCAACAGCTTCTTTTCCTCTTTCTGGAACAGGTGCAGCTTTAGGAATGATTCATTTTTCTACAACGTCCCATTCTAGAGGATCGTTTGATCTTAGGAATGCCTTCATCTTGTTTTTCCATATGTTGTAATCTTTTCCATCAAAGTAAGGCGGTCTAGTATTGCTTTACCCTTCTACCAACCCTGGAGCTAATATACTAGCCATGGATCTTTAACTCTGAAGTAAAACACTTCAAACAAAGTGAGTACATAGGCTCTGATACCAATTGAGATAGCTAGTATAAGCACCTAGAGGGAGGTGAATAGGTGTAAAAATAATTTCTCGTTATAAGAGAGCAATACTAAGCAGACAATAGAAAGGAAGTTCTCCTTTGGTTAACAAAACGAATTATGATCAAAGTAAAGTAGATAGTAGGGAAGAGAAAATTGAACACAAGATTTATAGTGGTTCGGCTTATTTCAAGCCTACGTCCACTCCTCCGCACTGACAGCCCACCGGCTGGATTTCACTATGAACAAAAGAGTTGTTACAGCAATGCTCTCCCTTGATTCCACAGTGTAGATACTCTACCACACTTCCTCAAGGTTTCTCAAAATTTAGACTCTCTTTTGCATACAAGATTTCGCTCAGTAAATGAATTGACTAAGAACAAAGAGTTTCAGACTTTGGAATTCTTCTATCGTGCACACACTCGAACAACTGGAACGTCTTCCTTATATACTCCTTTATGCCATCATACCCGTTGGCACTTATCAAAGGAATTCTTCCAACCTTCCCGTTGGACAGAATCAATTAGGAAGATCATTCGAGCTATTTAAGGAACATGTCGATAGCCCATCAATCCTGCTCGTCCATACAATCAGGATCTCGGTTTCCATAAGTAGAACCTTCCAAGTATACTTCGCCAATCATCGAATCCTTAATCAATCTTGATTCGAATAAAGGAATCTGTTATGTCATATCCAGCCAAGAGATCTTCTCCAGTCGATAATGTCAAATCCTTAATGAAACACTCAGTTCTGGATAGCCTTTCTTCAACGGATTATAAACTGTCAATGAGAATAGACTTTGTGTCTTGAGTCTGGTAGTCCGGAGGTCTTTAGACTTTAAATAGTAGAGTCTGCAAATCTTCAGACTAGACTGATAGAAACGTTTTGTCAGCTTCAAAATACTCCAGGAAGATTTCTCCAACAGAACCGAGCTATGCGTCGATCGGGGGAAAGAATGTTTTTAGGGTAACTTTATCAGAGTGGCACAATGGAATTTTGGTTAAGCTTGTAGAATTTCAGTTTGTTGAAATGAAGTTGTAAAAAGGAAAATCGTTGGTTAGAGTCGTACTCGACTAATTTGCTTATATGTGACCTTGTTATTGTGATTAAAGTGGGTTGGTACAAGAAGCAACAAGTTGTGTTGAATTGTTGTTTGGTTCAAGGAGCATCTAGTTGTAATAGATTTTTGTTGTGAAGTAATTCAATTTAAACCGTTAATGGGTGAAAGTTTTGAGTTTATTGAAAGTCGAGAAGGACCCACAATTACCTTAATCTCATCACTTGAGGCAACCCATTTACTAAATGAGGGTTGCCGAGGTTACTGGGCAACTATTGTGGATACGATAGTTGAGGAGCCGAAAATGGAAGACATCGCTGTGGTATGAGAGTTTCCTTTTATGCTTCCTAAAGAATTACCTAGTCTGTCCCCAAAAAGGGAGATCGAGTTTGTAATTGAGTTGACCCTAGGACGAAGCCAATCTCTAAGGCTCCTTACCATAGGGAGTTGTCAGAATTGAAGGAACTGAAGGTGTAGATGTAGGAGTTGTTAAACAATGGATTTATATGCCTTAGTGCATCACCTTGGGGAACGTCAGTTCTATTCATGAGGAAGCAAGATGGTTCATTATGTCTTTACATTGACTATCGGCAACTCACCTAGGTGACGACCAAGAACAAGTACCTGTTACCAAGGATTGATGGCTTATTTGACAAGTTGCAGGGAGCGTCGACATTTTCTAAGATCGAAGTAGTAATCAATTGGCCAAGACCGACGTCAATGACAGAGATTAGACTCTTCTTAGGATTGGCAGGTTATTACAGACGATTCGTGGAAGGATTTTATGCAATAGCCCTGCCTCTAACTCAATTGCAAAAGAAGGAAGAGAAGTTCGTACGGACGGATAAGTGCGAGTGTAGTTTCCAAGAGCTTAAGCAACAGCTGACTACTGCACCTGTGTTGACAATTTCGTCTGGACCTGGAGGATATGAGATCTACAATGATACGTTAAGTTGAAAATCTTCAATTGCACAGACGATGAGTCAAGAGTGGATCTTGCTTGAAGGAGCTCGAGATTCGGTTTTCAAATTTGAGGTAAGCCACCTTTCAAATCTTATGGCCACCCTCAAAATTGAACTGAAAGTGCAGATAAGAATCAAGGCGTTACAGTTGACAGATCCTAAGATCCAGAAAATCCTACGGGAAGATACGAAAAAGAGAAAGACCGACTTTCAAATTTCTAAAGACGGGATACTAAAGTTTTATGGACGATTGTGCGTACCTGGTGATGCAGATCTTAAGGAAGAAATCTTGTTAGAAGCGTATCGTAGCAGTTATCAGCAGGGCATTCAGATGGCATTGTTTGAAGCTTTGTATGACAGAGCATGCAGAACTCCTGTCAGTTGGAACAAAGTTGGGGTGCGTAAGATTATGGGCCCTGAATTAGTCCAGTAGTTAGTCGATGCCATCAAAATCATTTGAGAAAGACTAAAGACCACTTAGAGTTACTAGAAAAATTATACAGATAAGCGACATAGACCATTAGAATTCCAAGTTGGTGAGCATGTATTTCTTAAAGTGTCGCATTTGAAATTTTAGAACGAATTAGGACTCTGGTGTATCGTCTTGCGTTGCTACCAAGACTTGCTCAAGTGCATGACGGCTTCCACGTGTCGATGTTGAGGAAGTACGAACTTGATCCAACCCACGTGCTGAATTTTGAAGAAATAGACGTGGACAAGAGGGTGTTGTACGTGGAGAGACCAGTTCGGATAGTGGACCAAAAGGAGCAAGTGCTATGTAGCAAGACGATTCCCTTAGTCAAAGTGCTTTGACAACACCATGGAATAGAGAGAGCCACATGGGAAGATGAAGAGTTGATGAGATATCAACACCTTCAACTTTTTGTTGAGGTGTTGTAATAGTTCAATTTTGAGGATGAAATTTTTATAAGAGGGGAAGAGTTGTGACATCCCCATTTCTCCCCCCATTTCTCTCTCCTCTCTCCTCCTCCCCCACATGATTCCCCCCCCTCCCGATTCTTCCCCCTTTCTTCTCTCTCTCTCTCTTCTCTCATTTCTCACACCACCCTTCTGCCACCCCCATTTTCCCTCTTATTCTATTCTTTCTCTCCCCGTTTCTTTTCTTTCTCCACCTCCCTCTCGACCAAGCCTCCTCCTCTTCTTCTTGTTCGTTCTGCTCCCCACCACCAGCACCACCGCTGCCCATGTTAGTAGTATGCCCAAAATTAACTTATTAATAACTAATTAATTAAAAAAAAAAGTAAAGCTTCATGCATGTGCACAAATTCGTGTACATGCACGAAGCATAATGGTCAGTGGTTGCTGACCATTATGCACAAAGCATGGATGGTCAGCAACCGCTGACCATCATGCACGATGATGGTCGTGCATGAGCAACCGCTCATGCACGACTGTCTTCTATGGATGATCAGCAACGGTTGCTGATCATCCATCAATTAGCAACCATTGTTGGTCGGTTTTTCTATAAAAACCATTGAGGGACGAGAGAAAAAAGTGCTGCTGAAAAATTGGAAAAAGAGACTTCGTGTGTTTTGTCTTCTTGTTCCGGATCCGCTCTTCACCATGAACAAAAATTTAGAGTTCTCTAGTTGCTGAATATTGAGAAAAAGTGTGCATGTGTTCTTGTGTCTTTGAGACACGAGGAAGAGAAACAATTCTCTCGTTCGGGCCGTGACTACTATACATCAAGAATACGACGGATTCTTTCCACGTGATTGCTAGCACGATCGAAGTGGTGGATATCCGAAAGTTCTCTCTTCCGTTCGACGTTCGTTGTTGGTGTGTCTGAACTAGAGGTCCAACGCTTGTGGGACTCGTACTGTAGAACATCCGAACCGACTTGTTTCAAAGCGCGCTTCGAGAGGTATTTCGTTTAACTTCCTTTTATGTTTAGATTTTTGATTAAAACACATGAATAACGCCTAAGGAGAATCATGTGTAAAATATATCTTTGTTTTCGCTGCGTTTTATTTCGTTAATTTTCTTATACATGACTCCTGAAACCCAAACAGTGGTATCAGAGCCAACCTTAGGCATTTTCGTGCGTTTAATTGATTTATAGTTCAACTATATTTTTGCATTCTAACGGCCAATTTACTTTTGTTAAGAGAATTGGTTCTCTTGCTCTTATGTGGCCTATTGAAGTTGATTGATTTATGTGATAAATTTAATCAACAAAGCAAAAATTAGAACTAAATCAATTTTGAATAAAAAATCCGTAACATGTTACACTTGATGTTTATATTTTGCAAATGATATGCAGAATTTTATGCATGCCTTCCAAAGCTTTAAATTTTGAATTTATGGCTCGTAAGGAAGGGTGGTGATCATGGAAAAATCTCTAATTGCTGTGATTGTTGTATGGATGAAGGTATGATGATTACAGGTATTCTTTTTGGGGATGTAATTATTAAATGGAGGCTGTGTCCTTCCTTTTATATTTATTTTTATGAAATGTAATTTTAGTATAGTTTAGTATTTCAATTGTTGATGCAAATACTACAAGAGAGGAGGAGCCATTGGAGGAGCCATTAAACCGGTGAGCTCTTTGGGCCCGGCCTTTGAAGAGTTCAACAATTGAAGAAAAAGTGAAGAGCAGGTCCATATAATTAAAACATTAAAATGGCTAAATGGGTCTCTTTGGCTCGAGACCCATTGAACCATAATTCCATGATCACCACATAGGATATATATTATGTGATATCTATTTATTTATTATGTTTATAATATCAAGCATGTTAAACCGGTTAATGTGCAAAGTGAGACCGTTAATAACGACCCAAATCTCCTTACAAAGAATATTAAGTCGAAACGGGTTTCGGACTCGTGGCCTTCCATTGTCGTGGTTTGATCCAATATTATAGTGGTTAACTCACCGGTTATGGATACATAGGGGTTAATTACCATTTATAATATTGGACCACTTCATTATGCATATGATGCTGTGGGGTTGGAGCCAAATGATTTCTAATAACTGTCAGGTGAGTGAATCATTTGTGTTTTCAATACTTGCATGAGATGATGGGCTAGACTTAACTATGATCATGATGCCAATAACTGTTAGGTGAGGCTTTCATGGTCTAGAGGCTGATTGGGACTCACATATGATGCGTTGAACAAGCCGGTTCACTCACTAAGTTCATAGGACACCAATAACTGTTAGGTGAGGTGGGCTTTGGACTAGTGGGACTCCAATCCCCACTAGTAATCTTTACCCAACAAAGATTACCGCTTCCCATCTTAAGGAGTATGGGATTCGAATATAAATTTAGTGGGAGGATCTATTTCATTTAAAGGCCAAAATGAAATAGTTACTTTGAAAGATACAACGGCTAACAATTTATTTTCTGCAACATATATATTATTACACTGAAAAATGGTGACCACAAACCCACTCGCTTCTATACTTGACAAGAATTATTTGACTGGACCAAATTTCACTGACTGGGTGAGGAATTTGAGAATTGTTCTCAATTCAGAAAAAATTGGGTATGTGCTTGATAAAAAGATGCCAACCTCCTTTCCTGCGGGTGGGACCCAAGAGGAGCGTGTCACTTATGATAAGTGGCGTGACGATGACTTAAAAGTTAGGTCATATATGCTTGCTTCTATGAATAATGAATTACAGAAGAAGTATGAATCTATGGAAGATGCTGGGTCGATCATTTTGCACTTAAAAGAATACTTTGATGAGAATGGTCAAACCTCTAGATATGAGATATCTAAGGCATTGTACCGTATAAGGATGGCTGAAGGATCATCTGTTAATGATCATGCTTTGAAAATGATCTGGCACATTGAAGAATTGGCTAGGCTGAATCTCGTTATGGATAATGAGTTAGCTGTGGATTTGATCCTCTAATCTTTACCCGATTCCTTCTCTGGTTTTGTCCAAAACTTCCACATGTATAAGATGGATAAAACTCTTGCGGAGTTACATATCATGCTGGTAATTTATGAGAAGGAAATGCATAACACGAGGCACAATGTAGTGGTTATGGCTAAGGCTTCTTCTTCAAAGGGTAAGACTGTTTTAAAGAAGAATAAATGGAAGAGGCCTGCCAAACCTGTTGTGCAACCAAAGCCCATGATTGATAAAGGGAAATGTTATTACTGTGGTGTCAAAGGGCATTGGAGGAGGAACTGTAAGAGGTACCTCGCGAGCTTGAAGGTTAAGCCCAAGAACCGACCTTATGAAGGTATGGTGTCTATGCTTATTGAAACTAATCTTATGGTTAGTGTTGAATCCAGCTCATGGGTTCTAGATTCTGCTGCAACTTCACATATTTGTATGTCTTTGTAGAATCTGGAAATAAGCAGGATGCTAGGGCGAAATGAGATTGTCCTGACGTTTGCCAATGGAGCAAGAGTTGCTGCATTAGCTATAGGGACTTTTCGTTTATGTTTCCCTTCTGGACATGTAATGGTTTTAAAGAATTGTTTGCATTATAAGAATGCTGTTAGGAACATCATCTCTGTACCTCGTTTGGGTAAAGAGAATTATGAATTTTCTTTTGCTGATGATGTATGTTCTATTTATCATAATAGAATATGTGTTGGTTCTAGTTTATTAACCAACAATCTTTATACCATTACAATGTCCGGTAATGCGATTACCAATGTCAATAAGCAAAATAGAATTGATATAAATGCCATAACTAATAAACGCCCTAGAGACGGTCCAAATAAAAAGTATGTTTGGCATCTCCGATTAGGTCATATTGGAGAAGACAGAATTAACAAGTTGAGTAATGATGGATACATTGATCCTTCAAATTTTGAGTCATACTCAACTTGTGTGGCATGTCTTCTAGGAAAAATGACCAAAGCGCCTTTTGTGGGACAAAGTGCGCGAGCTGCTGACATATTATGATTAATACATACAGATGTATGTGGACCAATTAATGAAACTGCTAGAGGTGGTAATAATTACTTCATTACCTTCACCGATGATCAGTCACGGTATGGTTATTTATATCTCATGAAGTATAAATCTGAATCCTTTGAAAAGTTCAAAGAATTCAAGGCTGAAGTTGAGAAACAAACAGAAAAATGTATTAAGGCTCTTCGATCAGATCGAGGAGGTGAATACCTTAGTACTGAATTCCTGGACTTTCTTAAAGAGAATGGCATTTTATCACAATGGACACCTCTTGGAACTCCAGAACATAATGGTGTATCTGAACGAAGAAATCGTACTTTATTAGATATGGTACGATCTATGATGAGTTACACCAATTTGCCAATATCTCTTTGGGGATATGCCCTTGAGACAGCCGTATATTTACTGAATAGAGTGCCGTCCAAAAATGTTCCTACTACGCCCTATGAGATATGGCATAATAGGAAACCTAGTCTTAATCATATTAAGATTTGGGGTTGTCCAGCTTTTGTGAAAAAGCTGAAAGTGGAAAAATTGGAAGCAAGATTTGAACAAGGTCGTTTCATTGGATATCTAAAGGAAACTCTTGGATATTATTTCTATTTTCATTCAGACCAAAGAATTTTGGTATGCAAGCACGCTTCTTTCTTGGAGAATCAGTTCATCCAAGAAAGTGGTGCTCGGCGGAAAATAGTCTTACAAGAAGAAAATAATGAAGTATCAAACAACCGAGTTCAGATACCAATCTCTGATTCAGTGGGAGCTTTTGATACACAACCTCTTAGGAGAAGTGCGAGAATGTCTCGCCCACCTGCTCGTTATAGACACTTGGTTGATCATATTGAATCATTATTCATTATGAATGATAGTGATCAACCCGGTGATCCTAAAACCTATGAGGAGGCGATGTTGGACATCGATTCTGGTAAATGGCTGGAAGCCATGAAATCCGAAATGGATTCAATGTATTCCAATGAGGTATGGACCTTGACCGACACACTTTGATGGTATTGTACCAATTGGCTGTAAATGGATCTTCAAGAGGAAGGTGAATGTTGAAGGTCAAATTGGAATTTACAAAGCACGGCTGGTGGCGAAAGGATATCGTCAAAAGAAGGAATTGATTATGACGAAACTTTCTCATACGTGGCCATGCTAAAATCCATTCGGATTATGTTGGCTATAGCTGCACACCTTGATTATGAGATATTCCAAATGGATGTCAAAACGGCTTTTCTAAATGGTTTTCTCGATGAGGACATCTATATGGAACAGCCACAGGGTTTTGAATCCAATAGTGAAAAACAGAAGGTGTGTAAGCTTAAGAGATCCATTTATGGACTCAAACAAGCCTCCAGAAGTTGGAACATCTGTTTTGATGAGGTAGTCAAATCGTTTGGCTTCATCAAAAGTTCGGATGAACCTTGTGTATATAAGAAGATCAGTGGGAGTGCAATTGCATTTCTGGTTTTGTATGTTGATGATATACTTTTGATTGGAAATGATGTACCAATGATATCATCGATAAAACTATTCTTGTCACAAAAATTATCCATGAAAGATTTAGGAGAGGCAACCTACATTTTAGGTATCAAGATCTATAGAGATAGATCAAGATGATTGATTGGCCTCTCACAATCTACGTACATAGACAAAGTGTTAACACGGTTTAACATGCAATGTTCCAAGAGAGGATTATTGCCTTTTAGGCAAGGGATCCGACTTTCTAAGAAGATGTGTCCCAACACTCCTGAAGAAAGAGAGCGGATGGCAAAGATACCATATGCATCCGCTATTGGAAGCATAATGTATGCTATGCTATGTACTAGACCTGATATTGCGCATGCTGTAAGTATTACTAGCGGATATCGGTCTAATCCGGAGAAGGGCAACTTTGGATAGCGAGTCAAGAATATTCTTAAGTACTTGCAAAGGACTAAAGATTTATTTTTGATATATGGAGAAGGAGAATTTAAAGTTGTAGCTTATCTTGATTCCGATTTTCAATCGGATCCTAATGATTATAAGTCTACGTCTGGGTTTGTCTTTACATTCAATGGTGGTGCGGTTAGTTGGAAAAGTTCCAAACAAAGCATAACTGCCGATTCCACCACCGAGGCGGTATGTAGTCGCATACAGCGGCAAAGGAAGCCGCTTGGATGAATAAGTTTATTTCTGAACTTGGAGTCGTTCCTTCAATTGAGCAACCGATCACATTGTTTTGTGACAACAATGGGGCGATAGCTCAAGCTAAGGAACCAAGGTCTCACCGAAGTCCAAGCATATTGAGAGACGCTTCCATCTCATCGGAGAAATTGTTGGGAGAGGTGATATCGCCTTGCAGAAAATTGCCTCAAAGAGAAAACGTGGCAGATCCCTTCACTAAGGCCTTACCTCGGTCTTCTTTTGAAAGACATATTGACAAAATGGGTTTGAGGTACCAGACAAGTTGGCTTTAGTGCAAGTGAGAAATTGTTAGATGTATGCCCTAAAGTTGCTATGTAATAGTTATATATTAGGGATTTCAGTTGTACTTTCATTATTATTATTTAATTAATGGCAATGATGTATTCATTCATTTGTCCAATTATTTTATATTGATGAATGATTCCATGAGATCAGTTGCAACTAGACCTATTCTTGAGACGTCGAGAATATATGTGATGGGTTCATAGTTAAACTAAATCTTTAAATCGTTCCCGGTCGATGGATTATTGAGTGGATATTAATAATCCTGTTGAGACCGGTGTGTTCTTAACTTCGCCATTAAGTATTGGATACTTAAGGGAATGATGAGTCACATGTCATTGAGTATTATGATGCCTGAGTTAGAACACATGTGTTTGTATTAGACAAATTCACTGAACGTGACGCATATGGAACGATTAGCGACATGGAAGCTTTTAGCGTGGTCAATGTCTAATTGTTCATGCTTTGGTCTTGTGTAAATAATCCTTAGACCTGAGGCACAGTGTTACAACTATGGTTCACGGGTGCACATAATGCCGGGTCGTCGATCCGTCTTTATACTTGATGGTCATAGTTTGCTCATATACGAAGTTACATGTGTGCGCAATATGGAATATGTCTCCTTGTTATATGCAAGGTATGATAATGATGTCCTATGCGATCTAATTGTGACACTACATTGAAATCCTCGGCCGAGGTTGTAACTGAGAATAAATTGTTTATGTCTCGAATAAAATGCATGTCAATTAGATTTGTGCATATGATCGAATTAATGACTTGACAAATATTCCATGGTATTTGTTTGATCGGGACATAGTAAGACAGAGGGATTGAATTACACTGTAGCCAAAGCTGACAGGTTCATTATGTTCATAAAGTATTCACACTATCTGGGTAGCCATGATATATTGCTAGATGTCAATCGTGGCTTGTAGGACCTAAAAGATTAATCGGGACAATTAATTCTTTTGGAAGTACTAATGTGTTAGTACAAGTCTTACTACCAGCTTAGTGATGAACCTAGGGATGTCACACACCATAAACAACTAGGATGACGTGGAACAAGAGAGAAATATTATTACAAATATGTTTGCAATTACTGCAATTGAATTGAGTCGATTTGAAATTGAATTAAATGAGATTTAATTTAATTTGTATTATAGTCACGAGCCTACTTGCATATGATGCACACGCATGCCCAAAGTGGATATATATTAACATACCAATCAAGTTGGCTTTAGTGTAAGTGGGAGATTGTTAGTAGTATGCCCTAAATTAACTTATTAATAACTAATTAATTAAAAAAAAAAAGTAAAGCTTCATGCATGTGCACAAATTCGTGTACATGCACGAAGCATAATGGTCAGCGGTTGCTGACCATTATGCACGAAGCATGGATGGTCAGCAACCGCTGACCATCATGCCAAGATCGTGCATGAGCGGTTGCTCATGCATGATGATGGTCATGCACATGCATGAGCAACCGCTCATGCACGATCGTCTTCTATGGACGATCAGCAACGGTTGCTAATCGTCCATCGATGAGCAACCGTTGCTGGTCGATTTTTCTATAAAAACCATTGAGGGACGAGAGAAAAAAGAGCTGCTGAAAAATTGGAAAAAGAGACTTCGTGTGTTTTGTCTTCTTGTTCCGGATCCACTCTTCACCATGAACAAAAATTTAGAGTTCTCTAGTTGCCGAATATTGAGAAAAAGTGTGCATGTGTTCTTGTGTCTTTGAGACACGAGGAAGAGAAACAATTCTCTCGTTCGGGCCATGACTACTATACATCAAGAATACGGCGGATTCTTTCCACGTGATTGCTAGCACAATCGAAGTGGTGGATATCCGAAAGTTCTCTCTTTCGTTCGACGTTCGTTGTTGGTGTGTCTGAACTAGAGGTCCGACGCTTGTGGAACTCGTACTGTAGAACATCCGAACCGACTTGTTTCAAAGCGCGCTTCGAGAGGTATTTCGTTTAACTCCCTTTTATGTTTAGATTTATGATTAAAACGCATGAATAACACCTAAGGAGAATCATGTGTAAAATATATCTTTTTTTCCGCTGCGTTTTATTTTGTTAATTTTCTTATACATGATTCCTGAAACTCCAACAGCCCATGCCCTACTCACCACCACGCCACCTCCGTTCACCACTTGGAGCTACGCCATTCGCTATCCTCACCGCCGAACCACCATCTCGCCTCCAAGCTCGATGAGCCACCACTCACTCAATGCCGCCACTTGCTCACAGCCGCTCGCCCGACGTTGCCGCTCAATCATGTTGGAGAAAACTTCATTGCGTGTTTTGAAGCTAACAAAACGTTTCCATCAGTCTAGTCTAAAGACTTGCAAACTCTTTCACCAAAATCTGAAGACTGTCAAACCACCAGACTCAAGATTTAAAGTCTATCCTCATTGACATTTTCTAGACTGTCGAAGAAGACTTATCCAGAATTAAGTATTTCTTTAATGATTTGATTCTATCGACTAAAGAAGATCTCTTGGCTGGATATAGCATTTCGAAATCCATTATTCATCTTGAGATTCATTCAAGAATTTTGGATCCGTTGATTGACGAAGCATACTTGGAAGGTTCTACTTATGGAAACCTAGATCCTGATTGTATGGGCGAGCAGGATTGGTGGGCTATCGTCATATTCCTTAGATAACTCGAAATCTCCCTAATTGATTATGTCCAATGGATAGATCAGAAGAACTCCTTTGGTAAGTGCCAACGGTTGTGATGGCATGAATATATAAGGAAGACGTTCCAGTTATTCGAGTGTGTGCGCGATAGAGAAATTCCAAAGTCTAAAGCTTCTTGTTTTTTGTCAATTCAATTGTTGAGCGTGAACTTGTACTCAAAAGTGAGTTTATACTTCTATGAAACCTTGAGGAAGTGTAGCAAAGTCTCTACACTGTGGGATCAAGGAAGAGCTTACTGTAACGAATCTTTTGATTCTTAGTGAAATCCAGCCGATGGGTTGTCAGTGCGGAAGAGTGGACGTAGGCTTGGATTAAGCTGAACCACTATAAACCTTGTGTTCTTATTCTCTTCCCTAATCTCTTTTACTTTGATTGTAACTCTATTTGATTATTAGAGTCTAATTTCCTTTTCATAGTCTATTGTTAAACAAAGTTTATTTAAAAGTAAAATTACATACTTTACTCTGCAAAGTTTGTTTTCGCATCTATTCACCCCCTCTAGGTGCTCGTACCAGCTTTCATAATTGGTATCAGAGCCTGTATACTCATTTAAGTTGAAGTGTTTTTACTAC
This sequence comes from Eucalyptus fibrosa, assembly GCA_017140475.1. NCBI lineage: Eukaryota > Viridiplantae > Streptophyta > Magnoliopsida > Myrtales > Myrtaceae > Eucalyptus > Eucalyptus fibrosa. The sequence continues at coordinate 12,416,998 of CM029511.1, forward strand.
AGAGTTAACAATCCATGGCTAGTATGTTGACTCTAGGTTTGGTTGAAGGGCAAAGTAATACCAGACCGCCTTATTTTGATGAAAAGGAATACAACATATGAAAAAACAAGATGAAGGCATTCCTAAGATCAAAAGATCCTCTGAAATGGGACGTGGTAGATAGAGGAATTATTCCTAAAGCTGCAACAGTCTCAAAAAGAGGAAAAAAAACTGTTGAGTCTAGTAAAATGACTGGAGAATAGATAATTAAGAGACAAACTCTTGATGCAAAAGCAATTTACTCCTTATATTGTGCATTATCTCATACTGAATATAACATAATATCTTCTTGTGAAACAACTAAAGAAGTTTGGGATAGATTGCACATCACCTATGAAGGAACCGATCGAGTGAAAGAAACCAAAATCAATATTCTGCTCGGTCAATATGAAGCATTCAAGATGAAACCAGGAGATTCTATCACTGACATGTTTAGTCGTTTTACAGAAATCGTGAATGGTCTTGAGTATCAAGGTCAACCAATCTTTAGACCCATGAAGGTTAACAAGTTACTGCGTGGACTTTCCAAAGATTAGAATCACATAAAGACCTCAATAAGGGAGACATAAAGAATCATGCCACTTTCTATTGACGACTTGGTTGGCACTCTTCAGTCTTATGAAGTGGAGCAAATCAACGAAGATGAAGATCCCAAAGGTAAGAAATCCATTGCATTAAAATCTAATAATGATTCTGATGTCACAGATTCTGAAGACGATATGGACAATGAAGAGCTTGCTCTCATGATAAGAAGGTTTAGAAAACTGAATAGAAAGGTAAGAAGATTCAATCCGAAGAAACAAATTTCTCAAAAGCTATAAAATAAATCAGTTGAGGATGATGAATCCAACAAGGATGTAATCTGCTTTGAAAGCAAGAAAAAGAGACACATTAGACCCAACTATCCCCTGCTGAAGAGAAAGAAATGGAAAGCTGAGAAATATCGAAAAGCACTTAAAGTAGAAACTTGGAATGATACCGAATGTGAGGAAAGTGATGATGATTACGCCAATATTTGTCTCATGGCACAATCAGACTCATATTTAGACTCTGAGACAGACTTAGACTCGAGTCTCTAAATATATTGATGAATTGTGTCTTAGTCTCAAAACCTCTCTTAAGAGGATTTCTAAATTTAAAAGGGAAAATTCTGCACTGAAGCAACATGAGATTGTTTGGAAAGAAAATGTCGAAAGTTTAGATATAAGTGTCATTACTTTGAAAGAAAATGCATTTTTGAAAAATGACATCTCAAGCATTTCTAAAAGGTTTTTTTATAGGGTTGAGAAATGAGAAAATCTTCTTTCAATGCAAAGACCTTACTTTAACAAATCAGGATTGGGAATGACTGCTGAAACCATCCCTCTAATTGACTTTCCTAAGGTAAAGAAAAGAATTAAACAAAGACCTACAAAATTTTCTTACAAAAATCATTTCCAAAAAGTTTTTATAAAAGCTGTAGGCCATAGTGTTCTTAAATGTTCTACATGCAATAGCTCATATCATTTTGAGAAAGAATGTCCTATGGTTTGGAAACCTGTTAAGAAGGTTTGGGCAAAGACTGTATATTGCACTAACACCATTGGACCCAGGAAAATATAGGTACCAAAGAAAGCTTGAGTTTCTTTTCTAAATGCAGGTCACTATCAAGAACAAGGTTAAATGGTACTTGGATAATGGATGCTCAATACATATGACAGGAGACTCAAATTGTTTAATAAAACTTGTGCAAGTTAATGGTGGAAAAGTATCTTTTGGAGGCAACGAAACCGTAAAGATTGGAAGTCTCACGATCAGTAATGTTTCCTTAGTGGAAGGACTCAACTACAACTTGTTGAGTATTAGCCAGCTGTGTGACACAGGTTTCAAAATCAACTTTCAAGAAGGAATATGTTCAGGAACAAGTAAAGACTCCTCTTAGACTTTCATAGGACGAAGACATGGGAATATCTACTTCTTGGATATCAAACCAGATAAAGCCCAATGTCTAATCTCAATTCAAGAGGAAGCGAACTTATGGCACATAAAACTTGGACACATCAATATGAAGCAAATAGCCAAGATCTCAACAAAGAAGCTTGTTCGTGGAGTACCCAAACTGACATACCAAAAGTTTGATCTATGTACCCCATGCGTGTTGGGAAAACAGGTGAGAAATTCATTCAAACCAATAAATCAAGTGTCCACTAATCATGTACAGCAATTCTTGCATATGGATCTCTTTGGACCAACCAGAACTCAGAGTATTAGAGGTAAGAAATATTGCTTAGTAATAGTGGATGATTATTCACGATTCACTTGGGTATATTTCCTGGCAAGTAAGGCTGAAACCTTTTCTTATTTTATAAAATTTGCTAAGAAAGTCCAAAATGAAAAAGGGTATGTTATTTCAAGTATACGGACAAAACATGGAAGTTAATTTGTAAATCAAAACTTTGCTAAATTCTGTGATGAATCTGATTTTCAGCATGTATTCTCCTCACCATATACTCCAGAGCAGAATGGAGTTGTGGAAAGGAAAAATAGATCGCTGCAAGAAATGGCTAGAACTCTTTTAATTGAAAGTAACATTTCCTCTCGTTTTTTGGGCTAAAGCAGTTTCTACAGCGTGCTATATTATTAATAGTCTTCTTAAGGCCTATTCTGGAGAAAACTCCCTATGAGTTGTTCAAAGGAAAGAAGCCAATTGTTTCCTATTTTCATGTATTTGGATGCAAATGTTTTATATTGAAAAATGTAAATGATCGAATTGGTAAGTTTGAAGAAAAATCAGACGAAGGTATCTTCCTTGAATATTCAATCACCAGCAAAGCTTACAGAGAATACAACAAAAAGACTCAATCTGTGGAGGGATCGATGAATGTCAAATTTCAAGACTTTATGCAAAATCAATCGATTCAAACTCGACTTGAAGAATCTGAACCTGCTCCAAACTTTACAAAGTCTAATCTCTAGAAGCAGCTCAGACTTCAGAAGACTAGCAACAAATGATCGTTGAAGAATCAAATGAAGAAAACTATCAACAGTCTGACAAATCAACCAGTAATTGGAAGCACAAGCCTAGTCATCCCAAAGAACTCATTATTGGTGACATTAATGAAGGAATTCGCACAAGATCCAAAAGGCATGAAGAGTCTAGTGCTGTGGCTCTTATTTTTGAATTAGAACCCAAGAGCATAGAAGAAGCTTTAACTGATGAAAGCTAGATTGAATCTATGCAAGAAGAACTCAAGCAATTCAGTATCAATGATGTTTGGGAATTGACTTCTAAACCAAAAGGTAAATCTATTATTGGAGCTAAATGGGTTTTCAGAAACAAGATGAACGAGAAAGGAAAAGTCATAAGAAACAAAGCAAGACTTGTGGCCAAAGGATATACGTAAGAAGAAGGGATAGACTATAACGAGACTTACGCACTAGTAGCAAGGTTAGAAGCAATTAGATTATTACTTGCTTTTTCTTGTTATAAGAATTTTAGTTTATTCCAAATGGATGTCGAAAATGCTTTCCTAAATGGATTCATCCAAGAAGAAGTCTATGTAGAACAACCTCCCGGTTTTGAAGACCCAAGAAAACCAGACTCTGTATTCAAACTAAAAAATGCACTATATGGTTAAAAGCAAGCACCTCAGCTTGGTACGACAGGTTAAGTAAGTTTTTAATTCATAAGGGCTTTGTTAAAAGTAAAGTAGATACTACTCTGTTTATCAAAAGAGAAAGCAAAAACTTTCTACTTGTTCAAATTTATGTTGATAATATTATTTTTGGATCTCCTAATGAAAATCTGTGCAAGAAATTCTCTAAGTCTATGCAGGATGAATTTGAAATGAGCATGATTGGTGAATTAATCTTCTTTCTCGGGTTTCAAGTGAAACAACTGAAGGAGGGAACTTTCATTTACCAAGATAAATATGCCAAAGAACTTGTCAAAAAGTTTGGACCGGAGAATTGCAAAAAGACCGATATACCAATGTCAAGTTCCTTGAAGCTGGACAAAGATGAGGGAGGAAAGAAAGTTGACCAAGCTATACTGGAGTATCATTGGTTCATTTATTTATCTTACTGCTTCTAGACCTGACATTCTGTTTAGTGTTTGTATTTCTGCCAGATTTCAATCAGATCCCAAAGAATCTCATTTAAGTACTGCAAAACGTATCATCAATACATTGCTTCAACTTCTAATCTAGGTCTCTGGTATCCTAAAGAATGAGACTTTACTCTTCTTGGATATTCAGATGCAGACCTAGCAGGATGTAGAGTTGATGGACAGAGCACATCGGGCACCTGTCAATTGCTTGGTAACAGGACAGTATCTTGGCTTTCGAGGAAGCAAAGTACAGTAGCCCTTTCTACAGCAGAAGCAGAGTATGTGGCTCTTGGGAGTCGTACACAAATTTTGTGGATAAAACAATAGTTAAGAGACTTTGGAATTGAAGATCCATGCATTGAGATCAAATGTGACAACACCAGCGCAATCAATCTCACCAAGAATCCAATTCTTCATTCAAGAGCAAAGCATATAGAGATTTGACATCATTTCATTAGTGATCATGTGCAAAATGGAGAAGTCTCGATTCAGTTTATTGATTCAAAGAATCAACTGGCAGACATTTTTACAAAGCCTTGGGAGAAAAGTCAATTCGAGGTTATTCGTTCCAGACTCAATCTTAAAGTCTAAAGAAGTTCGGACTCGGGCTAAAAAGTCTAAAGATACTCAGACTCAGAAGATCAAGAATCTCGACTGTAAGTTATTTCTGTTTTAGAAATTTATCTCTCGGATAAAATCTCAAAAATGTACAATCATCTATTAATCTGTAATTGATTGATGTTATATTCCCCAGTTTTCGTGATTATTGCAATCATTCCTTTTCGAAAAAGAAGTTATTTTTTAAATGATGGTTATCTATTTTTTTCAAAAAGGTAGTTATTTTTTAAAAGGCATTTTTTATTTTTCCTTTTACGTCGTTTTGTATGCCTATTTTCGATCGCTTTATATCTTGTCGATTTATCTTCGTTTTACTCACAAAACCCTAAAAAAACACAGATCTTCAACTTCTCTTTTCTTCTCTTGTTTAATCCTCGAAAATTTCTTACCTTTCTTGCGAAACAAGCTTGGAATCTCTCAAAGACTGTGAAGAATGTCGACTCAAAGAAAGTCTTCAAGGATCGCGAACAGGGGACCACAACACATGCGTGAGGGTCCTACGCATTTTGACCTCACCAAGGAAGAAGAATTTCCACGACAGCAGCAGAGCCCACAACATTCTCAACAGCGTCCATCTCTTCTGTCTAGACCTCAGGATATTGAACATCGAGAAAAGAAAGAAATCATTGAAGATGCAGAACCAGTAAGAACTCAAAAGCCCGCTTTTATTTTCAAGGTTTGCTGTGCTTTAAAGAAGGGTGATACTCCCTTGAACTATATTGATGAATTCTTAAAAGAGAAATGGTATCGAAATGAAACCCACTTTTTATGCACAATGGAACGATTGGGAATTGCTCCTGCGGGGTTAGTAGAAGAGGCATTTGCAAATATCCCAAGTGATCCTCGTGTTGGAGAGTTGAGTCAACCTGATGGGAATGATGATGATAAGATGTACACTCATTTTAAGCCTAGAATGGGTGTTGCGGCGAATATTCGAAGAAAAAGAACAAATTTGTTTCGATCAGAGGAACACAAGCGACTATACTCGAAGTTGCTAAAGCGCGGTGTGATCAACCCTAGAAGTGTGGATTTTGATTTTCTTGATTTTCTGAATGTTAAGTTGCGAGAAAAATTCAATCTTCTTCAACTAGAACAGTTTCGTTCTAAGAGAACAAAGGCTCATGCTGAACTCACCGCATACTTTTATTCTAATTTAAGTTTCTTGGATGTGGATAGATTCTCATTCAGTGTTCGAGATCAAGACTATGTAGTTGACATGGACACATTGGCTGATGTAATTAGGGTAGAAAGAGGGAAATTCCAACCAATTAGTGTGTCTATTGGACGTGCGATAGTAGAGCTTGTTCGGGATGGAATAGCAGAAGGATGAATTTCATATTTGAGGATGAATGCCTCAAATATATGCTTCACGAGATAGTGATCAACTGCCTCAGACCCAAATCAACTTCGAAGACCAATGTTTCAAACTCAGAGGCAAAGCTAATGTATGCCATTAATGCTGGCAAAAAGTTCTCTCTTCTACACACTATCATGTTCCACATGTACAGAACGATGGTGAAAGACAAGGGTCAACTTCCTTACGCAACACTTATCACTAAGTTATTCAGACATTTGAACATTCAGCCTCCCAGGATTCTATGTGTTCGAACATGCGATCAAATGGTGGTGGGACTAAAAATGGTTTCCAAAATGCGTTCGAAGGAACTTAACAAGGCTTTGGAGAGATTCAATGAGAAAACCCCTATCAAGACTCACCCAGTCTCTTCGGCTGCAAAACAGAAAGGGAAGGAGCCCATGGTTGTTCCATCCAGGAAAAGAAGAGCACTCATCTTGAAGGATGAAGAGGATAAGGATGATATCACAATTTCTGCTCTTGAATTGAAAAACTTATGTCGTTCTGTTCCAGAGACAGAGGAGAGACAGGATCAAGAAAGAGAAGAGTTTGAACAAAGGAGTGGAGAGAGAGAATCAATGGAAAAAGAAGCACAGGAATAAAGGATTGTGGAAGAAGAAGAAGGCAGAGGTGAACAAGAGGAGATAGAGCATGAAGAGTACTTTTCACCACCCGAAGGCAATGAAACAAGGGGAGTTGCTGAGAAAAGAGGTACATCTTCAATTGCTGCTACTAGTGAAGGTGTTAGTCGTTCACCTGCAGATCTAGAAGATGTCTATGCATCTCAATTTCTAGAGGAAGGTCATGAGGTTTCATTGCAAAATCTGAGTGATCATGCTAACTTGCCATCATCTGCCGATACACCTATTGATCGTGCATAAGCTAGCACTCAGACTGATAATTCACCAGACTTTCGAAGACTGCTTGATATTCTTATGGAGATGCGAGGACAGATTTATGCCTTGGGATACGAAGTTCAGAACTTGCAGAATGCAGGTCAAGCTTTTTTAGTTTCCTTACATGATCAAATACACGCCTTTGCTCTTCAAGTTCAAGCAAATGCCAATGGTGAAGATGTGGCTCAACTGAAGGAGGATTTGAAAAAGCTGGAAGGGCTTGTCCAGTCAATGGGAGATTTCCAGCTTGTTCACATTCCAAAACAATCCTAATTTCATTCTCTTTTCGTCTCTACCTTTTTAATACTGACAAAAAGGGGGAGAGATGTTGCAATTTGAGATTTGAGATTTAACTCTTGACTTTTTGATTGATTTTACTTTTGTTTTGTTTGGTTGTGGTTGTGATTGGATTTGGATTTGGATTGTTTGATTGTATAAATGTTTGCTGTAGTATTTTAAGCACTGTTGGTATTTCAAGGCAAAGATAGTTGTTTATTTACAGGACTAACTTATTTCCTGTGGATGTAGATTTAATGCTGTCTTTACTAAGCCAATTATTTTTGTGAAATATCCATATTTGCTTGAGTATTGTTTTGCAGGTCAAAGATATCCAAATCTGCAGGAAAGTTTTGTAACCATAAAAAATGGGGAGATTATTGGAGAAAACTTCATTGCGTGTTTTGAAGCTGACAAAACGTTTCCATTAGTCTAGTCTGAAGACTTCAGACTCTTTCACCAAAGTCTGAAGACCGCCGAACCACCAGACTTAAGATTTAAAGTCTATCCTCATTGACAGTTTCTAGACCGTCAAAGAAGACTTACCCAGAATTAAGTATTTCTTTAAGGATTTGATTCTATCTATTAAAGAAGATCTCTTGGCTGAATATAGCATCTCAAAATCCATTATTCATCTTGAGATTGATTTAGGAATTTTGGATCCGTTGATTGGCAAAGCATACTTAGAAGGTTCTACTTATGGAAACTTAGATCCTGATTGTATGGGCGAGCATGATTGGTGGGCTATCATCACATTCTTTAAATAACTTGAAATCTCCCTAATTAATTCTATCCAACGGGTAGATTGGAAGAACTCCTTTGGTAAGTGCCAACAGTTGTGATGGCATGAAGGAGTATATAAGAAAGACGTTCCAGTTATTTGAGTATGTGCGCAGTAAAGAAATTCCAAAGTCTGAAACTTCTTGTTCTTTGTCAATTCAATTGTTGAGCATGAGGAAGTGTAGCAGAGTCTCTACACTGTGGGATCAAGGAATAGCTTACTGTAACAAATTTTTTATTTTTAGTGAAATTCAGCCGGTGGGCTGTCAATGCGAAAGAGTGGACGTAGGCTTGGATTAAGTCGAACCACTATAAATCTTGTGTTCTTATTCTCTTCCCTAATCTCTTTTACTTTGATCGTAACCCTATTTGATTATTAGAGTCTAATTTCCTTTTCATAGTCTATTATTAAACATAGTTGATTTAAAAGGAAAATTACATACTTTACTCTACAAAATTTGTTTTCGTACCTATTCATCCCCTCTAGGTGCTCGTAGTAGCTTTCACAGCTCACTGCCTCTTGCTATTGTTCGTTGTGCCCTCATCGCCATCAGCAAGCCACCGCTGCGAGCCACCACCGCCCGAACTAAAGCTTTCCCCCCTTTTGGTCGTGGGTTAAGCCATGACCACCGCCGTCTTCATTTTGCCATTGGTGCCGTTGTTGGTGCCGTTAGACTCGTGTCTTCGCTGCCCTGGCCACGTGCTCGCCGTCATCGAATATCCGGTAAGTTAACTCCTTAATCATTGATTAGGTTGTTAACTGCACTTATGGGATTAGATTAGTGTTAATTAGCTTATTTAGATTAGTACCAAGTGAGATTTGCCTTAAGATGGATTAGTGCTAATCTAGTTTGGTTAGATTAGCCTTAAAATGGGTTAATGCTAATCTAATTGGTGAGATTAGTATTAATAAGGTTGGATTAGTCCAATTCAGTGGATTTTCCTCAAATCTGGTTTCTGGACCCTTGCCGTTTGCCATTTTTTTAGATCGAAATGTGCTATGATTTTGAGGTTGGTTCCTTCTTGAGAAATATTTTAGACATCCTTTGCTATGACATATATTTTACTCAATATTTTTAGAGATTTAAAATAATGAGATTTCAGCTTCGTCATTTGCAAAATAGAATCTCAAATTATGCTGGAATTTGTGACCTTTTGGTGTTCAAATGATTTTTATCAACTCTTGGGGTTTGATTTTCGAAATGGTTTCTTCATAGAAGTTATTTTTCACATCTCTAAGTTTAACGTAGTCAAATTTTAGATCAAATGAACAAATTTTAGATCTTGAACCAAACTGATTTCGTAAAATAGACTTTTTAGAAACAGACACAATTTTTGTACTGGATTGAGCGATTTACTGGGCCTAATCTAGAAGGATTTGGGTTAATGCGTCTTCATGAACAATCTCTTTTTATGTGTTCTTTACAACATATTCAAATTTTAGAATTTTCCAAACTCGTTTGATTAGGTTTCTGGATTTAAACTCGGAGACTCACAAGTGGACTGTTTCTACCGGTTAGGGCCGATAGTAGTTTGCAATTGTTCTTGATACTTTGCTTGCTAGAAATTGCATATTCGGTGATGTGGTTGACCTATGATATTATTAGAAGTGATGCATGATGAGGCACAAATGGTTGTGCCATGATTGTGGTTTATTGTTATTACTTTATGTGGCAACTATTGAAAGAGTATGTGTTGTGTTGAGAAAACTGAATAGTTGTGAGCAGGTAAAGGGCTAAGTGTGCATGATAATGAAACTTCGTATGAGCCACCTCTAGAACCTGTTACCATTACTTATGATAGTCGAGAACTAAGTGCTACACGACAGCGTGACTTCATGGGAGCCACCTCTAGTGCCTTAAGCTATTGCTTACGATAGTTGAGAATTAAGTGCTACACGAAAGCGTGACTTCATGGAAGCCACCTCTAGTACCTTGAGCTATTGCTTATGATAGTTGAGAACTAAGTGCTTCACGACAGCATGATTTCATGGGAGCCACCTCTAGTACCTTGAGCTATTGCTTATTATAGTCAAGAATGAGTTTGAGTATTGAGTTGGAATGTGGAGTCGGAATATTGAGTTGGAATCTTGAGTTTGAATATGGAGTTTAGATATTGAGAGCGAATATCGAGTGTGGATTGAACCACCGATATGAGTTATCCACGCCTGATTATGGGACAGAATTGTGTGGCACAGAATGTGATGTGTCATAACAATTTGGCCCAATAATCAGGACCTCTGTGAATTGTTTGATGAATGATATGGTGCGTACCAGTTATTGAATGCATTTACTATATGCATGTGTTTTATGAGATGCATTAATGTTCAGGAAGGTGCTGAGGCAAGGTAAGTCTTGAATGGTACATGTTTAGGCTGCCTTTGAGTGAATTATCATCCTAATCAGGGTTTGGAGTGTTGACTCACTGAGATTTATTTTCACCCCGTCGTGATTTATAATTTTTCAGGTCCTTAAAATAGAGGATTCAGAGTCCGAGGTGGAAGGGTCTAGAGTTTAGGTGGCCTGGTAGTTTCTTTTGAGACGAGACTTATGTGTATAGACTAGTAGGACTGGCTTGCTATGTTTATAAAGTTTGGTTCATGAAAAATGGTTGTCCTGCTTTTACTATCCCATGTTTGATTGTTGTCTGGAGTTTGTTTAGTTCACTTTCGCATGTGCATAAAATAAAAAAGGTTAGCGATACGTCCTAGGAATGTCTTAAATTTTAATCGACCACCGAGAAATGTGTGCACGCCCGAGGTTTGGGGTGTGACATCCCCGACCAAAGTGGTATCAGAATCGACTCCCAACCTTGTGTGGGGCCACAACAAAGATGCTGTGCTCTTAAGGGGTGGAGAGTGTGACAGCCCAAATGGTGGTGTGCAGGTAGGAGGGATGATGGTGTGTCCGCGCCTCTACCCTAGACAACATGTTTTAAAGCCGTGAGGACTCAGTGTCCAAAGTGGACAATATTACAAAGTAGGACCCGGGTCCTTACAATGTTTGTACTAAATCCTCGTTGGAAGAATAATAATCCTAAGTCTAATTATTTCTTATTCATCACTTGAGTTCAATCCAAGTCTTCATCAAAGCGGGGTAGACTTCTGATGTAGGATAGACTTTGATAGATTCCACAGAAGTCTAGTATTACTCAGAATGAGAATAAGAATAGAAAAAAAAAAAAGTTTTGTCAACTTCAAAAACTAATAGGAGTTTTCTCAACAAGACCAAGCTTACTAATTGCCACACGGCCCATGATGGCCAAAAGCAACTTAACTCCACCGTGCTTAACTATTGACATCACTATGTTCTTTTCTTCTGTTTGGCTCAGTGCCACGCCCGTCTTCCTCCTCCTCCTCCTCAGCGTTTGAGAGAGAGATTGAGAGAGCAGCAGCATCGGAGTGGCGATGGTGGACATGTGGTTGGAACTTGTTAGGGAGGGAAAGAGATGCGTAAGGATTTGGAGTTCCCATTGAAAAGTGAATTGTTACGTTATATTTTGCAGAGAAGATGGTCATTACGCGAAGGTTAGTACCAAAGAGAGGTCTGGGAGAAGTGGTCTGGCTCGACCATTGAACAATCCATGAAATACACACATTAAGTTGAAGGGGATTATCACTCGGATATTACATCTCCACTACAGCATATGATAGTGAGAATCTTCTTGGAGCATTGAATTCTCAACTCGCTTCATCCTCTTTTCTCAAATTGACCTCCACCGAACCTTTAGAGAATATCTTGACTTCGACAAATCCCACTATCTCCTCCCAAAATGGCCGAGACTCGTGTCAGATATGTGGCCAACTATCATTCCATTTCGTGCTGATCCCTCATGACAACCCCGCATAGCCTGTGTGCATTGGAGAACGCGAAGGGCATCTTTTGGAACTATAATACAGTAACGCCACATATATTACCGCCTCGTGCCCCTCTTTCTGATCACCATTGTATCGTTTAAATGATTTCTTCCTCACTCTAGAAGCCCTCTCTTTCACCAAATCTTTTGCGGCTGTTCTTTCTGTTGGAACCGCCGTGTGTGCGTCATATTGAACCTTTCCTCTATTGTCGTTTCTGGGTTCCATCAGTTTCGCCTTCCTCGGAGTATATGAATTCTTAACTCTCGTTTCTCCGCAAGACGAAGGAAAGAAAGCCGGAAAGGTAGAATTCGAAATAGGGGGAAAATGGCAGAGATTGCTGTGTCTATAGCTTGCGAAGTGGCAAAGTGCCTGATGGCTCCGGTCAATCGGCACTGCGGCTACATAATATTCTCTGACCGCCGCGTTGGGTAACTTAATGTTGAAGTTAAGAAGCTGGGTGACACGAGAAATAAGGTGCAGCATTCCATCGATGATGCTCGAAACAACATGAAGCCGATCAAAGCCAAGGTTGAGACATGGGTGAAAGAAGTGGAGACCGTCGCTAACAAGGCACACGACGTGCTGGATTACTGGATTACGATGGAAGAGCTAAAAAAAATTGTGGCTTCCTAACCCAAAGGCACGTTATCGTCTTGGCAACGAGGTGAGCAAGATGATCAAGGAGATCAAAGATCTCATTGAGCAGGGTCAATTCGAGAGGGCCTACGACCAGGAATTCCCTGCCGGGGTATGTTGGCAGTGCTCCCAACGTGAATTCGTCGGCCGGTGATGGGGGCAACACTATCTTCAAATCGCAATCTTCCACCTTTCAGGACTTAATGAAAGCCTTGGATGATGAGAAGCTAAAAGTGATTGGCGTCTACGGGCATGGAGGCGTGGGGAAGACTATGCTGTTGAAGGAAGTTGACAAGAAACTCAACAAAGAGGGGAGAACGTTCCACATGATTGTCAAATTGAATGTATCGCAGGCTCCAGACTTGAAGAAAATCCAAGATGATATCGCTTACGCCTTCAATCTAAAACTGAAGGACGAGCCAAGCCAAGTAGGAAGAAGAGATCTTCTGTGTCGGAGATTACAGAGGAATCCGAGAAAGAAGGTTCTCATAATATTGGACGATCTGTGGGATGAACTTAATTTGGAGGCAGTCGGAATTCCTTCGGGAGATGAGAGTAGGGGATGTAAGTTGCTGCTGACATTGAGATTTAAAGATGTGCTAGAGCAAAAGATGCTTGCCGATCGAATGTTTCGTCTTGAAGGTTTAAACGACGATCAAGCTTTCAAGCTATTTGAAAAGATAATTGGCAACAGGCTCAAAGACGAGGAATTGAAAGTAACAGCGGCTCAAGTGGTGAAGAAGCTTGTAAGCTTGCCTCTTTTGATTATCTCCGTTTCGAGCACCTTGAAAAATAGCGTGGGGTCTGCATGGAAAAACGCTTTGACAAAAATAGACGTGAAAAAAATGGAAACCATAGTGAAGTTGAGTTATGACCATTTGGAGAGCGAATGTGGCATCTTGGAATTTTCAGTTCTACTTTTAATTAAATTAATCGGGCCTTTCATCAATGTGCCTATAAGGCTGTTCTTAGAGCTTATCACTCTCGAGATAACTAGATTATTTGGGAAAGTCATTAAAAGATTTTAATGCAATAGACTTGAGAATTTGACCAGGAATTGACTACTCAGCCGTGCTCATCTGCAGAGGTCATTATGGCACAATTAAAAATTGATCAGGGATTAGATATAGGTTGGTTCAACTAAGATGTGTGGCTAAACGTAGGTGATTCCACTAAATTCTCGTCGATTGGCACTAGACTGATTTTTCTGTCTCTTTGGTACCTTTCATCTGTATTTGAAACCTTGAGACTTTCATGACCACCGGAGTCGCCAATGTGTTGAATGGGTTCATTATAGCTCGAAAAAAATCGACCACGGGTCATTTGTAAAAAAAAATTTCTAAAAGCTACCCAATAACCTAGGTCATGCTAAAATTGTGCCAAATTGAAATTAACCGCGAGTTTGAATCCGATTTTAGAAATTGAAAGTTTTGTCATATCATGAGTCGTTTTAGGGACGTCGATTCACTCTTCGAAGATTTTTCTACAAACTGAGATTTTGGCAGAAAAAATCGTTATAGGGTCGTTTTCGACTGAAAAAATCAAAGGACTATTTTTTATTGTGAAATTGGGATGCAAGCGAGTTCTGATGGTGAAGAAAAATGCCAAGATGATCAAGGATTCGACGATTGAATTTTTAGAGGCCGGATTGGATTGATTCAATGAGGATTTGGTGTCCAATTTGAAGCAAAATCAATGAAATTCGTGTGCCCCCATGGACCCAACCTTTGGACCACCTTAAGCCTTCTAGAAGGGGCCTTTTGGTCTAGAATTGGACTGTGCAGTCCAGCAGGGCAAGAGGAGGGCCGGTTAAGGGGACCAAATGGGATAAAAAAGATCAAGGTGGTCCCCCCATCCAAAACGGTCCCCTCCTTTCCCTTCCAAGCCGTCGACTCCTCCCCCTCTTTCTTGGATAGTTTTGAACTCAACAACCTAGCAAAGCCGACCAGCACCTCCGCTTCCCCCATCGACGCCGCTTGCCACCCACCGGAGCCACCGACCGTCGCCATCACACGTTCGCGCTCTCTCATGAGTCTTGCGTAAGCTACACCCATTCTACCATCCAAGCTGCATCGCCCTGGTCTAGTTACCATTCCATTGGCTGCCCGAGTTCAAGTAGAGGCCGCTCGCCAAGTCGTCGTGGAGCTGCTGCAACCTATCTACCTCCTCCATCGTCTCCGCCTCAGGCCCATCCGCCCACCTTTCCCGGCTTCGACATCACCACGCTCGCTCCAAGCCATCTCGAGCAACTTCGCAAGGCTTTCCCAACCCCGTTTGGTGGTCACCAGGAGTGTGACAAGCCTTCCAACCCATTTTTGATGCCCATTTGTAACAAGTGAGTTTAACTCACTAATCCTCATTTAGAAAGGCAATCCCACTTTGGGTTGTTAGATTAGACTAAGCATGGCTATGTCCTCATCGTTTTCATAGCCACTTTGGACCTCTTTTTTTTTTCAAATTTTAAAATTACTCTTTTTAAATATTTTAACTAAATTTAATTTGAAATTTAATTTAGTAAATTAATGATTATTTGGCTATGCTTAAGGGTTGTTTAGTTTAGGCTAAGTTAGGATTAGGAGGTTAGTTAGATTAGATTAGTAAATTAGTTAATTATTGATGCATGTTAGGTGGTTAGTTTAGTGCAATTAGGGCCTAGATAAGCTCTAGTATTTATCGAGAAAGGTTCGGAAATTTTCTAGGCCCGTCTCGACTTTTAATTAGGCTTTTCCAGCCTAAATTGCTATTTTTGGTGTTTAATAATTAATTTACGTAATTATTTATTTATTATTTATTTTCGAAAATTAGACCGGATAAGGTGATCATAATTTTATGCTAATTGCAATGGTGTGATTTTTTTATTTAATTGACTATTATTTTGTGCAAATTGAGTGTGATTTATGATTTTGAGGAATTTTATCTCAAATTTTATTTAATTTTATTAATTAATTGGAAAATCACCTAACATCCGTTTACAATGCCAAAAATGGATTTGTGGATTGTTGAAATTAGTAGGATTTTCAAGGTGAACAAATATTGTATTTTTGGTTAAAGACTCGACCGTGTACCCCACACACGATTTATTTTTATCGGGATAAAAAATAGTGAAATGGATGATCAAAATGGTGATTTGATTAGATATTTAGTATACATCTGGCAGCTTCTAGGGAGCATATTTAGTATATTATATCAAAAAGGCAGCTTATGGTGAGCATATTTAGTGTATTATATTATATCAGAATTTAGTGTACTATATCGACAGCATATTTAGTATACTATATTAGTATATCTAGTTATATTATCTATTATAAGCTTAGTGTGAGTAGTCCTGATTATGATCGGACTTTATAGATAGTATCGATTAAGATGACCAGGGAATGGTCTCGATGACATGAAATCAATGGAGTCAATTCATCAATGATTCGATCCGATGTGATGATTTAAATTGTGGATGCGAATTGATGCGTTGCATACGGTATTGACTTCCAAGAAGAGATTGAGGCCAAGGTAAATCTTTTTACTCGTGTTTTTGCCTAGGCAGCCCTTAGGGTATATTTTCTTCATAGTCGAGTCTTAAAGGGTTGAACTTGCTAAGACATCATCTCATCTCGTTGTGGGATAACATTCCAGGTCCTTAGATGGCAGCTCCTTCAAAGCATTTTGGACAACCGAAAAAGATCACAAAAGAGAAGTACTATATTCCAATCCATGGGCATCCCGAGGGGTTAGAGTACGAACTGGTGAAGTCCATAGTCTAGGTTGATGCGGGTCTAACCAAAAAGGTGCCTCATCAATATAGGGCATGGTATCGCCTATATCGTAATGGACAAAGAGAGTCCCATAATGGAATTTGAGATACCTCTATATGTGATGGAGATTGCTTTTGGAAAGGGCATTGTAGACCCTTCAAGTCGTTCGGTGGTAAACCCGGTGGACCCTAACCTTGAAGATCAAGGATCTCCCGTGTATTTAGCAATAGGCTCCAACTAGAGTTTGGAGGGAGATGATGAGGATGATGAGGAGCCGTAGTCTTATGAAAACCCCCCCTTATATTGTAGGCCTTGTGAATAGAGTGGCTTGTATTGTATATATATGACTCGGTTTGTTATATGTATATATATAAGTGTGGTTGTTGTTTTGTGTTATAAAAATTTGTGGTTGTTTTCTTTTTGTGGCTTTTTCTATCCCATCGAATTGTTGTTTGGGGATTATTTATTTACTTCCACATGTGTATTAAAATGAATGGGTTGGCAATACATTCTAGGACGTTGCTATTTAATCGACCAAGTCGGGATGGGCACGCGCTCAGAGGATCAGGGCGTGATATCCCCGTTTAATGGTATCAGAGCATGGTTTAGACATTGGAGTGATAAGGTGCGATGATTTATGGGATAGTGATAGAATTGGCCTTTAAATTCATGCTAGTGCATATCTATGATAGTTGATTGGTAGAATTGTTTGTTGTGTGGATCACTCGATTTCTAATTATTTGGAATTGGAAGCAAGTTTTAATAGAAAGAACTAAGCCATGAGTGATCAGGAGCAGATGACTCCTAATAAGAGAACTGTTAGACTAGTAACTCTGGGTAGAACATTGACAAGGGTTGGTACCCGAAAAGGCCGAGGTAAAGCGCCGGCACAAGCTTGTGCGAGTGGTGTAGCATCACCTCTATTGGTGTTGGGATTACAACCCCATGTGATCTAGGAATTATTGCGATCGTGCAAGCATTGGATGTTATGAGAGAGATGATGGGACAACAGGCCCAAAACCAAGCTATTGCCTTTATCGTCGCCGCTGCCAATGCTGTTGCTACTACCACACTTGTCGCCACACCTGCTGAGGTTCCACCAAGGAACGTGGTTGCCGGAAGATCGATTCATAAACTGGTGGAAGAGTTTTTGAAATTAAACCCACTAAAATCCACTAGGGCAAAAGACCTCGAAGCTACTACTCTGTGGATCCAAGGACTAAAGAAGACCTTTGCACTATTGATGTGCATTGAAAAATGAGAAGGTGGTCCTTGCAACCTACCAGCTAGGGGAGTTGCAAATACGTGGTGGAGGACCACCCAAGGAGCGGTATTTCCTAAAGGTGTAGCCCTATAGTGGAATGCCTTCGTTGAGGTCTTCAATGGTAAATAATTTTCAAAGATTGCCAGAGAGATGAAGATGGTAGAATTCCAGCGCCTTCACCAAGGCTCCATGATTGTAGATCAGTATGAGGCGAAGTTCGCTAGACTATCACAATATGCTCCTGAACTAGTGGAGAATCCCGTGAATCGAGTTAGGAGATTTAAGGATGGACTTATGCCAAAATTGAGAAGTCCACTGATTTTGCTTAATCTGAGAAATTATAATGACCTGTATGAGCGGGTCCAAATGATCGAGAGAGATCATAATGAAAGAGCCGCGCATTTGGATCGTGGTTTGGATTGAGTTGAGAAGGGATCCAACATGGGAAGAGGCCTATGGTTAGAGGAAATTTCAAATCCCGCCCAATAGGAAGGGTGTGATTGGAAAATCAAGGTCAAGATAGAATGGATTGTGTCACTTCTGTGGAAGGCGACATGGTACAACCCCGTGTCCTCAAAGGAAGGGCGTTTGTTATGAGTGTGGCCAACAGGGTCACTTAGCCAGAAATTGTCCTAAGTGACCAAGAGGACAATCGCAGTTACCGCCGTCGCCATCGTTGGCATAGATCAGAGGGTATGCACCATAGAACGCACCATAAGGAGGACAACTTAGACCCTCGGCTCAAGGAACGGTGTATTCCATCACTCGAGGTCAAGCAGAAGACACGCCTAATGTTATTATAAGTATGGTTTTGTTGAACGACCATCTTGCTTATGCTTTATTCGACCTAGGAGTAACTCATTCTTTTATTGCCGAGCCGTATGTTAAGTTCATAAGATTAAGTCTTGTATTATTGGAGTTAGTGGTTAGCATATCTACACCATTGAAAGATAATATGTTAGCTAATTTGGGTTGTTTTGGTTGCAAATTAGTGGTTGGTGAGCGAGAGGGGAAAATAGACTTGTTAGTCCTAGCCATGTATGATTTTGATTTGATAATTGGCATGGACTTGCTCACCAAGCAATGAGCTAAAATGGCCTACTATCGCAAAGAATTTAGTTTGACCCGTTAAAGGGTGAGAGTTTGAGTTTGTTGGGAATCGAGGAGGACCCTCGATTACCTTGATCTTGTCACCTAAGGCAACCCATTTGTTAGATGAGGGTTGTCAAAGTCACCTAATAATTGTCGTGGATACGACAGTTGAGGAGCTAAAGATGGAAGATATCGTAGTGGTGTAGGAATTTCCCAATGTGTTTCCAAAGGAATTGCCGGGTTTACCACTAGAGAGAGAGATTGAGTTAATGATCAAACTAGCACCCGAGATAGAGCCAATCTCTAAGGCTCTTTACTAGATGGCGTTATCTGAGTTGAAAGAACTAAAGGTGCAGATGTAGAAGTTGTTGGATTAGAGATTCATACATCCTAGTGCATTACCTTGGGGAGGGCCAGTTCTATTTATAAAGAAGAAAGATGGTTTGTTGCACTTGTGCATCGACTATCGTCAACTCAATCAGGTGATGATCAAGAACAAGTATCCACTTCTGAGGATTGACAACTTGTTTGATCAGTTACAAGGAGCATCGATATTTTCAAAGATCGACTTGAGGACAGGATATTATCAGCTGAGGATCAGGAAGGAAGACATACCAAAGTCAGAATTTCGTACTCGATAAGGTCATTATGAGTTTACTATAATGCCATTCGGGTTGACAAATGCTCCAACTACTTTCATGGATTTCATGAACCAAGTGTTCAAGGAATATCTGGATTAATTTGTGATTGTGTTCATCGATGATATTCTGGTGTATTCGAGGAGTGATGAAGAGCATGAAAGTCATCTGAGATTGGTACTATAGACTCTAAGAGTTCATTAGCTGTACGCCAAGTTCAGTAAGTGCTAGTTTTGGTTGACTTGTGTTGCTTTCTTAGGTCATGTAATTTCAGGCAAATGAATCTCCGTGGACCCAAGCAAGATTGAGGTAGTGATCAACTGGCCAAGACTAACTATAGTGACAAAGATTAGAAGTTTTCTAGGTTTGGCAGGTTACTACAGAAGGTTTGTGAAGGATTTTCAGCTTTGGCGTCGGCGTTGACTAGACTCCTGAAGAAGGAAGAAAAGTATGTCTGGATAGACAAGTGCAAGCGTAGTTTTCAAAAGCTTAAGCAAAAGCTGACTACCACACCTGTGATGACCATTCCATTTGATCTTAGAGGATACGAGATCTATAGTGAAGTGTTGTTCAAAGGATTGGGTTGTGTGTTGATGCAACATGGCATGGTTGTTGCATACGCCTCTCGTCAGTTGAGGCCTCATGAACAGAACTACTCGACGCATGATTAAGAACTCGCAACATTTATTTTCGCTTTAAAGATTTGAAGACATTATTTATGCGGAGAAAGATTTCAGATCTCTACAAACCATCAAAGTCTCAAGGAGTTGAATATGATACAGCACCGATGAATAGAACTTTTGAAAGACTACGATTGTGATATCCTATATCACCTAGGAAAGGTGAATAAGGTCACCGATGCTTTGAGTCGAAAGTCTTCAGTCACTCATATATTGGTTAAAGAATGAAATTTAATCGAAAGAGCTTGAGATTCAATGTTCAAGTTTGAGGTTGGCCACCTTTCGAATCTTATGGCCACCTTCACAATTGAACCGGATGTCTAGATCAAAATCAAATTACTCCAACCGACAGACCTAGATATTCAGAAAATCCTACAAAATGATACAGATAAGAGAAAAGCGGACTTTCAAATTTTTCAGGACAGAACCCTAAGGTTCCGAGGACGTTTGGTTGTACCTAACGATGTGGAGCTTAGAGAAGATATCTTGTCAAAAGCACATTGTAGCAGTTATAGCATTCATCTAGGCAGCACAATGATGTATCCAAATTTGTGTCAACACTATTGGTGGTTTGGTATGAAGGCGGACATCGCCAAGCATGTCGCCAAGTGTTTGACATGCCAACAGGTCAAAGCTCAACATTGCAAGCCGGGAGGACTTCTACAACCTCTTGAGATCCCAGAGTGGAAATGGGAGCATATCACGATGGATTTCGTGACCAGTTTACCGAGGAGTCAAAAAGGAAATGATTTCATTTGGGTAGTGGTCGACAGATTGATAAAGTCAGCTCACTTCATTGCAGTATGAAGGAACCTTAGTTTGGATAGGCACACAAAGCTATACGTGCATAAGATCGTTCGTCTACATGGAGTGCCAGTGATGATAACATCAGACCGAGACCTAAGATTTACAGCTGCATTTTGGAAAAGCTTGCAGGCTGCTTTAGATACGAAGTTGCAGTATAGTACGGCATATCATCCTCAGACAAATGGCCAATTTGAGAGGACAATTCAAACCCTCAAGGACATACTGCGAGCTTGTGTGATAGATTTCAAGGGAAATTGGGACGAACAGCTTCATCTGGTGGAATTTGCCTACAACAATAGTTATCAACAGAGCATTCGGATGGCTCCTTTTGAAGCATTGTATGGCAGAGTGTGCAGAACACCCGTGTGTTGGGATGAAGTCGAGGAAAGAAAAATTACAAGCCCAAAGTTGGTTCAACAGTCAGTGGATGCAGTCACAGTGATCAGGAACAGATTAAAGACTACTTAAAGTAGATAGAAAAGTTACGCAAATAAGTGCCGGAGACCATTGAAATTCCAAGTTGGTGATCACATTTTTTTGAAAGTGTCACCATCAGGGGTACCTCACACTTTGGCAAGAAAGGGAAACCGAGTCCAAGGTATGTAGGTCCATTTGAGATTCTAAAGAGAATTGGGACCCTGGTTTATCGTCTTGCGTTGCCGCCGAGACTGGTGCAAGTGCACGACGTCTTTCACATGTCGATGTTGAGGAAATATGACTCAACTCACGTGCTTAATTTTGAAGAATTGGACGTGGACGACCGAGTATCATACGTTGAAAGCTCGATTTAGATCCTAGATAGAAAAGAGCAAGTTTTGTATACAAAGACCATCCCATTGGTCAAAGTGGTCTAGCAACACCATGGCACTAAAGGAGCAACCTGGGAGACTGAGGCATCGATGAGACAATTGTACCCCCACCTTTTTGCTTAAAGTTTTGTAACGGTTTAAATTACGAGGACAAAATTTTTATAAAAGGGGGAGAGTTGTGACATCCAAGATTTTTCAGTTCTGCTTTCAATTAAATTAATTGAGCCTTTCATCAATGCGCCTATAGAGCTGTTCTCAGAGCTAATCACTCTCGAGATAACTAGACTATCTAGGAAAGCCATTAAGGGATTTTAATGCAATAGACTTGAGAATTCAACTAGGAATCGGCTACTTGATCGTGCTCATTTATAAAGGTCATTACGACATAATTAAAAATCGATTAGAGATCATAAATATGTCGGCTCAATTGAGATGTGTGATTAAACGTGGGTGATTCCACTAAATTGCAAAATTCTCGTCGACTAGCATTAAACTGATTTTTATGTCTTTTTGGTACATTGTGTTCGTAATCGAAATCTCGAGATTTTCACAATCACCGAGAGTCGCCAATGTGTCAAATGGGTTTAGTGTGGCTCGAAGAAAATTGACCACGAGTCATTTACACACAAAATTTTTTAAAAGCTACCCGATAGCCTAGGTCACACTAAAATTGCACCAAATTGAAATTAACCGCGAATTTGAATCCAATTTCAGAAATCGAAAGTTCTTTCATATCACGAGTCATTTTAGGAACGTCGACTCAGTCTTCTAAGATTTTTCTGCAAATCAAGATTTTGGTGGAAAAGTCGTCATAGAGCCGTTTTCGACCGGAAAAATCAGAGGACCGTTTTTTATTTGAAATTGGGATGCAAGTGGTATCTAATAGTGAGGAAAATACCAATTTATGATCAGCTTCGATAATTGAATTTATAGAAGCCGAAATGGATTGATTCAAGGAGGGATTGGTGTCCAATTGAAGCAAAATCAATGAAATTCGTGTGCCCCACTTGGGCCCAAACTTTCGACCAACTCAAGTCTTCTAGAAGGGGTCTTTTGGTCTAGAAATTTACTGTGGAGGCAAACTGGGCAAGATGAACCAGTCAAGCGGACCAAATGGGATAGAAAAAGACCAAGGTGGTCTCCCCCCTATCCAACCGGTCTCCCCCTCCTTTCCCTTCCAAGCCGTCAACTCCACCCCCTCTTTCTTGGACAGTTTTGAACTCAACAACCCAACAAAGCCGACCAGCACCTCCCCTTCCCCTGTCGACGCCGCTAGCCACCCCTGGAGCCACCGATTGCCGCCGTCACGCATCCGTGCTCACTCGTGTGTCTTGCACAAGCTAGAGTAGTTCAAAAATCTTCCAAGCTCATCTCGGCTTTTAATTAGGCTTTTTTGACCTAAGTTGCTATTTTTGGTGTTTAATAATAGATTTCCTTAATTATTTTTCGGAAATTAGACTGGGATAGTCGTTCTCTGGAATTTTATGCTAATTACAATGGTGCGATCTGTTTATTTAATTGACTGTTATTTTGTGCCAATTGGGGTGTGATTTGTGATTGGGAGTATTTATCCAAAATTTTATTTAATTTCAGTAATTAATTGGAAAATCACCAGACTTCGGTTTACAAAGACCAAAAATGGATTTGTGGAATGTTGAAATTAATGGGATTTTCAAGTGAGAAATATTGTATTTTTGGCTAAGACCGACCGTGTACCCACACACAATTATTTTTATTGGGTATGATAAAAAATGCTGAAATGGTTAGATGATCATGACAGTATATCTAGTAGCTTCTGGTGAGCATATTTAGTATCTAGCAGCTTCTAATGAGCATATTTAGTATACTATATCAGTATATCTTGCAGTTTCTAGTGAGCATATTTAGTATATTATATCAGTACATCTGGCAGCTTTTTGTGAGCATATTTAGTATACTATATCAGTATATCTAGTAGTTTTTGGTGAGCATATTTAGTGTATTATATCAATACAATTGGTAGCTTTTGGTGAGCATATTTAGTATACTATATCAGTATATCTGGCAGCTTTTGGTGAGCTATACTATCTATTATCAGCTTAGAGTGAGCAGTCCTGATTATGATTGGACTTCATAGATACTATTGATTGAAATGACTCGGGAATGGTCTCATTGTGTGGCATCCGGGAATTTCAACCCGAAATATTGATTTTGAGGGAAATGATATTTGTCTTTGAATGGCCATAAGGACAATTACATCATCGGCCACGATATTTTATCTCTTGGACCGAACCCCTTATGAAAATTTTAATTGATTATGAGAATGTTAATTGATTTCTATAAATAAAAAAATCAAAAATCATATGCCCTAAAGTGGTGAGGAATTATGGGCTTATTATCGATATCTTTCTATGGGCTATTTAAATTGGACATAGGACGATTTGATAAAGAAGACTTTGTTCTTGACTATGCACTCTATAGATTTGATTTTATCGATTAATGTCACAAAGTCTTTTGGCCATTTTATTATGCAGTTAGGTATTTATTTAAATGAGGATTAAGATATATTATTAAAAATAAGCTTGGGCCATAAGCCTGGCCCATGTCGACGCGTGGAAGGGGGAGGAGGAGCCACATGGCCTCCTCCAAGTCTCTTCAACAAGGGAGACACTTGTCTCCTTCTTAGGGACAAGTGTCCCCCATGCAAAATGAGGATGCATGCAAGTATATAAGCAACCAAAAAGAGAGAGAGAGAGGGAGTGGCTGGTTTTGAGAGAGTGAGAGAGAGAGAGAGAGAGAGAGAGAGAGAGAGTTGTGAGAAGAGTGAGGAGCCGAGAGAGAGAGGGAGAAGCCGAGCGAGGGAGGAGGTCCGCTCATCCGTCGCCGTCCGTCCGCTCGTTCGTCGCCGTCTGTGTGCCGTCATTTCTTCGATTTTGGAGGCAAGTTAGGATCCATTTTCTACTCTTGTATGTGTGGTTGAAATGGTGTTGAATCTTGGGTGTTTAGAGGTAAGGAACCGAAGCTAGTGTGGTTTGTTCTTGTAAAAGCTTGCTGATTTCGTGAATACCGCCTGACTCAGAAACTTGTGGAGGCTTGCATGCGTCCTTTGAGTTGGATTTTGACCTCGACTCCTCCATGAAAGTTGTAGACAACATCTCAAAATCTAACATACTAAAATTTGGGACAAAATGGTTGAGTTTTAAGGGGCAAAACCCTCCTCCTACGAAGACATTAGATCTGGAACTGCTTTGCTGACCTTTTGGTAGTTTTGTGAGTTGCATGTTGCTTTTTACCGAGAATTTCCCTTCAACTTCTGAATGAAACTTGTATAGATGATCCTAAAGACTAACATACTCAAATTTGAGGAAAAATGAGCAAGTGTAGCCTAGTGAATCCACTTTCTCTTGAAGACGGTAAATCTGGAAATACGGTACTGGACACCCGAGACTTCTTGGACCCATATGGTGACTATTATTTGGAAATTTAACTTATATCCCTTCATGAAAGTTGTAGGGTACCTCTTGATTTAAAACATATCAAAATTTCAGAGGAAATGATGGAAGATAAGTAGGTGAAAGCTTGATTTTTCGGAGACAGATAAACTGCACTGTTCGGTACTAGAAACAGGAGCTTCGACCATCTATAGTAAATAATCTAGAGCGAATCTGGCCTAGATGTCTGCACTTAGTATCTTGGCTATCACATGGTAAAATTTCATAATTTTTAGAGGTCATTCGGGTATTTTAATTGAAATTTTTTAAGAACTGCGCAATCTGATTTTATTCGAATTTTGCATGCTGTATTGTGTGAACTATATCTTCTTGTGTGAAGCTCTTTTGGGCATGTGTTTTTCATGGAGTTGCTACCTATTTTTCTTGTATATAACATGTTCTGATTCCATGATTTTTGAAGATCATATGGATATTTAATTTATAGGTTTTCCGAAATTGTGTAAACTGGAATTTGGTAAATCTCAAAAGTCATGATGTATGGATTATTCTAAGTTGTATGGACCCCATGAATTGTATTGTCATAAGTGGTTGTATCTTGCTGCATGTACGATGATTGGAAATGCATATAAGAATCAAATGATCAAAATGATCTTGTTTGCCATCACATGATATGCTATGTTGAAATTGAGCTATAATTGAAAATGAGATGTATGGGAATATGCATTGTGGTGATGAGAAGACCGTCGGATATGTGAGCCGACAATGCCCCGGGAGTGTCGGGATGCCCGAAACGTGGGGGTGCCGGATGCTCGGTGGCCTAGTGGCATAATTCCGGAGGGTCCTCGAGAGTTTCGAGATGCCTGGTGGTATACGGTACGTAATTCCAAAGGAAGGGGGAATCCTAGTGGTATGTCGGTACGTAATTCCGGAAGCCCTGGAGGTCTGTGCCCAGGGGGATGCCTCGTGATACTAGTTGGGATAGGAGATGCCTGGCAGGTATTGTGTCGGATGCCCGGCAGGTATTGTGCCGAATGGTTCTCGCGATGCCAGGATTGGGTGCGAGTGATAAATGTGGGATGCAAACATTGGTCCCGGGAAAGAGAAATGTGGTGGCCCAAAATGAAAGAATAAAATTGGGAAATTGAAATTGAATTATGCATGGTATAGCAACATGTATGCATGAGTACATGATGATGGTGAGTGCATGGATGCATGTGCACCTATGGCATGATGGTACATGTGTGACATGATGATGGTGAGTGCATGGATGTATGTGCACCTATGGCATGATGGTACATGTGTGACATGATGATAGTGAGTGCATGGATGCATGTGCACCTATGGCATGATGGTATATGTGTGACATGATGATAGTGAGTGCATGGATGTATGTGCACCGATGGCATGATGGTAAATGTATGACATGATGGTGAAAGTTATATGAGGATGTATGTACATGTGGTGTGATGACATATGCATGGCTTCAAGGTAAGTTATGCATGGATGCATGAATGACATGTGTTATGCTATGATTGTTATGATTGTATTGTGTGATGCACTGAGTGGTT
Organism: Eucalyptus fibrosa; assembly: GCA_017140475.1. Classification (NCBI taxonomy): domain Eukaryota; kingdom Viridiplantae; phylum Streptophyta; class Magnoliopsida; order Myrtales; family Myrtaceae; genus Eucalyptus; species Eucalyptus fibrosa. The sequence continues at coordinate 12,443,575 of CM029511.1, forward strand.
TATTGGGTCCTTTACCTACTGAGTGGCTGTACTCACCCCTTTTGGGGAATAACATTTCAGACTAGATAAGATACATCTGCTACTACTGATACCAGTAGATAGATCAAGTGGTTGGATATGACCGTGAGGAGGAGGATAGCAGAGGAAGGAACTTTTGGACACCGACACTGATCGATGGACTTTAATTATACGACTGTTGGAGGAGATGCCGATCATCTTTTGAAGTATAGCCGAGTATAGAAGACTACGGCATTTTGATGTACCGATAAATGATGTCTATCTGGTTTAAGTAAATAAAAATGTACGGCTTCTACCTATAAAAGTTTAGTAGGTGTGCATCGTTTTCTGAATATAGGGAAGGGAGTGGTTGGATGTGCTTTTGTATATGAACTGCGCAAGGGACTGATCTAAAAGATGTAAACCCCCATGGTTGTATGGACCCGCTGCAATTGAAATGGTATCAGAGTGACATGTTATTAGGTCAAGTGAATGGTATTTGAACCATGGCAACCCCAATCGGATCGAGGGCCATCGAGGGGTGCCACAGGCCTTGTTTGGTATTAGAGATATGGTCTATTTGGAGTGATAAGGTGCCTCAGATGGAAATGAGGATAGAATGATGCACACCTTAGGATACTAACTTGAATGGTTGACTAACTTTGAACAACGGGTGATGGATAATCACTCGTAGATCCTTGCTAACTAGTGTGATGTTGCCTTTGTGTGTCAGTAACTTTCTATGTTACTTATGTGACTTTAGTAACAACCTTAATTAATAATCTGACTAGTGACACCGAGTTGCAAATTATTCTTGAGGCAAATGCTTGGAAAACTGCAGGAAAATCATGGTACGAGCTAGAAGTGCTCATCCATCGAGGGTTGAAGCCTCTGCTACAAGGGTTGAAGCCCGAATGGAAGATATCCAGCAAGCATTGGCCAATATTGGAAATCTAATGGAAAGGTAAGCGCAGCAACAACTCGGAGTGGAACGTCGCCCTCAAGGACTGGTGGAACAATTTTTGAAGTTGAAGCCACTTAAGTTTAGTGGAATGGGAAGTCCTGAAGAGGCGAAACAATGGATTGATGGAATGGAACGGATTTTCCAGTTGTTAGACTGCAGTGTTGTAGAGAAAATAGTTTTAGCAGAGTACCAACTTGAGGGAAATGCAAAGTTTTGGTGGAGAGCTTCGAGGGATACGATCTTTCCACTAGGTACTGATGTGAACTGAGACGAGTTTGTTAGGGCTTTTAATAGGAAGCATTTCTCTGATTGTGCCAAGGATAGGAAGATTTCTGAATTTGTTCAGTTAGAACGAAGGGAGCTGATAGTAGACCAGTATGAGGCAAAATTTTATGAATTATCTAGGTATGCTCCTAGGTTAGTTGAGGATCGAGAGGAAAAGGCTAAGATATTTCTGAAAGGGTTGAGGACTGATATTAGAAAAAAAATTGGTGCCTTTGAATATAAGGGATTATAATGACATTTATGAGAGGGCACAATTGGTGGAGCAAGAGTTAGTGAGGGAGCAATCAGAATCTAAGGGGCAAATAACCTTTAATGATGTTCAAAGAGGTAAGAGACCCCTATCTTGGTCAAGGTCAGACTTGGGATGTTAAGAAAAATAGTAACTTTGGAAATTTTAGAAGAGCTTGGAATGGCCCGACTTTTGGGAGAGTACCCTACTAGGGTAATTTTTGCCAAAGATGTGGTAGACAACATGGGCCAGGACCTTGTAATAGCCAACTGAGGTGTAATGGATGTGGGCAAATAGGACACTTTAAGAGAAATTGTCCACGCAATGGGTCGCAGCCGAATGTCAACTCGGTGCGACATGTGCAACAACGTACTACTAGACCAAATCCACCAAGGAATCCACAGAGGCCACCACCACAAGGAATGGTGTATACGATCACCCAAGAGGAAGCGAAAGCTTCCGAAAGTGTTATCTCAGGTACAATTTTGATAGATGGATAAGAAGGCATATATGTTATTTGATATAAGTGACACGCATTCATTTGTGTCCGAAAAATATAGATGATTGTGAGAAATAGGAACCAAATCTTTAGATATGCCTCTTCAAATTTCTACATCCCTGAAAGACATGTTGTTATCTACGTTATTATGTGAAATGTGTGAGATAACCCTAAGGGAATGAGATCTGGAAATGGACTTGATAGTGATAGTTATGTATGACTTTGATGTCATCGTAGGATGAATGATCTCATGAGATAGTACTTACTCATGCGCTAAGGATAAAACCGTGAGGCTAAGAATGGGATATGCCAAAACGGATAATATCTATGTAAGTTAGTCCCTATCGAAACGAGACCCTTCAATGGATGTGTAGTTTGGGTTCGAACTAGGCGAAAGCTGGTGTACCTGTAGCGACCCGATCCGATGAGAGCGAGGAGTAGATGTCAAGGTCAGAGGACCTGAACAAGGAGCAGCTCCTAGCAGGCTTCTAGGATGGCAAAAGGGGGCTGGAATGAACCGAACTATGAATTGAACTGGGAAGGCAGTGTTTCTAGGATAATTTTATCAGAGTGGTGCAGCAAAAGCATGGTTAAGCTTGTAGAACTCTTGTTTGTGAAAAAGAAGGACAGGTCGATGCGTTTGTGCATTGATAATAGGCAATTGAATCATGTAATTGTTAAGAGTAAGTACTCATTACTTAGAATTGATGATTTATTTGATTAGTTGCGAGGAAGTTTATTCCTTTCAAAAATTGACTTGAGGTCAGGATACCATCAACTAAGGATTAAGAAAGTAGACATTGCTAAGACCGTATTTAGGACTCGCTATGGATACTATGAGTTCCTAGTTATGCTATTGGGATTGACGAATGCGTTAACTACATTCATGGATTTAATGAATATGATATTAAGCCTTATTTGGATCAAATTGTGATTGTCTTCATTTGATGATATCCTAAAGGACCTTAAAGACATGCGTAGCATCTAAGCGTAGTGCTGAAAGTAAGGCTTAAGAAGTGAATTATGGAGAGTGAATTATGAATTTGAAAATTAGGTTATGATCATTTGAGCTAAGTAGTGACTTCCTATTAGAGGATCTCATTGGAAGTCTTGATGCATTACATGGAAGCATTTAGTATGAATAGAATGATCTTGGAAGTCATGAGTTTAAGTGGCCATATGAGGCATGAAATTATTTGAGGTTTATATGTCGGAATAATAGGTTTATTGACGATGACCAACTTTTAATTTTAGGTGATGATCTCAGTTTGAAAAGATTTGGTGGAATTAGTGAATATGATCAATTGTGGTTATAGTCTTTCCAAGGTGAAAAGGTGAAAGTTCAAGTTGTGGATTTGATGAGTGATTAGTCTAAGTGATGATCCTTTAGGATGAGACATGAGATATATATTCAATGGAAACTAGACAAGTTTTATTTTGGTGGATTGTCGATCTTTGAAATGAATAAGTTTTGGTGGACTATCAATATTTGAATCGAAGGAATGATGCTATATTTTAGGCTTGAATCCATGTTGTAGTGAAAGTGTGGTGAATGTCTTTGTTGGACTGAACCAAATGAGTTGTTAATGGTGTTGATTTTGATGGTTCTAGGCTTGAATTGATGGTGACAAAAGTATAGGAATAATTCGGCTAAATGGTGTGTTCGATTGAGACCGTTAGATATACTAGAGTGGAAATGGGATCATGTGATGATGGATTTCATGCAAGGATTATCAAGGACATTAAGTGGTCACGACTCTATCTAGGTGATAGTTGATGTGAATCGTTGCGGAAGGATCATTCTACGGAGGCCCATATGGTGCGAATTGCAAACCTCGACCTCCAATCAAACCTGTGATTGGCAATCTCGGTATGAACGTGACCTGTTGACGAACACGTGTCAACCAACCAACGTTATAGACGCCACGAGCAAAAGAATTTGCTATCTCACTCGATAAGTCGAAGAGAATCTTGATTAGGTCAAGTCCTCAAAAGAACAGTAAAAAGAGAACTTCTCAATTCTTTTCCTCAAAAATAAAATAAATCTATCCTCAAAGAAATTTGGCAAATCCTTTATATAGGCTGCCACACAAACCCTAAAAACCAACCCTAAAAATCTAATGTGTTATATTCTAAAATATTCCTATTTTAGAATATTCTTAAACAAGAATATATATATATATATAAATTGACTTGGTCAATTATTTGGTGACAAGATAATTAAATTGCACCAAGATTTCCAAGATTCTTCAAGATTTGATCCAAGGTCATCTTCACGCCAAAGATCACGAACCATGACACCAACAGCTTGCTTGAATTGTTTGGCCTGCGCTCGAGTAATCGAACCAATAGGAATAGACAATGGGTCCCTAGCACCTCTTCCTCGATATGACTCTATGTCCACATCATTCCCTCCCCCGTGCAAAGGATTTGTCCTCAAATCATCACTGGCATCAAAAAGAGTCAAGTCAGAAACATTAAATGTGGCACTAACGTCATACTTACCTGGAAGATCAAGCTTGTAAGCATTATTGTTAACTCTTTCCAAAACCATGAATGGTCCATCCCCTCGCGGTAATAACTTAGAATGTCGCTGCTCAGGAAATCTCTCTTTACGTATATGAACCCAAACCCAATCGCCAGGTTCAAACACCACTTCCTTGCGCCCTTTGTTAGCTTGCCTTGCATATTGCTTAGTCTTGCGCTCAATATTTGTGCACGTCTTCTCATGCAACAAATTGACAAATTCAGCTTTCTTTGTTCCATCTAAATCCACACGCTTATCAACAGGTAAAGGGGTTAAATCTAATGGAGTTAATGAATTAAAACCATAGACAACCTCAAATGGTGTAAATTTAGAAGCAGAATGCATGCTCCTATTATATGCAAATTCAACATGTGGTAGACAATCTTCCCAAGATTTTATGTTCTTTTTCATAATAGCACGCAACAATGCCCCTAAAGTTCTATTAACTAACTCGGTTTGACCATCGCTTTGTGGATGACAAGTAGTAGAAAATAACAACTGTGTTACTCGTTTTTTCCACAATGTTTTCCAAAAGTAGCTAAGAAATTTAGAATCTCGATCTGAAACAATCGATCTAGGCATGCCATGCAAACGTACAACCTCCTTAAAGAACAAATTAGCAATATGGAATGCATCATCAATTTTATGACAAGGTATAAAATGAGCCATCTTTGAAAACCGATCAACAACCACATAAATAGAATCTCTACCATACTTAGACCTAGGCAATCCTAACACAAAATCCATAGAAATATCAATCCAAGGATGCGTTGGAATAGGTAATGGTGTATACAAGCCATGCGGTTTAGTTGTAGACTTCAATTGCTTACAAGCAATGCATCTCTCACAAACACGTGTGACATCTCTCTTCATATGTGGCCAATAAAAATGTTCATACAGCACTTCATAAGTCTTATTAATGCCAAAATGCCCCATTAAACCACCAGTATGAGCTTCTCGCACCAACAATTCACGCAAAGAACACTTAGGCAAACATAGTTTGTTTTCACGAAAAAGATAACCTTCATGCCTATAAAATTTATCAAATGTAGCGTGTTCACATGCTTCATAGACTCTCCCAAAGTCATCATCATCAATATATAAGCCCTTGATATGCTCAAAACCTAGACACTTTGCTTCTAAAATAGTTAGAATCGCATACCTTCGAGAAAGTGCATCGGCTACCACATTTTCCTTACCTTTCTTGTACTTGATCACATATGGAAAAGTCTCAATGAACTCCATCCATTTGGCATGTCTTTTATTCAACTTTTGCTGTCCTTTCAAGTACTTCAAGGTCTCATGGTCGGTGTGGATCACAAACTCCTTTGGCCATAAATAATGTTGCCAAGTCTCCAAAGCTCGCACTAAAGCATACATCTCCTTATCATAGGTAGGATAATTCAATGTTGCTCCACTCAATTTTTCGCTGAAATAAGCTATGGGACGCCCTCCTTGCATCAACACAGCTTCAATTCCTGTACTAGAAGCATCGCACTCTATCTCAAAAGTAGCACTGAAATTCGGCAAAGATAACAAAGGAGCATTAGTTAACTTATCTTTTAGCAGATTAAAGGCTTTCTCTTGCTCTTCTCCCCACGTGAAACCCACGTGCTTCTTGATAACCTCAGTTAAAGGTGCGGCAATGGTGCTGAAATTTCTCACAAGTCGTCGATAAAAACTCGCCAATCCATGAAAGCTACGCACCTCTCCTATGGTCTTAGGCGTTGGCCATTCACAGATTGCTTTAACCTTTTCTTCATCAACCTGTATACCATTAGCACTAACAACAAATCCTAGAAATACTAATTTGTTGGTAACAAAAGAGCACTTCTTTAGATTAGCGTATAATTGCTCGGCCCTTAAAACTTGCAAGACAGCTCGCACATGCTCAATATGGTCATCAGGACTTCGGCTATAAATCAAGATGTCATCGAAATAGACAACCACAAATTGACCAATAAAAGCACGCAAAACATGATTCATAAGTCGCATAAACGTGCTCGGTGCATTAGTTAATCCAAATGGCATTACTAACCACTCATATAATCCATACTTGGTCTTAAATGCAGTTTTCCATTCATCACCTTCTTTCATCCTAATTTGATGATAACCACTTTTCAAATCGATCTTAGTGAAAATACAAGAACCATGCAACTCATCCAACATGTCATCTAATCTAGGAATAGGATGTCGATACTTCACCGTAATATTATTGATTGCTCGGCAATCGACACACATTCGCCAAGTTCCATCCTTCTTTGGCACTAACAAAACAGGGACGGCGCATGGGCTAAGACTCTCTCTCACATGCCCTCGTTCCAATAATTCACTAACTTGCCGCTGAAGTTCCTTTGTCTCCTCGGGATTGCTTCGATATGCGGGTCGATTAGGTAATGGCGCACCAGGAATCAAGTCAATTTGATGTTCTATGCCTCGAATAGGTGGTATCCCTCCAGAAGTTCATCGGAAAGACATCTTCAAATTCCTGCAATAAAGACACAATAGGACTAGGCAAACTTGGGTCAAGATCGTTAGTAGAAAACAAAACCTCCTTGTACACAAGTACAAGTATTGGTTGATCTAGAACTAAGGCTCTCCTCACTTCACTTGATTTTGCATAAAAATTATTTTGCCTCTTTTCTTTCCTCTCTTCTTTTCCCTCGTTTTACCACAATCTTTCTCTCGGCCTCTCATTTTCCTTGCGTCTCGATGCGGACCACGCAAGCCCTCGGATTTCTCACCTTTTCTCTCTCTCTCGGCTTCTCGTTGTAACTTTAATTGATCTTGATACACCTCACTAGGTGTCATTGGTACCAAGGTATAAGTCTTTTGATTCATCCCCAATAAATAACGATTAGTATATCCATCATGATGTACCTTTCGATCATATTGCCATGGTCTTCCAAGCAAGATATGACCCGCTTGCATAGGTACAACATCACACTCTACCTCGTCCTTATATCTCCCTATCTCAAATGGAATTCGAACTTGCTTCGATACTTTCACCTCACCATTATCATTTAACCATTGAAGTCTATAAGGCCTAGGGTGCTTTGTTGTCTTCAAGCCCAACTTATCCACCATAATACAACTTGCCACATTCGCACAACTACCTCCATCAATTATCATACTACAGATCTTACCATTCACCACACACCTTGTATGAAACAAATTATCTCTTTGTTGGTGATGCTCCTCCTCCTTTACTTGCACACTCGAGAACGCCTAACCACCAATAAGTCTCCTTTTATAGCCACTTCTCCATCACTACAATCCTCCAATGGTGGCATCTCATCATCATCTTCTTCCCTTTCACTTTGGGACTCAATAACACCATGTCCAGTCATGATCATCATCCTCCTATTAGGGCATTGATTCGCCATATGACCCCTGCCCAAACACTTAAAACATTTAATTTCACGAGTTCCAGTGTTAGGATTTTCAGTTTTACCTGAAACCGGATTCATTCCAACTTTACCGTCCCTCTACCTCTCCTTTGAAGTTTCGGTTTTGGTGTTGTTTCCTCTCCAATTTGGTTTCTCATCCTCTTCCAGTTGGATCTCCAATTCTGATTTGAACCTCCTTCACTCTTGTGATTTCGGTCCAACTTCAATTGTCGCTCAACTTTGATGGCTTTGTCCACCAATTCTTCCAATTCAACATAGTATTGCAGCTCTACCACCCTTGCTATGTCTCGGCTCAAACCGCCCAAAAATCTTGACATTGTGGCCTCACGATCCTCCATCACATTAGCACGGATCATGGCAATCTCCATCTCATTGTGATACTCTTCCACGCTCTTATTGCCTTGTGTGAGGTTTTGTAACTTTTGAAACAAATCTCTATGGTAATGACTTGGCACAAAACACCTCCTCATCACCGCTTTCATCTCATCCCACATCTCTATCGGTCTTTCACCATTACGCCTCCTACTAGTCACAAGTTGATCCCACCAAATTATAGCATAATCAGTAAATTCAACAGCTGCAATTTTTACCTTTTTGAGCTCAGAGTATCGTTGGCAATCAAATACCATCTCCATGCGTTTCTCCCACTCTAGATACGCATCGGGATCATTCTTCCCTTGGAAGGAAGGAATCTTCATCTTGATGTTGCCAAGTTCATCATCTCCTCGGTGTCTAAACCTTCGGCCTCCATTCCACCTTTCAAATCGAGCATCTCGATCATCCTCCATGTCGGCCTCATCATCATCATATTGTCGTTGCCTTCTATGTTGTGTTCTAGAGGCATCTCGCTGATGTTGCGGCCTTCCTCGGGGTATCTCTCGGTCACCATCAACCCTCATGCCATTCCCCATCATTCGGCCACTAAGCTCCTCTACTACGACCCTCAATTGCTGGATGTTTTCCACGAGCGCTTCATCTTCGTATGGAGTCAACCTCCCGTTGATTCACGCTTTCTTCGCGCGACATATTTTAGACCTGCAAGTAAACTTTAGTCTAAAAAAATCCTCACTAATCGCTCCCTCACGTGTTTCTCTCGAGATGTCTGTCACTTCTCTCGTGTTTAACTCAAGTCTAAGCTTTTCCACCCTCAATTAAGCTTACACACTCTTGCCTTTTTCCTCTCGTATTCTCTTTTCACAAGCTCTTTATTGGACTCAAAACCTGCCTCTCAACCCCCTCACGACAATCAATCAAACTAATCAAACAAGATTAGATCACTATTGATTTTGTTTCAGCAAGTAACAATTTCAAACCAACAAGTACAACTTTCGAAATTCCAATTGAAATGCAAATCACTACTGATTTTGTTTCAATTTGGTCTACTAACAAACGAGTCGCCTTCTTGATTTTTTTTTTTTGTTCGGCTATTTTTTTTTGCCGAATATGTTTTTTTTCTCTTGCACACTTTTTTTTGTGCGTTTTCTTTCTCTTTTTTTTTTTTATTTTTTTTATTTTTTTTATGAACTCAGATACAATTTAAGATGCTAGAAAAGAAAATTTTAAAACTAACAGCAAACAACTACGTATGGAAGCACAAAAGCAATATGATCCCTAAATCAGCTAAAACCGAAACCCTAACTCAATAAATCTCAACTTGCTGAATATCAACAGAAAATTAAAGATAATTAGACCTTGTAGAAGCAAGCTCTGATACCAAACTGATGTGAATCGTTGCGGAAGGATCGTTTTACGAAGGCCCAGATGGTGCGAATTGCAAACCTCGACCTCCAATCAAACCTGTGATTGGCAACCTCGGTATGAACGTGACCTATTGACGAACACGTGTCAACCAACCAACGTTATAGATGCCACGAGCGAAAGAATTCGCTATCTCGCTCGATAAGTCGAAGAGAATCTTGATTAGGTCAAGTCCTCAAAAGAACAGTAAAAAGAGAACCTCTGAATTCTTTTCCTCAAAAATAAAATATTTCTGTCCTCAAAGAAATTTGGCAAATCCTTTATATAGGCTGCCACACAAACCCTAAAAACCAACCCTAAAAATCTGATGCGTTATATTCTAAAATATTCCTATTTTAGAATATTCTTAAACAAGAATATATATATAAATTGACTTGGTCAATTATTTGGTGACAAGATAATTAAATTGCACCAAGATTTCCAAGATTCTTCAAGATTTGATCCAAGGTCATCTTCACGCCGTAGATCACGAACCATGACGCCAACAGCTTGCTTGAATTGTTTGGCCCGCGCTCGAGTAATCGAACCAGTAGGAATAGACAATGGGTCCCTAGCACCTCCTCCTCGATATGACTCGATGTCCACATCAATAATAGATTACTTGACTAAGTCTATCCATTTCCTAGCAGTTCGCGTAGATTATCCGATGGATAAAATTGCCAATATACGTGCAAGCCAAGTGGTACGTTTACATGGTGTTCTTGTAACTATCTCATTTGATCGAGATTCAAGATTTCCTTCAAAACCTTTGGCAAAGTCTTCAAACCGCCTAAGGGACTAAAGCTCTAGTTTAGTATTGTTTTTCATCCTCAAACAGATGGACAAACGAAAAGAGTGGTCCAAGCATTAGAGGACATGTTAAGAGCTTGCATCCTTGACTTTAAAGGAAGTTGGGATGAAAAGTTATACCTGGTAGAATTTGTGTATAACAATAACTTTCAGAAAAGTATAGGCATGTGCTGAGGAAGTATCAGCCAAACCTTGGTCACATACTCGATCATGAAGCCATCAAAATGGATGAGAAAGTGAGGAACATTGAAGAGCCTGTGCAAGTACTGGATTGAAAGGAACAAATTCTCAGGACCAAGAGAATTCCATTGGTTAAGATATTATGGTGTTATTATGATGTGGAGGAAGCCACATGGGAGAGTGAAAATGAGATGAAGGAAAGGTACCCTCACTTGTTTAAGGAGACATAGGCAATGTCTAATTTCGATGACGAAATTCTCTAAGGAGGGGAGAATTGTGGCATTCAGAAATTTCAACCCGAAATATTGATTTTGAGGGAAAAGATATTTGTCTTTGAATGGCCATAGGGACAATTACATCATCGGCCATGATATTTTATCTCTTGGACCGAACCCCTTATGAAAATATTAATTGATTATGAGAATATTAATTGATTTCTATAAATAAAAAAATCAAAAATCATATGCCCTAAAGTGGTGAAGGAATTATGGGCTTATTATCGATATTTTTCTATGGGCTATTTAAATTGGACATAGGACTATTTGATAAAGAAGACTTTGTTCTTGACTATGCACTCTATGATTTGATTTTATGGATTAATGTTACAAAGTCTTTTGGCCATTTTATTATGCAATTAGGTATTTATTTAAATGAGGATTAAGATGTATTATTAAAAATAAACTTGGGCCATTTAAATTTGGACTTTAGGCCCAAGTGAGATGGGCCTAAAGTGGGCCATAAGCCCGGCCCATGTCGACACATGGAAGGGGGAGAAGGAGCCGAATGGCCTCCTCCAAGTGTCTTCAACAAGGGAGACACTTGTCTCATTCTTAGGGACAAGTGTCCCCCATGCAAAATGAGGATGCATGCAAGTATATAAGCAACCAAAAAGAGAGAGAGAGAGAGAGGGAGTGGCTGGTTTTGAGAGAGTGAGAGAGAGAGAGAGTTGTGAGAAGAGTCAGGAGCCGAGAGAGAGAGAGGGAGAAGCCGAGCGAGGGAAGAGGTCCGCTCATCCATCGCCGTCCATCCATCTACCGTCGTTTGTTCGATTTTGGAGGCAAGTTAAGATCCATTTTCTACTCTTGCATGTGTATCTTGCATGTGTGGTTGAAATGGTGTTGAATCTTGGGTGTTTAGAGGTAAGGAACCAAAGCTAGTGTGGTTCGTTCTTAAAAAAGCTTGCTGATTTCGTGAATACTGCCTGACCCATAAACTTGTGGAGGCTTGCATTCGTGTTTCAAGTTGAATTTTGACTTCGACTCCTCCATTAAAGTTGTAGAAAACATCTAAAAGTATAACATACTAAAATTTGGGACAAAATGGTTGAGTTTTAAGGGGCAAAACCCTCCTCCTACGAAGACACTAGATCTGGAACTGCTTTGCTGACCTTTTGGTAGTTTTGTGAGTTGCATGTTGCTTTTGACCGAGAATTTCCCTTCAACTTCTTCATGAAACTTTTATAGAACATCCTAAATACTAACATACTCAAATTTGAGGAAAAATGAGCAAGTGTACCCTAGTGAATCCACTTTCTCTTGAAGACGGTAAATCTGGAAATACGGTACTGGACACCCGAGATTTCATGGACCCATATGGTGACTATTATTTTGAAATTTCACTTAGATCCCTTCATAAAAGTTGTAGGGGACCTCTTGAGGAAAAATATATCAAAATTTCAGAGGAAATGATGGAAGATAAGTAGGTGAAAGCTTGATTTTTCGGAGACAGATAAATTGCACTGTTCGGTACTAGGAACAGAAGCTTTGACCGTCCATAGTAAATTATCTAGAGAGAATCTGGCCTATATGTCTACATAAATAATCTACCTTAGGATCTTTTCTATCACATGGTAAAATTTCATAATTTTTTGATATCATTCGGGTATTTTAATCGAAATATTTTAAGAACTGCGCAATCTGATTTTATTCGAATTTTGCATGCTGTATTGTGTGAACTATATCTTCTTGTGTGAAGCTCTTTTGGGCATGTGTTCTTCATGGAGTTGCTACCTATTTATCTCGTCTATAACATGTTCTGATTCCATGATTTTTGAAGGTCATATGGATATTTAATTTACATGTTTTCCGAAATTGTGTAAGCTGGAATTTTGTAAATCTCAAAAGTCATGATGTATGGATTATTTTAAGTTGTATGGACCCCATGAATTGTATTGTCATAAGTGGTTGTATCTTGCTGCATGTATGATGATTGGAAATGCATATAAGAATCAAATGATGAAAATGATCTTGTTTGCCATCACATCATATGCCATGTTGAAATTGAGCTATAATTGAAAATGAGATGTATGGGAATATGCATTGTGATGATGAGAAGACCGTCCGAGGTGTGAGTTGACGATGCCCCGGGAGTGTCGGAATGCTCGGAAAGTGGGGGTGCTGGATACCCGGTGGCCTAGTGGTGTAATTCCGTAGGGTCCTCGAGAGTTTCGAGATGCCCGGTGGTATACGGTACGTAATTCCAGAGGAGGGGGGAATCTTTGTGGTATGTCGGTACGTAATTCCGGAAGCCTTGGAGGTCTATGCCCAAGGGGATGCCTCGTGATGTTAGTTGGGATACGAGATGCTTGGCAGGTATTGTGTAGGATGCCCTGCAAGTATTGTGCCGGATGGTTCTCGCGATGCCAGGATTGGGTGCGAGTGATTAATGTGGGATGCAAACATTGGTCTCAGGAAAGAGAAATGTGGCGGCCCAAAATGAAAGAATAAAATTGGGAAATTGAAATTGAATTATGCATGGTATAGCAACATGTATGCATGAGTACATGATGATGATGAGTGCATGAATGTATGTTCACCTATGGCATGATGGTACATGTGTGACATGATGATGGTGAGTGCATGGATGCATGTGCACCTATGGCATGATGGTATATGTGTGACATGATGGTGAAGGTTATATGAGGATGTATGTACATGTGGTGTGATGACATATGCATGGCTTCAAGGTAAGTTATGCATGGATGCATGAATGACATGTGTTATGCTATGATTGTTATGATTGTATTGTGTGATGCACTGAGTGGTTTGTTGGGTCCTTTACCTGTTGAGTGGTTGTACTCACCCCTTTTAGGGAATAACATTTCGGACTATAAAAGATACCTCTACTACCATTGCTACCAGTAGATGGATCAAGTGGTTGGATATAACCGCGAGGAGGAGGATAGCAGAGGAAGGAACTTTTGGACGCCGACATTGATCAATGGACTTTAAGTATACGACTGTTGGAGGAGATGTCGGTCATCTTTTGAAGTATAGCCGAGTATAGAAGACTACAGCATTTTAATGTACCGATGAATGATGTCTATTTAGTTTAAGTAAATAAAAGTGTATGGCTTTTACCTATAAAAGTTTAGTAGGTGTGCATCGTTTTCTGAATATAGGGAAGGGAGTTGTTGGATGTGCTTCAGTATATGAACTGCGCAAGGGACCGATCTAAAAGATGTAAACCCCCATGATTGTATGGACCCGTTGCAATTGAAATGGTATCAGAGTGACATGTTATTAGGTCAAGTGAATGGTAAGTGAACTATGGCGACCCCAATCAGATCGGGGGCTGTCGAGGGGTGCCACACATTGACATGGAATCGACTAAGTTGATTGATTGATGGTGCAATCTGATTGGATAATTGGATGGTTATTTGAATTGTATTGATTGCATAAAGGAACTAAGGCCAAGGTAAGTCCTTTGGCTCTTGTTGTGCTTAGGCAGTCCTTATGGCATATTTTCTTCCTAGTCAAGTCTGAGGGGGTTAAACTTGTTGAGACTTCGTCTTACCCAATTATGGGATAACATTTCAGGTCTATAGATGGTAGCTCCTCTCAAGCATTTTAGACAACTGAAGAAGATCACATAACAGAAGAACTATATTCCGATACATGCGTACCTAGAAGGATTAGAGTACAAACTGGTGATGTCCATAGTCTGGGTTGATGCGGGTTTGCCCAAAAATGTGCCCCATCAATACAGAGCATGGTATCGCTAGTATCATAATGGACGAAGAGAAGACCCCATACCAAAATTTGAGATACCTCTATATGTGATGGAAGTTACTTTTGGAAAGGGAACTGCAGACCCTCAAGATGGTTCGATGGTAAACCTAGTGGACCCTGACCTTGAAGATCCAAGATCTTCCATGTATTCAACAGTAGGCTCCAGCTGGAGTGTGGAGGGAGATGATGAGGATGATGAGGAGCTATAGTCTTATGAAAACCCCCCTGTTTTGCAGGCCTTGTGAATAGAGTGGCTTGTATTGTATATATATGACTTCGTTTGTTAGATGTGTGTGTGTGTGTGTGTGTGTATATATATATAAAGAGTGGTTGTTGTTTTTAGTTCAAAAATTTGTGGCCCTACTTTTCTATCACATTGTGTTATTGTCTGGGGATTATTATTTGTTTTCGCATGTGCAATTAAAAGGAATGGGTCGACGATGCGTCTTGCGACATCGCTATGTAATTGACCAAGTCGAGATGGGCACGCGCTCAGGGGATTGGGGCGTGACGGCGAAGATGCAAGGTCTTTGTTCTTGCCCTGTGGTCTTATGGATGGGACCATTCCGATTGAACTTCTACTTGGACTAGGCATGGTGTTGGGCTTGTTTGAAGGTGTTAGGAAATGGATTCCAAAAATAATCCGATATTCAATCAAACATCAAAAAACGAACGCGGAAAACAAGCCCAGAAAACATGTTACACCAATCATAAGGTACATCACAGAGTCGAACATACATTGTCTTTCACAAATTAAACACCATTGTCGCAGTTTGATGAGGAATTCTGATACTATTCTTGTAGAGGAGCGTACTATTTTTGGGGAGAAACTGAGAGAGCGTAGAAAATAAAGAGAACGTGTTTTCTCTTATTTTCATATTACGTAGCAACCGCTTAGATTTTCTCTTATTTATTCAAAAATCCCCCTTTTTTCTTTTATCTACAATAATTGCACTCTTCTTCTATAAGCCATTCACTTATGGACCGGGTTTTGGGCCCAACATGGGTGAACGGGCCTTAATAAGCCCATCATCACATAAAAAAAACCCATCATTTCTCACTCGCACATGGTGGGCCGAACAGAACCCTCTTTACCTCTCTGCAACATTCATACTGGTAAATAATCCGTGTGACTAGCATATTTTCAGAGTTTATTACCATAGATCTATTAGGAATACATAGCAGTTTATAATGGGCATCACATTTTTTAGTAGATTTAGTATGCAATACTCCAAATCGATAGATCACATTTATATCTCTCTTGATCTCTTTTTAAATAATGATATATTTTATTAACAATTATGATTATATAAAAAAAGCAATCATAATTGGTCGACCAATGAATACAAAACTAGAATATAATTGTCCAAATTCGATCTTCATCTTTTCTTGAAACTCTCAATTTCGGTTCAACTTGCTTTTCTAGAAATGTTCCATTAGATCGAGTCAATTCATGATCATTAGCAACATTCTAAGATAACAAACATTTAATAAAAATCTTGAGAATAAGTAAGAGTTATGAGTGCACTTAATTAAGAAACTATTTTCCTCAAAAGTCTCACACGGCATGAAAGTTGAGATCGAAAATTTTGCCACTCTTATTGGTCGTCTCATGCATACGTAGTATGAAATACGTATTACGGTATTAACTCATTTCCCATAAAGCATATGTCTGCACCTTCAATATTATATAGATGATAGTTTAGACATACTTAATGTCTAACTTGAGTTCACGTACTGCTCTTTCACGGAATTCATCGGAACTCACATCTGGCATCATAAGCAGATAAAGTAAAATATGTGAGTTATTTTATTTTTGGAAATAGTAAATATTATGTTATCATCTTAACACTTAGTTAAGGTGACATATATATTTTAAGTTTAAGCTCTCAATTATCACCTAGATAATAAGCTTAAAAATTATCTCTTCTCTATTTATCACATAGTAAATAGAGGTGATTATCCGTGTGAGTAGGCTAATCTTTTATCTGTCCAACATACTTTCTCAATTTTATATAATGCATTAAACATTAAGATGCATAAACTTTAAACAAAGATTCATATGTATTAATAATGAAAACACAAATTCATTAAATATGAACACTTAAGAGAAATTACAATATTTAGTACATCAGTCTCTACGTAGTCCTAGAGATTTCACATGGCCACAAAACACATCTCTAGGTATCGGCTTCATCATAGGATTTACTACCATTCTATTCGTATATATGTACTGTAAGTTCACATCTTTTCGTGCAACCATATCTTTGATAAAATTATACTTTGTATCTATATGTTTGATCTTGCCATGATATTTTGGATCTTTGGTGTACGCTATTACTGCTTGGCTATCACAATTAACCAACAATAAGTCTGCAGCATTCTCAATAACACCTAAATGATCCAAAAATCTCTTAAGCCAAACACCTTCTTGTATTGCTGCTAATAATGCCATGAACTCAGTTTCCATCGTGGACAAGGCTATACATGTTTGTTTCTTACCGCTCCATGATATAACGCCATTATTCAGTAAAAAAGTAAATCTAGAGGTAGATTTCATTTCATTCAAATCTCCTCCCCAATCAGCATCTGAATAGCCTTCAAGTCGTAGATCCTTCCCTTGGTAGCTCAGCGTAAAATTAGCAATTCCTTTCAGATACCTCAGTATTCTTTTAACGGCTTTCCAATGTGCTTGACTTGGATTGGATTGGTATCTACTTACTATTCCAACTACAAAACATATGTCAGGTCTTGTACATATCATAGCGTACATTAAGCTTCCAACAGCACTAGCATAAAGAACATGTTACATTTGTTCCTTCTCTTGTGAAGTCTTTGAACACATTCTATGACTCAATCATTTACCTTTTGCAATAAGAGTATTTATAGGTTTACAATTTTGCATACGAAATCGTTCAAGAACTTTATTTATGTATGTTTTTTGCAAAAAAGATAGTGATCTTTTCGAACGATTTCTTGAAATATTAACTCCAAGAATGTATGCAGCCTCACCCATGTCTTTCATCTCAAAGTTGGAAGATAACCAACTTTTGACCGTATTAACAAACTCTATATTGCTTTTGACAATCAGTGCATCATCAACATATAAAGATATGATCACAAATTAATCTTTGGATCTTTTGATATATACACAATGATCATCATCAATCTTTGAAATTCATATGCCATTATGGCATTATGAAAATGTATATACTATTGTCTCGACGACTGCTTAAGGCCATATATCGATTTTAGAAGTTGACATACCTTTTCTTCTTGACCTTTCATAATGAAACCAACAGGTTATTCCATATATATTTCTTCTTCAAATTCTCCATTAAGAAAAGCAGTCTTTACATCCAATTGATGTAACTCAAAATTCATACTAGTTACTATTGCCAGAATTATACGAATCGAGGTAAATCTCACTACAGGATAAAATGTTTCCTCACAATCAATTCATTCTTGTTGATTATACCCCTTCGCCACAAGACGAGCTTTATGTCTTTTTATTGAGCCATCAGCTTTACACTTTATTTTGAGAACCCACTTGTTCCCAATGGCTTTGTGTCCTTTTGGAAGAACAACTAGTTCCCAAACATGGCTTGACTTCATTAACTCAATCTCTTCTTTTATTGCCTGTATCCATTTTTCCTTACTAGGGAAATTTAAAGCCTCATTTACATTTTTTATCTTTATCTTATGGAGCAACAATAAAAGTTTATCCTTTAATGCCAAAATATCGACGAGAAATACTTTTGCGACTTATTCACTGTACGGGAGATTATACACTTTGCACATCATTCCCTATTATGTTCTCACTCGGATTATATAATGACGATATCGTCTCATCAGGTAGTTGTAATTGAGAGTGAATTGAACTAAATTCATCACTTCCCATGTTACTCCCACTTGGACGAATTCTTATAAGTTCATTATCTTGATCCAAAGTTTCAAATAGGAAGTAGTCCTCACTTATTTCGCCATTCTTAGGAAATTCATTCTCTAAGAATGTGACATCCCATTATTTAAATTCAGTTATATGTCTACTTTCCCACTCGCCTATAAATACATACCCTTTCGAGCATTCTGAGTATCTTATGAAAATACTCTTCTTGCCTTTGGGACCCAATTTCCTAAATGTGTGAGAGGGCTCATGAGTATAGACAGTACAACCCCACGGTTTAAGAAAACTTAAGTCTGGTTTTCTACATGTCCATAACTCATATAGAGTGGAAGTAATTTATTTGAAAGGCACATGGTTAAGTATATAGGCAGCAGTTAATAAATCATCACTCCAAAATGTGATAGGTAAGTTAGCATGCATTATCATGGACCTAACAATTTCTAGTAGGATTCTTAGGATTCTATTTCTTCTTTCCACAACACCATTTTGTTGAGCAATGTAGGAAATAGACAACTATCTTTCTATTCCATTTTCATTACATAAATTTCTGAACTCATCAGATAAATATTATCAACCTCAATCGGATCTTAATACTTTTATTTTCTTATCTAATTGATTTTCTACCAAGCTCATAAACTATTTGAAACAATTTAATACTTCAGATTTATGATAAATCAAATAGACATATCTGAATAGAGTATAATTATCTATAAATGTGATGAAATAAACAGCCACATGCCTTCCTCTCTCATTTATTGGATCACAGATGTCAGAATGAATTAATTGGAAAGGAAACTCAACTCTTTTACCTTTTCCAAATGGTTTCCTTATTGTTTTCCCTGCTAGACAATACTCATATATGGGCAAGTCAATTTTTTCAATATTGCCTAACAAGCCATCTTTGGTTAGCCTATTCATACATTATTGGCAAATATGACTAAGTCTAGCATGCCACACATTCAAATCATTATCATATGAATTAAAAGACGTGAAAAGGGAATAACAAATATTGATATTACCACAGTCAATATTCAATACAATAAAACTATCTAGAAAGTAACCATAACCATAGTATTTTATATTCAAATACAAATCTACACCATTATTATGGAAGTTCAAACTAAAACCAAGCTTTACAAACACTAAAACAGACACTAAATTCCAACGAATCTCCGGAGCATATAATACATCATGTAGGAACAAAGTACATTCACCAAGCATGTTTAATTGGCAAGTATCAATCTCTTTTACTTTGGCTCTAGAGTTATTTCCCACATAAATCTATTTAGTTCCAGTCGGTACTTGTCGAAATTCCACGAATGATTCTCTATCATTCGCTACAAAGTCTGTTGCTCCCAAATCTACAGTCCATAAAGGATTAGATTTAGTTAAGAATACAAAATTTGACACATAAGCGAAGCTCTCAAAAGTACAAGGGCTGTTTATCTTCTTTGGCTCGTGACAATTGCGAGCATACTAACCCTTCTTGTCACAATTGTAACACTTCACCCTTGACAACTTCTTCATTCGAGGACACTTTTCTCTTTCATGTTGGTCAACTTTTGGTTTCTTCCCTAAAGAACTTGCTCCCTTGCCTTTCCACCTTTTGAACCAATCAAGACGTTTGTGCTTGGAGCTTCAAACCCCATCTAAGCTAGAACCAGCATAATAGATGTCAGTTTCTAACTTACCCGCCAAGAGGTGGTCTTCTTCTAGCTCAAGGTGGCACACTGCATCCTCAAAGGTTTTAATGTTCTCATTGTGGGTCAGGTACATCTTCATATGCTCCCAATTCTGAGGCAATGAATGGATCACTACTTGCACTTACTGCACATTTGTCAGGACATGGCCAGCATCCTTCAACTCATTAATCATGTTTGACATCTTCCTCAGGTATTGTTTCATGGTCTAACCATGAGGCTTCTTGTAAGAGTCAAATCTTATAGTGAGCTGCCTTTGTTTGGTCACTAATGTAGCACCAAATCTTGCTACCAACGCTTCTCACATTTCCTTGGCATCCTTAAAACACCTGAACTCTCGCATGACATCATCTTCCATATTACTCAACAACGTAATGTGAGCAAAAGAGTTCTTTTTTTTCCATGCAGCAAATGCATCATTATCTCTCTTATGTTGTGCAATGTTTTCAGTGTTCCCATCTTCAGGTTCTTCCTTAATCAGGTTAAGAGCTTTTAGTGCCTTTTGCTCTTCCAGCATATATTGGATTTTCATATGCCATATTTCATAATTATCGTCGTTCAACTTCTCACATTTGTTCAATTCAGCGACTATGCTCTTAGTGGCTGAAGCCATTAATCTGAACATATGAGACACATATGCACGAATTATTAATACCTATCATTTATGCATCCATTTTGCATAAACTCATCATATTAATGAATAATTTCAAATAAGATTTCAGAATCAAAAGGTCACTGAGTTTCCAATCATCATCCAAAAATCTAACTTGAAATTATCATTAATATAATATTCTATGCAAAATAAGTTCTTTGAAGTTATAAAAACTTCTATGAACTGCCCAAAACAGTTAATAATAATAGAAGTAATTGATATTGGACATCAATTAATGACAAAATAATAATATTTCAACATAATGTAACTAATACATTAGTTGCTACAATGACATCAACTAGGAAAATATTTACATAAGACATCTATTAAAACATACTAAATAAAAACCACTAGAAATAGCTAACGCCAAGTCAACATATGAACAGGAAAAAAATATTTTAATTTCTTGAAATTTTCCTTTGTAAAATCTTCAGTCACTTTTGGCTACCACGAAAAAACATACGGATATCCCTTAGGATTTCTCCTTTGCACATTCATCCCCCGCCGAATTGGAGTCATTCCTTGGGTCGTAGTCTTTGTGGCTCCAATCCAATAATATTCATCTATAAAAGCCATTACAAGCTTCATATACTTAGGAACTCTGTTGACCTCCCGTAGGCAATTCAACACTCCTTGTCATTCTAGTGGAAGAGCGTTCATGAAGAATCGCACCATCTCAAAAGCTGGCATGGGATAACCCTTCCAAATGACTTTTTGTATCTTCTTGTTGACTTCGAGAACATGTTCAATTAAATCGCTACTCTCCCATCGATAATCAATCAACTCAGCTATCAACCTTGAGAGCCTTTCTTTTTGACTTACCGTATTTGCACGGATAGGTGTGCGCGCCTAAAGGGGAGGCATTGTACCTACAACAAATGTAGAACAAAAAGGGATTACATATAATCCATATAGACTTTATTGAAAAAGAAAATTATTTTTTTCGGGTCAATGGTCAATAGTCAAAGTCAATAGTCGAAGTCAACGATCAATCGGTCAACGGTCAACGGGTCAACGAAGATAGGTCAGGTCGGGTCAAACCGACCGACCTTGCTAAGTGACATAATCATGACGTCACCGGCACCTGCCCTGCACATGTGCGGGCAATCGCCGGCTGACGTCACGATGACGTCAGCTGGCGCGTGTGCTCACACGCCAGTGGTTGTTGCCACATGCCACGTACACACATGCGGTTATCGCGCACCTGCGTTGCACGTGCTTGCAGTTTGCCCCTCTCACACGTGCGTTGGATGCACTTGGGAACTGCCTCGGCGCATGCACGCAGGCGCCAACGACGCCAAACATTCTAGCCATGCATTGCGGCACGTTTGGCGGCCTCTGGCGATGAGCCACGAGTTGATTTTCTCGTATCGACAAGAGCTACAACCCTACGATATCAAAAATGAGATTCAATTTACAGAAAATCATAAAAGGTGGTGAACGATATGCGGTGTCGGGATTTCTGTCCCCGAGCGACCAACAGCGACGTTTCACGAAATTTCAACCAAAAAATAATTTATAAGCATGAATAGTAATTAGGAAACATGAACAGTAATTGGGAAACATGAACAACCCAAAAATAATCCAATATTCAATCAAACACCGAAAAACAAACGCGGAAAACAAACCCAGAAAACATATTACACCAATGATAAGGTACATTACAGAGTCAAACATACCCTGTCTTTCATAGATTAAACATCGTTGTCGCAGTTTGATGAGGAATTCTAATACTA
Source organism: Eucalyptus fibrosa (assembly GCA_017140475.1). NCBI lineage: Eukaryota > Viridiplantae > Streptophyta > Magnoliopsida > Myrtales > Myrtaceae > Eucalyptus > Eucalyptus fibrosa. The sequence continues at coordinate 12,466,218 of CM029511.1, forward strand.
TTCTTGTAGAGGAGTGTACTATTTTTGGGGAGAAACTCAGAGAGCGTAGAAAACAAAAAGAACATGTTTTCTCTTATTTTCAGATTACGTAGCAACCACTCAAATTTTCTGTTATTTATTCAAAAATCTCCCTTTTTTCTTTTATCTACAATAACTGCACTCTTCTTCTATGGGCCCTTCACTTATGGGCCAGGTTTTTGGCCCAACTGGGCGGACAGGCCTAAATAAGCCCATCATCACATAAAATAAAATAGAAAACCCATCAAAAGGATACGATAAAGTTCAAGGGATCGATTGAAAGCTACGTTGGAAAGCCTACATTCCATTTGTTTGTTGCAGGATCCACCATGATGAGGAAAATGTGACCATACATGATCTTTATAGCAAGATGGTTGTCTCAACTCCATTTAGAAGTCAGAATTCCTTAATGATGAACAACAATTATGTTTCATGGCTAAAAGAAAAGCTTGAGAAATATTAGGCTATATGCCTTGTTAATGTTTACGGTGATAGTCTTGCTGAAAAAATGCAGTGTGTGTTCCCCAACTTGAAGATATTCATGTTGTCTTAACTAGGGTTGCTTGAGATGCCTATACATCACATTGATGTGAGAGATCACTATGTACTAGATTTCACAAACATGAAGCAGCTCCAAGTCCTATATCTTCACTTCATACGTATCACCAATTTAAGTTCCTCGATTGGCATCCTTGCGAACCTCCACTCATTATTCTTAGACTATTGCATTGTGGACGATGTGGCAATTCTTGGCAAGCTCAAAGCATTGCAAATTCTCAGCTTGGCAGGATCTCAAATTTTTAAGATACCTAAAGAAATCGGGGAACTTAGGAATCTGAGATCATTGAATCTAGATGATTGTGACTCACTTAAGATAATCAAGCCCGGTGCCCTGAAAGGCTTAGTCAACTTGGAAGAGTTGTATATGAGGGGAAGCTTTAGTCAATGGATAGTCAATGATGAAATACAATCATATAATGGTAGGCTTGCTAAGTCGAAGTGTTACGCCACGAACCCCGAGTGCGCGCACATCCCTCAGCGGTCGACTGAAAATGCGACGTCCGAAGACGCGTTGCCGACCCATTCTTTTTTCTTTTTTTTTTTAATCTTTCGATTAAGCACATGCGAAAGTGAATTAAAAAAATTTACCGAAAACAACTTGTTCATTTATCAACTGTTAACCCTAGGAAGTTTAATACTTACAAGCCTTCCTACGGCCACTTCCTATCGACCCTCTCAAAAACCTTTAGGGACCAGGGTCAACCTTAACTTCACTAGCGATAGGACCAGCCAAAAGTTATTGCATCTCGCGCCCACCAAATCCGCACTCAGCAAATCTCCACGCTACGACCCTAAAAATGTTAACCACGACGGGGTGTGATAAATCTCAGTGAATCAAAACCCTAAACCTCAATTAGGACGCAAATTCTCCTTGAAGGCGGTCCTAAACATACACCATATAGAAATCACCTCGCCTTGGTGCGTACCTGCATATTAGCTCATCACATAGGCATTTATAAATATCACAAGCATACTCAAAACACCTCATTTTCATCCATCAAACATCATATGGGTCCCGACTCTAAGGTAAAACCATCATGACACATCATATACCGTGCCACATAATTTTGTCGAGGTAAGTACACTATTAGTGCCAAAACTTGTGTACGGCGCTCGCTTTGATGCCAAAACTTTTGAAAATAGATCATTTTAGTGCCAATGCTGATCTGGTTGGCCGGAAATCCGACGTGGCACATTTTTATTAATTTTTCAAGCTGATGTGGTTCGCCAGAGAGTATAGTCAGCATTTAAATAATAAAACGACGCCATTTGGGGTCTTTCCCCCAATTCAAAACCCTAAATCCCCAAATTGAGAGAGAGAGATAGAGATAGAGACAAAGAGACAAAGAGATAGAGACAGACAGACAGACAGATAGAGAGAGACACACACACACAGATAGAGATAGAGACAGAGACAAAGACAGAGATAGACAAACAGACAGAGAGATAGAGGGAGAGAGAGAGAGAAGGCATGGCATGGGCTTCCCATTGTCTTCTTCCCCGAAGAACAACACCAGCACCAGCCAACAGTGACATCAGCAGCGCACCAGCACGACTCTGCCTCTGGTTCGTCCAACATTGTTGACAAGTCCAAGCTCTTGTCCTACTCCTCCTCTCCTCCTCATTCTCCTTCCCCCTTTAGAAGGACCCACTTCATCCGCTCCCTGAGCAGAGCCCAATCCGCCATCTCCATCTACGCCCTCCTTGTTTCCCTCGCCCTCCTTGTCTTCTCTCTCTCCACCTTCAACCCCCTTGTTCCTCCTTCTCCTCTGCCCTCGCCTCTTATTCTTCCTGTCGCTTCTTGCCCGAGCAAAAACCTTAGCCTCTCCTCCCTCGCCTAGTCGAGCAACTACAACAGAGGCCGAGCAACTACGACGGAGGCCGAGCAATAGTGGCCAAGCGACGGCGGCTGAGCAACGGTGACCGAGCGAGCTAGGTCGGCATTGGGCGAGGATTTGACAAAAGAACCCTAATTTCAATCCCTAAATAAAATAAAATAAAAAAATCCCCAAATGAGTTGTGCAGCATTGTTTTTGTGAGGCTATCCACTTAGGACAGCAAAACGACGTTGTTTGTTTAAGGATGACAGAAAACAATGTTGTTTAAAAGCCATGTCGAATTTTCTTTTAAATATAAAAGCCACGTAATCATTATAGCCAGAATCTCTCGCTGGTGATACCAAAGTGATCGTTTTTCCTCCAATTTGGCACTTAAGTGATCCAGTATAAAGTTTTGGCACCAAAGTGAGTGTCGTACACAAGTTTTGGCATTGATAGTATACTTATGTCCCATAATCAGGCACAACTATCACAACCATTCATGCGTGTTCCAGTTATTACGACCTATCAGCCACGGTCAACTCAACAGTCGGTAGTCATCCAGCGTAACCAAGCATCGTCCCGCTTCATCAGGCACAGCAACGTCTAGAACCCCCACCTAGACGGCATTCCATAAAAGAGCATCGGTCCAACCTCCACCGCGACTAGCTTCTAGACCCCCACCGGGCATCCGATAAAATCGGGCATCGTCCACAAACTCCCATTGGGTGACGGGTTCCACTTAGTGACCATACAAGCACGTCATCAATCAACCCATTTCTTATCTTCCATTAATTAGCCCAAAATGCCAAAATTCCTTTTAAAACAATAAACCTTGCAATTCCATCTTTTTTTTTTTATTCAAAGCTTTCCGAAATAAATTCGTATGGGGTCACGTAATTGAAATTAACCCGCCAAACTTTGCACACATCTAGTATAAAACTTCCTCATTTTATTGAGCACATAAAATACGGCATCCAAATGCGACACCTTATTTATTTTCTATTTTCTTTTCTAACAACCCCTTTTTGGAACTAAACTTTAGTAACCCCTTTTTTTTTGTTCAAAACTTTTACAAATAAATTTGTAGGTGCTCATGTAATCAAAATTAATCCGTTAAATTTTGCACGCACCTAGTTTAAAACCTCATTGTTTTATAGAGCAAGCAAGTTTTGGTGTCTAACCCGACACCTAATTGTTTTTCTAATTAAAAGCCTAGAAGGCCATCTTTTGCATTATCAATAAACAACCACCATAGAACAACCATTCACATATTATCATGCATAAGTTCTAAATATGTCAAAAGTCAACCACATCACCAAATATGCATTGTCCAGCAAGCACTACACGAAGAACAACAACAAAACCACAACCGGCCCTAACCAGCAGAAATCAGGCCACTCATGCACCTCCAAGTTTAATTCCATAAATATAATGAAACAAGCTCAGAAAATTATCAAATTTAAATATGTTCTGAAGGACACCTAAAAGAACAGTTTTTATGAAGACACCTTGACCTAGATATTTCTAGAATGAGAGCAGTAAATCGCCTAAATCGTTACCAAAATTGTATCCGTGTCCAGAAATTTCATTTTCTAAAATCAGTTTGGTTCAAGGTCCAAAACTTATCTGTTTGATTTGAAATTTGGCTATGTTAAATTAAAAAATGTGATGAACAACTTTTATGAAGGAACTCTTTCAAAAATCGAATCCTCAGAGTTGATAAAAATCCCTTAAACATCAAAAGGTCACAAGTCGGAGAACGTAAAATATATGTCATAGTTGAAGATGTCTAAAACATTTTTCAAAAAGGAGGCAACCCCAAAATCAAAGCACATTTGAGCCCACAAAAATGGCAAACAATGAGGGTCCAATGAACAAATCCGAATTTAAGCTAATCCATCTTAACAAACACTAATCTTTCTTAGCACTAATCTAACCATGATTAGCACTAATATAAACAATCTAATTAACACTAATCTAACCCCCAAGCGCAATTAACAACCTAATCAAGGATTCGGGAGTTAACTCACCAGAATTTGACGGCGGCGGGCTCACGACGACGGCAATGCAACGGCGGTGAGAACCCGAGACAACCATGTCTCAAACGGAGGCCTAACGGTGAATAAAAATAGTCCACAAGCTCACGGCTTATGGCTGGTTCGGTTCTATAGAAGGCTGAGTTGGTTGATCCCGGTGGCTCGGTGCGGCTTGTTAGGAAAATCTCTTATAATGTTTTGAAGATGACAAAATAAATCAAAGGCTACTAACGTGTTTAATGGTTGAGTAATAGACTATGTATATGATAGAACATGTAAAGGATATTGTCAAAGTCTATACTTGAAAGAACTAGAAGATAGACTCTATACTGAAGCTGAACTTATTTAGACTGTGTCTAGACATTAAGGCTAAATATGTTCAGAAGTAGAATATGTTCAGACTTACGTCCAGTTTATAAAGTCTATTTCAGACGGAAGACACTGAGACTACTTTAGACAGAAGACACTCAGACTCTATTTCAAACAGAATATTCTCAGACTTTACATACAGAATGAGATACAAGTCCAGAATGTGACAAGGTCCAGAACGAGACACAAGTTCAAAACATAGTAGATTCAAAATGAAGCATGTTCAAAATGAGACAATTTGACAGAACGTAACACAAGCCCCAAACATATAACGGTTAGTGATCTGGTTTGGATTCTACATCAAGATAGATTTGATTGACTCAATCTAATTGATTGACAATTAGATCTTGAAGACAAGAACTTTCTAAACGAAAAAGCTCTACTTATGGAAACCAAAATTCTGTTTATATGAGCTATCTGAATCAATTTGGGATTCCATTTTTGTCACTCAGCAGCTCCTATATCTTCTAGATACGAATCTATCCAATGGATAGATTGGAAGACCATCCTATAGATACTATCCAACGGCTAGTTTAGAAGTGGAAAAATATTTAAGGAGATCAAGGACCGATGAGCAAGTAAGAGACGGAGCATAAAATTTATAATTCCAAAGTCTGAGAGACCTTCGATCACACACTTGTCTTTCGTGAGCTTAAACGTTTACGATCGTGAGAAAATTACCAAAAGAGTGACTTAGTGAGATAGTGTGATCTACCACTGAGTGTTTGCACTCAAAGTTGTAATCTCTTATTGATCACATAATGAAATCCAACCAGAAGGCTGTTAGTATGGGAGAATGGACATAGGCTTAATATAAGCCGAACCACTATACATTTCGTGTGTAACGTTCTTTTTCCTTAACTCTTCATATTTAAGTCTATTGCATACTTACAGGTTATTTCAGAAGTCTGTTCCATCCCATAACAAATTATAAACATCTACTAGGAGTCTGGTGGCTCAATTATTAGACTCTGATCCTTATTCAGACTTTGCTCGAAATTTATTTCATTCCACATTTATCTATCAAGACTTCTTTTAAACACCTATTCACCCCCTCTAGGTGTTCGTACTAGCACTTTCATGGCTGAGGTTGGCGGACTAGCTAGAGGTGGGACGGGCGACTTGTCGCTACATGTGAGGAGCTGGGTTGACGTTCGGTGGAGGCATGTGGTAAAGGAGCTGCTGGTCAGTTGCTTGGTGGACTGGACGAGCTACTGGGTTATGGGCATGATGGTGTAAACGTGAGGGGAAAGGTGGAGCAATGATGGAGATGGTGCTAGCAGTTGACTGAGGAGTCACTAGTGTAAGGCTACTGAAGTTGGGGTTGGCGGTTGGTTTTGGGTGCTATGGTGGATGAGCGTGAGATGGTGAGTGATACAGGAGCACATGAAATAAAAATGGAGAAATGGGCTGGCGGTGGGGTGGCTGTGTGGAGTTGAAGGGATAAGGGACGTGGGGGAAGGAAAGGATGAGGCGTGAGGGAAAAGATTGAGAGAGAATTGAGCAGAAGAGGGAGGTCGGCAAAAGGGTGGCTTCACACGTGAGGGGAGGAGAGAAATTGGAGGGAGAGAGAGAAAGAGAGAGGAAGTCAAGAGAGTGGCCAATTAAAAACCTTAACAAATATCTAAACACTCATTAACATGCCCCAAAAGTCTTCATCCTTAATGTCAAAGGCCCATCCAATCACAATTTAGCTCAATTTTCCCAAAATTAAACCAAATAGGGTAGCCAAATAATCCATTACCCCTCCCATCCAAATTTTCACTTTTTATTTCTGATTTGTCCGAAATTGATTTTCTACAAAAATTTCGGACTCAACGAAAATTCTCCAAAAGATGAGATGATATCCTAAAAATGAATCATGACATGCTCGAAAGTCTTATTCCCGAAACCGATTTCAATTTCGTGGTTAAAATCGACCGAACACGATTTTAGTACGACCTAACCTATCGGGTAGCTTTTAAGGATTTTTAGTGCATTTGACCCATGATTGATAATTTTCTATCCATGTTTGTGAATCTCCGACTCGTAGGCGACGTACGGTTGTCATAAAAATCTCAAGATTTCAATAATAGGTACGCAGTATAAAATTGATAGAAAACCGAGTTAGTGTCGTTCGATACAAATTTTGTAATCATGCGGAATCACCCATAATTTAATTATGTAATTCCATCAAATCGACCTATATACAATCATAGATTAATTATAACGATATCGTATTGACCCTTGCTAATTATCATGGTCGATTAGTTGATTTCCACTCGAATTCTCAAGCTTGCCGCATTTATATCCCTTAACGGCTTCACCTAATAGGTTAATTAACTCATGAATGATTAGCTCAGAAAAAAGGACCATAGGCGTGTCGATGAAATACCCATTTCATTTTATCGAGACAAGGTCGAAAATTTCGTCCTTGAAATTTAAACCATCATAATTCTTCGACTTCGTCTGGGAGTATTGACGTCTCATCGATTCTTCGCTTTCCCACGTAGCTCATTCTATTCCGTGGTGTTTGCCAGACCACTTTGACCAAAGAGATCGTCTTGATGCGCAGAACTTGCTACTTCCAATCTACTATTTGGACCCGTCTCGCCACGTATGACACTCTTTCATCCACGTCTAATTCCTCAAAATTCAACACGTGGGTCAGTTCAAGCTCATATTTCCTCAACATCAACACGTGGAAGACATCATGCACTTGAGCAAGTCTTGGTGGTAATGCAAGACGATACGCCTAAGTGCTAATTTGCTCCAAAATCTCAAAGAAACCGACATACCTCAGACTTAGCTTTCCTTTTTTGCCGAAGTGCGAAGTACTTCTCATAGGTGACACCTTAAGGGGTACATGTTCACGAACTTGAAAATCCAATGGTCTACGCCGATTATCTACATACTCTTCTGACAACTCTAAGGGGTCTTGAGTCTTTCTCGGATGACTTTGACGGCGTCGACTGACTGCTAAACTAACTCAGAACCCGTAATCTTACGTTCTCCGACTTCGTCCCAACAAACTAGAGTCCTACAGGGTTTGCCATTCAACGCTTCAAACGGTGCCATCTGGATACTTTGCTAATAGCTAATGTTGTAGGCGAACTTAACTAGATGAAACCATTCCTCCCAGCTTCCTTTAAAGTCCAATACGTAAGCTCATAGTATGTCCTCAAGAGTTTGAATTGTCCTCTCAAACTGGCCATACGTCTGTGGATGATAGGCCTTGCTATATTGTAGCTTCGTTCCCAAGGCAGTTTGTAAACTTTTCCAAAAGTTGCCGTGAACTTCAGGTCTCGATCTGACATGATAGTCACTAGCACTCCATGAAGACAAACTATCTATCGCATGTACAATTCAACATATTTATCCAATGCAAGTCCTCTCGTACGGTGATGTCCTCCATCCTTGGCTCATCAACTGACGTATCAACTAAGGTTACCAAATAATCTTGGCAACCCACCTCTAACAAGTGGGTTGCCTCAAGCGACAAGATTAAGGTAATCGAGAGTCCTCCTCACCCACTAACGGGTTAAACTAGATTACTTCACAATAACAATCCATTACAGCCATATGTTCCTTGAGAAGTTCCATCCAACAACGCTGTCTCATATTAAATTCCTTCTAGGAGAATAGGTACTTTAAACTCTTATGATCCATAAACATCTGGAACTTTTCTCCGCACAAGTAATGTCCCCAAATCTTCAGAGCAAAAATCATCGCTGCGAGTTCTAAGTCATGCGTCAGATAATTCAACTCACGAGACATCAACTGATGAGACGTGTATGCAACAACTCTTCCATGCTGCATTAGCACGCAACCCAATCCTCTGAATAACACATCGCTAAATATCTCGTATCCTCCAGGACTAGACTGAATAGTCAACATGGGCGCAGTAGTCAACTTCCGCATAAGCTCTTGACTACGGTCGCACTTATCCATCTAGATGAACTTCTCTTCTTTCTTAGCAGTCGAGTCAGTGGCATGGCTACTGTAGAAACTCCTTCTAAGAATTGTCTATAATAACCTGCCAATCCTAAGAATCTTTTGATCTCTGTCACTATCGTCGGTCTTGGCCAGTTGATAACTGCTTCGATCTTAGTCAGGTTCACGGAAATCCCATTACCTGAAATCACGTGACCTATGAAAGCCACACGAGTCAGCCAAAACTCATACTTACTGAACTTGGCGTACGGTCCATGTTCTCGCAGAGTCTCAAGCACTGTCCTTAAATGTCTTCCGTGCTCCTCTAGACTTATCGAGTACACTAGGATGTCATCGATGAACACTATCATGAACTGATCTAGATACTCCTTGAATACTCGATGCATCAAATCCATAAAAGCAAATGGGGTGTTGGTCAAGCCAAACGGCATTACGGTAAACTCATAATGGTCGTAATGTGTACGAAAAGCTATCTTTGGTATGTCTTCTTTCTTGATCGTCACCCGATTGAGTTGCTGATAGTCGATGCAAAGATACAATGAACCATCTTTCTTCCTTACAAACAAAACTGGTACTCCCCAAGGTGATGCACTAGGACATATAAATCCATTGTCTAACAACTCCTACATCTACACCTTCAGTTCCTTCAATTCTAACAATGCCATACAGTGAGGAGTCTTAGAGATTGGCTCCGTCCCGGGAGCCAACTCAATCACAAACTCAATCTCCCTTTCTAGTGGTAGACCAAGTAATTCTTCAAGAAACACATCAGAAAACTCTTGTACCATGTTTGGTGAGTCCTCTCCCTCTCGTCAGGTGATAGCATACATCCTTCCTTGTGCTGGAGGCCTGTTCATCAAACCTTGTGGTGCGTTTTGCGGTGCAATTCCTCTATTCTGTCCCATCGGTGGTGGTGGCAACTGTGATCCCATCGGTCTACGGGGACAATCTCTGATCTAGTGGCCATGCTAGCCACACCCAAAGCAGGCTCCTGTTCTAGTGAAACACGAGGCTGATCCATGTTGTCTCCCACAGAAACGACACATGTCGTTCTGGTTAGGTGCTGACTTTCCAATCTCACCCTTTTGATTAGGCGGAATGAGATACCTTCCTCCAGACATTAGCTTCTTCCCGAACCGCAACCTAGATGCGGCGACTCGTTCATTCAAATTTCTCTCGATCAGCTGTGCCCTCTCATCCAGCTCATTGTAATCTTTGAGATTCAGCAGCACCAGCGAGTCCTTGATCTCTGGCCTTAAACAGTCTCTGAACCTCCTTGCCCTATACACTAAGTCCTCAATCAACCTTAGTGCATACTTGGACAACTTTGCGAACTTCGCCTCATATTGATCCACTTACATCTGACTATGCCGGAGATGTTGAAACTTAGCTATTTTCTGCTCTCTGGCATAATCTGAAAAATACTTCCTATAAAAGACCTCCACGAAGGCATTCCACTTCGAAACTGTACCTTCGTGAAATACTCTCCCTTTGGTGGCTTCCCACCAAGTACTTGCGTTTCCTTGCAACTGGTAGACCGCCAAGACTACCATGTCTTCTTTAGAGCACCTCAACAGTGCGAAGACTTTCTCTAGTTCTCAGATCCAGAGGGTTACAGCCATAGGATCGCCCGCTCCACTAAGCCTCGGCAAACTTAGCTTCATAAACTGTTCTACCAACTTGTGCATCGGCCACTCCCCATTCCCATTTCCCAGTGGGACTTCAGCAGGTACAACAGCGATGACATTGGCGACAATAGTGGTGGCAATGGTAGCGGTAGTTTGATTTTGCGCTTGCTGACCCATCATGTTCCCTAGGGTCTCTAGTGCCTGAACGATCCCACCCAACCTAGGATCACCTAGTGCTCCCACCCTGGTACCAACCTGCAATGATACTCTTTCTCTCGCGCAAGCCTCAGCCAATGCTCTACCTCGAGTACCAACCCTAGTCGATGTCCTACCCCGAGTATCAGTCGAAACTGCCCTCTTCCGAGGAGTCCTCTGATCAGGATCGCTCATCTTGCAGAATCTTTACAGAAACCCGTTTTCCAATTATAACACGAAATTAGAAATTTGAGCCATCCGCACAAAACAATCAATCAATCATAAGTATCAGCATAAGGAAAATGTCTTTCCTATTAACTATCCCTAGACCCATTGCACCTTATCACTTCGGACACTAACCATATCTGATACCACTTCAAGCAGAGATGTCAAGCCCCGAACCCCAGGCACGCACACATCCCTCAACAATCAATTAAAATACAACGTCCCAGGATGCATCACCGACCCATTCCTTTTTTTTTTTTTAAATCTTCTGATTAAGCATATGCGGAAGCGAATTAAATAAACACTCGGCCAATAGACAAACAATAGGGATAGTCAATCAAAACAAAAGTTACCAAAAACAACTTATTCATTTATCAATTGTTAACCCTAGGAAGTTTACTACTTACAACCCGTCCTACAGCCACTTCCTATCAACCATCTCAAAAACCTTCAAGGACCAGGGTCAACTTAAACTTCATTAGCAATAGGACCAGCCAAAAGGTGTCGCGTCTTGCGCCCACCAAATCCGTACTCAGCAAATCTCCATGCTACGGCCCTGAAAATGTTAACCACGACGGGATGAAATAAATCTCAGTGAGTCAAAACCCTAAACCCCAATTAGGATGCAAATTTGCCTCAAAGGGGTCCTAAACATGCACCATACAGAACTCACCTTGCCTTGGCGCGTACCTACATATTAGCTCATCACATATGCATTTATAAATATCACAAGCATACTTAATAACCGGAATACCTCATTTTCATCCATCAAACATCACATGGGTCTTGATTATAAGTTAAAACCGTTATGACACGTCCCATACCGTGCCACACAAATTTATCCCATAATCAAGCGCAACTATCACAACCATTCAGGCGTGTTCCAGTTATTATGACCTATTGGCCATGGCCAACTCAATAGTAGGCGGTCATCCGGTGTAACTGAGCATCGTCCCACTCCATCGGGTATAGCAACATCTAGAACCCCCACCTAGACGGCATTCTATAAAAGAGCATTGGTCCGGCCTCCACTGCAACCGGCTTCTGGACCCCCATCGGGTGTTTGATAAAATCAGGCATCGTCCCCAAACTCCCGTTGGGTGACAGGTTCCACTTACTGACCATGCAAGCACGTCATCAATCAACCCATTTCTTATCTTTCGTCAATTAGCCCAAAATGCCAAAATTCCTTTTAAAACAATAAACCTTGTAATCCCCCCTGTTTTTGTTCAAAGCTTTCCAAATAAATTTGTACAAGGTCACGTATTTGAAATTAACCCACCAAACTTTGCACGCATCTAGTATAAAACCTCCTCGTTTTATTGAGCACATAAAATCTGGGGTCCAAACCCGACACCTCATCTATTTTCTATTTTCTCTTCCAACCACCCCTTTTTGGAACTAAACTTTAGTAACCCCTTTTTTTTGTTCAAAAATTTTAGAAATAAATTCGTAGGTGTTCACGAAATCAAAATTAATCCATCAAGCTTTGCACGCACCTAGTTTAAGACCTCATTGTTTTATAGAGCAAACAAATTTTGGTGTCCAACCTGACACCTAATTTGTTTTCTAATTAAAAGCCCATAAAGCCATCTTTTGCATTACCAATAAACAACCACCATAGAACAACCATTCACATATTATCACGCATAAGTTCTAAGCATGCCAAAAGTCAACCACATCACCAAATATACATTGTCTAGCAAGCAGTACACCAAGAACAACAACAAAACCACAACCAGTCCTAACCGGCAGAAACCGGGCCACTCGCGCGCCTCCAAGTTTAATTCCATAAATATAATCAAACGAGCTCAGAAACATCTCAAATTTAAATATGTTTTAAAGGAAACCTAAAAGAACATTTTTCATGAGACACCTTCACCCGGATATTTCTAGAATGAGAGCAGTAAATTGCCCAAACCGTTACCAAAACTACATCCGTGTCTAGAAATTTCATTTTCCAAAATCAATTTGGTTCAAGGTCCAAAACTTGTCCATTTGATCTGAAATTTCACTATGTTAAACTAAAAGATGTGATGAACAGATTTTGTGAATGAACTCTTTCGAAAATCGAACCCTAAGAGTTGATAAAAATCCCTTAAACACCAAAAGGTCACAAGTTCCAGCACAATCCGAGATTCTGTTTTGATTGTAATGAAGCTGAAATCTCATTCTTTTAAATCCAAAAAATCTTGCGTAAAATATATGTCATATTTGAAGATGTCTAGAACATTTTTCAAGAAGGAGGGAACCCCAAAATCAAAGCACATTTGAGCCCACAAAAAGGGTAAACAGCAAGAGTCCAGTGAGCAAATCCGAATTTAAGCTAATCCATCTTAACTAACAATAATATTTCTTAGCACTAATCCTTCTTAGCACTAATCTAACCATGATTAGAAATAATATAAACAACATAATTAACACTAATCTAACCCCCTAAGCATAATTAACAACCTAATCAAGGATTAAAGAGTTAACTCACTGGAATTCGACGGCAGTGGGTTCACAGCAACGGCAACACAGCAGCGGTGAGAACCCAAGACAACCATGTCTCGAAAGAAGGCTTAATGGCGAAGGAAAAGAGCCCACAAGCTCACAGCTTATGGCTGGTTCGGTTCTATGGAAAGCTAAGTTGGTCAATCCCAGTGGCTTGGTGCGGCTGAGGTTGACTGACCAGCTGGAGGTGGGGCGGGTGGCTTTTCGCTACACGTGAGGAGCTGGGCTGACGTTCGGTGGAGGCATGCGATAAAGGAGCTGCTGGTCCGCTGCTTGGTGGACTGGACGAGCTGCTGGGTTGTGGGCATGATGGTGCAAGCGTGAGGGGAAAGGTGGAGCAACGATGGAGATGGTGCTAGCAATTGACTGAGGAGTCGCTGGTGTGGGGCTACTGAAGTTGGGGTTGGCGGTTGGTTTTGGTGCTGTGGTGGATGAGTGTCAGATGGGGAGTGATACGGCAGAAAATGAAATAAAAATGGAGAAGTGGGCTAGTGGTGGGGTGGCTGTGCGGAGTTGAGGGGATAAGGGACGTGGGGGAAGGAAAGGATGAGGCGTAAGGGGAAAGATTGAGAGAGAACTGAGCAGAAGAGGGAGGTCGACAGAAGGGTGGCTTCACGCGTGAGGGGAGGAGAGAAATTGGATGGAGAGAGAGAAAGAGAGAGGAAGTCAAGAGAGTGGCCGATTGAAAACCTTAACAAATATCTAAACGCTCATTAACATGCCCCAAAAGTCTTCATCCTTAATGTCAAAGGCGCATCCACTCACAATTTAGCTCAATTTTCCCAAAATTAAACCAAATAGGGTAGTCAAATAATCCATTACCCCTACCATCCAAATTTACAATTTTATTTTTGATTTGTCCGAAATTGATTTTCCGCAAAAATTCCGGACTCAATGAAAATTCTTCGAAAGATGAGACGATGTCCTAAAAATGAATCGTGACATGCTCGAACGTCCGATTCCCGAAACCGATTCAATCTCGTGGTTAAAATTGACCGAATGCGATTTTAGTACGACCTAACCTATCGGGTAAGTTTTAGGGATTTTAGTGCATTTGACTTGTGGTCATTAATTTTCGATCCACGTTTATGCATCTCCAACTTGTAGGCGACGTTTGGTTGTCGTAAAACTCTCAAGGTTTCAATTACGGGTACAGAGAATAAAATCAATAGAAAATCGGGTTAGTGCCGTTCGACGCAAATTTTGTAATCATGTGAAATCACCCGCAATTTAATTACGTGATTCCGTCAAATCGACCTATATCCGATCAAAGATCAATTATAATGGTGTCGTATTGACTCTTGCTGATTATCACGGTCGAGCAGTCAATTTTTGATTGAATTCTCGAGTCTGCTGCATTTATATCCCTTAACGACTTCACCTAATAGGTTAGTTAACTCATGAGTGATCAGCTTAGAGAAAATGAGCATAGGCGCATCGATGAAATGTCCATTTCATTTTATCGAGACAGGGTCAAAAATTCAGGATGTCACATAAGGAGCTTGAGAAAGCAAGCCTGTCTAGAAATATCAATTCGTGATCTCACCGTACTCTTAAAGGATGATGACCTGCAATTTGGGACCTTGATCAGATTTTGGATCAACATAGGAAATGCTTACTAAAGGGGATTTCGTGGTTTAAGAACCATGAAACTCCAATTGGAAGGATGCGATGGTATTCTCTCAAAAGAATGGGTTTAGAAAACTCTGCAGAAAACTCAATACTTATATTTGGATGGATTGGGAGAGTTCAAGGAGAATTCTCATGAGTTGTGCATTCGAGGATTCATGCAACTGAAGCACCTTGACATTCATAACAGCCCCTCAATCAAGTACATCGTCAGTTCATTAAATGACATTCTCACTGCATTTACGGATTTAGAGTTTTTGTTCCTTGAAAATCTTATTAATTTGGAGAAGATATGCAATGGCCCCATCACAATAGATTTCTTCAGCAAATTGAAAGTTGTGCATATCGAAAAGTGCCACCAATTGAAAAATCAGCGGTTCCAGTAAGAGATGCAAAGACGGGTACATTTGAAAGAGATCAAAATATGTGAATGTGACTCATTACAAGCTATTATCACAAATGATGCAGGGAAAGCGGAAATTGTTGTTGATGACATGGTTGAGTTGCCTAATGTACATTGTCTAGATTTGCGTAAGTTACCAAATATGACGAGCTTTTGCACTAGAGCTGAGGGTGCTCCAATTTAGGTAACTTTTTCATTTTCTAGGTATAAGTTTCCTTAAGTCTTAATCTTGCAAATGATACCTAGAGTATACTATTACAATCGGATTTAGGATAAGATGATATTGGTGTTCACCGAGCCTCAGTGCATATTGCATTGAGTTTGATTATCTATACATCTTGAAACACAAATAAAACATAGACCATACATTTTTATTCACATTCAACTATAGCTAGGGCAAGCCTTTTTCTGCGGTTTTTTTTTTTTCAATTTATTTCATTGTTAGATAATTGCACTAATTACTTGGGCTTTTAACATGGGTTTGTACTATGACTAATTTATTACTCATTTAACATTTTTAATGAGAATAAAAAACATTGTATAGAACAAGAATTGTCATGCCCCGATCCTCAGGCATGCACACATCCTTCTCTCTTGGTCGATTTTATAATGCGATATCCCAGGACAATGTATCGCCGACCCTTTCATTTTTTTAAGCACATGCGGAAGCAGTTAAAATCCCCAGACAATAAAACGATGTGATAGAAAAGCAGGGCCATATTTTTCATATTGAAATTTATAACCAAACTTTTATACAAAACACAAACTAGTGCACTCTACAACTTTTTACTCTAAACTAATCACATCAAAAAGGAGATCTCAAAATAAGATAAACTCTCAGCCATCCGGGCCATACTCAAGGCCCTTCTCGGGATTATCTTCTTCTCCCAAAAATCTTTCTCCTTAAGTCTCACCTCCGAGTTCTCCTTCTCAGACTCCTCCTCATCAGCTCCTCATCGGGGTCCTGAAATGTTTTTCCCCAAACTGGGATGAGACTACGTCTCAGCGAGTTCTACCCCACTAAGCCCGATTAGTAAACCATTATACTATAGGCTGTCTATACACACATAGGGCAGAAGACGTACCTTGGCCTCATATCCCACCTGCATGTTAGCACAGGTCAAATAAACACCCAAGCAATCACATCACAGATCGCAGCATTGATCAAATCGACCTAGTCGATTACATGTTAACAAGACCACTCACGGTCATTTCCATTCAGTCAATCAATTCACGACATCAAATCAAAGCAATGATCAATCGACCTAGTCGATTACATGACATCACAACCCATGCTCGGTCGGCATATTCAATACTATCTATGAAGTCCTATTAAATTAGGACTGCTCACCCAAAGCTGATAAATAGATAGCATAGCTCACCCAAAGCTGACATATCGCCCGTAGGTCGATATAATATACCGGTATACTACTCACTCAAAGCTGACATATCGCCCGAAAGCCGATATAGTATACCATATGCTCTTTAAAATGTCATTTTGAATTAGCGAGCCCATGTGCATTCTTCAAGGCAATGCATCAAGTCACCGAGCCCACGTGTCTCTTCAAGATGCCAAATGTACTCATTGAGACCACGTGCATTCTCCGAGGTAATGCATCAAATTACCGAGCCCACGTGTCTCTTTCAAGATGCCACACTTAATCACCGAGCCACATGCATTCTCCAAGGCGACATACTTCGTCACCAAGCCATGTGCATTCTCCGATGTGACATATCTAATCATCAGGCTTCGTGCCTTTCATGATGATTCATCCCATTTGTAAGGTAATTATCCACAACCTTAATTCGTACTCAATTTACCCAAATAATCAATTTAGGAACATATCCTAAATATCCACAATTAAATCAATTTGGCACAATTCAAAGCCTAAATAAATAAACGGATTGCGCCACGACAATCAGCATGAGATTTCGGTCGTCGGCCATCTCAAACTTAATTTCCGAAAAATAAATAATTAATTAATTAACTTCAAAAATTAATTAATTAATATTAAAAATTCAATTTAGCTTAAAATAATGCTCGATTAAACAAACGGACTTCACCACAGTCATCAGCATAATATTCTGGTTCCAGACCATCTCCCTTGAATTTTCGGAAAATAAATAATTATTTAATTTAATTCCGAAAATTAATATTTAAATGCCCAAAAATCTCACTTAGGCCTGAATCACCAAATTGAAGCCCGATTAGGGGTCGGAAAATTCCGAGATGCTTCCAATAAATAGTAGACCACATCTACTTGTTAATTGCACAATCAATTTATCTAAATCGCATCACAATTGACTAATAATTGCTAATTTATTCTAATCTAACAACCTAAACATAATTAATTAAAACTAAACCAACTTTAAGCATATTTGGCCAACTAATCCAGGATTAGTGAGATTACTCACCAAATCGCACGCAAATCGGATCAATCCGACGGGGGCGTCGCGAGGAACAATAAACTCCAAAGCGGGCCTCGGGTTCGGGGCCCGGAAACGGCCCAAAACGGCTTTGAACCAGCTGGAAACCCATTTTGTGGGTTGCGGTTTAAGGCTTGCCGGAGCTAATCCGGCGGCTAGGGCGGCGAGGGGAGGCCGGCGAAGGGCAAGGGGAGCTCCGGCGGTCCGAACGATGGCCGGAGATGGAGCTGGTCGGCGGTTCGGCGACTTCTTCAGCTACTCCCGAAGCTGGACAGAGACCAAACGGCTGCTGGACGGAGCTGCTAGGCGGCGAGGACGCAAGGGACGAGCGGCGGGATGCGTGGGCGGCGTGCGGGCGACGGAGCGCGGCGGCGGGAAGGGCGGCAACGGGGGTTGCAGCTTCTGCTCGAGCTTCTGTCTTCGTTTGTTGGAATCTGCGGAAGGGAGAAGGAGAGAGTGCGAAAGAGAGAGAAGAGGGAGAAGAGAGAGATAACGATTGATTGGTCAAAGAAGAGAGAGAGAGAGAGAAGTCGGTGGGGGAAAAAGAAAGCTGTCCGCACGATGGGGAGGGGAGAGGAGAGAGAAGAGAGAGAAAAGAAAATAAAAGAAAAGAAAATAGAGGGAGAGAGAGAAAAGAAATAAAACAATAGCCTTAATTTTCTTTTCTTTTCTCTTCCCCTTTCTACTTCTTTTCGGGCTTCAAATTTTCTTCCGATAATTTCTTTTTTGAAATTTCGGACTCATCAATAAATTGACGAACGATGAGACAATATCCTAAAAAAAAAAAAAAGAATCATGACGCGCTTAAAATTCGATTCCCGAAATTGAGTTCAATTTCGTGGTTAAAAATCGGTCAGGCGTGATTTTAGTCTAATCCAACAAATTGAGTAGCTTTTAGGGATTTTACTACAATACATCCCTTAACGGCTTCACCCAATAGGTTAGTTAACTCGTGAGTGATCAGCTCAGAGAAAAAGGACCTGAAGCACATCGACGAAATGCCCATTTCACTTTATCGAAACGGAGTCGAATTTCAGGATGTCACAAGAATGAATCTTAAACGAATGCACAAAATTCAACAATTTCAAAAATGAAAAAAGTGAGAATAAATAAATAGAGGGCGAGCCAGTAGCCACGTAACAAAGAAAGTCCACATAATTCATGTTTCACCAACATGCAAGTTAGCAATTGATTCTAACACGTCATGCCAAACTCACCATGTCAATGTCATTCTGCTTCTGTCATCCCTTCATCTCAATTAAGTTTTCGACATTCTTAAGAGACATCAAACTCATTCATATATTTAAGTTTCTTTTGTTACGCTGAAAATTCATTGTTGAAAAATATTTTCCTGCCAATTCATTTTTCTTATTTTCTTGTGTTTGGTTCTGCTGAAAACACAATTTGAGAGAAACTAACCCAAATAAATCTTGTTTACCTATTCATAAAGAAAAGCAATAAGTTAACAAATAATTTATTAAAAATTTAACTCCGACATGAATTTGTCTTTAAATTTGAAGGTCAAAATAGAAAAACGAAAGAAAAGATAACAATTATGATGACAATTGTTTTGAAGATCGAGATGATTTCAAAAGAAAAGAGTAAAAAAAATTATGGTCATAGCTTTAAAGATCAGCCAAATCAAAGATAACTATGATGACATGCGGGAGAAGCATGATAGTGGTGAGGATATCCTCCTGAAAATGATTTTGCTTTTTACGGAAGAGAAATTCATTCTCTTGGATTTTAGCCTAAGAGTTTCAGTCATTTTCTCGTATCCAAACACAAGAAAATTCTAAAAGCATTTTTCTAAAAATAGATTTACTTGTAACTTACCTTTAATGAGTTTGATTGTGGCGCTTCGTTAGGTTTCATTGCCTCACTTGGAATCCCTAGTAATGGTTGGACTCCTTGGCCTAAAAAAGATACTCAACAGTGAACCCTCAATAAAATACAGTGGTCTAAAATCGCTAAAGATAGAAGAATCTAAATCCACATTGAGTATTTCGAAAGATTGGATACTAAAGCTGCCAAATTTGGAGTCAATGAAAATTGCGGGCTCTCCATCAGCAGAAGTAGTTTTCGACTTGGAGTAGCTGAAACTCACTGGAGAAGTCAAGATTCTCTCTTGGCTAAGTACATTGGCGTTACCTAAGTTGCCAAACCTAGGACGCATGTCGAAACAAGTTTTGCAATTATAAGGAATATCGATATTTCAAAACTTGAAGGAGTTCTCTATCTGTGGAACGGGGCTATCATTTCTCTTTTTGGTGTCTATGGCTAAATGTCTTAGAGAAATTAGAGATATTAAAGTGGAGGACTGTCCAAATATGAAGACGGTGATTGTGGATGAAGAAGGAACAGATGATATTATAGAGTTACCACTACTAAAGCGACTATCATAACACGCTGTCTCATAGAGAAATTCTTCGCATATCCTCATTGAATGAAAGAGTTAGTAACCACTACTTCAAATTCACGAGACACTTATTTTGACTCCTTCTTTGATCAAAAGGTACAAATCCCTTCTCTTAAGATTATACCCATAAATTCTCTTAAAATTATACCCATAATAGCCATAGACACATGCTTTGCAAGGCAAGTAATCAAATTCTCTCTGAAGATCTTTATTTGGTTTTATTAATTAAAATGTGTTCATAATTTATAACTATATTTGTCAAATAGAGGCCACTAATGGAAAATTCATTCTTCCACCGCATCAAATAGATTGTTGGGATTAGGCCAATTTCACAAACTTTTCATAGCTACAATCTGACACATAGCTCTTATGAGTAGGTTAGTTTACCGAGCTTGGAGGAGTTAAAGCTTAAGTCAAAAGGATCCTTCAAAGGAATATGGCACAATGAACTTGTGGAAAATTCCTTCTGCAAATTAGCCACCCTCTCTATGTGGCCTATAGAAGTTGATAATTTATGTTATAAATTTAACCAACTAAGCAAAAATTAGAACTAAATCAATTTTGAATCAAAAATCCATAACTTCTTATACTTTGTGTGTATATTTTGCAAATGATTTGTGATTGTGAATTTAAAGTTGACAACGCAACTTCCGTTTGGAATCACGCATGTGAAATTTGTTTCATCGATTTGATTTCTTGACATAATTTGCGTTGTTCGACTTTAAATTTGATTAAATGCATAAGTTTATCTTTGCCTTCCGGAGCTTTAAATTTTGAATTTATGGCTCACAAGGAAGGGTGGTGATCATGGAAAAATCCCTAATCATTGTGATTGTTGTATGGATGAATGTATGATGATTACAGGTATTTCTTATTAAATGGAGGCTGAGTCCTTCCTTTTATATTTATTATTATGAAATGTAATTTTAGTGTAGTTTAGTATTTCAATTGTTGATGTAAATGCTACAGGAAAGGAGGAGCCATTGGAGGAGCCATTAAGCCGGTGAGCTCTATGGGCCCGGTCTTTGAAAAGTTCAAAGATTGAAGAAAAAGTGAAGAGAAGGTCCATATTATTAAAACATTAAAATGGCTAAATGGGTCTCTTTGGCTCGAGACCCATTGAACCATAATTCTATGATTACCACGTAGGATAGATATTTATGTGATATCTATTTATTTATTGTGTTTATGTTATTGTGCATGTTAAACCAGTTAATGTGCAAAGTGAGACCATTAAAAATGACATGAATTTCCTTATTGATAATATTAAGTCGAAACGGGTTTCAGACTCGTGGCCTTCCATTGTTGTGGTTTGACCCAATATTATTGTAGTTAATTAACTGGCTATGGATACATAGGGGTTAATTACCATTCATAATATTGGACCACTCCATTATGCATGTGATGTTGAGGGGTTGGAGCCAAATGATTTCTAATAACTGTCAAGTGAGGAAATCGTTTGTGTTTTCAATACTTGCATGAGACGATGGGCAAGACTTAACTATGATCATGATGCCAATACCTATTAGGTGAGGCTTTCATGGTCTAGAGGTCGAAGTTATGATTAGGATTCGCATATGATGCGTTGAACAAGTTGATTCACTCACTAAGTTCATAGGACACCAATAACTGTTAGGTGAGGTGGGCTTTGGGCTAGTGGGACTCCAATCCCCATTAGTAATCTTTACCCAACAAAGATTACCGATTTCCATCTTAAGGAATATGTGATTCGAATATAAATTTAGTTGGATGATCTATTTCATTTAAAGGCCAAAATGAAATAGTTATTTCGAAAGATACAACGGCTAGCAATTTATTTTCTGCAACAGATATATTATTACTCTGAAAATGATAACCACAAACCCACTCGCTTCTATACTTGACAAGAATTGTTTGACTGAACCCAATTTCATTGACTAGATGATGAATTTGAGAATTGTTCTCAATTCAGCAAAAATTCGATATGTGCTTCATGAAAGGATGCCAACCTCCTTTCCTAAGGGTGGGACCTAAGATGACCGTGTCACTTATGATAAGTGGTGTGACGATGACTTAAAAGTTAGGTCATATATGCTTGCTTATATGAATAATGAATTACAGAAGAAGTATGAATCTATGGAAGATGCTAGGTTGATCATTTTGCACTTAAAGGAATACTTTAATGAGAATGGTCGAACCTCTAAATATGAGATATTTAAGGTATTGTACCGTATAAGGATGGCTAAAGGATAATCAATTAATGATCATGCTTTGAAAATGATCTGGCACATTGAAGAATTGGCTAGGCTAAATCTCGTTATGAACAACGAGTTAGCTGTGGATTTGATCCTCCAATCTTTACCCGATTCCTTCTCTGGTTTTGTCCAAAACTTCCACATACATAAGATGGAGAAAACTCTTGCTAAGTTACAGAGCATGCTGATAGTTTATGAGAAAGAGATGCACAACACAAGACCAAATGTAGCGGCTAT
The DNA here is from genome assembly GCA_017140475.1 of Eucalyptus fibrosa. NCBI lineage: Eukaryota > Viridiplantae > Streptophyta > Magnoliopsida > Myrtales > Myrtaceae > Eucalyptus > Eucalyptus fibrosa. The sequence continues at coordinate 12,488,848 of CM029511.1, forward strand.
GGCTAAGGCTTCTTCTTCAAGGAGTAAGACCGTTTTAAAGAAAAAGAAATGGAAGAGGCCTGTCAAACCTATTGTGCAACCAAAACCCAAGATTGATAAAAGGAAATGTCATTACTATGGTGTCAAGGGGCACTAGAGGAGGAACTATAGGAAGTACCTCGCGAGCTTGAAGGTCAAGCCTAAGGACCAACCTTATGAAGGTATGGTATCTATGCTTATTGAAACTAATCTTATGGTTAGTGCTGAATCTAGCTCATGGGTTCTAGATTCTGCTGCAACTTCACATATTTGTATCTCTTTTTAGAATCTTGAAATAAGTAGGATGCTAGGGCAAAATGAGATTGTTCTAACATTTACCAATAGAGCAAGAGTTGTTGCATTAACTATAGGGACTTTTCATTTATGTTTGCCTTCTGGACATGTATTGGTTTTAAAGAATTGTTTGCATTATAAGAATGCTATTAGGAACGTCATCTCTATACCTCGTTTGGGTAAAGAGAATTATGAATTTTCTTTTGCTGATGATGTATGTTTTATTTATCATAATAGAAGATGTGTTGGTTCTAACTTATTAACCAATAATCTTTATACCATTACAATGTCTGGTAATGTGATTACCGATGTCAATAAGCAAGATAGAATTGATATAAATGCCATAACTAATAAATGCCCTAGAGACAGTCCAAATAAAAAGTATGTTTGGCATCTCTAATTAGGTCATATTGGAGAGGAAAGAATTAACAAGTTGAGTAATGATGGGTATATTGATTCATCAAATTTTGAGTCATACTTGACTTGTGAGGCATGTTTTATAGGAAAAATGACCAAAGCGCCTTTTGTGGGACAAAATGCGTGAGCTGCTGACATATTAGGATTAATACATAAAGATGTATATGGACCAATTAATGAAACTACTAGAGGTGGTTATAATTACTTCATTACCTTCACCGATGATTGGTCACAGTATGGTTATTTATACCTCATGAAGTATAAATCTGAATCTTTTTAAAAGTTCAAGGAATTCAAAGCCGAAATTGAGAAACAAACAGGAAAATGTATTAAGGCTTTTCGATCGGATCGAAGAGGTGAATGCCTTAGTACTGAATTCCTGGACTATCTTAAAGAGAATGGCATTTTATCACAATGGACACCACTTGGAACTCCAGAACATAATGGTGTATTTGAACGAAGAAATCGTACTTTATTAGATATGGTGCGATCTATGATGAGTTACACCGATTTGCCAATGTCCCTTTGGGGATATGCCCTTGAGACAGCTGTATATATACTGAACAGAGTGTCATCCAAATCTGTTCCAACTACGCCCTATGAGATATGGCATAGTAGGAAACCTAGTCTTAATCATATTAAGATTTAGGGTTGTCCAGCTTTCGTGAAAAAGCTAAAAATGGAAAAAATGGACGCAAGATCTTAACAAGGTTGCTTCATTGGATATCCAAAGGAAACTCTTGGATATTATTTCTATTTTCATTATGACCAAAGAATTTTGGTAAGCAAACACGCTTCTTTTCTGGAGAATCAGTTCGTCCAAGAAGGTGGTGCTGGCAGAAAATAGTCTTACAAGAAGAAAATAAGGAAGTACCAAACAATCGAGTTCAAATAACAATCTTTGCTTCAATGGGAGCTTCTGATACACATTCTCTTAGGAGAAGTGCGAGAACGTCTCACCCACCTACTCGTTATAAACACTCGGTTGATCATATTGAACCATTATTCATTGTGAATGATAGTGATCAACTGGTGATCCTAAAATCTATGAGGAGGCGATGTCGGACATCGATTCTAGTAAATGGCTAGAAGCCATGAAATCCGAAATGGATTCAATGTATTCCAATGAAGTCTATACCTTAATTGACTTGCCTGATGGTATTATACCAATTGGCTGTAAATGGATCTTCAAGAGGAATATGAATGCTGAAGGTCAAATTGGAACTTACAGAGCACGGCTGGTGGCGAAAGGATATCGTTAGAAAGAAGGAATTGATTATGATGAAACTTTCTCACCTGTAGCCATGCTAAAATTCATTCGAATTATATTGGCTATAGCTGCACACATTGATTATGAGATATTCCAAATAGATGTCAAAATGGCTTTTCTAAATGGTTTTCTCGATAAGGATATCTATATGGAACAGCCACAGGGTTTTGAATCCAATAGTGAAAAACGGAAGGTGTGTAAGCTTAAGAGATCCATTTATGGACTCAAACAAGCCTCCACAAGTTGGAATATCTGTTTTGATGAGGTAGTCAAATCATTTGGCTTCATAAAAAATCTAGATGAACCTTATGTATATAAGAAGATCAATGGGAGTGCAATTACATTTCTAGTTTTGTATGTCGATGATATACTTTTGATTGGAAATGATGTACCAATGATATCATCGAGAAAACTATTCTTATCATAGAAATTCTCCTTGAAAGATTTTAGAGAGGCAACCTATATTTTAGGTATCAAGGACTATAGAGATAGATCAAGACAATTGATTGGCCTCTCACAGTATATGTACATAGACAAAGTGTTAACACATTTTAACATGCAATGTTCCCAGAGAGGATTATTGCCTTTTAGGTAAGGGATCCGTCTTTCTAAGGAGATGTGTCCCAACACTCTTGAAGAAAGAGAGCGGATGACAAATATACCATATGCATTTGCTATTGGAAGCATAATGTACACTATGCTATGTACTAGGCCTAATATTGCGCATGCTGTAAGTATTACTAGCATATATCAGTTTGATCCAGGAGAAGAGCACTAAGTTGCAGTCAAGAATATTCTTAAGTACTTGCGAAAAACTAAAGATGTATTCCTGATATATGGAGAAGGAGAATTTAAAGTTATAGCTTATACAGATTCCAATTTTCAATCGGATCCTAATGACTATAAGTCCACATCTAGGTTTGTCTTTACATTCAGTGGTGGCGCAGTTAGTTGGAAAAGTTCCAAACAAAGCATAACTACCAATTCCACCACTGAGGCATAGTATGTAGCCGCTTCTGAAGCAGCAAAGGAAGCTGCTTGGATGAAGAAGTTTATTTATGAACTTTGAGTTGTTCCTTCAATTGAGCAACTAATTACATTGTTTTGTGACAACAATGGGGCGATAGCTCAAGCTAAGGAACCAAGGTCTCACTAAAAGTTCAAGCACATTGAGAGACGCTTCCATCTCATTAGAGAAATTGTTGGGAAAGGTGATATCGCTTTGTAGAAAATTGCCTCGGCAGAAAACGTGGTTACCTCAATCTTCTTTTGAAAGGCATATTGACAAAATGGGTTCGAGACACCAGACAAGTTGGTTTTGGTGCAAGTGGGAGATTGTTGGATGTATGCCCTAAAGCTACTATGTAATAGTTACATATTAGGGATTTCAGTTGTACTATCATTATTATTTATTTAATGGCAATGACGTATTCATTCATTTGTCCAATTATTTTATATTTATGAATGATTTTATAAGATTAGTTGCAACTAAATATATTCTTGAGACGTCAAGAATATATGTGATGGGTTCATAGTTAGACTGAATCTTTAAATCGTTCATGGTCGATAGATTATTGAGTGGATATTAATAATCCTGTTGAGACTGATGTGTTCTTACTTCATCATTAAGTATTGGATACTTAAGGGAATGATGAGTCACATGTCATTGGGTATTATAATGTCTGAGTTAGAACACAAGTGTTTGTATTAGACAAGTTCACTGAACGTGACACATATGGAACGATTAGGGACATGGAAGCTTTTATCGTGGTCAACGTATAATTGTTCATGCTTTGGTCTTATATAAATAATCCTTAGACCTAAGGCACATTGTTAACTTGTGTGTCGAACAACTATGGTTCACAGGTCCATGTAATGCCGGGTCGTTAATCCGTCTTTATACCTTATGATCATAGTTTGTTCATATACGAAGTTGCACGTGTGCGCAATATGGAATATGTCTCCTTGTTACATGCAAGGTATAATATGATGTCCTATGTGATCTAATTATGACACTACATTAAAATCCTCAGCCGGGGTTGTAACCGAGAATAAATTGTTTATATCTCAAATAAAATGCATGTCAATTAGACTTGTGCATATGATCGAATTTATGACTTGACAAATATTCCATAGTCTTTGTTTGATCGGGACATAGTAAGATAGAGGGATTAAATTACATTGTAGCCAAAGCTAACAGGTTCATTATGTTCTTAAAGCATTCACACTATCAGGATAGTCATGACATATTGCTAGATATTAATCATGACTTGTAGGACTCAAAGATTAATTAGGACGATTCATTCTTTTTGGAGTACTAATGTGCTAGTACAAGTCTTACTACCAGCTTAATGATAAACCTAGGGATGTCACACACCATAAAAAATTAGGATAACGTGGAACAAGAGAGAAATATTGTTGCAAATGTGTTTGCAATTACTGCAATCGAATTGAGTCAATTTGAAATTAAATTAAATTAAATCTCATTTAATTTAAAGTCACGAGCCTACTTGCATATGATGCACACGCATGCCCAATGTAAAATATGTTAATGTATTCTCAAATGTACATATAAAGATTATGTTCATTTTTAAAGCGGATTGATTAATTATTTATTTGTTCGTTTAATTAATTAATTAATTAATGCCTTTTAATAACTAATATATATATATATATATATATATATATATATATATATTTAAAGCTTCATGCATGTGCACAAAGCACATGCATGAAACTTGGATGGTCAGCAGTTGCTGACCATCATGCACTAAGTCGTGCATGAGCGAGGACAATCAGCAATGATCTCGATCAGCAACCATTGCTGATTTAAGTTTATATATTTTTTAAATGCTTTTTGGGACAAAAGGAAGGGTTGCTGAATATAGAGCAAAGTGTGTGTGTGTTCTTGTGTTTTTTCGAGACGCGAGAAAGAATAGTGTTCTCTCGTTCGGGCCGTGACTATAATATATCAAGGATACGGCGGATTGTCTCCACGAGATTGCTAGCATGATCATAGTGATGATTATCTGAAAGTTCTCTCTTCCATTCGACGTTCATTATTGATGTATCTGAACTAGAGGTCCGACGTTTATGGGGCTCAAATTGTAGAACATCCGAACCAATTCGTTTAAAGCGTGCTTCGAGAGGTAATTCGTTTAACTCTCTTTTTAAATTCAGATTTTTGATTAAAATGCACGAACAACACCTTCGAAGAATCATGTAAAAATATATCATCTTTGTTTCCACTGTGTACTTTTGTTAAATTTTACCTATATATGATTCATGAAACCCCAACACTAATTTAGTTATGGGATCGTATATGCCCATGCAAGGAAAGCATTATGGTGAATCTCATGCCAATTTGCGAGAATTGCGGTTGTCACCAAACTTGAATATGTTAGAATCGAAGTGTTGCATGCTGACCGTGGTTGCTTTGTGTAAATTTGGTATTAATTTGCCCCTAGACTGATGCCATTTTGATCAATTTCATTTTCATGTCAATTAATTATCAAAGGATCACAATTTGCTGTCTTTTATGCTCTGTTACAATTATGAATGTTTGGTAGAAGTTGTGGAATAAGCATGAATTAGATGGATAAGAGATATGGTGTGTGCAAGTTCCTCGTCAATTTCACAAGTTCGGATGGCAATTGCATGATTAAATTGATGTATGTATGCTTGTTATTGCCGTGAGAGTCTTGGCCTGATTATTGAATTAGAGAACTCCGGTGTTAACTGAATTTTACTTCCATGATTCTTGCGATTTCAAAGCTCGTGCATCTATTTTTTTGTAATATTAAATAACTTGAAGAATACTGACTTCATTTAAAGGTGATATGGTGACTAGCCAGATTTGAGGAAATCTCTCAACAAAACTCATCACTGAGGCCCCATCAAAATATTGCGGGGACGACACTTGCCAATAGAATTCCAATATTCTCTCTCTCTCTCTCCTTCGTCACTCATCATTTAAGGCTTATTTATTAGAGCTATTGCTTAAACCTGATTGATCCTTCAAGTGTGTGCGCTTGTGCCAATATACTGTGCACAACACCAATTGTGACCTATTGACGCTACTGGAAATATCTTTCAGGGAAGCTAGAACTCACATTTGGTTGTGAATTCCAATGTTGTAGATGAAGGCATATATCTCTATATCCTTTCCTTCCTCGAAGTTCGTTGGCCACTGCTATTTAGAATGACGTTTCAAAGATATGTTACTCATTTCATGAGAATGCTCATGATAGACTGATAGTCATCTGCGTCAACAACACTAAGAAGTACAACGGAAGGTTATTGGACAGAAGATTATCACCGGTAATGGGAAAGAAACTTGGTCACCATCGATAATTTAGTCACCTATCCGATTGCCAACAGTTCCAAGGATTGAAATGCCATAATACTAAAACTTCGATCATAATTGCCTGCTTCAATGATTCCATTCCTTGATGTTGCTTTTGTTATCTCCTTACTCATATCCAAGGTCAATCGCTATAGCTAATCATTCTTCACTCAACCAAATTGCATATGCTCAATTTTCTGTTGCTTTATGTATAAAGCAGAGGCTAGGAGCTATTGCTACCGTCTATGTGAAAATGGACTGTGATTGAGGTTCTACTAGTGATTTCAACTCGCTGCATTTCCTTTGCAATGATTTAGATGTGAATCGTTGCTTTACTTTTGCATCTAAGCTCCTTGGCCGAAATGTATACAACCTATTTGATGAAATTCTTGAACTAAATAAGTGTGTATTTGATTCAAGTCTTGACCGAGAATTTCATTCTTTACTAGGTTTTTGATGAATTTTGGTCATATCAGCCTAGTTGTGTTCTATTTCTTCATTGAAAATCATAGGCATTCCATTTCGAACTTGCTTTGGATTTGCTGGAACCTTGTCAATACATGTTGATTTGCAACTGTTGTGGCCCTAAGCTAATGTCCATTAATCCTTCATTTGATGCTATTCCACTCAAGTAAGCGTGTACAGTGACATAAGATTGTGTTATGGTGAATTTCATGTTTGATTGGAAAAGATATTATGTCATGAATGAATTAAATTATACTCGAAATCGATCCTTGGATGTTGACCATGCCTTGATATCTCATGATTGGGTGTGCATTTGATTCCAACTTGAGGCTACTGTGGTTATGGGATCATATATGTTCGTGCTAGGAAAGTAATATGGTGAATCTCATGCCAACTTGAGGCTAGTTTGGTCATGGATTGATGCCATTTTGATCAAGTAGACTCATATGTGCTTATGGAAAGATATGGCTTCAATTTCATGTCAATTTGTCATCAAACAATCATGATTTGTAGTCTCGTGTGCTCTGTTACAATTCTGATTGCGTGCTGGAGGTCGTGGATTAAGCATAGATTAGATGGATTTTGTCTTAGCTTGGTTGTCTTTTTTATTGCCCGTGGGCAAGTGATATTACATGCTTAAGTTCCTTGTCAATTTCACATGTTCAGATATGGCTAGTTGGCTGTTAGTCCCACTAGAATGAAATCAAGGATAGTATATCAAAATAGATACCTATTAACAAAGGGCCTCAACTCCTAGGGGTCAACACTCACGTGTGAATATTCAACTCCTAGGGGTCACCCAGCCCCGGTGAGGCTCGCCCAACCCTGCCAGTGGCCAGACAGGCCTCGTCCAGCCTAGTGACCGGCCACTTGAAGAAGAAGAATAGGAGAGAAAGGGAAAAAGAAAAATAAAAAGGAAAGAAAAAAGAGGAAAAAAGTAAAAAAATATTTAAAAATTAAAAGAAATTGATTTGGAACAGAATCAATGAGCACGATACCAAACACAATTCTATTTCAAAATCGGAAATTTTGAACAGTTACCAAATGGCTTAAAATGCTTAGAAATTGTTCTCGGGAACTGAATAAAAAAAAATCATTTCTGATCAGAATTTATTCCTGATAACAGAATCGTTACCAAACGCACCCTTGCAAGCCGGGGATAGGAGACGGCACTTTGACCACCTCTTCAACGGCTACTTTGAAAATTACAATTCTATAAAATAAAAATAAAAAAGATTCAAAGCTTGCTGAAGGATTCTGTTTCCGACTTCTTGATATTTTACAAGCGTGGTAATAAACTACCAAAATTATGAAGAATTTTACCAACATAAAAATGGATTGATAAATTACCAACTTCTTATCAACATTGTAAGGGATTTAGTAATATCCAAATAAATTAGATTTACCATTGTCAAAATAAATTAGCAAATTACGTATTTAAAAAAATTAAACGTGTGATTCATAAGTTTTTAACAATGTAATTAATTTACTTATATCATATTAATTTGTAAGTAACCTCTTAGCCTAGTTGGTTAGGATTTCACCCTGAGATCGGGGAGGTAAGGAGCTCAAAGCCGCTAATATTTATCTTGTCCCTTGAATTGAGGCGTGTGTTCAGCACTACTTTGATTCCACCTTCAAATGCACATACTCAATTCGGGCTTACTCGATGTCAAGGGTGGCTTTCCTCCTGGCACCCCATGAGGATCTTTTAATTTCTTTCGTCAATCGATATATTTCAATTTTTTTATCCTAAATTATCTATTTTTCAGTATAGATTTTGTATATCATGGATATACATGCAACATATACCTTTTTAACTAGAATTTTTATCAGATCCACAATCGATACAAAACAGCCTCCATTTCAACACTACAATATTTATACGTGTATGGTAACTATTTTATTATGTTAGGTTATTTAAATTTTGAGTACATGTATAAGTGTATTTTACCATCAATTAAAATTATTTTTGTTTTGGGTGACTCACCGAATTAGGAGGATTGCTTTTCTAAGGATATTTGCTGCTGTTAGTCATAAAACAATTTGTACAAATTTGGGACCAAATAGATAATTCTATATGGTCATGCACACATTCACATGACGATTTCAAGCTTTTTCAGCAATTCCTTTTTAATTTCTATTTTACTAGGTATCATATACTTGAATAAAAATATATTCTTTACTTGAATAATATTAGCATTCACGTATATGAAGTCGCCTTGCCAATTCAATTATATATGTAATTCAAAACCTATGCATTCTCACAAGATTAATAGATAGACGTCCATTCAATATCAATAAAGTGTCTTGAATTCTCTGAGTATCCAACTGATCTTTTATCTGATGTGATGGTCCCTCCATCTCACACACATTGAGTGTCACACCCCAATCCTCGAGCACGCGCCCATCCCTCACCTAGTCAGTTAAATGCGCATGCGGAAGCGGATAAATAAATCCCCGAACAATAAAACAATGGAATAGAAAAGTAGGGTTATATTTTTCACAACTAAAAAACCACAACCACACTTTCATACAAAGCAAATCTCATAGTATATTTTACAATAGTATTAACAAGTCAGATTTATCACACATTAGATCAAAAATCAGAGTTTGCAAAACAAGGCAGAGGTCTCAGTCTTCGTCGGGGTCATACTCTGGATCCTCCTCGAGATCATCCTCCAACTCCTCTTCTTCTTCTTCTTCTTCTTCTTCTTCTTCTTCTTCAGACTCCTCATCAGGGTCTTCCAACTACTAATCCTTCTTTGGTTCCTCCTCCTCAAGCTCCTCCTCTGGCAAGTCTTCCCATGGCTCATCCTATTCGGCGATTTCCCCTTCCTCTTCGCTCCAATTAGTGCCCCCGGCTAAGTACACAGGAGTACCAGCATCATTCTCAAGATTAGGATCTTTAGCATCGGTCATCGCTCCATCTTTGGGGTCTACAGTTCCCTCCCCAAACGCTTCCTCTAAAACGAACAGAGGCACATCACCTTCTACTATGGGACCCTCCCTTCGCCCATCATGATATTCACGGTACCACAACCGATACTCGTGGGGCCTCAAGTCATCTATACCCACGTCAACCCAGACGGTTGACTTAACCAGAACGTTCTCTAGTCCTTCCAAGTGAGGGTGTATCGGAAAATGAATATCTATTTCGGTAATTTCTTCAGGTAAACCAAAATGCATGGGAGGATGAAGAGGTAGAGGTGCTACCATCTAGGGGCCTAAAATGTTGTCCCACAACGGGGTGAGACTACGTCTCAGCAAGCACTACCCTACTAAGACTCAATTAGTAAACCAATATGCCATAAAGGCTACCTATGCACAACACGAGACAGAGGACTTACCTTGATCTCAAATTCCACCTGCCATTCCACGCAATTCAATAGGCACCTAATCAATCACCACGGGTTGAAACATCGATCAATCGACCTAGTCGATTACATGTCAATCAAACCATTCCCCGGTCATTATAGCCATTTCTATCCATTCTCAAACTGGTATTTCTAATCACCAATCCATGTGCATTCTCTGAGATGACATACCTGGTCATCGAGCCACGTGCATTCTCCGAGGTAATATAACTAATCACTGAGCCACATGCATTCTCTAAGGTGATACAACTAGTCACCGAGTCACGTGCATTCTCCAAGGTGATATAATTAGTCACCAAGCCACGTACATTCTCCGAGGCGACATATTGAATCATCAGGCCAATGTAATACCATGTTTTTCTCCGAGACGACATCCTTAGTCATCAAGCTGACATGATACATTGCATAATCAATTTCCCATTTAATCACCAAAATTAACCAATTTTAACAAAAATTACTCATCCACACAATTTCACTCAATTGGCACAATCATGTACTAAATTAAATAAATAGAGATCACCTCTACGATCAGCACAAAATTCCGGTCGTCGCCTATCCCATCCTAATTTCTAGAAAATAAATAATTAATTAAATAATTACAAAAATATAAAATAAATAGCAATAAATCCAATTTAGGCCCATAATGCCTAATTGGAAGCCGAAACGGACCCAGAAAATTTCCGAGGTTCGTTCAATAAATAATAGCACATGTCTACTAGCTAATTGTACTAATCAATTGCCTGACATGCATTAATAAGGCACTAAACTAATTATTCTACTCTAATCTAACCACATAATTATACTTAATTAAATCTAATCAACCCCTAAGCATCATTAGCAAACTAAGCGAGGATTAGTGAGTTAAACTCACCAGTTCGACAAATGGTTTGGTGCAAAACGTTGAGAACGCGATGGGGACCGATTCTGCTTGAAGCAGTCCTAGGTTTCAAGGCTCGAAACCAACTCAAAACGGGCCTAGAGCTTGTTGGAAAACCCACAAATTGTTTTTTCTGTTCTTGCTGAAATGGAAGGGAAACAAACTTGATTAAGCAAAGCAAGACTAGTGGAGGCAACAAGGGTGGTTCGGTGAGGCAAGCGGCGGTTGGATGGGGGCCTACAATGGCCGAACAGGCTCCGGCTTAGCTGGCACAACTGGACCACGCCCCTAGACACATGGACAGAGGCTGGAACAGCGATGGCTGGACGCAACGAGGCGGACGGGCGCGGACAGTGCTCATGGCGGTGGCGTGCGAACACGGCAACAACGGCTGTGTGCGACGGTGTGGACAGCTTCAATGGCTCTGGTGGCTTCCTTGGCTACTGCTAGTGTGCAAAAATGGAGGGGAGGAAGGCAAGAGAGGTGGCCGACTAGCTTGTGGAGGAAGAGGGAGACAAGGGCTCCACATGCCTTCATTTTCCTAGTCTTTGTCCCCTTTGACCATCCATGGCCACCAGCCGCTCCTTGGCTGTCAATAAGCCACCAAAGCACACCCAACAACCCTTGAAATGGTCCATTTTGGCTAGGCCAAGGGAGAGCTACGAATTTCCTTTGGGTTGGCTTCAATTGGACACTCATCAGTTCTCAAATCAATTCAATTTGACCTCAACAAATCCCGTTGTCGGGTCAATACTCAAATTAGTATTTTTCCTCACCCATTGAACCATCTTGCATCCCAAAATTCGCGATCAAAAACAATCATCAGCTTTTTCTAAACAAAAACGGTCCTAGGACGACTTTTTCCCAAAAAGTCTCGAGTTTCAGAAAAATCTTCTGAGACTGAATCGATACTCTTAGACTTTATTGTGACATGACAAAATCTTCAATTTCTGAAATAAGACTCAACTTCGTGGTTAATTTTCATTCGGCGCGTTTTTAGCGTGAACTAGGCTACCGGGTAGTTTTCAAAAAATTTTAGTGCAAATAACCCATGGTCGATTTTCTTCGAGCTACAATGAACCCACTTGACACAATGGCGACTCTCGATTGTCGTGAAAATCTCGATGATTCAAATATGGACACATGGTACCAAAACGATAGAAAAATCAGTCTAGTGTTGGCCGACGAGAATTTTCCAATTTAGTGGTGTCACCCACGATTAGCCAGACATCTCAATTGAACCAACCTATCTCTGATTTCAAATCAATTTTATACTGTACCGTAATGGCCTCTAAAGATGAGCACGGTCGAGAAGCCGATTCCTGGTCAAATTCTCAAGTCTATTTGCCTTAAAATCCTTAATGGCTTTCCTAGATAATTTAGTTATCTCGAGAGTGATCAATTTTGAGAACAGCCCTATAGGCACGTCGATGAAATGCCCGATTTATTCAGTAAAAAACATGATTGAAAATCTGGGATGTCACATCGGGTAATCACCAAAGACCCACAAATGCGTGCTCACAGGAGTGGCCGCGAGAGAATGTACAAGTATAGTGATTTGATCACAAGCTTTCACAAGAAAGATAAACACACTTACCACTTGAACAACCTCTTGGGGTTAAAAAGATAAGTATAGCATAGTTTTCTTGGAATAAAACTAAATAGATCTAATCTAAAGTGAAATCTCTTGATCTTTTCCTTATAGAAGAGTTCTTCATTTCCCAAATGATAACTGTCACTGTGATCGTGGTTTTATACTTTCTACTTTTGAAATTTGTTAAGTTGCCACACTTGATTTATGTGTGGGCCGAGCCCTTATTCTTATTCTTTATAACTCCAAGAAGGGTTGGAGAATATTTCTTCTACACTAGAAATTATTACTTATTTAAATTCTAGCAATGGTCTCACATTATAATTGGTTTTACCATGTGAAAGAAAGAATTATGATGTAATTTGTGCGTCATTATGAGACTGAATTGTTAAAGTTTAGATTCAAATGATGAGGCATTATTACTGAAAATCATATCTGTGTTGTTGTTCCGTCCTCCAGATTGACTTACACATCGGTTTATATTCAGCAGTCACCAAAGTTTGATCCATCTTTCTGTTGAAGCTAGTCCGATCGAGCTTCGGTTCTCTTCTTACAGCAACCAATGAACTCGTCATCTAGGAATCTCAGAAAATTCCTCTAGTACATTAAGAGAAGATGCATTGATGTTCTTTTTATATCATGATTCTCATTGAGGGGAAGATGGAACTTCCTAGAGTTAACTAGTTAATGACGATTGTGTGGCAATTTTCAACAGAAAGTCCCCTAAAAATTTACAAATCTAGAAAATACATGTGCACTAAATTTTTTCCACAGGATTTCAATGTTAAAAATCTCTGATTGAATTCCTTAATTGTGTAAAGCAAAGTGAGTTGAGTTGGGAAAGGTCAGGAAAACACGACGCTTCGGCCTTCAACCATTGCAAAAGGTCAACATTGTCTTCCTCAAATTTTTCAAACGCAGTTCCTTGTTGAGATATCCATTCATCTCACCAACAATCAACACTGAAGTGCTCAAGGCTTGCCTTTTTTTTTTTTGGTAGGCTGCTTGTGGCGCGAGAGCACGGATTTGAACTGGCACGGCCCATTAGCCATCCTAACTAAAATCTATCTATTTGGGCTCATGTACACTAGGAAGAACCTCAAAATAGTTTCATGTAGCTAAGGATCCTTTGCTCAAATTGTTACCGACACCTTCATAGATATTTTTGGAGCTTTAATTAAGATTACTAGAAACAGGTAATGTAAGGTTGAAAAGGATCAGACGAGAACATGCAGTAGACAAAGTTTTTCCCCTTTCTTGAGATAGGCTTTCATGTCACTTTTGTCGATCAGTGCTACTTTGTTGTGCCCTTCCAACTCTTACTTGGTTTTTTCTAGACTAGACAATGTGTGAAACAAGAGATAGGACGGTACAGTGGAGCTACGTCCCTGGACATGAGGTTTGACATAATAACAAGCTTTAAATCGTCATGTGACCCTTCATGCATCGTACTCTCATCTGCAGAAGAGGTCGAAGCTTTAATAATTATGAAATTGTGAAGTGACCGACAATGGGCAAAGAGTAACTTAACTTTACCCCGGTTAAACTCTTAACCTTACTTTGTCCTTTCTTCCTGTCTTCCTCCTCCTCGTCAGCGTTTCAGAAAGAGGGAGAGAGAGCAGCACATCAATAGTAGCATTAGAGCATAATCAAATCGGGACCTTTTCTTTTTGGGCAATTCCATAGATGTTTTAGATAATTAGATGACACGCTGTACAGCCTATGCACATCGATGATGGGCCAAGAGATGCAGGCGATGGTCATTCCCATATTCTTGTAACTCAACATTTGCTTATAGTCTATAATAATCCGTTTGCTAGTACTAAAAATGGACTCTAACGGTATAATTGAAGCCAATGGAGTGAGCACTTCACCATCCGCCATGGAAAGAATAGGAAAAACACATCAATTTGGCCTTCCACCATAGCAAAAGGTCAACATTGTCTTCCTCAATTTTTCAATGTAGTTGCTGTCATCTTCGCCTTACTAGCAACCGACACCGAAGTGCCCAAGGCCTGCCCCTTTCAGCTCGAGAGCATGGGTCCGGACTGGCTCAACCTGCTGGTCAACCTAATTGAGATCCAATTAGGGTTCATGTACATTCAGAGGAACCTTACAATTCTTTTCAAAGGATGGGGATCCTTCACTGAAGGGGTTGCCGACACTTTTGTAGATATTTTTGGAGCTTCAACGCGTCTCATTTAAGCATATGTCTCATGTCTCACCTCGTAGTGACAGAGGGTTGTTGACACCTAAATTTTGGTAATTTAATTAATTTATTTATTGCATAGGAAATTATGGGTTAATTTTGTTAATTGCATAGCATATAGACTTAGGTTGCATTTATTTTGCTATTTGCATTTTATTGGACCGGTGGTGGATGAGTTCGAATTAGATGGATCAGGCCCACGAAGCGAGCAGGTTGGCCCAAGCCCGTGTTTTTTTTAAAAATTAAAAATTATCTCATGGAAATATAAAATTTTAAAATTTTTTTGAGATATGAATTTTTTTTTTTGGATAAGGCGGATGGGTAAAAGAATATTGCGATTTTGTTTTGAAAGATTTGGATTTAGAAAAAATTCTATCGTAATCTTGAATCCTTATCAATATGTGATAATTGGTGAAAAAATATTGCGGATGGAGATTCGAAGGGGAAATTGAAAATCTATTTCCTTCTCCTATAAAAGGCCGTACGCGTGAGAAGGGGTGGGGGGGCTTCTTTTGAAAAAATTCAGGAAAAAAGGTCAAGAGAAAAAGTGTTTTGCTTCTGCAGTGAAAAGAGAGAAAGGGTTCGAAGGAAGAGAAAAAGTGACGTGAGAGAGAGAGGAAGATAGGAGAGAGAGAGAAGAAAAGGGAAAAGCAAAGACAAGACCCCTACTGTTCATCTTCTCCAGGGGTTCTTTACTGTTGAACTTCCGCCGGTTCCTGTTGCGTCCCAGCCCGTGCGATCTGACACCATCCTTAGTCGTCACCAACCACCGCACCTTCGCCGCCCGAACCCACCGTGCCGCGCCGAGCCCTGCCCCTGCTCCGCTCGCGAATCGCCTCACCGCGCACGCCGACGCCGCCTGGAACTCAAAACCAGTCCCGTTCGCTGCAACCGCCGCGCCGCTCCAAGTCTCCGACGCCTGGATCTTCCTCCGCACGAGCCCTGACGAGCCCCGCCGTTCATCTCGCCGAGCCTCACCGCGCCTCTTTCGCGAACAACCTGCTGCACGGGCGCCGCGACGCCAGCCTCCAACGCACTACCGCCCCACTCCGCCGCGCCAGCCCCACCAACGACTCGCGACGCCCAAGCTTGCCGTGCCCACACCGCCGAGTCGATTCGCCGGTTCCCCTTTTGGAGATCCACGAGCGGTGCCTTGAAAAGAAGAAGAAACAGAAAAAAAAAAAAAAGCAAAAAGGAAAAGAAAACCTGATTAGGTAGTTTTTTCTTTTTTCATTTATTTTACTTTATTTTGTTTATATTCTTTAGTTTAGTTATTTAATTGGATCCCAATGTTTGCTTTATGAATCTTGTAGGCATTATCCGCAAGAGTTATCCCTAAACTTATTGTAATTATTAATTTGACCCGTAAGATGTCGGGTTATTTTTTTAATTACATTAATTTTTGGGGTTTGTTGATAGTTTTTAAGTACTGAATCAATATAATTATTAATTTGATCCGTAAGAATTCGGATCAGATTTTTAGTTATTTTGAACTCTTTGTTGTGATAATTAGGGTTAGGATAATCGTTAATTTGACCTGTGAGACAACAGGTTATTTTTTCGATTATTTTGATCCTTTATTTGATTGAATATCTTGATTGTTTAGATTTAATGTTTAGTTGAAAAGCCACTAAAAAATCTAAAAAAATATTTGAGTTAGGATTTAGTTTGTTTTGGAATATTTTTTGTTATCTGGCATATCTAGGATAGGGATTTCAGCTCGGAAAATATAAAAAACCAAAAAAACTAAAAAATGCATTCATTTAGGATTTTTAGTTTCTGTTTAATTTAAGTTGCATTTTTAAATACATAGAAATTTTAATTTCGAAATTAATAAAAAAACACAAAAAAAATCATCATACATATATCATGTCATATTAGGACATTTTTTGCACATCATTACATATTAGATAAATTGCATGTTAGATTAAGGTAACATCTTAGTAAATTAGGATTTAATGTGACTTGATCCTTAGTTAAATTAGATAGAATTTTAATCTAGCTAAATCATTTTTGCATAGAAATATCAAATGCATGTCATTTAGTTTTTATTAGGTTCATTTAATTAGAACTTCCTCATTATTAGACTAAGTCATTTAATAAATGTCGCTTGACATATGACTTGCATACTAAATTGTATATTGCGTGTCATTTTAGTTTAAATAATTTTGTATGTCATTGCATCGCATTGTATGTCATTAGAATTAAGTCATTTAGATTGCATTTAATTATTGCATTCCTTCATGTCATATAGTTTAGGTCATGCTGCCATGTCATATTAGCATGCATTGCATGAATTTCATTGAGAAAAGTGAAAACAAAAATTGGATAATTGTGTGTTAATTAGAAATCATATCTAGGGTTGTCGATATAGATTTTAATTTAACACTGCAGATGCTTGTTTTCGTTATTTTGAGACAAGTATTGAATTATTTAATTGCTTTCTTGAATGTTAAATTGGTGGTATGCGCACACGTATGATCACCTCACATGTTAGGAAGTTAAATTAAAATCAATTCAATTGCTAAACATTTTTTTTAAAATGAAATAAAAAGGTACCGAAAGGGCACTAGGATAATCTGGTGTAACCAAGTCCCCGAACTCATGAATCTCTGGTTCGTAGGAGTAAAGTAAATCTCCCATTACTTTACTTGGGTTTCTAATCGACCCACCAAAAATAGATTAGTGGCGACTCCTGATTGAAAATCATTTGCATGTTAAGAATTCAAACCTAAGTCGCGAATTGGTATGGGCTTGGGAGAGTCCGAGCTAAGCTTAAAGACTTAGCAATCCATTAACCTAGTTTTAGGTGGTTCATCCCCGAAAAAATTAGGTCGCGACAGCTTGGTGACTCCGCTGGGGACTTGTGTTAAAACACTTAGTGGACTTAGGCCAATTTTTCTTTTAAAAAAAATGTTTTTGTTTGGCAGCGAGGATCCTAGGTATGTCCCTAACATTCCTAAGGTGTTAAATGTTTTTGCAGATAGGAGGTATAAGGGAAGTAGTCTTTGCTAACCCCTGTCTTGCAGGTTGGAGTAGGGATGAATGTTTGAATTAAAACTATAGAAGTGTTGCTTGCATTTAAACTGTTGTGCATGCTTTATTGCTTTAGCACCACACTATTTGCACACACAACCTGCGGTCGAACCTGGGCTGCGATAGGATTTCTAGGATGGTGTTGAGAATGATACTTCCTCCAAAGTGAGACTGCTATGTAGAGGTTGACATTCTCTTCCCCGAAATTTCTTTCATGGTGTCAAATGTGTTTGTCCATATCCGCGAGACTGCGTGATTATTGGGTATTCCATTCGACTGAGCCGGGGATAGGAGGACCTAACACGTTAATGCGAGACTGCAACGGTCAGATCATCCTCTTAGCTCCACCTCGTTAAGCCGTCGTAGAAATCGAGCCTCACATTTCATGCGCATGTCTATGTGATTGTCGTTCATTTCCAGTGAAAGTAAGTTGTTCAATTTTTTCGCAATTTATTTACTTTATTGTAATTTTGTCGGTCCATGACAATTAGGTTTCGTCGTCGGTCTTGTTTTATATGCAATGGGGAAAACCGATGCACAATTCATTTCCACTCCCAAAAAAGAGCTCAAGAGGTGGTTGGATCAGTTGGATCAAGATGGTCAGAGATATGTGAAAGCCAAGATAGCCCGACTTCTTCCACTGTTAGAGATCAACGTCCACTCTAGTGTGATTCAGGCACTCCCTCATTTCTGGTGTCCACAAACTTCCACCTTCATATTTGGTAAGTTTGAATTGACTCCAACACTTGAAGAATATAGTGTTGCCATCGGAATGCCCCTGGAAAGGGAACTTGTTAGACCGCCTATCGGTATAGATTCTATTTCTGAATTATCACAGTTTTTACAAATCGAAGCCGAAGGAGTAAGGAAAGTTGTCAAAGCCAATTGCTTTGCATGTCCATTTTCATTCTTAGAACAGTGTTTTGCAAACCAATCAATGATTTCAAAAGCCAGGATTTTTATGTTAGCATTTTTTGGGCTAATCATTTTTCCTTATCGAAAAAATGCCATTAATCCTTCAATTTCATGGGTGGTTAATTGTGTTTGCGACGGGTTGAATTATGTCAATATGGTTTTAGCCGAAACATTTTTATCATTAACCCGTTTCAAACAAAATGAGGAAAAGACCATGTGTGCCCTCCCCGAACTTTTGCAAATATGGTTTTTCTCCCACATAAGAGGATTTGGGCACCTTATGAAGTAATTTAAGATTGATGATTTTAGGCACCCCATACAAAAGTTTGCGGTCTTAGAACGATTTTCCCCAAATAAACAGTATGCCCGTTGGATTAATTTTTTGAAAAATCCTGATCCTAAGGCAATCTTATGGCATACTAAATGGCTCCACATTGAGGAGGCTCGTTTGTCTCACAAACATGATGGACCAATCCCGCTACTGGGCCTTTCCGGTGCTACTTCCTATTATCCACATAGAGTGGCCCGTCAGTACAAAGCTCTTCAAGAAATTTCCCCACCTCTCAAGACAGATTTGTTCCAAGTTCGTTTCGTTCGAAAGGATTACGACTACTTCAACGAGATCCAGATGATCATTACTATGTGGAGCGAATGTCATCCAGAAAAGATTTTGGTGCCCATGAGACTGAAGGGTGAGGAGGAGATTCACCATGCATCGGCGTTCTACATCCAACAATACTAGATTCCTGCTGCTTTGAGTCCAGTAGTCCCTGATGTAACTGACAAGCCAACCCAACGAGCACAAATTGAGCATCTTAAGCGGAAAGTGGAAATGTTGGAAGCTGAAAATAAAAAGCTTCGCAAGGCGTTGGGTTCCCGAAAGCATATAAAATGAGATATTTTGTTTTCTTAGTTCAATGTCTAGGGACTTTTATTTCAATTCAGTATTTTTAGTTTTTAGATTCAATGTTTAGGGATTTCGAATTTCAATTCTTAGTTCGTTGTTAGGAAACTTGGTTAAAATTTCAAATAAAATCAGGCGATTAGACCATTGTCATGGGCCATTTTTCTTATATTGTCATTGGTTCTTACATTACTTTTATCTGATTAGGTCATAACGGATCCACCGCGATCACCTATTATTACACGATCAAGGGCTAAAATGGCTGACCAAAATGAAATGCGTGATCGTATGTCAGCTGTGGAGACTCAACTCCAACAAGTACTCGCCTCTTTACAACTTGTGACGGATCAACTCAAATTCCTCCAAGCGAATCCAACAACCGCACCTGCTCTTCCTGAAGTAGTTATCCCGAAGCAAGCAAACAAGGTTCAAACGATTGACGATGACATGCCTGGGCTGGAAGATGACCCAGTTATTGTTAGAAAGGCCAAACTTGATGGCGTTCCCAAGACAGATCAGGATGAGCGTGTTGCGAAGTTGGAAGAGAAAATGAGACAGTTGCAGGAATCACAAAGGTCCCTCTCGTTTGACCTCTCGGTCTATGAGAAGGTCAAGATGCCAAAGAAGTTCAAAATGCCGGAGTTCGAGAAGTACGATGGTACTTCCTGCCCGAAAGCTCATTTGCAGATGTACCACGTACGCATGGCCCAATATGTCAAGAATGAGCCTCTCATGATTCAATCGTTCCATGCTAGTCTGACTGGGCCTGCACTGAATTGGTATATAATGAAGAATGTAAACCTCCTTGACACCTGGAATGAAGTGACTGATGCATTCCTCAAGCAATATAAGTTCAACATGGATATTGCACCTTCCCGAGATGATCTTGAGCGGATGGAGAAGAAGAAGAGTGAGTCATTCAAGGAGTATGCTGTGAGGTGGAGAAATCTGGCCGCTCAAGTCACTCTGGAGCCTGCTGACAAGGAGCTGATGAAGTTGTTCGTTAAGACTCTTCCATTTGAGTTTCGCAATCGAATGGCTAGCACGTATGTTGAGAACTTCAACCAACTTATCCCGGTGGGTGAACAGATTGAAGTTGGGCTAAGAGATGGATGGTTCAATGAACCAACCAATCAAGGCAAAAGGTTCACCATAAAGAAAGACAAAGAACCAAGCACGGAAGTCAATGTCACATATGCACAATCTAGCAAGCCTCCAGTTGTTCATGTCCCTAAGAATCAACAAAGGGAAGGCCGACCGTCTGCCCCTCGGCAATTTGTTAGGAGGCAATTCACTCCTCTTCCTGGTTCTCTGTCCCAAGTCTTGAAGGTTCTTCAAAAGAAAGAGTTGCTGTCTTATGAGCCAAAGCGACCCAATGCTGAAAAATTTTCCAACTACGATCCCTCCAAGAAATGCAAGTACCATATGGGGGAAGTAGGACATTCAACTGATGAATGCATAACTTTGAAGCACAAGGTCCAAAACTTACTAGACACCAAGGCATTTACCTTTAGTACCGCTCAACCGAATGTCAAAGAGAATCCTCTACCTGAGCAGGAGGATAGGGTGAATGCCATTGATGAAGGACCTTTGGAAGAAATGGGCCCTGGCTCGCAAGAGTAACTTATTACTTTTGCACATTCCCCTGCGCGGGAATTTTTATCACTTTCTAGGAATTTTATCGCTTTTTAGGAGTTATTATCGCTATCTAGTGATTGTTTTCGATTTCTTCTTTCTTTTTAGGACTTGAATTCGCATTTTCCATTCAATAAATGTAATTGATTGATGAAAATCAATGAAATTACAAGTTTTATTTTGAGGGCATGATGAGGTACACCAAACCACCCTAATGACGATATCCAACCATGAAAGAAACTATCATCCACGGAGGAATCCTGAGGGCTGGACTCTTTCATGCTTCTTCCCAAAAACTTTTTCAAAAAACAAAAAGCATTTCACTGCTAAAAGGAAAAAAATTCTAAAGCTTGTAGCAGATTAAACCTGTTTGTTTGTCTGACTCATTTGCTTCTTGTTTCAGTGCATAATTCTATAACTTGTTATGACAAGGGACATCTGAGAATAGCGTATCAAGTTTCAATGATCATAAACTTGACTTGTGATCAACAGGTTTAAAGCGCACTTGCAATGAAAAAAGATTTGGGGCAAGTAAAAGAGAACCATCACTCTCCGGTGGAAGATCTTGGGGCAAGTTTGCTCCAAATTACAGCCTATAGGTGGTACTTCCAAGAGGTGCCATCCTAGCAGAAATGGATGGTCGTGAGTTTTCAAACTCCAGTAAGTATTACTTATGATAGAATTTGCCATGTCATGTTTTGAATTGCAAACCTTTTATGATGAATAAATTGCCTCATTGAGTTGCAAATTCAATTGTCTAAACTTGTTGCAAATCTTGCATTTTTCTTCCTTGATGAATTGTGTGAGATGAATTGAATGTGTGAAATGGGATACTTTGGAATGATGAAAGGCAAGCCCAACTCCATACATTGTTTCATACACTAACCCCCAGTGAGTTGTGTGGAAAAATTCCATGCCTACGAGGAAAAGGGTGATCTCGCAAAGGGTACGTCAACTAAGGTGATGAGAGGCAGTTTCTTCTGCTATCCAAAACACTACAGATATATCCATTGTTCAGCCCTTTGAGCCCACACACATGAAGAGATTTTTAAATTATCCCTGTCAAGAATCGTCTCATATCGGGACAAGATTTGAAATGAATGATAGAAATTTTCTTACTCGTACTTGCATCAATTTTTGAGTATTGCTTTTATAGTGTGACTTGTACGATAATTTAAAGTGCCTTAGGACGACGAAGAGCAGTTCTTTCTCTATCATATACACTTTATCCATTGCATAGCCCCCTTGAGCCTATGAATTCATTTCACATTAAACCCAATTGATGATCATCCCCCACACTGGGGCAAGGCAAGAAAAATCAAACCACTCAAGTAGCATGATTTACAATGCTGATAAAAATGGAGACTTTGTCAAAAAAAAATGCAAAAAATGGGGCATGAAAAAGTAGTGTCCCTGGTAAAAGCAAGGCCAATGCCCAAAGAAAAAATCAAACACTTGATGAAGTGAGTCGTATCCTCAACAAGATGGTACCCAAAAAAGCTCAAATGTTGAGATGTTGCAATCAGTGGAGTTGTGATGTGAAGAAAATCTTCAACGATGGGGTGGAAAATTGTTGGAAATGTCAAGATGATCACCAACTTTGACCCCATAAACACTTTTTGAGCCAAATGATCCTTTCGTTTCTCAACCCATGAACCCAACCTACGTTACGTCCCTTACAAAGTCTCTTCAGATTAGGGCACTTGAATTAACGTAAAAGTTCATATGTTTGGAAGCATCGCTTGAAGAAGTGCGAGTAAGATAATTTCTGCTTCATTTCTCATGCCTCTTGACTTGTAAACCCCAAGACAATTGCGAAATGTCATTTTTCAATAGCCTCGGCTCAAAGAGTCTCCTTTGTTAAGCCGTTGACCAAGCCCGCATTACGGTCCCTGTTAAAGACCTCTCAGATTGGTAAGTTCATATCACTTGCGAGATTACTCGGACCCTTGTTCGGCATAACGATGGTGAGATGAAGTGAGTGTCAAAATCCTACATCAAAGGTCAGGATAAAATGACCCTTTTAATGAGGATGAGTGAAAAGTCCTTTCAGACCAAGAGGTCCCCTCATTTGGCACATCCATGACACTCATGTGTTCAAATTGGAACATTCTTTGTGAAATCCTTCCCAATGGAAATTAGGTGATGCATGTTTGATATAAATCACAGCGCATGAACCTCCCTTAAATTGATGCATGTTTGTGATCACAAATGCATATTGCTTCTCCTATGACCATGTTTTGTAGAAGACATTTCCCCCAGGAACAGAGATGATACCAGGTAAGTATATCTCCATCCAAACCTTAAATACTTGTCATTGTACAGGTATTTCCCTCTCAAATGAACCGACACTCGACTCGACGGAGTTGTCCCCCAGAAGTTTTCATCAGATTCAGGCGATTGAAGAGAAGTTTGAGTCCTGGTCGGATAATCAATGTTGCAATGCTAGGCGACCATAGAAAGGTACGAGTCCTGGATATGTAACACCAACTACTTTGGATCACTTTACCCTCCTCGAAGGTAAAATATTCCAGGTAAGTTTCTTTACCATTTTCCAAAAATTAGACATCTCAGTTTGGATCTGGATGTCTCCATTCTTTTCGTTGAACATTTCACTCTGGATATGAATGTTCTTCGATCTTTCTCGTTATACCTTAGTCTGGATCTAGGTATTTCGAGCTTCCAAAATCATGACATCTCTGTCTGGACCCGGATGTCTTGATTATTTTCGTTAGAGCATTTCACTCTGGATGTGAATGTTCTTCGATCTTCCTCGTTATACCTTAGTCTGGATCTAGGTATTTCGGTTTCCAAAATTTCGACATCTCAGTTTGGATCTGGATGTCCTAATTATTTTCGTCTAAACATTTCACTCTCGACGTGAATGTTTTTTCAACATTTCTCGTTATACCTTAGTCTGGATCTAGGTATTTCGAATTCAAAACTCTTGACATCTCAGTCTGGATCTGGATGTCTTAATTCTTTTCGTTGAACATTTCACTCTGGATGTGAATGTTTTTCGATCCTTCTCATTATACCTTAGTCTGGATCTAGGTATTTTGAATTCAAAAATCTTGACATCTCAGTCTGGATCTGGATGTCTCAATTCTTCGAACATTTCACTTTGGATGTGAATGTTCTTCTCAATCTCAATCTATTACCTTTTATACTCTTTAAGGAACCTGAGTGAGAGTTGGGTACTTATAGAGTACATGGGGATGTATCATGTACCTCAAGATGCTTTACCGCACTAACTGGTAAATAATTGTAGGTACATCTTTCTGTCGCATCATGCATAAGCATTTCCATGCATTATATAAATTGCATTTTAAAATGGGATTCATTTCCTGACAAAAAAAAAAATCATTCAGTGCATGTGCATGGTCAAAATTTAGGTTTCAATTTGTCTTTGAATGCAACCTCTACGAGCTCACCTTCAAAGAGGGGCAGCTGTTGACACCTAAATTTTGGTAATTTAATTAATTTATTTATTGCATAGGAAATTATGGGTTAATTTTGTTAATTGCATAGCATATAGACTTAGGTTGCATTTATTTTGCTATTTGCATTTTATTGGACCGGTGGTGGATGAGTTCGAATTAGATGGATCGGGCCCACGGCGACCGGAGTTGGCCCAAGCCCGTGTTTTTTTTTTAAATTAAAAATTATCTCATGGAAATATAAAATTTTAAAATTTTTTTGAGATATGAATTTTTTTTTTTTGGATAAGGCGGATGGGTAAAAGAATATTGCGATTTTGTTTTGAAAGATTTGGATTTAGAAAAAATTCTATCGTAATCTTGAATCCTTATCAATATGTGATAATTGGTGAAAAAATATTGCGGATGGAGATTCGAAGGGGAAATTGAAAATCCATTTCCTTCTCCTATAAAAGGCCGTACGCGTGAGAAGGGGTGGGGGGCTTCTTTTGAAAAAAATTCAGGAAAAAAGGTCAAGAGAAAAAGTGTTTTGCTTCTGCGGTGAAAAGAGAGAAAGGGTTCGAAGGAAGAGAAAAAGTGACGTGAGAGAGAGAGGAAGATAGGAGAGAGAGAGAAGAAAAGGGAAAAGCAAAGACAAGACCCCTACTGTTCATCTTCTCCAGGGGTTCTTTACTGTTGAACTTCCGCCGGTTCCTGTTGCGTCCCAGCCCGTGCGATCCGACACCATCCTTAGTCGTCACCAACCACCGCACCTTCGCCGCCCAAACCCACCTTACCGCGCCGAGCCCTGCCCCTGCTCCGCTCGCGAATCGCCTCACCGCGCACGCCGACGCCGCCTGGAACTCAAAACCAGTCCCGTTCGCTGCAACCGCCGCGCCGCTCCAAGTCTCCGACGCTGGATCTTCCTCCGCACGAGCCCCGACGAGCCCCGCCGTTCATCTCGCCGAGCCTCGCCGCGCCTCTTTTCGCGAACAACCTGCTGCACGGGCGCCGCGACGCCAGCCTCCAACGCACTACCGCCCCACTCCGCCGCGCCAGCCCCACCAACGACTCGCGACGCCCAAGCTTGCCGTGCCCACACCGCCGAGTCGATTCGCCGGTTCCCCTTTTGGAGATCCACGAGCGGTGCACGGAAAAGAAGAAGAAACAGAAAAAAAAAAAAAAAAACAAAAGCAAAAAGGAAAAGAAAACCTGATTAGGTAGTTTTTTCTTTTTTCATTTATTTTACTTTATTTTGTTTATATTCTTTAGTTTAGTTATTTAATTGGATCCCAATGTTTGCTTTATGAATCTTGTAGGCATTATCCGCAAGAGTTATCCCTAAACTTATTGTAATTATTAATTTGACCCGTAAGATGTCGGGTTATTTTTTTAATTACATTAATTTTTGGGGTTTGTTGATAGTTTTTAAGTACTGAATCAATATAATTATTAATTTGATCTGTAAGAATTCGGATCAGATTTTTAGTTATTTTGAACTCTTTGTTGTGATAATTAGGGTTAGGATAATCGTTAATTTGACTGTGAGACAACAGTTATTTTTTCGATTATTTTGATCCTTTATTTGATTGAATATCTTGATTGTTTAGATTTAATGTTTAGTTGAAAAGCCACTAAAAAATCTAAAAAATATTTGAGTTAGGATTTAGTTTGTTTTGGAATATTTTTTGTTATCTGGCATATCTAGGATAGGGATTTCAACTCGGAAAATATAAAAAACCAAAAAAACTAAAAAAATGCATTCATTTAGGATTTTTAGTTTCTGTTTAATTTAAGTTGCATTTTTAAATACATAGAAATATTAATTTCGAAATTAATAAAAAAAACACTAAAAAAATCATCATACATATATCATGTCATATTAGGACATTTTTTGCACATCATTACATATTAGATAAATTGCATGTTAGATTAAGGTAACATCTTAGTAAATTAGGATTTAATGTGACTTGATCCTTAGTTAAATTAGATAGAATTTTAATCTAGCTAAATCATTTTTGCATAGAAATATCAAATGCATGTCATTTAGTTTTTATTAGGTTCATTTAATTAGAACTTCCTCATTATTAGACTAAGTCATTTAATAAATGTCGCTTGACATATGACTTGCATACTAAATTGTATATTGCGTGTCATTTTAGTTTAAATAATTTTGTATGTCATTGCATCGCATTGTATGTCATTAGAATTAAGTCATTTAGATTGCATTTAATTATTGCATTCCTTCATGTCATATAGTTTAGGTCATGCTGCCATGTCATATTAGCATGCATTGCATGAATTTCATTGAGAAAAGTGAAAACAAAAATTGGATAATTGTGTGTTAATTAGAAATCATATCTAGGGTTGTCGATATGGATTTTAATTTAACACTGCAGATGCTTGTTTTCATTATTTTGAGAGAAGTATTGAATTATTTAATTGCTTTCTTGAATGTTAAATTGGTGGTATGCGCACACGTATGATCACCTCACATGTTAGGAAGTTAAATTAAAACCAATTCAATTGCCAAACATTTTTTTAAAAATGAAATAAAAAGGTACCGAAAGGGCACTAGGATAATCTGGTGTAACCAAGTCCCCGAACTCATGAATCTCTGGTTCGTAGGAGTAAAGTAAATCTCCCATTACTTTACTTGGGTTTCTAATCGACCCACCAAAAATAGATTAGTGGCGACTCCTGATTGAAAATCATTTGCATGTTAAGAATTCAAACCTAAGTCGCGAATTGGTATGGGCTTGGGAGAGTCCGAGCTAAGCTTAAAGACTTAGCAATCCATTAACCTAGTTTTAGGTGGTTCATCCCCGAAAAAATTAGGTCGCGACAAGGGTCAAGAAAATGCAATAAGTATTATGGGCCCCCACTAAACTTGTCATTCAAGGGAAGAAGGCACTCATTTTTGCCATTCCCTCTATTTCCTCCCACTTTTTGGAGGAAAATATCTAGTGGATTCACAAGAAAATCTTGATCTACCGTCCCCCTTGTATTCCTTGAATCTTTACGTCCTCCCCTCTTTTCACCCCATTCCTAAAACCCACTTCATTCCATGGAATACCCGATTCGATTTCACGTGGATCTTGCTCTCAAAAGAGAAATTGAATGTCATGGCTAATATACTAAAAAATTTTATAAGGTCCACAGTTTGATAGAATAATAGCTCAAATTGCGACACTATAATAATTATACGTGCAAGATTATTATTTCATTATATTGGATTTAAAAAAAAAAATTCTCATCAATTAAAAACTGTTATAGTTTTGGGCGATCGACCAAATCAACAAGTTGTTTTTTTCAGACTAACTATTGCTGTTTTTCATAAAACATTTTATACAAATTTGCCACCAAATATTTAATCATACATGGTGGTTGTGGACACATTAATTTGAAGCTGGAAATCACAATGAGCAGAAAGAAAGGACAGTACGGTTGACTGGTCCTAGGGCTTGACGTTAGCATAACAAGAAACTTCAATAATTGCAATCTGACCCACGATGTACCAGGCCGTACTCCTCACCCGCAGCATGCGGTCGACATTAACACGAAGCTTTTAACAATTGCCAAGTGACCAGGGATTGCCAAAAAGCAACTTTAACTCCGCCCTAGTTAACCCTTCCCTTCACTTTGTCCTGCCTTCCTCCTCATCTGCGTTTTAGAAAGAGAGAGAGAGAGCAGCATCAGAGCAAGGATCGTAGACATGTTAGGGAGGGGAAGACCCGTAAGGATTTGGGAGTTTGCAATTAGAAGCGTCGGCCTTGTGATGAATTTGTTCACATCACTTATTTTTGCAAAGAATTAATAGGAAAGAGGTCGCTACGTGGAGGTTATTGGCAAAGAGAAGTCAGTGATAGAGAGAGAGAGAGAGACGTGGTCAGGGGCAAGCATTGAATAACGTGATAAGCTTAACATATGTATAATTATGTACAAGTACACTTCATATTCCCTAGATCCGTTAACGGGATTGCCAAAAAGCAACTTTAACTCCGCCCTAGTTAACCCTTCCCTTCACTTTGTCCTGCCTTCCTCCTCATCTGCGTTTTAGAAAGAGAGAGAGAGCAGCATCAGAGCAAGGATCGTAGACATGTTAAGGAGGGGAAGACCCGTAAGGATTTGGGAGTTTGCAATTAGAAGCGTCGGCCTTGTGATGAATTTGTTCACGTCACTTATTTTTGCAAAGAATTAATAGGAAAGAGGGTCGCTACGTGGAGGTTATTGGCAAAGAGAAGTCAGTGATAGAGAGAGAGAGAGAGACGTGGTCAGGGTCAAGCATTGAATAACGTGATAAGCTTAACAGATGTATAATTATGTACAAGTACACTTCATATTCCCTAGATCCGTTAACGAGGTGCAACCAATCAAGGAAATTTTCAAACTATTGATGTGAGGTTTCGAAAAATAAATGATGAAAATGAAAAGTCCATCTTCCATGAAACCTTCATTTTATTCCAATGGAGTTGTGTATGTAGCTCAAACCCTACACATATTCATAGGATTAATAGATAGGCATTATATCAATAGAATGTCTAGGATTCTTTGAGCATTCGACGAATCTCCATTAGGTGTGGCAATCCCTCCAATTCATATACACTAGATAATTACTAGAGCCACATAATTTTTACATTACATTCTTTGTAAAGTCTGTTATTTGCCTTCATCTTCTTCTTTTTTTATCAATTTCTATTCGAAGTCAACTTTGGTAGCTAAACGTTCTAAATTTGGGAGCTGAGCTCCCCAACCGTTTTTTTTTTTTTTTTTTTCTTTTTTTTTTAACTCTTTTTCTATATTAGAAACGATTACTTATCTAAATTCTAACCTAAATCTCACATTATATATGTTTTTTTTTAAACTCTAGACTGAAATTAAATGTGGTTTGAAATGCAAGAAACTGCTATTTTTTAATCTCATCTTACTTGTCGAAACTCTAAACTGAAATTAAATGTGGCTTGAAATGAGAGGTACAATTGGCAGCAATCTCATAGAGAGGTTAAAATACCTAAGAAGTTGAATCAATGGAATAGATTAAACAACAATTGAAAACATTGAAGAAACTTAATTATATCATACATTATAGATGAAGTGATTATCAAAACAACAATTTAAATTGGAAGAACACAAATATTTGATTACGAAGCAAAATAATAATGATAGTATTTGAATTTGACAATATAATAGTAGGAAGAAAATAATTTTTTCAAATAATGTCTTAGGAAGAATATAGGTCTCAGTAATATTTTGTGGGCCCACAGGAAAAAAAAAAAAAATTGTGTTCTCTCCACTAGATCAATCAACATGGACATTTCAATCATAGCGTGGTTTTCTCTAATACCGTATTTCTAAAAAAATAAAGAAATGAATAATTTCTTCTAAGGGAGAGATGAAACGAGGTGACATTGTTAGAATAATTTTCATATATTTCAATCTCGAACCAAAGAGATTTAGTGATTATGTTAAGCCTTAGGTTTGGGGGAACCAAATTTGAGCTGCAAAAGGACGATGATTATCCATATCTTTGTGCTTGGAGGATACGAGAGAGGATGCGGAGTCACCCTCCCTAGGGGGGTTATCTCTTCATTTCCTCTCTTGAACTATTCAGGTCCAATGTTAAGCCCTAGGTTTGGGGGAACCAAATTTGAGCTAGAAAAGGACAACGATAATCCACATGGCATATGCTTGGAGGATTTATACTACATAAATAAGCAAACTAAGATTACTGGGAGAAGGCATGTAAGGTTGAAAGGGATAAGACGAGCACATGCAGTAGACAAGAACAAGCTAGAGAGCTTGTCCCCTTTCTGGAGACGGGCTCACATGTCACTTTTGTCGATCGGTGCAGCTTTGGTTGTGCCCTTCCAACTCTTATTGGGATTTTTCTGGACTGAACAACGTGTGAGAAGGCAAAAAGGATGGTACGGTGGAGTTGGGTTTGACATAATAACAAGCTTTAAATTATTATATGACCTAGGACGATGTATCAAGCCTTACTCCCCATCTATAGACAAGGTCGACCGAACTCGAAGCCTTAATAATTGCGAAGTGACCGACGATGGCCAAAGGGGAACTTAACTCTATCCTGGTTAAACTCTTAACCTCGCTTTGTATTGTCTTCCTCCTCCTTGTCTACGTTTTAGAGAGAGAGAGTAGAGCAACGTTGGTGGGAGTGTGGTTGGTACTTGCCAGGGAAGGAGAGACACGTGAGGATTTGGAATTTGCAGATAATTGTTACGTTACTTTGCAGAGAATCAGAAAGAGGGTCTATGACATCCCAAATTTCCAATTTTGTTTTCAATTGAATAAGTTGAGTTTTTCATCAACGTGCCTATAGCCTTTTTCTCTGAGTTGGATACTCACGAGATAACTAGTCTATCTGGCGAAACCGTTAGCGGATTTTAATGCAATAGACTTGAAAATTCGATCAAAAATCGATTGCTCGACTGTGTAATCTGCAAGAGTCAATACGGCACCATCAAAATCGATCAGAGATCGGAGATATGTCAAATCGACAAAAATATATGATTAAAGTGTGGGTGATTCCACCTAATTGTAAAATTCTCGTTGAACGGCACTAAACTAATTCTTCTGTCAATTTTGTACCTTGTGCCCGTAATTGAAACCTCGACATTTTCAAGACAATGGAAAGTTGCCTATGAGCTGAAGATGTACAATGTTGCTCGAAAATAATCAACCATGGATCAATTGCACTAAAAATTCCTAAAAACTACTTGATAGGCTAAGCCACGCTAAAATCGCGCCTGCTTGAAATTAACCGCAAGTTTGAACCCGATTTCAAAAATTGAAAGTTCTGTCATGTCACAATTTATTTTAGGAACATCGACTCGTCCTCCAAAGATTTTTCTACAAACCCGAGTTTTTGGCGAAAAATCAAAGTTAGGCATTTTTGGACCGGGAAGTTCGTATGCCTGTTTTTTAGTACACTTTTTGACCATCAAGTGGGATCTTTGGGCAAGGAAATTTGTCGATTGTGATGTGAGCACCTTGGCTAAATTGTTTGGGCTTCAATTGGATTGATTTGAAGAGGAATTGAATGAGATTGAAGGGAAAAGTTGCAAAATTCGTAGGCCTTGTGGGGTGCAACATTTGGGGCCTCGATTGAGGCTTGTTGAGGAAGATTGAAGGAAAAATGGCTGCTGTGGATGAGGTTTGGGTGGTGGGGGCAAGTGATGAGTGTTTGGATATTATTTGAAGACTCTGAAGGCATTTTAGGTCCCCCTCCCCCTTCAGTGGCTCCTCTCCTCTTCTTCCCTTGGCTGTTTTCCCCATTGTTATGGTGCTTTGGAGCTCAAGAAAACTAGAGAACCAGCCAGCAACCAGCAGCCACCGTCACATGCCCGTCGGAGCTGTCCGCCTACCCACCCCTGCTCACGTTCGCTCATCCCCGCGCCCCTGTCCGACGAAACCAAGCCTCTATCCATCTATGCCAGCCACCGTATGTCGCCGTCCAGCCGTCTGTCGCCCCCGCCGTCAACCGCCGTTGCCGCCTAGCTGCCCGCCTTGCTGTTTCTAGCTACTTGATCTAGCTCAGTTCTTCCAAAACACAACAGCTTTGCTGTGGGCTTGGTGAGGCTTTTCCTGGCCTATTCGGACCTCGTTTGGTGTCGCCGCAAGCTTGTTTGTCGCTCGCCTTCGCGTCACCGTCGTCGTGGACTTACCAGCCCAATAAACCAGTGAGTTTACTCACTAAACCTTGCTTATGAGGTTAATTATGCTTAAAGGTTGCTTAGCTTAGCTTAAGATGAGATTAGGTGGTTAGTTAGTTTAGATTAGTGATTTAATTGCTTAATTATGCATGTTAAGTGGTTAGAATATATTGATTAGGGGCTAAATAGATTGTGCTATTTATAGGTGCATTAAATTTTTAGGCCCGTTTCGGTGGTTAGATTAGCATTTCCGGCCTAGGTTAGCATTTACTAAATTAATTGGTATTTATTTAAATAAATTTTGTTATTTATTTAATTATTAAATATTTTTCAGAAATTATATCGGGATAGCCGTGCTGATTGCAGTGGTGTAATTAGTTATTGCAATTGAGTGCAATTGAATGATGATTTTGATTTTTTTTAATATTTATTTCAAAATCGAGAAATTTTGGTATTTAATTATAAAATATCGGGTGTTGGGTCGTGACACCTAAAATGATTTTAAATACTATATCAAATAGTGGGATTTTAAAAGGAATGATATCAATTTTTAAGGTTCGATCGATCGTACGGACACACGATTATTTTACCGAGTGTTTTTAATACGAAGAAAACATGCCAAGTTCGTTATCTTAACTGAGACATTTGAGTGCAACGCACAATGTCCTTGGCCAGAATTGAATGATCGTGTGGTGGTTAAAAGAAACCATCCCCAATGTGAGTCGGGTGGACGTTGCCCCTATATAAGATGCCCTTGAACAACGGATATTGATCACAGTAAATTTTGGACTTATGCTCCTTCGAGATTGTGGTCTAGTATAGATGTAGCCATGGTCAATGAGGTGAGATGATGCTTAACTACGCCAGAAGACCACCAAACTTTGAGTAGGCTGTGCCTTGGGGGCCATAATCAATTGGAACGTGTGATTGATTGAAATAGACGCACCAGATTATGGGACGAAATTGTGTGGCATAGTATGGGACGTGTCATAACAATTTGGCTCTATAATCAAGACCCCTGTGATTGATTGAAATTGAGTAAGATGTTCCAATTGATGTGTGTATTGATTATATATATCTGTGTTATGAACTGTACTAACATGCAGGAAGGAATTGACGCGAGGTGAGTCTTATTGATTGTGTTGTTAGGCCACCTCTAGGCGTATGTCCTTCCTAGTTAGGGTTTAGGGGGTGAACTTGCTGAGACATTATCTCACCCCGTCGCCAGCTCAATCTTTTCAAGTCCTTAGATGGCGGTCCCTCCTGATGGGGTTGTGGAGGGCCCAAAGCCCCCGAAGCCTGTGGAGGTGGAGTCTGAAAGATTGGCGAATGTGTCTAACTAGTGGGTCATAGGACAATTTCCTTTTTGAGGATCGATCTTTTTCATAGACAGACTAGTTTTGTATATAAACCTAGTTTGTTTATAAAAGCGTGTTTTAGTTGTGAATTTGTTATCCTGCTTTTCTACCCCATGTTGTTTGCTGTCAGAGGATTTGTTTAATAGCTTCCGCATGAGTAATAAAATGAATGGGTCGGCAATGCGTCCTAGGATGTTGCAATTTTATCAACCACCAAGGGATGTGTGCGCGCTTGAGGTTTGAGACGTGACATTCCCGCCCAGAGTGGTATTAGAGTTAGTAGGAAATGCCTTTTTATTATGCAAATGCATGTGTTTGATAGTTTTTTGGTAGATTGTTTGGTGTGATTTCTTAGCTTTTAATTCTGTGTGGAATTGGAAAGTGGGTTCTATATAAATCCTACAAGATGAGTGATCAGGAGTAGAGGACTCCTAGGAAGAGGACTGTAGCCCTTGTGACTTGGGTTAAAACGTCGACAAGGGTGGATACTCGAGGTGGTAGAGGTAGAGCGCAAGCTCAGGCTGGCGCAAGTGGAGTAGCACCACCTCCAATCAGTGCTAGTGTAGCAGCACCTGGCGATCCTAAAATCGAAGGGATCGTGCAGGCACTAGAGACGCTTGGGAACGTGGTAGGACAGCAGGCCCAGAATCAAGTTGCCGCCACCACCGCTATAGCTGCCACTACCGCAACCGCCACTATTGCCGCCAATGCCACTGCTGATGCCGCTGCTGCAGTTGCTGTTGCTACTATCGCCAATGCCGCAGCTGATGCCGTAGTTGTTGTCACACCTCCTAAAGTTCCACCTGGGAACGTAATAGCTAGAAGGCCAATGCACAAGCTCGTGGAGCAATTTTTGAAGCTGAACCCGCCGAGATTCACTGGTGCAGGAGATCCCGAGGCTACGACCCTCTGGATCTAGGATTTAGAGAAGGCCTTTGAACTGCTGATGTGCACCGAGTAAGAAAAAGTTGTCCTTGCAGTATACCAGCTGCAGGAAAATGCAAGTACCTAGTGGAGAGCCACCAAAGGCAGAATAGTTCTTGAAGGTGTGGTCCCAATGTGGAACGCCTTCCTCGAAGCCTTTAATGGCAAGTACTTCTCTGATAATGCAAGGGAACTGAAGATGGCGGAATTCCAGCACCTTTGCCAACGTACGATGACAGTAAATCAATATGAAGTGAAGTTCGTTGAATAGTCGCAATATGCCCCCAAACTAATTGAGGATCCAATAGACCAAGTTAGGAGGTTCAGAGATGGGCCTAGACCGGAATTGAAGAGTCTACTAGTACCATTCAATTTGAATGACTACAATGACCTGTATGAACAGGTCCAGTTGATAGAGAGAGATTTGAATGAACAAGCCGCTGCATCTGGGTAGCGGTTTGGTTCAAACAGGGATGGAAATAGGTTTGGAAAGAAACCTATGACCGAAGGAAGGTACCCTATTCCGCCCAACAGGAAGGGTTGGATAGGTAAGTCAACGCCGAGCCAGATAGGCGTGTGTTGCTTCTGCAAAAGACGACACAGATCAGCCCCATGCCATTCCAAGCCGAGTGCTTGTTTTGAGTGTGGCCAGCAGGGTCACATGGTCAGGAATTGTCCCAGAAGACAGACGTGACCGCAGTTGCCGCCATCGCTACCGATGGGTCAAAATAGAGGGTACGCGCCATAGAGTGCATAGCAAGGTGGATAGATCATACCTCTAGTGCAAGGAAGAGTGTACGCCATCACTAGAGGACAAGCAAAGGACTCACCTGATGTGATCACAAGTACTGTTTCACTAAACGACCACACTGATTATGCTTTATTTGACCCTAGTGCAACGCATTCATTTATAGCTAAGCAATTTGTTAAGCTAGTAAGGTTAAGTCCTGAAATGTTGGAGTCAGTAGTTAGTATATCTACACCATTAAAAGATAAGGTGTTGTCTACAGTAGGCTATCCTGGTTGCAAGTTAGAAATTGGTGAGCGAGAGAGGAGGATAGATTTGATAGTCCTAGCCATGTATGATTTCAATGTGATAATTGGCATGAACTGGCTCACTAAACAAAGAGCTAAGATGAACTGCTATCGTAAAACGATTTAGTTTAACCTATTAGTGGGTGAATGTTTTGAGTTTATTGGGAATCGAAGAGGACCCTCGATTATCTTAATCTCATCGCTTGAGGCAACCCGTTTGTTAGATGGGGGTTGTCAATGTTACTTAGCAACTGTCGTGGATATGACAGTTGAGCTAAAGATCAAAAATATTGCAGTGGTTCAGGAGTTCTCAAACATGTTTCTGAAGGAATTACCAGGTCTACTGCTAGAAAGGGAGATAGAATTCATGATTGAGTTAGCCCCCGGGATGAAGCCAATCTCTCAGGCCCCTTACCGTATGGTGTTGTCTGAGTTGAAAGAACTAAAGGTGCAAATGCAGGAGTTGTTGGATCAAGGATTCATATGTCCCAGTGCATCACCTTAGGGAGCACTAGTTCTGTTCGTGAAGAAGAAAGATGGTTTATTGTGCCTGTGCATAGACTATCGTCAACTCAATTAGGTGACAATCAAGAACAAGTATCCACTGCCGAGGATCGACAATTTGTTTGACCAATTGCAAGGAGTGTCGATATTCTCCAAGATTGACCTGAGGACAGGATATCATTAGCTGAGGATCAGAAAGGAGGACATACCGAAGTCAGCATTTCATACGCGATACGGCCATTATGAGTTTACTATAATGCCGTTTGGTTTGACGAACGCCCCAGCTGCTTTCATGGATCTGATGAACTAAGTTTTCAAGGAGTACCTAGATCAGTTTGTGATCATTTTCATTGATGATATCCTATTGTACTCAAGAAGTCCTGAGGAGCACGAAAGGAAGTTGAGGATAGTGCTTCAAACTCTGAGAAATCATGAACTGTACGCTAAGTTCAGTAAGTGCAAGTTTTGATTGACTCGTGTGGCTTTCCTAAGTCACGTGATTTCAGGTGAAGGAATTTCCGTAGACCCGACCAAGATCGAAGCAGTTATCAGCTGGCCAAGATCGATGACAGTGACAGAGATCAGAAGTTTCTTGGGTTTAGCAGGGTATTACAGACGGTTCGTAGAAGAATTTTCAGCATTAGCCTCACCGTTGACTCAACTACTGAAGAAGGAAGAAAAGTTTGTGTGGACAAATAAGTGTGAGTGTAGTTTCCAAGACCTTAAGCAGAAACTAACTACCGCACCAGTATTGACAATACCATCTGGTCCTAGAGGGTACAAGATCTATAGTGATGCATTGTTTAGAGGACTAGGCTGCATGTTAATGCAACATAGCAGAGTCGTTGCATACACGTCCCGTCAGTTGATACCTCATGAGCCAAATTATCCGACACATGACTTAGAGCTCACAACGATCATTTTCGCTCTGAAAATTTGGAGACACTACTTGTGTGGAGAAAGATTCCAGATCTTTACAGATCATCAAAGTCTCAAGTACCTATTCTCTCATAATGAGTTGAATATGAGACAGCGTCGCTAGATGGAACTTTTGAAGGACTATGATTGTGATATTTTGTATCACCCTAGAAAGGCTAATAAAGTCGCAGACGCTTATAGTCGAAAGTCTTCAGTTGCACATATGATGGTTAAGGAGTGGATTTTACTCGAGAGAGCTCGAGATTCAATTTTCAAATTTGAGGTAGGCCACCTTTCAAATCTTATGGCCACCCTCAGAATTTAACTAGAAACAGCATTTATCCAAGCAATACGAAAATATATCAGAACCTGCGTCAATATTATTGGTGGACCGGTATGAAGGCGGATATTACCAAGCATGTCGCCAAATGTCTGACGTGTCAGCAAGTGAAGGTGTAGCACTATAAGCCGAGAGGACTTCTGCAACCTCTCGAGATTCCTAAGTGGAAATGGGAACACATCATAATGGACTTTGTGATGGGCTTACCAAAGAGTCGAAGGGGTAATGATTCCATTTGGGTTGTGGCCGACAAACTAATGAAGTCGGCTCACTTTATCGCCGTACGGAAGGACCTTGCATTGGACAGATATGCAGAATTGTACGTGCATCAGATTGTTCATCTGCATGGAGTGCCGATAACGATTGCATCTGATAGAGACCCGAGATTTACAACAGCCTTTTGGAAAAGCTTGCAAATCGCCTTGGGAATAAAACTACAATTCAGTACGGCTTACCATCCGCAGACAGATGGCTAGTTTGAAAGCACAATCCAAATTCTTGAGGACATGTTGAGAGCATGTGTGCTAGACTTCAGGGGAAGCTAGGAGGAACAACTTCATCTCGTCGAATTCACCTACAACAACAGCTACAAGTAGAGCATTCAAGTGGCACCATTTGAAGCATTATATGGCAGAGCGTGTAGAACGCCAGTGTGTTGGGATGAAGTCGGAGAACAAAAGATCACAGGCCCAGAGTTGGTTTAGCAATTGCAGTTATTAGGGACAGATTAAAGACCGCTCAGAGTTGCCAGAAAAGCTATGCAGATAAGCGTCGAAGACCATTGGAATTCCAAGTTAGTGAGCACGTCTTTCTGAAAGTGTCATCGATGAGGGGTAGTTCTCGCTTCGACAAGAAAGGGAAGCTGAGTCCAAGGTACATAGGTCCTTTTGAGATTTTGGAAAGGATAGGGACTCTAGCATATTGTCTTGCATTACTGCTGAGACTGGCACAAGTGCATGATATCTTCCACGTGTCGATGTTGAGAAAATATGAGCCTGACCCGACTCACATGCTGAATTTTGAAGAATTGGACATGGACAACAGGGTGTCATACATGGAAAGACCGATTCAGATTGTAGATTGGAATGAACAGGTTTTGTGCACCAAGACAATCCTGTTAGCAAAAGTGGTCTAGCAATACCATGGCAAAGAAGGAGCAACTTGGGAAAATGAAAATTCTATGAAACGACTGTACCCCCATCTTTTTGTATAAAGATTTGTAATAATTTAAATTTCGAGGATGAAATTTTTATAAGAGGTGAAGAGTTGTGACATCCCAGATTTTCAATTCCATTTTCAATTGAATAAATTAGGCTTTTCATTAACGCGGCTACTGAGTTGGCCACTCATGAAATAAGTAGTCTATCTATTGAAGCCGTTAACGGATTTTAACGCAATAGACTTGAGAATTTAATCAGAAATCGACTACTTGACCGTGCTAATCTGAAATGGTCAATACAGCACCGTCAAAATCGATCAGAGATAGGAGGTAGGTCGATTCAACAGAGATATATGATTAAAGTGTGGGTGATTCCACCTAATTGCAAAATTCTCATTGAACAACACTAAACTAATTCTTCTATCATTTCTGTACCTTGTACCCATAATTGAAACTTCGAGATTTTCATGACAATCGAGAGTCGTCAATGAGTCGAAGATGTACAATGTGACTCGAAAATAATCGACCACGGATCAATTGCACTAAAAATTCCTAAAAGTTACCCGATAGGCTAAGTCACGTTAAAATCGCACCTGGTTGAAATTAACCGCGAATTTGAACCCGATTTCAAATGTTGAAAGTTCTGTCATGTCACAATTTATTTTAGGAACGTTGACTCATCCTCCGAAGATTTTTCTGCAAACCCGAGTTTTTGGAGAAAAATCAAAGTTAGGCATTTTGGACTGGGAAGTTCATAGGCCCTTTTTTTAGTACACTTTTTACCATCAAGTGGCATCTTTGAGCAAGGAAAATTGTGGATTGTGATGTGACCACCTTGGCTGAATTGTTTGGGCTTCAATCG
Source organism: Eucalyptus fibrosa (assembly GCA_017140475.1). NCBI lineage: Eukaryota > Viridiplantae > Streptophyta > Magnoliopsida > Myrtales > Myrtaceae > Eucalyptus > Eucalyptus fibrosa. The sequence continues at coordinate 12,528,393 of CM029511.1, forward strand.
GATTGATTTGAAGAGGAATTCAACGAGATTGAAGGGAAATGTTGCAAAATTCGTAAGCCTTGTGGGGTGCAATATTTGGGGCCTCAATTAAGGCTTGTTGAGGAAGATTGAAGGAAAAATGGCTGTTGTGGATGAAGTTTGGGTGGTGGGGGCAAGGGATGAGTGTTTGGATATTATTTGAAGACTCTGAAGGCATTTTAGGTCCCCCCCCCCTCAACCGCTCCTTTCCTCTTCTTCCCTTGGCTGCTTTCCCCATTGTTGTGGTGCTTTGAAGCTCAAGAAAAACCAGAGAACCAGCCAGCAAGCCAACAGTCACCGTCACACGCCCGCCAAAGCCACCCGAGCAACCGCACACCTGCCGAAGCCGTCCGCCTACCCCTGCTCATCCGCTCGTCCCCGTGCCCCTATCCAATGAAGCCAAGCCTCCATCCGTCCGTGCCAGCCACCGTACATCACCATCCAGCCGTCTGTCGCCCCTACCCTCAACCAACGCTGTCGCCTAGCCGCCCGCCTTTCCGTTTCCAATTGCTCAATCTAGCTCAGTTCTTCCAAAATAGAACCGAGCCCAATAGCTTTGATTAGGGCTTCATGAGGCTTTTCCGGGCCTGTTTGGACCTCATTTGGTGTCGCCATAGGCTTATTTGTCGCTCGTCTTCGCGTCATCGTCGTCATGGACGCACCAACCCGCTAAACCAGTGAGTTTACTCACTAAACGTTGCTTAGGAGGTTAAATATACTTAAGGGTTGTTTAGCTTAGCTTAAGATGAGATTATGTTGTTAGTTAGTTTAGAGTAGTGATTTAATTGCTTAATTATGCATGTTAGGTGGTTAGAATAGATTGATTAGGGGCTAAATGGATTGTGTTATTTATCTAAATAGGTGCATTAAATTTCTAGGCCCGTTTAGGTGGTTATATTAGCATTTCCGGCCCAGGTTAGCATATCTTTGGATTAATTGATATTTATTTAAATAAATTTTTTTATTTATTTAATTATTAAATATTTTCCAGAAACTATACCGGATAGCCAATGATCAGAATTTCATGCTAATTATAGTGATGTTATTAGTTATTGCAATTGAGTGCAATTGAATGGTGATTTTGATTTTTTTAATATTTATTTCAAAATCGAGAAAATTTGATATTTAATTAGAAAATACCAGGTGTCGGATTTGGACACCCAAAATGGTTGTAAATATTATATCAAATAGAGGAATTTTAAAAGGAATGATATCAATTTTTAAGGTTCGATCTGACCGTGTACACACACACAATTATTTTACAGAGTATTTTTAATACGAAGAAAACATGCCAAGTTTGTTATCTTAACTGAGATATTTGAGTGCAAAACAAAATGTTCTTGGCCAGAACTAAATGATCGTGTGGTGGTTAAGAGAACCCGTCCCCAATGTGTGTCAAGTGGACATTACTCCTATATGGGATGCCCTTGAACAACGGATGCTGGTCGTAGTAGATTCTTGACAGATGCTCCTTCGGAATTACCGTCTAGTATAGACATAGCCGTGCTCAATGGGATGAGACGACGTCTAGCTACGCTAGAAGACTGTTAAACGTCGAGTAGGCCATGCCTTGGGGGCCGCAATCAATTGGAATGTGTGATTGATTGAAATAGACACGTCAGATTATGTGAGGAAATTGTGTGGCACGGTATAGGACATGTCATAACGATTTGGCCCTATAATCGAGACTCCTGTGATTGATTGAAATTAAGTGAGACATTCCGGTTGATGTGTGCTTTGATTATATGCATCCGTGTTATAAATTGTACTAACGTGCATGAAGGAACTTAGTTTTATTGATTGTGTTGTTAGGCCGCCTCTAGGCTTATTGCATTCCTAGTCGGGGTTTAGGGGGTGAATATGCTGAGACATTTTCTCACCCCATCATCGGCTCAATCTTTTTAGGTCCTTAGATAGCGATCCTTCCTGATGGGGTTGTGGAGGACCCAAAGCCCCCGGAGCCTGTGGAGGCGGAGTCTAAAGGATCGGCAAATGTTTCCGACTAATAGGTCATAGGACAATTTTCTTTTTTAGGGCCAATCTTTTTTTAGACATAGTAGTTTTGTATTCAAACCTAGTTTGTTTATAAAAGCATGTTTTACTTGTGAATTTGTTATCCTATTTTTCTATCTCATGTTGTTTGCTGTCAAGGGATTTGTTTAATCACTTTTGCATGTGCAATAAAATGAATTGGTTGGCAACGCGTCCTGAGACATCGCAATTTTATCGACCAACGAGGGATGTGCACACGCTTGAGGTTCGGGGCGTGACAAGGTCATTACGTGAAAATTATTTGCAGAGAGAGGTCAAAGAGAGAGAAAGAGAGAATTACATAAAAATACACTTCATATTCACTGGATCAATGAAATTGGATTGTTTTAGAACTTTTAAATGTGAGGTTTCGAGAAATAAATGATTAATATAATCGTGTTGACACCTAATTTTGACAAATCTAGGAAAATAAGAAAAATAAAAATTGCATTGGAACAAATAAAAGGAAAAAGTGAAAAAATGGGGAAAATTGATTTGATTGATTATGCATGGAAATTTGAAATTCTGATGAGCATTCGGATTTCGTTAAATGCAGAAGTAATTTAAAAATCAAGTGAATAAGGGGCAAGAATTTTGCAAAATGGAAGAAACCTGAGTAGGATCGAGCTGATTGCAAAATCATGCTCTAATTTACAGATTTGATTTAATGTGGCAAGAGATGGAAATTTGGAAGATGCCATAAAAATACAGCCGTCTAGAACCACTATAAAAGAGTGCTGCATTTTTCAAGAGAAGGGAGAGGCCACACAATTGATACATACGGCCTCAATTCTGAAAAAAGAGGACATTGAATATATGGCACTTTTAAGAGAGAGAGAGACGGAGAAGAGCGCGTCGCGGTTGAGCCCCGTCTTGGCCGTGACCTTGCTTTCATCAGTTTGCGGCGCTTTACTTTTGACGACCAACGCTCCTCCCACGAGTCTCATGCTCCGACGCCACACTCTTTGTTCCAGAGACAACTCATTGCGTTGATTTCTAGCCTGTTCCAATGAGTCCGTTGCGTTGCTGGTCATGAAGTTCATTGCACCCACAAAGACATAGCTCCCTCTCGATCTTCGCCACAACTCCGTTGCTACTCCCGCTACTGCTCTGAGACCACACATCGATCTGTTGTGCGTCGTTGCCCATTGACGGCATCCCTACTTTGCCGATCTGATCGTTGGAGATTCTCTAGCAAGACACCAGAGCTGCCATCTTTGCTAGTTTTTTTTTTCGGATGATCCCTTCTTATTATCTCCATCATCGAGAAAACGATTCATCCAAAGATGAGGATTGAAGGCCATGAGTCTTAAGAGGTGGGTTTTGTCTTTTTCCATCAAATCTTGCTAACCCAAGTCAATAATATTGTCAGAGAAAGCCAACAACCGTGAGTCCAAGAAATAAAAAAAACAATCGGAAAGGAAGTGGCAATTGAGGACTTCGACTGGCAAGACACACGATACCTGCATTCGAGAAGAAGTCCATTGCCAAGCTCATCCAGTTCAATTGCTCCTCGTTGCCATGAGTTCTCATTCCGGCGAGATACTTGGCTGAACCATCGTCATAACCGTGCTACGTGAATCACCATTCGCGAGCCGCCGACAAATTCGAATTGGGAAGCAATATACGTACAATATTCAAATTAGGTAAAATTTCTTATCCAAAATAATTTGAATATTTTATTTCGTGCTAGCTGCATATTGACATCTAATCAATATTTGTTTCCTAATAGGTAAAATCCATTAGGATTTGTTTCCTAATCCACAACCGCACATCGATTTTTTTTATTCCATCTATAAGGCTTTAGATGGAATAATTAATCACGCGGAAATAAAATTGATATTTTGATCTTTAAAGCTTGAGATCAATTTATCGATTTTATTAGCGAAATAATCAAGTTTGATCAAATGTCGTTTTCAAATCCGAATGATGGATAATATCTTTGATAATTGTGAATGATTTGGTGCTTATCCTTTAATTGCTTTATTTATCCCAAAAACACAAAAAAATCATCACGCATTTTTCATGTAGAGTTAGGGCATATTTTGTACGTCATTGCATATTAGGGTTAAATTGCATTTAGTTTAAATTTAGATAATATTTTCTTAATTTATTATAAGTTTAGGTATTTTCTTAAATAGATTGCATTTTATGATTATTTGGGTTAAGATAATATTTTAGTTTAAATTAGGATTTAGCTCAACCTAATTCCTAATACAAATTGAATAAAATCTTAATCTAATTAGATAATTTTCACATTTTATTTAATTCCGAATTACATGAAAAAATACAAAAAAAAAATGTCTTAGAATAAATTAGTCCTATTCCCTAGGATAGATTGCATTTTTAGGAAAAATAAAAAATGTCGTTGCATGTCACTAAAAATAGATTCATGAAATGCACGTCATTTAGTATTTTTGCTAGGCCCATTTAATTAGAAATTGCATGTCATTAGAGTTAGGTCATTTAGTTAATATTGCATTGCATATTGCATGATTTTCATTAATTAAGTGAAAACAAAAAAAGAAATTGCGTGGTAATTAGAAACCATATCTAGGGTTGTTGATGCGGTTTTTAACTTAACATTGCAGATGTTTTCGTTGATTTGAGGTAAGTTTTTGCAATTTATTTATTGTTTATCTGGATGTTAAATTGGTGGATTGTGCACCCGCATGATCACCTCACATGTTAGGAAAATAGATTTAGAATCAATTTAAGTTGCCTGCAAAAACATTTTTTGAAAATAAAAGAATGGTACCAAAAGGGCATTAGAGAATCTAGTGTAACCAAGTCCCCGAATCCATAAATCTCTGGTTCGTAGGAGTAAAGTGAAACTCCCGTTACTTTACTTGGGTTTCTAATCGACCCACCAAAAAAATAGATTAGTGGCAACTCCTGATAAAAAAATCAATTGCATGCTAAGAACATGAACCTAAGTCGCGAATTGGTATGGGCTTGAGAGAGCCCAAGTTAAGTTTAGGCTTAATAATCCATTAACCAAACCCTAGGTGGTTCAAATCCAAAAAAATTGGTCACGACAATCAGTAACTTCTATACAAAAAAAATAAAAATGAAAGTGTATCTTCCATGAACCTTTAGTTTCTCATAATGGAGTACCTATGCACATGCACAAGATTAATAGATAGGTATCTCTTAGATATCAATGGAGTTTTTTTAACTCTTTAAGCATCCTACTAATCTCCATCAGGTGGGTAGTTCCTTCATTTCACACATATCTGATAATTTTTATATTACATTTTTTTTAAATCTTTTAGTTGCCACATTTGATAGGTATTTTTATCTCAAATTATAATCAAAGCTGATTTTTGTAGCTCAATGTTCTAAGTTTGAGAGCTAAGTTCCCATTCGTTTTTTTTTTTTTTTTACCCCCGAAGGTTTTGTGAATATTTTTTTCTATACTAGAAACTGTTACTTACCTAAATTCTAAACTTAATCTTGCATTATATATGTTTCTTTCATATGAAAAAAGAACTAAGATATAAATCTTGCGTAGTTATGAGGCTGAAAATAATTTCATTAATTTAAATGATGAGGTATGATTACTTAAAATCTAACAGTAGAAGTTTTGGGGCACAAGCTTGAAAGAATTTTTGGTTGATGGTCGGATTATAATTAGCTTAAATAACAATAGGAAATTGAGTGCAACTCTCATTGATCTTATCTTTATTACATTTTTATGGGCATTATAGGAGACACAATACCTATTGACTCTCGTCATCCATGAATCAATCCTCGGCAATACTCCTTCCTATCTCAGAAGGCTTGCTGAAGTTAAGGAAATTACAAACTATTGAGTGCAAATGCCTCACGAATGATCTATTCTTGTTTGAGGGATGTACAATCATTGGAACTATCTTACTTAGAAAGAGCTGTTAAGATTCAAGGTTTGGGGAATGAGGATCTTTGTTGCATATGATTCGATTGAAAGATTACCTAACCTATACAAGTTGAAGAAGCTAAGGCCTGTTGAATTGAAAGGTTGTATCTAAGACCCATGGAAGGTCGCAATCCGTAATAGCTTAGAGTCTAAAAAGTACTCGGAGACTAAAGGCGCATTTGGTAACACTTCTTTTCTCGTGAATAATTTTTTATTAGAAATAATTCTTTTTTATTGTATTCCCGAGAACAATTTATAAGCATTTTAAAGCGTTTGGTAATTATCCAAAATTTATATTCCCATAATAGAATTACGTTTGGCACCGTCTTCAAAATTTTTACTCCAAATCATTTTTTTTAAATTTTTTAATAATTTTACTACTTTTTTTCTTTTCTTTCTCTTCTTCTTCTTCAAGCTTTGGCTAGTCGTCGGCCAGGGGATAATCAGCGATTGGCCAAACAAGGGTAGGGGACCTTGTTGGAGCATCATCATCCCCCGACGAGGCTATGTCTCGTCTGCTAAGCCTCGCTAGTAGTCGAGCAAGGCTCAGTCGAGCCTTGGGTGGGCAAACAGCCTCGCCTAAATCTGGCAAAACCAAGCTCGTCCAGCTATTGGCATGGCTCGATCTCGTCAGACCACCACGAGGTCACCCTCGCCTTGACCAGGTGATGCCAATCTCGGGGTGGCCCAGTGAGGCTTGCTGGTTGCTGGGGGAGGCCCAGGTGAGGCCCACCTTGTCGATGGCTGAGCGAGCCTCTAGCAAGCTCACAGGCGACTAGCAGCAATGGACAATAATAGCCAATGGTTGATGGCAGCAATAGTGGAAGAATAATAAGAAGAAAAGAAGAGAAGATTAAAAAAAAAAATGGATTGGCTTGATTCTAGAATTGTTCCCAATCAAATTTTTTTTACTTCTCAATTTTACTCCAAATTTATTCCTAAGAACAAAAAATTTACCAAACGAATTTCTATTACAAATCTACTCCTGAAAGCAAAAGAATAGGAATTTGCACTATTTGACTAGTTACCAAATAGCCCCTAAAGGTAGCGGATCTCTTGAAATGCGTTGCCCAATGTAACAACTGTAGTAGCTATTGTGGTAAGAGAACACCATGATATGTGAGGTGGTTGTGGTAGACTTGCAATATTTTAACTAATCTTTAGGTGTCATGAACTCTAATTCTTCATCTTAGGTATCATCTTGTACGACATAGGCATGCATTAAAAACTCGAGTTATTAATAACTCGACCTATTCAGATTTGTGAGTAATACTACTTAAGTATTAAATGATGAATCAGGATTTTGGTCTTGTTTCATCAAGGATCAGATATTCAAAACTGAATTATACCATGGACTGCTGACATCAAAGCAAATACATATAAATAGGGTCTCAACTGTTAGAGGTCAACGTCCACTCTGTACTGTCAGTAGTATGGGTTAAGTATCTCAACTCAAATTGTGCTTTGTGCTAACATTATAGCTTATCTTCGCCCAAGCCCATCAATCTATAATAAGAAAGAAATAGAGATGAGCTGTAGATGGTTTGCATAGAGAAATATAGTGGATGAACAATACAATGTTTTCACTCTCTACAATGGTGCATGGAGATGTATTATACAAGGGTGAGAGTTTTTTTTTTTTTACTAATTAATAATTTTCTAATTTAATCCCACACCACCTATTTTTGGTATCACTATTGAATATCACGGCTACACATTAAAAATGTGATAGTTTTGTAATTAGAACTTTTATTATGTCTGCAACTTCTATTGCCGCACTACACTATTTAAAAAAAAAAAGAATATTTGTTGTTGTTATTCGTAAAATAATTGGTACAAATTTGGGACTAGATATGTAATCATTATATGGTTGTGGCCACATTATGTGACATCCTGATTTTCAACCCTGTTTTCGATGAAATAAAATGGGCTTTTCATCGAAGCGCCTATAGTCTTTTTCTCTAAGTTGGCCACTTACAAGATAACTAGTCTATCAGGTGAAGCCGTTAAGAAATCCAAACGTGACAGACTTGAGAATTCAACCAGACACCGACTGCTCGACCGTGCTAATCTGCAATGGTCAATGCGGCACCGTTAAAATCGACCAAAGACCGGAGATAGGTTAGTTCAGTAGAGGCATGTGATTAAAGTGTGAGTGATTCCACCTAATTGCAAAATTTCCGTCGAACGACACTAAACCGATTTTTATGTCATTTATGTACCCAATGCTCATATTTGAAACCTTGAGATTTTCACAACAACAGAGAGTCACCAATAAGTCGAAGATGCACAATGTGGATCAAAAATAATCGACCATGGGTCAAATGCGCAAAAAAATTCCTAAAAACTACCCGATATGTTAGGTCACGCTAAAATTGTGTGGACTTTTAGGGCCAAGACATGATGAAAATGGGATATTTTCTACTGACTTCCCCCCTTCAACTTCTCGAGCACGCCTGCCAGCTACTCCCCTTCTTCTTCGTGCAAAGTCCTGCCTCACTGAAACTAACTGCTTCTGCCTTTCCCTTCATCTTCCTTTAAAGCTCAACCCCACCTCTCCTGTCTTGCCACTCCACCACCTGTTACCATTTCCCTTCCTCATGTCTCCACCCCCAACGAGTCAAACCCTGCAGCTCATGCCAACAGTCAACTCCACTCAATCGCCCACCTCCATCTTCTCTCGCTACCACCAATGTCCACGACTCGGCCCGCACATCAGCCCACCTCCACCAAAACAACTTCACCCAGCCTCATGCCCATTCAGCCCACTTACACTCCAACCCAGCAAAGTGCCGTCTTCACCGCCCACGCACTCCAGCTACCTCACAAAGCTAGCCCGGTTTTCTCCATTGCCCATCTCCACACTCGATCAACCCCAGCAGCTCTGGCCATCATGAATTATGCCTCCTGCCTTCATGCCTACAACTCACGTGTTCCAACTCCTTTGTCTCCAATGCACACCACCAATTATGCTGCATCTTCAGCCCAGTCCCAAGCCGAGGCCAGCACACTCGAAGCCAACTAGCAGCCCTCCGCAAAACAAGGCCAAAGCTCAACCTTAGCTGAGCCGTGTTAGGCCGTTATTAGTCCGGTCCGAACTCCTTTTGGTGTCGCCATAGGCTTGTTTATTGCTCGACTCCGCGTTGCCATCGTCGTGAACTCATCGGCCCGCAAAACCGGTGAGTTTACTTGCTAAAATCTACTTATTGAGTTAATGACGCTTAGTAGGTAATTAGATTGGGCTAAGTATGGCTTAGTGGTTAATTAGTTTAGATTAGTGATTTAATCGCTTAATTATGCATATTAGGTGATTAGAATAAATTGATTAAGGGCTAAATAGATTGTACTATTTATTTAGATAGGTGCATTAATTTTCTAGGCCCGTTTAAGTGGTTAAATTAGCATTTCTGGCCTAAGTTAGCATTTATTGAATTTATTTACATTATTTAATTATTTTTGTAATTTATTTAATCATTTAATATTTTTTAAAATTTATACCGGGATAGCTGGTGACCGAAATTTCATGATGATTGCACTCGTGTGCTTAGTTTATGCAATTGAGTGTTATTTTATGCAAATTTATTTTATGCAAATTGAGTGGTGATTGTGATTTTCAATATTTATTTCAAAATTAGGAAATTTTGGTATTTAATTAGAAATTATCCGGTGTCGGGTTTTTGCACCGAAAATGTTTTTCGATATCATATCAACTAGTGAGATTTTAAAAAGGAGAATATCAATTTTTATGGTTTAATCTGACCATGTACTCACACATGATTATTTTCACTAGGTGTTTTTAATACGAAGAAAATAGGCCAAGCACATCATTTTAATTGAGGCATTCGAGTGCAATGCATGATGTCCTTGGCCGGGATTGAATGGTCATGTGCTGGTTATGAGAACCCGTCACCTGATGTGCGTCGGGTGGATGATGCTCCTATGTGGAACGCCCCTGACAATGGATGTCGGTTGCAATAGAAGCTGGACCAATGCTCCCATGTAGAATGCTGTCCTGAGGTAAGCATTGCCGTGCTCGATGGTGCGAGACGATGCCCGGTTACGCTAGAAGATCGCTGTGTGTCGGGTAGATCATGCCTGTGTAGGCAGTAATCAATTGGAACGCGTGATTGATTGAGATAAACACGATTGAGATAAACACGCTTGATTATAAAACAAAATTATGTGGCATGGAATGAGATGTGTCATAACGATTTAGCCTTATAATCGGGACCTCTATGATTGATTGAGCTACGTGAGACATTCCAATTGACATGCGCATTTATTTTATGCATCTATAATATGAACTATGCTGACGTGCAGAAGGAACTAAGGCAAGGTAAGTCTTTTGTGATGTGTGGTTAGGCTACCTCTAGGCGTATTACCTTCCTAATCGGGGTTTAAGGCGTGAACTCACTGAGATTTATTCTCACCCCGTCATGGGTTACCATTTTCAAGTACCTAGTGTGGAGAATCCAGAGCTCGAGACTAAAGGGTCTAGAGCGTAGGCGGCCTAGGGTTTTCTTTTGGACTTAAACCTTGGTTGTTTATGAAAGGTTGTTTTGTGAAATTTGTTGTCCTGCTTTTCTATCCCATGTTGAGTGTTGTCTGAGGATTATTATACGCTTCCACATGTGCAATAAAATGAATGGGTCGGTGACGCATCTTGGAACATCGTAATTTTATTGACCACTGAGGAATGTGCGCACGCTCGAGGTTCGAGGTGTGACATCCCTGCCTGAAGCGGTATCAAAGCTGGTTAGTGTTTTGAGTGAGAATGTGTGATGGGTTTATGGGATAGTTAATATGAAAGGTCTTTTTCTTTTGCTAATGCATGGGATTGATAGTTGATTGGTAAATTGTCCGGTGTGGTCGTTCAATTTCTGATTCAGTGTGTAATTGGAAAGCAGGTTCTGTAAGGACCTTGCATCATGAGTGATCAAGAGCACAGAATGCCTAAAGAGAGGACAACACGATCCATTACTCGGGGTAGGACGCCAACAAGGATCAATACCCAAGGTGGCTGAAGTAGAGCACCGGCTTAGGCCAGCGCAAGCGGATTAGCACTACCGCAAGTTGATGCTAGGGTAGCAGCCCCTGGCGATCCTAGAATCAAAGGGATCATTTAGGCACTTGAGACGTTTGGGAATTTGATAGGGCAGCAGGCCCATAATCAAGCCACCGCCACCACCGCCGCTGCCGCTACAACTACTGCTACTACTACCGTTGCGGTTGCTACTATTGCCGCACCTGTCGATGTTCCACATGGAAACGTGGTTGTTGAGAGGCCAATGCACAAGCTCGTAGAGCAGTTCCTGAAACTGAACCCACTGACGTTCATCGGTGTAGGAGATCCCGAGGCTGCAACACTCTGGATCCAAGACTTGGAGAAGGCCTTTGCACTGCTGATATGCACTGAAGAAGAGAAGGTTGTCCTTGCAGTATATCAGCTGCAGGGTAACGCAAATACCTGGTGGAGGGCCACCAAAGGTAAAGTAGTCCCAGAAGGCAAGGTTTCGATGTGAAACGCCTTCCTTTGAGCCTTTAATAGCAAGTAATTCTCTAATAATGCTAAGGAGCAAAAGATAGAGGATTTCTAGAGCCTCCATCAAGGAATGATGACGGTAGATCGATATGAGGCGAAGTTCACCAAACTGTCGCAGTACACCCCCAGACTGATAGAAGATCCCAAGGATAGAGCTAGGAGGTTTAGGAATGGCCTCAGACAGGAACTGAAGAATCCACTAGTACCGTTCAACCTAAAGGACTACAACAATTTGTATGAATGGGCCCAGTTGATAGAGAGGAACCTAAGTGAGCAAGCTACCGCATCTAGATCAAGATTCAGTCCGAACAGAGATGGAAATCGGTTTGGGAAGAAGCCTATGATTGTAGGAAGGTATTCTATTCCACCCAACAGGAAGGGTGGGATAGGCAAGTCAGTGCTAAATCTGAATAGAGTTTGTCGTTTCTGTGGGAGACGACATGGATCGGCCCCGTGTTTTCCCTGGACAAGAGTTTGCTACGAGTGTCGCCAGCACAGCCACCTGGTTAAAGATTGTCCGCACAAGCTGATAGGATCTCAGCTATCATCGCCACCATCGATAGGATAGAACAAAGGGAACACACCACAGGGTGCTACTAGGATGGCGAAGGAGACAGGAAAGAACTGAGCCATACATCAATCAGGAGAAGAATAGTTCTGGGATAATTTTATCAAAGTGGCGCAGCAAACTTTTGGTTAAGCTTGCAGAACTTCAGTTTGTTGCAATAAAATCGTAGGAATGAGAATCACTGGCTAGAGTTGTACTTGAATATTTTGCCTATATATAACTTTAATGTCATCTATAAAAAGGTTTGGCTCAAGGAGCATCTTGTTGTAATGAATTGTGTGTTCAAGAAGTATCTGGATCCGTTTGTGATCGTTTTCATCAACGATATCTTGGTGTACTCGAGAAGTCTAGAGGCACAAGAAAGACAGCTAAGAGCAGTACTTCAGACTTCGCGAGATCATGGACTGTACGCTAAGTTTAGTAAGTGCGAGTTTTGGTTGACTCGTGTGGCTTTCCTAGGTCACATGATTTCAGGTGAAGGAATCTCCGTGGACCCAACCAAGATCAAAGAAATTATCAACTAGCCAAGACCGATGATAGTGACAAAGATTAGAAGCCTCTTGAGTTTAGCAAGTTATTATAGAAGGTCTGTGGAAGGATTCTCGGCATTAGCCTCGCCTTTAACTCGACTGTTGAAGAAGGAAGAAAAGTTCGTGTGAACAGATAAGTGCGAGAGTAGTTTCCAAGAGCTTAAGCAGAAGCTGACTACCGCACCAATGCTGACAATTCCATCCGGTCCTGGAGGATACGAAATATACAGTGATGTGTTGTTTAGAGGACTGGATTGCATGTTAATGCAGCATGGCAGAGTTGTTGCATACGCATCCCGTTAGTTGAGACCTCATGAGCTAAATTACATGACGCATAACTTAAAACTCGCAGTGATTATTCTCGCTCTGAAGATTTGGAGACATTATTTGTGTGGAGAAAGATTCTAGATCTTCACCGACCATCAGTCTCAAGTACTTATTCTCTCAAAATGAGTTGAATATGAGAAAGCCTCATTGGATGGAACTTCTTAAGGATTATGATTGTGACATCATATATCATCCTAGAAAGGCTAATAAGGTCGCAGATACGCTAAGTCGAAAATCTTCAGTTACACAGTTGATGGTTAAGGAGTGGATTTTACTTGAGTAAGCTCAAGATTCGATTTTCAAATTTGAGATAAGCCACCTTTCAAATCTCATGGCCACCCTCAGAATTGAATCGGAAGTGCAGATCAGAATCAAGATGCTTCAGTTAACAGACCTAGAGATTCAAAAGATCCTGTAAGAGGATACCAATAAGAGAAAGGCTGCCTTTCAAATTTCTGAAGATGGAACACTAAGGTTCCAAGGACGATTGTGTGTACTTGACGATATAAAGCTTAAAGAAGAGATCTTGTCAGAAGCTCATCGTAGCAGTTACAGCATTTATCCAGGCAATATGAAGATGTATCAGAATCTACGTCGAGCATGTCACCAAATGTCTGACATGTCAGCAAGTGAAGGCACAACACTGTAAGTTGGGAGGACTTCTGCAACCCCTCGAGATTCCCGAATGGAAGTGGAAACACATCACAATGAACTTTGTGATGGGCTTACCGAGGAGTCAGAGAGGTAATGATTCCATTTGGGTTGTGGTCAACAAAATGACGAAATCGGCTCACTTTATTGCCGTACGGAAGGACCTTGCTTTGGATAGATATGCAGAATTGTGCGTGCGTCAGATCGTTCGTCTGCATAGAGTGCCGATGACGATTACGTCTGATCAAGACCCGAGATTTATAGCTGCCTTTTGGAAAAGTTTACAGATCACCTTGAGAACGAAGCTGCAATTCAATATAGCTTACCATCTGCAGACAAATGGCCAGTCTAAAAAGACGATTCAGACTCTCAAGGGCATGTTGAGAGCGCGTGTGCTGGACTTCAAAGGAAGCTGGGAGGAACAGCTTTATCTTGTTGAGTTCGCTTACAACAATAGCTACCAACAAAGCATTCAAATGGCACCTTTTGAAGCGTTTTATGGTAGAGCATGTAGAACACCAGTGTGTTGGAATGAAATCGGAGAACGAAAGATCACAGGCCTAGAGTTAGTCCAGCGGTCCGTAGATACAGTTGCAGTTATCAGGGACAGATTAAAGACCGCTCAGAGCCGCTGGAAAAGCTATGCTGATAAGCGTCGGAGACCATTGCAATTTCAAGTTTGTGAGCACATCTTTCTGAAGGTGTCACCGATGAGGAGTACTTCGTGCTTCGGTAAGAAAGGAAAGCTGAGTCCGAGGTACATAAGTCCCTTTGAGATTCTGGAAATGATAGAGACTTTAGCGTGTTGTTTACATTACCGCCAAGACAAGTGCAAGTGCATGACGTCTTTCACATGTCGATGTTGAGAAAGTATGAACCTGACCGGACTCACATGTTGAATTTTGAAGATTTAGACGTGGACGACAGAGTGTCGTATGTAAAGAGATCAGTTTAGATTATAGATCGAAATGAGCAGGTTCTACGCACCAAAATGATCTCGTTAGTCAAAGTGGTCTGGCAACACCATAGGATAAAAGGAGCAACCTGGGAAAATGAAGACTCGATGAGACAACAATACTCCCACCTTTTTTATTAAGATATGTAAAGATTTAAATTTCAAGGACGAAATTTTTATAAGAGGGGAAGAGTTGTGACATCCTAATTTTCAACCTTGTTTTCGATGAAATGAAATGGGTTTTTTATCGACGTGCCTATGGCCTTTTTCTTTGAGTTGGCCACTCACAAGATAACTAGTCTATCAAGTGAAGCAGTTAAGGAATCTAAACGCGACAAACTTGAGAATTTGACCAGAAACCAACTGCTCGACCATGCTAATCTACAAGGGTCAATACAGCACCGTTAAAATTGACCGGAGACTGGAGATAGATCGGTTCGGTAGGGGCATGTGATTAAAGTGTAGGTGATTCTATCTAATTGCAAAATTTCTGTCGAACGACACTAAACCGATTTTTCTGTCATTTCTATACCTAGTGCCCGTATTTGAAATCTCGAGATTTTCACAACAACTGAGAGTTGCCCATGAGGCAAAGTTGCACAAGATCGAATATAATCGACCACGGGTCAAATGCGCTAAAAAATTCCTAAAAGCTACTCGGTAGGTTAGGTCACGCTAAAATCGAGTCTGGTTGAAATTAACCACAAAACTGAACCCGATTTCAGAAATTGAAAGTTCTTTCATGTCACGATTTATTTTAGAAACGTTGAATCATCCTTCGAAGAATTATCGGCGAGCCCGAGATTTTTACGGAAAATCAATTTCGGACAATTCGGAAAATGAATGAAATTCGGAGGGGCCAAAGTAAGTGGGTTTTTAGCCTCCAAAGTGAGCTAATTGGTGAAGGGAAATTGTGGAAAATGTATGGGCTTCCTCCTCAGCAAAATTGGTCATCAAATTGGAGAAATTGGTGATGAAATTGAAGTCCAATTTGTGAAATCCATAGGCTTGTGTGGGGGCTACAACAATGAGACATTAACTTAGCTAATTGTGGGAGTTTATGGCAAGAAAGTATTAGAAGACCAAGAGGATTAACATGTGGACTTTTGGGGCCAAGACATGATGAAAATGGGATATTTTCTATTGACTCCCCCCCCCCTCCTTCAGCTTCTCGAGCACGCCTGCCAGCTGCTCTCATTCTTCTTCGTGTGAAGTCCTGCCTCACCGAAACCAGCCGCTTCTGCCTTTCCCTTCGTCTTCCTTCGAAACTCAACCCCTCCCCTCCTCTCTTGCCGCTCCACCACCTGCTACCATTTCCCTTTCTCATGTCTCCACCCCAACGAGTCAAACCCAACAGCTCACACCAGCAGTCAACTCCACTCAACCGCCCACCTCCATCTTCTCTCGGTACGACTGACGTCCACGACTTGGCCCGCACGTCAGCCCACCTCCACCGAAACAACTTCACCCAGCCTCACGCCCATTCAACCCACTTACACTCCAGCCCAGCAAAGTGCCATCTTCACTGCCCACGCACTCCAGCTACCTCACGAAGCTAGCCTGATTTTCTCCATTACCCATCTCCACGGTTGATCAACCCCAATAGCTTTAGCCATCGTGAATTCTGCCTCCTACCTTCACGCCTACAACTCACACGTTCTAACTCCTTTGTCTCCAGTGCACACCACCAGTTCAGCCGCATCTTCAAGCCAGTCCCGAGCTGAGGCTGTCATGACCACTTTTTTTTCCATCCGAGGGAAAAGGAAGAAGGTTTAGGCATATTTGCCTAAAGAGGCGGACCAACGGCCCTAAATTAGGCACGGGCTCTCCCAAGCCCATACCTTGCACAACATTGGATTTTGAATTTTAATTATTAACAACCTATGTATTTATAGGAGTCGCCACTAGCCTATTGAGGTCGGCTAGAAACCAATCAAGACATGGAAGTATTGTCTCGATTCTTACGCAACCAGAGATTTCTGGGACCGGGGACTTGTTTACGCCAATGTTTCTATTAGCGCCATTGCGGTACCACTAATTTGGAAGGTTGTTCATCTAAGTAGTCACATAATCTTGATTACCAATTATAATCCTTATAAAACCGCTAAGCATCCATGCAAATGTTTTTATAGTTTTGTTTTCCTTAATGTCTAGACTAATCCTAACATAATTTAGAAGAGAAATTTACACTCAAATTAATGAAAAGCGGTGCATAAGTAAACATCCAATAAATTGAAATGACTTGAAAATAAATGCAGAAAAGGAAAACCCGATACAAGTCGAGCAAATAATATTACATAACCTTGTTATCACGCCCCGGGACAGGACCCCCATGAGTGAAATGAGAATTCAAATATGCATGAAATTACTCTATATGCATGAAATTACTCTAAATAATTTTAATCTACGCAAAATGGATTATTTACAAAATTGGTTATAAAATACCAAAATAGCGTTAAATTAGGAAAATTTCATAAATGTCATTTCTATCATAACTTGATTCCATCCATCATTTTTATAATTTTTTTGAAATTTTCATTTTTTTCAATTTTTTAATTTTTATTTAAAAATAATTCCCTAAAGTGGTATATGCTAATTTATACTAATATGGAACTTCCCAGTATATGAATATAGCAAGAACCAAACTCAAATCAACCGTTTCAATATCGAAGTTTGGTTTGCGCATTTTGACGAACACTTGGCGTGCATCAAATCATCACAAACCAGCTTCCTTGGGTCATGTTTGCGACCTTCAATCTCAACCCATAAACAATCTCATGCGGAACTAAAGTATCAAGATTATACTAACACGTGCAAGGAGCAAGATTAGACCGAAATCACAGCTTAAAACACAAAATAACTAAGTTGAAATCGGTCTTGAATATGTGGGTTGAGCTGATTTTGAAATCTGGGTTTGAACCCAAGTCAAGCAAATAGGTTGCATGCCCATATTCAAGCCCCAACACTTATCACATACGAGATCTAAGGGAAACATTACTTGATCTGAGTGAAATTAGGTAACATGAGTTTTCAAATACAACAAACATCATAGAGAATGACCAACCGAACACATCAAAACGACTTCTCCAAGAAGCACACATACAAAGTCCACACTGACCAGCCATGAATCAATGTGGATAGGTTTGGTTTTTGGTCAAAGTTTTAAACGATCTCATAGTTCACACGGGGATTTAGAGACGAAACCAAGCTAACCTCAGCATCATCCGTACTTCCATACAACATTCATCAAGCTCGTGAAGATAAAAAAAAAAAAAAAAAACACATGCAAAAGGGAGTAGCAAGTCAAACATGTATGGCTCTTCAAGAGGCTTCAAACACCTAGAAAAAGTTCAGCCTCAGAAATCAGTTTTCCGAGCTGGTTTTTCTCTTGATTTTTCACTATTAAAACATGTTCAAACTTGAACAAAAATACATCTACTTTACTTACCTTGGTTCCTAGTTTCTTTTGCAAGTGGTTCTTAGCCAAAGAAACCAAGAAATTATCCTCGGGGGACAAGTGGAATTTGGCTCCTTCAAACTGGAAATGAGATCTGCAGAAACAAGAATTGATAACAAAGATTTTCGCTGACCTCTAAAATTAGACTTGAGGACCTCTTTTGTTGGAAAACTTAATACCAAACAAAACTATATGTATTATAGTTTGGGGTGAAATTCAAGCTTTTTCTCATTTTTCTCTCAATTTTCTCAAATACATTCGCTTTCCCTCACCCATGACCAACCGAGCTCAACACTTAAAAAAAAATTTCAGACTTTCTTGGCCCGCAAGAAGGGTGGTTTTCGGGGGGCTTTAGGAGACCTTCCTGAACTCCATTTGGGACGTACGACCTATGGATGGAAAGATCTTTGAGTGAAGTTTCACTCTCTAGTTGAAGGTTTTGGCTAATTTTGGCCACAAGTGTATGAAAATTTCACTTTTCTCTCTCAAGGTCAGTCTGGAATTTCTGGGTTTTGCTTTTCAGGAGTAGCTTCTAAGGGGACTACCGTGAGCTCTCTCTTCTTCTTCTTGTCTCCTCTCTCTCATGCCCTGAAAGAGCTTGCTTCCATCATCTTATCCGTTGAATTAATCAATCTCTTGGTCGGCTTTTTGCCCTCCTGCCAAGCCTACCAACTGAGCAGTCCATTCACTTTCTAACTTAGCCAGAATTTTCAAATTTTGCAGATGTTGAGTGTGCAGATTTGGTGCAACTTTTTCCCATGCCTTTAGCAGCTTATCCCTAACCAATGTTTGTTCACTTGCAGTACCAATAATGGTCTTCCATCATGTGTAAAGATCAGGTTGGTTGGGCAACTGAAGAGGATATGGTAGAGCCACCAAGTTGCTTACTTAACAATTCCCAATTGAGACCAACTCATGGACTAAGTTTTGGCTGCTAATTTGAGTGTTTTGATCCATTAATTTGGTTGTAGTTTTTGATCAATTAGCAAGCTCATGTATAGTAGTTTGAGATCTTGATCATTTTTCGCAATTATCTGCACCCAATTTTGCAACGAGTCTCTCAAAGTTGACCATTTTCTTGCTCGAGATTGCCTAATTCAATGTAATTTGGTCCTTTTTGTCCGATTCAATTAATTAAACCTGACCCAAGTTCAATTTCAATTCAATTTGGGGCCGAGATGATGATAAAAGGGCTCGGGCGCAAATTTTGCAAAATTTGCGAATTGGTCCCTCAACTTTTGAAAATTACATTTTGGCCCCAATTTACCATTTTAATTCCAATCTAACCTCCTGGGCTTGGCTAGCCACATTTAGATTATTGGTCCCAACTTTTTTTCATTTTTATCTTTTTTATATATTTTTTAATTATTTCTTAATTTTTTTTTAATTAATTATTTTTTTTAAGGAAAACATCTTCCATTAAAAAACTATACTAAACACCCTAGATAATCTATATACAAGAATTTGGCAAAAATTTAGGTGTCAACAGAGGCCAGCCCACTCGAAGCCAACCAGCAGCCCTCCACAAAACAGGGCCAAAGCTCAGCCTTAGCTGAGCCGTGTTGGGCCATTTTTAGCTCGGTCCGAACTCCCTTTGGTGTCACTGCAGGCTTGTTTATCTCCCGCCTCCGCGTTGCCGTCGTCGTGAACTCATCAGCCCGCAAAACCGATGAGTTTACTTGCTAAACTCTGCTTATTGAGTTAATGATGCTTAGTAGTAGGGGTGAGCGGTTCCAGGTTCTGGTTCGGTTCCGTTTGGAACCTGGAACCTACCCGTGGGAACCGAGAACCTGGAACCTACCCTATCACAGGTTCCAGGGTCGGTTCCAGGTTCCAACAGGTTCCTTTTTTTTTTTTTTTGTTATTTTCAGATTTGAACTATAACATATACGCACGTTACCCAAAAAAACAATAACGTACGCGCATGTTACCAAAAAAAAAAACTATAACATATGCGCACGTTACCAAAAAAAATATAACGTATGCGCACGTTACCAAAAAAAACTATAACGTGCACGCACGTTACTAAAAAAAAATATAACGTATGCACACGTTACCAAGAAAAAACTATAATGTACGTGTATACTACACGGTAACTTCCCATTGACATGTTATCTTGATACATTAACTTCGCACTGCACAACAATAATAGAATATAATTAGAAATTTCAAAACAAATAGCAAACTAGAAAGTAGAAATAAAACACCACTAGAACAAGAATGTCTAGAGGTACAAGTTTTGAAAACAATTTCGATTAAACCCTTAAATGAACTCAGAAAATTCTGAAATTTGGACATGTTGTATTTAAGACCTAGAGGTACAAGTTTCATGAAGAAATCGTAGTCCAATTCGTTCTGGATTAAAAGATAAAATCGATTTACTTTTTCTATTCTCTACTTGCACAGTTTTTGAAAATTTTTTGGTTAAATAGGCAAATGAACTACAAAAATTACGAAATTTAAATATGTTGTAGGGAAGACATGAAGAGATATTTCATGCAGAAAAGATTTCCAAAAGAACCTCATACAAAATGATATAGTCCACGCATTGCAACTTACAAGATCTGAACACATCAGATTGCACAGTTTTAGAAACATTTCCGATTAAATACCCAAATGACCTTCAAAAATTATGAAATTCGACTATGTGATAGCCAAGACCATAAGGTAGATACTTCATGAAAACATCGAAGTCAAATTCGTCCTAGATAATTAAATATGGACGGTTAAAATCCCTGTTCGTAGTACCGTAATTCCAGATCTAACCATCTCCAAAGGACCACGATTTCACCTACCTATTCTTTTTTTTTCTCTAAATTTTTCATATGTGGTACCTCAGGATGTCCTTTACAACTTTTGTTAAGAAACCGAAGTGAAAGTTCGACAAAAAGGTTGCCTTACAGTCCATGCATTCATCAAGGATCGGTCCCAAAATCTCAAGATCCAGTCTTTCCAAAGAATAACGATTTCACCCACTTATACTTGTTTTTTTTGTCCCAAATTTGAGTATGTTATACTCCAAGAAGTCCTTTACAACTTTCATTTAGAGGTCGAAGCCAAACTTCAACTAGAACATTACATACAAGTCACTAGAACATCCAAGATCGAGCTTTTTCTGCCCTAAGTAACCGGTTCCGGTTCCGGTTCCGAAACAGGTTCCGGTTCCGGTTCCGGTTCCGGTTCCAGGACCGGTTCTGGTTCCGGTTCTGGTTCCGGTTCCGGTTCTGCTTGGAACCGGAACCGGAACCGGTCCCCCTTAGAACCGGGAACCGAACCGGACCCTCCTCCGGTTCGGTTCCGTTTCCCGGGTAACCCGGGAACCACGCTCAGCCCTACTTAGTAGGTAATTAGATTAAGCTAAGTATGGCTTAGGTGGTTAGTTAGTTTAGATTAGTGATTTAATCTCTTAATTATGCATATTAGGTGGTTAGAATAGATTGATTATGGACTAAATAGATTGTACTATTTATCTAGATAGGTACATTAATTTTCTAGGCCCATTTAGGTGGTTAGATTAGCATTTCCGGCCTAAGTTAGCATTTATTGGATTTAATTTGCATTATTTAATTATTTTTGTAATTTATTTAATTATTTAATATTTTTCGAAAATTATACCGGGATAACCAAAGGACCGAAATTTCGTTCGATTGCGTGGTGTGCTTAGTTTATACAATTGAGTGTTATTTTGTGCAAATTAAGTGGTGATTGTGATTTTGAATATTTATTTCAAAATTAGGAAATTTTGGTAATTAATTAGAAATTATTGGGTGTCGGGTTTCAGCACCGAAAATATTTTTAGATACTATATCAACTAGTGGGATTTTAAAAAGGATGATATCAATTTTTCTAGTTTAATCTAACCGTATACCCACACACGATTATTTTCACTAGGTATTTTTAATACGAAAAAAATAAGCCAAGCACATCATTTTAATTGAGGCATTTGATTGTCATGCATGATGTCCTTGGCCGAGATTGGATGGTCGTGTGATGGTTATGAGAACCTGTCACCTGATGTGCGTCGGGTGGACGATGCTCTTATGTGGAACGCCCCTAACAACGGATACCGGTCGCAGTAGAGGCTGGACCAATGCTCTTATGTGGAATGTCGTCTTGAGGTAGACATTGCCATGCTTGATGGTGTGGGACGACGCCCGGTTACACTAGAAGACCGTTGTGTGTCGGGTAGATCGTGGCTGTGTAGGCAGTAATCAATTGGAACGCGTGATTAATTGAGATAAACACGCTTGATTATGAGACAAAATTATATGGCATGGAATGGGACGTGTCATAACGATTTAGCCTTATAATCGAGACATCTATGATTGATTGAGCTATGTAAGACGTTCCAATTGATGTGTGCATTTATTTTATACTTCTGTAATATGAACTGCGCTGACGTGCAGGAAGGAACTAAGGTGAGGTGAGTCTTCTGTCATGTGTGGTTAGGCTACCTCTAGGCATATTACCTTCCTAATCGAGGTTTAGGGCGTGAACTCGCTAAGATTTATTATCACCCCGTCATGGGTTACCATTTTCAAGTACCTAGTGTGGAGAATCCGAACCCCGAGGCTAAAGGGTCTGGAATGTAAGTGGCCTGAGGTTTTCCTTTGGACTTAAACCTTAGTTTTTTATGAAAAGGTGTTTTGTGAAACTTGTTGTCCTCCTTTTCTATCCCTTGTTAAGTGTTGTCTGGGAATTATTATACGCTTCCAAATGTGCAATCAAATGAATGGGTCGGCAATATGTTTAGGGACATCGCAATTTTATCGACCACCGAGAGATGTACGCACGCTCGAGGTTCAGGACGTGACACATTAACACGATGAAGTTAATATTAGTACTCATATGTATGAAGTTTGAATGACATAAAGGACAATACGTGTATGATGTTGTATCGACATCTAGAGTGTGAGATTGATATAACATGAAACTTAATAATTGCTACATGAACAATGAAGACAAAAAAGCAACTTTAAATTTACCATGATTAGCTATTAACATAACTTTCTTTTTGTCCATTTTGGTAAAGCACTATGTCTATCTTTCCGTCTATTAAATTGAAATTGTGATCAAAACTCTATACTCAAATTGAACGTAGCCTCAAATGAGAGGTGCAATTGGCGGCAATATCGTAGAGAGGTTAAAATAATGAAGAATGTGGCACCCCTCGACACAGCCCCCAATCCGTTAGGGTCGCCATAGTTCAATTACCTTTCACTTTCTCTAATAACATGTCGCTCTGATACCATTTCAATTGCAACGGGTCCATACAGCCTAGGGGTTTACATCTTTTAGATCGATCCCTTGCGCAATTCATAAAATGGAAGCATATCCAACAACTCCCTTCCCTATATTCAGAAAACGATGCACACCAACTAAGACATTTTATATAAGTTAAAGCCGTACACTTTTATTTACATAACTTGATGGACATCATTCATCGGTATATCAAAATGTCGTAGTCTTCTATACTCGGCTATACTTCAAAAGATGACCGACATCTCCTCCAACAGTCATATACTTAAAGTCCATCGATCAGTGTCAGCGTCCAAAAGTTCTTTCCTTTGCTATCCTCCTCCTCGCTGTCATATCCAACCACTCGATCCATCTATCGGTGGCAGTGGCAGCAGAGGTATCTTATTTAGTCTGAAATTTTATTCCCCAAACGGGGTGAATACAACCACTCAGTAATAAAGATCCACCAAACTACACAATGCGTCAAATAGAACAATCAAGGTATCATGAACAAAGCACATACCATTCATGCATTCAAGCATACCTTACCTTGCAGCCATATATATATCACCATGTCATATGTGTATATATCACCATGCACTTACCATCAAGCATTCATGCATATATCTCCATGCCATATGTGCATACACCACCATGCACTTATCATCAAGCATTCATGCATGTATCACCATGCAATCATGCATATCTCGCCATGCCATCGTGCATATATCACCATGATTCATATCATCCATGCTATCAAGCACATATCACCATGATATCCATTCATATCTTCATGATCGCATTTTCAATATCAAATAGCATCAATTTACTTTCATAAGCAGATCATGCATCATGTCATATGCATACACCCATGCACATGATTCAATTTCTATCTTTCACAAGGATCTCATTATTTTTCATTTAGGGACCAATGTTTGCATCCCACAATTTATCGCTCGCATCCAACCTGGCATCGCGAGAAGCCTCCGGCACACACCTCCGGGCATCCGGCACACACACTCCAGGCATCTCGCATCCCATCTGACATCACGAGGAATCTCCCCCGGCACACACCTCCAGGGCTTCCGAAATTACGTACCGCCATACCACCAGGCATTCCCCCTGGACATTATGTACCGTATACCATCGGGCATCTCGAAACTCCCGAGGACATCCGGGCATGTATCGTAATACAACCGGGCATCCAAAGGGCATCGACTCATTCGAACCTTTGGGCATCCCGACTCACGGGCATCGTCGGCTCACACCTCCAACGGTATCATCATCTCAATTATTTTCACACATGTATCTTAATTTCAACATGGCATTTGATGCATCAATATCAAGAGTCTCAACCAGCTTTTGATGTCATATAACATGTCATATGTCACCACATATGTAGCAAAATCCACCACTCAAAGTATTACATCACATGAATAAATTCATTTATTTTCAAAACACGTCAATTTTTCGGGCAATTCAAAACACATTCCTCTAATTAAAATTCCAAAAAAATTAGTAAATGACATTAATAAATTCTGAAATTTGACACATCACAGACGAGATCTAAAGGTAGATATCTCATGAATAACTCCATACCAAAAGAATCTCACACAACACAGTATAATCCATACATCACAGATTATTAAACTTCAATATTTCGGCTTGCACAGTTTCGGGAGTAATTTAAATTAAATACCCAAATAAACTCCAAAAATCCTGAAATTTTGAAATTTTATATACCAGTCCTAGAGGTAAATATCTCACGAAGACATCGAAACCCAAATCGTTCTAGGTTAATAGATACAGACGATTCTTTCTCCCTGTTCTCGGTGTCATCTTTTCCCAGATTATCATCTTTCAAAAGAAACTCATTTCACCGACCTACATATGTTCATTTCTTCTAAATTTTTAGTATGTTATTCCTCAGAATATTACATAAAACTTTTGTTAAGGACACATGATCAAATTTTAACTGTATGATTTTATAAAAAATCACGAAATCAAACTGGATCGAAGCAGCGTTTTTCCCAGATCCTGTTTCTTCAAAAGACGACGATTTTGCCGACCTACATTTATTCATTTCCTCTGAAATTTTTATATGGTCTACCTTAAGAAGTACACTAAAAATTTCATTAATACATCAAGGTGATATTTTCACAATAATGTTACTTTACAGACCACGAAACCACGGAAGGTCAGCACAACGAATTCCAGATCTAGTCTCTCCAAAGAAAAATCGTTTCACTAACCATTTCTTGTTCGTTTTACCTCAAATTTTAGTATGTTGTTCTTCAAGGTGTTCTCTACAACTTTCATGAAGAAAGAAAAACAAGATTCCGACTAAAAAGTCACATGCAACACACAAACTCAAGGATAGTCGAACTGGTCTTTCCAGAAACAGCATGCATGGCCAACGAATCTCTCTCCATAGCTCCGAAATTTCGTTCCATCTACCACAACCAAGACTTACTATCTACTACACATACACACAGCAATGCAAATGGTAGGTTTTAGGACTTCACTTGCCTTAAACTCAAGCACAAACAGCAACAAAGATGGTGGGCAAAGCGGCGAACGAATGGCGGCAGCTCGGCACGGGCGGAAGACAATCCTCCTCTTCCCCCTCACGGCCCGTACTCGCGCGTGCTTGCTTCCCTAGCTCGAACTCTCCCTCTCACTCACTCAAAATTCTATTCGGTTCTTCTCTTTCCCTCACATGAGCACTCTCTTTCATTCTCCCTTTTATTTGCTTAATAGACTAGTAATCATTGGTTCTTCCATGCAAGTGACAAGTGGCCCCAAGGGTGAAGACACTTTGCACATCCATGCAATGGGCGTGCCTCCACTTGTCCGGTTCCTCTCTCCCCTTTCCATGCGGTCGACAGCCCTATGGGCTCTATGGGCCGCCCTTCTTGGCCCACTTTAGGCCAACACTCTTGGGCCTAAAGTCCAAACTTAAATGACCCAAGTTTATTTTTAATAATGCATCTTAATCCTCATTTAAATAAATACCTAATTGCATAACAAAATAGCCAAAAGACTTTGTGACATTAATCCATATAATCAAATCTATAAAGTGCATAGTCAAGAACAAAGTCTTCTTTGTCAAATTGTCCTATAGTACCAATCTTGATCATCCATTATTAACATAAGATGTATTTCTACCCAAATAATTCTCCATTAAAATACTCGGCATTAATCTATTAAAATTCTTTGGTCTAAAGGCCATCAATAACGCTTCCATCACCTTTTCATAGGTCGTAATGCATCCAAAGGTTGCCATGAAATTGTTGGGATGCCACAAAGAAGTTGAATAGAAGGAATAGAAAAAACAATAATTAAGAATATTAAAGAGACTTGATTACATTATTTGTGAGGGGTGAAGCAATGATTAAAACAATAATTTATAGTGGAAAAACACAAATATTTGGTTAAGAAGCAAAGTAATAATAATAGGATATGAACCTAACAAGATGATATTATGAAGAAAATAAATTTTTCCAATCATGATTTAGAAAGAATATAGGTCTCATTAATGTAAAGCTGATATGACCACTTTGGATTCTCTTATTCCCTTTTGTTTGCCCTCACAAGTAAGAGGAAATATTTTGTGGACCCATAGGAAATTTTTTCTCGTCGGTTCTCTTCTCTAGATCAATCAACATGGGCAGTGTAATTAATTCATGGTTTTCTCTAATATCATACTTTAAAAAATGAAAGAAATGAATAGTTTCTTCTAAGGGAGAGATTCTTTTTCTTTTTTGTCAGTCTTACTCTACTCCTATTCTAACTCTTACTCTCGACTTTCGCTTCGCTCATGCTCAGCGTGAGAAATCGAAACCCACACTTAAAATTAAATTATCCTCACCTCAACCCCCCGAGAATGTGAGGATTCAAACTCCCCACCACCCCATTTCATATTGGAAGGGTGGCCACTGGGGCAAATGTTAATAGTTCTTCCGAGGGAAAGATGAAATGCGGGGAAAATTGCCCGAATAATTTCCATACATTCCAATCTCGAGCCAAAGAGATTGGAATGTATGTTAAGCCCCAAGTTTAGGGTGCACCAAATTGGATCTAGAAAAGGACAATGATTATAAATATTCTATAATGTTTAGAGGATGTTTATTATATGGACAAGCAAATCTAGATTACTAGGAACAGGTATGTAAAGGTTGAAAAGGACAAGACGAGCGCATGCATGCATTTGTCGGTCTGCCCTTCCCTGGGACAAGAAAATCCAACATGGATTTATCTGGACTGGACGACCTGCAGAAAGAGACAGTGGGACGGAGTGGGGTACCTGAGCGTGAGGTTGACATAACAAGGAACTTTAATAATTTCCACGTGACCCACGTTGTATGAGGTCGTACCCCCGGTCCCCCATTGGCAGCTTGTGGTTGACATAACACAAAAGTTCAATAATTCCCAAGTGACCGACGATGGTCAAAAAGCAACTTAACTCCACCCTGGCTAACTCTTATCCTCATTTTGCGCTGTCTTCTTCCTCCTCTTCGTTTGCATTTTAGAAAGAGAGGGTGGGCTGGGCGCGCCATGTCACCGTGCGCCCGCCCAATCAAGATGCGACACGTGTCGCCACGGGCTCCACTTGGAACCGGGACCCACCATTATTTTTCAGTCAAATTTTTGCTCCTTCTCTCTCTCATTAAATGCTTCATCCTTCTCTGCACCATTTCTCCCATTTGCACACAAGCGTGCGTCCCTTCCCTTCCCATTCTCTTTCAAAAAATTTTGTCTATGTTCTGCATCTTTCTCCATGAAAGCTGCAACCTCTCTTTGTTTTTCAAAAATCTCTCTCAACCAAACGCTCGCCGATTGCCTCCAAGCTTGGCCGCCTCTACCGTCGCCTGAGGCAATCTTGGCCGCCTCTACCATCACCATCAGGAGCCACTCGCTCCCAAGAACCCTGCCAATCATGACTAGGTCCCAAACTCTGGCCATCTCCACCTCGGCCTCTTCAACGAGCGTGGACACCTCCAAACTCGGCCACCTCCACCATCACTGCTAGGAGCCACTCACTCCGAAGAGCCTCACAGGTCATGGTTGGGTCCCGAGCTCTGACCATTTTCACATCGGCCTCTTCAACGATTGCATACCATTTTCACATCGGCCTCTTCGACGATTGCATACACCAAAAGCCAGCTAGTCACCTCCGAGGTCAGTCACCTTTGCCAATTGCCTCCAAGCTTGGCCGCCTTTACCGTCGCTGTTAGGAACCACTCGCTCCCAAGAACCCTTCCAATCGTGGCTAGGTCCCAAACTCTAACCATCTTTGCCTCGGCCTCTTCGACGAGCGAGGACACCCAAAAGCTCGCCGGTTACCTCTGAGCTCGACTGCCTCCACCGTCGTCACCAGGAGCCACTCGCTCCAAAGAGCCCCGCCAATCATGGTTGGGTTTCCACCTCGGCCTATTCGACAATCATGTACACTCAAAATCCAGCTAGTCGCCTTCGAGCTCGGTTGCCTTTGCCGGTCGCCTCCAAGTTTGGCCATTTCTGCCATTGCCATCAAGAGCCACTTGCTCCCAAGAACCTCGCTGGTTGTGGTTGGGTCCCGAACTCTTACCATCTCCGCCTTGGCCTCTTCGGTGAGCATGGACACCCAAAAGCTCGCTGCTTGCCTCCAAGCTCAACCGCCTTGGAAGCGATCTTTCTGAGGAATCTGTCATGGACTACTTAACTATGCAGGTTTCTCGTCAAGTGAATTAGATATGCACCTTCTAATAAAAGAACTAAGAAGGTGGTTAGGATCAATATAGACTAGATTATGAGATCAATTTTTGCTTATAGTGAGATTTGTTGAACCCGATCGATTGTGTGTTGAAGTGTACGGATGGCGTCTTGTCATTATAGTTCTTGTTATGCTAATTAGCATTGTTCTGTGTCATACTAATTTAAAGTCTTTGCGTGTGTTTGATGATCTCCTTCAATTGTCAGGGAAGATTTGCTTCTTCATTGCCAGGCACTTCTGGTTCTGGAGGAAATGGCAGGTCACGTTTCACTCTGTGGTTTATGTTTGGGGATCATGAATGTGAGAAAATACTAAGTAGTGATGTTGAATATAGGGGGACGGCCTTTGAGGAGTCCAATGGAAACTTGGACCTACTTACCCGATAGCCGGATGTTTAACCTACTCGAAAATCTTGATCATGCGAAGTTCTCTGTCAGGGTCAACTTGTGCGTGATCTGATATGTCAAAGTTTGGCAAGAGTTGGTACTTCGAAGATCAGCGAGAAGATTTTTGGCCTTCGCTTAGCTGACGGTCGTCAGTGAGAGCCTCGATAGGAAATAATTAAGTCGTGATCTTAGGTAGGTGGTTATGGTCATGATTGAATGAATTCCCTTTTGTTTTTCTGCCGTTTGGTATCTTTGTCAATCATCTATTCGCTGATCCTGGCTCCTTCGACCTTCTCCTGGTGGACCTGTTCTTTGCTGTCGAAGCGGTCGACAACATGGATATCACGCAATCGCTATTATCGGGTTATCATACCACGTCAAGTACGCAATCGGTTTCTTTAAAAAAAGGAAAGTATGCTCCATAAGAGTAGTAGCGCGGAAAGAATTTCTACTCTGAATCTTTAAGTACAAAAATAATCACCCCGGAACGTGAGTGCATTTGAAAAACCCAAATGAAAGAAAAATGATCAACAAAAGCAGCAGTTTTTGAGATTAAAGTCGTACATGAACTTAACCAATGGCTGTTTAAGATCAACATCCAAGGGGCGTCTGACCCAAATGGTTTATGTCAAGAATTATTCAGCCGGATCTCTTCATTGAAACTGCATTATAGATGTTGGATTAAGGAAGTCTTTAGAGCAAAATCTGTTGAATCTTTTGTTGTAGGTTGAAGGCAAGCTTGAAGTTCCTTGATTTGCTTCAATCTTTAAAGATACTACTCTCTGACCTTTTTCTTCTTTTCTACTGGTAATCTCCCTAGCTGATCAAGCTAAAATATCTTTCTTTGTTTTGGCACTTCAGAAAGAAAGATCATTGTTTTGAATCGATTGTCCTTAGTTCTCTTGTTTTTGGAACGCAACTGTCGGAACCTGCAGCTCATATCTAGTGTGTGTTCTGACCATTCTCATGATCGACTTAGCTACTCTCAATCATAAGAGTTCATTAATAATTAATTAATGAAGCCTGTTTCCTCTCGTCGAGATGTAGCTAGCCGCTTGTTCTAAGAAACCTCTCTCGGATCAGATGGTGCATAGCTGCAACGCTTACAATATTTGAAAAGACAGAGCGTCGCAATTCCCATGGTTTACGGAAAGAGATCCGAAAAGAGAATAACAATAACAGCTCTTACAAAGAATAAGAGGCGGTCAATATAGTGGGCAGCTTCTACTCAAGAATCAGGATCAAGACCAAGGCCACTTTGCGTCCCTCCAAACAAAACATCGATCAACCCTACTTTTGCCAAATGAAGAATCCGAATCAGTTCCAATAAGCAGTGAACCTTTCATTCCATCTGGACGAAATGCTTTGCAACATCGAAGTCCTTGATCGCGTTCCACTGCTTCCTCTCTATATGTGGGGTTTGAATAGCGTGGGTGCTGGATGAATGACACATTTTCCACCAAAGCTTAAAAGCCTGAAAAAGGAGAGAGAGACAATGAAACAGATAAATAGTGTCGAATAGCTCTCAAATTCGAGGACATTAGTGATCAACTTACTGGTGTTGACTAAAAGCAAGAGAGAAAACTAGCTAAAGATTACATCCCTGTAATTCAGGTCACTTCGCAATTCAACTGTTCATTGACATTAGTCAGTTTGACCTTCATTGACCATCTCGGCAGACTAAGCATTTCAAAGTGGTGACAAGACCCCGAGTCAATTGTATCCTTAAAATAACATGTACACATTCAAGATTCTAAACGGCAAGCTTAAACAGTGGCAATTGTGCCCGTGCTCCCACTAGTCTTGTGGAACTAAGTAAGGGGCGGAGAGAATTATTACCCAACTCAAGCCACCAACAACAAATGAACCATAAGTGTTTAGTCATTGACAGGCCTTCAGCTACAAGCAATCATTGCATCACGCTCACAAAAAGACTGTATGCCAGAGTTGTCTCCTCATAGACTGAACCATATGTGAGTGGAACTATTGCATATGGGACTTAAAACCATGATCATGAATTAAAACCCAACACAATAGAACTCAAACTAGTAAAATGACTTACCTAGGGACAAATTCTTTCAGTTTTAGCACAATCATAAGTTGGTCAAAACTGTGAGGGAAAACTAATTTTATATTATTCAATAAAGTTTAATATATATACATCAAAATAAGCCCTAAAAGTGGTGAAGACCCATTTACCATTCTTACTTATAACACTCTGGAGAATAAATATTAATCATGCCCAACTTGTTACAAATATGTTATATCCTCCCATTAGCCAAAGATTTAGTGAAGATGTCTACAAGTTGTTCGCTGGTTCAAACATGACTGGGAAGAATTACTACACTCTGCAACTTCTCTCAGATAAAATGACAGTCAACCTCAATGTGTTTTGTTCTCTCATGAAATACGGGATTGGAAGCTATATGCACTGCAACTTTATTATCACACCATAGAGTCATGGGTACTGAATCTTTAAAGCCTAACTCAGTCAATAACTATCGAATCCACACTAATTCACAAGTCACTTGTGACATGGCTCTATATTCTGACTTAGCAATAGAGCGGGCAACAACACTTTGTTTCTTACTTTTTCATGATACTAGATCTCCCCCAACCAAGGTACAATACCTAGTAGTCGATCTTCTATCATTTAGAGATCCAGCCTAATCAGCATCAGAAAATCCTTCAACCCTGATATGACCATGTTTTGGTAGACAATTCCTTTCCCTGGAGCTTTCTTCAAATACCTCAATATTCGAATAACTGCATCCTAGTGAGATGTACAAGGGGAAGACTAAAACTCGGCTTACCACACTAACAGGAAAAACAATGTCTGGTCGAGTAAATGTGAGATAATTCAGCTAACCTATCAGTCTTCTATATCTCTCGGGATTATTAAGAATTTCTCCTCCATCAGCAACCAGTTTAACCCCTTGTTCCATGAGTGAATCAAGAGACTTTGATCCCAACATACCTGTTTTAGTGAGCAAATCCAAAACGTATTTTCACCGTGATAGAACAATACTTTTCTGTGATTGTGCAACTTCAATTCCTAGGAAATATTTCAATTTTCCTAAGTTCTTAGTATAAAACTGTTGCTAAAGATAGGTTTTTAGCTCAGCTATACCAAGTCATCTCCCATGATGATAATATCATCAACATACACAATCAAGAATAGTTCGCCTCCCCCTGATTGTTTATAAAAAAAAGAATGATCATTTCGACATCTGGACAACCCAAAAGACAGTACAACCTCAGAAAATCTTCTAAACCATGCTCGTGGAGATTTTTTCAAACCATATAAAAACTTTTTTAATTTCCAAACTAGTCCATACTCCCCCCCACGCAACAAACCCCAAAGATTGCTCCATATAAACTTCTTCATGAATAGTGTCATGCAAGAAAGCATTCTTTAACATCAAGCTGAAACAAAGGCTAGTTACATGTTGCAGCAAGAGATAAAAATACAAATAGAAATAAATTTGACAACGGGAGAAAATGTGTTTAGATAATCAACCCCATATACCTGAGCATACCTTTTAGCAATAAGTCTTGCTTTTAAACGAGCAAGAGAATCATCGGGATTGATTTTTACAACATATACCCATCGACAACCAATAGCAGTTTTGCTTAGAGGAAGTGGTACTAAGTCCCAAGTTTGATTAATCTCAAGAACCTTTAATTCTTCTTCTATTGTTGTCCTCCAACCAGAACTTTGTAATGCCTCGGCAACAGACTTAGGAACAAGATATTGTTCAATAGTAGTTAAAAAGGCTCGAAAAATAGGAGACACAGAAGAGTGAAATAAAATTTGCAATAAAATGTTGAATACAAATATGTGTACCTATGCAATGAGGAATAGAAAGATCAAGATCAGATACAAGAGGAGAGTCAACCAATGGCGAATCTGGAGTAAAATATGACATAGTAGTGACGGGAGGAGCGGGGGGAGCAGCAGCGACACGAGAATATCGAGTATAAACTTGGAGAGGAAGTGGTTCCTCTGTAGACACTGGTGAAACAATTGGAATAGTTGACCGAATGGTGATAACATACAAGTCTTCATCCAATTTAGACACAGCAATTGGAACATCATGATAAGAAGTGGATTCGAAAAATGAAACACCAGCTATTATAAAATATTTTCTCGGTAATGAAGAATAACAGCAATATCCCTTTTGAGTGCGGGAATAACCCATAAACATACACTTGATTGCCTAGGGATCAAGTTTTGATACTCCAAGTAGATGATCACAAACAAAACAAACACAACCAAAAATACGGGGTGGTAGGACAAACAGTGGCTCATTAGAAAACAAAATAGAAAAAGGAATACCATCTTGCAAAATAAAAGAAGGCATGCGATTAATGAGATAACATGCAATTAGAACAGCATCAGACCAAAAGGTTTTAGGAACGTTCATCTCAAATAACATGGATCTAGTATCTTCTAATAAATGTTTATTCTTCCTTTCAGCAAAACTTGTGGAGTATCAGGACAAAAAGATTCATATATCATATCATGTTGAGTCATAAAATCATAAAAAGATGTGGAAAAGTACTCCTTAGCATTATCAAAACGCGGTACTTTAACATGCACGCCAATTTGAGTATAAATTTCAGATATAACTGCACGAAAAATAGAAAATAATTCTGAACGATCTTTTATTAAATATAACCAAGTAACTCTGGAATAATTATCAACAAAAGTAACAAAATATCTAAAACCCAAATTAGAAACCACATGACATGGACCCCAAATATCTGAATGAACTAATAAAAAAGGAGATGCTGCTCGTTTAATGACTCAAGGTTACATCATCAACAAGAGTTACCAAGTCAACTACATTACTCTCTATAGAATTTAAGATTTGACCAAGAATACGTGCATCAACAACACCCCAAGTTACATCATCTCTGGGCTTAGACTCAGCTAAATGTCTATGTTGATTCATGCCTGTCAAAGTAAGCTTTGCGATTTTCTTCCATTGGTGGAAGTTAGCACTACCTTCGAGCTTCTTATTAATAATTCAATTAGACGAAGAGGAAATCACCTCAATCATCACAACTTTATTCTTCTTAGGATCTACTTCAATTGTACTCTTCAAGTGATTGCCCATTTTCCGAATAATAATAAACAAACTCTAACTTTAGCTTCCATCAAACAACTCAACCTCAGTAATTTATTAACCCAATATTACCCCGTACAAAAAATATCCACCACCCATATTAAGTAATAGAAGCTACCACAACTTGCAGATCATCAAATATATATAAATAAATAAAATGGTCGAGAGTAATAAATAGTTACACTGTACCCAAGTAGCAACTATTTTGCTTCATCACAAGTCTCGAATAAACTAATCAACCAAAACATTGAGGTCTCTTTCTCAGCAACTTAAAATTCTAACCTGCAAAAGCATCTTCTCCCATAAAAAAACACCTCAGAAAGATGGGTGTGGCGTCAGTCCCTACTGGTATTGTCGATCCTCTACAAATCCAATGAGTCAGTGACCAAAAAACAGTGACCCATCAAGCCGCAAGAGCCATGCGAGCAACGCAAGGAAGCTGCGTGAGTGGTGCGAGCCGCGCGAGCCATGCGAGCAGCCCGAGCCGCATGAGCCGCGCGAGCAGCCCGAGCAAGCCACGCAAGCAGTGCATAGGAGCCACACGAGGGAGCAGCACAATTGAAGTCACTTGAGGAAAGGTGTCGCACGAAGAAGCAAGAGGAAGAGAGAGGGACGCTTGACGGTGACAAGCCGTGGTGGCGACAGCCAACTATTCCGGCGAGTCGACAGCAGCGAGTAGCTGCTCTGTCGTCTAAAGTTAAGCCCTAGGCTTTGATACCATGTGAGGGAAAACTAATTTTATATTATTCAATAAATTTTAATATATATACGTCAAAATAAACCCTAAAGTGGTAAAGACCCATTTACCCTACTTACTTCTAACAAGAACAAAGTCAAAGAAGCAAGCTTATGAGACAACAAGATAGAAGCAAACGATGAGATTTTCGTCTTTATAATGTAGCTAAGATGTTCACTTGGAGGTGTTGCAGGTGATTAAATCCTTGTGAAACTCAATTGGAGTTCTGAAAGCACATTTGGAAGTATTCCCAACCTTCACAAACTTATGAGGAACGACCTTTCTCACGAATTTGACCCCTGACCACTTTGTTGGGTACTACATCTATATGAGATATAGTCTTCCCCAACAAAATTTTATCGTACCTAAATGTCAGGCGTCTCTCCTCTCAATAATTTCACCTGGAAGAATTTGATCTTCCATAGGTTTACCCAAACCAAAGCTGACAACTAGAAAATAAAGGCCTAATCCAATTCTAGCATGACTTCGGGAAAGTAAAGTTAAAAAAGAAATACCCAAACAAGAGGAAAATAAAGGGTTTGACCGCTAAGCTGATTAAAAAACATACAGGCAGACTGTAAAGACAGTTTCACTCACATGCCAGTATATCCATAATGCCACCTTATGGGGCATCAACCGGAAGAATGTTCCATGATTTGACACAGTTGACGAGGAAACTCTTTTGGCTTGCAGGGTAGCTGTGAAGGAGTTACCAAGCTTGGGATGCTGAACTGAAATAGCCACAAATAGATTGTCCCCGGGAGGATTTGCTTTTATACTCCAATTCCCAAGCATGTCCTGCAATTACTTTAAGCAGGATAAAGTGTAATAAGTTATTCTTCCTAAAAGATCCGAAAGATAAGAAAAGATACTGAATGAGAAAGTACATGCTATTTTTCAAGGAAAAGGTTTGTGCATTGTGCAAATTTCTGATACCTCTTGATAAACTCCTGCTATGTCATGATAGAGAAAGAAACTACTGCAATAATAATAATGAGCGAAGTATTGCAGACACTTCTTCAAGATTCAAATTGACTTGACTATCTTCAAGATTAAGTGAGTGAGAACAATCATATAATGGGAGACGGTATCCATAATCAGAAGTTGGAAATCCTTAGATAAATTTCGGCATGGATAGGTCTTCCATAAAGTTTTAAAATATTTCCAGCCAACAAAGGGTGAGGTTATATCTGGCAAGTCAGCTATTCAATATGTGTCAAGCTGGAGTGCAAAACATCCATAAGTGGAAAACTTTTCTGATATGCTATATTTTATTTGACATGGTAGTAGAGAGGCACATGACGGGCTTTGGAGACCACAATTATGAGAAGGGACATCATATTCACTCTCCATTAAGCACTAGAGCTTCTCTCTTAGGTCATCCATCACTTGGTCTACATATTCTAATGTAATCAATTTCAAGTTCTATTGCATGTGCATACCATTTGAACTTTGACACTGTTCTCCAAGATGTTTAAGGCTTTCACTATGTTGTATTGGAAGCATCAAAACAATTATTGCTGAATGTATAAAACTCGCATCTACATGGTTAAGCCAACTTGTAATAGAATAACTGAGAGTGCAATATTCATGTACTGAATAATGATGTCAAAGTAATCAGGCATACATAATAATATCAGAAGTATGGGACAGCAAAGGACAAAAAGTGCAAAGGCAAAGTAAGAACTTTTAAGTCCTAGTGGATGGATGCTCTGGTTTCTTATTTTTGCAAAGTGTCTAGTTAATGGTATTATTTAAGCATATATGGATAAAAGCCACTCCATTGATAGAATGAAGATGGGACCCTCATAAATTGCCCAAGCCTTTTAAAATAATCTATTGGTCGCACAAAGAACTAAAAGCAGAGAAAAGAGAACTACATGAGCCAACAGAATTGTACATACCATGAATGGACTAACATGCAGGGGCTTTGCGACCAAATCAGAATTTGGATTGAAAACAAATAAAACCCTCTCACCCCATGGTGTATTAGTTACCTATACCAATAAAAGTCCATCAACTAACTGCAAATGCTGATATAAAAGTAAGTATCTTCACAAAAACACAAGATGTCGAATCATAATATAATTGCCAGTTGACATAGTGAAAGGTTTTAACATTTAATGGTTGAAGTCGGTGGCTGTAACAATAATCGCACAAAAAGCAAGCAAGAAAGATACGTCGGATGCATTTACATGAGAATACAAGGAGAATATACGGGATAAGATGGTCGGCAATATATTCCAGTGATTTTACTGTATTACATATAATAAAGAGTGGTGGCTCTAAATTCGACATATCAATACGAGACCCTTACACCCCAGAATTATGCAGATTTCATACTGACAATCCTACGTTTTTGATTCCATAGTTTCACCTACTAATGCTTTAAAAACATGCACTGCTTATATGTTGATCACATTGAATCAATCCAGTGAGCCAAAAGATTAGATGTAGTCATAATTAGCAGATTATCCAATAACCACAACTATATAATCCATATGATATATGTTTGGCTGGCTGATATCCATTTCCGAAACAAGCGATTCTCTAGTTCGTCTCTAGTTCAATGTCCAATGCAGGCGGTAGCATAATACTTAATAAAAAAAAGCAAAGCAACACCCCCTCTACATAAACCAAATTCCCTTAATGCTCACTACACTAACTGCAGTCAGTCAAACAGGTCTTAATTTTTGCGCATTTCCATGGGAGGG
This sequence comes from Eucalyptus fibrosa, assembly GCA_017140475.1. NCBI lineage: Eukaryota > Viridiplantae > Streptophyta > Magnoliopsida > Myrtales > Myrtaceae > Eucalyptus > Eucalyptus fibrosa. The sequence continues at coordinate 12,566,331 of CM029511.1, forward strand.
TATCAATTGGTTTGATTCCTACTTCGGTGTTGTAGCTACAAGTTAGTCAAAAGGGGTTCTCTAGATTTCAAGCAAAACCAGGTTTCGACAGCATTCTGAACAAGCCAAAACAAGCGTCCCCATAATTCACACAAAGTTTTGTAAGCAAATGAATCGGAAGACTCAGCATACCTCAGCAATACACTTGTGCAGATGTTGAGGGGCACCTTCTAGATCATAGCAAGCTCAATGGATTCTGTTCATATCCCACGCTAGGAGGTATTGTCAAGAGAAATCAGCAAAAGAAAAACAAATACCTTAGCTTCCAGAAAACCACACCTCAATAACTAGAACTTAGTAAAAAGACAATTTGAACCAAACAAAAAGGGGAAATGAAAGAAGAATTCGCACATTCGAAACATGTGCAATTCAAGGGTTTGATCACAATTGCGGTCGCAGCGGAAGCGGGGATTGCAAACACATTCTTGAAATGACTTCATAAAGCACGGCATGACGAAATTGAACTAAAACGAAGTAAGGGAACTTTTGCAGAAATCATTACATGGGTCCGTTCGTATCAGCGAACCGTCGAGCCTTGTTGGCGGAGATGGCCGGGCGATGCGCGGCGCGCGCGGTCGAGGTCGATGAGTCCGTACCTCACGGCGTACCGGAACGAGTGGTGGACGGGGCGGCGGCGCTCGTGCCAGACGGTGCCCTCGTAGAGAGTGGCCGAGTCGCCGCCGCCGCCGCCGTCGACCGGGGAGGAACCGCCGGTGGAGGCGGCGGCGCGATGGTGGAGCAGCTGCCGGAGGAGGGAGAGGACGAGGGACGTGAAGCACGTAGCGACGATGGAGCCCAGCAGAGAGAGAGCTTCCATCGCTGACAGTTGTGGCGAGGGGATCCCATGTCGGAGCTATTTTTCTTAGCTTTTTGTCGCGATCCTCAACGGTTGGATCATCAATGGTCCTATCACATCCGTCCATTTTTTCACTTCACAAAGTTGACTGGCTTAAGGGAGTGGCGATGGTGAAGGCGGAGACGCAGGTGACGTGCCAGAGGCGGTCGACCAGAGCTAGGGATGCGACGGGCGAGCTCCCGAGAGATATTTAAAAGAGGGCTTTGTGCAGCCTGAGAGAGTGTCTCGAGGATAGCGGAGCGTCGTGCCAGATGCGGTCGAGAATTTTTGAGAGAGAGAGACTTCATGCGGCTTGATGGAGAAGACAGAAGAGAAAGGGCACTTCAAATGTGAAGGGCGAGAGAAGACGGAAAAGGACGCAGCCATTAATAAAGAGAGAGAAGGAGATGGTAAAATTTGGCTAAAAACAAAAGCGGGACCCGACTCCAGATGGAGCCACGTTGCGACACATGTTACATCCTGATTGGGTGGGCGCACGGGTGACGTGGCGCGTCCAGCCCACCCAATATTTTCTCGGGAGACACGGCATGGATTTGGGAGTCTACAGTGAGAAGCGTCGCTTTGTGAATTGTTACGTTGCTTTTGCATAGAATAGACGGGAAAGAGGGTCATTTCGTGGAGTTCTATGGCAAAGAGAGGTCAGCGAGAGAGAGAGAGAGAGAGAGAGAGGGGTGGTCCCATTATAGTCCGTGAAAGAGGCCGACATTATCGAGTGCAAACAACACTGCTATGGAGTTCATGATCCTATTAAACATACATTTAATTACATACAAATACACTTCATATTCACAGGATCCCTTAACAAAGTATAATCAATCAATGAAATTGGATTTTCTTAGAACGATTAAAGTGAGGTTTTTGAGAAAAAAAAATGATGATGAGAGAAGAAAATGACAAAGTATTTTCCATGAACCTTCATTTTTCTCAACGAAGTGTTTAGGGCTCTTTAAATACTCGACTAATCATCATCATATGCAGTGGTCCCTCCATTTTGCACATACCGAATAGTAACCATTGATTGCCACACTATTACAATCTTTTGAAAATCTGTTAGTTGCCGCACTCCAATTTTTTTTCTTTTTTCTCGATTTCTATTAGAAGTTGATTTTGACAGCTTTACTGTTTTAAACTTGAGACCTAAGCCCCCATGCTTTTTTAAACAATTGACAAGGTTTGGTAAATATCTTTATGGATGAAAGTTGCAAAAAAAATCTTAAACTATATATACTATGACATATTTATCCTAGAAAAATTTTTATGACACTAAAAACTCCAAACTTATATCTATATAATACATTTATCCCAAACTTATATAATATAACACATTTACCCAAAATTTCTTTTTGTGACACCGAAAACTTTGACAAATTTATCCCAATTTTTTTTTTTTGGATAAATATGTCATACGAGTATAACTTCGGGGTTATATAGGTAAATATGTCACACGTACAAGTTTTGAGTTTTTATGTCACAAAAAAAAGTTTTTGGATAAATATATTATAGTTGGCAAAGTTCAGAATTTTTTATGATTTTTTTCCATATATTTTTCTATACTAAAAACTATTGCTCATCTAAATTCTAACCTTAATCTCACATTATATATATATATATATATATATATATATATATATATATATATATATGTGTGTGTGTTTTTTTTTAATGTGAAAAAAGAATTAAGATGCAATCCATGCATAGTTATGGGGCTAAAAAAACTAGTTTCATCAAAGTTTACAATCAAATGATGATGCATGACCAATTAAAATTCAGTACTACTTTTGGGTCATGGGCATGGAAGAACATGTGGTTAATGGCCACAGCATAATATGCTTTATATCTTAGGGGTGATAGGAAAATTGAGCGTGACTCTTGGGGACCTTATCTTCATTACATTTTATCAAAGAAATTGGGCATTATTGGAGACGCAATACCTATCGACTCTTGTTATCGATGAATCCTTGGCGGTACACTTTCCTATCTTGGAAAGCTAGGTGAAGTTGAGGGGATTGCAAATTATTATTAGGTGCGAATGCCGCACGAGAAAACCCAGTCCATCGTGCTTGAGGAATGTACAATCCTCGGAGCCGGCTCAATTAAAAAGAGTTATTGAGGTGATGAAGTTAATCGTGTTAACATTAGTATTTATATGTACACACTTATCACTTGAGCAACTTCATGGGATTAAAAGATAGGTGCGCGCTTAGTGTACTTGCAAGAAAGCTTACCTAATTTAAAGCGAAAGCTCTTACTTATTTTTCCTTATGTTAATTTCCTAAATGATATTCTGTCACAGTGATCATGGTTTTGTATTGCATTCCTTTGAAAACCGTTTAGTTGCTGCACTTGCTATTTGTTTATATCAATTTCTGTTCGAAGTTCATTTTAAAGCTTAAAGTTTTAAACTTTGGAGCTGAGGCCCCCTTCTTATTTATTTTTTAACCCGTGGGAAGGGTTGGAGCATATTCTTTTACACCAGAAGTTATGACTCAATTAAATTCTAACCTTAATATGTTCGTGACAGCTTCCTTGATATTTGAGGAGGTTCAACCAAAATTATTCAGACACCTGTCATATTCCCCACGATGCTTTTGAGGCTTTTTCAGCAAGTCCTTTTTAATTTCTATTTTTCTAGGTATATAGGTAAATATATGTTCTTAAATAAAAGATATTCTTTTCTCCCCTCTTCCGATTTTGAGATTTGGCTGCCTTTACAATTGACGTGGGGACTGAACATTTTCCTCTACTTTTCACATGTCCATTGTTCGTGCAGAGCATCCAAGTAAAGACAGATGGGACAATTCGGTGGAGTGGGGTCCCTCGTTGATTGACTGAGTAGCCTTCACGCGGAGAAAATATTGGGTACGTCTTATGCTCCAACGTGTCAAACAAAAAGGCGCTCGGAGGACGACACGTGTCCTCGTGTCAGGTGCCATTTTGAAAAATTTTCGGACGAGAGACTGAGGGTTTTTCTTTCTTCGCGCCTCTCTCACCTCTGCAAATCGTCTCTCTCGCCGTTCTCCTCTCTCTCCTCTCTGTCTCTCTCCCCTCCACCTCCGCTGGTTGCTTCCATCGCCCCCCACGCCGATGCCGACGCCGAAGTCGTGCCTCTCTTCCAGCGAAACGCGATGCCGACGGCCCTCCACCTCCGCCTCCACCGGTTGCCTCCGTCGCCTCCAACTCCGACACCGACGCAGCCTCCGCCTCCTCCCCTGAACCCTACTCTGACGCCGACGCCCCTCCACCGGTTGCCTCCGTCGGCATCGGAGTCCGTCACCCCCGACTCCTCCGCCTCCGCCTACGCGCCCGACGCCAACGCGTCGAACTACGACGGCGAAAATGGAGGAGAGAGAAACAACGAGCTCGACGGCGCCGGCGACGGCGAGGAAGCGGTAGACATAGACAAAGAAGCAGAAGCGTGCGCGCTCGGGGTTCTGGCAAATCTTCTGTTTAGAGTTTGAAGACTTTCAGATCACCAAACTTAGCACTCAAGACTCAAGACTCAAGACTATTCTCATTGACAATTTTTCTAATCCAGTGACGAAGGCAATCCGAGCAAGTATTTGGTTGAGGATTTAGTCCTATCCTCTCGGAGAAGATCTCTTGATGGATAATTATAACGGATTCTTTCATTCGTAATCAAGATCGTTTAAAGATCCGATGGTCGACGAAATATTCTTGGAAGGTTCTATTCTTGAAACCAAGATCCGATTGTATGGGCGAAACGGGATTGATGGGCTATCGTTAGGTTCCTTTAATAGCTCGAATGATCTTCTTGATTGATTCTGTCCAACGGGTAGATTGGAGGAATTCCTTTGGTAAGTGCCAACGAGTATGATGGCATAAAGGAGTATAAAAGGAAGTCGTTCTAGTTGCTTTAGTGTATGATCGATAGAGAAATTCCGAGTCAAGCACTGATTATTAGTCGATACATTCTGAGCGAAATTGTACACACAAAGAGTGTCTATTCTTAGTGATACCTTGAGCGAGTGTGGTAGATCATCTACACCGAGAAATCAAGGGAGAACATCGCTGTAACATCTCTTTATTCATAGTGGAATCCAGCCAATAGGCTGTCGGTGCAGAAGAGTGGACGTAGGCTTGAAATAAGCCGAACCACTATAAACCACGTGTTCAATTTTCTCTTCCCTTCTCTCAGTCTTACTTTGATTATTGTTTATCTCAAATCTATCAACTGTCTAGTATTGTGCAATTATCGAGAAAAATCTTGCATATACCTATTCACCCCCCTCTAGGTACTTAAATTAGCTATATCAATCTCCACGAATCTTCTGCGTAGGGATTGTTCAAATGGCAATTTCGAATATTGGTAATCCTGATCTCATAAGGAGAAAGGCACAATCTTGCCCTTCTTCTTTGTTTTAGGAAAGGTTAGTCTTATATCAACCATGGAAGTAACAAAAATGTCTCTGATGTCGTGCGTTCCTCAAAGAACATGAGTTTGCAAAATTTCGTGCATGTGAAACAACGATTGCGGTCATGAACGAGCTTTATCTTTCCATAGATCATTGATGTAGTCGATTAACTCCACACATTCATACATCATTGATGTAGTCCATAAAATTCCACAAATTGCTAAGATCAATCGACGTTCCGCTTTTTTCCTCTTCCTTTTTCCCACGACTGATGTGAATGACATGGCTCTAATATCCCCCCTACTAATGGTGCGGAAGCTACTTCTGTTACACAATCACCGCCAAAGACCTCAAGAATGAGACCAAGGTTCCAATCCCAGTAAATGCAATTCCAAAACTGTGGAGCTATGGCTGTCCTACTTACCAAACAACAAAATAAAACAAAGCTCTCTTCCTCACATCTTTTCCTTCTCTTTGCTTCAATTTGATTTGAGCTTCACTCTAGTTAGGAAGAAGTTGTAATTGCCATGAACTTAACGATGGAACCTAGTAGAATGCCCAATTTTTCTTCATGGCCTGACGCATTCTGTTTTTTCACCTCAAGGTCATCTATCATATGACCTTTTCACAAAGTAAACAGTTTCCTTGTCTACACATGTCTCTATGGATATTTAAAGAAAGAATCGAAGACTGGCATTGGTAACAAAAATCTCTAATTACTTTAGCGTCATCTGACAGTATCAATGTCAAACTCGAGAGAAACCAAGCTTCCTCTCAAAAAGGCGGCGGAGCAGGTAAAACTTGGAGAACACTCGCCCCAATAAGTGTTGCTGACTCGAAGAAAGCCTTATGGACTGCCCTTCTGCTCATTGCGTCGTCCACTGCGATCACAAATCATCATAGAATGAGTATTCATTGAACCCAATATCTATGTATCGTCTGTTAGTGAACACAATATTTAATTAGCAAGGTCATCCCCATTCCATTTCGTGTGGCAATCAGACACACTTCAAAACATCTAGCAGATAACCCAAGTAAACAAAACCCATGACCATTTGAAACCCAGTACACCGAGCACGCATCTTCTTTTTTGTTGCCTGCTTTGTTTTCTAAGTCCGCCTTTTCAGCTGCTGCCAAGTTAGGAAGGTTTTACTATTTTTAGGATCATAAACAATATAACTGATTAGTTACGTCAATCAGATGGATAAAAGGAGCTTGTCAAAGGCTCTATAAATAGCTTTTAACTTGTCTTGTGAGACATCTACTTCTGAAGGTGTTTTAAGAACAGAGGTTGTGAGAACCTTTGAGATTTAGGAGATAACAGGAGTCAAAGCAAGCTATAGTGGTCCACTCAGCATTAAATAGGAAAGTTATTTCCATCAAAGATGAAACAGGGTTGGAATCCACCGCGATAATTAGCAAGAGGACTTGACATAAAATATCTTACCAATTGCTTGACGTTCAGTCTCAGCCTCCAGCCAATGCTGCTCAAACTGAATCTTGTAGAGAGCCTCCTCCAGCTTCCCTATATGTTCCAACAAGTGGTTGAAATGCTCTGCAGATACATTCACAGCAGATAAAAAAGAGACACGCAGTATATTCTGTAAAGTTCATCAGTTCAAGAGACAAGAAAACAGAAAAAAGGCAGAGTCCTACCGTCCTTTGCATGCTGATCATAGAATGTAAAATGGCCAACGTGTACATCAAAGTCGATGGTTTCATGATAACGAGACTTGTTAGTAAAGCAGAACCGATGAACACCCTTATGGTGAGCCACAAACTCAAATTTCTCACTGATCTTGTCGTGAAAATCTTGAATCTGTTCACTAGAAGGTCCTTTCATCTGACAATTTCAAAAGTTGCAAAATACATACAGTTATCTAGGTCATTATCATAGGATTAAAGATCAATAAGAGAACTATTGGCAGAATCAAAGAATGTAATAATCAATATATGATATCAATCTTAATCATGTCCCGACAAACATGAAAAAGGAAAACCAAATATGCATATGCGAGATCTACTCGAGCCATCTAGGCTACCAAGGGTTAACAAAATTCAATGAAGAATTTCCTTTAGGAAGATAATCAGCATCCTTTACAAAAAGAAATACATGTGAGTACAGTAATTCCTTTAGGTTAAGGAGATTTCGTGATACATGGAATCTGTGGAAGGGATCAAAGCATGGAATAGCAACACTCCAGTAAGCAAACAAGCAGCTTCCTTCCTACAGAGATCGAACGAAGCCGAACCTGTGTAGGGAGACATCGCCTGCTGCTTCAACCAATAGCCTTTGCCAACTGCAGGCGGCACAAACAAGAAAAACCAGAAATCGTATCAGAAAGTTAACCTCCAAGATTTTAAGGGAGGAGGGGGTGGGAGAGCGGGGATCGGGAATCGATCGACGGAGCGAAGAGAGGCGTCGTTGCAGCAGCGAATGCTGGTGAGAGGGGTGGCGACCTCGGGGCGGGTGGACAGGCGGAGGTTCCTGGGGAGGTAGACGAGGGCGAGCCGGAATGCAACTGACGCGACGAGCCATGTCCAGAACCCCGAGCGCGCGTGCTTCTGCTTCTTCGTCTCCGTCTACTGCTTTTTCGCCGTCGCCGGCGCTGTTGAGCTCGTCGTTTCTCTCTCCTCCATTTTCGCCGTCGTGGTTCGACGCATTGGCGTCGGGCACGTAGGCGAAGGCGGAGGAGTCGGGGGCGACGGACTCCGACGCCGACGGAGGCAACCGGCGGAGGGGCGTCAGCGTCAGAGTAGGGTTCAGGGGAGGAGGCGGAGGTTGCGTCGGCGTCGGAGTCGAGGGCAATGGAGGCAATCGGCGGAGGTGGAGGTGGAGGTGGAGGGCCATCGGCGTCGCGTTTCACTGGAAGAGAGGCACGACTTCGGCGTCGGCGTCGGCGTGGGGGGCGATGGAAGCAACCAGCGGAGGAGGAGGGGAGAGAGACAGAGAGGAGAACGGGGAGAGAGACGATCTGCAGAGGTGAGAGAGGCGCGAAGAAAGAAAAACCCTCAATCTTCCGTCCGAAAATTTTTCAAAATGGTGCCTGACGCAAGGACACGTGTCGTCCTCCGAGCGCCTTCTTGTTTGACACGCTAGAGCATAAGACGTACCCAATATTTTCTCCTTCACGCGACTTAAGTTGCACCGCGCATCTGCAGCGCCAGATTGACTCCGGTTAACTCATAACACGAAGCTTTAAACATTGCCGAGCGACTGACGATGGCGAAGCAGCAACTTTAACTCCACCTTGGTTAACTCTTAATATTACTCCATTCTATCTTCCTCCTCCTCAGCGTTTTAGAGAGAGAGAGAGAGAGAGCACCAGAGCAACAATGGTGGACGTGCTGTTGGCACGTGTTGGGGAGGGAGATGGGCGTACGGATTTGGGGTTTGCAATGAGAAGCCTGAAGTATTTCACTATTTTTGCGGGGGATTGGAACGATGGTCCTTACGAGGAGGTTATTAACAGAGAGAGGTCATGGAGAGAGGTGGTCAGGCTCGACCATTGAATAGTGTGAGATCTGGATAATCCCTTAAATAAGCTCACGTTATCAAGTCCATGCTATGCCAACATGGAGTCTATGATCCCCTTAACATGGATATTCACATACAAATACACTTTAAATTCACTGGCAAACTTAATGAGGTGTAATTAATCCATCAAATTGGGTTTTTTTTTGGAACCGTCAAAGTGAGGTCCTCAGGAATAATTGAAGATTATGCTTATCAATCTTTTATAAATTAATATTCCATTCATTTCTTTTAATTGAGAAAAATCTCTTTTTTTGAGGAAAAAAATATTCTAAATTAAGAAAAAAATATTTTTCACTTTTCAAAGAAGAGAAAATATTTTATTCATTCACTCTCTTTTATCTAACATCTTATTAACCCTCACTTCTTTCTTTCTTTTTTCTTTTTCTTTTTTTTAAATTCGAAATTTTTTATTCTTTCTTTTTGCTTTTCCTTTTTCTCAACTCAGTCAACTGTGCTGGCTACGGTGGCAAGCCTCGGGGCCTTGGAGCTACTGATGATTGATGGACGGCGATGACGGTAGACAGTTGGACAATTCTCGCATCCCCAAGTGATGGGGTCAGAAGGTAATTTTAGTCCAAAAAGAAATAGCGGAGTGGGGCCCACTTGTTTTAAATCAGCATCCTTAAGGTCAAGCAATGGAGGACGCGAGGGGCATCTTAGGGAACATCAATCTAGTAACGCCACACGTGTACATTGGCGCTTCGTGCCCCCTCTATGACCACCATTGCATCTTCTAAATGATTTCTTCCTCGCTCTGGAAACCCTCTCTTTCACCTGATCTTCTGCGGCTCCTCTTTGTTGGAACCGCCGTGAGTGCATCATATTGAATCTTTCCTCTTCTTCATTCACATTCACTAGGTTTACGGGTTCCATCAGTGTTAGAAGATCCTAGAGTCGATTCTGATTATAATTGATTCTAGTAGATCTTTGATTAATACAAGTAAATAAGAAATTCTAATTCATATATATTATTTTTCCTATTTTATTCTTCCATTCTTACATTATAAATGTACAATGTACCAACATATAGAAAATAATACAAAGAAACATTTTCCCCAAATTTCCTTCTCTTTTCTGTCATGGTATGAGAGCTTTCACTTCCTAGCCTAGCTTCCGTAACTATCTGAATTGCCATAATTTTTTTTTCTGATCTGTTACTGCACATCCCTTCTTGCAGAGCAAATCAGCAAAACGATTAGAAATTCAATCTTCATACCATGGCAAAGGATAAGAATGTTATGGATCCCTCAGTAGAGGATTCATCACCTCAAGATCAGATGATCTCATCATCTGATCAAGCCGGATCGACTGAAGAAGGGCAAGTGACCAACATCATCTCTGCTCCTGCTCCAGTATAGATTCCTGGGCCAACTTACTAGCCCCCAGCCTAGTGGTATCCCACACAATGGGCCATTGGGCTTGGACAGACGTGGGCCCAATACCCATATGTGACTGACCCAACTGGTGAGTCGAGTTCGACAGCTGCGGGTCACAAACCCGGATTCATGCCAGGTCAAGGAATGGAGCCCTACTTGGTTCCACGTGGACCACCTTACCTATTTCCATTCAACAGCAGCCGGCCAGAACTTGGAGATCCACTTTACACGTCACCGGTGGACAAGCCGAAGTTACGCCTGATCAGCCAACAACTCACCGAACTAGCGAACTACCATTCTTGGGCTTGCAATCTCCAGCGAGCACTCATCACTAAGGTGAAGGAGGGCTTCATCGAAGGAATCATGCCTTACTCGACGAACGAGCAATTGTAAAGACACTGGCGGCATTGCAATCAATTGGTACACACCTGGATCGGGAACTGCTTGGCGCCTGATGTTGTCGCCGGTCTTCCACTGATAGAAGACTCGAAGAAATTCTAGGATAACATAAAAGAAATGTACAGGAAATCAAATAGGCGAGACTTTTTTTTGTTGACACAAGCCCTGATCGAACTAAAACAGGGCAACCTTTCGATCACCACATGTTTCAACCGGCTATCAGCCTTGTGGAACAAGATTGAAGTAGCTGAAGACAAATTGGAGAGGCCTGAGGCCACTCTCCGATAATACTATGCAATCAAGGAGAAAGCAAAAGCCACCAGATTTCTCCTTACCTTAAATGAGTTGTACGCCGCGTTTCAATCGCAAATCCTTGTGATGGATCCCCAACCGCCACTCAGGAAAATCTTCCAATTGGCCGTGCAAGAGGAAAACTAGCGGGCTACCGTGACTGAGCAGCAAGTCGGTGAAGGAACAGGCTTCACAGTGTTCACATCTGGCCTCGTTTCAATGGACATGGTCACTGGAGCCGGGGGGTCTCGGAGCCGCAAGACAGTTGAGGGGAAGAGGCTTCATGGCTGTGGCAACGAAAGATGAAGAACACAACCCTAGTTTTTCACGAATGGACGGCTGGAATCGCAAATCTGGATTGGACGGCCTGGATAAAAACGCTGGATCTGACGGTCAAGGGAGGAGCGCTAGATCAGATGGGCTGGATCAATTTTTTGGAATGGACGGCTGGGATAGACGTGTGCGATCGGACGATTTTAGTTTGATGAATTACTCAACTGAATCAAACGGTCAGCATTTTGTCACGTCAGCACCAGTGTATAAAGGATCATACGGCGCATGAAATGCCACGTCAGCAAGGAAGGTTGGTGTACAAAATTCAAAAATTAAAAATAAATATTGTGAATATTGCAAATGTCCACACCACATTGTTGATACATGTTGGAAATTATATGGGAGATCCAATAATAAAAGGGAAATGGAGTCTTCAATCTATTAGGTTTCTGCATAGAAGAGTGGTGGAACATCTCAGCAGACTATCACCCAAGAACAATATGAAAATATCGTGCAAGCTTTTAGCCAACTCAAGACTGGTGACACTGGTGCAGGATTCTTAGGTACTTTTCTCCATCAAAGGAATTTATTATCTATTGATGCTTGAATTATCGATTCAGGCACTAGTGACCACATAGTTTGTAATGAGTACCTACTTTTCCATGTCCATCAAAACACACAATCTCTTGTTACAGTGCGTCTTCCAAATCGGAACATTACATATGTTACCAAAATCGGTATCGTACATCTTGGTCAGAACTTTATCCTTAAAAATGTCCTATACATTCCAGATTTTGAGTTTAATCTTCTCTTTGTCTCAAAAGTATGTATGGACAATTCTTGCAAAGCCATATTCAATTTCGAAAATTGTATCTTTCTGGCAGAGTGATGGACTTAGGTAATGAGGCACAAGGACTTTACTTTTGGGTAAATTCTCCAGGAGATTTAGAATTATTGAATAAAAGCATTTATTATAATGCAATCAATTATAATAAAAATCTCCTTTTACATCAATGATTGGGTCACAGTGCTCGATTTCCCCATCCAAAATGCTCCATATGTCCTTTAGCTAAACAAACTCAAGCATCTTTTCCAGTTAGTACATCTTGAGCCAAAAATCCTTTTTTATTGCTTCACATGGACATCTAGGGTCCCTATCATACTTCTCATCATGATGGATCTCGCTACTTTCTTACAATCGTTGATGACTATAGTCGTGCCACTTGGTTATATCTTATGCAGTCAAAGAGTCAAACATTTACTCATTTATCAAATTTCCTTTCCTTAATTAGGAATCAATTTGATAAATTTGTACATCGAATTCGTACAGATAATGGGCAAGAATTTTTTTACTTCGAATTGCATAACATTGCTGTCTACTCTTGGGATACTCCATGAAAGTTCTTGTATTTATACTCCACAGCAAAATGGTGTTGTTGAAAGACAACATAGACATCTCTTAGAAGTAGCCCATGCACTCAAACACCAAGCCTCAGTCCTTGAAGAATTTTGGGGAGACTGTGTGGTCACAGCTACCTATCTGATTAATCGCATGCCAAGTCAAATTCTTCATGGTAAAACTTCATATGAGATGCTTTACAAGAAACAGCCAGATAATAGCCATCTTAGAGTATTTGGTTGTTTATGTTATGCGACAAATGTGGGTCCTCGAGATAAAATGAGTCCCCGTGCAACACGATGTGTTTTTATGGGATACCCTTCTCTTTAGAAGGGTTATTGTGTCATGGAGTTTTCTACAGGGCATTTCTTTACCAACAGACATGTCATTTTTCATAAAGACATGTTCCCTTTCAAAGAGAAGCTGCCTTCATCACAAGACACTTTATCAAAACACAATTGGTTTCTTTTGTCTAACGAAGATTTATCATTAGCGCCTAGTTTTCTCATGGCGCCTCAATCTTCTATGACACCAGCACCAGTGGAATTTCCAAATCCGGAGACAAAATTACTAGCTTCATCTGAGGAAGTTTCTCCACTTTCTTCAACAATGGACACAACAAAAATGGATGCTGAATTATCCGTGGCCTCTGGGCATATGGTTGAGGTACCTCATCGTTCTAGAAGACAAACTCGCCCACCTACATAGATTAAAGATTATATATATTTACTGCAAACTCTTCAGGTACACAATATCCTATTTCATCCTATGTTTTCTTCAATCGGTTATCAACAGGCCATATGTGTTGTATTCGTTGAATTTCAGAAGAACATGAGCCATCTTCATTCATTGAGGCAGTAAAAGATCCCAAGTGGCGGAGTGCAATGGAGTCAGAACTTACTGCACTCATGGAGAATCATACTTAGGATGTTGTTCCCTTACCACCGCATCAAAAACCGATCGGATGTAAATGGGTCTACAAGATCAAATTCAAATCAAATGGTTCCGTAGAACACTACAAGGCTAGGTTGATAGCCAAAGGCTTCACTCAAAGAGAATGGTTTGATTATCATGAGACATTCTCCCCAGTCGCGAAGGAAGTTATTGTCCGATCTTTTTTATCTGTTGCAGCAATATGCAATTGGTCCTTACATCAGATGGACATCCACAACACCTTCCTTCATGGTGATTTAGATGAAAAGATCTACATGGACCTTCCTCAAGGATTACGCAGACAGGGGGAGTATCAAGTATGTCGTTTTCACAAATCCTTATATAGATTAAAACAAGCATCTAGACAATGGTATGCCAAGTTTACTGCTGCGTTAACTAATGCAGGTTTTCAACATTTCAAGCATGATTATGCTCTATTTACATGAAATGTGGAAAGATCATCGATTTATTTGCTTATATATATTGATGACAAATTGGTTATGGGAAATAATGATTCTCATGTTGCAAGATTCAAGAAATATTTACACTCCACTTTTCACATCAAGGATTTGGGACCTCCCAAATACTTCCTTGACATTGAAATTGCCAGGTCTGATAAAAGAATTCCCCTCAGTCAGAGGAAATTTGTCTTGGAAATCATTTCTGAAGCGGGGTTATCAAGTTGCAAGCTAGCAGTAATTCCCATTGAATAGAATGTCAAGTTGATGACACATGAATATGATCTCAATTCTCCTTCATCAAACAAGGATCAATTGCTTAGGGATTCATCAGGGTATCAGCGACTTGTTGGAAAGTTAACATATCTTACCATGACAAAATCCGATATATGTTATGCGGTACAAATACTCAACCAATTCATGCATATGCCAAAAGAGTCACACATGAATGCAGCCTTGAAAAATGTAAGATACTTGAAGGGATGCTCGAGGCTCGGTATATTTCAATCTCATTAGTGTAATATGGGGATGACAGCATTTTGTGACACTGATTACGCTACTTGCTCGATGACTAGGAGATCCATCACAGGTTTTTGTATTAAATTGGGAAAGTCGTTGATTTCGCGGAAGACAAAGAAGCAATCTACCGTGTCATTGTCATAAGGTGAATCAGAATATCGATCCATGGCGAAAACTACCTGGGAAATAGTCTGGATATGAGGACTTCTTTCAGATATGGGAATATAGGTCAGTGGACCAAGTGAATTGTTCTGTGATAATGATGCTGCACTTAAGTTAGCAGCAAATCCAATTTTTCATGAGAGAACAAAACACATAGAAGTCGACTGTCATTTCACTCATGACAAGATCAAAGAGGGAGTTCTCGTAACAAAAAGCATCAGAACAGTGGATCAACCTACAAATATTTTCACTAAGCCGCTATGCCAAAGACAACACAAGTTTCTATTGAGCAAGCTAGGTGTCCTTAACATATATAGGCCACCAGCTTGAGGAGAAGTGTTGGAAGATCTTAGAGTCGATTCTGATTATAATTAATTCTAATAGATCTTTGATTAATACAGTAAATAAGAAATTCTGATTCATGTATATTATTTTTACTATTTTATTCTTTCATTCTTACATTATAAATGTACAATGTACTAGCATACATAAAATAATACAGAGAAACATTTTCCCCAAATTTCCTTCTCTTTTCTGTCAATCAGTTTCGCCTTCCTCCAAATATATAAATTCTTGACTCTCGTTTGTCCGCGAAGAAGGAAAGAAAGCCAGAAAGGTAGAAGAAGTCGAAATGGTGGAAAATGGAGGATATTGCTGTGTCTGTAGCTTGCGGAGTGGCAAAGTGCCTGGTGGCTCCGGTCGGTTGGCATTGCGGCTACATAATATTCTCCGGCCGCCGCATTCGCCAACTTAATGATGAAGTTAAGAGCCTGGGTGACACGAGGGATGAGGTGCAGCATTCCATCAATGAAACTCGAAACAACATGAAGCCGATCAAACCCAAGGTCGAGAGATGGGTGAACGACGTGGAGACCGTCGCTAACGAGGCGCGTGACGTGCTGGATTACGACAGAAGAGCTAAGAAAACTTGCGTCTATGGGTAGCTTCCCAACCCGAAGGCGCGATATCGTCTCGGCAAAGAGGCGAGCAGGACGATCAAGGACATCAAGGAGCTCATCGCGCGGGGTCAATTCGAGAAGGTTGACCTCGAGAATCCTCCACCGGGGCGCGTTGGCGGTGCTCCCACCGTGAATTCGTCGGCCAGTGATAGGGGCGACACTATCACCGATTCGCGAGTGTTTAATGTAAGATAAACTGCAATCGACAAATGTGGACAACTAAGAAGTGTTTAATGTAGGAAGAATATTTAGATATAAAATTAATTGGCAAAACCACAAATAATGAATTTTGTGGGATGGAGAGAGAAGGGGGGGGGGGAGAGATCATGAAATTAAATGATGGCATATAAATGAGGAATTAATGGAGAGGAAGTGAATAGAGCTGTTAATAAAAAAAGTGAAAAAAAATATTTTATCAGAGGGACTTCGCCTCTAAGATAATATAAAAATAATGGAATTCGTGAAATTGATTTGAACAGATTTTCTATTAAGAATATCGACATAATTATAAATCAAGTTTTGTCAACAAAATTAAATTGATTTGTTCAATCTGACAATCGAATAAGAAATTATTAGTGGAAGAGATTCATAGCTACATTCACTTTCAAAGGGAGGATTTTCATATTTTTAAATTTGAATTAAAATAAATAAATTTGACCAAAATAACGTCGCTTTAGCCTTATGTGTCAAATCACTATATTTATCAAATAGCTTATAAGTTTTAAGGTAGGTCAACTCAATTGTTCATTTATGTTAACAGATCAGCATTCTTTAAGCAACATTAACTCTAATTTTGTATCTTAGTACTTGTTTTATTTGATAGAATCAAAAAAACTTTAGTAAGCAATGAAATCAATTTTCTCTCTGAAACATTACATATGTATCTATATGACATCACATGTCGTGCATGGAGATTCTTGGAAGAGAAAATGAAATATTCAAGTGATTCTTCAACGAAAATGACTATTAGGTACAAATAATTCTTTTCTATTAGATTTATAAACATTAATATTTTCTCATTCTCGTTGACTATTTACTACTTAAGAGCTTTGAGATGCAACGTTTATAATTAATATTTTGGAAAGTTACACTTCAAATCTTCTTGTTCATAAGTCAAATTTACTTGTTATTAACAGGAAATTTTGCTCTAAGCTCATTAATAATGAATGCAATTAGTAAGCAAAAAGCACTTTTATTATAATATATTACTAAGAAATTTTCCTAATATACTTTTACTATTCTTTTGACAAAGCTCTTCAAATTTTATTTGGAAAAGAAAAGAATCATTTTATTAAATAAGAATGCATTTAATGTGCAAAAGTCAATATCACCGTTTTATGCATACTAGACTTTTAGGCTCTTCCAAGAATTTCACGAGACGGACAAAAAAAAGAAGAAAAAACAAAGAATTTCACAGGATAGATTCAAACGAGTATACTAACGAAACTACAATTATAATAATTTGGTCTCAAAAAAAGATCAAAACAGGTTTCTTTCCTCCCGATCGAAAAGGCTAATAAGACATCCTATAACCATAAACCTAAACAGCATGAGCTAAACATTATCAGTCACAAGTTTTAAGTTTTTGATAAATGCCGATGCACTCAGCGATGGTGTTCACCTAGTTGAACTCTCTACACAATTCCATAGTTGTATCTTCGAATCAAAAATCAGTTTGTATTAGCTGAATGCGCAATTCTCAAAGGGACCCATGTGCACTCTCCATCATGCGGCCCTCGACAGAATTCTCTGGCTCTGTTCCTTTCTCTCTATACATCCAACGATCTGAGTCGATTCCCTTTTAAGCTCAGGCTCGGCGCGCTCTGTAGAGGGGGGCCAGAACAGGAACAGAGCCACCTTCACACACGCGAAAGGAGCTCAGCAAATTCTCTCTAGCTCTCAGTGATTCCGATTCCTTTGATCTTCATTGTCCTCTCCGTCACCCTCCATCCACCCATGGCCACTGCCCCACCACACATGCTGAGAAGGGGCAAGAACGGAGAGCATTGGTAGAAGGGACTCGGGTGATTTTTGAGCATCCCTAAGCCACTCTCTCGGTGATTTCAATTGAACCCTTTCCTCTCACTTCGTTGCTGGTCGTCACCGCTTCCCAATCAGCTAACGGTTCCACTGCCGTGGAGAAGGTCTGTGATGCTGAAGTGCTTGAACTTCAATCATGACTACCTGATTCGACGATACCATTCCTTGACGTTGGTTCTGTTATCTCCTAACTCATATCCAAGGTCAATCGCTATAACTAATCATTCTTCATTCAACCAAACTGCATATGCTCTGTTTTCCATTGCTTTATGTACGAAGCAGAGGCTGGGAGCTATTGCTACCACCTGTGTGAAAATGGACTGTGATTGAGGCTGTGTTAATGATTTGAAGTTGCTGCATTTCCTTTGCAATGATATGGATGTGAATCATCGCTTTACTTTTGCATCTAAGCTCCTTGGCCGAAATGTATACCACCCGTTTGATGAAACTCCCGAACTAAATAAGTGTTTATTTTGATTCAGGTCATGACGAGAAGTTCATTCATTACTAGGTTTTTGATCGATTTTTGTCATATTGGCCTAGTTGAGTTCTGTTTCTTCATCGAAAATCATAGGTATTCCATTTTGAACTTGCTTTGGATTTGATGGAAACTTGTCCATCCATGCCTATTCGTAACTGTTGCGACCCTGAGCTGATGTCCATTGATCCTTCATTTGATACTATTCCACTCAAGTAAGCATGTGCAGTGATATAAGATTGTGCTATGGTGAATTTCATGTTTGCTTGGAAAAAGATATTATGTCATGAATGAAATAAATTCTACTGAAAATTGATCCTGGGATGCTGACTGTGTTTTAATATCCTTAATTTTGTGTGCATTTGATTCCAACTTGAGGCTAGTTTGGTTATGGGATCATATATGTTCATGCTAGGAAAGTAATATGGTGAATCTCATGGCAATTTTGTGAGAATTATAGTCATGTGGTTTTGTTTAGATTCGCTAATGATTTAATCTTGGATTGATGCCATTTTGATCAAGTAGACTCATATGTGCCTGTAGGAAAATATGGCTTCAATTTCATGTCAATTAGTCATCAAATGATCATGATTTTCAGTCTTGTATGTGTAGGCCGTCAGAACAGCTTCCCTAGATCGACATAACTAGAAACTCGAAACATCCTAAAGGAGAAGACAAAGATTTGTGCACCTGATTTTGAATCCATGGTTCTTGGAGTAAAGCGACAGGAATCTAAGCCTTCAACGCTGAAAATCTTCTCCTTTATGACCCTCGATACCCTGGCTCGATGAGACCGCCTCTCACTAGTGTTCCTTAAGTGAGCAAGTGCGTATGTGCTTTTGAATCGCAACCATGAGGGCTAGAGGAGGGACCTTAGCCTAATTATAGAATTTTGGACGGGCCCTCTCATCACAGGTCGGGCCCAATTCAGCCCACACAAGCCAGGCCCATATTTAACTGCTAAGAAAATTTATATCCCACTTTATTAGATCAACTCTGTAAAATAGATAATTATAATCTTAATTAATGTGGCCCACATCAAGAAAATTCTTACATTCTCCCACTTGGACTATATTAATTGAGATCATACTATATGTGCACACCTTATGTTGATCTAGAGATAATCCTCAGCAATCAATCCGATCCCATAAAGTCTCCAACACCGGATCATGACGGTAACTACATATGCATATACAAGGCCTTCCATGGTCACAAATGCTATCAACTTTACTCATATGGATTTAATATGGTTTGATAACACCTCATAAAGAATTTTACCTTATGTGTTATCCCATTTATCGGTCACTATTCTTTTACCTTAAGTGTCACAGAAAACCGGATGTGGCACTAAAGAATATCTTTATGGTTTTAATGAACTCACATATGTCTTATCTTTTTGGTTAACCTTTCTTTATATGTAATTGAGACATGTGTACAAGGCTAACAACCGGATGCCTCTAGCCTTTATTCAAGATTTACACAGTACCTTGAGATTTTCCTTAGATATATGTACACAATTCAATAACAATTTATACAGAAGGAGTTGATATATATCGAAATGTTACAAAAAGTAACAAAATACAGATGTAAACTTTATTAGAGCAAACCTAAAATAGCTCCCACTAAACGATAGTATCCACCGATTCTCCCAAGCCCATGTTCATGACATGTCGCTCAAATACACAAGGGCGTAGGCCTTTAGTCAGTGGATTTGCCAATATATCGTCTGTGGGAATATGCTCTACTATAATGTCACCATTCCGTACTATTTCCTTTATGGTCAAGAAACTCGACGTCCATATGCTTAGACCATTTTAGACTTCTGTTTTTATTAACAAATAACACAGCAGAATTGTTATCACAATACAACTCCATGGGTCTATCCACAAAATCAAATACAATCAATTTCCTAATGAGGTTCCGAAGCCAAATTGCTTGAATAGCAGTTGAAAAACATGCTATAAACTCTATTTGCATGATAGAGGAAGATATAGATTTCTATTTCTCACTTTTCCATGATATTGTGCCTCCTGCTAACATGAATATATATCTTGTTGTCGACTTCCTATCATCCTCACAACCAGCAAAGTTTGCATTTGAATATGCCAACAATCGCAAATCATGGACATATCTATAAATTAGCATATAATATCTTGTTCTTTTTAAGTATCTCAAGACCTTTTTGACAGCAACCCAATGATCATGTCTCAGGTTCGACTGATATCTGCCAAGAAACCTTGTTGCAAAGGTGATGTCTGGTCTGGTGTAAACTTGAGCATACATGATATTTCCAAGTACATTAGCATCAGGCACATCTTTCATTTGGTTTTTCTCAAAATCTGATTGAGGACACTGTGAGAGACTCAGCTTATCACCCTTAACTATAGGAACGGTTCCTAGCTTGCAATCATGCATGTTGAATCTCTCCAAAATACAATATACATATGCCTTTTGAGATAAACTTAACACACGACGAGAACAATCCCTATGGATTTCAATGCCAAGAACGAAGGATGTCTCTCATAGGTCTTTTATGTCAAAATTCTTTGACAACATTTGTTTTGTTTCACATAGCAATCCAATATCACTACTTGCAAGCAAAATGTCATCCACATAAAGTATAAGAAAAATAAATTCCTCCCACTAACCTTGCAATATATGCATTAATCCACTTTGTTCTCAACAAAACCAAAAGAAGTAACAATATTGTGAAACTTTAAATACCATTGTCTAGAAGCTTGTTTAAGACCATAAATAGCCTTCTTCAATTTACATACAAACTTATCTGAATCATTTGTTATAAAACCTTCAAGTTGCACCATATAAACCTCATCATCAAGATCTCCATTTAGAAAAGCATTCTTAACATCCATCTGGTGTAATTCCATGTCAAAATGAGCTACTAACACCATGATTACTCTAAAGGAATCTTTAGAAGAGACTAGAGAAAATGTTGCTTCATAGTCTATCCCTTCTCTTTGAGTGAAGCCTTTGGCCACAAGTCTAGTTTTAAATTTCTTAATCTTTCCTTTTAAATCTCTTTTAGTCTTATAAACCCACTTGCAACCTATGGGTTTACAACCTTCCGGTAATTCAATAAGCTCCCAAACACCATTATATTCCATAGATTGCATCTCATCTCTCATTGCATCCAACCACAAATTTGATTGAGGATAAGAAACAATGTCCATATAGGTCACTGGATCTGTGATGCAACTTATATCGTAATCATGTTCTCCTAAAAAGACTATATAGTCCGGTGGTATAGCTGAATGCCTTTCCCTAGCAGACCTCCTAAGTGAAGCCACTGTAAGCTCATTTTGAGCATGAGGAACTTGAAGGACTTCATATGTGGCCGTTTCATCAATAGGATCCTCAGTGTTAACAGGTTCAATTTATGGCACAGTGGGCTCCATAGTTGTCCGCATAGGTAAAAAGAAAGACATAGCAGGTATATTCATGTTGTCATGTTCACTAATTTGTGAGCAATCATGCTCTGCTACATCAAATTCCAGAAACTTGGTCGTTTGTGATTCCACAATCCTTGTTCCTCCACTTAGATTATAAAAACAATATCCTTTTGAATGGTCTGAGTAAGATACAAAGTAGAATCGAGTGGTTTTAGCCTCCAACTTACCCAATGTTGGATTATACAATCTTACTTCTGCAGGACATCCCCAGACCTTGAAATGATTCAAACTTGGTTTGCATCCAATCCATAACTCAAAAGGAGTCGATGTAACAGCTTTGGTAGGAACACGATTCAATATATAAAGGGTTGTGTTTAAAGTCTCACCCCATAAAAAGTCAGGCAAATTAGTCCTACTCATCATACACCTTACCATATCCATGAGAGTAGAATTGCACCTTTCAGCCACACCATTCTGTTCAGGACTTCCAGGTATAGTGAACTAAGCCACTATCCCAGAATCCTCTAAGTATTTAGCAAATGGCCATTTAATTTACCCAACATTGCCATGTCTACCATAATATTCTCCACATCGATCAAATCTAACCACCTTTATTATCTCTCCAAACTATTTCTCAACTTCAATTTGAAAAATCTTGAATGTCAAGAGATTCAAACTTTTTCTTACTTAGGAAAAGGTAATCATACCGAGAATAATCATCAATAAACGTGATGAAATAAAATTTTCTACACAAGGTTGCAGCATAGAGTCCACTGATATCGGTATGAATGACTTCTAGTAATCCATAAATTCGAACTGCGGTTTTCTTCTTTATCTTAGTCATCTTTCATCTACACCAGTCTATGCAAGTTTCTAGGTCACCTTTAAAAGTAGGTAGGATGTGTGTCTTTATCAGCTTTTCCACTCTTTCTTTAGATATATGACCTAATCGTTTATGCCATAATGTATAAGACTGTTCCTTAGGTAGAGGTCTTTTGGGAACAACATTTTTAACTGTATTAGCGACATATATATCATTGGGAGGTAAACACAATCTGTACAATCCATTGAACATGTTACAGCACCCAACCTTATTTGAGCTAAAGAACATAGATACAGTACTGTTATTTATTTCAAAAGAGTAACCATACATATCTAAACATGATACGGAAACTAAGTTCCGTCTAAAGGAATGTACATAAAATGTATTTCTTAATATCATATTAAAACCAGTATCTTAAATCAAAATGATATCTCCCACGAACTCAACATCGATCTTATCATTGTTTCCCACAATGAGCTTTGATTCATCCTGATTTGACATCCTTCTGTTTGTGAATCCATGTATGGTAAATGCAACATGATTAGTTGCACCACTATCTAGCCACCAAGAACTGGATGGGGCTTCAGATAGGTTGGATTCACAGACAAGTGCTAAAGAACAATTACCTTTATGCTCATTTTTAGACAACCAAGCTTTATATTTATCATAGTATTTCTTTATGTGTCATTTCTTTCTACAAAAGTAGCAAAGGACACTCTCCCTTTTAAAAGATGCCTTTCTAGGAGCCATAGTGGTGGAGGGGCCACCAGCTTCAGGATTTCCTCTCTTAGAAGCTATATTGTTAAAAACATCTATAGTTTTAGGATTTCCTCTATGATATGTAATCCATTTATCCTTTCTGTTGGCAGAACTAGAGGCATACAAGGCAAAATGCCCTCTTTCTTTCTTCAGTTTCTCTTCCTATGCCACCGCTTTAACTACAAGGTCATTGATTGACCAAGACTCATTTTGCAAACTATATTTCGTCTTGATAATTCCAAAATCAGAAGGAAGAGTATTTGGTACTTGATGCACTATGCAAGTTTCAGGGATATCAACCTGAAGAATTTGGAGTTTTGACTAAAGATCTACCAACCTCAGCACATAATCTCTAACTTCAGTTGAACCATCATACCTCATATTAAACAGTAATTGCATAAATGTACCAATCTCAGCATTGGAAGAGACGCAATACCTAGCCTACAAGGCTTCCATCATATCCTTAATAATACAATCAGTTGGCAAGCCACTCAACAAATGCTCCTGAATTGACTGTTTCATAATGAACAAGCAAATTCTATTACTCTTTTCCCATGCAACAAAACGTACTTTCTGGACTTCTGTACTGGCATCAGTAAGGTCTGCCGGCCTATTCTCAGTAAGAGCAACATGAACATTTGCCAACTCCATCCCAAACTGAAAATCCTCTTTCCATCTCTTAAAGTTTGATCCAGTAAGAACCTCAATCACAATGGAATTGCCATTTACAGAGAATGTGACTGTTTTGCAAGCGATATATGTAATTAGCTTAATGTGAGTACTAAACACACATCTCAAGAGCTACATATATCATCTTATAAGCACCTTTGGGCAAAATACATGACATACAATTGTATACTCTTTACATGGGAGCGGTCCATGAAAAAATAATCTAACCTTTCGCGAATTCATCACCTTTAGGTGTATGAACCACTAGGGTTAGTCACTTTTCAACCATATGCTGTACATATATTCCTCCATAAACTAGCGCACAGTCTCCTCATTTGGGAGTATAATCATGCATCAGAACAAGAGACATCTCATTACAATGTGAGATTGATATTTCTTAAATCCAATCAAATGTGTCACTTTGGCGGTCACAACCCAACTGAATCATCAAAATTCTATCATATCAGGGATATAACTTTATGACTCACATTCATCTTTCATAAGTGATTTTAGACTTGATGACAGGGGTTGTTTGTCACTAAAATCACAAGTCATGCTAATTGCATTGCTCCATCCACTAATACACACTACTAATAAATCAATACTATACACATTCCTTAAGTGATGATACAATTATAAGCATGCAATTGTATTTCCTAAACCATGTAGAAATATTCCAAAATTACATCAAAAATCACATCTTTATGGTTTCACGCACAATTTCATATCCTTAAAGGCATAAAAAAATGAAAATAAATACACCACAAGGTAGGAAATTCACATATGAGCGCGTCCATATCAACCACACGCCAAACGGACCTTACACACGCCCTCACATGCCGCTAGAGTGTGCGGCGCGTGAGCTGCACGTGCTGACACCCAGAAACTAGCCTGAAGCCGGTCCGACCGATCAACAAGTCAAACTGGTCAATGGTCAATCGGGTCGGATCAAATTGGTCAAAACGAGTCGAGTCAACCCAATCAAAACGGATTGGGTCAAACCAGTCCACCTGGGTCGGGTCGACTTGATCAAAACGGATGGGGTCAAACCGAGTTGGATCGACCCAATCAAACCAAGGTCAGGTCCGTGGTGACGTCATCGGTGACATCACACGCCACGTGGCGGTCGCACGTAAGGCAGTTTAAGTGACGTCACCATGACGTCATCCGGACACCTGTCCATGGCAGTGGCGAAGGCAATGGGATGACGTCATGCCAACTAAGGTGGCCCACGTGTTGGCGCGCACATGCACGCACGTGAGGTCGCGCGACGGCGCGTGTCGCCGACTCCCAGCACTGCCTGGGCGCGTGAGGCCGTTTCCAGCATCGTCTGACGACGTTCTACCCACCAAAATGCTCGTATGGAATAGTAGAAGCTAGTGGTATAATCAAAATTTACTTTCATCAAACCAAAAATCATGAAAAACAAGCAAAACCTTCCGAGCTTGGGTCAAGTCCAAAATAGCCATAGGCGGCTGGTTTGTCCTCGGCGAGAGGCATAACACATACTGAAGCACTCAACTCGACAAGGTTAATCCGATTATACAATCAAAATCAAGTTTCATGTGGATAAATTCTTCAAAACGAGCAAACTCCCTATGTTCAAGTTCTAGTTTAAGTAGGCTCTAATACCAAATGTAGGCTGTTAGAACGGCTTCCCTAGATCAACATAGCTAGAAACTCGAAACATCCTAAAGGAGAAGACGAAGATTTGTGCACCTGATTTTGAATCCATGGTTCTTGGAGTAAAGCAACAGGAATCCGAGCCTTCAACGCTGAAGATCTTCTCCTCTATGACCCTCGATACCCTGGCTCGATGAGACCACCTCTCACTAGTGTTCCTTAAGTGAGCAAGTGGGTGTATGCGCTTTTGAATCGCAACCGTGAGGGCTAGAAGAGGGACCTTAGCCTATTTATAGAATTTTGGACGGGCCCTCTCATCACGGGCCGAGCCCAATTCGGCTCACACAAGCTAAACCCATATTTGACAGTTAAGAAACTTTATATCCCACTTTATTAGATCAACTCCGTAATTATAATCTTAATTAATGTGACCCATATCAAGAAAATTCTTACAGTATGCTATGTAACAATTCTGATTGAGTGGTGGAAGTTGGGGATTAAGCACGAATTAGATGGATTTTGTCTTAGTTTGGTTGTCTTTTATATTGCCCATGGATGAGTGATATCATGTGTTCAAGTTCCTTGTTAATTTCTCATGTTCAAATGGCGCTGGTCACCTATTAGTCTCACTAGACACATATTAGCAAAGGGTCTCAACTCCTAGGGGTCAACTTTTAATTCTTATGTTGGCCTAATTCCCTAAAAAAAAACACAAATTTTGGGTCGACTTTTAATTCTATCTTAAAACTTTCTTTTTGTGTAAAAAAAAAAATCACCAACTTTCACTTGAATGCCGAATTTGATCCATGATAAATTGCTGTCCAAAATCGACATTAGAGGTCTGACAGGGTAGTCAACAATAAATCAATGTCAGCTAACTACTCTCCAAAATGATGTTCTGTCGATCTTAAAATTTGGAAAAAATTGAAGCAATTAGAGCTCAATTTGTCAATTCTGCGGCCGGGAGTCTTCAAATTTTTGTGCTCGGGAATCTTCAATTCATTGAACAGACTCACCCTCGAGAGAGTTGGTTTGTTGAGCTTTTAGTTAACCAATTCTGTACCCTGTGGGTATCGTGATCCCAAGGACCGGGGCTCGACCAAAGACAGCATCTTCTGCAGGATCATTCTCAGCGAATCGCCCGCATTCAAGGTACCCGATTTATTTTGATTGTGGTTCTTTTGAATCGAGGATGGATAGCTATCTTCTTCAATGTCAAAGCTCATTTTAATTCAGAATTTTGCATCTCGTGCGTTATTCTTGCTGAAAGATCCGAGCTTGATGTCCTGTTGGGGTTGGTGCCTGTGTGCGGAAGAATGACATCCACGTATTGTATTCAACATTATCAGAATGTATGACTGCTAGAATGATCAGATCCTTCTTCATTCATTCGATCTATTTTTATTTTGTACTTCCAGCTCTGTGAAGATGAGAAAGTGCCTATGCATACTGGACTCGGGTCCTCTTAGAGTAAAATGAGCATCAATATGTTATATACGTGGCCTTGACTGGTGATGTAAAACAGGTCACTTTAGCTTTCATGATTAACTTCTCCGTTGTTCAGCCAAGACTCTTATAGTCTCATCGAATCACTCTCTCTAGATTGTGTGACCTTGCTTCATAAACCATAAATTAATAAATCAAGATGAATTCATGTGTCTATGCGTGAAGCCAAGATTTGCGCATGAAACTATGTCGCTGTTAGTTGCAAATGCTGCCACCTGGTTTTAACGTAATGACCTAAATGCTTGATTATATCATCCTAGATGATGAGCCTTGGTTTTCACTCGACAACAATTTTCCTTACTAATGACGACTTTCTTGTTGTCAGCTTAGATCCTATCAGCTGTTCTCATGGCCTAAAGAATTCACATCTTAATCATAAAAATTCTACGTGCGGATAAGCTACGTAGCAGGGAAAAAATTGGGGGGTAGCTACCTTTTCTCCAACGTGGATGCGCTTCGATGGAAGATAATAGTGCGGGACATTTCAACGACTAGCATTTTAGAGGAAGCAGAGCCCAAAGGCAATTATAGTACGAAGAAATGGGCCTATTTATTTTTAATCAGCGGAGTACAAGATTTTGCCAATTGCAGGCCGGCGATTGTGCTTTTGCGTCCAACGGCACTTCAACCACCCTGAAGACTCTCCGACGGTTACTTTGAAAATTGCAATTCTATTAAAAAGACTCAAAGCTTGCTGAAGGATTTGGTTATCAACTTCTTCGATTTTACAAATAAATTAGCAAATTACATACTTTTCTTTTATAAAATTTAGAAGTGTGGTTCGTAAGATATTAACAATGTAATTAATTTGCTTATATCAAATTAGTTTTTTTTTTTTTTTGATCATCTATATCAAATTAGTTTGTAAGCAATCTATTAGCGTAGTAGGTTAGAATCTCACCCTAAGATCTGGGAGGTGAGGAGCTCAAGCCCCTACCCCGAATTGAGGTGTGTGCATTCGGTGATGCTTTGATTTCACCTTTGGATGCCAAGTTTGAACCCTTCAGCACTTGATGTCAGGATTGTCATTTAATTTCTTTTGTTGATCGATGTTTCAAATTTTTGTCCTAAATTATCTATTTTTCTGTATAGAATTTGTATATCACAGATACACATGCAATATATACCTACTTAACCATAATTTTTAATATATCAACAATCAATACAAAATAGCTTCTATTGCAACACTACAATATTTGTACATGTAGGCTGACTATTCGATTATGTCAGGTTATTTAAATTTTGGAGAAAATGTGTAAGTATGTTTTACCATCGAGTAAAACAATTTTTGTTTTTGGTGATTGACCTAACTAAGAGGGCTGCTTTTTTAAGAATATTTGCTGCTATTAGTCGTAAAACAATTTATACAAATTTGTGGCTAAATATATAATTGTGTACAGTCATGCACACATTAACATGACGCTTTCAAGCTTTTTTCAGCAATTCCTTTTTAATTTCTATTTTACTGGGTATCATATACTTGAATAAAAAAATACTCTTTACTTGAATAATATTAGCGTGAATATATGAAGTTGCCCTGCCAATTCAATTATAAATATGTCACAAGATTAATAGATAGATGTCTATTTAATATCAATAGCGTCTAGGTATAGCGTCTAGAACTCTCTAAGCATCCAACTAATCTCCATTCAGTGTAATGGTCCCTCCATCTCACACATATCAAATAATCACCGGAGACTCGCAAGCTCATGGGAGTTGGCCGCAAGAGAATGTGCAAGTGTAGTGATTCGATCACAAGCTTTGAATGAGAAAGATAAACACATGTATCGCTTGAACAATCTCTTGGGGTGTGAAAAGAAAAGTATCGCTTAGTTTTCTTGGAATTAAATTGATATATTATAAAGTGAAATCTCTTGATCTTTTCCTTATGAAAGAATTCTTCATTTCCCAAATGATAACTGTCATTGTGATCATGGTTTTATGGTAACTACTTTTGAAATTTTTTTAGTTGCCACACTTGATTTACGTGGGAGCTGAGCCCTTCTTCTTATTCTTTATAACTCCAGGAAGGACTGGAGAATATTTCTTATGTACTAGAAATTACTACTTATTTAAATTTTAACTATAGTCTCACATTATGTATTCCATATGAAAGAAAGAATTAAGATGTAACCTGCGTAGTTAATAATGACGAAGTACCTGTGATTGCAGAAATAACTAGTTCGATCAAGGTTTAGATTCAAACGATGGAGCATGATTACTCAAAATCTTATCTGTGTTGTTGCTCCGTCCTCTAGATTAACTTAATTGCTAGTCAATATTCAACGGTCACTGAAGTTCGATCCATATTTCTATTAAAGCTGTCCGGTTGAGCTTTGGTTCTCTACTTACAACAACCAAAGAACTCGTCATCTAGAAGTCTCAGAAAATTTCTCCAATACGTTAAGGGAAGATGCATTGAAGTTCTCTTTATATCATGATGCTCGTTGAGGAAAAAATCGAACTTCCTGGATAAATTGGTTAAATGGTGACCATATGACAATTTTCAATAGAAGATCCCGTAAAAATTCACAATTCTAGAAAATACATGTGCGCTCAATTTTTTCCACGGGATTTCAATGGTAAAAAATCCAATTTAAATTCTTAATTGTGTAAAGCAAAGTGAGTTAGAGTTTGGAAAAATCAGGAAAACGGGACGCTGGGTCCTTCCACCACCACAAAAGATCAACATCGTTTTCCTCGAATTTTCAAATGTAGTTCCCCTCATCCTTGTTGAGATATGTCACGTCACCAGCAATTGACATTGAAGTGCTCGAGGCTTGCCCTTGTCTTTGGCTAAGGATCCTTCGCTCAAGTGTTGCCGGCACCATTTTAGATAGTTTTGGAGCTTCAATTATGATTACTAGAAAGAAGGCAGAAGTAGATAAGATGAGCGCATGCATTATTAGACAAGGACAACCCAGATAGCTTGTCCCCTTTCTGGAGACAGGCTCACATGTGACTTTTGTTGGTCGGTGCAGTTTGAACGTGCCCTTCCAACTCTTACTTGGATTTTTATGGACTGGACAACAAGTGAAGAGAGAGAAAAGACGGTACGGTGGAGCTGGGTCCCAAGACGTGAGGTTTGACGCAGTAACAAGCTTTGAACTGCCATGTGACCATGTATCAAGTCGTACTCTCATCTGCAAAAGGGGTTGATGGAGCGAAAGGTGCGTTTGGGAAGGCTTTTGGGGAAAGTCTTTAGGAAAATGCAAAGACACTTGAGTTAAAAGTATTTTCCAAAATGCAAAATGTGTTTGGTAAAATTGTACTTTGAAAGCCCATTTGAAGTATCTTTGAGCAAAATGGTATTTGGGGGAATTACATTTACAAAGAGCTTTGGTGATAAAAAAATTATCAAAAGAAAAAAAAAAAAAAAGACCAAATAAGGGCAGATGGCCAGGAAGGGCAGGTGGCCGCCGGATGTCCACTGAAGACCATCAGCAAGGGTCGCTGGACGTTGGGTGACCATTGAAGACCACTGGCGAGGGTCGCTAGACGTCGGGTGACCACTAAAGACCATCACAAAAGGTCGTCGGACGTCGGCTGACCACTAAAGACCACCGGCGAGGGTCGCCGGACTTCGGGCGACCACTGAAGACCATCGGCGAGGGTCGCCGAACATCGGGCAACTCTGCCGCGACCCAGATCTGGGGCGGCCAGGTCCCCGCAACCTCGCGGCCCCAAATCTGGGTCGCGGCGGGGTCACGTGACCTCGCCGCCCCCGGATCTGGGTCACGGCGAGGTCGCGTGACCTCCAGCGACCACCGCGACCAAGATATGGGACGGCGAGGTCGCGGGAGGACTTCGCCACCCTCAGATCTGAGTCGCAATGAGGTCGGTGACGCAAACCTCGCTGCGACCCAGACAGGGCGGCGATTGCACCACTCCCCGGCGATGGTTGCATGGGCCACTGCGACCATGCCGAGCTGTCGGCGGCCGTTCACAGCTTCGAGGAACACGTCATTGGCCTTCAATGGAGAAGAAGATGAACAGTACAATGACGAGGGCAAAACCGAAAAAATCGAGAGTAGGTGAGGATAGTTTTGGAAGAAAATTAAATAAAAAAAAAAGTGAAATGTCACTTGTATGCCGAGAAAGCTGAAAGCCCAAGGCACCCCTTCACCTACCTTGGGCTTTTAGCCTTAAGAAGGCCAGCTTTGGCCTAATGGAAATTTTAAAGTTGTTCGGGAACACCCCAGCTTTAGCCCAAGTATCTTTAGAAACCCAAAGTCCTTTGCAAAGTTGATTCCAAACGCACCCAAAGCCTCAATAATTGCAAAGCGACTAATGATGGCCAAAGGGGACTTGACTCTACCCTGGTTAAATTCTTAACCTCGCTTTGTCCTGTCTTTCACCTCCTTGTCTGCGTTTTAGAGAGAGAGAGAGAGAGAGAGAGAGAGAGAGCAATAGCAAAGCAGAATCAAATCATGGCTTTTTATTTTTGGCGATTTCGCAGATGTTGTAGATAATTAGATGATACATTGTACAGCCTGTGCGCATTGACGATGGGCGAGGAGACGCTGGCGTTAGTCATTTCCATATTTTGGTAACTTAACATTTGCTTATGACTCTAATAATCCATCCGCTAGTATTAAAAGTGCAATCTAACAGCAATATTGAGGCTGACGGAGTGAGCATGTCACCATCCGCCGTGGAAAGAAAAGAAAAAGACACGATAGTTTGGCCTTCCAATATAGCAAAAGGTCAAAATTATCTTCCTTGACTTTCACAATGTAGTTGCTGCTATCTTCGCCTGGATTTTCATTCACCTCACCAGTAACTGACACCAGAGTGCCCAAGGGCTTGCCCCCTTTCGGCTCGGGAGCATGGGTCCGGACTGGCTCGGCGCACTAGCCATCCTAATCGAGATCAATCTGCGTTCATGCACATTCAAAGGAACCTTACAATTCTTCCCAAAGCAAGGGATCCTTCGTTGAAAGCATTATCGACACCTTTGTAGATATTTTTGGAGTTTCAATTTATCTCATTCACACATTTGTCACATGTCCCACCTCGTAATCATAAAGAGTCTAGAAAATGCAATACATATTGGGCCCGTTTGGTTCAGCTTTTGGGAAATGCATTTGTCAAAATGCAAATACCTTTGGGTGAAGGGGATTTTTCGAAATGCAAATATCGTTTGGTAAAATTTGTATTGAAATACAACTTTGGTCAAAATACCATTTGGTAAAATTTGCATCTGTAAATTACTTTTATTAAATTAAAAAAAATAAAAAAATAATTATATTTTTCTTTTTTGAAATCCGGCCACCGGACCGCCAGATCCGGCGGCCGGACCGTCGGATCTAGCAACCGGATGGCCAGATCTGGCAGCCTGGGTCGCGCAACCTCAGGCAACCGTCGCCTGGGGTCACCTGACCTCGGCGACCGTCACTTGGGTTGCGCGACCTCAGGCGGTCACCTGGGTCGCGCGATCCAGGCGGTCGATGCCTGGGTTGCGAGATCCAGGCATCGCCTGAGGTCTGGCGACCCCAGGTGACGGACGCCAAGGTCAGGCGACCCTCAGGCGGCGCGCACCATCCCTTCGCTGGTGGTCATCGTTCTCCGATCAACAGCTTGGAGAGGTTGGAGAAGATGAACAGTAACCGAGCTACTTACATTCCCAGGATGCAACTTGCCAATGCACCTCAAGAGCTCAATTGAGCTAAAGGCCTTTAAACTCCTTTGGAGATGCAATTGCATCTTGCCAAAGTCGCGCAAAAATGCGAACCAAACGTGTTTGCATTTGGTCAAAGGACTTTAGAGTCTAAATGAGAATTTGCAATGCTAAACCAAACAGACCCATTATGGGCCCTGCTAAACTCATCAATCCAAGGAATCCAAGGGTAGAAGGCACTTATTTTTGCAATTCCCTCTATTTCTTGCCATTTTTTAGAGGAAAATATCTTGTCGATTCACAGGAAAATCTTGCTCCAACATTCCTTTCTATTCCTTGGATTTTTATTGCCTCCCCTATTTTTAACCCAATTCCTAAAACCCACTTCATTATATGGAATGGCCCGACGTGGCTTGATATGGATCTGGCTCTAAAAAGCAAAATTGAATGTTTTGGCTAATATATTAAAAAAATTTACTAGGTCCACAGTCAATAGAATATTGGCTTCTATTGCGACACTACAATTATGTCTATTTGATTATATTGGATTTCTTAAAATTTAAAATGATATTTATAAATATGTTTTCTCATCAATTAAAATTGTTTTAATTTTGGGTGATCCATCGATTGCTTTTTTTGCAGAATATCTATTGCTGTTTTTCGTAAAACAATTTGTACGAATTTGCGACCAGATATTTAATCCTATGAGGTTGTGGACACGTTAACTTGAAGCTGGAAAGGACGACGTGCAGAAAGAGAGGACAGTACGGTGGAGTTGGTCCCCATGGGCGTGAAGTTGACATAACAAGTAGCTTTAACGATTGCTACGTGACACCTTGTGGTACTCTTCACCTGTAGCATGAATGACGTTGACATGACACGAAACTTTAACAATTCCCAAGTGACCGTAGATGGCCAAAAAGCAACTTCACTCCACCCTTGGTTAACCCTTCAACTCACTTTGTTCTGTCTTCCTCCTCGTCTGCGTTTTAGAGAGAGAGCAGCACAATAGCAACGATGGCAGAAGTGTCAGAGAGGGGGAGACGCAATAATTTGGGAGTTCGCAAATGAGAAGCGTCGGCTTTGTGAACTGTTCACGTTCCTTATTTTTTGTAGAGAATTAATCGGAAAGAAGGTCATCTCGTGGAGGTTATTAGCAAAGAGAGGTAAGAGAGAGAGAGAAAGATGACCAGAGTCAACCATCGAATAAGGTAATACACTTAATACACATATAATTATACACAAATACACTTCATATCTACTAGATCTATTAACGAGGGGTAACCAATTAAGGAAATTGGGTTTTTTTAGAACCATTGATGTGAGGTTTTGAAAAAATAAATGATGTTTATAAATAGTAAGTTTTATACAAAAAATGAAAATGCATCTTCCATAAACCTTGGATTTCTCTCTCAGTGGAGTCGTGTATGTAGCTCAAAACCTATGCATATTCACACGATTAATAGAAATTACATGAGGTCGTGTAATTATTTTTCATAACGGGAGTTCGTAGGTTAGTAGAATTTGAAAGAGTTCTCACCTATAACTTAAAATTTAAGTAAATTAAACTAATTAATGATAATAAAATAATTGTACATAGAAATTGATTGGGAACATAGTGAACTTTTGCTTCTGTGCCTTTTGTTGAATTATCATTAATTTAGTTTGTCTTTACTGCAAATTAAATATGTGTGTTACTCTGTAAAGTGTACTAGTATTGATTATGCGTTTATTATGTTAATGTGTTATAGCAATTGATTATAGTTTCGGCATCCAAGATCATTGTGACTGACCTCAGTAAAGGTGAGAAGCTGAACGGTGACAATTATGATATTTGACATTGAAAGGTTCAGTACATCCTTGAAGAGTAAGAGGTTTTGAAAACCTTCAACCATACCATGGATGAACCTGAGCATGGAACTTCAGTTCAACATATGAGAGATTTAGAAACTTATCAAGTTTGGAAAAAGAAAAATAGCATTGCTTGCATCACGTTACTAAGCTGTATGCAAAGTGATCTCATGTGTGAGTTTGAAAGTTATGATAAAGCTCAAGCTATGTGAGTTGCCTTGAAAGATAAGTTTGGGGGTACATCTTCCACTAAGCTAAGGAAACTCACCATCAAGTTTGACACATTCCGAAAGCGCCCAAATGTAACGATGAGACAGTATCTTCGAGAGATATCAAACATAATTCGTGAGCTGAAGTCGGCAAGCCACTCCCTTATTGATAAATAGCAAGTTCAGGCTATTATAAGGTCTCTTCCTGACAATTGGGAGCATATGAAGATCAATATGACGCATAATGAGAATATTATCACTTTTGATGATATTGCGCGTCATTTGGAATTAGAATATGAGCGCCTAGAGGCTGCGAGATCCTCTACCCATGCTTATGTTGCCGAATCGAGTTCGCACGAAATTTCGGGCTTCAAGCGCAAAAGGAATTCTCAATTCAACAATAAAGGGAAGAAGACTGAACAGGCACCTAAGAGGGTTAAGACCTTCCAACGCAAAAAGCATGGAGGGAAGAAGGACAAGGCCAAGATGGAGTACTACAATTGTGGCAAGATGGGTAATTTTGTTCGTGAATGTACTGAGCCGAAAAAGGTATCCTATTACTCCATTACTTTGAGTAATGATTTTATTTCTAATACTGTAATGCTTGCTGAATTTCATCCAATATGAACTGTAGACTTAGGAACAACAGATCACGTAACTAGAGACCGAGAAGCATTTGTGGAGCATCGTCGGATACCGCCTAGAAGAAGATGGATATATGTTGGGAATAACTCAAGAGTTGAAGTGAAGGGTATCGGCACATGTAAATTAATTTTACGTGGTGGCCGAAACTTATTCCTGCATGATGTCCTTTATGCTCCAAATATTCGACGAAACTTGGTCTCTGTAATTGTTCTTTTTAGCTTAGGTTATGTATTTAATTTCCATGGTGATTGTGTTGACATTTTGTATTAAACAATTTATT
Organism: Eucalyptus fibrosa; assembly: GCA_017140475.1. Lineage (NCBI taxonomy): Eukaryota > Viridiplantae > Streptophyta > Magnoliopsida > Myrtales > Myrtaceae > Eucalyptus > Eucalyptus fibrosa. Next base: position 12,601,819 of record CM029511.1, read on the forward strand.
ATGATTTGGGTCATGTATCGAATGGTTTTATAATGTTAGACATTGACTATAATCAGTACAATGTTAATGTCGTTGGTTGTTTTTCTTTAATTGCATCTTCTAGTAATGTTAAGATTGATGCAAGTACTTGGCATGCTAGATTAGGTCACATTGGATTGCAAAGAATCCAAAGATTAGCTAGAGAAGGCCTTTTAGGGTCACTCACTAATGTTAGTCTATCCGTATGTGAACATTGTCTAGCGGGAAAAGCAACTAGAAAACCATTCGGCAAATGGACTAGAGCTAAATTTCCATTGCATCTCATACATTCTGACATTTGTGGTCCTTTGAATGTAAGGGCGAGACATAGAGTCTCATATTTCATCACTTTCATAGATGACTTCACACGTTTCGGTTATGTCTTTCTGATCTCTGATAAATCATAAGCATTATATTACTTTAGACGATATATAGCGATGGTAGAGAATCAGTTGAATAAAACAATAAATGCATTGAGAACCGATCGTGGACATGAGTATCTATCGAAGTAATTCAAGGCTCTTTGTGATTAAAAGGGAATTGTATAACAATTGACTATTTCTGGTACTCCATAACAAAATGGGATAGCTGAAAGAAGAAATAGAACTCTATTGAAAATGGTTAGGTCTATGATGGGGAGATGCGTTATTGACAGCTGCCTATATACTTAACCGAGTGCCCTCAAAATCGGCCACTTCCACCCCTTATGAATTATTAACTGGTAGGAAACCGGACTTGAGTAGTCTACGTCCATGAGGATATGCAGCTTATGTTCATGATTCTTCCCATAAATATGGCAAATTAGGTCATAGAGGGAAGAAATGTATCGTTATAAGATATTATGAACACTCCAAAGGATACGTGTTCATAGATGAACAAGCTGATGGAAGTGTGACTAAAATGGAGTCACGAGATGTCACGTTCTTAGATAATGATTTTCCTAGTAGATGTGAGATTGATAAGGACTTTCAATTATATGAGATGTGAGATTCTGATAACACACCCATTGATATTGTAGAGAGAAATGAAAATTCACCTCAACATGCAAGACCTAGTGGGAGTGTTTCATCGCCTAACAAATTGAATTCAAGAGAAATTCAATTGCGTAAAAGTAATCGTAAAAGTATTCCCCATCGTCGTTTTGAGATTGAAGGGAAAGCATTTATTATTGCTCAGAATGACGATGCTGAGCCTATGACTGTTCAAAAGGCTCTTTCATCCTTTGATAAGAAAGAATGGAGAAAAGCTTTGGAAGATGAAATTGAGTCAAAGAGGGCAAATTATGTCTGGGACTTAGTTGATCTACCACCCAACTGTAATGCCATTGGAAACAAATGAGTCTTTAAGATTAAGCGAAGGGTGGATGGATCCATTGAAAAGTATAAGGCTCGCCTTGTGGTGAAATGTTATACTCACCAAGAAGATATAGACTATAAGGAAACATTTTCACCAGTTGTAAGGTTTGCCTCAATACGCCTTATTCTAGCCATCATTGTATATTTGGACCTTGAATTACATCAGATGGATGTAAAGGCGGCATTTCTCAATGGAGAACTAGATAAGGAAATTTATATGAAACAACCAATAAGTTTCATAACTAAAGGTCAAGAGCATAAAGTTTGCAAGTTTCATTGCTCAATATATAGCCTTAAGCAATCATCTAGACAGTGGTATCTTCGTTTTCATCGAGCCATAACCACTTTTTGTTTCACGATGATCGAGGAAGATCACTGTGTATTTGTCAAGCGGTCCGAAGATAAATTTGTGATTTTATCATTTTATGTGGACGGTATTCTATTGGCTAGAAATGACAAGGTTTTGATTATCACCATAAAAGAATGGTTGTCCTCTAATTTTGAGATGAAAGACATGGGAGAAGCTGCTTATATATTAGGAGTTAAGATCGAAACAGATCGATCAAGGAAACTCCTTACTTTATCACAAGAGTCTTATATTATGAAGATTCTTGAGTGTTTCAATATGCAGCATTATAATTCCATTGATATCCCTATCATGCAAGGTGAAAGCCTAAGTACTGAGATGTGTCTTAAGACTCCAGAAGAAATTAAAGTAATGAAAACTGTTCCTTACGCTAGTGCAGTCGGAAGTTTGATGTATACTATGATGTGTACTCGACTTGACATATGTTATGCCGTGGGATTGGTGAGCCGATATCAATCAAATCCCGGTCAAGCACATTGGAAAGCAGTGAAGAGGATCCTGAGATACTTGAAGGGTACTATGGATTAACTTTGTTACCAAGGAAGTGATTTACGTCTATCAGGCTATTCATATGCTGATTGGGGTGGAGACCTGGATGAGCAGAAATCGACTTCTGGATATACGTTCTTGCTCAATGGAAGTGCAATTTCTTAGAATAGCAATAAATAGACATGCACGGCATTGTCTACTATGGAGGCAGAATTTATTACATGTTTTGCCGCAGTGCAAGAAGCAGTATGGTTAAAACGTTTCTTAGAAAATTTAGCCACTATCACTGAGGTTCCAAGATCGGCGATAGTTTATTACGATAGTCAAACAACCATTGCCTATGTGAAGGATCCCAAGTATCATGAAAGGATAAAGTACATTGACATAAATAACAACTTCATAAGAGGTATAATAGCGCAGAAAGAAGTGATTCTACAATATATTTCAACCAATAGAATGGTTGCTGATCTATTTACGAAAGCTATTCCTAGAGATATATTCCTGACCCATAGGATATCACTAGGATTACGTAGAATGTGATATCTGTTATTGTAGAGGATCATTGGTTTATGTATTTGTGGATATATGTATTGTACTTATTTGTTTATCAGTGATTTAATGTTTTGTCAATAAGTACAAATCTATTATGAGACTAGCACTACACACATATATTATTGAAAAGCATGTTGACAGGTAATGATTGACTCATTCACACGAGCAGTCGCCTCAAGTGCTTTAGATAGCACGTTAAGATGAGACATTATGTACAAATAAATGCTGAAGAGCAAGTCTGGTACATAAAATATGTCGCATTGATTAGAGTCAAGATGAGGTCTGTGATTTGTTTATAACAAGACCAAACATGATAGTCCCACAATCATGTATGCCTGTAAGATGCCGGATGCGAGTACTTAATTAGGTGCTATAGAAAGCGAGCTGATATAGCACTTGGGCTAAACATGCGTACGTGAGAGGCACGTGACTATATTTAGGCTAAGATCCGTATAGTGGATATATTTAATAAATGACATACGCTCTTATAGAATGAGAAATTCACTATAGCATGTAATTCATATTACATGTGCATTATTCGACCGACAAGGAAATGTGAGTAAAATTATCCATATTTACTCATCGTGTGAGCCTTTGAGATAATTTATAATTTACCTCATTATGTGCCATATATTACTTCTGACTATGTTCTCGAAGTGAAAGATCAATGTTGCTACTTTAGCATATTACGAGTAGTCATGAATAGATATGGCCTATGGGACATCTCTAGGAAAGCAGTTGTTCTGAAATGGAGAGAGACATGAGTGCGAAGGAAGACTATTATTTTTTATTTTTTTTGTAAAGACTATTGTTGTTTTGCATCTACCACATGTATTTACTGGTCGACCAATTATATCGCCCTCTATGATTGCGGATATAATTGTAAATACATGGTGTTTTGATAATAGTCAAGTATATCCTTTAAGGAATATGTATACTTGGACTGATGTAACAAAATATGTCTGGGGCGTTGTGAAATATCGATTGTTTATTTTTTTTCGGGGTTGTAGCCATTATGTCATCCCTAATAGGTGCATAATTTTAGCTCCAAAGTACAAGTATACTTACTGGTCACATGGCTTATTTACCAATATTAATTGTTTTGTAAAGTTAATGAATGTTGAATGCCTTATATTCTTGATAGAGCGATATTAAGCCCATCATATCCGAGTGGGAGATATTGTACTTTAACTAGTACGTCCATGATGGGATGCGATTAGACCGTACCATTTGAACTTGATATGCTACGTTGGAAAGACACAATTGAAAGGGTATAAAGGGTGTCGTATATAAGTCTTTTGTAGATACTCGTTGGCACCGGTTGGCAAAGCATACGATCAGAAAATCCTCTCATTTGTTTGTTCCATTTGAGAAAGCATTCCATTTTCATTTTTAAGCAAACAATTTGCATTTACGTCGTGGAAATCAGGTGCTTTCCTTGTGATTACATTTAGACCAATGTGAAGAGTTTTTGTTCGTGTTTCATCGACAATTCAACGTTCGTTCCGAGGCTAATTGTTGTTTGCGCATTAGATAAAAGTAAGTCGTCTTCCACCGACTTGAATTCTAATAATGTGAGGCCCTAGGTTTAGGGTGCACCAATTTGGAGCCCGAAAAGGACAATGATTATCCATATATTATATGCTTGGAGAATTATATTATATATAAGTAAATCTAGATTACTAGGAACAAGTATGTAAATGTTGAGAAGGATAAGACGAGCACATGCATCGGACAAGGATAGGCCAGGGAGCGTGTCCCCCTTCTTGAGACGTGCTTACATGTCACTTTTGTCGGACAGTGTAGTTAGGTTCTGCCCTTTCATGGACAAGAAAATTCAACTTGGAATTTTCTGAACTGGACGACATGCAAAAAAGAGGTAGGACGGAGTGGGGTCCCAAGGAGCTTTAATTTTCACCTGACCAACGATGTATCAGGTCGTACCCCCATCTGCAGCACGCGGTTGACAAAACACGAGGCTTTACTAATTCCCAAGTGACCGACAACGGTCAAAAAGCAACTTAACTCCACCCTGGTAAACTTTTATCCTCACTTTGCGCTGTGGAGAGACACGGCAAGGATTTGGGAGTCTACAGTGAGAAGCGTTGGCTTTGTGAATTGTTACGTTGCTTTTGCATAGAATGAATCGGAAAGAGAAAGAGGGTCATTTTGTGGAGGTTTATTGCAAAGGGAGGTCAGAGAGAGAGCCATGAAAGAGCCTGACATTACCGAGTGCAAGCAACACTGCCATGGAGTTCGTGATCCCGTTAAACATACATATAATTACATGCAAATACACTTTGTTACTTCATATGCACGGGACCCGTTAACGGAGTGTAATCAATCAATGAGCAGAACTATTAAAGTGAGGTTTTTGAGAAATAAATGATGATGTAAAAAAAAAAATGACAAGGCATTTTCCATGAACCTTCATTTTTTTCTCAATGATGTGTTTAGGACTCTTTGAATATTTAACTAATATTCACTAGGTGCAGCAGTGCCTCCATTTCACACACACCAAATAATAACGGTTGACACACTGTTTTTATATTACAATATTTTGAAAATTTGTTAGGGCGCGTATGACAAAATTTTTTGAAACATAAATTAATTTATGGTCTTCTTAATTTCTGAAATAGAAAGTGAGAAATTGAGAAATTAAAAATTTTAACTTCTGTTTTCTTCTTCAAATAAAAAAAATCAAATTTCGTTACCAAACAAATTTATGTTCCAAACATGTTCTAGAACGCAGAAACGCAGAAATAAAGAAGTAGATATTTTATCATGCGCAGCCTTAGTCTCCACACTTGAAACTTTTTTTTTTATCTCATTTCTATTGGAAGTTGATTTTGCCAATCTACATTTTTAAACTCGGGAGCTGTCCTAGCAAAAAAAAAAAAAACTTGGGAAGCTAACCCCCATCCTTTTTTTAACTCCTGGCAAGTTAGGTAACACCAAAAATCTTAAATTATACCTACTTAACATATTTATCTTGAAAAAATTTTATAACATCAAAATTCCCAAATCTGTACTTATGTGATGCATTTATTCTAAATTTATATATTGTAACATACTTATCCTAACTTTCTTTTTGTGATACTAAAAATCTCAAATTTATATATTTTTGACACATTTATTAAAAAAAAGATTCGAGGTAAATATGTCACACAAATACAAATCTTAAATTAGTATTGCGATAAATGTGTTACAATTGACAAAGTTTAAATTTTTTATTTTTTTTCCATATTTTTTCTATACTAGAAACTATTGCTCACCTAAATTATAACCTTAATCTCACATTATATATGTTTTTCTTTCATGTGAACAAATAATTAAGATGCAATCCATGCATAGTCATGGGACTCAAAGCCTAGTTTCATCAAAGTTTACAATCAAATGATGAGGCATGATCAATTAAAATCCAATACAGGTTTTGGGTCATGGGCTTGGAAGAACATGTGGTTGATAGCCGCGGCATAATCTGCTTTGTATCTTAGGAGCGATGGGGAAATTGAGTGTGACTCTTGTGGATCTTATATTCATTACATTTTATCAAAGAAATTGGGTGTTATCGAAGATGCAATACTTATTGACTCTTGTTATCGATGAATCATTGGTGGTACACTTTCCTATATTGAAAAAGCTAGATGAAGTTGAGGGAATTGCAAATTATTACTAGGTGCGAATGCCTCGTGAGAAAACTCGATCTGTCGTGCTTAAGGAACATACAATCCTTGGAGTTGGCTCAATTAAAAAGAGTTATTGAGGTGATGAAGTTAATTGTGATATGGTTTTGCGCATGATGACATGATGAAAGTTAATTTTAGTATTTATATGTATACACTTATCACTTGAGCAATTTATTGGGATTAAAAGATAGGTGCACGCCTAGCCTTCTCATAAGAAAACTGACCTAATTTAAAACGAAAGCTCTTAATTATATTTCCTTATAAAACAATTCTTAATTTCCTAAATGATAACCTTTCATAACTATCATGTTTTGTACAGCACTTGCTATTTTTTGTTAATATCAATTTCTATTCGAACTTCATTTTGCAGCTTAAAGTTTTAAACTGGGAAGCTGAGGCCCCCTTCTTATTTTTTTTAAACCCAAGGGAAGGGTTGGAGCATATTCTTTTACACCATAAATTATGACTCATTTAAATTCTAACCTTAATATGTTGGTGACAGCTTCGTTGATATTTTAGGAGCTTCAACTGAACTTTTTCAGACATATGTCACATTTCCGATGATGCTTTGAGGCTTTTTAGGAAGTCCTTTTTAATTTCTGTTTTTCTAGGTATATAGGTAAATACATGTTCTTAAGTAAAAGATATTCTTTTCTCTCCTCTTCCCATTTTAAGATTTGGCTACCTTTACAATTGATGTGGGGGCTGAACATTTTCCTATACTCTTCACTTGTCAATTGTCGTACAGAACTTCTAAGTAAAAGAAAAACGGATGGGACAATTCAATGGAGTTGGGTCCCTCACTGATTGACTGAGGAGCCTTCACGTGCATAAAGTTGTAATGCCCATCTGCACCGCCAGGTTGACCCTGGTTAACTCATAAGACGAAGCTTTAATAATTGCCAAGCGACCGACGATGGCGACGCAGCAACTTTAACTCGACCCTAGTTAACTCTTAACAGCACTTCGTTCAATTTTCCTCCTCTGCAATTGAGAGAGAGAGAGAGAAAGAGAGAGAGAGCATCAGAGCAACGATGGTGGATGTGCTGTTGGAGAGAAGATGCACGAATGGATTTGGATTTTGCAATGAGAAGCATGAATTATTTCATTATTTTTGCAGAGAACCAGAAAAATGATCATTGCGGGGAGGTTATTAGCAGAGAGAGGTCACGGAGGGAGGTGGTCAGGCTTGACCATTCGTGAGATTCGTAAAATCCCTGAAAGAAGCTCCCGTTATCAAGTCATGCTACGCTAACATGGAGTTAATGATCTCCTTAACATGCATATGTACGTACAAATACACTTTATAATAACTAGTACAGTTAACGAGGTGTAATTAATCAATGAAATTGGATTTTCTAGAATTGTCAAAGTGAGGTTCTCAAACATAATTGATGATTATGCTTATTAATCTTTATAAAAATAAGACTCCATTCATTTGTCAGAAAATTCATTTCTTGGAAAATAAATCGATTGAGGAAAACATTTTCCTTAAGGGAAAAAAAACTTCTAAAATAAAGAAGAAAAATATTTTCTCCACACACTCTCTTTTATTTCACACTTTTAGGCCCCGCATGGAAACATTTCTGTTTCTTTTCTATTCCCTAATAGAAATAAAAAAAGTGTTTATGTTAGGAACGGTTTTTGAACAAAAACGCGTTTGGTAACGTTTGTTCTAATAAAAAATGAATAGAAATACGTTTGGTAAATTTTATTCTTTTTTTGTTTCTTTTAATTTTTTTAATTTATTTTCCATTTTTTCCTTTCTTTTTATTTTTTTTTCTTTCGGCCAATCGCTAGCGACCGGCCGACAGGACAAACCTCACCCAGCCACGGCGAGGCTCACCGGCCCCGGGAGGCCGAGCCTCGCCATGGTTGGGCGAGACTCGGCCTCACCGGGGGCCGGCGACACTCCGGCGAGGTCGCCGACCCTCAATGGCGTCACCGGCCCTCAACGGCCAGTCGCCGGCCATGATCGAGGCCGGCAACCGGCCAAAGGAAAAAGAAGAAAAAAAGAAGAAGAAAAGAGGAGAGAGAAAATGGAAGTGTTTCTGCAAAATTGTTTCTGGAACAAGAAGTAACTTTTTTGTGTTTCTTTTTTTTGTTTTAATTTTGTTCCGAGAACAAAAAAACAAAAAAAAGAACAGAAACGCAACCAAACGCGTTTCTGTTTTTTTTATTTTATTCCCGGGAACAAAAAAGACAAAAATGTTTCAGAAACGTTTTTTTGAAACATTTCCATACACGTCCTTACTAGCCCCAACTTCTTTTTTTTTCTTTTCTTTTAAATTCGATTTTTTTTTCCCTTCCCCTCGACTCGTGTGGTGACCGACGACTGACCGTAGGCTACCCTCGAGCCTTGGGGCCTCGGAGCTGCTGATGATTGATGGAGGGAGAGGGTGGTAGACAGGTCGGACAATTCTCGCATTCCGCAAGCGGTGGGGTCTGAAGGTAATTTTCGTACGAGAAGAAATGGTGGAGTAGGGCCCACTTGTTTTAAATCAGCGTCTTTAAGGTCACGCGAGGGGCATCTTAGGGAACATCATTCTGGTAAACATCCCATGTATTTATTAACGCTTCGTGCCCGTCTCTCCGACCACCGTTGCATCGTCTAAGGGCGTGCATGGAAATGTTTCAAAAAAACATTTCTGGAACACTTCTGTACGGATTTTGTTCTCGGGAACAAAAAAAGAACAGAAACGCGTTAGGTTGCGTTTCTGTTCTTTTTTTGTTTTTTTGTTCCCGGAACAAAATAAAAACAAAAAAAAAAAAAAAGAAATAACAAATTGTTGTTTCTGGCCTTGAGAAACACTTCTTGGACGCCCGAAAGGAACAAAAATGAAAAGAACAAAAAAACAAAAATTGTTGTTTCTCCTTCGTTCGTCCTCCTTCTCTCCGGCGACTCCTCACTCGGCCAAATCTCCGGCGACTCCTCACTCGGCCAAATCTCCGACGACTCCTCACTCCGCCAGAGCCTCGCCGGAGCGTCGCCGGCACGGGCAAGGCCGAGCCTCGCCCAACCACGGCGAGGCTCGGCCTCGCCGAGGGCCGGCGAGCCTCGCCGTGGCTGGGCGAGGCTGCCAGCCCCGTCGGCCGGTCGCCGGAGGCCGGGGACCGGCCGAAAAAAGAAAAAATAAAAAAGAAAGGAAAAAAATAAAAAACAAAATAAAAATGTTTAAAAAATTAAAAGAAATAAAAAAAAAGAATAAAATTTACCAAATGTGTTTCTATTCATTTTTTATTCCCGGAACAAACGTTATTTCCAAGTTCCATCAGTTTTGCCTTCCTCGGAATATATAAATTCTTGAGTCTTGTTTCTCTACTAAGGAGGAGGAAAGAAAGCCAGAACGGTAGAGGTCGAAACGGGGGGATAATGGAGGATACTGCTGTTTCCGTAGCTTGCGAAGTGGCAAAGTGCCTGTTGGCTCCGGTTGGTCGGCACCGCGGCTACGTAATATTCTGCGACCGCTACGTTCGCCAACTTAACGGTGAAGTTGAGAAGCTGGATGGCACAAGGCAAAGGGTGCACCATCGCATCGATGAAGCTGAAAACTACTTGAGGCAAATCAAAGATGATGTCAGGGAGTGGGTATACGAAGAGAAGACCGTCGCCAACAAGGCGCGCGACGTGCTGAAGGACAACAGAAGAGGTAAGAAAACTTGCTTCTACGGGTGGCTTCCCAACCCGAAGGTGCGTTATCATCTTGGCAAAGAGGCGAGGAAGACGGTCAAGGACATCCAGGAACTCATTGAGCAGGGTAAATTCGAGAGGGTCCACGACGAGATTCCCCCGCCGGGGCTTATTGGCGGTGCTCCCGATGTGAATTCGTCGGATGATGATGGGGCGACACTATCACCGATTGGCGAGTCGCTCCCATCTTTCAGGACATAATGAAAGCTCTGGATGATGAGAAGCAAAAAGTGATTGGGGTTTACGGGCCTGGCGGCGTAGGAAAGACTACTCTGCTGGAGGAAGTTGAGAAGAAACTCAAGAAAGAGGGAAGACCCTCCCACACGATCGCCAAAGCGAAAGTATCGCAGACTCCGGACTTGAATAAAATCCAAGATGATATTGCTTACTTCTTCGGTCTAAAACTGACGGACGAGCCAAGTGAAGTAGGAAGAAGGGATCTTCTGTGTCAGAGATTACAGAAGGATCCGAGTGAGAAGATTCTCATAATATTGGACGATCTGTGGGATAAACTTGATTTGAAGGCAGTCGGAATTCCTTTGGGAGACGAGAGTAGGGGATGCAAGTTGCTGCTAACATCGAGATTTAAAGATGTGCTGGAGCAAAAGATGCGTGCCGATCGAACATTTCGTCTAGAAGGTTTAAACAACGACGAAGCTTTCAAGCTATTTGAAAAGACGGTTGGTGACAAGCTCAAAGATGAGGAATTGAGACGAATAGCGCCTAAAGTGGTCAAGAAGCTCGCAGGTTTGCCTCTTTTGATTATCTCGGTCGCAAGCACTTTGAAATATAGCCATGTGTCTGCATGGAAAAAAGCCTTGAGAAAAATAGATGAGTCAAATATAGAAACCATAGTGAAGTTGAGTTATGACCATTTGAAGAGTGAGGACGCCAAGTCCTTATTCTTGCTTTGTGGTCTTATCGGTGGGACCATTCAAGTCGAAACTCTGTTTGTACTAGGCATGGGTTTGGGCTTGTTTGAGGGATTCAATGAGACGATACAAGATTCAAGAGATGAATTGAATATTGCGCTCGATAGCCTCCGTTCCATTTGTTTGTTACAGGATGGCGGTGATGACAAGGAAAATGTGACCATCCATGATCTTTATAGCCAGGCAATTGTCTCAACTCCATTAAGAGGTCAGAATTCTTTAATGATGAACAGCAATTATGGCTCGTGGTCAAAGGAAAAGCTCGAGAAATGTTGGGCAATATGCCTAGCTGATGGTGGTGGAGATAGGCTTGATGAACTGATGAAGTGTCAGTTTCCCGACTTGAAGATACTCATTTTGTCGAAACAATTTGGGGGAGATTGCAATAGAATGGATTTCACATTCATGAAGGAGCTACGTGTCCTATATTTTCGCTCCATGCATATCGCCAGTTTACCTCCCTCGATTGGAATCCTCAAGAACCTCCACTCTTTATACTTAGACCATTGCAATGTGGAGGATGTGGCAATTCTTGGCAAGCTCAGAGCATTGTAGATTCTCAGCTGTGCAGGGTCCACCATTTCTAGGTTGCCTAAAGAAATTGGGCAACTTACAAATCTGAGATCGTTGAATCTACGCGAATGCTACAACCTTGAACAATTGAGACTGGTGTCCTAGAACGCTTAATTAACTTGGAAGAGTTATACATTTGCAGCAGCTTTAATGAATGGATGGGTAAGGATCAAATATCATCAGGATCATGTAATGCTAGGCTTGCTGAGTTGAAGAGCTTGACAAAGTTAGTCACTCTCGAAACATGGATCTTTGATCCCACCGTACTCATGGAGGATGGTGACCTGCCATTTGGGAACCTGGATAGATTTTGCATCAAAATAGGAAGACTTGGCGGGTTTAGAGTTAGATATTCGACAGCCATGCAACTCAATTTGGAAGGTTCTGAGAGTATTCTTTCGAAAGAATGGTTTCAGAAAACTCTGCAGAAGACTCAATACTTACGTTTATGCAATTTGAGTGAGTTCAAAAAGAGCGCTCACGAATTGTGCACCCAAGGATTCGAAGAAGTGGAGTACATCAAAATTGAAGATAGCCCCTCAATCAAGTACATTGCCAATTCATCCGATGAACTCCCACTCAATGCTTTTAGGAAATTGAGAGCCATTACGGTCAAACAGTGCAACAGATTGAAATACTACTGGTCTCTTTCAAATTGGCAAAGACTTGTACTGCTGGAAGAAATTGAAGTGCAGAAATGTGACTCAATGCAATCCATTGTCACACTTGATGCAAGAGAATGTATAGTTTCTATCTATAACAGGGTTGAGTTGCCTAATGTACGCAGTCTCAGATTGCTTGAGTTACCAAATATGACGAGCTTTTTAACTAAAGCTGAAATCGCATCAGGGGATACTCCAATCCAGGTAATTTTTTTTTTTCCAATTTTTCCCTGTCAATTTGTCCTATTAGGATGTGATGATATTATTGTTCACTCAACGTCGTTACAAATTGCATTTAACTTTGACTAATTGTACAATTAGATTCACGTTTTGATTTACAAATAAAAAAATCCTTTCAAATAAAACACAGACCATATTATAGTTAAAGGGAAGCTTCTTTCCACGACTGATTTTTTTTTTTTTTTAATTTTCAACATTAGATAATTGCACTGCTAACTTGGGTTTCTACTGTGACTAATTTATTACTGATTTAACATTCTTAATGAGATGAAAAAATAGTGTGCTAAACGAATGAAAGCGAGATTGAATCTTGGATGAATAAATAAAATTCAATAATTTGAAAATGAAGAAAGCGACATCCAGAGATTCAATAAATGGATAAATGGACGGCGAGTGAGGAGTCATGTAACAAAGAAAGTCCCCATAATTCATGTCCTGCCTAACATGCAATTTGCAATTGATTCCAACATGTCATATCAAGTTGCCAACGTCACCATGTCAACATCACTTTGCAGTTGAGCCGCATTGATAGGATGATAGTGGTGAGGATATCCTCATGAAAATGATTTCGCTTTTGACGGAAGAGTTCTTTTTTTTTTTCTTTAATTTTGGCCCTAGATTTTCCATTTATTTTATTGTCAAAATAGCTTTACTTGTAACAGACTCACCTTTAATGAGTTTCATTGTGGTGCTACGTTAGGTTTCATTGCCTCGCTTGGAATCCCTGGAAATAGATGGACTCCTTGACCTAGAAAAGATACTCTACAATGAACTTTCATTTAAATATAGCAATCTAAGATCTCTACTGATAAGAGTCTCTAAATCCACGTCGAAGAGTATTTTGAAATTAGATTGGATTTTGAAGTTATCGAATTTGGAATCAATGTCACTTGGGAGCTTTCCATCAGCAGAAGTAGTTTTTGACCTAGAGGAGCTCAAAATCACCGAAGATGTCGAGATTTGCTCTCAACTAACGAAATTGACATTAGAGCAATTACCAAACCTACAGCACATGTGGAGATGTGATGTAAAATTACAAGGAATATCGATACTTCAAAACCTGAGGCAGCTTTATGTCCATGAAACGGGGCTGTCATTTCTCTTTTCAATGTCGGTAGCTAAATGTTTAAGAGAAATTAGAGCCATTGGACTATTTGACTGTCCAAATATGAAGGCAGTGATTGTGTATGAAGGAAGAAATGAAGGGACATATGATATTATAGAGTTCCCACTATTAGAGTGTCTATCTATAAGGCGTTGTTCCATGGAGAAATTCTTCTCATATCCTTGTGGAAAGAAAGAGCCAGTAACCACTACTTCAGATTCACAAGATGCTAACTCCGATTCTTTCTTTGATCAAAAGGTACAAATCCCTTCTCTTGAGGGTATACTTATACTACACATTTTTATTGACATTCAACTATAGGTTGAGGGAAGCCTCTTTCTACGATTGCTTTTTTATTTCTATTATTTTTCAATTTTAAATAATTGCAATAATTAATTGTGCTCAAGGGTTTCTAATATGACTAATTTATTACTCATATAACATTTCTAATGAGCAGAAGAAATAGTGTATTGAAAGAATGAACCTTCAAAGAATGAACAAAATAAAATAATTTCAAAATGAATAAAGCAACCTCCAAAGATTAAATTAATGGAAGGCGAACAAAAAGCCACGAAACAAAGAAGTCCACATAATTCACGTCCCAACTTCATGCAAGTTGGAACTGATTCCAACACATCATGCCAACAAGACCATGTCAACGTCAATTATTTTGGGGATATTTTGGAGATATTTCTTTGTCCATTTTTTCAAGCTCGATGAAAAATCTTAAGCTTTCGCTTTCCATTCAATTGAGTTTTAAATATTTTATATTAATCGATTAAGTTTTCGAGGTTTTAAAAAGCAATAATCCCATTTGTAATAGCCATAATAGCCATAGATACTTGGAATGCTAGGGCGTAGTAATATCCCTGTGAAGATTCTTATTTGGTTTATTGTTAAAATGTGTTCACAATTTATAACTACATTTGCCAGTGAATATTAATTCTTCCACTGCCTTAGATTGGTGGTTAGGAGAAAGGCCAAATTATCAATTTTTTCACATCTGTGATCCAACGCATAACTCTTATGAGCAGATTAGTTTACTAAACTTGGAGGACTTAGAGTTTAACTTGGTGGGATCCTTCAAAAGGATATGGCATGATGAACTTTCTAGAAGTTTGCTTTGCAAATTGGCCACAATCACCGTTGAAGATTTCTCCGATCTACTCCACATCTTCCCTTCGACAATCATAGGGAGATTGCACAACCTACGACGTGTCAAGGTCAAAAACTGTCCATCATTGAAATCATTGTTTGATTTTGGGTCCCTAGATTCAAATACGGACCAAACCGCGGTATTGCTTCCCGAATTGGTAAGCATCGATGTCAAAAGTTGTCCCTCCCTAGAATCGTTATTTAATTATGGGTCCCTTAATTCAAATGCGGAACACAAAATTGTATCGCTCCCCAAATTGGAAGAAGTGAGGGTGAGTGGAACAAGAAGGCTGAGACACGTGGTGATGAGTGACTCCCAAATGCTTTTGGGTTTTCCTAGTCTTGAAATTGTCAGTGTTAAGAATTGCTCTGACTTGAGATATCTCTTCCCCAATTATACGGCCATGACTCTGGTGAAACTTGAGAAGCTAAGAGTTAGTAAATGCGAATGGATGAAGGTAGTGATACTTGAGGAAGAAGTTGGTCGATCAGAGGCAAAAGTGATGAGTTTCCCTTGCTTAAGTGAATTAACACTTGAGGAGCTCAATAACTTCGGAGCGTTCATCCTGAGTCCCACGAGTGTCAAGGGGCAGCTAGGCAAGATGGCCAAAGAAAATGATGAATCGCCTCAACCGCTGTTCAATGAGATGGTTCATTCTATTATTTATTGTGATCATTTGTATTCTCGCGTTATCATGTTTTATAATGAAGACTGTAATAAATTTGTCCTACTTATCCTCCTTTCTCACCTTATCCTTGTGCAGGTCACATTTCCCAATATAAGAAATCTAAAGATTGAAGGCGTTCCATGCAAAGAGCTATGGAACAATCATGTTCTTGCTGATTCAATTGTTTGTTTCCACCTATTCCTTTTGGAAAATGTCAAGGTGAAAAACTGTCTATCCTTGAAATCGTTGTTTAATTTTAGGTCCCTAGATTCAAATATGGAAGAAAATGCGATATTGCTCCCTGAATTGGTAAGCATTGATGTCAAAAGCTGTCCCTCCTTGGAATCATTGTTTAATTATGGGTCCCTTGATTCAAATGCGGAACACAAAATTGTATCGCTCCCCAAATTGAAAGAAGTGAGGGTGAGTGGAGCACGAAGGCTGAGACACGTGGTGATGAGTGACTCCCAAACGATTTTGGGTTTTCCTAGTCTTGAAATTGTTAGTATTCAAAATTGCTTTGATTTGAGATATCTCTTCCCCAATTATATGACCACAACTCTGGTGAAACTTGAGAGGCTAGAAATTAGTAAATGCGAATGGATGAAGGAAGTGATTCTCAAGGAAGAAGTTGGTCAATCAAAGGTGGAAGTGATGAGTTTCCCTCGCTTAAGTGAATTAACACTTGAGGAGCTCGATAACTTTGGAGTGTTTATCCCTAGTGTCAAGAGGCAGCTAGGCGAGACAGCCGAAGAAAATGATGAATCGCCACAACTGCTGTTTAATGAGATGGTCCGTTCTATTCTTTACTAGGATCATTCGTATTCTCGTATTACCATGTTTTATAATGAAGAATATAATAAATTTGTTCTACTTATCCTCCTTTCTCACCTTATCCTTGTGCAGGTCACATTTCCCAATATAAGAAATCTAAAAATTAAAGGCGTTCCATGCAAAGAGCTGTGGAACAATCAAATTCCCACCGATTCCTTTCAAAAGTTGGAATCTCTTAAATTGGAGAATTGTGACAATCTCCAACATATTGCCACTTCTTATATGTGGAAGAAGCTGCAGTGCTATCTCAAGAAACTACGAGTGATTTCTTGCCGTTCGATTGAGATCATGTATGAGGGTGATGGGACAGATATAGGGAGTGGTAAATTGAGGAAGCTGGTTTTGCGTGATCTTGAAAACTTGAGGTGCATTTGGCAGTTTGACACTCTCCCAAACATCCCGTTCCCAAATTTGAGAGACGTAGAGGTTGTGAGGTGCCCTCGCTTGACAATGCTTTTCCCTACCTTCACGGCGAAATTTCTCAGGCAAATCGAAGTGCTGGTGGTGAAGTCATGTGAAGATATGGAACTAATTGCTAGCCATGAAAATGGGAAGAAGCAACCGGCACCACAATCACCTTCTCCGAGTTAACTGCTCTTAAACTTTCCAAGTTGCCAAAATTCAGGGGCTTCTTACCTGAGAAATCCTCTCTGAAATTCCTGTGCTCTGAAGACTTCCCATCTTTGCAAGTCTTGAGAATAAAAAGCTGTGGAGCAGAGCGGGACCAAGTGATTGGTGACTAGGAATTCCATGAATGGGAACGAAGAATTCACAAGCATTCATAAGACGTGAGGTATTCCTTCAATATTTCATTGCTTTGGTTTGGCTCTCTATTCCTTTGAATCGAAAATCAATTTGTACACAGTTCTTAGTGGGACCCACACCCACTCTACATCACATGGCTCTCTCTCTCTCTCTTCCTTTCTCTCTCTCTAGCTGTCTTCCTTACTCTCTTCAACTAACGATCTATCGATTCCCTTTTTATCCATCCACCAACAGCCGCCACCGAGAGGCCATTGCTGGCCACCACATGACATGGTGTGCTGAGAAGGGACAGAACAAAGAGCATTGATCGAAGAATCTCAATGGTTTCGATTGAATCCTTTCCTGTCACTTCCTCTCACTTCACTACTGGTCGTCACCGCTTCCTGATCACCACTTGTTCTGCGGGCAGCGAAGAAGTTCTGTAATACTAGAGTGCTCGAACTTCGGTCACTACTACCTAATTCGACGATTCCATCCCTTGATGTTGCTTCTGTTATTTCTTTACTCATATCCGATCTCAATCGCTATAGCTAATCATTCTCTATTCAACTAAACTATATGTGCTATGTTTTCCATTCCAATTGCTACTATCTGTGTGCAAATTGACTATGATTGAGGGGTTGTATTAATGATTTGAAATAGTGCTCCTCAGCCTAAATTAAGTATACAACCTGTTTGATGAAATTCCTGAACTAAGGCGGTGTATATTTTTTATTCATTTCTTGACTAAGAATTCCCTTGATTACTAGATTGTTGATCTATTTTGGTCATATAAGCATATTTGAGTTCTGTTTCTTCACATATATATAAAACCACAGGTATTCAATTTCAAACTTGTTTGGAATCTGCTAGAACCTTGTCGATACTTGCTGATTCGCCACTATTGTGGCCCTGAGCTGATGTCGATTGGTACTTGATTTCCACTCAAGTAAGCATGTGATATAAGATTTGTGTTATGGTGAATTTCATGTTCACTTGGAAAGGAAATTATGTCATGAATGAATGAAATTCTACTAGAAATTGAATCGTGTATGCTGACCTTGTCTTGATATCCCTGATTAGGTGTGCTTTTGATTCCAGCGTGAGGCTAGTTTGGTTATGGGATCATATATGTTCATGCTAGGAAAGTAATAGGGTGAATCTCATACCATTTAGCAAGAATTGGGTTCATCTCCGAACTTGAATATGCTACAGTGAAGTATTGCATGCTGACCATGATTGTTTTGTTTGAATTTGGCACTAATTTGGTCTTGGATTGATGTCATTTTGATCAAGTAGACTCATACGCACTTATGGGAAGATATGGCTTCTATTCATGTGAATTAGTTGTCAAAAGATCAAGATCTGTGGTGTTTATGCTCTGTTACAATTTTGAACCTGTGTAGGAATTTTTGTCTTAGTTTGGTTGCCTTCTTTATTGTCTACGGATAAGTGATATGCATGTGCATGATTAAATTGATGAGACGTGTGCTTGATATGGCCATGAGAGTCTTCGCCTGATAAATAATTTAGAGGACTCTGATGTTAATTGAAGTTTAATTCCATAATTCTTGCGATTCCAAAGGAAACCCTCTACTAGTATACATATTTTGAAGGTGATATGGTAGACTAAGCCAGATCTGAGGAAGTCCCTCAACAAAGCTAGTCAATGAGGCCCCTCAAAATATTGCATGTATGACACTCACCAACAAAGTACATGTATTCTCTTCCTCTCCTTCGACGCTCACCATTCAAGGCTTATTTACAAGAGCTATTGTTTAAAGCTAATTGATCCTTCAAGTGTGTGTTTGTGCCAACATACTGTGCACAACACCAATAACAACCTACTCATTCATGATGTCGTTTTTCTTGGAGTGTTCATTGGTCACTACTATTCAGAATGATGTTTCAAAGATATGATTTTTTTTTCCTTCCTCCCCCATAGAATTCGCAAAAGCATGTCACCATCACTACCAATAACTTGCCCTTAAAATCCATCAGGTTCCTGCCCATATGTTCCACCGGGAGTAGGTCCTAGTTCCAATTGTCTCTCCTACAAACTATTCTGCAATGGAGGTGCAGAGCTCCATCCATCTCCTTGTAGTAGGTCACTTTGTTGATGACAGTAATTATTTTTTATGACCTGCTTATTGGAGGTTCCCTGATATGGAAAAAGTTGAATCTTTTCCCTCTAAGAAGTTTATGCTATAAATCTCGAATGGAAAACACTTAGCCAAGAAGAACTTGATGAACCATATGAATTTATCTTAATGTCCACATGATAACATCAACTCATCCAAAGCATTTTATACGACAATGGCATCATGTGTCCTTTCCACAACTTGCTTTAATTAGTAGAGAGTATCCATCTGAATCTCAACTTTGTCTTGCTCATGAATGCTCATTCTACTCATATTTCTCAATTTCAGCTACTCAAACACTGCAATTTAACCCAAAATCACTTGAAAATTTTGTTATATATCACTACATTTGCACACTCAGAATTGAATGCCTCTAATTTTACACAGTTGATCATGTCGTGAGAGCATCAGGAAGAGTGGTGGGCGATCCGAGGATTTTGCCACCCACATCGGGAAACGTTTCAAAACTGGCCAAAGGACTAACTTTACCATCTCTGCTCACATGGATGGGATACTGCATCAGGTGGCCTCTCATTTCCTTGGGATTATGTTGGTCCTCATCCACATAAGCTTTCCAATTCCGTTTGGCTAGTTTGTTCACCCTCTTCACGCATTCAATGCTTTGAGGTTCCCTAAAGCTGTCCTCTAAATCTTCGAAGTGCTCTGCCCAAAGCAACATCCTATAACCATAAACCTGCGCAGCATAAGTTAACATTATTAGTCACAAGCTTAAGTTTTTGATAAATGTCGCTACACTCGCAAGAGTGTCTACCTAATACCTTCTATCTAGATAAGAGGCTAATCCGATGTACTAACCTGGCCATGCGGATGCCTCTTTTTCCCAGCCCAAGTGTGATGTGGCTGATAAGCCCCCATCGCGATTTCGGTGTCTCTTGAGCCATCTAGAGATCTTTGGTTGATATTTGCCGATCCCATGATCACATACTCATCATCTACTATCATCCCTTTGGCATGCACATATATCATGAACCTACGAAACTTTTGAACCGAAGCCTGCATGGATAAAAACGATAGCATGTTTCAAACCAGAAATCTTTTTACCACTCATTCAAAAGCCATAGCTCTTAATGACTATTTTCGTTTTGCTTTTAACAGATAAGTCAAAGGAAGAATCCATGAAAAGAGTATAGACATATACCAAGGCATCATTTTCGGATTGTTGATTCATTGCTTGGGATGAAGACTGTGTAGAGGACAAGGGCTCCCGCTTGCCAAGGCAATAGAAGTTCAAGTAATCTGACGGATGGTACTTGTGTGACGACCTGGCATTTTCGAGAGCCTGGGCTATAATTTTGCACATCATCATCATGGTTTGTCCCTGTCCACATTATCAATACACAAATATGAGAGTAGTGAATGTTTATCTCTTGGAGAAAAATACTAAATGACCTAAACAAGGTCGGGTCTCAAATTTTCCCCTCTAAGTAGCTAGGTTTGTTCTGCTTGGATCACTTCCTTTTCTGCTTAACTCTGTTCAATATGTTATTTAGTTTCAATTTGCTAGGACGTTATATTTATTGATATACCGTTATTGAAATGCAAGTGTTATCGCTATTTCTTTGCAAGATGAAAGAGTATATCCTTGATCTAACCTGCCAGAAGAGAATTTCCTGCACTGCATCACTAGTAGGGACACCCTCCAGCCACATTGGTATCACTATATACACGCAGAAGTGCTCGTTTTCACTGATCTTACTTGCGATCTTCAATGCCAGCTCCATCGGCACTAGATTGTTTGCACCTGCTTATCAAGACCAAATCAAGCGTTGTTTGCCATGAAAACTTGAACTTAAGAAATTAGATAGGCCGAAACAAAACTAGAAAATGGGGGAAAAATCTGAATTTAAAAAACTTTGACCTCAGAAATATAACATATTGAATCAGAAGTCAATTTTAATGTCTTATACAGTGAGTCCTAGCTCTTATTAGCTAATACACAATCCCCAGAAGAAGTAGTCTGAATACTCTTTACTAGAGGTGCTATTGTTCACTAAACTCAAGTCAGTCAGAATGAATAGAAATGTGCATCTTATACCTGCATTTTTGTATGATGGCCAATGGTAGGAAGCGCCAAGAAAATATTAGTTTTCAATGTAGATGAAGTGTTGTGCCGATCTAATTGCTTTCACATACACCGTGTGAATGCTCGTCTACTTTCAAGTTCTTTCCACATATAAGATTCTGCAACCATGAAGAGATTGAAAGAAGCAACATTATCATTGTAGGCTTCTGTGGGCTTCAATCTATATTCAAAAACACTAAGGATTGTGCATAAGAAAGAAAAGTGACTTTCTAATGTGAGGAAAACTTTTTGAGTTATGCTTATATAACGGCCACTTGCCTATCTACTAGCATGGTTTTAGCAGCTAAAACTTACTTGCTTTGCAGCCTCTTCAACGCTCTTTGGGAATCCCTTTACAGATCCCGAATCAATCGATCTGAAGATCTATACCAATGTAAAATAGAAATGCAAGGCAATCATTACACTTCGTTTTGTTTACGAATGAAGTCCTTAAAAATGGTCATTAATTTTACAGGAAGTTTCCAGGACGAAATCCAGGAATCTGGGTTCAAAAGAAGAGGAGATGAATGCATTACTAATGTCCATTCCAGGTGACTATTGCCTTGAAAAAGAGTGTAAATGCCCCGGACATGAAGCAGGATACATAGCACTCAGACGTGAAAGCCAAAATGAAGAACTGAAGTAAGGTTTATCCCCATTAGCTCCTGTATTCAATAATTGTCGCATGCACTCAATGGTCTCTGAAAATTCTTTTCTCCAAGGCACAAAAGTCAATGCATCAAGAATAAAATAACACACTCCCGTATTCCACAATGTACTCTCTGCTAAATTATAAGAAAGAAGGAGCATAACCAAATTAGTTATGCGCAAGACCAGCAGCTTAAAAGGTATCAAAGTGCTCCTAATAAAGCAGAGTACGCATTTGACCTTAGCTTGCTTCATGAACTCCTTGATAACCCTTCTGTAACAATCTTCACATACCACAGGTGGAACTTCAACACTCAATCTCACCTGCAGAGCACCACGAAAAGTAAGGAGGCGTTTATCAGTGCTTTTCCCATGATCATTGCTACTTAAAAAACAAAAAAAAAAAAGGTAACAACAGCTGTAATTCAATCCCCAAAACAAAATTTCTCGCAGAAAACTTTCAAGCTCATAGTCAGTGCAATACGAGGCGGCATCGAACTTAGAAAGCGCACTGAAGAAAAACAGAGTACTGGCCGTATTTCCTGAATTTCGGCCATGAGAAACAGACATTCTGATTAACGTAGAGATTTCGAAGATATCATCAGTTTCCCTTCCGTGGCGCACAATTACCGAAAGATGCACGTTGCACTTTCAAATTCAGCAACGACCGAAGAAGAACGTCATTGCAAAACGTCCACGCATTACAGAACTAACGAAATTACAACCGTCCAGCTTAGTCGAAGGAGGAGGATCAAAGGCCGCAATATAAACACATCGGAGGGCGAACACTCACTCTGCTGTTCGGTTCTTGGACCTCTGTAACCTCGATATCTGCCGGCAGCCGGTCCTTCTCGGCGGCGATGGTGATGGAAGACGCGGAGACCGCGAAATGGTGGCCATTCGAAGGAACGATGAGAGAGGCTGTCGAAGCCGGCGGGTTCACGCTGGAGGTGAAGACAGAATGCGGGGCCGAAGGATACCATGAAAGTAATATTGTGAATCTCATGCCAATATTGTGAGAATTATGGTCATGTGATTGCTTTGTTTGATTTGGTACTAATTTGGTCTTGGATTGATGCCATTTTGATCTAGTAGACTCATATGCGCCTGTAGGAAGATATGGCTTCAATTTCATGTCAACTAGTTATCAAACGATCATGATTTGCGGTCTCGTATGCTCGGTTACACTTCTGAACATGTGCTGGAATTTTTGGAATGAGCATGAATCACATGGATTTTGTCTTTGCTTTGGTTGCCTTTTTGATTGCCCGTGGACAAATGGTGCATGATTAAATTGATGAGATGTGTGCTTGGTATTGCCATGAGAGTCTTGGCCTCATAGCTGATTTAGAGGACTCCGATGTTAATTGAAGTTTAATGGCATGATTCTTGCGATTCCTCTACTAGTACCCATATTCTAAAGTTGATATGGTAGAGTAGGCCAGATCCGACGAAATCTTTCAACAAATCTGGTCAATGAGGCCCCTCGAAATATCGCATGTACGACACTTGCCAACAAAGTATATGTCTTCTCTCCCTTTCCTTCGATGCTCACCATTCAAGGTTTATTTATAAGAGCTATTGCTTAAATCTAATTGATCCTTCAAGTGTGTGTGTTTGTGCCAACATACTGTACAACACCAATTGCGACCTACTCATTCTTGATGTCCTTTCGTTCCTTGGAGTGTTCACTGGCCAATACTGTTCAGAATAATATTTTAAAGATATGACTTTCGTTTTCCTCCCTCCCTCAGAGAACTCACAAAAGCAACCCTCACCAACACTACCAGTACCTTGCCCTTGAAATCCATCAAGACCTGCCCATATGTTTCCCCAGGAGTAGGTGCATGGTT
Organism: Eucalyptus fibrosa; assembly: GCA_017140475.1. Taxonomy (NCBI): domain Eukaryota; kingdom Viridiplantae; phylum Streptophyta; class Magnoliopsida; order Myrtales; family Myrtaceae; genus Eucalyptus; species Eucalyptus fibrosa. Next base: position 12,625,618 of record CM029511.1, read on the forward strand.
CAGATTGTAACTCCTATAAACCATTCTGCAACGGAGCTGTAGAGGTCCATCTATCTCCTAAGAAGTTTATGCTATAAATCTCAAATGGAAAACACTTAGCCAAGAACTTGATGAACCATATGAATTTATCTTAATGTCCACATGATGACATCAACTCATCCGAGGCATTTTATACAACAATGGCATCGTGTGTCCTTTCCACAACTTGCTTTCCACAACTTGCTTTTATTAGTAGAGAGTATCTATCTGAATCACAACTTACTTTGTCATGCTCATGAATGCTCATTCCACTCATATTTCTTATTTCAGCTGCTCAAAACACTGCAATTTAACCAAATCAGTAGAAAATTTTGTTATATATTATTGCATTTGCACTCTGTCAGAATTGAATGCCACTAACTTGACGTGATTGATCATGTGGGGAGAGCATCAGGAAGAGTGGTGGGTGACTCGAGGATTTTGCCGCCCCCATCAGGAAACATTTCGAAACTGGCCAAAGGACTGACTTTACCGTCTTTGCTCAAACGGATGGGATACTACATCAGGTGCCTTCTCATTTCCCCAGGATCATGTTGGTCCTCATCCATATAAGCTTTCCTATTCCGTTTGACTATTTTGTTCATCCTCTTTACACATTCAATGCTTTGAGGTTTCCTGAAGCTGTCCTCTAAATCTCCCAAGTGCTCCGCCCAAAGCAACATCCTATAACTGTAAACCTGCATAGCGTAAGTCAACATAATTATACACAAGCTTAAGTTTTTGAATGAATATTGCTGCACTTGCTCGGGCATATGCTTTGTATATGCTATTCAGATGAGAGGCTAACCCGATGTAACTAACCTGGCCACACGGATGCCTCTTTTTCCCGGCCCAAGTGCGACACGGCCGATAAGCCCCCATTGCAATTTCAGTGTCTCTTGAACCATCCAGAGATTTTGGTTGATATTTGCCGATCCCATGATCACATACTCATCATCTACTATCATTCCTTTGGCATGCACATATAACATGAATCTGCGAAAACTTTGGAACCGACGCCTGCATGGATAGAAACAACAGCACGCTTCAACCAAAAGTCATTTTGCCATCACGCTCTTAATGACTTTCTTCGCTTTTTTTTTTTTAACGGATGAGTCAAAGGAAGAATCCATGAAAAGAGTATAGACATAAAACACGGCATTATTTTTGGATTGTTGATTCATTGCTTGGGATGAAGATTGTGTAGAGGACAAGGGCTCCCTCTTGCTTAGTCAATAGAAGTTCAAGTAATCCGGGGGATGGTACTTGTGTGACAACCCGGCTTTTTTGAGAGCCTGAGCGATAAATTTGTACATCATCATGTTTGTCCCTGTCCACATAATCAATACACATACGAGAATAGTGAATGTTAATCTTTTTACATCATCATATCTCCTGGAGAAAAAAATACTAAAATGACTGAAACGGGGTCGGGTCCCAAATTTCCCCTTTAGGTAGCTCAGCTTGGTCTGCTTGGATCACTTCGTTTTCTGCTTAATTTCGTTTGTCATGTTATTCAGTTTCGATTTGCTTGGACATCATCAATTTACATGTGTCATCACTATTTCTTTACAAGATGAAAGAGTTTTTCCTTGATTTGACCTGCCAGAAGAGAATTTCCTACACTGCAGTACTAGTCAAGACACCCTCCGGCCACGTCGGTATCACTATATACACACAGAAGCGCTCATCTGCACTGATCTTGCTTGCGATCTTCAACGCCAGCTCCATCAACACTAAATTATTTGCAGCTGCATGTCAAAACCAAATCAAGCATTGGTTGCCATCAAAAATTGAACTCAAGAAATTAGATAGGCCGAAACAAAACTAGAAAAACGGAGGAAAACATATGCATTTAAAAAGTTCAGAGAGTCGGTCTCAGAAATATAACATATTGAATCAGAATGCACTCTTAATGTCTTATACAGTGAGTTCTAGCGATTATTGTTGGAAATTATATCCAGAGAAAGCACATTGTTTGTTGTAGACAGAACATGAAAGTAGAGATGACGATAACAACTATATAATATTCTTCTTTTTATGTAAACTTACAACTCTTGGAGAAGAATAAAATAAGATATCATTGAAAAATAACATAAAATTGGAGGTGAGGTACGGATAACCGAATCTCCTTAAGGCGATTAGTTCCTGCCAATGGTGCCCCGCAGATTCACGAACTATGCCTTCCAAGATACAACACCTCGAACCTGTTTGGATTAGCACTATGCAAACAAGACTCAGTCGAACCGTTCGATTAAACCAGCACACCCAGAAAAAACAAAAGAGTAGAAAAGTATATCAAAGCCTTTTTGGAATCGAGTTGGAAAAACCAAAACCATAAAACCAAAACTTCTCATGAAGCTCTATGTTCCTATCTATATATAGAGATTTTTTGTTCATGTACTAAAGAGATACATGAATTAAATAGACGCATGTATCAACGAGATTCATGAATAAAGAGATACGTGAATCCAAGAGATTCATGTATCCAAAGATACGTGAATTCAAGAGATTCATGAATTCAAGAGATTCATGAGCTCAATAAATACATGAACTAAACGATACATGAATCTAGGAAATTCATGAATTCAATAGATACGTGAACATAAAAGTATAGGAAATTCATGAATCCAAAAAAAGATACGTGAACAGAAAAAACGTATCTTAATTTATTGGCTTCCGTTGATCCATTAACCATAATTATAACCATAATTACAACAATTATTAGCTGACACACAATCCACAGAGGGAGCCAAATCCATACACTCTTTACTGGAGGCATTGTTGCTCACTCAACTCGGTCAGTCGAAATGAATAGAAACGGGCATCTTATACCTGCATTTTTGTATGGTGGCCAACGATAGCAAGAGCCGAGCAAATATTGGTTTTCAATGTAAATGAAGTCTTGTGCCAATCTAATTGCTTTCACATACGTCTTGTGAATACTCTTGTCTACTTTCAAGTTCTTTCCACATATAAGATTCTGCAACCATGAAGAGATTGAAAGAAGCAACATTATCAATGTGGAATTCAATCTCTACTCAAAAACACTAGAGACTCTGCATAAAAAAGAAGAGTGACTTTCTAATATAAGAACACTTTTCAAGTTATACACATATAAGAGCCAATTGCAAATCCACCAGCATGGTATTAGCAGCTAAAACTTACTTGCTTTGCAACTTCTTCAATGCTCTTCGGGAATCCCTTTACAGAACCTGAATCAATCGATCTAAAGACCTATGCCAACAAAAAATAAAAATGAAAGACGGTTGTCACACTTCATTTGTTTACAATTGTTGCCATCGAGGCTTGTCAAGGGACAAAGTATCCATGAAATCCTGTCGAGCCTTAAGAGAGCATTCTCATGCCAATGCCTAACATTTTTCAGCTTAAACTCGTGCCACTTTGCCGCCTTTCTCCATCTTTGTGCAAGATTCTTCATTTTGTTGTACACGGTTTGTCCCTCAACTTTGCAATGTAGATCATGCCACAACTGCCTTGGTACATTGACAGTGGACTATAATCATCACAAAAAGCAATTTCTTCTCATGATCAGAACATAACATATACATGTTATTACAATGCTAAAGGTAAACATTAGCATACTACCGTGAACGTGGGGTTGTGAATGTTATTCTTAAAGACGGTATCAAGCTCGCTATAGAGTTTGTGCTCCAAATTTATATCGGCCATTCCATAGGTCTAGCTGGCCAATGAATGCTATTATTTTGCAGTTGTTTCTTGAGGCTTGAGTGTCAAGAACCACGCACTTTTGGTGGTGCGAGTACAAGGTCCCCACCACTTGGACTACAGAAGATCCATACATCAACAAATCAAACCAAACATTTTCGTAGATTTATCTCGGATTTCAATCGAATGGGTAGCCTTTGCAATATTGTAAAATTCCCTTTTAGAACTATCCTAAATTCATGTCATTAGGTTAGAAAACACATGATATGATTTAGGACAGCATGACATAGATTAATAAACTTTTGCAGATCGCCCGATGAGAGAAAGTCTTTCCTATAAAATTATACCAGATTGGAATAATCAGGTAAATACAACAAAAGCGGTGCTTTTGATGCAATCTAGCGATTAGATTTTGATTAAGAATTGACCTAAATATTTAAGGATACATATATGTTGCTTGAAAATGCTGAGTTTGGTACTTGCGTAATGAGGACCAAGCACACAATCGATGCCAGAGTGTCGAACAAACTTTTTCGTCTCTTCGTCGTGAGTTTGGATCATGCCATCCTACGCCACAACATGGCACATGCCAAGTCTCAGTGATGAGAGATCTCAATAAAGAACTCTCCTTTCCTAAGTCATGGATTTGAAATTTTTTGGCCAAAGTGCATTGCACCATAAATGAGGATACTTATTCAAGAAAGAGCCATTATATAACATATTCTCCAATTGCATCTTGTAAAGGCAAGCCGAAAGAAAGAACTATTAGAGTTCAAGAATTTGTGTAAATAAAAAAAATGGAAAACTTCTTATACTGTAAACGCTCATTAAGCTAACTGTAAAATTAAAAAAATCCTTCACTGATTACGCACCATTGATAAAAGGATGATCCTTACTCTACTGCATTAGCCAGACAAATCAGCAGTGATGGAAGCCCCAGGTAGGCAAATTTTCTCACCCTGGTAGTACTCCGATCATCCCGAAGACCATTAAGACATTTCCATGTTTTAGCAATGCTTAATTACATGTGAGTATGGTATAGAATTACCGTCTTCAAAAGGATGAGCTCAGGCCAAACCCATCGTGGTCCTTCACACAGAAGTGCTCATCTTGCAAGGGGTTCTTATAGGTCGGGATTATTGACACTTGAATTGTACCAACAATGAAACAATAAAAAGAGTAATAATAATTATTTTGTCATACGCGACAGCTAGTATGATAGAATTTTTCATTTCCTAGGGCCCATCGCGGATCTTCCCTTCTCTCTTGAATTCAGTTACGACAGCAATAACCAGAAGGACATTTTCGTCGTTTTAAATCAGGGCACTTTCGTCATTTGACGAGGAAGTTCTCGATTCTGCTTTGCGTCCGTAGCCTTTACCGTCCTCTCTAGCTTCACCGTTGGCCGCTAGGTCCACCGGAAGCCACCATCGGCCTTTCGTCTCCGATCACGGCAGATGCACGAAGGAAGGTGCACAACACACACGCAGAAGAAACAAAGCTTGATCCTAGAATCCAAAGTTCATTGTCGTTGATTCGAGGTTCGCTGGAGGTGAATCGACGTCGATTCCACCGTTCATGACTTCGATTGCGGTTCTGGTGTCGTCTAGTTGTAGTTCTGATCGTGTGCTGTTCTAACCGCGAGGCGCTCCTTCGGTTCGTTCTTTCGCTTCAGTGATCGGTGGAAGCTTGCGGTAGATTCGAATCGCATGGAAAAGGACACCCCGTCTCAGTTGACTCCAACCATCGCTTGCAAATCTTCTCTCCACCGATTGAGCTTTTCAACTTCTTGCTCTAGTCCAAGCACAAGAGTCGTCCCCACGTCGAATGAATGTATGGATACTGCTCAGGAAGTGTTCAATGAAATGACTGAAGGAATCCATCCGTTATTCTGTCCTGTTGGTGGCCGTTAGAATCAATGCTATGATAGTGAGGCCGTGCTCACTGTCTGGAAAGTCGCTGAGTCGTCATCTCGAGCTCGCGCCGTCCTCGCCACCAAATCATCAGATCGTCTCTTCTCCAATTAAACTTCGTTATTGGTGTCGATTTGTTCTAGACTCGTCTCTCTTGATCTCTGTTCTGTTTTCTTTTTTTTTTTTCCTCGCCTTTCACTTGACTGCTTCATCGTCAGACATTTGCTGCGTCGTCGTGCCGAGACCCTCCTCATAACCAAAAGCCAGAAGCGGGGACTGCGACGGCAGAAGCCAAGGAGATGCGGTCACGATTGCTTTCGATAATTCCGCTTGCGTGGCTCGCTGCATCAGAGGGATCGAGTCCACTAAAACTTCCACAAAGAACAATAATCATTAATGCATCGCACATGACATAGCGCCATTTTGATACTAGCAACATCATCTAAAAGCAGTTTTGCCTGGATAGCAAACCGACCAAATAAGAAGGAAGCAACTGGAATGACATTAGCTGGAGCTTGAATTCACGGAAACGAGCAGTGGCGGCAATGATCTGCATCCGACGCCCCTGAAGGTCTTCTGGTAGAGACATTGCTAGCCGAAGACAACGAACGTGACTTGGAATTTCTGTCCTCGCAGGGCAGGGGGCGGAGGAGGGGAGAGAGAAGGCCAGGCTGGTCTAGGGGAAAAGGTTGAAAGGTGGGAGTAATGGGGCTAGTGGGTCTGGGCTGCAGATCAAATCAATGGGTTGCTCTTGTAGGCCGTGCCAGTTGAACCAACTTGGCCTTTTCTATTTGTTATTTATTTCTATCTTTTTACTACTCGTTTTCTTTTGTTCTTTTTACTTCCATTCATTGTTTTTATGCTCATATTTTTTCAGAAAAACGTGTGCTTAATTTTTCGACTAAAATTCAGGTGTCGATGGTTTCAAATATATTAACCCTAATATTTGAAGAAGAATATCATGCCATCATGAACAAAGTACAAGATATTGTATGTTTTTGTTGCGTCAATTCTTTACTTCCCAAAAAGCTAGAGTAGTTTATTGATCGATGGAAAAAATAGGCCAAAAAAATGGGACAACCCAATCGAATTGAATCGGATATGTGTTGATGAAATATCGACTCATTTAAAATGACTTAATTGATGACTTGGATTCATATAGACCCGATTTCCAATCTTGCCCATTTGGCAGGTTGAAGTCCTAGAATATCATGATGGAAGATTAAACAAAGACCGGTACAAAGGCAAGAGAAAGTGATAGTTTTCTTTAGTAAAAATTGATACCTTCGTGTTTTATTTTTCCTGTTTAAGGATTCTTTTCAATTTATTGAAATTTCTCAAAGTGAAGAAATGATTAAACATGGCAAAGAGTAGAGGAAAAAGCAAAAGAAATGAATAAATATGTTGAGAATAACATAGGTTTAAATAAAACCAATTTTTATAAAATTTCACCCAAAAAACCAGCCATGATTGGTCAAGTGGTCCAAGACTTGATTTGCAAGTCAAAGGTCACAAATTTGATCCCAATCTATTATTCATTTTGGGATAATTATGCGAATAACTTGGCAGAATTAATTTGAACAATATTTGGTGGTGAACACATTCACCCGTTGGTGGCCAAAGATTGTTGCGGGTTGGAAAAACTCCAAATAGAATGTCCAACAAAAACATTTGAGTCGCCGTTGATGCCCTTCAATGATGGGCCGTAACTGTACTTTGACGATTTTCCATTTCCATGATAATTTCGAGAGACCTTCCTTCACACACAGAATCATAATTTAAAAAAATCTTTTTTGACAATAATGATCTAGGCCATCGGTATCTCCACGACCCCAATGAGCTCATCATTGTCCTTCACGTGGAAGTTTGCCTTCAAGACCGAGTGCATCATAGGAACGCCAAACCACTAGTCCCATAGGGAGTTCTCGTCGTTCGGGGTTGTTAACACTTGAATTTTGCCAACAACGCATGAATAATAAAAAATGTAATTTTGTCAAACACTGTTGACACCCGAATTTTGCTGATCATTCAAGTCTCCATTTTTTCTGAAAATATATATTAAAAAAAATAAGAAGAAGAAAGAAGAGAGAGATAGCAAAAGTTTAATAAAAAATTTGAAAAAAAAAAGAAGAAGGATATAAAAATAAAATCGAGAGGGCTCGTGTTGTCCAGCCCACTTGGCAATTTTCGGCCTTTTCATTCCCAACCCCTCTCTTTCAGCCCATTTCTTTTAGTTCGGTTATTTTCTTTCGGCCCATGCGTCCAATTCACTCTCCTTTGCCCATCTCTTTTATCTTTTCTTTGTTCTCATAAGCCCACCAGTGCCTAAAAAAAGAAGCCCAGCCCATCTTCTCCTTTTCCTTGCACGCACTTACCCCCGCGAGAAGAAGAGCGTCGGTGACGCAAGGAAGAGAGAAGCAAGAGTGACGCGCGGGTAACGGAGGAGGGTGTGTCTGCGCGTGCGCGGGAGCGGGCTGTGAGCGACGAACCGTGACGAGAGCGAAGCCAGCGCCTTCTAAAATCTCGGAGCCACGGCTGATCGACGTCGTCAGCTTTCGTTCATTGACGAACACTAAACTTTCTGAAACTTGCATTCAAAAGCGCACGTCATTTCTTGCATAATCGGTTGTCCAACGGTGTTTAGATTCATCGTCGATTAATGTCCACTTCATTAGTTGTTTAACTGAATCTGAATCTGTGTTTTTCCCTTTCGTTTATGTCGTGCTCTTGCGATTCCTTGTGCCGGTCGTCTATGGACACGAGTTTGGAGTTGCTATTCTCAACCTCGTCACCGGTGATGCCAGCCGCTCGAGGCTGCCAAGTCAGTGCATTCTTTGCTGTTTTAGTATGCTTCCTGTGTAATTCTTACACTGTTTTGTGCGATTTTGAGCTCATAATTTCCTTGCCGGAGTGGCTCGCTCTTGGCCGGAGTCGTGGCTGATGGGGGAACATTTGGACGTCAGGTATTGACATCGGACCGATAGGGATTCCGGCGAGAATTTGTGTAGTGTAATTCAATCGAGTCCGTCAATGGTGGTTTTGTACAGAGGAAATATGGGTTGTTGCTAGGAAAGAGAAAGCGTTCGAGAAAGGAGGGAGCGTGATCTGAGGGAGCAGAAGAAGGTGCAGGGGAAAAGGACAAAATTGGGAAAAAGACTAAAAACGAAAAACAAACTGTGATTCAATTGAAAGATTACACAAGCCCTGCAAGTCGAAAAATCTAATGTGTGTCGAACTGAAAGGTTGTCCTCAGCTAAGAGCCATGGAAGGCCCAAGTAACTTCAAGCCTTTGAAGTGCTTGGAAACCGAAGGTTCTAGATCACTAGAAATGTGTTGCCCAATGTGTCGAGATCAACCAAGATAGATACCAAATTGTAACAACTGTAGTATGTGATGCGGTTGTGGTAGAACTTGCAGTATTTTAATTAATCTTTAGGTGTCATAGACTCCACTCTTTCATCTTAGGCATCATCTTCTTAGCAAATGCACACATTAAAAACTCAGTTGGGTTATTAATAACTTGACCGATTCAAATTTGCTAGTGTTTTCGCTTAAGTATTGAATGATGATATGGGAAATTTTTATCTTGTGTCGTCAAAATTCAGATATTTAAAGTTAAATTTGATTTTTTGGTATAGCAAATTGAATGTCGTAGCTTCATATCGAATATATACCTCTTAAATTAGAAATTTTATTGTGTCCGCAATCCATGGAAGAACAACTTCCCTTGTGGCAATACACTATTTATAGGTGCATGTTAACTATTTGATAATATCAAGCTATTTAAATTTTGGATTATATGGATACATATATTTTACCATCGATTGAAACTATTTTTCATTCAAGGTGATCGACTGAATTAATAGGTTGTTAGTTTTTTTAAGAATATTGTTGCTATTATTCGTAAAATAATTGATATAAATTTGGGACCAGATATATAATCATTGTACGATGCCCACATTATGATGAAGTTAATATTAACCTTCATATAGAAGGAGTCCAAATGACACATAGGACAATACAGAAGCCTCATGTTAGCTTTCACATTTATGGAGTCAAACTACCATTTGGAGTGTGACGTTGATATAACCCAATTCTTGATAATTGCTATGTTCAATTATGAAAATTGAATTAAGTCACGAACTACCGAGAACTACCGACATCAAAGCAGATACATTTTAATAAAGGGTCTCTACTACTAGAAGTAAATATTCACTTGTGTATGAAGTCACTCACCTCGATAGTACTACCAATACTATTGGTTAAGTTTCTCAGCTCAGGCTATGTTTTTCACCGACATTATAGCTCGTCATTTGCTTAGGCCCATCAATCTATAATAAGAAAAGAAGAAGTAGAGATGAGTTGTGAATGATTTGCATAGACAAACAAAGTGGATGAACAAGACGTCTTTATCCCATGCATGGTGCATGGAGATGTATTATGTAGGGGTAGGAGGTTTTCTATCTATCTATTTCACTAATTAATATCTTCTAATTTATTCATCTGCCACTTGTCTTTGGTATAGCATTTGAATATCACAGCTACATATAGAATATATACCTTGTAACCTAGAATTTCTTTTACGCCTGCGGTCAATAGAAAACATCTTCCATTGTGGCACCACACTATTTATAAGTGCATGTTGACCATTTGATTGTATTAGGCTATTTAAATTTTGGATTATAAGGGCAAGTATGTTTTACCATCGATTGCAACCATTGTTTGTTATGGGTGATCAAATGGAATCAGGAGGTGTTATCGTTTTTTTTTTTTATTTTAAGAATATATTATGCTTTTATTTGTCAAATAATTGGTAAGAATTTGCAACTAGATATATAATCATTATATTGTGCCCACTTAATATGATGAAGTTAATATTTTCATTCATATGTATGAAGTTTGAATGATAAATAGGACAATACAATGGAGTTGTGTCTCCCCACCAATTCACCGAGGTGTCATATTAGCTATCACATTTATGAAGACGTACCACCATCTGGATCGTGAGGTTGACATAACACCAAAGTTAACAATTGCTTTACTCAAATATTCAAAATTGAATTAAATCGTGAACTGCCCACATCAAAGCAGATACATACTAATAAGGGGTCTCAACTGCTAGAGGGCAGCATTCAATTTTATAATCACTCACCTTGGTCGTGCCTTGGACATAGGCTGTCGGGTCCAAAGGCAGTTTTAGTACAAAAGAAATGGTGGAGTGGGCCTCTTTGTCATTTACCGCGGAGTACTGGACATCGGAGTTAAAAAAAAAGAAAAATGGTTTCCTTGTGACTATTGGCAATTTTTAGTTGAAAACGTCCGTGAATGTTAACCAACAAATTGAAGTCTAACAATGATAATACTTTATTGGGATAATGACTTAAACGATTTCTAAATTTTGACTTAATATATAATATGATCCATGAACTTTAGGTTTTTTAACGTGATCCTTAAACTTCAACTAAATGTGCAATATTGTCCTTGAAATTTTAATTTATTTAAAATGATCTTTAGAATTTTTTGTATATGTTCAATTTAATCCCTAGAATGTATAAAGATATTTAATACTATCTTTTTATTAATTTAAGTTCAGTGACAACATTAAATATTTTCATTAAATTAAACTTGCACTAAAAATTCTTGCCATCACTAGCAGATGTTCTACATTTGATTGGCAATGACCACAAGCACATGAAATTATTATTATTTCCTTCATGTAACGGGAGGGAGCCATATAAGCAAAAATCATAAAATCAACAAAAACTTCAGAAATCTTCAAGTGAAATTAAACGTTACAAAAGAAATTGAAAGTAACGGGAGGGGTGGAGTAATTAGCTGAGAGTATTCGAGAGGCCACAAAGGAATTCGCTGCCTCGGTGTAGAGGATGCCATCCCAGCTCACGTGGCACGACGACTCCTCACACACGGTGCCGTTGTTGTAGCACCCCATTAACGGGTTCTCAAATCCTACTTATATTGGAATGCAAAAAACAAACAAACTTAAGTAAATCCACTATCATTGTAAGTTTGTAACCACTCCTAGGGCACAAACAAATGAGCAAGATACTCTCACTAACTCTTGAGTTTCGACTTGACAATTGGCCCTAACAAAACTTGAGGGTACTCAAATTAGAGGCGATGGAATCCGTACCATATATTGTGACATCCTGATTTTTCAAATATGATTTCAATTGAATAAATCGGGCCTTTCGTCGACGCGTCTATCGTGCTATTCTCTGAGCCGATCACTCAAGAGATAACTAGACTATTTGGGAAAATTATTAAGGGATTTTAATGCAAAAGACTTGAGAATTCGACCAGGAATCGACTGCTTGACCGTGCCAATTTGCAAGGGTCATTACGGCACAATTAAAAATCAATGAGATATCAATGATAGGTCGATTCGATTGAGATGAGTGATCAAAATGTGGGTGATTCCACCTGATTATAAAATTCTCATTGATCGGCACTAAATTGATTTTCTATCGTTTATGGTACCCTGTGTCTATATTTGAAATCTTGAGATTTTCACGACAATTGAGAGTCGTCAATGTGTCGAAGATGTACATTGTGACTCGAGATAAATTGATCACAGGTCAATTGCACTAAAAATTCCTAAAAGCTACCCGATAGACTAGGTCACGCTAAAAGTGTGCCAGATCGAAAATAACCGTGAATTTGAACCCGATTTCAAAAATTGAAAGTTCTGTGGTGTCACAAGCTATTTGAGGAACATCGACTCATCCTCCGAAGAATTTTCAGAAATTCCGAGATGTTTACGGAGAATCGATTTGGACGTCGCGGAAAATTAACGGAAATTCGGATCGGCCAAATTGAAGATATTTTCGACTTGCAAACCAAGCTATATGGAGAAGGGGACTTGTAGAAATATTGTGGGCTTTTTCTACATCAAAATGGGACATCAATTGGGAAAATTTGATGAAGAATTGGAAGCCCATCAATTGAAGAAATTCGGAATGTGGCTTGGGGCTGCATTTTTGGCATAAAAAATTGGATTATTTGGGAAAATTATATACTAGAAAGTAATAGGAGAGGACCAAGGGATAAGCTTTGTGGCTTTTGGGGGACCAAGCATTAATGATAGATATTTGTTTGTTGATTTTATCCTTTCCCCCCATCGGCAGCTTCTCGTGCACGATTCCTCTCCTTCATCTCCTTCGCACGGACTCCACACCACGAAGCAGCTGCTCTTGTTTTCTTTCCATCTATTCCTTCGACTGAGAACCTCTGCCGCATGACTTCGTTCACGATTGCAGCCACGCACGTCTCCACTATCATTTCATCCTCATCACCCATCCATCTCCACCACCACATCATCACCATCTATCATCATCCCATCTTCCACCATCACCCCACGTCTGTAGCTCATGCCTCAAGTCAACCATTGAAGTTTAGTTGACTGAAGAAGCCCCACAACTCACCAAAGTCCAGCCACGAAATCAAGCTACCTCTCCACGCATCCAAGTCCACTAGCTGAGTTCTCTTCGTTGACTCCATCTGCCAATTGCCGATTGAAGCAGCTCACGGCAGAAGCTGCCACCGTCCGTGACTCACCACCACCGAAGTCCCTTTTTGCTCGATTTCTTCAGCCCATTAACGCCGAGGACTTCATCCGCTCGAAGACTCCACCGCCAGCTGCTTCCCTGCTCCATCTTTCGTTTGTGTCTTCGCCAGCGTCACCTTCAGCTCGACGCCAGCAAAGCCAGCAGCCCACTCCCAAGATCGGCCCAGCAAATCCGCGTGTCTTCACGGCCCATCTTCAAGCCAGCAAGTCTCGAAGACCTGCAGCTCTGTTTCTGCTTCGGTTGGCAGCGCTCAGTCCAGTGGATTTCACGGCCCAGCAGTTGGGCCCGTCCAAGAAACCAGAGAAGCCCATTTTGTTCAACCCAGCAAAGCCCAAGTGATTCAAGCTCAGGCCCAATTCCATTGCAAGCTTAAGGCCCACTTGAATTCAAGCCCAACTTAGCCTTTCCAAGCCCGTGAAGCAACTCAAGCCTAGTCCAATTTCAAAAGCAAATCTCATATTTGGGCTGAGATTTGTTGGGCCAATTTTAGGCCCGTTCCAAGTTTCTTCGACGCCGCCACAATTTAAGTTTCGGCCGCCGTCACGCCGTCGTCGTGGTGAACCGGTTTCCGCAATTAACCGGTGAGTTTATACTATAAACTCAGCTTAGTAGGCTAATGACGTTTAATGGGTGTTTAGATTTATTTTATTAGGAATTAGGTGGTTAGTTAGATTAAATTAGAAATGCAATTATTTAATTGAGCATGTTAGGTGGTTAGCATGATTTAGCTAAAGCCTAAATAAATTGTACTATTTATCTAGAAGAGTTCGGGAATTTCTCCGAGTCCGTATTAGTTATTAATTTAATGATTCTGGCCTAGGTTAGTATTTTTAGAATTTAAATTGATTTATTTAATTAATTTAATTATTTAATTATTTATTAATTATTTTTCCAGGAATTAGGCGGGATAGCCGGTGATTTGGAATTTCGTGCTTGATTGCAATGGTGTGGTTAATTTACTGCATTGAGTCTTGATTGGATTTTGGTATTTAATTCCAAAAATTGTGAATTTCCAATATTTATTTAGAAAATCTCAAGTGTTAGGTTTTGGCACAGAAAATAGTTTTTAGTACTATATGAAATAGTGAGATTTCAAAAAGGAAGAATATCAATTTTCTGGATCAAGTTGACCGTGTACCCACACAGAGTAATTTCATGTGAATTTCTAATATGAAGAAAAAGGCTAGGCTCACCATTTTAATTGAAGCATTTGAGTGCAATGCACGGTGCCCTGGGCCATATTTGAGTGATCGTGTGATGGTTAAGAGAAATCATTCCGAGCTGTTGAGCTGGACGTTATTCTTATTTGGGATACCCCTTGGACAACGGAAAGCCGGTCGCAGTTGATTCTAGACCCTATGCTCCTTCGGGAAAGCCGTCTGATAAAGAGATGTGCCGTGTTCAATGGGGTGAGACGAAGCCTGCCAATGCTAGAAGACCGCCGAACAGAGAGTAGGCCGTGCTATATGCCGAGATTAAAACTAGGAACGCATGATTAATTAAGTGTGGCGTTTCAATTATTGGAGCTTATTTGTTGCTCATGTTCTCATGTTGTTTGTGAGATAAATTGTACTGACCTGTAGGGTGGATCTGAGACGAGGTAAGTCTCCTTGATTGTGTCATTGTGTGATTAGGATACTTCTTGGCGTATTTCCCTCCTAATTGGGGTTTAGAGTTTAGACTCGCTGAGATGATATCTCACCCCGTTGTGGGACAACATTTTTAGGGTCGTCGAGTGGAGGACCTGGAGCTGAGAGGAGGTGATCAGAAGAGTAGGTCAGTTAGCACTGTTTCTTTTTGGAAGGCTAGTTTTTTGTAGTCTTTGGGCCATAGACTTTTGTACATGACTCAATGTGAATATAAAATCATGTTTGTTTATGAATTCGTATCCTGCTTTTCTATCTCTAGATGATTACTGTCAGGGGATTTCTTTTCGCTTCCGCATGTGCAATAAAATGGAAAGGGTCGGCGACTCGTCCTGGGAAGTCGCAAATTATTATCGACCAGAGAGGGATGGGCACACGCTCGAGGATCGCGGCGTGACATGTATAGTGTAATTGGCGATGAGATCGTATTTGATCATGAAGACGTCAATGTACATGATCGTGGCATTCTTCATCTGACTCCTTAGTTCTTCGCAAAGGGACTGCAATTGCCGATTGAATTCCCGAGCAACATCATTGCGAGATCGGAGGCATCCGAGCTCATCGATGTCGCTTGCATCATAGGCGGTGGTTAGGGGTGAGCAACGGTCTAGGGTCGACCCTGGACTGGCCCAACCCTGCCAGTCCTGGTCCGGTTCCCAAGGGCACTGGGTCGGTCCTTGATCCTAAAATTCCAGGACCAACACTGTACGGGTTGGTCCTCGGTCCTAAGAGTTTTGGGTCGGTCCCAAAACCACTGGACCAACCCTATATATTATATTATATTATTTATAATTATTTTATATATTCAAACCTAAATAAAATGTCTATTATATTATATTATATTGAGATGTTATACTAATAGCATTAATAGTAATTTCAATTTAAAACTTTTTTTGAGTATAAATTATGTGTCGTTTGTTTTGTTTTCAAGTGTTTAGAAGTTCAAGTGAATTTACAAGATATGAAGTTATATATTCATGGTTTATATTAAGTATTTTGAACTTTTTATGGTTTAATTGTATCTTACTAATGAATCAGTTACACTTTGCTTTTCAATTTCTGTGAAATGGTAGAAGTTTTTTAAGAGTAGAGTAGTACTGCAGTTACTACGATGATTTGCTAGTCAAGTGGTGTGAAGCTCTTTTTTGGTTGAGTGGACTCTATATGATCGAATGCAGGAAAACACTTTTGCATATGGTGTTATGAATATTAAAGATAGATGATTACAAGAACTTTTCATCTTGTCCCATATCTTGATGAGCGTTTAGTAGGTATGAAATTTATATTATTATGTCATCTTAAATTTGCTAAATATGTATTGGTATTTATAGTTTAGTTGCATAATGTCGTATTGTCGATGGATGTGTAATTTGAATTTGTAGGTTTGCTTTTTTAGGGAGTACAAAAAATAAGACGAAAAAAATTATCGATCAGTCCCGGGTTGACCCTGGAATTGGACCGAACTCATTGGGTCGGTCCGGTCCTTGGTCCCAGGCTCAATAGGGTTGGTCCTCGATCCTAAAAATTGAGGACCGACACTATACGGGTTGGTCCTAGGGTTAGGGGGTGGCCTGGACCAACCCGGACCATGCTCACCCCTAGCGGTGGTGACCAATATGCTAGGCAAACAGCCCAATGGCCCGGTGTTGTGCACCCAGAAATTCTTCCCTCCGCTTTGGTATATGCTCTACAAAAAATTAGATATACTCTACAAAAAAATTAGTTATATAAATTAAATTTACATAGATGGGATTATGTCTAATCTTTTGGTAATTGTTTACTGACCCATATGGCGAATCTGATTTCTTCGATGAAGATCGGGATGTTCCCGATGACCTGCAAATACGGAAGGGTAGTGAACTGAGCTGTGAGGTCGTTTTGGCCGACGTCAATGGTGTAAAGAGCGTCGGCAAAGCCATCCTTGCCGACCAAATTTGCATGGCCTGAAATTCGGGACACCAAATCGAGATATCTTAATTTTGCCTTTGTGGAGGTTAATTTGTCTAGTTAAAGGATAGATCACCTCTCGAGAGAAGCAACGGAGAGCGAGATCGGAAAAGGAGGAACTGGTTGAGTTGGACGCCCAAGCTGAAGGGTTGGTCGCGAGGGATGGTGGCTGCGCCGGACACAGCGAAATTGGCACCGTTGCTGAAATTTGGGCCCAATGATTCCAAGTATGGACTCAAGAAGCTTGTGTTCAGGCTCTCACCTATTTTGGATTTCATGCAAATCTCAACAAAATCTCATAGTGTGTACTTAAGACACTCCTGTTTTAATAGATATAGTCCAAAAAATTTTGGCATTTACATGATTTGGTCCTCTAACTTTTATTCAATGAAGTTACCTAAGTTTTTGGATTTATGCGATTTGATCCTTAAAGTTTTATCTTGTGTATTCGAGTAATAATTCCTATTTCTAGCTCAAATACTTTTTGTTAGACCTAAAATTAACATTACAAAAAAACTATTTTTTTCACGTATTTTCTTCAAAGAACATCAAAGGAAAGGGTTCGAACTAGTGCTCATCATACGCTGAAGCCCCTCCTCCCTAGGGAGGATGCCTCGGGAAATCACAAGATAAAGAGAGTGAGAACTCACAGAGGAAATCAATGGTCAACCGCCCGTCGCACAGCCGACCGGTGGCCTCATGAAAGAAGGTGTGCCCGTTGGGCAACGCGACGTCAGTCCCGTGCCCTGCTGACCAGTTGCCGGTGTCCGAGTTGGAGTCACCGAAGTTGAAGATGACGGGCTTCCTCTTGCACGGAGAAGCAGCCGAGCTTGGAAGGCCAAGACAGAGTCCGAACATCACGGCGTAGCACCTCAAACCACGGAGGCTGGGAACGCAAGAGCCCCCTCCTCTCTTCTTCGCCATTTTCTTTCTCTCCTCTTTCTTTCTTGTCGCTAGATTGACTGTAAAAGTGCAAGAGAGAAGCTGTTCATGTAAAAATTCAGAGGGGTCTAAGTTGTGGATCTTGAGACCGGGTAGAACGGGCTCTTGCAATTTGGTCCCATCCCTTTGTGGAAATCTTGTGATCGTCTTCAACTGTGATTGCTGACGGTTTGAATTGTCCCACCGGGGACCATCTAGAAAAAAAAAATATCTTGGGAGTTCATTTTCTTTTCGACGTAAATGGAGGAGCAAAAAATATTGACTAGTCAAAATCTAAGCAAGTTGATTTATGAACCGTGTTCTTTTTCATTAGACGAAACGACATCAATACGTGATACGACACGTCAACACACCATGTTGTTTAAAAAATCAGAGAATTTCGATCGTTGGGATCATTGTGTGTATATATATATGATAAATTATCATTTTTATGATTATTTCAATTAAATTAATTTTATTCAAATCCACAAATGAATAAATAATAAAAAAGAGACTAAAATGAATTTACACTAAAAACATTAATCTACCATTTATTAATATCATTTTGATAGATTCAACTCAATTTCAATAATCTATAAAATTTGAAGGAAAAATACAAGCAATTCACATTCTAGACTCATGTGTTAGATATGTCGAGAAGAGAGAGAAAAAAAACTCGGTGATGAATTGTATATCACGAGAAGTGAGAGTCAGAAAATAAGGTAAGACTAAGTTTTTTTCTTTTCCAATCTTTTATTATTTTATTATTTTTTCACATATATATTTTGACCCATTATTTATTGAAAATTTTTAAAATTGAATTCACATGTCAAAATCACGTGTCAAAAATTCGCGTGTCGGAATTTTAACTCAAGTGTTAGAAAGTGTCGGGAAAGTTAACTAAGTGTCGGATTTTCCAACACATATTGATCGAGTGTCAAAAAATATCCGAAAGTGATGGAGAGTGTTTAACACCAAGTCGGAGTGTTCGACATTACAAAAGTTCTCGGAGAGTGTTAATACTTCATAAACTATTGACACCTTATATTTGTTACTTAAAAAAATAAAAAGTAAAAATGACAAAAAAAGCTATATGGTAATAAATAAATGAATAAATAAATAAATAAATAAGGAAAGCAAAAATACTGTGATTACCAACGATTTGAATTGTTCCCATTGAGGATCATCTAGAAAAGAAAATGTCGTGGGAGTTCATTTTCTTTTTCGATGACTTCAATGGGGAACAAAAATCATTGACTAATCGAAATCTAAGCAAGTTAGTCTAGAAACAATGTTTATTCCCATTAGACGAAACACGTGACTGTTGACACCTTATTTTTGTTACATAAAAATAAAAATAAAATGGTAAAAACGACAAAACATAAAAAAGGAAGGCGAAAATACTGCAATTGTTGACAATTTAAATTGTCCCCGTCGAGGATCATCTAGCAAAGAAAATGTCTTAGGAGTTCATTTTCTTTTTCGATGACTTCAATTGGGAGCAAAAAACATTGACAAATCGAAATCTAAGCAAGTTGATCCATGAACTGTGTTCATTCCCATTAGATGAAACACGTGACTGTTGACATTTTATTTTGTTACATAAAAATAAAAATAAAAAGGTAAAAATGACCCAAAAAAAACTATGTAGTAAAAAAAATGAAAAAAGGAAGGCAAAAATATTATGATTGCTGATAATTTGAATTGTCCCCATTGAGGATCATCTAGAAAAGAAAATGTCTTGGCAGTGCATTTTCTTTTTTGATGATTTCAATGGGAAGCAAAAATCATTGACTAATCAAAATTTAAGCAAGTTGGTCCACAAACCATGTTCATTCCCATTAGACGAAACATGTGACTGTTAACACATTATTTTTTTTTTACATAGAAATAAAAAAATGGTAAAAACAACAAAAAACTATATAGTAATTAAAAAAAAAAAAAAGGAAAGCGAAAATACAAAAAAGAGGGGCTATAGTACTAAGCATGGATATATAGAAGAGAGTAGAGAATTTTTTGATAAAAATTAATATATAAAAAAGTAATAAATAATAAAAGCACTAATAAAGCTTGGGTGGGCCATTTATGCCAGGCCCGTTTTCTTTAGTAGAATTTTCAGTCCAACTTCCCGATTTTCCTTATTTTCTTTCAGCCCACAATTTGAGCCCAAAAAGGTGAGAAACAGAGATTAAAAAACTCACGAAACTCGTCCGATCCAAAGTACTTAGCCAGAGTTTCTTTGAATTTCGCCGGAAATAGCTTCGAGTCTTTTGGTCGCCCGTCGCCGGTCGCCGTATCTCTCCACGGCCAAGCGACTTAGATTCTTTCTGAAGCCGTTCGCCCGATCGATGACCTTATGGAGCTCAGTTACCTTGATCCTTCGTTCTCAGTCTTCCCAGGTAAGATGAGCTTCCTCTTTCTCGAACATGCTCTGTCTTAACCGTCTTTCAAGAGCCCGAACTCGACCGGCAAGTTAATAAGTAAATCATGATAAGCTGGGATCGATTGGCTGCACTTGTTTATAGGGTTCAAAGGTGGTTCTTCCCATATGATTGATTATGAGATAGTACAGGAAACTCCTAGGCACAAGCCCGACGATTACACCGGGGCAACGGGCTTGGAAAGCAGGAACCAGCTCGCGCCGGATGAAAATGGGAGCTTTCCTATTTCTCTAATTCCACTCGAGACATCAAAGTACACTGGGTTTGCTTTCGACTCACCTGGGTATGAGTCATTTTTCGCTTCACAACATGGTGTGTATGCACCGCCAAAGGCTTGGGCTGTCATAAGAAGAGCCAGCATGAGGACGAAGCCGAAGACATTGCCCGAGAAATGAACTTAAGTGCTACACTTCGATTTGGGTAGTGAGCCGTATAGATTCAAAGTTGTAAGGTTAGCTGTACCATAGTCGTTGCTTCTTTCTTGTGAGTTTTATATATGGACATTATAGTTGCTCTCCATGCTTCAAACCCGATACACTTTTAGAGGAGCCACAGTGTCTATCGCTTCCCTAGTTACTAGTTCGGATGTAAATGTATATGTTTCGACGGAAGGAAAGGGAGGGATGTGATAATTCCAGACTTCTGGACTCCTTAGAGCATCACTCGTTCCAGAGCGTTAGGAACGCTGCTTACGTTCATCCTCTACGTGCATTTAAGGGCTAGTTCTAGCTACACTGCGAAGTCTTAAGTGCTTTTCTTGAAACGTCTTGTTATGTCGTCATGTTCATTGTTTCTTGACAAAGCTTTCTTCATAATGGTGGCTCCCCTTTTTATTCACGACCGGTTCGCTCTTCATTTCTTGCATCGCAGCTGCTTTGTTGGCGGCAACATGGAGTTCCTTTTGCCTGTTCTATTTCATTGATTCTCTGGTCGCTTGTCCTCTGGTTGAGTGGGAAACCAAGGTTATTTTAGGCGCTACTCCGGGAGCCATCGCTAGCTGCATCCCTAAGTTGTTTGAGGATGACAAACCAACCGAACCTGTGTCCAAAAAGTCGGGTGGTTATTAGGAATTGCTAAAAGTGTGATTGTTGAAAGCACCTCGTTAGATGAAGAAGGAACATTTTCTCAGATTTTCAAAACTGCTGCAAACCGCATCCTATGATCCCCTTCCAACACAGAAGTAATTACAAACTCGGTTTGGTCCTTGCATAAGTACTAGCGGCTTTGAGCTTGACCTTTCCGTCTATGCAAGAGAAAGGCAGAGGATATCTGTTGGAGCAGTATCCTATTCTGTTCTGTAAGCGAAAGCCGTTGCAAGAAATCGCGAGTAATCACCTTAACGCCGGACCAAATATTGCCGGGAGAGGCATGTTATTAGGTGGTAGAGGGACAAGAGAATTTCTGAATGTAGAAGTTTAGAGCAGCTTCTTGTCACTTCATTGTGAGAATAAAGAGGAAAAAAAAATATCTCACGAGGACCTGATGAACTTGGCCAAGTTTCTGAGACACTTGACTGCCGGGATTCGTCCAATCGTTCTTCATTAGCATCGTAATCATCATCATTCTCGAAAACCAGATACATCCCGCGCTTTTCCAGCCAGAGCCCAAGAAAGTATGGTGGGTCTCGCAGGACTATATCTATTCCTGTCTCCTTTTAACGTCCGAACCATTGGCTTGGATTCTGGATATCTAATCTTCTAAAAGCTGGTCTTCACTTTTGTTCCCCCATCTGGTTTAATGTCAAAGCGTGTATCAGATCTTCGAGCCTGAGGAGCCTTCCTTTAATGTCCTCGATTGTCGGTAGCAGGATGTTTGCCTGGTTTGCATTGTCCGCAGAGACAACAACGGCAAAAATTATCACTCTAATCTCGCGGTTCTTCTTCGGAGCAGCAAAATGAGGACCTTCCTGACAAAACCATGCAGGAATCTCGCTCCTAGGGACACTCGAGTTGTACGGATGCTATAGAGCAACCGGCAATTTCCCATGAAAAAACACATTTTGAGGTCAAACTTTGTGCATTCGTGATAGAAGATGCTAAACAAAGGGGGAGAAACTGAACTGATCTACATCCAGATATTTGGTACAGTTAAGAGTAGTTTTCCTTAAAATGGGAGCTATGAGTTAACGTTTTCACCTTTTCAATTCTTCTCTTTTCACTGCTGGGAAGCATGCCTTGCAGCCACCCAAGAATAAACGCCTTAGAGATTTCAATACCCGGAGACCAGTGATGTCAACTAGATTGCTGCAATCAGTAAAATTTAGCTCCTTCAAATCAGTAGAATTCTGATCAGAAGCAACCGGTCGAGAACCCTTGAGCACGGGCTCGTGGTAGAGGTGTACACGATGCCACGGCAGGGGGTGTCGGCGCTGCAGTGGAAGCTAGAAGAGAACATTGCGTCGTCCTCTTCGGGATCGTCCGTCAGCATCGTCGCTTTTCGGCTTCTTGATCGACCTCACTTAAGAGTCACCGGTCTTTTGGCTGAGGCGGTCGTTGCAGAGATTGAAGCGCCCCGTAACGATGAGCAATAAGCAACGAGCACCTTGCGGACAGATTCGTGTTCCCTTTGAAAAGAGCGATTTCCACAGCACGGGAAATGTGCTGTCTTAATTTTTAATTGACAAATCATGGCATTCACAATACTTAAGGGAAAATTATCCAAAAAATTTTAAACATATTGTACAACCACCCATTGAATTTTAAATATATATATTAATTTAGTTCTAAACAATCATAAACATTTCAATTGTATCAATTTAGTTACAAGTCTTTTAAAAATTATAAATGTAATTCTTTTGGGTAATTTTGACCAAAAACCTCTCGACGCGGTGTTCTAGTTAGTGCTAACCATCTTACGGGACCAGATCCTTATTAACGTGGACAATCATGTTTAATTTTTTTTAAAACAATTTTTTTTTTTTATTGTTTTCCTCACAA
Organism: Eucalyptus fibrosa; assembly: GCA_017140475.1. Lineage (NCBI taxonomy): Eukaryota > Viridiplantae > Streptophyta > Magnoliopsida > Myrtales > Myrtaceae > Eucalyptus > Eucalyptus fibrosa. The sequence goes on from CM029511.1 coordinate 12,648,716, forward strand.
AGCGGGCAAGTCCACTGGTCACTGGCCGAGGGCCAGCAGCTCCGCCACCCTTGTAAAGAAAAAAAAAGGATAGTAAAGAAAATTATATTTTAAAGAAATTAAAAAAAAAAATTCTTAGTAATCATGATGGAGAGTTTATCCCATGACATAGCACATGTGTCCTCAATCTGTAACCAAAATTTATCACCGCAAGGATGTTCATATCTACTCCAGTTAAATGTAGGATCGCAAGTTTGTCAATTTAGCCTTGATTTGGTTTCAATTTCAATCCTTTAGACTAAAATTAATTAGACCTTGAGGCCGCACGCCTTGCACGTGCTGGTGTCAGAGAACGTCAGCACCTCCTGCACTGACGGTTGCGGCACGCCGACGTCTTCTTCTCCCTTGGGTCGCAGTCCCCCAACCTCTCTTGCCTCTGCAAGATGACCTCTCTGGTCTTGGTCTGCACATGATTTGCTCGTTTGCGTGTAAAAAATGTGTTATTCAGCATCGAAAAATTATTGAAGAAATCTTTCTTTCCATATAAATTTTTAATGGATTGGCCACCAAAATCACAAACTCGATTGCTTCATGCTCCGACGGAAGCAATCGAAGTGATGAATTACCTCACGACAACCGTCGCGGGTGGAAGAAGGAGATCGAGGAGATTGCAATATGGGAAAGCCCATGTTCCTCCTCTTATCTCTCTCTCTCTCTCTCTGACAATGATAGAGGCTGAAACCGTTTGAGTTTGAGGGATAGTATCATGATTTCAAGTTTGACGAAGGTTGAATGTGAGTTGGAATCGGACATAATGAGGATTTCTTTGACTGGGTTGAGTATTTGAATCATCATGATTCTTATCAAGGTAAACTTCGCATGCTCTGTCTCTGCTGGAGGTGGGGACCGAGTGCTTGATTCTGCAGGCGTGAAATCTGGTTGAGTTCGAGATTGTCCTGATGAACTCATACAAGTTTCAATGATTTAGTGATTGTTTGGATGCACACCTTTTCCTTATCATTGCATTTAGGTGCCCCTACCGAAATGCTTACCCCATGTTTGATTGAATTCCTAAACGGTATTAGCATGTGTATTTCGTAAGCATTCTTGCATCATGACGATTATCTGGCAATGGCATGCTTAAACTGAGAGTTCTCCAGTTTATATGACATTATTTTCCTTGATGTTGGTTGAACTTCTAAAGTTGTGGTCAATGCTCCCATGACTGAGAATTTGAACATGCTGTGTCGGCTTAATTTACTAGGAATTATGTTATCTATATCAATCTACGATGTTTGTTTGGGCTATTCTAACATTCGAGACAATTACCATCCTTGTACTGGAAATGGTGAAATCCTTCTTCGAAATGTGCATCATGTGTTGTGTACTTCAGTAAATTCCTATCCGGACTTCATCCTTTGCTTGATCTCGAAAGTAATTGGTTCCGTATGCTTGGATGATTATGCGTTGCATTTCTGGATCCGTTCATTACTACCTCAATACCTTCTGTATGTTAATAATATTTGATTCATTTTTTTAGGCGAATGCATGGCCTCTACCTATTTGATTTTCTTCGTTGACCGAAGATTCTGAAGTTCATTCATTGATGTCAAAATTGACATTTGATGGTTGAGTGCATAGTGAGCTTTTTATGCCATGACCGAATGCTTTGCTTGATTCTTTGTCCATTTTGCATTTGTATACAAGTTCAGTTGTTGCTGAATGAGTCTCAACCATGAGAATTGACTGTAGAACGCGGCTCAATACTGTTTTCCTGTGTTTATGGATAGACAGGCATGCGGCATGCTGGAAAACGACAAAAAAAAAAGCTAAGAAAACTTGCTTCCGCGGGTGGCTTCCCAACTTGAAGGCACATTATCGTCTCGGCAGGGAGGGGAGGAGGACAGCCAAGGCCATCCGCGCACTCGAATCGTAGATTAAAATAATAATCTATTTCTTCTAATGATAATTTTCTAGTTCACCACATGCAAGACAACTTTTTACAGCTTTTTTTGGCTTCCAAGGGCATCCGATTTGTTAGACCTCAATGATTTTCTCTGGCAAATCTATTGTTGTTGGTAATTCTTTTCATATAGTCAGTGAAATCTTAAATAGAGCAGTAACTTGAGATAAATGAAGTAACTTGTACTCGGCATCCACAAATTTTATTGTTCGCCTTAGTTTTCTCTAAATACGTTGTCGATTTCAGTACAAGTCTAGATTCCCTATTCAATTTTTCACCTATACTTTCAATTTGCTTGGAATTTCAGTTTCCTGCATTTCGACTCGAGTTGTTTATTGTTTTGGAGAAAAAATTCATGTAATTTCCTAAAAACAAATACCAAGTGTAGAAAATCTCAATGATCGAGGCTGGCTTTCTCTTAGTAACGAATAAGACTCAAACGGCTGACTTCAAAATTTTCAAGTTTGATTCCAAGGGAAGAAGGGAACTCTGGAGTCAATTTCACTTGCATAGCTCTTTTGCATCAAAGGGATTGAGTCAACTAAAATGTTCTATTGACATCCAAATTTTTATCAACGTTCTAAATATCCATTTATTTCGAAAAAAATATATAAAAATTTATAAAAAGATAAAAAGGAAAATTAAAAAAAAAAGAATAATGAATAAAAATGGATCAAATAAAATGAATGAATGATGAAAAATGAAGTCGTGTGGGCCGTCGTGTCTAGCCCACTTGGTTATTTTCAGCTCACCCCTTAACCGGGCTTCCCATTAAGAAGGGAAGAACTTATGTGAATGTCTCAATTTCAATTCAAACATGGGTTTGGCCCATTTTCCTTCTTTTCTTTGGCCCACCAGAGCCTAAAAAATAAGCCCAGCCCATCACTCTTTCTTCTTGCGCGCGCACGCGCTCGCGAGAAGAGCGCCTGTGACGCAAGGAGGAGAGAAGGTACAGTGACGGTCACCGAAGAAATGCCCGTGAGCGAGTGATGAGAAAGTAACCTATGAATCTTAATCGATATACTCGTTGCTCAACCCTGCGAAAGCAAGATATATTCGTGCGAGATAATGGAACCTGTCGCGTCGTGTTTTGGTTGGAAAATAGTGTCAAAGCTGAATCAAAAACCTGCTCTCGTAGCTGCACAACCTGTGTTCGACAAAATGCTCGAATGATGCACCGAAATCCATGTTATCCGATCGACGTTAAAAATTTAGTTCGAGGCTTGATCACGCATATGTTGTTGACGCACGTCTGCTTTCTTCGTTCTTTGCTATGTTTTTGCTTGATTTCACGGCCCACCTTTTGATATTCGTTAATGGCCATGCAAAACCGAACTTGGTTCGGCCGTGGCCGGCGATTGGTAGACGGCGATGGCTGGAGATGTAATCTGGTGATGGTGTGCAGTGGTGTGAGCTCCGGTGTCCGTAGATGGCATCTAGTTGTACGGGTTCAAAAAATGGAGAAGAAGATGAAAGTTGGGAGTGAAAAAAGGGCTTCGGGGAAGAAGAGGGGAAGAAAAAGAAGTGGTGCAGAAGAAATGGACTTAATGAGGAAAAAGACAAAAGAGAAAAAAAATTAAAAAAAAATATTCAAAATATTTTTAAGAAATTCGTTTTCTATATCCAACCGGGTTGGATCCGATAGACGGGTTAGGTCAACGGGTCGGATCGGGTTTACGGTCCAAATCCATTCCCCGAATATAATAATAATAATAATAATAATAATAATAATAATAATAATAATAATAATAAGTAAAAAAATCGAAAATTTTAAAATTTTAAATTATAAAAAATTCTAAAAAAAGTAATTTTTTTTAGAAAATTCGAAAATAATTAAAATTTAAAAAATCCAGAAAAGTCATTAAAAAATAAAAAATTCGAAAAAATTTTGAAAATTCGGAAAAATCATAAAATACAGAAAATGCTAGAAAATAAAAAAAATAGAAAATTGGAAATTTTCTAAAAAAAAGTAAAACCAAAATTTGGACAAGCCTTTAGGGTTTTAAAATAAGATTATTTGTTTTGTGCTGTTTTTTATTTTTTATTTTTTTAGGGACGATGTTAAGATGCTTGTATGCCTTCCTTTATGATTATAATTACACATTTTAATATTTTAGGTGTTACTTTCCTGTTCTAGAATGGTTATGGCAAATCATTGATTTCTTTTGGATAGGTTGCTATGGCGTTCGTTAGTCAATGTCTCGAATCTAGAATCTCTTATTACGAAAAGTATGATATTTTCTAGTATCTTACTTAATTTCTTGCTGATCAAAAAGGCTAGTGGTAACTTATTTGTCAAAATTTATGTAAGCTTAATTGATTTAAAATCTAAACACCCACTGTCACGTAAGGTACGGGCTTAGGAGAGCTCGAGTTAATAGAAGCTTGTCAACCTAAAGTTTAAAATATCCCTAAACCTTCTAGTAAGTACAAAATGGCACAATCTAGAATGATAATCATTGGTGCATCGCATGTAACAACATCGATGTGCCATTGTGATACTGCCAAGATCATCTAAAAGCAGTTTTACCTGGATAGCAAACTAATTGAATAAGAAGGAAGCAATAGGAATGACATCCGCTGGAGCTTGAATTCATGGAAACGAGCATCAATGGCAAGTGCCTGAAGGTCTTTTTGGCAGAGATATTACTAGCTAGAGACAACGAACGTGACTAGGAATCTCTGTCTACTCCAAGCTCAGCCTCTAGGCAGAGCAAGCACTCCTTTCTCTGGTCAACTCAATAGCGACATCCTAGCAAAGCAGAGGAGGAGGGGATAGAGAAGGCCAGGTCAGGGGAACAAGCTGAAATGTTGTGGTGGTGGGGCTGATGGGTCTGGGCCACGGATCAAATCAATGGGTTTGCTCTTGTGGGCCTTGCCAATTGGACCAACGTAGCCTTTATTTATCTTTATCTTTTTATTATTCTTTTTTTTTGTTCTTTTTACTACCATCCATTGTTTTTTTTTTTTTTTTTTTGATGTACTACCATCCATTGTTTTTATGCTCTTGTTTTACAAAAATGTATGCTTAATTTATCGACTAAAATTTAGGTGTTGACATATGATTTTTTGATGAAGAAACACAACCCAAATACACTTACATGACCAAAATAGATCAACAATCTAGCAATGAAGGGAATTCTCAGTCAAGATTCGAATGAAAATACACACCAACTAAGTTTAGGAATTTCATCAAACAGGTGGTATGCATTTCGGCCAAGGGTCATCGGTTCAAATCATTAATAGCCTCAATCATAGTCGATTGCTAAACCAAATTCTCTCACTAGAAGACCTTGAAGCACTTAAACAAAAATATGATGAACATCTTTTGGCAACAGTGCACAACTCAGATGATTCAGACTATGACTACAATACTCATGACGGACGAGATCGCTAAACAAGATCAGTGTCCATACAGTTATCTTACATTCATGTTCCCAGACAGATCCCCAAGGAAAAGTTGGTCACGCTTCTTCCAGAAACTTGGATCACCAATTATGAAAAATTGCACCAAAGCAACAAGCCTTTCCAGTCTTTGGACTCTGAATTTGTCCGAAAGAAAGATGGAACTGTTTCCATCAAGTTTGGCAAAGAAAATGAAGAAAGTCTCTCTATCTTCCAAACCCTCTTCATGATTGAACCATGTGTTCCTGAATTAATTTCCAAGCTAGACCCAAAAAAGCTTGTTAAATACTTCAAAAGTGATGGACATCCTGTCCATTACTACAAAGACCAGTATGATAACTATTTTTGGGATCCTTTTTGCCAATGTTCTTATTGTACAAATTCTCCCGACGAGGTAGATCCATTTGCAAAACCCCCACCTCGAAGAAAGCACGAAAAGCCAAAGGATTCTATGTACCAAAGGTACTTGAACGGAGATCCCTCCGTTGATACTCTTGGTGAGTATGATAAATTCCAGTTTATGGTTTCTTATGCACCAACTCCACCACCAGAGTTCAATGTTCCTCCATCTGCATCACCAGATCCACTATCATTACCTCCTCCATCTCCTTCTCAGAAAAAACCAACCATTTCCCCATTTTATAAGCCAATTGTAAAGTGGGCAAAGAAACATTTTTACCCACTTGAGGTTCCAATAGAAACACCACCTAGTTCTTCCATCGCCATGTTCCATGAAACAGACTTTTCTCCTCTTGTTCAGGAAAGTTCCAAACTCTTGTTTCCTAATACATAAGAGTTTATTGATCCACAAGGCAGATATAAGCATGTTCTTAAAATACCTGCCCCCACTGATGTGGATGAGTGGAAGACAGGAAATGACTCCTATTGCTGAAGCCGTCCTAAATTGGCAAACAAATACTCTTTTGGCACACAACAATGCTTTTAAAGCAATTGATTCCAAGATTGGGAATGTGCAATAAAACTTACAAAGATATAATGAAACCACCAAGAAAATGCTTTCAAATTTCCAGAAGAGGCCTCATGCCTTGGAATCTGGACAACACTTGGGGTATCATTATCTTGGAAGTCCTAATGTAGAAATAGACAAGCTCAAAAAGCAGATCCAAATCCTTGAAGAATGAAGGCTTAACCCATTTCCAAATATTTTACGAACAGAGCCTTTGTCTCTCCCTCCTCCATCTCCACAACCCCAGACATCTATTTTTGCTACTCTTACAAACATTCCTGTCAAACAAGATAAGACAGATGTGGCTGAGATGTGAAATCGTCTCAAGGAACTGGACCGACTAAGGAAAGAAAAGGGAAAAGAAAAGAAGACCAAAGAATCCTCGTTTGTTATAAGAGAAAGGCCAGATCAACTAATGTTGTCAAATCCACTAAAATCTTTTCTCAGAGATTTAGGTAATCAAGAACCACAGCCTGATCCTGTTACTACATAGCCTCCACAACAGATTGTTCCTGTCATCCCGACAGACCAGATTCTATTCCCAATAGAATCAGCCTTTCCAAACATTTTGTATATTGAATCAGAGTTGGCATCTCTTTCATCTTCATCATCTTTTTCAATCCCTTCCATTAATTCATTTCCCATAGCACAATTAACCTCATCAATATTTATGGCCGATCCTCCAGACCATGACATGGAATCAAACCCTTATGAACTAGAAGTTGTCCAGCCAAATAATTTCTCCCAAAATGTGGCCACTTCATCAAAAAAATTTTTTATTATTGATGATATACCTTATCACAAATTATCAGAAAGACTTGAAGAATTTCATACTTGGCTAAATACCTAAGCCATTACCAACCAGGACAAGTATGCTGTTCTTTTCAATTTTGTCACAAGATTCACAGGTAGCCTCAAACTTTGGTGGGCATCTGTGTCAGAACAAGATTAGCTTCACTTTTTACTCTCCCCAAACTTTCAGTATGTCATTACCCTTCTATATCATTTTTTTTTTTTTTTGTGGGGAAATTTGTTGATCTCATAGAGGTCAAAAGAAGAAAATTTTTTGAAAGAAAATGCTACTCTCTTAAGAAAAAATCAAGATAAGCATTTTCGAGAAATGCTTAAGCTCTTCTATCAAGTTAGAGCTGATGCAAATTTGACGCTCATTTTCCCAACCTCAATTCCCAAAGAATTATCTCAAATGGTAGAAAGAAACTTCCTTTCCAAGCAAAGGAGGATCCAGGATGTTACATTGGGAGAACTTCAACAAAAAATCCATTTGTGTTTAGAAGAATTGTGTATCAAGAAGCGTCAAATGATCCAGACTTATGTCAATGACAATAGAGAGCTTGATAGAGCCTGTTCTCATCAGAACCTGAAGATTAAATGTTCCAAGAAAGATTGTGATGGTTCTTGCGGAAAATCTTCTAGAAAGAAGAAACACTTCAAAAAACTTTGGATAAATAAGTCCAGGCATAGCTCCAAACATGGCTCCAAGCACTTCCGAAGAAAGAAGAAATTGAGATACCTATGCAAAAGGAAAGATCGCTTAGGCCACAAAAAGTCCAATCGATACTTCATCTGCAACCAAAAAGAACATTTTGCCAAAAACTGTTCTCAAACGAAAAAATGTCTGAACCATTTGATACATCATATAGAGAATGAAACCGGTATTCTCTTGACAATGATGATATCGAATCTCTATTTTCTACAGATAAAGAACCATGTGAACAAACTCTTTGTGTCATTTCTTGTTATCAAACTCCCAGTGACACCAATTCGGATTCAGATCGCGAAGATATCTTTCACATATCCCTTACCCCTTCAGAAGAAAGCATTGACATCTTTTCAAGCCAAACCTATTGTTCGCATTTCCCTGTGAAAATATTCACTTCAAAGTTTGCTAAGCCAATCCATGTCATTGCTCTCATAGACACTAGAGCAGCTTATTCAGTTTTAGACACTAAAGTTCTTCCTAAAGATTATCAGACTCCTTGTGTTCGGTATTTCAACTCTGTTTCGGGAGATACTTTCTCTACAAATGTGAGAACCACTTCAATAACTGTCCAGTTTTTTCCATAGTGTTCCATAACTACAAAATCTTTGGCTCTAGCTTTCCAACAATGATTTGATTATTGGTTGGGATATTATGACTCAGATTTCTCAACTTCGCATCATTCTTGGAAAATGTCTTAAATATAAAGACCAATTCTCTGAATTTGTTAATATTCAAAGACTTTTTTCCATCCATATGAGCCTATTAGACCCAATCATGCAAAAATTGTTGGAATCTTGCTCAAAATCTCATTCTGAGTTCGCTCAGAAATGTCCTCATCATTTATGGAAAAACCTAGAATTCTATGTTCGCCTCCCTTTCAAGAAGAATGAAGATATCAATCCAACCGAAGCGAATCGTATGGGAATGAATCCAGAACACCTGATTTTAGCTCAAAGGGAATGTTCAGAACTGTTGCAGCAAGGCCTTATTGAAACTTCCAATTCTCAATGGGCTTATGAAGCTTTTTATATCAACAAGCGTGCTGAGCAAAATCGAGGCAAAATGAGATTGGTAATTAATTACCATACCCTTAACCTCTTTCTCTAAGATGATAAATTCCCTTTACCCTCTAGAAACTCTCTTTTTGCTAGATTATCCAAAGCCCAAATCTATTCCAAATTTGATCTTAAAGCTGGATTTTGGCAATTGGGCATTCATCCTAAAGACAGACCCAAGATAGGGTTCTGTACTCCAAACCAGCATTTCCAATGGAAAGTTCTTCCTTTTGGTTTAAAGGTTGCACCATCCCTGTTCCAAAAGGCAATATGCCAAATTTTCCAACCAATCCTACCAAGCACAGTAGTAAACATTGATGATATCATGCTCTACGGTCCTGATGAGCAATCACACTGCCAATTCCTTGAGCAGTTTGCAGACATTGTGAAAAAACATGGTATCGTGCTTTCTCAAAAAGAAAAATGAACATCGCCCAAACAGAAATTGAATTTCTTGGTATGCACCTTAAGAAAGGTACATACTATCCAAGGCCACATATTACTCAGGAATTGCTGAAATTTCTTGAAGAAAACTTCATAAGAAAGCAAGTTCAGCAATTTCTCGGGATAATTAATTATCTTAGAGATTTTGTTCAAAATATAGCAAAGCCCATTGCAGACAATGCTGAAAAAGAATCCCCCACCTTAGGGAAAATCTCATACTCATGCAGTTGCTAAACTTAAAGAGATCATACAGTCTCTTCCTCCTCTACAAATCCCATCAATAGGGAAGATAATTCTCCAAACTGACGCCAGTGATGAATACTGGACTGCAATTTTATTTGAAGAAATTGATGGTAAAAGGCATCTGTGTGCCTAAAAAAGTGGAAAATTCTCCCAAGCTGAAATGCATTATCATTCCACTTTTAAAGAAATCTTGACGGTAAAAAATGGGATAAAAAAGTTCAAATTACATTTCATTGGCCATTACTCCTTGGTAGAATTGGATATGGCATCTTTCCCTCAGATGACCAAATTTAAAATGAAGTAGGTCCCAAATTCTCAACTACTTCGATGGGTTGAATGGTTTTCAAAATATTCTTTTGAGACCAAACATATTGCTGGAGAGAAGAATGTACTTGTTGACTTCTTGTCAATGCCAAAAGTACCAACCGAAATCAACATGTATATCATGAGACATCCTTTTCATATGTGCCAACATGGTGAAAAATATAAGATTGAGAAGATCAAAGATTGGCCAAGCTGAAGATATCCCCAGGAGATCATTAAACAAATCCAGAATGACAGCCTCACTGAAAATCTAGATAAACTCATGCGGCAATGCCACACAGATATATTCAGATTCAATGGAGATTCGATTATTTATCCTTTTGTTTTAAATGCAAATTATCTGTTTATCCATCCTCTAATTTGAAAGGAAGATGATTTTCCTAATCAACTTCGATAGTTATTATGGTACTTAACTACTAAGTACTTGATAGCTATTGAAATTCCAACTAGAAGATTCATTGCCAACCTCACCAGAATATTTGGACTAGGCAGAGGAAAAATTGAAAATGAGAATGACAAAAATCTTTTAGATTTCCTCAACTGGTTTTATCCTCCAACTCATTGGAAATGGCTCTTGCAAAACGAATTGAGAACCATGCAACCAGACCTTGAGGTCCACACCATTTTGTTCTTTCAACGTCCATGGCATTTTTTCACAAATAATGGCAACATTATCAAATCCCACAGATTGTAGGAACCACATCCTACAAACCTCAGCTGGACAACAAACAAGTTTGGGTTCACAAATCTTATCTAGGACCTGTTGGATGTTGTGAACACCAATACCGAGAACTCCAGAGAATTGACGAGAAGAAAAGCAGATGCAATACTGGACAACACTAACATAATCTCTCTTTTTTGTCATATTTTCGGGGCAAAGCAAGAGGTAAAGAATGTCTGTCGTGCGGCCATCGTGTGATGATCGTGCGGCGGTCGTGCGGCTGTCGTGCGGCCGTCATGCAGCGGCAGGCAGCGATTGGCGGTCCATGAGCAAGAAGAAAAAACACTTTTTACAACACTTTTTATCATATAGCCGAGGCACAAACTTAGCATCCCGTATTTGCTAGCTCAAATTAGTTAACACCAAACGTCATCTAGCATTTGTTCTACGTACTTCCATAAATGCCTAATATCGATGAGACAACACATTAACCCAAAAAAGCACTGCGTTGTCAACGAAGCACATGAATTATAGTCTCAAACATAGGACGCTACACCTACAATGACGCGTGCACAGTGTAATTTATCCAAGGCACGAGCAGATTACCAACCAGGATAGATTTAACCCATTTTGTAGCCGCCCGCGTTGTAGGCCAGCGACCGCGAGAAGAATAGCGACGCCGTCGACGCCGGTGACGAGGAGCGAGGCCACAGCGCGGTTGCCGCTGGAGGCGGCGTCGCCGGCGGCAATGGAGACGGCACGGGCGCGGGGGCAGTGAAGGGGGGTTGTAGATGGTGAAGGATTTTTTTCCTTATTTTGGTCATTTTTCTGGATTTTTTTTAGCCTTTCTTGTATTTGATTGTATGGAGATATCTTGTGCTGCAGATGGTGAAGGATTGTGAAGGACCCATCTTTTGAATTTTACTTATTTGAGACCAAAAGAAAAAAATTTAGCATATTTGCACAAAGAAAAATGAAGAAAAGCTAATCGATTTCATATGTCTTGGTTTCTATTTCTCTTCCTTCTTAAAACTCCCCACCTGAAAAAGGGCAATAATGAAGGTGTGGCACAGGAATTAAACTTCACTGAAATTTAAATAATAATAATTAAAAACACCTAGCTTATTCCCGAATTGGCCCCAAGCCATTTCATGGCTAATAGGATTGCTATCCAATTCCATAAACTTTAAATTGATTCTAATTGGGTAAATTCCACCTTTAGAGTGAGAATCGACTAATCCTGAAATTGATCACCCATACTTTGGATATAACTTACTTAAAAAATAACATCTTCACAATTTAACATTTTATTGAGCAAATTCCTCCTTTTGCTTCTTAGCCTACAAAATCTAACAATACAATAAAATAAGCAGTCTTTCAAATTTTTTAATTAAATATAAGCTAAATAAATGGACGAGAGAGAAACTTTTCAGTTTTGACTAATATTTTCATCAAAGAGATGATTTACCTTTGAAAAATCAGCAAAGAAAACCATTTACAAATTTAATCTATCAAGTCATCTGTTATCAATAACTATTTTTTACAAATATTAAATCCAGTGAAAAAAGCGGAAGTTAATAAATATAATCCATCATGTGTCTTAATATTAGAATTTTACAGATCTTTTACATATTGTTAAACATTTCCTTTGTAAATTTTATATATTTATCAGTATTTCCTCTCCATAATTTAATACTTCAAATATTTAGCAATGAAATAATTTTGATTGATCTTTAAAATGTCAACTTTTCGCATACACACAACACGTGTGCACATTTTTCAAAAATAATTCTAGATATGTGTGACATTTATTTTTACTTTATCAACAAATATTTTGCATTACCTAATAATTCAAATGTTTCTTAAGATGCGTTGCGAGTTTATGAAAATTTGCTAGACTTGTTTGATAGGACAAATGAAAGAGCTTGGATTTTGCTAGGGAAAATAACTTCGAAATTGAAGACTTCATCATCAAGACATGAAAGAATGCTCCGCCAATCAAAGATAATTGATTTTGGCGTTCAACATCAAAGAATTAAATTAAAATGAATTACTCACTTGAGAAGAATTCTCATATATTATCAACTAAATTTTGAACTTTTATAATTAAGAATGCACCTCCTATGTACGAACAGACTAAGACATAAGAATTTAAAAACATTGAATTAGGAAACATTCAACTTTTAGAAACTCTATCTTATTCATCCTCCTCATTGTACCCATCAAATCATGATGTGGTCCAAATTTTTGTTTGTCTGCGCAAATATCAAATGGACCTACTTGATTGTGTAGGTTTGAGGTGGGCTTGTGAGTAGGAGTGCGCAAAAGAATTGAAACCACTTGAAATTGGATCGGATTGTTGTAAAACCAGTTGTTCCCATGGAACTGGTCTAATTCCCGATTCTAATTATGGAACTGCTCACCCGAACTAGATTGGTACATACATATATATGATTTTTTTTTTAAGGCAAAGCATCTATATGCTCTTGAGTTTGATGTATTTGGGCTGGGAGATGACCAAAGTGAGTTCAATTCTAGCTTTGGGAGCTCTTTGAGTGAGTTCGATTCTATGGGCTAAATGGAAAATGAGGGAACCTCTAATGGGTGATTTCCATAAGTGGGCAAATAACTTGAGTGCTAGAGGCATCTTTGGTCCAACATTCCTCAAACTTGAAAGGAGACAATGGGGCAAGGGATTATTCACCATAGTTATTGAGGAGGATTGATTTGTGGTCCGAAGCAATTGCGGTGAGGTGAGTGACTGTGGCTTTCTAAAGCTAATGACGCTAGTCTAGGTTGGAGCTACACTTGTCAACTATTCAAATTACCTAGGATTGAATTTGTTGGGGACATTTCAACTAGTCCCATGGACCATTATACTTGTCAAATGTTCATAACACTCCAAAATGAATTTGTTAGGGACATTTCGATTGATTTCATGCTTTGCAAGGCAAGTAATCAAATCTCTTTGAAGATCTTTATTTGGTTTTATTAATTAAAATGTGTTCATAATTTATAAATATATTGTCAGATAGAGGCCACTAATGAAAAATTCATTCTTCCACTGCATCAAATAGATTGTTGGGAATAGGCCAATTTCACAAATTTTTCATAGCTACAATCTGACGCATAGCTCTTATGAGCAAGTTAGTTTGCCGAGCTTAGAGGAGTTAAAGCTTGAGTCAGAAGGATCCTTCAAAGGAATATGGCACAATGAACTTATGGAAAATTCCTTTTGCAAATTAGCCACCCTCTCTATTGGATATTGCTCTAAGCTACACAATGTCTTCCCTTCCACAATCATAGGGAGATTGCACAACCTAACTATTGTTGAGATTGAAAACTATCCCTCTCTAGAATCATTGTTTGATTGTGGTCCCATTGATGCAAATACTGTGTAAACAACTGTATTGCTCCCCAAATCAAAAGTAAAGACGGTGAGGGACGCAAGAAGTTGAATGTATGGTGAAGAGCGACTCCCAAATGATTTTGGGTTTTCCTAGTCTAAAACAATTCTGTGTTTGCAGTTGCTCCAACCTAAGATATCTCTTCCCCAGTTGTATGGCCACAACTCTAGAGAAACTCAAGAGCCTATGGATTAGCAATTGTGAACAGATGAAGGAAGTGGTTCCTAAGGAGACAGCCAAAGGGTATGATGAATAATTACAACCGTTGTTCAATGAGATGGTTTGCTCTATCCCTTACTATGATCATCTATATTCTTGCATTTCATATTTTAGAATGAACAATCTAATAATTTGTCCTATTTATTCTCCTTTCTCACATTATCCTCATGCAAGCTAGATTCCCCAATATAAGAAAACTACAAGTTGAAGGCGCTAAGTGCAAAGAGCTATGGAACAATCAAATTCCCAATGATTCCTTTTGCAAATTGGAACTTCTTCAATTGGAGCACTGTGACAATCTCCTATGTATTGCCCCATCTCACATGTAGAAGAGATTGCAACTTTGTCTCGCCTTCCTAGAAGTGAGATCATGCCGTTTGATCAAGATCATATACAAAAGTGATGGGACAGATACAAAGAGTGGTAAAATGAGGAGGCTAGTTTTGTGGGATCTAGAAAACTTGAGGCACATTTGGCAGTCTAATGGTCTTCCAAATGTCCCATTCCCAAACTTGAAATACATAGAGGTTGTGAGGTGCTCCCGTTTGGAAATGCTTTTCACAACCTTCATAGCGAAATTTCTCGGGCAAATCAAAGAACTGGTAGTAGAGTCATGTGAAGATCTAGAACTAATTGCTGGCCATGAAGAATGTGAAGAAGCAGCCGGTATGACAATCACCTTCTCTGAGTTAATTGCTCTTAGACTTTTCGAGTTGTCGGAAATCAGGGGAAACGAAGCTAAGAAAGACTCTGAGGAATTCCCATCCTTGCAAGTCCTGTGTATAGTAAGCTGTGGAACAGTGCCGGACCGAGGCCTTGATGGCTGGGAAAGGTGCCGAGCCCACGAGATTTTTGACCCCGAAGAATTGTTGTTTAAAGATGTGCTTTATAACTAAGGCGTTTGGGACTTGTGCAACGGAGAATGGTGTTTAGCAATATAGAATAACGCGTCCGGTAATATGATATTCTATTTCTACATTCTCTTGGACACTCCCAACAAAGTTTGTGAGTAGTTCCTTCAATGTTCATCACTTTGGCTTGTCTCCTGTCCCTTGGATCTAAGGCCGTGCTGAGTGAGGTCACTTGTTCATTCTGATTGAGAATTAGAGTTGCTATTGAGGCGCAATTCTAATAAATGACAGTCCATCGTGACAATGTTTGTCAACTGACAAGCATGGAAGAGTTGCCAGTGAGTCCCAGTCACTACCTCTAAATTTCGAAAGAATTTTTCATTAATAGGCAAAAATATAACGAGTGCATTGCATCCAATTTGTCTCGAGAAATTATAGTGGTTTTGCATTAACAAGCAAATATATGGGATAACTGCTTCGTGGTTGATGAATATCCATGTTAATAAAATTTAAAAATTGCTGGTAATTTCAGTCTTGTTTGTAAAAAGATACGACCGATAACTTGCTTCTCAGGTCACCCGATGGTAAGTTACCATCATCATAAGAATTTCACAAGCGCCCAAAACATATTAATGAATTATCAACTTTTCTAAAATTTTACAAATGTGTTTATTTGCATCTTGTATCAAATCACCAGACACTAAACAAACATCTTCTAGGTTTTAACGTACAAAAGATGAAATCTTTGTCGACTACTTCAACTCAATTATTCATTTCTTTTAAGAAATCATTATTCTTAAATCAACGTTAACTCTAATTTTGTGTCTTACTATGATTTTTATTTGATGGAAACAAAATAACTTTACTAATCAGTGAAATCATTTTTCTCTCTAAACAGTACATGTGCATCTAAATGATATCACATGTTGTGCATAGAGATTCTCGAATAGAATATGAAATATTTTGAAATGTGATGTTCATGATTAGTAACTTAGAAAGTTACTCTTGGTATTTTCTCGTTCATAGAGTCAATTTTACTAGTCATTAACAAGAAATTTTACCCTAAACTCATTAATAGTGAAGACATTTAGTAAGCAAAAAGCACTTCTAATATAATATATTACCGAGAGATTCTCTGCCTATAATTTTACTCTTCTCTTGACGAAGCTCTTCAAATTTTATCTAGAAAAGAAAAAAGCCGTTTTATTAAATATGAATGCATCTAATGTGCAAAAATCAATTTTACTGTTTTATATATACCAGATTTCAGGCTCAATCAAGAATTTCACAAATTAGATAAACTCCATACACACGAGTTTACCAACTTAAGTACACTTTTAATAATTTTGTCTCATGAAAAAGATCAAAACAGGTTTCTTCTCTCTCGATCGAATTCACTGGCTAACAAGGCCTCATCACGTGGTCCTCGACAGAATTCACTTGCTCTCTTCCTTTCTCTCTCTACATCTAACGATCTGAGTCGATTCCCTTTCGAGATCAAGCTCGGCGCGCTCTGCAGAGTGGGGCCAGAACATAAACAAAGCCACCTTCACACACGCAAAAGGAGCTCCACAAATTCTCTCTAGCCCTGTTTGAAGGGACGTGGGTGATATTTGAGCATTTATAATTCGCTCTCTCTCAGAGATTTCTTTCGAACCCTTGCCTCTCGCTTCGTTGCTGATCGTCACCGCTTCCCGATCGCCAACAGTTCGGTCTGTAATGGCGAAGTTCTCAAACTTTGGTCACGACTGCCTGCTTCGACGATTCCAATCCTGGATGTTGCCTCTCTTATCTCCTTACTCATATCCAATATCAATTGCTATAGCTAATCATTCTTCATTCAACTAAACCACATTTGCTCTGTTTTCCGTTGCTTCTTATACGAAGCAGAGGCTGAGTGCTATCGTTACCGTCTGTGCGAAACGGCTTTGATTGAGGCTGTATTGATGATTGAACTTGCCAAATGCCTTTGTGATGATTTGGTTGCGAATCACCTGTTTGATGAAATTCCTGAACTTAGTCAGTTTGTATTTTGATTCAAGTCTTGACCCAGAATTTCCTTCATTACTAGATTATTTATTGATTTCGGTCATACAAGCGTATATGAGTTCCGTTTCTTCATTAAAAATCATAGGTATTCAATTTTGAACTTGCTTTGGATCTGCTACAACCTGTCAATATAGCTGATTTGTTACTGTTGCAGCCTTGAGCTGATGTCATTTGGTCCTTTATATTGATGTTGTTCCACTCAAGTAAGCATGTGTAGTGAATTTCATGTTCCCTTGAAAGCAATTTATTTCATGAATGAATTAAATTCTACTGGAAATCAATCCTTGTATGCTGACTGTAGGGGTGAGCATGGTCCGGGTTGGTCCGGGCCACCCCCTAACCCTAGGACCAACCCGTACAGTGTTGGTCCTCAATTTTTAGGACCGAGGACCGACCCTATTAAGCTTGGGACCAAGGATCGGACCAACCCAATGGGTTCGGTCCGGTTCCAGGGTCAACTCGAGATCGATCGATAATTTTTTTTCGTCTTATTTTTTATACTCCCTAAAAAAGCAAACCTACAAATTCAAATTACACATCCATCGACAATGCGACATTGTGCAACTAAACTATAAATACCAATACATATTTAGTAAATTTAAGATGACACAATAATATAAATTTCGTACTTGCTAACCACTCATCGAGATATGGGACAAGATGGAAAGTTCTTATAATAATCTATCTTTAATATTCATAACACCATATGCAATAGTGTTTTCCTGCGTTTGATCATGTAAAGTCCACTCAACCAGAAAATGAGCTTCACACCACTTGACTAGCAAATCACCGTAGTAACTGCAATACTACTCTACTCTTCAAAAACTTCTACCATTTGATACAAATTGAAAAGCAAAGTGCAGCTGAAATTCATTAGTAAAATACAATTAAACCATACAAACTTCAAAATACTTAATATAAACCATGAATATATAACTTCACATCTTGTTAATTCACTTGAACTTCTAAAAACCTAAAAACAAAACAAACGACACATAATTGATACTCAACAAAATTTTTAAATTGAAATTACTATTAGTGCTATTGATAAAACATCCCAATATAATATAATATAACATACATTTTACTTAGGTTTGAATATATAAAAGAATTATAATATAATATAATATAATATACAAGGTTGGTCCAGGGTTGGACCAACCCAAAACTCTTAGTACCGAAAATCAACCCACACAGTGTTGGTCCTGAAATTTCAGGACCAAGGACCGACCCAATCCCCTTGGGAACCGGACCAGGACCGACAGGGTTGGGTCGGTCCAGGGCCGGTCCAGGGTCAACCCTAGACCGCTGCTCACCCCTAGCTGACTGTGTCTTGATATCCCTGATTTAGTGTGCATTTGATTCCAGTTTGAGGCTAGTTTGGTTATGGGATTGTATATGCCCATGCTAGGAAAGCATTATGGTGAATCTCATGCCGATTTGTGAGAATTGGGGTCATCACCAAACTTGAATATGTTAGAATCAAAGTATTGCATGCTGACCGTGCTTGCTTTGCGTAAATTCAGTATTAATTTGCTTGATTGATGCCATTTTGATCAAGTAGACTTATATGCGCTTGTAGGAAGATATGGCTTCATTTTCATGTCGATTACTCATCAAAAGATCACAATTTGCTGTCTCATATGCTCTGTTACAATTATGAATGTCTGCTGGAAGTTGTGGAATAAGCATAATTAGATGGATAAGAGATATGGTGTGTGCAAGTTCCTTGTCAATTTCACATGTTCAGATGGCAATTGCATGATTAAATTGATGTCTGTATGCTTGGTATTGCCATGAGGGTCTTGGCCTGATTATTGAATTAGAGAACTCCGATGTTAACTGAACTTTAATTCCATGATTCTTGCGATTTCAAAGCTCGGGACATCTATTAAATAATTTGAAGAATACTGACTTCGTTTAAAGGTGATATGGTAGACTAGCCAGATTTGAGGAAATCTCTCAACAAAACGGGTCACCGAGGCCCCATCAAAATATCGTGTGGACGACACTTGCCACCAGAATTCCAATATTTTCTCCCTCAACATTTGGTTGAGTTCTAATGTGGCAGATGAAGGCATATATCTCTCTGTCCTTTCCTTCCTCGAAGTTCGCTGGCCACTGCTATTCAGAATGATGTTTCAAAGATATGTTTCTCATTTCATTGGAATCCTCATGATAGACTGATAGTCATATGCGTCAACAGCACTAAAGGAGAAGAACATAAGATTATTGCCAATAGGGGGAGGGAAGCTTGGTCACCAGCGATAATTCTAGTCACCTATCTGATTGCCAACAGTTCCAAGGACTGAAATGCCACAGTACTCAAACTTTGGTCATAATTGCCTGCTTCGATGATTCCATTCCTTGATGTTGCTTTTGTTATCTCCTTACTCATATCCAAGGTCAATCACTATAGCTAATCATTCTTCATTCAACCAAACTGCATATGCTCTATTTTCCGTTGCTGGAACCTTGTCAATACATGCAGATTTGCAGCTGTTGTGGCCCTGGGCTAAAGTCCTTTGATCCTGCATTTGATGCTATTCCACTCAAGTAAGCATGTGCAGTGACATAAGATTGTGTTACAGTAAATTTCATGTTCGCTTGGAAAAGATATTATGTCATGGATGAATTAAATTATACTTGAAATCAATCCTTGGATGCTGACCAATGACCATGTCTTGATATCCCATGATTGGGTATGAGTTTTATTCCAACTTGAGGCTAGTTTGGTTAGGGGATCGTATATGTTCATGCTAGGAAAGTAATATGGTGAATCTCATGCCAACTTGAGGCTAGTTTGGTCATGGCTTCAATTTCATGTCAATTTGTCATCAAACAATCACGATTTGAAGTCTTGTATGCTCTGTTACAATTATGATTGCTGCTGGAAGTCGTGGATTAAGCACAGATTAGATGGATTTTGTCTCAACTTGCTTGTCTTTTTTATTGCCCGTGGGCAAGTGATATCACGTGTTCAAGTTCCTTGTCAATTTCACGTGTTCAGATGGTGCTAGTTGGCTGTTAGTCCCACAAGAATGAAATCAAGGACTGCATATCAAAACAGATATGTATTAACAAAGGGTCTCAATTCCCCAAAAAAGCACAAACTTTAGGTTGACTCTCTGTTCTGAGTTAAACCTTTTTTTGTCTAGAAAGAATCAACTTCCACTTAAGTCCCAAATTTGATCCCCATTCAATTGCCGTCCAAAATCACTGTTGAAGGTCTAACATGGCAGTCAGTTGTAAATCCATGTCAGCTAACTACTCACCAAAAAGATGCTTTGTTGTTCTTAAAATTTTGGAAAAATCGAAACAATTAGAGGTGGATTCTTCAATTCTGCAGACATAAGTCTTCAAATTTTGCGTTTGGGAATCTTCAATTCGTCGAATAGACTCACGCTCGAGATAGTTGGTTTGTTAAGCTTTTAATAGACCAATTCTGAACTCTGCTGGTCTTGTGATCCAAGGACGGGTGCTCGACCGAAGACAACATCTTTTGCAGGATCATTCTCAGTGAATCGCCTGCATTCAAGGTATTTGATTGATTTTGATTCTGGTTCTTCTGAATCGAGGATGGATAGCTATCTTCTTTGATGTCAAAGCTCATTTCAATTCATGGTTTTGCATCGCATGCGTTATTCTTACTGAAAGATGCGAGCTTGATGTCCTGCTGGGGTTGGCGATCATGTGCGGAAGAATTACATCTACATATTGTTCTCATATTTTGCCTATCCGAAAACTCGATGGAATGGTGACTCTTCCACATTGCACTGTTTGTCGTGCGTCATTAAGCATTGCTGATGCCGCTATGTGTTTGACAAACATTTTCGGAATGTATGACATGACGGCTAGAATGATCAGATCCTTCTTCATTCATTTGATCTTATTCATTTTGTACTTTCAGCTCTGTGAGGATGAAAAGTGACTATGCGTACTGATTCGAGTCTTCTAAGCCATGGGTAGGGTGTTGCTCATCCATCATTCTGCAGTAGATGACCCCTTGAAATTATTGTCCTTAAAAAAGGATAAACTGATTAGGCAAAAATGTCATTTTTGCTCTGGTGATTAACTTCTCCGTTGTTTAGCCAGGACTTCTTATAGTCTCATCTAATCACTCTCTCCAGATTGTGTAACCTTGCTTCATAAACAATCAGTTGAGATGAATTAATGTGTCTATACGTGAAGTTAAGATTTGCACATGAAACTATGTTGCAGTTAGAAGCAGATGCTGCCATGTTAGCTTGGATCCTAGCAGTTGTTCTCATGGCCTAAAGAACCCACATCTTAGTTAAAAAAATTCTACCTGCAGATTAGCTTAGATCCTGACAATTGAATGTAAACACTAAAATAGAGCATGCAAGAGAAAGAGGGCTTTTGATTGTTATTAATGCAAACTGTCCTCTCGAGGAATTTCGCACTTTTGTTTTTTCATAAACCAACTTCTGTTCTTGAAAAATCTTTTTGCGATGTAAGACTGTACGAACTCACTCACCTCAATTGTACCAGGGACGCAGTGCTTCGTCCACGATCTCCTGCAAATCTGTGGCTTTCATATCCGGCGGGCCTTACTGTTCAACGACCAAGTCGAGTACATTAATGCCACGCGGGACATGCTGTGGTCCCTCGCCCGGAAGCTGGATCGTTGGCATAGGAGGAGCGGGGTTTATAGCCGATGGCAAGCTAAGTAGCAGGGGACAATCGGGGGTTCCTCAGTGCCAGATAGGCAGTTACTTTTTGTCCAGCGTGGATGCGCTTTCATGGAGAAAAAGATTGCGAGATAGCTGGATAGTTCTAGGATTTTGGAGGCGATAGGGCCCAAAAGGCAATATTAGTATAAAGAAATGGTGGAGGCGGTCCACTTATTTTCAATCGAAAATTGTATGGCCAGTTGCGGGCCGGGGACTTTGCTCTTCCGTCCAACAGCACCTTGACCATCTCTCCAACGGCTACTTTGAAAATTGCAATTCTATAAAAAATGATTCAAAGCTTGCTGAAGGATTCCGTTTCCGACTTCTTGATATTTTACAAGGGTGGTCATAAACTACCAATACTCTGAAGAATTTTACCAACATACGAATGGATTAATAAATTACCAACTTCTCATCGACATTGTAAGGGATTCAGTAATATCCAAATAAATTAGATTTACCAATGTCAAAATAAATTAGCAAATTACGTATTTAGACGTGTGGTTCATAACTTTTTAATGATGTAATTAATAAACTTATGTCAGATTAATTTGTAAGTAACCTCTAAGCCTAGTTGGTTAGGATCTCACCGTGAGATCCGAGAGGTAAAGGGCTCTAAGTCCCTCATATTTATCTTGTCCCTCGAATTGAGACGTGTGTCTAGTGCTACTTTAATTCCACCTTCAAATGCACGTACTCAATTCGGGCTTACTCAATTTTAGGGGTGTCTTTACTCCTAGCGCCCCATGAGGATCTTTTAATTTCTTTCGTTAATCAATATATTTCAATTTTTTATTCTAAATTATCTATTTTTCAGTATAGAATTCGTATATCATGGATATACATGTAATATATACCTTTTTTACTAGAATTTTTATTATATCCACAATCAATACAAAACAGCCTCTATTGTAACACTACAATATTTATATGTGTATACAGACTGTCCGATTATGTTAGGTTATTTAAATCTTGGAGTACATGTGTAAGTATATTTTACCATGGAGTAAAAAAAAATTGGGTGACTGACCAAATTAGGAGGGTTGCTTTTTAAAGAATATTTGTTGTTGTTAGTCGTAAAATAATTTGTACAAATTTGGGACTAAATATGTAATTGTGTATGGTCATGCACACGTTAACGTGATGCTTTCAAGCTTTTTCAGCAATTCATTTTTAATTTCTATTTTACTAGGTATCATATACTTGAATAAAAAGATATTCTTTACTTGAATAATAGTAGCATTCACATATATGAAGTCATCCTGCCAATTCAATTATATATGTAATTTAAAACCTATGCATTGTCACAAGATTAATAGATAATTTTTTTTTAATATTAATAGTGTCAAAAACTCTTTGAGTATCCAACTAATCTCCATACGGTGTGATGGTCCCTCCATCTCACACACATAGTAAAAACCAGAGACTCGCAAATGTGTGCTCATGGGAGTGGCCGCAAGAGAATGTACAAGTGTAGTGATTTGATCACAAACTTTGACAAGAAAGATAAATACACTCGCCACTTGAACAACCTCTTAGGGTTGAAAAGATTAGTATCACTTAGTTTTCTTGGAATAAAGCGAATCTCTTCATCTTTTCCTTATAAAAGAATTCTTCATTTCCCAAATGATAACTGCCATTGTGATCGTGGTTTTATACTATCTACTTTTGAAATTTTTTAAGTTGCCACACTTGACTTATGTGTGGACCAAGCCCTTCTTCTTATTCTTTATAACTCCGGGAAAGTTTGGAGAATAAATCTTCCACACTAGAAATTATTGCTTATTTAAATTCTAACGGTAATCTCACATTGTATATTGGTTTTACCATGTGAAAGAAAGAATTAAGCTGTGATATGTGCGTCATTACGAGACCCAAAAAACTGGTTTCGTTAAAGTTTAGATTCAAATGATATGGCATCATTACTCAAAATCTTATTTGTGTTGTTGCTCCGTCCTCCAGATTGACTTACACACTAGTTTATATTCAGCAGTCACCACAATTTGATCCATCTTTCTATTGAAGCTGGTCCGGTTGAGCGTTGCTTCTCTTCTTGCAGCAACCAATGAACTTGTCATCTAGGAATCTCAAAAAATTCCTCTAGTAGATTAAGAGAAGATGCATTGATATTCTCTTTATATCATGATGCTCATTGTGGAGAAGATGAAACTTCCTAGAGTTAACTGGTTAATTGGCGATCATGTGGCAATTTTCAACAGAAAGTTCTGTAAAAATTTACAATTCTAGAAAATACATGTGCACTAAATTTTTTCCGCAGGATTTCTGTCTGAAAAATCTCCAATTGAATTCCTTAATTCTGTAAAGCAAAGTGAGTCGAGTTGGGAAAGATTAGGAAAATACGACGCTTCTGCCTTCCACCATTGCAAAAGGTCAACATTGTCTTCCTCGAATTTGTCAAACGTAGTTCCTTATTGAGATATCCATTCATCTCACCAGCAATGATACCAAAGTGCTCAAGGGTTGCTCTGTTTTTTTGGCGGGCTGCTTGTGGCGCGAGAGCACAAGTCCGAACCGGCACGGCCCATTGGCCATCCTAACTAAAACCTATCTATTTGGGCTCATGTCCACTAGGAAGAACCTCATAATATTTTCAGGTAGCTGAGGATCCTTCGCGCAAATTATTACCGACACCTTCTTAGATATTTTTGTAACTTTAATTAAGATTACTAGAAACAGGTACGTAAGATTGAAAAGGATCAGACAAGCACATGTACTAGACAAAGTTTGTCCCCTTTCTTGAGACAGGTTTTCATGTCGCTTTTGTCTGTCAGTGCTGCTTCGTTGTGCCCTTCCAACACTTATTTGGTTTTTTCTGGACTAGATAAAGTGTGAAACAAGAGATAGGACGGTACGGCGGAGCTGGGTCCCTGGACGTGAGGTTTGACATGATAACAAGCTTTAAATTATCATGTGAAATCGTACTCCCATCTGCAGAAGAGGTCGAAGCTTTAATAATTGCGGAATTGCGAAGTCACTAACAATGGGCAAAGAGTAACTTGACTCTACCCCGGTGAAACTCTTAACCTTACTTTGTCCTGTCTTCCTCCTCCTCGTCAGCGTTTCAGAAAGAGAGAGAGAGAGCAGCACAGCAGTAGCAGCATTAGAGCATAATCAAATCGTGGCATTTTTTCTTTTTTGGGTAATTCCATAGATGTTTTAGATAATTAGTCGACACGCTGTACAACCTGCGCACATCGATGATGGGCCAAGAGATATAGGCGATGGTCATTCCCATATTCTTGTGACTCAACATTTGCTTATAGTCTATAATAATCCGTTTGCTAGTACTAAAAATGGACTCTAACGGTATAATTGAAGCAAATAGAGTGAGCACGTCACCATCCGCCATGGAAAGAATAGGAAAAACATGGCAATTTGGCCTTCCACCATAGCAAAAGGTCGACATTGTCTTCCTCAATTTTTCAATGTAGTTGCTGTCATCTTCGCCTCACCAACAACTAACACCAAAGTGCCCAAGGCCTACCCCCTTTCAGCCCAGGAGCATGGGTCCGGACTGGCTCAACTCGCTGGCCAACCTAATTGAGATCCGATTAGGGTTCATGTACATTCGGAGGAACCTTATAATTCTTTTCAAAGGCCCGGATCCTTCAGTGAAGGGGTTGCCGACACTTTTTGTAGATATTTTTTGGGCTTCAACTCGTCTCATTCAAACATCTGTGAGGTGACAGAGAGTCGAGAAAATGCAATAAATATTATGGCCCCACTGAAATCGCCATTCAAGGGAAGAAGGCACTCATTTTTGCGTTTCCCTCTATTTCCTCCCACTCTTTGGAGGAAAATATCTAGTGGATTCACAAGAAAATCTTGCTCTACCGTTCCCTTTAGATTCCTTGAATCTTTATGTCCTTCCCTCTTTTCACCCCATTCCTAAAACCCACTTCATTCTATGGAGTGGCTCGATTCAATTTCATGTGGATCTTGCTCTCAAAAGAGAAATTGAATGTCATGGCTAATATTCTAAAAAAATTTATGAGGTCCACAGTTTGATAGAATAATAGCTCCTATTGCGACACTATAATAATTATATGTGCAAGATTATTATTTCATTATATTGGATTTTAAAAAAAATTCTCGTCGATTAAAACTGTTTTAATTTTGGGCGATCGACCGAATTAACAAGTTGCTTTTTTCAGAATATCTATTGCTATTTTTCATAAAACATTTTTTACGAATTTGCCATCAGATATTTAATCATACATGGTGGTTGTGGACACGTTAACTTGAAGCTGGAAAGCACAATGTGCAGAAAGAAAGGAGACTAGGCAGACTGGGTCCTCTGGCTTGAGGTTGACATAACAAGAAACTTTAACTATTGCAACCTGACCCACGATGTATCAGGCCGTACTCCTCACCCGCAGCATGCGGTCGAAGCTTTTGACAATTGCCAAGTGACCATGGATTGCCAAAAAGCAACTTTAACTCCACCCTAGTTAACCCTTCACTTCACTTTGTTTTGCCTTCCTCCTCATCTGCGTTTCAGAAAGAGGGAAAGAGAGAAGCATCAGAGCAAGGATCGTAGACATGTTAGGGAGGGTTAGACCCGTAAGGATTTTGGAAGTTTGCAATTAGAAGCGTCGGCCTTGTGATGAATTGTTCACGTCACTTATTTTTGCAAAGAATTAATAGGAAAGAGGGTCATTACGTGGAGGTTATTAGCAAAGAGAAGTCAGTGATAGAGAGAGAGAGATGTGGTCAGGGCCAACCATGGAATAACGTGATACCTTTAACATATGTATAATTATGTACAAATACACTTCATATTCCCTAGATCTGTTAACGCGGTGCAACCAATCAAGGAAATTTTTGAACTATTGATGTGAGGTTTTGAAAAATAAATGATGAAAATGAAAAGGCCATCTTCCATGAAATCTTCATTTTATTTCAATGGAGTTATGTATGTAGCTCAAACCCTATGCATATTCACAAGATTAATAGATAGACACTATATCAATTTAGTGTCTAGGATTCTTTGAGCATCCGAAGAATCTCCATTAGATGCGGCAGTCCCTCCAATTCACACACACTAGATAATTACTGGAGCCACATAATTTTTATATTACATTCTTTTTAAAGTCTGTTATTTTCCTTCTTCTTTTTTTCTTTTTTTATCTCAACTTCTAGTAAAAGTCAACTTTGGCAGCTTAGCGTTCTAAATTTGGGAGCTGAGCTCCCCATCCTTTTTTTTTATAACTCCTGGAAAGGTTTGGTGGATATTTTTTCTATATTAGAAACTATTACTTATCTAAATTCTAACCTTAATCTCACATTATCTATGTTTTTTTTTTAACTCTAGACTAAAATTAAATGTGGCTTGAAACGAGAGGTACAATTGGCAGCAATTTCATAGAGAGGTTAAAAATACCTAAGAAGTTGACTTAAAGAAATAGATGAAACAACAATTGAAAACATTGAAGAAACTTAATTATATTATACATTATAGATGAAGCGATTATGGAAACAACAATTTAAAGTGGAAGAACACAAATATTTTATTATGAAGCAGAATAATAATGATAGTATTTGAACTTGAATATACAATAGCAAGAAGAAAATAATTTTTTCAAATCATGTCTTTGGAAGGATATAGGTCTCATTATTATTTTGTGGGCCCGGAAAAAAAAATCTTCTGTTCTCTCCACTAGATCAATAAACATGGACATTTCAATTATCGTGTGGTTTTCTCTAATACAGTACTTCTAGAAAAAGAAAGAAATGAATAATTTCTTCTAAGGAAGAGATGAAATGAGGTGATAGTTGTTAGAATAATTTCCTTATATTTCAATCTGGAACCAAAGAGATTTAGTGATTATGTTAAGTCTTAGGTTTGGGGGGAAACCAAATTTGAGCTACAAAAGGACGATGATTATCCATATCTTTATGCTTAGAGGACACGAGAGCCTATGTGGAATCACCCTCCCTAGGAGGGTTATCTCTTCATTTTATCTCTTGAACCTTTTAACGACCAGATCAGGTCCAATATCAAGTCCTAGAATTGGGAAAACCAAATTTAAGCCAAAAAAGGACAACGATTATCCATATCGCATATGCTTGGAGGATTTATATTACATAAATAAGTAAACTAAGATTACTAGGAAGAGGTATCTAAGGATGAAAAGGATAAGACGAGCACATGCAGTAGACAAGGACAAACCAGAGACCTTGTCCCCTTTTTTGAGACCGGCTCACATGTCACTTTTGTCGATCGGTGCAGCTTCGGCTGTGCCCTTCCAACTCTTATTTGGATTTTTCTGGACTAGACAACGTGTGAAAAGGCAGAAAGGACGGCACTAGACGTGAGGTTTGACATAATAACAAGCTTTAAATCATTATATGACCCAAGACGATGTATCAAGCCGTACTCCCCATCTACAGACGAGGTCGACAGAGCCCGAAGCCTTAATAATTGCGAAGTGACCGACGATGGCCAAAGAGGAACTTAATTCTACCCTGGTTAAACTCTTAACCTCGCTTTGTTCTGACTCCCTCCTCCTTGTTTGTGTTTTAGAGAGAGAGAGCAGGGTAACGATGGGTGTAGTGGGGTTGGTACTTGCTAGGAGAGGAGAGACGTGAGGATTTGAAATTTGCAGAGAATCGTTACGTTAAATTGCAGAGAATTGGAAAGAGGGTCATTACGTGGAAATTATTTGCAGAGATAGGTGAGAGAGAGAGAGAATTACATAAAAATACACTTCATATCCACTGGATCAATGAATGATTAATATAATTAGTAACTTCTATACGAAAAAATGAAAGTGTATCTTCCATGAACGTTCAGTTTCTCATAGTGGAGTACCTATGCACATGCACAAGATTAATAGATAAGTATCTCTTAGATATCAATGGAATTTTTTTAACTCTTTGAGCATCTTACTAATCTTCATAAGGTGGGTAGTCTCTTCATTTCACACAAATCTAATCATTTTTATATTACATATTTTTAAATATTTTAGTTGCCACGTTTGATTGGTATTTTTATCTCAAATTATAATCAAAGTTGATTTTGGTAGCTCAATCTTCTGAGTTTGAGAGCTGAGTTCCCATTCGCTTTTTTTTTTTTCTTTAACCCCCGGCAAGGTTTTGTGAATATTTTTTTCTATACTAGAAACTATTATTTATCTAAATTCTAAACTTTATCTCGCATTATATATGTTTCTTTTCATATGAAAAAATAACTAAGATATAAATCTTGCATAGGTATGAGGCTGAAAATAGTTTTATTAAAGATTAGATCTAAATGATGAGGTATGATTACTTAAAATCTAACTGTAGAAGTTTTGGGGCACGGACTTGAAAGAACTTTTGGTCGATGGTCACATCATAATTAGCTTAAATAACAATAGGAAATTGAGCGCAACTCTCATTGATCTTATCTTTATTACATTTTTTCGGGCATTATAGGAGATGCAATACCTATTGACTCTCATCATCCGTGAATCAATCCTCGGCAATGCTCCTTCCTGTCTCGGAAGGCTTGCTGAAGTCAAGGAAATTACAAACTATTCAGCACAAATGCCTCATGAGGATACATGATATACTCGTGCTTGAGGAATGTACAATCATCGGAACTATCTTATTTAGAAAGAGCTGGTGAGATTCAAGGTTTGGGGGAATCGGGATCTTTGTTGCATCTGATTCGATTGAAAGATTACCTAACCTATGCAAGTTGAAGAAGCTAAGGCCTGTTCAACTGAAAGGTTGCATCTAAGACCCATGGAAGGCCGCAATAGCTTAGAGTCTATAAAGTACTTGGAGAATAAAGGTAGCAGATCTCTCGAAATGCGTTGCCCAATGTAACAACTGCAGTGGCTATTGTGGTAAGAGAATACCGTGATATGTGAGGTGGTTGTGGTACACTTGCAATATTTTAACTAATTTTTAGGTGTCGTGGACTCTAATTCTTCATCTTAGATATCATCTTATATGACATAGGTATGCATTAAAAACTTGAGTTATCAATAACACGACCTATTCAAATTTGTGAGTAATACTACCTAAGTATTAAATGATAAATCGGGATTTTGGTCTTGTTTCATCAAAGTTCAGATATTCAAAACTGAATTATACCATGGATTGCCAACATTCAAGCATATACAAATAAATAAGGTCTCGTCTATTAGAGGTCAACGTCCACTCTGTACTGTCAGTAGTATGGGTTAAGTATCTCAACTCAAATTGTGCTTTGCACTGACATTATAGCTTATCTTCGCCCATGCCCATCAATCTATAATAAGAAAGAATTAGATATGAGCTGCGGATGGTTTGCATAGAGAAACAAAGTGGACGAACAATACAACGTTTTCACTCTCTGCAATGGTGCATGGAGATGTATTATACAGGGGTGAGAGGCTTCTCTTTTTTTTTTCACTAATTAATATATATCTAATTTAATCCCACCCCACCTATTTTTGGGATAACTATTGAATATCACAGCTACACATTGAATATGTGATATTTTTGTAATTAGAACTTTTATTATGTCCGCGGTCAATAGAAGAACGACTTCTATTGCCGCACTACTTTATTTATGCATGCTAACTACTTGACTATATCAAGATGTGTGTGTGTGTGTGTGTGTGTGTGTGTATACACATTGAATTGTATGGATAAGTATATATTACCATCTGTTAAAATCATTTTTTGTTTTGGGTGATTGACCGAATGAAGAGGCAGCTTTTCTTTTTTTTCAGAATATTTGTTGTTGTCATTCATAATATAATTGGTAAGAATTTGGGACTTAATCATTATATGATTGTGGCCACATTAACACGATGAAGTTAATATTAGTGTTCATATTTTGAAGTTTGAATGACATATAGGACAGTACATGTATGATGTTGTATTGACATCTAGCGTGTGAGGTTGATATAATACGAAAACTTAATAATTGGCACATGAACAATGAAGACAAAAAAGCAACTTTAAATTTATCATGATTAGCTATTAACATCACTTTTTTTTGTCTTCATTTTGGTAAAGCACTATGTCTATCTTTCCATCTATTAAATTGAAATCGTGATCAAAACTCTAGACTGAAATTAAAGGTAGCCTCAAATGAGAGGTGCAATTGGTGGCAATATCGTAGAGAAGTTAAAAATAATGAAGAAGTTGAATAGAAAGAGTAGACAAAATAATAATTAAGAATATTGAAGAGACTTGATTACATTATATGTGAGGGATGAAGCGATGATTAAAATAATAATTTATAGTGGAAAAACACAAATATTTGATTACGAAGCAAAGTAATAATGATAGGATAATAAACTTGACAAGACAATATTATGAAGAAATAAAATTTTCCAATCATGCCTTGGAAAGAGCATAGGTCTCATTAATATAAAGCTGATATAACCACCTTGGATTCTTTTATTTTCCTTTGTTTTCCCTCTCAAGTAAGAGGAAATATTTTGTGGACCCACAGAAATTTTTTTCTCTTCGGTTCTCTTCTCTAGATCAATCAACATGGGTAGTGTAATTAATGCATGGCTTTCTCTAATATCATACTTAAAAAGAGGAAAGAAATGAATAGTTTCTTCTAAGGGAGAGATGAAATGTGGTAAAAATTGCCAGAATAATTTCCATACGTTCCAATCTCGAGCCGAAGAGATTTATTGATTATGTTAAGCCACGGGTTTAGGGTGCACCAAATTGGATCCAGAAAAGTACAATGATTATAAATATTCTATAATGCTCAAAGGATGTTCATTATATAGATAAGCAAAATCTAGTTTACTGGGAATGGGTATGTAAATGTTGAAAAGGACGAGACGACCGCATGCATGCACTGGACAAGGACAGGCCAGAGAGCTTGTCCCCTTTCTTGAGACGGCCTCACATGCCTCTTTTGTCGGTTAGTGCAGTTTGGTTGTGCCTTCCCTGGGACGAGAAAATCCGACTTGGATTTTTCTGACTGGACGACGTATAGAAAGAGAGAGTAGGACGGAGTGGGGTCCCTGAGCGTGAGGTTGATATAACAAGGAGCTTTAATAATTTCCACGTGACCCACGATGTCTCAAGTCGTCCCATCTGCAGCACGTGATTGACCTAACACGATGCTTTAATAATTCCCAAGTGACCGACGACGGTTAAAAAACAACTTAACTCCACCCTGGTTAACTCTTATCCTCATTTTGCGCTGTCTTTTTCCTTCTCCTCCTCATCTGCATTTTGGAGAGAGAGAGAGAGAGAGAGAAGACGTGGTTGGTACGTGTTATGGAGTGAAAGACGCGGTAAGGATTTGGGAGTCTACAGTGAGAAGCATCGGCTTTGTGAATTCTTACGTTGCCTTTGCATAGAATGAATCAGAAAGAGAAGAAGGGTCATTTTGTGGAGGTTTATAGCAAAGAGAGGTCAGCGAGAGCGAGAGAGAGAGAGAGAGAGGTGGTCCCATATAGTCCATGAAAGAGGCTGTCATTATCGAATGCAAGCGACACCGCCGTGGAGTTCGTGATCCCATTAAACATACGTATAATTAAATACAAATACACTTCATACTCACTGCATCCATTAATCAAGTGTA
The DNA here is from genome assembly GCA_017140475.1 of Eucalyptus fibrosa. Lineage (NCBI taxonomy): Eukaryota > Viridiplantae > Streptophyta > Magnoliopsida > Myrtales > Myrtaceae > Eucalyptus > Eucalyptus fibrosa. The sequence goes on from CM029511.1 coordinate 12,681,036, forward strand.
ATTGATCAATGAAATTGGATTTTCTTAGAACTATTGAAGTGAGGTTTTTGAGAAATAAATGACGATGATAAAAAAAATGACAAGGCATTTTCCATGAACTTCCATTTTTTCCTCAATGAAGCGTTTAGCACTCTTTAAATATTTGACTAATCTTCATTATGTGCAGTGGTCTCTCCATTTCGCACAAACCAAATAATAACCGTTGACACACTATTTTCATATTAGAATCTTTTGAAAATCTGTTAATTGCCGCACTTGAAACTTTTTTTTTTTTTTTTAATCTCGATTTCTATTGGAAGTTCATTTTGGCAGCTTTACCGTTTTAAACTTGGGAGCTATCCTAGCGGGAAAAAACCCCAATCCTTCTTTCAACTGCTGGCAAGGTTTGGTAATTATTTTTTTTGGATAAAAAATCACCAAAAACCTTAAATTATATCTATCGTAACATATTTATCCTAAAAAAAATTGTGACACAAATAATCTCAAACTTATACCTATGTGACACATTAATATAACACATTTATCTTAAACTTCTTTTTATGACACCAAAAAATCCCAAAAAATTTGGGATAAATGTGTCGCACAAGTATAACTTCAAAGTTTTTAGTCTCATAGAGTATGAGGTAAATATGTCACACTGGTACAATTTTTTAGTTTTCGGTATCACAAAATAAAAATCAGGATAAATGTATGACGGTTGACAAAGTTTTGAATTTTTATGTTTTTTTTTTTTCCATTTTTTTCTATACTAGAAACTATTGCTCATCTAAATTCTAACCTTGATCTCACATTATATATGTTTTTTCTTTTTTTCATGTGTTAAAAGAATTAAGATGCAATCCATGGATAGTTATGGGGTTAAAAAACTAGTTTCATCAAAGTTTACAATCAAATGATGAGGCATGATCAATTAAAATCCAGTACAAGTTTTGGGTCATGGGCTTGGAAGAACATGTGGTTGATGCCCGCAGCAGCATAATCTGTTTTACATCTTAGGAGTGATAGGGAAATTGAGTGTGACTCTCATGAATCTTATCTTCATTACATTATTGAAGAAATTGGGCATTACCGGAGACGCAATACCTATCGACTCTTGTTATCAATGAATCCTTGGCGGTAAACTTTCCTGTCTTGGAAAGCTAGGTGAAGTCAAGGGAATTGCAAATTATTATTAGGTGCAAATGCCTTGCGAGAAAACCCAATTTGTCGTGCTTGAGGGATGTACAATCCTTGGAGCCAGCTCAATTAAAAAGAGTTGTTGAGGTGATGTAGCTAACATGATATGGTTATTCCCGCATTAACATGATGAAAGTTAATATTAGTGTTTATATGTACACACTTATTACTTGAGCAACTTCTTGAGATTAAAAGATTGGTGGTGCGCGCTTAGCTTTCTCGCCAGAAAACTGATCTAATTTAAATCGAAAGCTCTTAGTTATTTTTCTTATAAAATAATTCTTAGTTTCCTAAATGATAACCTGTCATAATGTCATGGTTCGTATAGCGTTCTTTTGAAAACCTTTTCATTGCTGCACTTGCTTTCTTTTTTTTTTTCTCAATTTCTATTCGAAGTTAATTTTGCAACTTAAAGTTTTAAACTTGGGAGCCGAGGCCCCCTTCTTATTTATTTTTTAACCCGTGGGAAGGGTTGGAGCATATTCTTTTACACCATAAATTATGAATTATTTAAATTCTAACCTTAATATGTTGGCGACAGCTTCGCTGAATTTTAGGAGCTTCAACCAAACTTGTTAAGACATCTGTCACATTTCCCATGATGCTTTGAGGCATTTTCAGCAAATCCTTTTTAATTTCTAATTTTCTATGTAATAGAGAATACATGTTTTCAAATAAAAGATATTCTTTTCTCTCCTCTTCTCCTCTTCTGATTTTTAGATTTGGCCACCTTTACAATTGACAGGGGGGCTGAACATGTTCCTATACTTTTCACATGCCAATTATCGCACAGAGCATCTAAGTAAAAGAAAGACAGACGGGACAATTCGGTGGAGTTGGGTCCTCAATGATTCGACTGAGTAGCCTCACATGCATAAAGTTGTACTGCCCATCTGTAGCGCCAGGTTTGACCCTGGTTAACTCATAACATTTTTTTTTTTGACGAGTGTTAACTCATAACATGAAGCTTTAATAATTGACAAGCGATCCACGATGGCGAAGCAGCAACTTTAACTCCACCTTGGTTAACTCTTAACATCACTTCATTCTATCTTCATTCTCCTATGCTTTTTAGAGAGAGAGAAGCATCAGAGCAACGATGGAGAGCCATGCAAGGATTTGGAGTTTGCAATGAGAAGGGTGAATTGTTGAGTTATATTATACAGAGGGTTGGAAAGAGGGTTATTACGTGTAGGTTAATAGCAAAGAGAGGTCCCAAAGAGGGACCATGGAATAGCGTTAGATCCATATAATCCCTAAAATAAGCTCACATTATCAAGTCCATGCTAAGCTAACATGGAGTCAATGATCCCCTTAACATGCATATTCACATACCAATACACTTTAAATTCACTGGTTAAGTTAATGAGGCATAATTAATCAAAGAAGTTGGCTTTTTTAGAACTGTTAATGTGAGATTCTCAAAAATAAATGACAATTATGCTTATTAATCTTTATAAAATTAAATTAAAGGGCATCTTCCATGATCCTTTGGTATTCCAACGAGCTTATATGGATAGCTCAAAACTTATGCATATTCATGAGATCAATAGATGTGTGTTTCTTAGAAATCAATGGAGTGTCTAGAATTCTTTGAACACTCAAATAATCTCCATCAAGTATGGTGATCCTTTTGTCCCACACACTTCAGTAATTATTGGAGACACAGGCCTATGCTCCCAGAGGTGGCCCTAAGAAAATGCACAAATATGGTGATTGAATCACATGCCTTGAGTGAGGAGGATCGACACAATTACCATTTGAGCAACCTCTTAGATTTAAAAAAATAGGCGCCACTTAGCTTTCTTCAAAGAAAGCTTATTTTTTCCTTATAAAAAATTCTTGATTTTGTAAATGATACCTGTCATTTTGATCATGGTTTTCCATTACATTCTTTTGAAAATATTTTAGTTGCCGCCCTTGATTTTTATTCTCAATTTCAATTGGAAGTTGAATTTAGCAGCTTAATTTTTTAAGCAGTAAATGTAATGGAAGTCCTAAAATTTGTTATGAAAGTATAATTGAGTTATAAAAAATTCAAAAAGTTATAATCAAGTCTTAAAACTTATCACAAAAGCATAATCGAGTCCTAAAACGTTTAAAAAGTGCAATCAATTCTTAAAACTTGGTATGAAAGTGCAATCAAGTCCTAAAATGTTCAAAAAGTGCAATCAATTCTTAAAACTTGTCACGAAAGTGCATTCAAGTCCTAAAACTTATCACAAAAGTGTAATCAAAGTCCTAAAAATTTCAAAATATGCAATCAATGGAAAGACTTGATTGAACAAATTTGATAAGTTTTAGGACTCAATTGCATTTTAAATTTTTTTATGAATTAATTGCGCTTTCGTGACAAGTTTCAGAACTTACTTGCATTTTTGAAAGTTTTATGACTTGATTGCACTTTCATGATAAGTTTTAGGATTTTTAATGCACATATCACAAGTTTTAAACTTGGGAGCTGAGCCCCACTTTTTTTTTTTTTTTTTCCTTTTAACTCATGGGAAGGTTTGGAGAATACTTCTTCTATATTCGAAATATTTCATTAAAGTTTATATTCAAATGATGAGGCATGATTTAAAATCTAATGGTAAGAGTTATGGGTCACGAGCTTGGTAGAAGTTGAAGTTGATGGTCACTGCATAATTAGCTTAAATATTAAGATTTATATGGAAATTGAGTACAACTCTCATGGATCTTTATCTTTTTAGGAGAGGTGTAAGTTGGAGGAACATTTCTCCTCGTGGCAGCACCATTCTAGTTTGTCTACATCAAAACTTCATGTTGTCACAGCACTGCCAAATATTTCAAACAAACTTGAAAACTTGCTCATTATTGATGAATGCTCGCCACTTTCTGTTTTGAAAGGCTTGATGAAGTTGAGGGAACTGTGAATTACTTGGTGCAAATGCCTCATATGGACATCTCATATGTAATGCTACAATCCTTGGAGCCCTCTCAATTAGAAAAACTTGTTGAGATCAAGGTTTGTGAGCATTGGGATCTTTGTTGCACCTAACAATTTCCTACTACAATTCAATTGAGAGATTACCTAATCTACGAAAGTTGAAGAAGCTTAGGTGTGTTGAACTGAAGGGTTGTCCTAAGCTAAGAACCATGGAAAGCCGCATAAGCTAAGAAGCATGGAAAGTCGCAATAGCCTAGAGTCTTTAGAATACCTGGAGACCAAAGGTTGTAGATCTCTCGAAATGTGCTACCTAAGGTTTCGAGATTGACCAAAAATGAGACAGATTAGATGTCTCTTGGAGCTACCACCTAGAAGGAGCAACTTATGAAAATTGATTCCTCATGAGGTATCTATCAGTTTGATGGTTGATCTTAATTTGGACATTTTCTAATCAAGCAAGTCTGAATTGTACCCATGGTATGAATAGAAAGTATCAAGAGCACAAATACAATATGGTTAATGTCTATACAACTTGGTGGAAGAGATGTGGAAGAGACTCATCTATAGATGTATCTATCTATTCTTGGGATTAATATTTGACAAAATGCTTGTCCTTGAATTTAATTAGTGACCGATGGTAAGAAAATTAGGTAATGGTTTTTTGGTTGTGGTTGTTGCTATTGCTGTTCTTGTCATTATTAATGATCGAGATAATTGCTCAAAAATTTATAACCTATTATACAATGGTCAATTCAGTCTTAAAATTTTCATTTATGTTGATTTAGTCTAAAATCTTTTAACAATTTCTCAATGTAGTCATCTCAGTCAATTTTAATTGGAAATCGATGGCGTGGATGTCTATTGTCTGACATGGTTAATTTTCTGATCTTTTATTAATCTTTTAAATTGTCTATGTGTGGAACGGATGTCAAATTTAGGTGGGAAGAAAGATATTCTCCCGCAATCTACGACATTGAGCCTAATGATTTTAAGCTTCAAACCGAACTCTATAGAAATGACCTGACTGAGAATGAGATATAATTTGGTTCTGATGAACCGAAGCAGTGGAAAATGGCCCCAGTCGAGGTGGCGCGTATAGTGCTAATTGCTATTGACTGCTGAGCCACAAGGTTTAAGCTTACTGCAATATGTCCTCTTTAGTTGCCATATGTCATTCCTTGAGTTCCCTAGTTTCCAGAAATTTACAAATATATAGTTGAGTGGATGTCACCGGTTTTGCAAAACAACTATCACATATTATAGACAACTCTAGTTATGATAACAAGTCAATAGTTGCACAACTTGTTGCACGTTTTATCCAGCCTTCGAAGGTCACACAAGAAGTCGATCTCCTGTTGTATCTTATCGAGCCCAAATTCAGTGTCATAATTTATACACAATTGCCATACCACACAAACAATTACAAATTTTAATAATGGTTGTTTGTATGGTATGACAATTTATGTAGGAGTTATGAGAAATTTGGGTTCAATAATGCAAAAAGCTTGTAGAAAAAATAATCAGATTCTCCCAAGGACGGGCCAAGCTTAATAGTTAAAATAGCCGACCACAATACTCGAAGCAGTGTGCAAAATTGCACTGCACTGCGTGTACAGGAGATATTATTGCACATTGACTTTTCATATTTGAAGTTCAAATACCATATTTTCTTGGAAGTTGCATTAAAATGTTATTTTATAGTTCTTCATTTGACTTGTTTTGGCAATTCTTCTCTACAGACTGACGCGGGGAACTCGTCAAATTGGTCGTTCGTGAGCTTCGGGTTAAGCTGAAGGTCAAACATAAGTTCATTGATCATCTGGTCGTATTGAAGATCAAGAAGAAGGCATAGTGAAGACTATTAGATGCCGAATCTGAAAGGGTACCCTTTGTTGTAATATAAAGCATTGGTGGCAAGGGCAAGATGATTTTGGTGTTGCTATCTTTAGCCAATTATCTGCTAGTTTCAACTCTTGTGCAACTTGAAGAATGTAGTTGGCCATTGAATAGTGCATATCTTGATTCAAACACTCTCCAATTCTTATGCAACTTCTCATAGAAGTTAGCCGAGATGAGAATACAACTAGCGATGTAACTTTTGTACGGCAATTATTTGAGTGTCATGTTTTTTTTTTTTTTAATAAGTATCATAACTTTTTAAAAAAATTCGCTTGAGTAACTTAATTTTTTTTTAATTTTTTACCTAAATATCATAAATTTTAATTAATTATTTAAATTCTATAACTCCCACACCACGAGATTCATGATAGGCAGCACGTGTAGGGAATAATTGGACAGAACTCAAATTTTGCATTTCAATTGAAAACAAGGAACTCATTTTGCATTTCCCTCCGTTTCCTCCCACTTTTTGGAGGAAAATATCTTTGCAACGTGACTCACCATGCATCGAAGTCATACTGCCCATCTGCAGAATGAATGAGTCTGATATTACATGGAGCTATAATAATTGTCTAGTGACCGACGATGACCAAAAAACAAACTTAACTACATCCTGGTTAACTCTTATCCTCATTTTGTTTTGTCTTCATCCTCCTCCGCGTTTTAAGGATAGAGAGAGAGAGAGAGAGAGAGAGAGAGAGAGGGCAGCATCAAAGCAACGATGATGGACGTATCAGGGAGGGGAAGACACGTAAGGACTTGGAGTTCGGCAATGAGTAGCGTCGGCTTTGTGAATTGTTACGTAGTTAGGACACGTTTAGTAATTATTTGTTTTGAAAAATAATTTTTGAAGAGAAATATTTTTTTATATTTTTCTTCTCAATAATAATTTCTAAGTAAAAGAATGCGTTTGGTAATTTACCAAAATTTTTATTCCTGAGATAAAAACATGTTTGATAAAATTCTTAGATTTTTTTTTAAATTTCTTTTAATTTTTTAATTCTTTTATTATTATTTTTCATTTTTTCCTTTTTTTTTTTTTTTGGCCTGTTGCCAGCCACTGCCGTGATCGACAATCGGTTGGACGACGTTTGGCGAGCTCGTCAGAGGCCAACCTGGCCATCGGTTGGCGAGCCTCGGCCTCACCTTGGCCTAGCGAGTTTCAACCTCGCGTTGGTTGGGGAGGCCGAGCCTCGTGCGGCCATGGCGAGGCTTGGGTCAACGAGCCTCGCCATGGCTCAGCGTCTTCGGGGGCCAACGATGCCCTCGTCTGGTCGGTTGCAGGCACCGGCCATGGTCAAGGCTAGCAATTGGCCAAAAGGAAGAAGAAGAAAAGAAAAAAAAAGGAGAGAGAAAAATTGATTATAGAAATTGTTTCAGGGAATAAAAAATTTAATTTTTTGTTTCTGAGAACAAAAATTTTACCAAACACATTTCTATTATTTTTTCATTCCCTAGAATAAAAGAATAAAAAAAATTGTTGTGGGAAACATAAATCATTTCTAACAAACAGACCCTTAACAATATAAACTTGGGAGCTGAGCCCCTCTTCCCTTTTTCCCCTTTAATTCTGGGGAAGGTTTGGTGAGCATTTCTTCTATACTAGAAACTATTAATTATTTAAATTCTAACCTTAATCTCACATTATACATATTTTTTCATGTGAAAATATAATTAAGAAGTTGGGAATGAGAAACTACTTCCATTAAAGTTTATATATTACAATGATGAACCATGATTAATTTTCAACGATAAAAATTTTGGGTCACTGGCTTAGAATTTGTGGTCGAGGTATGATCAGCTTAAATATTAAGATTGATGAGGAAACTGAGAGGAAACTGAGCGCGGCTCTCGTGGATCTTCTCTTCATTACGTTTTGTCAAATAAATTGGGCGCTATTAGAGACGCAATACCTATCTTCGGTCAATTGTAGGGGGCTCAACATTTTCCTGTACTTTTCACATGTCAATTGTTGTACAGAGCATCTAAGTAAAGAAAGATGGGAAAATTCGACGGAGTTGGGTCCTCCAGTGATTGATTGATAGCCTTCACGCGCGTCGTACTGCCCATGCTAAACATTAGATTGACAAAACACGAAGCTTTAATAATTGCCAAGCGACCGATGATGGCCAACCAGCAACGTAGGGCCTGCATGGTTGCGCCTTCTTTCTGTTCCCAGGAACAAAAATTTCTGTTTTTTTGTTCCTGGGAACAAAAAAATAGAAACGCGTTTGTGCGCGTTTCTTTCCTTTTTTTGTTCTTTTGTTAAAACAAAAAAAAGAAACAAAGAAACACAAATTTTGTGTTTTTTGTTTAACACAAATGAAAAATCTTTTTTTTTTTTTCTTTTTCTCTTATTTTCCTGTTCTTCTTTCTTTTGGCCGGCGGCCTCCGCCCGGCCACGGCGAGGCTCGCCGCCCCGGCGAGGCCGACGCTCGCCGTCCCCGGCGAGGCCGAGGCTCGCCGTAGCCGGGCGAGAGTCGGCCGCCATGGCCGGGCGAGCTCGAGCTCGCCCGGCCATGGCGAGGCCGACCTCGCCGGCCGGCCCGGGCGAGCTCGATCTCGCCCAGATCCGGCGAGGCCGAGCTCGCCAGCCGGCGCGAGCCTCGGCCTCGCCCTGGCGGTGGCCGCGAGGCCGCGCCTCGCCCGCCGCTGGGCGAGCTCGGCCTCGCGGATCAAGGCGAGGCCGACCTCGCGCCGGCCCGGGCGAGCTCGATCTCGCCCGGATCCGGCCTCGAGCTCGCCCGGCGGCGAGGCCGAGCTCGCCCGGCCCGTGGCCGGCCGGCCTCGGCCTCGCCTGGCGGTGGCCCGGCGAGGCCGCCTCGCCCGCCGCTTGGCGAGCTCGCCCTCGCCGGCCAGTCGCCGGTCAAGGCCTTGCCGGCGACCGGCCAAAAGAAAAAAAAAATGAAAAAGAAAAAAAGAGAAAAAGGAAAAATAAGAAAAAAATAGAAAAAATAAAAGAAATAAAAAAATTATCCAAATTTACCAAACATGTTTCGTTTATTTTTTGTTAAAAAGTTTACCAAACACGCTTTTTTGTTCGTAAATTGTTAAAGAATGAAAACACTTTTTTCTATTTCATTCATCCCTAACAATTTTTAAACAAAACGTTACCAAACGCGCTCGTAATCTCCACGCTGGTTAACTCTTTTACATCGCCATGTTCAATCTTCCTCCTCTGCGTTTTAGAGAGAGAGAGAAAGTGCGTGTGGATGGGGGAGAGCACGGGTCCGAACTGGCACGGCCCATTGGCCATCCTAAATAGAAAAAAGTGTTAAGAATAAAAAAAAAAATAGAAAAAAGTGTTGCCGACAGCTTCATAGATATTCAACCCATCTCATTCCAACATCAAATCACATTTCCCATCTCGCATTCACCTTATGTCCATTCTTCAATATCTTCTGTCTTTCACCGAAAGTGTCGCCGACAGCTTCGCAGATAATTTCGGAACCGCAGCCATCAATTCGGACATCTGTAAAATTTCCCATCTCGCAATCACTCTGTGTCCTTTCATCCTTCACCGAAAATTGTTGGGGACAGCTTCGTTGACGTTTTAGGAGCCTCGACCAATCTTTATTCAGACATCTATCCACAATTCCCATCCCCCGATTCAATCCTTGTCCTCACTGTATTCTATACTCCACCATAATTCAGACACCTGTCCCCTGTGGACTCTATTATTGTGCAACTTTTTTAAAGCTGATAATGAAAGAGCGCGTGAAATGACTAGGATTGTAGTGTATTGTCTGAATCGGAATCTAGACCGTACATCGGTCCCCAGTGGAGATTAGCGTCCCGCTGCTACTGAACGCTGGAGTTGAGCATGTGCTAAACGATTGATGGGTGATGATGATGGTAGACAGCCGGATTGCCGTCAGATTCCCCGAGCGATGGGGGAAAGGCAATTTTACTGCAAAAGAAATTGCGGAGTGGGCCCACTTCTTTTTAGTCAGCGTCTTAGAGGTCAGGCATAATCAAAGGGAGGCATTTCTTCATTTGGAGATTTTGTAGATGCTGTACGAGATATAATTAAGATGACACCCCCGCACAGCCAGTGCGCATAGGAGGACGCGAGGGACATTTTTGGGAACTAAAATATAGTAACCGCACCTATATTAACGCCTCGCGCGATGCACTCCTGGTCCTCGAAGCCTTCTCTCATTCACCTAATCTTCCGCGTTCTTCCAGTTGGAACAGCCGTGTGTTCATCATATTAAATCCTTCCCTCTCTTCGGTCAGTTAGTTTCTGGATTCCATCAGTTCCGCCTTCCTCAGCATACATAGATTCGAGAGGGTCTCCTACCAGGCTTCTCAACCCAGGGGCACGTTATCATCTCGGCAGGGAGGCGGGGACGACAGTCCAGGCATGGAACAACGCTTGAAAGGTAGGGATGTGCACTCACGGAACAACGCTTTAATTAAAGAAGATCTGTCAAAAGTGGAAGACAGAGTGAAGTTGGCTTATCAAAAGTTGAAGAGTGAGGGCACCAAGTCCTTATTCTTGCTGTGCATGGGTCTGCGCTTGTTCGAGGAATTCGGAATGACAATACAAGATTCGAGGAATAGATTGAATACTATGCTCGATGAGCTCCGTTCTGCTTGTTTGCTTTTGGATGGTGGCGATGACAAGGACAATGTGACCATAGATGATCTTTACAGCAAGGTGGTCGTCTCAACTCGATTTACAAGCGAGGTGGTCTTCTCAACTCGATTTACAGGTGAGAATTCCTTAATGATGAATAGCAATTGTGGCTCGTGGTCAAAGGAAAAGCTTGAGGAATGTTGGGCAATATACCTACCTGATGTTGGTACAGATAGGTTTGCTGAACTAAATACTTGTCAGTTTCCTAAGCTAAAGATACTCATGTTCTCACCAAAAAATTGGATTTGGACGGATGCACACCCGCGTGATGTGGAACATCACTTGGAACCTCTAGATTTCACATCCATGAAGGAGCTCCAAGTCTTACATATTTGCTTCATGCGTATTGCCAAGTTGCCTTCCTCGATTGGAATTCTCGACAACCTCTGCTCATTATACTTAGAATGTTGCAATGTAAAGGATCTGACAATTCTTGGCCAGCTCAAAGCTTTGCAGATTCTCAGCTTCGCATGGTCTACAATTTCTAGGCTGCCTAAAGAAATTGGGAAGCTGGATAAACTAAAATTGTTGAATCTAAGACATTGCGACAAGCTTGAGATAATCGACCCTGATGTCCTAAAAGGCTTAACCGACTTAGAAGAGTTACTTATGAAGGGAAGCTTTGATCAATGGATGGACAAAGAATCATGTAACGCTAAGCTTGCTGAGTTGAAAAGCTTGAAAAAGCTAACTACTCTAGAAATATCAATCCGTGATCCCACCATACTCTTAGAGGACGCTGACCTGCCATTAGTGAACCTGATCAGATTTTGGATCAATATAGGAAATACTGATGCGGGAGGATATGAAGGTCTGAGAACCATGGAGAAGCATCTTAACATTCAGAACTGCCCATCAGTAAAGCATATTGCCAGTTCATCCAAAAATGCTTTTACGATTTTAGAGTCTTTGTGCATCCACAATCTTATCAATCTGGAGATGATATACCATGGCCACATCACCTCTCAGTGCTTCATCAAACTAAAAGTTGTGATCGTCACAGATTGCGACCAATTGGAATACCTGTGGTGTCTTTCACAAATGCAAATTCTTGTAGAATTAGAAGAGATTGAAGTACGGAATTGTAACTCAATGCAAGCCATTGCCATTGCCATTGCAAGAAAAGATATAGTCTCTGCGGATAACAAAGTTGAGCCGTGTTACCTTCGTCGTCTGGTTTTGGCTGAGTTACCAAAGATGACGAGTTTTTGCAGAAGAGCTGAGATGACGTCAGAAGGTGCTCCAATTCAGGTAACTTCTTCATTTTCTCCATCTCAGTTTCTCTTATTGAAGGGTATGAATTTCATTCACATACTACACATTTTCATTCCCATTCAACTATAGGTAGAGGAATGCCTCTTTGTACTACTGCCTTTTATTTCTCTTTCGCTCTCCATTCAGTTAAGTTTAAATACTTTATATTGATTGATTAAGTTAATGACGTTTTTAAAAGCAATAAGCCCATTTGTACACTTTGGGTCCATTCATATTCTTTCAGGCGGGGGTTGTGGATGGAGGAGGAGATGAAGGGACAGAGTTAGTCACCACTTCTTCAGTTTTACAGAATGTTGATTCAGATTCCTTCTTCGATAGAAAGGTAAACAACTCTTCTCTTGAGATTTTACCCACAATAGCCATATTTACTCATTTTGCTAGGGCAGGTAACAATATCTCTTTGAAGAATCATATGTGGTTTTATTTGTTAAAATGTGTTCACAATTTATAACTACATTTGTCAGTGTATTAATCTTTCCACCACATTAGATTGGTGATTAGGATTTGGCCAAATTGTGAAATTTTTCACACTGTAATCCGATGCATAACTCTTATGAGCAGGTTTGTTTACCAAACTTGGAGGACTTAGAATTTGACTCGGTGGGATCCTTCAAAAGGATATGGCACGATGAACTTTCCGGAAGTTCCTTTTGCAAATTAGCCACCATCACTGTTGAGAATTGCTCCGACCTACTCCATATCTTCCCTTCGACAATCATAGGGAGATTGTACAACTTGAAAAGTGTCAAGGTTGAAAACTGTCTATCCTTGAAATCATTGTTTGATTGTGGGTCCGTGGATTCAAATGTGAAACAAGCAACAGCATTGCTCCCCGCATTGAAAAGCATCGACGTTAAAAGCTGTCACTCCCTGGAATCGTTGTTTAATTGTGGGTCCCTTGATTCAAATGTGTTACACATAAATGTATTGCTCCCCGCATTGGAAGAAGTGAGAGTGGACGACACTTGCGAGCAGAATACCAATATTGCGTGGACGACACTTGCCAGCAGAATACCAATATTCTCTACCTCTCCTTCGACGCTTACCATTTAAGGCTTATTCATAAGAGCTATTGCTTAGACCTGATTGGTCCTTCAAGTGTGTGCGCTTGGGCCAATATATTGTGCACAACACCAATTGCGCCCCATTGACGCTACTGGAAATATCTTCAGGGAGGCTAGAACTCACATTTGGTTGTGAATTCCAATTTAGCAGATGAGGGAATATATCTCTGTCCTTTCCTTCCTCGAAGTTCGCTGGCCACTGCTATTCATAATGATATTTCAAAGATATGTTTCTCATTTCATTGGAATGCTCATGATAGACTGATAGTCATCTGCGTCAACAGCACTAAAGGAACACAACAGAAGATTATCGGGCAGACAATTATTGCCGGTAGGGGGAGGGGAGTTGGTCATCAGCGATAATTTAGTCACCTATCCGAGTGCCAACAGTTCCGAGGACTAAAATGCCATGGTACTCAAACTTCGGTCATAATTGCCTGCTTCAATGATTCCATTCCTTGATGTTGCTTTGATTATCTCATTACTCATATCCGAGGTCAATCGCTATAGCTAATCATTCTTCATTCAACCGAACTACATATGCTCTGTTTTCCATTACTTTATGTACGAAGCAGAGGCTTGGAGCTGTTGCTACCATCTATGTGAAAATGGACCGTGATTGTGGTTGTATTAATGATTTGAACTTGCTGCATTTCCTTTGCAATAATTTGGATGTGAACCATTGCTTTACTTTTGTATCTAAGCTCCCTAGCCGAAATGTATACCACCTATTTGATGAAATTCCTGCACTAAATAAGTGTGTATTTGATTCAGGTCTTGACCGAGAATTTCATTCATTAGTAGGTTTTTGATCAATTTTGGTCATATCAACCTGGTTGTGGTCTGTTTCTTCATAAAAAATCATAGGCATTCCATTTTGAACTTTTGGATTTGCTGGAACCCTGTCAATACATGCTGATTCACAATCGTTGCAGCCCTGAGCAAATGTCCATTAATCCTTCATTTGATGCTATTCCACTCAAGTAAGCATGTGCAGTGACATAAGATTTCGTTATGGTGAATTTCGTGTTCGCTTTGGAAAGATATTTTGTCATGGATGAATTAAATTCTACTGGAAATTGATCCTTAGATGCTGACCATGTCTTGATATCCCATGATTGGGTGTGCATTTGATTCCACTTGAGGCTAGTTTGGTTATGGGATCATATATGTTCATGCTAGGAAAGTAATATGGTGAATCTCATGCCAACTTGAGGCTAGTTTGGTCATGGATTGATGCCATTTTGATCAAGTAGACTCATATGCGCTTGTGGGAAGATAGGGCTTCAATTTCATGTCAATTTGCCATCAAACAATCACGATTTGCAGTCTCGTATGCTCTGTTACAATTCTGACTGCGTGCTGGAAGTCGTGGATTACGCATGGATTAGATGGATTTTGTCTTAGCTTGGTTGTCTTTCTTATTGCTCGTGGGCAAATGACATCACATGTTCAAGTTCCTTGTCAAATTCACATGTTCAGATGGCGCTAGTTGGCTGTTAGTCCCACTAGAATGAAATCAAGGACTGCTTATCACAACAGATACATATTAACAAAGAGTCTCAACTCCTAGGGGTCAACACTCACTTGTGAATATTCACATTGGCTTAATTCCCTAAAAAAGCATAAACTTTAGGTTGACTCTCCACTCTAACATAAACTTTTTTTTGGTCTAGAAAAAATCGACTTCCGCTCAAGTCCCAAATTTGACCCCTGTCTAATTGCCGTCCAAAATCACCGTTGGATGTCTGACGTGGCAGTTAGTTGTAAATCCATGTCAACTAACTACTCTCCAAAATGATGCTTTGTTGTTCTTAAAATTTGGGAAAAATCGAAGCAATTAGAGCTGGATTCTTCAATTCTGCAGACAAGAGTCTTCAAATTCTGCATTCAGGAATCTTCAATTCGTCAAACAGACTCACGCTCGAGAGAGTTGGTTTGTTGAGCTTTTAATAAACCAATTCTGAACTCTGCTGGTCTCGTGATCCCAAGGACTGGTGCTCGACCAAAGACAGCGTCTTCTACAGGATCATTCTCAGTGAATCACCCGCATTCAAGGTATTTGATTGATTTCGATTCTGGTTCTTCTGAATCAAGGATGGATAGCAGCTATCTTCTTCGATGTCAAAGCTCATTTCAATTCATGGTTTTGCATCGCATGCGTTATTCTTACTGAAAGATGCGAGCTTGATGTCCTGCTGGGGTTGGCGATCATGTGCGGAAGAATTACATCCACATATTGTTCTCATATTTTGCCTATCCGAAAACTCAATGGAATGGTGACTCTTCCACATTGCACTGTTTGTCGTGCGTCATTAAGCATTGCTGATGTGGCTATGTGTTTGACAAACATTTTCGGAATGTATGACAGATGATGGCTAGAATGATCAGATCCTTCTTCATTCATTTGATCTTATTCATTTTGTACTTTCAACTCTGTGAGGATGAAAAGTGTCTATGCATATTGATTCGAGTCTTCTAAGCCATGGGTAGGGTGTTACTCATCCATCATTCTGCAGTAGATGACCCCTTGAAATTATTGTCCTTAGACAAGGATAAACTGATGAGGCAAAAATGTCATTTTTGCTCTTGTGATTAACTTCTCCGTTGTTTAGCCAGGACTTCTTATAGTCTCATCTAATCACTCTCTCCAGATTGTGTAACCTTGCTTCATAAACAAAAAATTGAGATGAATTAATGTCCATATGTGAAGTTAAGATTTGCACATGAAACTATGTTGCAGTTAGAAGCAGATGCTGCCATGTTGTTAGCTTGGATCCTAGCAGTTGCTCTCATGGCCTAAAGAACCCACATCTTAGTTAAAAAAATTCTACCTGCAGATCAGCTTAGATCCTCACAATTGAATGTAAACACTAAAAGAGAGCATGCAAGAGAAAGAGGGCTTTTGATTGTTATTAACGCAAACTGTCTTCTCGAGGAATTTCGCACTTTCGTTTTTTCATAAACCAACTTCTGTTCTTGAAAAATCTTTTTGCGATGTAAGACTATGTACGAACTCACTCACCTCAATGTAACCTGGGACGCGGTGCTTCGTCCACGATCTCCTGCGAATCTGTGGCTTTCATACCGGGCGGGCCTTATTGGTCCAACCAACTCGACTACATTAATGCCACGCGGGACATGCCGTGGTCCCTCGCCTGGAAGCTGGATCGTTGGCATAGGAGGAGCGGGGTTTATAGCCGATGGCAAGCTAAGTAGCAGGGACAATCGGTGGTTCCTCGGTGCCAGATAAGCAGTTACTTTTTGTCCAGCGTGGATGCGCTTTCATGGAGAAAAAGATTGCGAGATGGCTGGATAGTTCTAGGATTTTGGAGGCGATAGGGCCCAAAAGGCAATATTAGTATAAAGAAATGGTGGAGGAGGTCCACTTATTTTCGATCGAAAATTGTATGGCCAGTTGCGGGCCGGGGATTTTGCTCTTCCGTCCAACAGCACCTTGACCATCTCTTCAACAGCTACTTTGAAAATTGCAATTCTGAAAAAAAATATTCAAAGCTTGCTGAAGGATTCGGTTTCCGACTTCTTGATATTTTACAAGCGTGGTCATAAACTACCAATACTTTGAAGAATTTTGCCAACATACGAATGCATTAATAAATTACCAACTTCTTATCAACATTGTAAGGGATTTAGTAATATCCAAATAAATTAGATTTATCAATGTCAAAATAAATTAGAAAATTATGCATTATTTTTTTAAAAAAAATTTAGACATGGTTCATAAGTTTTTAACGATGTTATTAATTTACTTATGTCAGATTAATTTGTAAGTAACCTCTTAGCCTAGTTGGTCCGGATCTCACCCTGAGATCCGGGAGGTAAGGGGCTTAATGCCCCTAATATTTATCTTGTCATTTATCTTGTCCCTCGAATTGAGGCATGCGTTTGCTACTGCTTTGATTCCACCTTCAAATGCGTGTACTCAATTCGGGCTTACTCAACGTCAAGAATGGCTTTCCTCCTAGCGCCCCATGAGGATCTGTTAATTTCTTTTGTTGATCAATATACTTCAATTTTTGTCCTAAATAATCTATTTTTCAGTATAGAATTTGCATATCACGGATATACATGTAATTTATACCTTTTTAACTAGAATTTTTATTATATCCACGATCAATACAAAACAACCTCTATTGTGACACTACAATATTTATACATATATGCTGACTATTCGATTATGTCAGGTTATTTAAATTTCGGAGTACATGTGTAAGTATATTTTATATACCATTGATTAAAATTATTTTTGTTTTGGGTGACTAACCCAATTAGGAGGGTTGCTTTTTTAAGAATATTGGCTGCTATTAGTCGTAAAACAATTTGTACAAATTTGGGACTAAATATAATTGTGTATGGTCATGCACACATAACATGACACTTTCAAGCTTTTTCGGCAATTCCTTTTTAATTTCTATTTTACTAGGTATCATATACTTGAATAAAAAGATACTCTTTACTTGAATAATATTAGCATTCACATACATGAAGTTGCCCTACCAATTCAATTATATATGTAATTCAAAACCTATGCATTGCCACAAGAATAATAGATAGATGTCTATTCAATATCAATAAGGTGTTTAGAACTCTCTAAGCATCCAACTAATCTCCATTTGGCGTGATGGTCCCTCCATCTCACACACATTGGGTAATCACCGGAGACTCACAAATGTGTGCTCATGGGAGTGGCTACAAGAGAATGTCCAAGTGTTGTGATTTGATCACAAGCTTTGACAAGAAAGATAAACACACTTGCCACTTGAACAACCTCTTGGGGTTAAAACATAATTATCACTTAGTTTTCTTGGAATAAAACTAAACAGATCTAATATGAAGTGAAATCTCTTGATCTTTTCCTTATAAGAGAGTTCTTCATTTCCCAAATGATAACCGTCATTGTGACCGTGGTTTTACACTATCTACTTTCGAAATTTTTTAAGTTGCCACACTTGATTTATGTGTGGGCTGAGCCCTTCTTATTCTTTATAACTCCAGGAAGGGTTGGAGAATATCTCCTCTACACTAGAAAATATTACTTATTTAAATTCTAACGGTAGTCTCACATTATACATTGATTTTACCATGTAAAAGAAAGAATTAAGATGTAACCCATGCGTCGTTACGGGAGTGAAAAACTAGTTTCCTTAAAGTTTAGATTCAAATGATGAGGCATTATTACTGAAAATCTTATTTGTGTTGTTGCTTCGTCCTCCAAATTGACTTACACACTAGTTTATATTCAGCAGTCACTCCAGATTGACTTACACACTAGTTTATATTTAGCAGTCACTAGAGTTTGATCCATCTTTTTGTTGAAGCTGGTCCGATCAAGCTTTGGTTCTCTTCTTACAGCAACAAATGAACTCGTCACCTAGGAGTTTCAGAAAATCCCTCTAGTACATTAAGAGAAGATGTATTGATGTTCTCTTTATATCATAATGCTTATTGAGAGGAAGATGGAACTTCATGGAGTTCACTGGTTAAACAGCGATCATGTGGCAATTTTTAACGGAAAGTCTCGTAAAAATTTACAATTCTAGAAAATACATATGCACTAGACTTTTTCCACAGGATTTCAATGTTAAAAATCTCCAATTGAATTCCTTAATTGTGTAAAGCAAAGTGAGTCAAGTTAGGAAAGATTAGGAAAACACAAAGCTTTGTCCTTCCACCACTGCAAAAGATCAACATTGTTTTTCTCCAATTTTTCAAATGTAGTTCATGTCATCCTTGTTGAGATATCCATCCACCTCACTAGCAATCGACACCGAAGTGCTTGAGGCTTGCCCTTTTCTTTGGGGGCACATGTGGCCCAAGAGCATGGGTCCGAATTGTCACGGCCCATTAGCCATCCTAACTAAAATCTATCTATTTGGGCTCATGCACACTAGGAAGAACCTTAGAATATTTTCAGATGGCCGAGGATCCTTCGCTCAAGGGTTGTCGGCACCTTCTTAGATATTTTTGGAGCTTCAATTAAGATTACTAGAAATAAGATAGAAAAGGATCACACGAGCACATGCATTATTAGACAAGGACAAGCCAGATAGCTTGTCCCCTTTCTTGAGATAGGCTCACATGTGACATTTGTCAGTCGGTGTAGCTTGGCTGTGCCCTTCCAACTCTTACTTGGATTTTTCTGGACTGAACAACGTGTGAAAAGAGAGAAAAAATGGTATGCTGGAGTTGGGTCCTCATACGTGAGGCCTGACACAGTAACAACTTTAAATTTCCATGTGACAATGTATCAAGCCGTACTCTCATTATGCAAAAAGGGTTGACGTAGCACAAAGCTTTAATAATTGCTAAGGTGCGTTTGTTTATGTTTCTGTTTGTTGACACCTATTTTTAGCAAATCTAGGAAAATAAAGAAAATAAAAATTGCATTGGAACAAATAAAAGGAAAAATGGGGAAAATTGATTTGATTGATTATGCATGGAAGTTTGAAATTCTGATGAGTATTCAGAATTTGATAAATGCAGAAACAATTGAAAAATCAAATGAATAAGAGGCAAGAATTTTGCAAAATGAAAGAAATCTGCGAGCGGGATCGGGCGATTACGAAATCGCGTTCCAGTTACGAGCTTGATTTAAAGTAATAAAAGATAGGAAGTCGGAAATTGCTATAAAAATGACCATCTGAAAATCACTATAAAAGGAGCCATAATTTTCGTGAGCGAGGGGGGACGAATTCAGAAAAAATTTTCTGAGGGGCGAAAAAAAATTGAGAGAGAATCCGCTTAAATTTTCGTGAAAAGAGGGAAGGAATTCGGAGAGGGAGAGCAAAAAGGCGAGAGGCCTTCCTTCGGTTTTGGGGGATAAAAAAATGGATTTCTCCTTCGTTCTTTGAGAGAGCAAAAGGACAAAGCTTTAGAAGAGAAAAAAGTCAAAAAAGTACAAAAGTCAGCAGGGAATACGTGCGAATAGAAGTGAGAGAGAAGTGGGAAAAAGAGAAAAAAATAATAATTGACAAGACCCCTACTGTTCATCTTCTCCAGGGTTCTTTTTGCTGCTTTGCTGGTTCCTGCATCTTCGGTCTCTGGGTTACGCCGACGGCCTCCTTCCACCACGCATCCGCCAACCACCGCAGGCCCGCGACCCGAAGCCCGCTCGCCGCTGCGCCACCACGAGCACCGTCGCCACGCCATCGGAGCCGCGCCGACCGTCGCCGCGCCTTGTCGCCAACGCCGCACCAGCATTCCCTTGTGTTGGCCACCGCACCTCCGCGTCGTACCACCGCGCCTCTGCCATCGCCACCGAAGCCCACCGCGACCTGCAGCCCAGCACCGTCGCCGGCGTGTCCGCCCGTTGCTCGAGATCCCACAACCGAGCTCCGCACCGCAGCCGACGCCACCGCCCAGCGACCCGCGACCCAGCTCCGTGACTCGCGACTCAGCCCCGACTTCGCCGCTTCCCTGAGTTGGAGCCCGCCGCCGTTCCCTCACAGCCATTCCCCCGCCGGAGTTCCGACGACCGATCAAACGACCGCCCGGCGCCATTCCCCGTCGATTCCCTTAGGTAGTTTTTATTTCTTTTATTTATTTTTTAACTTTTTACTTTATCTATAGTTTAGTTTCTTTTACTCTTTTTATTTGTTATGTTATCTTTTTGTGTATTTCATTTGATAACATTTTTAGTTTAGGTATTTAATTTGTAATGTTGGATGTTAATATTTGTGAATTTAGTATGCATTATCCATAGGGAATTTGTCCGAAATTAATATAATTATTAATTTGATCCGAGAGACATCGGACCATTTTTCTAATTATTTTTAATTTTTGGGCTTTTTTGTAGAATCTCAATTGTTAAATCATAATAATTATTTAATTTGGTCCGTAAGACTTCGGACTAGATTTTTAATTATTTTGAGTTGTTGTGATGATCAGGGTTAGAATAATTGTTAATTTAACCTGTGAGACGTCAGGTTATTTTTTCAATTATTTTGATCCTTTATTTAGTGATTATATTAATTGTTTAGATTTAACCATTGTTTAACAATTATTCAGCTTTAAAAAAAAACAAAAAGAAACTAAAAAAACAAAAAATTCAAAAAAAAAAAAATTTAAAAATTTGCATGAGCATATAGGACGTTAAGGTTTAATATAATAGACACGTAGGTTTAACTAATCAAATTTTTAGGATTATATTTCTAGGATTGCATTTTTAGATAATATTTTTAGGACTGCATTTTTAGATATTTTGAAAGAAATAAGTTAGGATTAGACTTAAATAGCCTTTTTAGAGTTTTAGATATAATTGGCACATTTTCATCCTCTTTTTAAAATGAAAAAAAAATAAAAAATAGTCTTCTAAGACATAATAGGGTTTAAGTCAAATTAATCCCAAAAAATGGATTAGAAGATTATTTTTAGATAGATTAATTAGGGTTTTCATAAATTCTGAATTTCAATAAAAAAAAATGCAAAAATACTAGATGCATGTTAACTAGTTTGCATAATAGAATCATTTAATCAGAATTTGTTAATTAGTAAAATTAGGTCATGAGGTGCATGTTAATTAGTTTGCATAATAGGCCCATTTAATTAG
The DNA here is from genome assembly GCA_017140475.1 of Eucalyptus fibrosa. Classification (NCBI taxonomy): domain Eukaryota; kingdom Viridiplantae; phylum Streptophyta; class Magnoliopsida; order Myrtales; family Myrtaceae; genus Eucalyptus; species Eucalyptus fibrosa. The sequence continues at coordinate 12,702,569 of CM029511.1, forward strand.
AATTTGCATATTAATAAAATTAAGTCATTTAGTTTTAAAATGCATTTTAATAAAAGAATTCTAATTTTTAAGAAAATCCAAAAAAGTTGTTTGCTTGCTTTGTGTGATGCAATTTATTTGTTTGAATGTTTTAATAATGGATGAGCACCCGTGTGGTTACCACATTTGCATGATAGCAATTTAGGTTAAAATAAATCAGCTGCTTGCAAAAACATTTTGAAAAATTTTAAAAAGAAATTGTATCGAAAGGGCATTAGAAAATTCTAGTGTAACCAAGTCCCCGTACCCTTAGTCTCTGGTTCGTAGGAGTAAAATAAATCTCCCTTTATTTTACTTAGGTGTCTAATCGACCTACCATAAACCGATTAGTGGCGACTCTTAATTAATAACTTTTTGCACGTTAAATGTTTGAACCTTAAGTCGCGAATTGGTATGGGCTTGGGAGAGCTCGAGCTAAGTTTAAAAGCTTAGCAGTCCATTAACCTAGTTTTAGGTGGTCCAAACCCTAGAAATTTGGTCGCGACACTTTGTTCAAAAAGTGTTATAGGGAAGAAATAGAAAAAACTATTTATGTTTCGAGGAACAATTTTTTACCGAAAAACGCGTTTTGTAAACTTGTCTCGGGAATAAAAAAAGAATAGAAACATGTTTGGTAAATTTATGTTCTTTTATTGTTTCTTTTAATTTTTTCATATTTTTATTTTTATTTTATTTGTTTCTTTCTTTTTTTTTTTTTCTTCTTTTGGCCGGTCGCGGCCTCGACCATGGCCGATGAGGGCCAGCGGCCTCGCCCAGCCATGGCAAGGCTCGTCGGCCCCCGGCGAGGCCGAGCCTCGTCGTGGTTGGGTGAGGCTCGACCTCGCCTTGGCTGGGCAAGCTCGGGCTCGCCTAGATTCGGCAAGGCCGAGCCTCACCGGTGGCTGAGCGAGCTCTACCTCGCCGAATCTGGGCGAGGTTGAGCTTGCCCAGCCAAGGCGAGGTCGAGCGTCGCCTGCGCGGGCAAGGCTCAACCTTGCCTTGGCTGGGCGAGCTCGGCCTCGTCCACGAGGTTGAGCTCACCCAGCCACCGATGAGGCTCAACGTCATCGGGCCACCGCCAAGCGACGCCAACCTGGCGGTGGTCCAGCAAGGCCGAGCGTCGCTAGTGGCTAGGCGAGCTCGAGCTTGCCTAGCCAAGGTGAGGCTGAGTCTCGCCAGGGGCCGGTGACACTCCGACGAGGTCACCGGCCAAAGAAAAAATAAGAAGAAAAGAAGAAGAAAAAAAGAAAAGAAAGAAGAAAAGAAAAGAGAGAGAAAATTTGTTCTTAAAAATTGTTTCGAAACAAGAAACAAGTTTTTTTTTTTTTTTTTTTTTCCAATTTTGTTCCTGGGAACAAAAAAATAGATTTGGAACAAAAATGCAAACAAACGCGTTTCTATTCTTTTTTTGTTTCTGGAAACAAAAAAAAAAACAAAATTTTTGTTCATAAACAGAAAAAAAAAATAACATAAACAAACACGCCTTAAGTGACTACGATGGCTAAAGAATACTTAACTAACTCTACCCCGGTTAAACTCTTAACCTCGCTTTGTCCTGTCTTCGACCTCCTCGTCTGCATTTGAGAGAGAGAGAGCAACATCGGAGCATAATCAAGTCGTGGCATTTTTTTTTTTTTGGCGATTTCGTAGATGTTGTGGATAATTAGATGGCACAGTACAGCCTGGGCACATTGACGATGGGCCAAGAGATGCAAGCGATAGTCATTTCCATATTTTGGTAACTTAACATTTGCTTATGATTTTTAATAATCCATTCGCTAGTATTAAAAGTGGACTCTGATACTAGTATTGACGCCGATGGAGTGAGCACGCCACCATCAGCCATGGAAAGAATGGGAAAAACACAACAGTTTGGCCTTCTGCCATACCAAAAGGTCGTAATTGTCTTTGTCGACTTTTTCAACATAGTTGCTGCCATCTTCGCTAGGATATTCATTCACCTCACTAGTAACCGACACCAGAGTGTCCAAGGGCTGTCCCTTTTCGGCCTAGGAGCACAAGTCCGGTCTGGCTTGGCGCGCCAGCCATCCTAATTGAGATCGATGTCAGTTCATGCACATTCGGAAGGACCTAACAATTCGTTTCAAAGCAGGAGATCCTTCGCTGAAAGCTTTGCCAACACCTTAGTAGATATTTTTGGAGCTTCAATTCGTCTCATTCAAACATCTATCACATGTCTCACCTTGTAATGACATAGAGTCTAGAAAATGCAATATATATTATGGGCCCCACTGAACTTGTTGATTCAAGGGAAGGCACTCAATTTTGCGTTTCCCTCTATTTCCTCCCTTTTTTTGGAGGAAAATGTCTTGCGGATTCACTGGAAAAATCTTGTTCTACCGTTCCTTTCTATTCCTTGGATCTTTATTGCCTCCCCTCTTTTCACCCAATTCCTAAAACCCACTTCATTCCATGGAATAGCCCGATTAGGTTTGTTATGGAACTTGCTCTCAAAAGCAAAATTAAATGTCATGGCTAATATATTAAAATTTTTTACTATGTCCACAGTCAATGGAATAGTAGAATACGTTTGGTAACTATTTTATTCACAAGAATAATTTCTGATAAAAAATAATTCTTTTTTATTTTGTTATCGAAAATAATTTCTAAGTATTTAAAGGCATTTGGTAAGTGCCCAAATTTTTTTTTCACTAAATAAAATTACATTTGGTACCATCCTCAAAATTTCTAATCTAAATAATTTTCTTTTAATTTTCAAATAATTTTATTACTTTTCTTTCTCTTCTTCTTCAAGCTTTGGTCGGTCGTCGAGCTAGATGAGGGCCAATGATCTTGTTGAAGCGTCGCCAACCCTCGGCAAGGTTGCGTCTCGTCAGTTAAACCTCACCAACAACTGGGTGAGGCTTGGATCTAGCGAGGCTGAGTTTGCTTAGCCGCCAATGAGGCTTGAACTCATCAAGCCACTGCAAAGTTTGCCTCGCCTTGGTTGGGCGACATTGACCTCACGGTGGCCCAACTAGATCGAGCCCCATCAGTGGCTGGGCAGGTTCAACCTCGTTCAGCCAAGGCTCATCAGTGGCCGAGAAAGGTTAGGGCGAGGCTCATTTGGCCACTGGCGAGGCTCATCGGACCTCACTTAATTGGTCATATGCGACTGACGACGGTGGACAGCGATGGCGGCAGTGGAAGAAGATGAAGAAAGGAGGAAAAATAGCAAGAAAAAAGAAGAAAAGAAAAGAGGAAAAAGAAATTTGAGTTGGCTTGATTCTGAAATTGTTCTTAGGAATAAAGAAGCAAATTTTTCATTCCTTAATTCTTTTTTCAAATTTATTCTTGAGAATAAAAATTTTATCAAATAAATTTATATTTTAAATTTATTCCAAAAAATAAGTTAGTTCATATTGCGACACTACAATTATTATACGTGCACAATGATTATTTGATTTTATTAGGTTATTTAAAATTTAAAATTATATTTATAAATATGTTTTCTCATCGATTAAAGCTATTTTAGTTTTGGGTGGTCGACCGATTGCTTTTTCGTAGAATATTTATTGCTGTTTTTCGTAAAGCAATTTGTACGTAGGACACGTTAACTTGAAGTTGGTAAGGACGACGTGCAGAAAGAGAGGACAGTACGGTAGAGTGGGGCCCCTCAGGCGTGAGGTTGATATAACAAGCAGCTTAAACAATTGCAACGTGACCGACGGTGATTCGATAAAAAAAAAAAAAACGTGACACACGATGTACCAAGCCGTACTCTTCATCTGCAGCATGAATGAGGTTGACATGACATGAGGCTTTAACAATTGTCGAGTGACCGATGATGGCCAAAAAGTAACTTGACTCAATCTTGGTTAACCCTTCAGCTCACTTTGCTCCATCTTCCTCCTCGTCTGCATTTTAGAGAGAGAGAGAGGAGAGAGAGGACAAGTCAACAGGTCGTAGAGGTCGCAGAGGAGAGAGAGAGTGTTAGAGTGGTAAGCGGGGCATGCAAATTTTAAACCTCTGACGCCATTGCTTATATAGAGTGATGTGTCGATCGCTGAATAGTCTTATCTTAAATTTATGTAAAAAGTAAGACTCACCTAATATTTTCTCATGTGATCCACGATGATTCAATCAAAATAAAACGTGACACATGATGTACCAAGCCGTACTCTTCAGATAGGATGGTACGGTGGAGCTGGGTCTCTGGTCGTAGGTTTGACATAACAGGAAGCTTTAAATTATCATAAGACCCACGATGCATCAAGTCGTCCGCCCATCTGCCGAAGAGGTTGACATAATACGAAGCCGTAATAATTGCGGAGTGACTGATGATGGCCAAAGAGTAACTTTACCCTTGTTAAACTCTTAACCGCCCATTGTCCTGTCTTCCTCCTCCTCGTCTGCGTCTTAGGGGGAGAGGGGGAGAGAGGGAGAGAGAGAGAGAGAGAGCAACTTGTGTGGACGTGTCTGGTTGATACCTGATAGGGAAGGAGAGAGACACGTAAGGAGTTGGAGTTAGCAGAGAATTGTTCACTTCTACAGAGAACTGGAAAGAGGGTCATTGGGTTGAGATTATTGGCAAAGAGAGGTCAAGAGAGAGAGAGAGAGAGAGAGAGATAATTACGTACAAATACACTTCATATTCCCTGAATCCGTTAACAAGATATAATCAATCAATGATATCAGGTTGTTTTAGAACTCTTAAAGTGAGGTTCCATGAAATAAAATTATTATTGTAACTAGTAACTTCTATACAAAAAAAATGAAGATGTATCTTCCATGAAGCTTCAGTTCCTCACAATGGAGTACCTAAATACACAAGATTAATAAATAAGCTTCTCTTAGATATCAATAGAGTGTTCATGGCTTTTTTACTATCTGACTAATTCTCATTAAGTGCAATGGTCCTTCAATCCACACATATCTGAAAATTACTAGAGATAAGCAATTTTTATATTACATTCTTTTGAAAATCTTTTAGTTGCCACATTTGATTTTTATTTTTATCTCAATTTCTATTCGAAGTTGATTTGGCAGCTTGACTTCTAAATTTGGGAGCTGAGCTCCCATTCCTTTTTTCTTTTCTTTTTTTAAATTCTCCTGGGAAGGTTTTGTGAATGTTTCTCTATACTAGAAACTATAACTTATCTATTTATAAACTTAATCTCACATGATATATGTTTTTTTTTTTCATGTCAGAAAAAAACTAAGATGTAATCCTTGCATAGTTATGAGGCCGAAAAATAGTTTGATTAAAGTTTTGATTTAACTGATGAGGCATGATTATTTAATATCTAACGGCAGGAGTTTTAGGGCGCGGGCTTGGAAGAACTTTGGTTGACGATTGCATCATAATTAGCTTAAATAACAATAGGGAAATTGAGAACAACTCTTGTGGATCTTGTCTTTGTTGCATTTTGTCAATCAAATAAGGTGTTACGGAGACGCAATACTTGTTGACCATCGTCATCAATGAATCCTCCGGTACACTTTCCTATCTAGAAAAGCTTGGTGAAATTGAGGAAATTACAAATTATTCTGTGCAAATGCCCACAAGGACACCTAATCTGTCATGCTTGAGGAATGTACAATCCTTCGCACTATCTTATTTAGAAAGAGTTGTTGAGGTTTAAGGTTTAGGGGAATCGAGATCTTTGTTGCATGCGATTCAATTGAAAGATTACATATCCTATGCAAGCTGAAGAAGCTAAGGTGTGTTGAACTGAAACGCTGTCCTAAGCTAAGACCCATGAAAGGTGGCCATGGCTCACGGTCTTTAAAGTACTTGGAGACCAAAGGTTACGGACCTCTCAAAATGTGTTGCCCAATGTGTCGAGATCAACCAAGATAGAGACGGAAGTGTAACAACTGTAGTAGTTATTGTGGTAAGAAAACACCGTGATATGTGATGTGGTTGTGGTAGACTTATAATATTTTAACTAATCTTTAGGTGTCATGGACTCTAGTTCTTCATCTTAGGAATTATTTTGTACGGCTTGTGAATGCATTAAAAACTCAGGATATCAAAAACTCGAGATCTCCCTAATTGATTCTGTCCAACGGGTTGATTGGAAGAACTCCTTTGGAAGGTGCCAACAGTTAAGAAAGCATGGAAGAGTATATAAGGAAGACGCTTAAATTATTCGAGTGTATACATGAAAGAAAAATTCCAAAGTCTGAAGTTCCTAGTTTTTTGCTGTTTTAATTGTTGAGCTCAATTTGTACTCAAAAGAGAAATTAGATATTTGTGAGACCTTGATGAAGTGTAGCAGAGTCTCTATACTATGGAATTAAGGACATGAGATTGTAAAATTTCTTTTGGTTCTTAGTAGATTTCAGCTAGTGGGTTGTCAGTGCAGGAGAGTAGACGTAGACTTGATCTAAGCCGAATCACTATAAACTTTGTGTTTTGATTCTCTATCCCTAATCTCTTTACTTTAATTCATGGCTTTATATAACCATTTATAGTCTTTTACATCTTCAGTCTATTATTCTTAAAATTTAATTTATTCTGTTAAGTTTTGCAAAAACTTCTTTGATCACCTATTTACCCCCTAGGGTGCTCTTACTAGCCTATCAAAAACAAATACAGTTTTTTTCCTTGGCCCTGATAAAAACAAAAAGCAAATTGAAGAGAGGTAGAGATAGCAACTGCTCCAAACAACTTCATAAATAATGGTGGTAACACATAAAAATGTTGGACTTACTCTATTCAAGAGGTAGAGATTATATTCAAGACACGAATTTTTACATCACTGTGTTAGAATATATTTCAACTATGAGCCTATAAATCGCACTCGAGATTTCTTATTCGGGATGCTTTTATCCGATGGACGTCTGGATTTATTTTGTTAATATCGATTATTCATATAATTTATCAACCGAAGTACGTCACCAGGACTTTGTACTTGTATATAAGCAAGGTAGAGATGACTTGGCAAGCGCGGCTCCGCTTGAGCTACTAATGGTTTGGCGAGGAATAGGTCATCCCTCGACTCGGCGAGGTTGATGCTCGACAAATTGGAGGGTTTACTCCAATTAAACCCTTGGATTAGCCTGGCGAGGAGCATCACGGTCATTGTCGTACCAAGGGTGGCGGCAATGCACCCACGTCGGCCAGTGCTGAAAGATATGAAGCGCAGGTCAGGTTCTGTGAGTACGACCTCCGCTTGGTCCCTCGTAATGTGTCGGTCCGGCTTGAACTTGAGGGGTTCGTCCCAAATCTCGGGGTTTCTACCGAGGCCGACGCGGCTCAAAAGGACGTGGCTGCCCTTGGGGATGCGATAGCCAGCCACAGCGGTGTCCGACATGGCTACGTGGGGAACATTGAAGGGGGCCACTGGGTGGAGCCTAAAAGCTTCCCTAGCACATGCTTTGATGTAGTTAAGATCTCCGATATCGGATTCTTGGACTAATCTCTCCTTTCCCACAACTCTATCGATTTCTTCTGTGGCTATGTGAATGAGCTCGGGCTGATTTATCATCTCCGCCATTGCCCATTCGACAGCGTTTGACGGATTGTCCACCGCGGCCATCATAATCTCCTGCATATTAGGTCGTGCATCTTTATGTTAAAATTTAAACTATTTAGACCAAAACACTGCAAATGAACGGGCAAATACACTAGAATTATCAATATCCTACTGATTCCAAAAATGCTACCATAGGTTCTTACGATATCTAATAGCTACTGAAGCAATCAAGTTTACAAAGTGATCCCGCTTTGTGTGGATGGCGTAAATATATGGAGACATCGATTCAGATGGACAAGTTTTTAAAGTTTATATTCGAGCGAATCCTCTAGGAAGAAGGATATAATTTTACCGTGGTCAGCGCTCGAACTTCTTGTGGCGCCAGCACTGGCATCCCTTTTGAGTCTTTAAGCATAATTAGAACGTCCAATAAGTCTTGAGGCTCTTTTTCATTACTCTCGGAGCTCAAATCGTCCCTCCATCGTTTGATCCTCTCGCTTATTATAGGTTCATGCAATGTCCTAAGAGTCCTCGCACTCTCTTCTACTTCCTTCTCATGCCCATCAAGATCAAGCCCCTTCAAGAATGGAAAGTAATCGGAAACACAAAATGCATAGACATAGTTTAGTGCATTGAATAGTGCGTCCACATGTTGTTCTTCATCAATGGTTGGTCCTCCATCTTGCCTTCCCCGGCCAAAGTATCTCTTGTTGAACATCAACCTTCTTATCACATTCCCAGAATAGTGCCTCGTAGTGGTTCTCAAGTTCACTTGATGACCTGAGGTTTTGCATAGGTTAAAGACATACTTCACTAGGTTATCGGCTTCCCCCACTCTCTTGTCATGGAGCCACTTGTGCCGAGACGGGCATACTACCTCCGACGCCAAGACCCGTCTCATCTTCTTCCATTGCTCCTTATAGGGTGAGAGGACTGCTGTCAAGTAGCCGCTGCTGAATGTGCCGGACGCCATCGTAACTGGCCTTGAGGCGAATGATGAGTCCTGTTTCCTGAGGAATTCTTGGGCGATTGTTGGACTGGTCACGGGAATGACGTGCGTGCTCCCTAGACGGATGCACGCTATGTCGGTGTTCATTTCCTTCATCAGGCGATGGATCCACCGGAACACGGGCTTGTTACTAAGCATACTCGGGGCACAACCAACCACGGGCCATGGGGTGGGGCCTGGAGGGAGTGGGAGAGGATTATTTTCTTTTCTGATGTTTTTCCGACAAAGCTGCTGCTTCACGATTCTATATAAAGCGACGAGTGCCAAGAGAAGTAGGGCGTAAATGGTGGCCAGGGTGGCGGAGCTCATTGTGGCGGCGGCAGTTGGAGCTTTTGTCGATGGCTATTGCTATATATATCTTTGCCTGTGGAGGTTTTCGACCACTAGGCTTTTGCTATGAAGAAGGAAAAGGGAGAGTTCGTGGTGAAGTGAATATGCACGTATGACGCCTATATATAGAGCCGGAGGCCAACTGATGCGCTGTATGTTCCCAACAAGCGTTCGGATTCATTCTAATGACAATGTGTGCAACATTGTGTGTTTCGAGACAAAGGCGCGTGGTGCTCGCTATTTGAGTACCCATGTCCACGGATGAAGATAGAGATGATAGCGATAGTGTGCTGCCAGTCTCCTGGCTTCTCAAAACGAGAAGTGAAAAGTTGATATCCGGAGGCCAAAGACTTTGCGGTCGACTTTGCTATTGGAGTCAAATAGCATGCGTCTTTGAGGTCAACTTTGTTGTTGGAATAATAACTAAGGGTGTGTTTGTTTTGCTAAAAACAATTTCCGGAAAAACGTTTTCATCATTTTTCAACGTTTGGTTCATTTAGGAAAATGAGTCAACGGAAAATGTTTTCCTAGTTAACAGAAAATGTTTTCCTTCCAAAGCTTAAATTCAAAAAAACGATTTCCCCTTTTAAAGAATCGGAAAACGTTTTCCAAAATATTTTAAGATCCTTGCTTAATGAAAAATTTATTATTAAAAAGAATTTCTAATTAAAAATTTTGAAGTTGTTATTATTATATCTTTTCTTTTCTTTCTTCTTTCTTTTTTTTTTCTCTTTTTTTTTTCTTGTTTTCTCTTTTTTTTTCTTTGCCTGTGAACGTAAACCCTAACTCCTCTCCTTTCTCCTTCTCCTTAGCCCCCTCCCTTTTGTCACCGCCGCCTCCTCCAACCCTAGCCCCTCCTGCACTCCCATTGGCTTCGCTCCCTCCTCTTCCTCTTCGTCGGTGTCTTCTACACCTTCAATCATTTTTCAAATGCAATCCAAACAGCAGAAAATATTTTCAGTTACGTATCTCCAAACATAGGAAAACTAACCATTTTCCTGGAAAATGGTTTCCCGGAAAACATTTTCCAAAAACGTTACATTTTTCGTGAAACAAACACACCCTAAATAAAAGTGGCTGATACGGATGGTGTGGCTGCAGCAATTGGAATATGCCAAGCTTTGCCAAGAGAAAGTTATTGTGCGAAGACGTGTTTTTATGGTGTCGAAAAATGCCTCCGTGAAAAAGATAAGCTCCATAACCTGACCATTGTGGCGGTTATTTAAATAGGAATGATGCACTTAGATGAACACTGTTGAGCGGTGAGGATAGATTTATTTTGGTACGGGTGCATGGGATGTACAGGGTGCGAAGTGCACTTGGTATACTAGGGTTGCTTCAAGAAACGAGGCAATGATACCAAGTTAGAAAGCCTAATCCAAGAGTTTCAACTGATAGGTAGAAGGAGACCAAATGAAATAAAAGAACATTTAGGATCCATTGTCAAGTGATGTGTGACAATACTTCAATAGCTCCTCTCACATGCAAATTGGATTACAAGCGGCATGTGAAATTTTGACTATGCATATTCGCAAAAGGGATATCAATGGCTTTGATACCATATGAGATTTCGTGGAATGAAGGCCTAGTTCAATAGTTATATATTCTAATAATGCCCATCATGCATAGACCAGTCATTGGCCTAAGTCTAAAGCATGAAATTATGTAATTGGAGAGATAGATATGGGTCTCAAAAGATTTGAACTCATCGGAGAGATAAATATGGGCCTAAAAAGATTTGAACTTAATATCTCTTACTCCGATACCAATGTTAAGAATTGAGAATTTTTATATATTCCAATGTATATTAATGAAGAATACATTATTCTATTTATATGCTTTATTACATAGCTACTATAAGATAACATCTTAATCAATACATGTACAATCAATGAAGTTATACACACAATCTTGAAAGATATAGAAAAACAAATGAGAGTTTTCCTTAAAGCTTAAACCAATAGGCGTAGGAAATTGACATAAAATAAATAGCATTTGTCAAGCTATATGAGACAATATTTCAACACCTCCTCTCACGTAGAGTTTTGACTATGAGTAAAAGAATAAGTTCTGGCTCTGATACCAAGTTCAAAATAATGTCGAAAATATCATAATTTCTCTAACTGAGGAAAATATTTTATAGATCAAACTCAAACTCAAACTTGCATTTTGAATATACATATAATTGAAGAGTATGAGCGTACATATATTATTCTAATATACAATTGTTTGTTCGGCTGGTTACTCAGGTTAAGTATTCAAGCTTGAGCTTGTGTCCACTGTTCTTGGGTTCTGAATCCCGTGGAGCTTGAATGCTGATATAATTAGGCTTACTTGAACACAAAATTGAATTTTGGGGCTATGCCCGTGGTGCTCGAGGCATTGCCAGTTGTTGGGAAAAAAGGTTCCAAATCGGGAAGAAATGGAATCAGATTTTGATATATGATAATACTCTCTTTAAAGAGTTATTTGCCTCGTAACATTACTAATGGTTAATGATAAAAATTCTTCAAGATACAATAAAGTTTTAAATGAGAATATCACTTAGCAATTATGTTAGATCTCAATAAAATTTTAAATAGAAATACTTGGAAATGGCTGTATTTTTTTGAGAGAAAATTCAACGAGGCTTGATGATCATTGAGACCAAATACCGACGTATTTATCTTGGTCTTGTAAGTAGGAGCAACTTTTCGGGAAAGAAAGTTGCAAAGTAAACAATTACATTCCCAAAAGACATGTCGAAAAGACATATTGAAAATTCATAATAAAAATTAATAATAAAATAATAATTTTTTTACTTCTGAAAAATACCGGTTGAACAAATATAGCATTTCAAAGGTTGCGAGATGCCTAATAAAGATTAGCAAAATAACTGCAAACAAATAAATAAACAACAGGATTGTTTTGCTTCGATCATTGTACAGTCAAGGCGTCAGTACAAAGAGAGGGAACTTCTCAATCTCTTACTCTGCGACCATAAGATTCACGTGTGACAGACACGTCGTCTCGACAGAGCTCCATACGATGAAGAGATACCAGTGTCGGGGACCCCAACGTGGGTGGTAGATACAGAAACATGCAAATGAGCTAGGGACTTCGATTCATCAAAGAGCGGATAGAGACGGTATGTTTTTGGCCCTGGTCAATGTAGACTTTGTTTTTTTGCATTCGATTCAACGTATTTTTCCTATGATCTCGTCTCTCGAATTGGTTAACGTGGAAAACGATTCTTTTTCATCTTCAGATCGTTGGCACATAAGTGCATTTTCGACCCTCTCAGATCTTGTTCAATTTCACCTCTCAAACGTTTATTTTGTGCCCTTCAAACCCTTTCAACTCATGCTCCTCTGTGTGGTCGAATTCTTCCCTGACCCAACATTAGCAACTTCTTTGGTTTGATCACGTGGCAAAAATTGTCACGTGATGCTGACAAGGCACTACATGTCGGAATGAGAGAGAGGTGCGACTGGGATTATTTTGTATATTGATGTGAGATTTTGTGCAACAAATTGTTAGAATTTAAATTCTAAATTACTCATTCATCTAATAATTTAAGCTTTTTAAATAATTAGTATTGACTTTAAAAAATATCTCACATGATACAAAAGCAGAAGATCCCGAGTTCAAATTTATTAAGGCATCTATTTGCCTCCCCAATTATATATTTCTATACTTTAACGATATGCCAAAGTCCAGCTTAGGCGTGATTGGGAGTATTAAAATATTTAGATATCAAACCATACATTCATTTGTTGTGACTTTCCTAAAGGTGAACTACTAAAAGAAAAGTTAATGGATTATTAAACTCAAAGACTTAGCGCAAGTTCTCTCAAGCTCATTTGAACCGCAACTTTTAGGTTTGATTCAATCAACTTAACAAACAATTTAATTAATTTATGAGTCACCACTAATTTATTGCCACTAATTTACTTTTGGTCGATTCAGAACTAGGTAAAGTGTGGGAAAACACTTTTTTTCTACGAATTAGAGTTGTCATAATTTTGGAAACTTAGTTAAGTTAGATAATCTAATGCCTTTTCGATATCTTTTTCTTTTTATTTCAAAAATATTTTACAAGCAATTCCGGTGAATTTTAATCTCAAACCGCTAACATGTGATGGGTGATCATGTGAATGTGAAAGGAATCATTTAACATTCAATAACCAAGGCGATAAATAGATTGTTAGAAAAAGGGGAAAAACCTTAATGCATTAAGCAAAGAAAAAGCGAAACTTGATCATCATCTAATGAGACAAAGGTTCTGCAAGTTATTAACTAGGAAGCTAACAATAATGCAATGTTAACTAATACTTTTTGGGGTTTTCTTTTTACTGATTGCAATTTTAATCTAAATAATGTTTATGTGAATTCTAACTTAACATGGATGAACCGTTAGACTAATGACATGAGGTTGAACTATTTAAATGTTATCGTATGACCTAAAATATGCAACATGCATGAATATCCGATAAAAGCGTAGAATTTGATGAAAGCACAAACTATCTAATAAAACTGTAGTATCAAATAATAAATAATCTATGCATCAATGCTTATGGAAATTATGCAATATCATTCAATAGTCATCAAAATCTATCAAAGATATTCAATTATCAAATTATGGTGTAGATATAATATTCTTGATTAATACTAGATTCAAATTACTATAGTAATCCTCATATATCTTAGATACACGCCATTTTTAAATTACGAAACATGCACGAATGGTATCCAAACTAAATGCAATGAATTCTTTTTCTTTCTTTTTTCATATTTTTCATAATAAGAAAATAAACTAAATTAGCAACATGCAAAATGATAGGCCCATATAATTCACAAATTGACCTTATCCCAGTATAGGAAACGAAGGTAATGGGGAATCCGATCTTAAGTTTTAAAAATTGAATTCCTGATTATATGCACAATTGGATAAGAAAATTTCCCATTCGAGATGTGCCTATAATCTCAAATCAAATCGTGTTGGAACCAACTAATCACAGTTTAGGCAATTGAATAATTAAATCAAACATAACTTAGGAAATTGCCTGCGTTGGATTGCCGACTCAAAGGACGACAGACAGCGAGAGGTCATGAGTAAGATTCACCGTCGGGGTAACCGGCAAGGAATGGCAAGAGGTGACAGACAACAATGTCAAGGACTACGAACATCACAAGGAAATCTTTAGATCTTTGATGCTCGATCCCTTTGGTAAAGTTGAAGAGCTAGGTGTCGTAGAGATCTCCTCAAAATTCTGTTTCATTCCAACTTAAAACGAACACATACTCATAGTTTTCGTGAGACCGCGCTTCTCTCCTTTAAAGATATACTTCTAGACAGTCTCTCATCAATCCCACTGGACAATTTCAAGATCAATATATTACCGTCCTCTCCACAAATTTTGAAGGTGGTCCGATGGTTAACGAATGTGTACCAATCGCGAAACCGCCCTGGAATTTTTCTGTGGGGCCACGAGAGAGAGTTCGTGTATATTATTTTATTTTTCCTTCAATGGCTAACCTTCTTTGTGAACCCTCAAAGCACATATTGATATAAGTCCAGGTTTTTTTTTTAAGATTAAAATCTCTCACTTTCCTATCTTGGACTCCAAGAGATATAACCTATCTTTAATAATAGGAAACTCTCGTATTATCTTTTATGATTCAAATTGTGATAATATCAAGTTTAATTGCTCTCCAAGTTTACTTTTAATAACTCAATTCCAACTTGGCACCCCTTATCCACAAATTTTTTGGCCACCAAGAAGATTTTTAACGTTATGGACTTAGTTAAATTAATTTAATTAAGCTCAGAGCCTCATTCACTTAAGTCCCTTAGCTCTAGTCCAATGTGAATTTATATGGGCTTAATTAAGCTACTCATATTTATATGCAATTTAACTATGTATTATTGTTTAGGGGTCTGGATTGACTCTTAGTGATTTATGCAATGAATGCATAAATCAATCGTCAAACTATCATTTAATAGCTGAAGTTTTTAACTGAACGAAAGGCTAAGATGGTGTAGCCAACCAAATCACTTTATTAGCGTGATAGATATCCCAACTAACATTATTGTTAAATTTCAAAACTTCCACTTTGTAATGACTGATTTTTTTATTTTTTTTATACCATTGCCGGTCACATAATATGACTATTATCCAAGAGTAGCACCATCGCCTCTCAGCAACGGGTGGACGGGCGAGGGCCAGCAATTTTTGTTGAGATCAGCCAAGACCACAAAATGCCGAACATGCATTGAGGCCGACTATGATGCCCCCATCCATCCTCTCCTTGTTTTTCAAAGTAATATGATCCATCAATATGGACAACGTACAACTACTCTCACGTTTTAGAAGTGCCATTTTCGACTGCAAACTTCGCTTTTTTCTGGGACCGTTTCACTTCTGAATTATGAAGGCTAGAGTTGGACTTGGACCTGCTAATTATCTTTCCCAACCTCTCCTTTTCGTAGAGTTGACGTTTCAACCGAAACTTAATTAGCTGAGAGTTCCAACACTCCAGGATGATCATTGCGCAAGTGCTTTATTTGCAGCATGGCATCGGAAAGTAGTTATCTCAGCAGAACGACCGGGTCTGAGTTCATTGCATTGTATGCAAAACTTTCCAAATTCGATATCACACCACCATCTAAAACACTTGGGTTGTTTCACTTTGACCATTCTTTGCCATTCCTTGTTTTAGTACGCTTTGAATTAGAAAAGAAACAAGATGTGGAAATGCATAATGAGGGAACCCCTCCATGTCTTTGATTGTTTTCACCCATCATCGTCCGGGCAAACCTTCTTCCCTTAATCAAGATTGGGGTGTGATCAGTGCATCACGAGAGGGCTCCGCGAGATGGAGGGATACTAATATCGGTTAAGTGTTGGGGGTGATAGACCCAAAAAGGTGCAAATAAGGTTAGGGACTTCCACACGTCAGAGAGCGACGGTATGTGGTCCTGAGTTTTCTTTGCCCAGGTTTTGGTTTTAAATGATTCTACATACGTGATGAGGACAAATGAGTTTGCAGCCCCACATTTTTCCTATGGGCCTAACTCTTGAGCTATGTACTAGGGGTAAGCAGTTCTAAATTTCATCTCAAATCTAGAACCTACCGTTGGAACAAGTCCTTCATTTTTTACTTACACTACATACCTCGAAACCTGGCATCTAGGAACCTAGAACCCATCTTGTCATAGGTTCCAAAGTTGGTTCCTAGTTCCATCTATATTATTAATTGAACGATTATAATGAATAATCACATTTAATTGCCATCACTTATTACTACAATCCATTGACCACAACTCATATATAGACACACAAAGAATATGAAACATTAACAAAATAAAATTTTGAGTAACCGGGAGCTTCAAAAAGTTTTGTGCCAGGAGAACAAGATCATCCCTAAAGACATATGGAATTACGATGTACCCATTGTATGGGATCATTATAGCCTTGCACCAAAATTCAAAAAAGCACTCTAAGAATTCAGACATGCAAAGACAACCCCATCACATGAGCAAGAAATAACAAACACGGATGATCCTGCACAATCATCACAAGACCCCTATACCCAATGGAGAGCCCTCTCTCAGGACTCATATGATCAAGGACCTCTATCATTATCCCTAGAGATGGACACATCTTATTATGCTCAACCATCATTAGCCTCAACCAAACCTACCTGCCGACACTCCAGGATCCTCAAGACTCATGAAGAAGCATCTTCATCAAATGATGCAAACATGTGGATTACTCGAAGCCCCTCTGACATTCGACTTGTAGAACTTGAACAGAAATACGAAGAACATCTTCTAGCAAAAATACATATTTCTGATGACTTAGACTATAACTACAATGCCCATGATGGAAGAGATCGCTGACTGTAGTAAATCACTGTAGCAAGTCACTGTAACAATAGGCTAGGGAAGTCACTATTCTTTGTCATTGTTCATATCGCCGAGAATAATTCCCGATCGGATTTTCTAGAGCCCTTGTCTGTTTTAGAACCCATGAGTCTAGTTTTTGTTTGCTTGTGACATATTAATGCCTATAAAAGGCAAAAAGGATGTAATGTGCTGAGTAGAGTCTCTTGAAGTAAAGTAAGTGTTTATGAACTAATTCTTAATGTCTTTCTAAACTTGGTAGGATCCTCTAACAAATGCAGCTCGGATAGTTAGAAATGTTACCATCCTAGCATCTCTGAATGTCTCTAGGCTCTAAACTAAAAGTCTAAATAATTTTTTATTAAAAGGCTATCCCCGAAAGGTTTGAACAAGAGATTTGCCTATCGAGAAGGCATACTTGTAGGAAACAGACTCTGTCTTCTTTGGTTCTAAGCCTAGATCCATGGGTGATAGACCCAAAAAGGTCCAAATGAGGTTAGGGACTTCAACACATCGGAGATCAACGGTATGTGGTGCTGGGTTTTCTTTGTCCTAGGTTTCACAAGTTGGTGAGCAACAATATGTCTGTGGTCCTCGGTTTTCTTTGTCCTATCCTAGGTTTTGGTTTTAAATGATTGTGCGTACATGATGGGGACATGTTCATTTGCAACCCCACTTTTTCTTATGGTCTTGACTCTCGTGCTATTTATTAAAGGTAAGAAGTTCGAGATTTCATATAGATTCCACCTCAAACCTGAAACCTATTCGTCGAAAATGGTTATCCAAATTTTGGAACATAGAACTTACCCCGTATATTTTGGAATCTAGACATGATCAAGTTCCCACCAATTCGGTTACTCGGTACCAAGTTCTACTCTTGAACTATGCTCACACTATTTTCATATATGTCAGAAAAATATAAAGCTTGAAGTTTGGGAGAATTGTATACTGCTTTTCTATATTCCTTTCAGTATGTAATTACAATCTATCTATAATACAAAGTGTCTAAATGACAAAAGAATAAAAATATATACAATATCCCAAAGATGTACATAAAATATTCCCTATAATAAAAAATCAATTAAGATCAATCGGCATCGGCAACAGTATCTTCAACACTCCCCCTCAAGCTCGGTGGTCTATACACATCGAAGACGCCTAGCTTGTTTAATAGATACGAATGTTGCCTTTGACATAAGCCCTTGGTAAAGATGTCCGCGGGTTACTCTGTTGTTCTTATCCCTCTTGTTCTAATCACCCCACTTTGGAAGTGACAATCAACCTCTATATGCTTTGTCCTTTCATGAAATACGAGGTTCATTGCAAACTTAAGTGCAACATCATTATCACAAAATAGGACAGTGGGCTATTTTATCTGTACACCAAGGTCTTGAAGAAGGCCTCTTATCTAGACTATCTCACAACTAGTCTTCGCCATTGCTCGGTATTTTGCCTCAACGGATGATAAAGATACGGTTGACTGTTTCTTTGTCTTCCATGAAATTAGAGAATCCCCTAATTTTATACAGAATCATGTGACTGATCTTCTACTCATGGGGCAAGTAGCGTAATCTGTGTCACAATATATTGTCGTCTCCATATTGTTGTCTCGAAACAGCAATATTCCCAATCCAGGACACCCTTTCAAGTATTTTATGACTTTCAATACCGCATTCATGTGAGACTATTTCGGAGCATGCATAAACTGACTAAGAATCTAAACTACATAAGAAATGTTTGGCCTGATCATGGTCAAATAAATAAGCTTTCCAACAAGTCTTTGATGAATAGAAGGGTCTTTAAGCAAAGGATCCTTGTTTATAGGTGACAACCCTTTGTCAAATTCAGCTGTCGTTAACTTGATATTCTGATCGATTATAATAACAGCTGGCCTAGATCCCGATAAACTTGCTTCTAACACAATTTCTAAGAAAAATTTATGTTGGCTAAGGCAGATGCCTTTTTTTGACCGTGTAATTTCTATCCCAAGAAAGTATTTAGGAGATCTCAAAATCTTAATATGAAACGTAGAATGCAGATAATCCTTGAATCTCTCAATGGCAGGCGCATCATTTCCCATAATGAGTATATCGTCAACATATATAAGTAAATAGATTGACGACATACCTTGTTTCCATGTGAATAAAGCATAGTCATGCTTAGATTGCTGGAATTTTGCAATTGTAAGTGCACTGGTAAACTTGGCATACCATTGGCAAGAAGCCTATTTTAGCCCATATAGGGATTTTCGAAGACGGCACACACTCCCCTCCCCTTGTCTGCGAAATCTCGGTGGAATATCCATATAAATCTCTTCTTCAATATCTCCATGTAAAAAGGTATTGTGAACGTCTATTTGATGAAGAGGCTAGTCACGAATGGCGGCAATGGAAAGAAAGGACCGTACGGTGACTTCTTTGGCAACTGGAGAGAAAGTTTCCGTATAATCAAAGCCTTCCTTCTGTGTGAATCCCTTCGCTACTAATCTGGCCTTGTAATGTTCAATGGATCCGTCTTCTTTGTATTTGATCTTGTATACCCATTTGCATCCTATGGGTCAACGATGGGGAGGTAGGCGAACAATATCCCAAGTCTCATTCTCGATGAGAGCTTGTAACTCATCTTTCATAGCTTGTTGCCAACGAGGATCTTTGGCGGCCTCATCATAAGAGAAGGTTCCTGCTGTGCAGAAATTCTACTAACACATCATCTATGTTCAGGAGAGAGATTAGCAAAATTGACATAGGAGGAAATAGGATATTGTGTACCACACTTTTTTGACGACGAACAAACGTAATCTGCTGTCCATGTTGGTGGTCGAACTATGCGTCTTGATCACCGAAGATTAGTTGGTTCAAATGGAACATCAACTTGTGAGTTTGTAGAGGTATTGTCCACTAGAATATTAGCTTGTGAAGATTTAGGTTCTTCGGATATACTTGATGAAGGAAGGCTGGATATTTCATTGTCCCCATCCGAGGCAACATGTGCATTGACATTTGAAGATGCTATAAGAGATTATTTGTGGAAGCATCATCATTGATCCTTGTGGAGGATCGTCTTCATGCAAAAAGGGACGAGAAGACATCAGGGGATCTTCACGCTGTTGTGATGGTAGCCTATCCTTGAATAGGAAAATATCTTCATGAAAGATGACATCTCTGCTGACGAAGAATGTTCTGGTAGATGGATCAAGAACCAAATATCCTTTTTGAAGGGTAGGATATCCCATAAATATGCAAGAGAGGGCACGGGGACCCAATTTGTCCCGAGGACCCGTGGTAGATACATAGCATAAACATCCAAAAACACAAAGATGACGAATGTTGGGATTTTTTCCAAACAATGACTCGAATGGAGTTTTCCACTCAAAACTCGAGATGGCATTCTATTGATCAGGTATGCCGCTGTGACCACGCAGTCTCCCTAAAAAGTTTCAAGAATTGAAGCTTGATATTTAAGAGCTCGAGCAACTTCAAACAAATGACGGTGTTTCCTTTCTACAATCCAATTTTGTTGAGAAGTATAAACACAAGAGCTTTCATGAAGAATGCCATTGGAAATGAACAATGAAGAACATTCATGATTAAAGAATTCTCGTGCATTGTTAGTACAAACCCATTGTATGGATTTGTTAAACTGATTTTTGATCAGGACAATAAAATTTTTGAGATGTGAAAGGACTTGGGCTTTAGATTGCATGATAAACCCAAGTTGCTCGAGTATGATCATTTACGATAGTGAGAAAGAAGCGTGACCCATCATGATGAGGGGTGTGATATGGGCCCCAGATGTCCATGTGTAATAGAGAGAAGTCTCTAGCAGCATGTGACATACTTTGTGGAAAAAAAAAATTCTAGACTGTTTAGCCAATGGGCATATAGGACATTTGGGATGAGGAAAAGCAGCACTATGGCCTAGACAGTGGGATAAAGAGACATTTTTATTATGATTGGCATTACATAAGATGCTCTTATTGAAGGAAAAATTCTTTGGAAATGTTGTCTAGAAGTAAAGTCCTTCGAAATTCCTACCCGAGCCCATCAGTGTCCCAGTCAAAGGGGCTTGAAAGAGACAAATGTCATAATAAAAAATGACCTAACAGAGATTGTCTTGACAGATCTTAGATACAGAAATGAGGTTGAATTGAAAATTTGGAATGAAGAGGACATTTTTTAGTGTGATGGAAGGACTCGGCTCAACATCCCCAATTTTATCTATTGAAATATCACTGCCATTTGGGAGGCGAACAAAAGTATGATTCAAGGATTTTTCTAATTTAGAAAAGAATCGTTCATCATATACTATATGATCACTGGCACCTGAATCAATAATCCATACATTGCTCGAAATATTGCTCATCAAACAATAAGAAATACTTGCATAACTAGGCATCTTTTCCTGAATTCCTATCTGACTTAGGGTCCTCATGATTTGTTGGAGTTGGTCATTGCTAATGGGTTGATTCACATTAGCATTTGCTGCTATAGAAAATTCTCATTCCTTCTTCTCCCCTGGTCTTCCATGCAATTTCCAACAATTTTCTTTGGTATGATAACGTTTTTTGCAATAATCACAAAATTTACCTTTCCATTTGTTTGAATTATTTATGTTCAAGGATGTGGCCAAATTTTGGCCGTTGGATCACCTTAAAACAGATGCTGATGGACTTTCAGATCGCGGCGTTGCAAGGGCGAAAGGTGAGCCGTCAGATCGCGCGAAGGAGCCGTTTGATTGCGTGAAGGAACCTCCACCATCAGATCCGAAGATTGAATCTCAACCGTTCTTTCCTTGCGAGCTACCCAAACCATCCGATCTTGCGAAATAATCCCGGCCGTCCATTTGAGATGGATAAAAGGCCTCTTCTTCTTCTTCCCGTAACCCTAGCGTCCCCGTTTTCTTCGAGAAACCTCCATGGCTGGACCTTCCGGAGCTGAGTCGCTGCTCCGACGAGGCCTTGACCGCGAGAACAACGCGGTCGCCAGTCTTCACATACTCGGATGACGCTAGCCTCTGGGATTCTTCTTGAATCGCAAGCTGATATATGCGACCGAGCGGGGGAATTGGATCCATGGCCAAGATCTAGCTATGAAACGGTAAGTAGCTCTCATTCAACATGAGCAGGAAGTGTGTAACCTTCTCCCGATCTCTCATGGCCCAATATTGGGCCAAAGTCGCCTCGAGTCCCTCTAATTTCTCCTTTGTCATTTCGATTTCGTTCCATGGGCATAGAGTTTATTGTAGATTGCCGAGATCAATAAATTTCCCTACTTGAGATTTGATAAAGTTTGTGTTAGCGTGAAAATTTTCGCTCTATCTAGCTTACCATACATTTCCCATAAATTCTCCCAAATTTTTTTGCATCTTCGGTCGGTGGTACCCTAGGCGGCGACCTCCGCCATGAGGCAATTTCCTATCCAGGTCTGAACAAGCTGGTTGCACTTGCACCATTGTCATGCAAGCCGCTCGTCAAACGGTATCAGGATGGTGCCGTCCAAAAATCCATCTTTGTCTTTGGTCACAAGCGCTCGTCGGAGTTCGCGAGACCACAAGGAGTAATTCTCCGATCCCGACAGCTGCTGGGAGATCAAACGCAGCTCCGATCCGTCGATGGTCGCGGTGTACAGCAGGTCTCTAGGTTCTGGCCGGCCGCCAACTCCGGCGAGACTTGCAAACGGAAAGAATCCGGGTCCGTAGGCCGGGTAGGGATTGCTCGCCCTGTATCTAGGACCCGAACCACTCTAACCCGAGTAGGTCCAATTCGCCCCTATCCAGGACCCGCTCTAGGTATGTGTGATGGACTTTCCTCCATCCCACCAATCCTTCCAAGCTCGATTTGAGGTAAATTCTAAGTCGAACCTCCTTGATTTGGTTGAATTGATACAAGTACCCATTGAATGTATGGTCCTGTGAAGGGATTTACAGGACTAAATCCTGTGTTGGGCTGCACAAGCTGCACGAGACCTGTTTGACTTTCTAATGGATTCGTCTGTTGTTTTGCAGGGATGACGTCTCCTCTCTGATTGTTGAGGGACTGTGGATTTCCCTCAAAAACACCGGAAGTTGAATCCTCAATCTTCGACATGATTCTTCCCTAAAGAAAAAAAAAAGCATTGCGGAAGCTAGGCCAAGGTGGGAGGCTCGATACCATGTCGGAAAAATAGAAAGCTTGAAGTTTGGGAAAATTGTATATTACTTTTTCTATATTTCTTTTAGTATGTAATTACAATATATTTATAATGCAAAGTGTCTAAATAACAAAGAAATAAAAATATACACAATATCCCAAAGATGTACATAAAATATTTCCTATAATAAAAAAATCAATTGAAATCAATCGGCATCGACAACTTGAGTATCTTCAACAATATAGACCCAAAGAAAAAATAGAAAACAGTGAAATGATTATTTTTCCCCTTTCAAAGCAGTGACATATAAGTGCACTATCGTCCCTCTCAGTTGTTTTCACTGTCCATATTCATCTCTTAAATGGTTTTATTTTTGTGCCATTAAAACTTGGGAAAGTTATTCAAAAAGTGCAAAATCTATTGTACTTTTACCAATTCAATCATAAACATTTTAATTATACCAATTGAATCATAAATATTTTCACATTTTATCAATTGACTCTATCCAATCAATTTTGACCAGAAAGCACTGACATAAATGTCAGCCGTCTCAGGTGGCATGGACGGTATTAACATGGATAATTTTTAATAATCTTTTAATATTTTTTTCGAACTATTTATACAGAGCTAGTTCCAATAGACTTATAGGGAATTATCGATAAAATTATTATAAGCTGCAAGTTGAGCAAATTTACGAGAGAATGCTCATTCTTTACTAGTAAAATTATTTAGTTGTATACCAAAACATGTTGCATTATATTTTGAGAAATGTGGTTTATATTTGGGCGACCTCCACACTATAAAATGAATTGAACTTAATTATCAAAATTGGAATTAAGATGAGAAAAAAGAAAATGAGTGATTTCTTCAACTAATGAAGCAAGTGAACGATGCCAAATAAAGTGGTTGCATTGCTCTGTTTCAGTTCAAGAACCTAAACCCCAGATGGAGATCAAGTACCCTAATACCCCTCTGCCCCTTCCTCTTCTCTGGTCAATCTGATTTCATGAAGCCCTAGCTCGAGCAACATGTTTTTGATTAAATGAGGGGCACAACATTGTTTAACTTAAGTTAGTCTAAGCTAAGTTGATGTTATGACAGTCGTCACGCCACATATGTAAAGTCTAAACCATAAATTTATTGGTGACCAGATATGTTAGATCAAAGAAAGTATGAAGCTTTTTACAAAGATATTTGAAAGTTGGAAAAAAATTTCTAAAAAAGCCATGGTACTTTTGGTAAGACGCTAGAAGGTTAATTGTCTACCCAAGAGTTAACAAAAGTTCCGAAGAAGTAGGACAAAGGATGCAGGCCAATCACCATTACTATATGCCTTTTTTTGATAATTTGTCCCAAAAAAATCGAATGTTATTGATTATGGATGCAATTGGCGCCTGGGGGCTGGGGTAGAAAAGTCGCTGAACAGCGAGAGACTGACGGGAGTCGACTGTCGCCGGCGAGGGTATTATGGGGAATCCAGTTCAGCGAAAACGGGGTGGACCCACTCGGTCAAACCTAACTCCCTCCGTTAAGTCGCCTGGGCCCGACGCTTGAATCTTTTTGATCTTTTTTTTTTTGGGGGGTCAGACCCGATGCTGAATCTTCGCGCGAAAGCTTCCGTCTATGGAGGGATGGGGGAAGAGGAGTGGGGGCCTCCCGATGTGGACACGTGTAGCTTCCAACGCAGGCCGAGGATCATGCGGGGCCCCACTGTTTCCCCCACGACCGCGGACGCCTCTGGTCGTGGTCGTGGTTGTGGCGGCGGGACCGATCGCGGGAATTAAAAAAAACTACCCTTTTTGTCCACCGAAAGGAAAAATTGAATTGTGTTATTTAAATTTCGAAAAAAAGAAAACAAGAGGAGTAGGTTATGGCTAATGAACCGAGCCTTTTTAAAGTGATTAAGATGAGATTAAAGATGGCTCTTTTGAAGAGATATTTGTCCGTGCAATGTCCTCCCTCCGGTGGAATTCATGGATTACTCTGTGATTTTTCTTGGTAATTGTTTCCCAGCATTTGGAAAAAAAAAAATGCTTCAGGTTTCAAGGAGCTTTTTTTTTTTTTTTTTTTTTTTTTTATGTTGCTTATAATTTGTACTTTAAATAAGTTCTATTTTCCTTAGCTATGATTAACGAGTGCTTAACTCTTAAGCTAGTAGCAATTAGTGTCGATGAATGCAATGAGCTCATGCATGACCGCAGAGGAGCAACGCGGGAAAAAAGGAATCGGATTCTAAAGGAATTGAGTGGATACACTATAAGTGGCCATTAAAGATGCGTAAACGCGGTGGTTACTTCTTCAAGAGATTGTACCGGGTAATTTTGGATAGCAAAAGCTTATACTTACGGCGGGAGATTATTTTCCTCTTTTAAATCGAGGTGCATGTCGTCCCAGGGGACCGTAACTTTGCTGAGGAGAAGATGACCATATTGAGGGCTCCCTTGTCTATTTGCCAACTTTGCTGAGGAGAAGATACCATATTGAGGGCTCCCTTGTCTATTTGCCACTTGACCTCCTTGCCAGTCATATCTAGGTTGGTCATAGTTTCTATTGCAATCACGCATTCTACCGCCCAGCCTCCCATACTGAACTGGGGGTGGTCTATGACTAATTACTCCATTTTCATACTTGTCACCGAATGATTTAGTAAGTTCAACAATACAACGAGCGTTGCAAGGTCACAAATCATAGAAACATTGGAAAGTTTGAGTTTATGGAATTGGAGGAGGAGGAATGGATTAAATGACTGAAAATTGTGGCGGAGACGGATAGTAGATGCATTTCTATGGAGTAAAGATACTCGCTTCTGAATTGCTCTGACTCATCTTCAATCATCACAGCCTGAAACCCTTGATAGGTGGTCCTGCTGCATTTCTATGGAGTCAAGTTAACTCAGGAAATTTTGTGGCACAAAAATAACTGAATAGAGAAAAGCGAGCATAACAGCACCATCATCTGCAATCAAATGACGGGTTGTCTTCCACCGCATGATTTAAATCGAGTAACCCACAAACTTGACTAGCCGGTCTTTCCACTTTTTTTTCTTTGGGGGTCGGATCCGGTTTTTCCACTTCACGGGTCTATTTAGAGAGAGGGCTGAAGCTTCCTAAAAAGGACAGAAAAAAAAAAAAAAATCTTCAGCTAAAGTTCTAACGTAATTTTCAGAAATGCAAATGGTTTTTTAATTGCTGGAAATGACAGGAATTTGCTAAACATTATCTTTATATTTCAAGAGCCATAATTCTCTAGAAATCTATATGAAAGAAAAAGTGTTAAGGTAGGTCTTAAGGGCGAGTGAAAGGTGGAGTAAATTATATATGCTTGAGCATTATGTGACATGCCACTTCATCAAATATGAAGCATAAAGTGCTATAAAAGTTCTGTAAAAGAACAAATAAGTTAATAGCATAAGCCATTGATCCAAGGGAGGCTGATGGGCCATTATCTCCTAATTGTTTGTTGCCTATTGTAATTTTAGAAATTTTATCGAAGTTTAAAAATTTCGGAGTTAGGACCTACTTCACACACCATAGCCTTAATAATTTTTCAATTGAAAATATGCTACTTTGATAAGTATTTCACTATGTATTTATTTTTCTATTATTCATATTGCGATTATAGCCTTGTCAACTTTGAACTTCTGTAATTCTAATGAATGACATTTACAAATCCAATCATACATTAGTGATGCGAGGGACTTACGGTAATCCCCTAAGAAGGCATGTGTGTTAGTCCCATTCCAATCCATGCTTGGTAATTTTTTAGTCAGATTGGGATGGAAAAAAATCTATTTTTATCGTACTAATTTTCCTGTCAATATGTCATTTAAGCTATGACTACAAAACCGTTTCAACAAACGCCTATTTAAATGCAAATTCAATTATGCACTAACATTTGATTAGCTTCTTTTCCCCCGAGGATCTATATCCGCACTGAGGAATTATAGGTTTTTTTTTTTTTTTGTATTTCATTAAATCATAAAAAGGGTTGAAGTAATATTGGTGAATTTTAATTGCTAATGAGTGCACAATCAGTTCCAGTTGCCTACAGCAAGGTTGAAAAACAAGCGGTGGAAAATCCTCCGTCATTCCCTCATAATAACGGCGCTGTTAGCTTAGCGGGACATGGAAAGTAATTATTGTTAAGATCATATATCAACAAAGAGCAGATGGTGCTGCTGAGACTGTTGCTAATGTTAGAACAGAGGATGCTACGAAGGCTGATAAAGCAAGAAGAAAAGAAATAAATGTGATTGATATCAGTGGAAATGAATGGCTACGATAAAGAGTAATGGAGTTGGTGATCAACGATGGAAAAGCTGTCAAAGAGGATAAACAGGGATTGCGGATTACCTCTATGAAGATATATGAAGTCGTCGGTTAGTTATAAAGTCAAAACAGAAGTTAGTTGTTTCTATTAGTCTTCACCTTCCTAAATGAGGAATGTATATAGCTTCGCAATAACAGAGAGAGAAGTAAGGGGAAAAAGTCATCTTTTGAGATGTTCATTCTTTCTCTCGGTTACTACAGAAAGATAGAGAGAAAGATTGATGAGAGTATGAATTCAATATAGAGATTTTTCCTTTCAATTGATGTAAAGATCTTGAAGTACATTGTGATCAAGTACAGAAGAGTATATACAGAGATTTTCATTGATCAATCTCAATCTCTACATCTATATCTTCCTATTCTGCGTTCTTCAATTCTTCTGTACGAAGCTTCGGCATTGTTGATTCTTCAGTATGAATGCATCATCTTCACAATTATAATGATGGTCAGTAGATATTATTCAAAGAAACACTAGTGATCATGGCAAATTTATATGATTATATGTTTTCGAGGATAGAAAAGTTCTAATTCCGTATTGTAAATCTCCATTATCACGGTAAATTATATTCTTGAAATTAGAACGGGTTGACGGATGCTCAAACATAGTTTGTATTTCCAAGCCTGATGACGAAATACTAGCTTCCCACTAAGGTAGCTTAGGTTGGAATATCGTCCTCCATATAAAGTCAGATCTCAAATGTACTGGTAAATTTTCCATTGTTGATGGCAGATTATGACTTTTGGAAGTTACAAAATTTGGTCAATTCTCCAGTGCCTCCTAATTGCATTTATGCATTAGCATATATTAATACTATTTAGAATACCTTTATAATTATCTTAATTAGTCGGAATAATTTGGTAGCTGAAATTATTAATCGCGTTGTTTTTCGTTAGAAGTGGATGTTGATAATGTCAAATCAACGTTATTATATTGTTGATAGAGTACCAATTATATATATATATACAAGCTTGAGAGGTTTTGAAATTAGTGTTTGTCATTAGACTACTCAATTTTCTTCTTATTAGTACCATATATTTTATTATTATTATTATTATTATTATTATTATTATTATTATTATTATTATTATTATTATTATTAATTTTGTTATTGTTACTAGTACTACGAATGTAAAGGTGGGTGTCGTGCATTAATGATGTGGGAGGTTCTGTACTTGTGGAAAAGGAGAAAAAACAGCATGTGGGAAGAGCGTCGTAATGGTTCGCGTGCGTGCTCTGTTTCGTTGGGTGTGAGATGGGCATGGTTTAATGGGCCGGTCCGGGCCGGGCCGGACCAAAAGGCTTGGGTGATGGGGGCCGAACTAGGCCCAATTGGACTCTATCTTCTTATTTTTATTTACTTTTATTTGTTATTTTTTTGTTATCTTTTTACTATTATTTATTTCCTTTTTTTAACAAAAATATATGCTCGATGTGTCGATAAAAATTAAGGTGCCAACAATGGGTTTTGTGGAATGAAGAGAGAGAGAGAGAGAGAGTGATTATGTACTACGCTCTACAAATAAATGAATATAATAAAGTTACCGATTATCTTAGATAGGGGAAAGAAAAAGATAAAAGCTCAAGAGAAAATCTAATAATCTATTACGAGATTGTGCCCATTTCAAAGATAATCATAACAAATGTTACATATTTTGATCACTCTTATGATTGAAAAAAAAGAAGGTATAAATACCCATCATAACAAGACGTTCTGTTGTACCCTTCAATATTAAAAGGTTATTGGTTTCAAATATTTTGATGATACATATTTACAAATGATAAATATTTATTTATATGTAGATCATATTGAGGATTATGATGAGGCATGAAAGGGTTTAGCAAATTAGAGATTCCCTTGATGATATAATATCTCATATATGAGTTATATTCGACAAATAGTAATATTTTTTTTTGGTCGGTGACAAATTGTAAAATCAAACAGTGTTTATCATGCTAATCGAGCTGTTGTGAGGCATGATGCACGGGAAAGGGGCAATTATTGCAAGCGTAATTATCGCAACTTTATGTGGAATTGCTTCTTGACTTGACTTGCCTTTTCCACTAGTCAAAACAAAGAATTCGAAAAAAGAATTAGCGAGCAATAATGATGTTTCTTAGCTGGTAATCATACTCTTCACTAACTAATTTTATAATTTTTTTTGCTAATGAAGTTTGGATTGCGACAAAAAAAGAACCGGCGAGCAATAATGATGCTCCTTTGTTGGCAATCATACTCCCCGCTAACTAATTTAAAATTTTTTTCCCTCTAATAAAATTTAGATTGGGATAGCGGTTAGTCTCTTTTTAAAAGATGGATGTGCATGTTCAATGTCTAATCCGATTTATAGGATCATGAAGGCCCTTACTCGCACATTTTTAGCATGTAATGAGATGGTACATGGAGAAATTGTCCAATCAATTTTAAATTTATTGTATGAATGACAATAAAATTTTAAACTTTTCAATTTTCTCAACTTAGTCCTAAACCTTTAAGCTAAATTATAATATAGTCATTTTGGCAAATTTTTATCGAAATTGCTAACATTACCAGCCGCGTTGACAATAACTGGATTTATGTCAGCAATTTTTGGAAAAAATTGGTGAGATGAACTGCATTTAACTCTATACAAAAGTTTAGGACTTATTAATTTTTTATTAGCATGTAGTTGTGGAGAAGAGTCGTATTTCTTTAGAAAATCAGAAGACAACTACTACATTTGTGCATAGACTCAGCTCATAACAGCTTTTTAAGGTCGATTGGAGATTATATTCAATTGTTTAAGTAGACAATATTTACAGCGAGTTAATTCAGAGATATGATTCTCGAGTTGCGACTAATAGATGAACTAGATTAAACAACAACTTATAGTGGAAGCATACAAATCTTTTATTGTATTACGAGTAATGATGGTGGAATATTAAACGAAAAAAATGATTTTAAAAAGGGACAAAGAAAGATGAGATACATAACATAGGATTAAGATACGACAAAGGGTCCAGGAAAAAGTAGTGATAACAAAAGAGGGAGAATATGATTGGTTTTTCTCGAGCCAAAAAGTGAAACCATAATTTATTTATTTATTTGTTTCATATGATGAAGGTCTCGTACATGTCAAAGCATCAGAGCAAATTCCTCGAGTACATTAAGAGAAGATGCATTCATATATCATCATGCTCATTAAGGTGAAGACGGAACTTGTGTCCATCAAAATGAATCGGTTAAATGGAGATGTAAGATAATCTTAACTGAAGGTCCCTTAAAATTTACAATTCTAGAAAATAAAATCAACATCTTTTTCTAATAGGTCACACAATTGGACTCAATTTTTTTAACAATATTTGAATGGTAAAAATCTCCAATCAAATTCCTTGATTGTGTAAACCAAAGTGAGTTGGGTTCAGAACTATTCAGCTCAACTCAATATCCATTAATGAGGGAGACATTCTCTTTTATATAATATTGTAATTCTTGATCCTAAATATTTTGAGTTATACCTTACTTCGGCAGCCCGAATATAAATCAATGAAAAGCCACACAAATTAATGACGCAAGAGAAAAGCCTAAAAAAATAGATTATTTTTTTTTCCCCGACAATGGATGGTGCATTCTTCTCTTTGAGAAAATACGTTCACGGTGTTGTCTATGTGCTCATCGCTATTTCCTAAAAGACTAGCTTTTCCACATGACTTGCGGTCAAATAATATGGTAAAATTCCAAAGATGCTTTTACAAGGAAAATAATACAAACTTTTTATGGAAAAAGCATTCTAGCCAAAACTGGCGGCACATCGTACAATGGGAGAAAGCATTATTGCACCAAGGGAACTCTATTATTGTCAAACTTTAGTAAAGCTGATGCTCAAGGAGCCCGTGAAGTCACTGGGAATGGAGTGCCTTTATCTGCATCAGAATCTGGACTCCGGCTGCTGCTGATTGCTGGACCCAAGCGCAGCTCTCGTAATTTTTAGCTAGCGGGGCCTGAAGTCAATTTCAGTACAAAAGAAATGGAGAGTGGGCCCTTTTGTTTTTAATCAAGCGTGTAATCAGATGGAGGCATTAGCTCTTTTGGAGATTCCGCAGATGTCGTGTAAGATGATCAAATGAAGCCTTACAATATACATGTAAGCGCGGGCACATTGCATGCATCGACAAAACTACGAAATGAAGCCAAGGTTCACAGAGTCCATGTGAAAAAATACGCAGGTAAGCTCAGAGTTACCAAGCTTTTGATGGAAAAATAACACCGTATTGATAAAAGATCACGGGACCCTCAAGCCAAGTACCGGGATTTTCTCAAATGTGAGAGGGAACTTGGAAGTTTTATTTATGACGATTCCCAGCCAGCCTTCATTTTAGTTTGCGAAAATGGCAGTCTCTTCGGTTCATGCTTTTATTTAATAACTTAAATTTTTAGAACAGTTGTAGTGGTTCCACAAATTCTCACATGATATTGGAGTTAAGAGGTCCTGAATTCAAATCTTTCATGGCTCTATTTACCTTTCCAATTAAATATGTCCATGTAAGAGCACTGGAAGAGTTGAATTCAGGGATTGTCTAATTTTAATATCCGTGAGATTTTGATAGAATCCTCCTAACTATTCTAAAATTATTATTTAATTATTTTAACATACAATATACTTAAGACAACAAAAACATTTCATGACATTTTTTATTGTGGCAAAATTCTTGACATATATACTTCTTGATTCTGATAAATCCTCCACCCCCTCGGCATTGTCAATTTTTCCCTCCACATCTTCCTCTTCACTCATATCCCTCAAGATCCCCCTCTACATCCATCCAGTAAGCCAACACAATGGGGACAATGAGATTATTACTCCTCCCTTAATTCTGGTTTTTGCGCAATATCGTTAAGATATCTTTGACGTTTACTACTTTTTTAGTTCGTGAGAAAGTTATTTTAGAGAAGTCTAGGTACAATAATAAGTTCCTGACCAAACAACTTATTACACGTTTCTATCCAGCTTTCTATGATTACTCGAGGAACCTATCTCGTGTCCTATCTTGTCGAGCCCGAATGCCTTGCTGTAATTTTTGCACAAAGTGTCGTGCCATATAAATACTTATAAATTTTCAGTAATAAGCATTTGTATGGCATGACCATTTGTGTAGGAGCTATGACAAATTTGTATTCTAAAATCGAAAAAAACTTATAAAGAAAACTTTTACACGATGAAGAAAATCAGATTCTCCTAAGGATGGGTAGAGCTTAATATAACCAACCCCAATAATCGAAGCATCGTGGAAAATTGCACTGGACTGCGTGTACAGAAGATATTATTGCACTTTGACTTTCCACAATTCAAGTAAAGTTCAAAAACTATATTTTCTTGAAAGTCGTGCATAGTTCTCCATTGGACTTGTTTTGACAATTCTTCTTGACGGACATGGAGTAACTCATCAAATTGATTGTTCAAGAGCTTCGGGTTAAGCTGAAGGGTCAAACATAGGTTCTTTGCCAAGCACGGGGTCGTGTTGAATGATCAAGAAGAAGGCATAGTGAAAACTATTAGATGCCGAAATTGAAGGAGCACGTTTTGTTTTAATGTACAGGTTTGATGGGGTAAGATGACTTTGCCGGTGTTATCATTAGCCAATTATCTTGATTCAACTCTTGTGCAACTTGAAGAGTGCAGTTGGCCACTGAAGAGTGCATATCTTGATTCAAACATTTTCTAATTCTTATGCAACTTTTGATAGAAGTTAGCTGAAATAAGGATATCACCAGTGATGTAAGTTTCGAACGGAGATTACTTGAGTGTTTTGATTTTTTTTTTATTAGTTGAGTGCCATGAGATAAAAAAAAAAATGTTTCACTTGAGTACCTTGACTTCTAAACTTTCAATGGATCATTTAAATGTTATAACTTAAAAAAAATAAAAATACACGTTCACCATGAATGCCATGATACATTGAATTTATAGCACTTATGGTGAATGCCTTTGAAAAAATTATGGCATTCAAGTAATCAAAAAAATAAAAATGAAAATCAAAGTACTTAAGTAACACGCCATTAAAACTAACATCACTTGTGGTGTCCTTATTTCGGCTAACTTCTATCGGAAGTTACATAAGAATTAGAAAGTGTTTGAATCAAGATATGCACTCTTCAATGGCCGACTACGCTCTTCAAGTTGCACAAGAGTTGAATGAAGATAACTAGCTAATGATAACACCGGTAAAGTCATCTTACCACCGCCACCAAACCTTTATATTAAAAAAAAGAAAAAGAAAAAGAAAAAAGAGTGCTCTCGGCATCTAAAAGTATTCACTATGCCTTCTTCTTGATCATTCAATACGACCCCCATGCTCGGTAATGAACCTATGTTTGACCCTTCAGCTTAACCTGAAGCTCTTGAACGATCAATTTGATGAATTCCCCCTTGTCCATCGATAAGAATTGCCAAAACAAGTCCAATGGAGAACTAAAAAAATAACATTTTTACATGACTTTCAAAAAAATATAGTATTTGAACTTGACTTAAACTGTGGAAAGTCAAAGTGCAATAATATCTTCTGTACACGCGGTACAATGCAAATTTCCACGATGCTTCAAGTATTGCGGTCGGGTATATTAAGCTCTACCCATCCTTAGAAGAATCTGATTTTCTTCATCAAGTAAAAGTTTTCTTTATAAAGTTTTTCTGTTTTAGAACACAAATTTGTCATACCTCCTGGACAAATGCTTATTACTGAAAATTTGTAAGTGTTCATATGACACGACACTTCATGCAAAAATTACAGCATGGCATTTGGGCCCGACAAGATACGACACGAGATCGGTTTCTAGAATAATCATAGAAAGCTAGATAGAAACGTGTAATAAATTGTTTGGTCATGCACTTATTATTGTACCTAAAAATAACTTCCTCATCTTCATTGCCGATTTCGTGGCTCCTTTTTTCCCTATTTGCTCCAAGACAACATACATGGCCTGTCATGTCCATACTTTTTTCCAGTTTTTCATAAATTTATTGGTGTTCCTAAGATGGTCCATCATTTGCGAATTGCATCTGCTCCGCTTCTCTCTCTCTCTCTCTCTCTCTCTCTCTCTCTTTCCCCTCTCTGGGCTGAACATTGCACGATTTCTCGAATGTGGTTACAGGATAAATCCTCATCAACCTTAATTGGTATAAGTATTTATTGGCTTGTGGGAACTTGACTGCTCACTCATCTCGAGTGATTGATTTCTGAGTTCTCCATATTCTATTTTTCGGATTATATTTATTAGCAATGCGTGTTTTCTTCAAGTAATTGCAATGGATACTTCCTCTGATTAGTTTCTTTCTTTTTCCCCACTAATTTTTCACGCACCTGGTTACAGGGTTCAAAAGTGGTTCTTCCCATATGATTATCAGATAATACAGGAAATGCACATGCCCGAGCCCGATGATTACACCAAGGCAACGGACTCGGAAAACAGGAACCAGATCAAGAGTGGATTATTTGCTGCTGACTCTCCCTGTGGACGTAGGTACCGATTCTCGGACCGAATCACATAAATTTCCGGTGTCATTATTTTTCTCGTTTATTTTCTCTGGTGATTTCGCGTTAACGTAAATTACAAGATCCTGTCGTTTGTGCGTATTATATCCCAACAGTGTACTTCAGTGAATTCTTGTCCGGACTTCATCCTTTGCTTGATCTCGCGTGTAATTGGTTTTGTATGCCTGGATGATTATGCCTTGCATTTCTTGATCCGTTCATTGATACCTCAATACCTTCTCATTGTCAATGATATTCAGTTCATTTTGTTTGGTGAATGGATAGTCCTCTACCTGTTTGATTTTCTTCATTTACTGAAGATTCTGAAGTTCATTCCTCGATGTCATTTGCTTGTAACTTTTCTGTAAATGGCGTGCGAGTCCCTGTCATACTGACATTCGATGGCTGAGTGCACAATGAGCTGTTTATGCCATGGCCGAATGCTTTGCTCGATTCATTGTCCACATTGCCAATTTGTATGCATGTTCAGTTGTTGCTGAACGAGCCTCATCTATGAGAATTGACTGTAGAATGTGGCTCAATGCTGTTTTCCTGTGTTTAAGTTGCTATGCGTTTCAGTTTTTGCAGCATGATGTTCTTTGAAAATGTCTCCGCTGGAGCCACTGTGGGTAATTAGAATGTGGTCTTTTAGTATTTGGTCCCAAGAGTTCCTGTTGTGTAAAATCAAAGTTGTTTCCAAGTTATTCGAGTCACATTAGCAATATATGTTGGATTCATGTCGACTCCATGTTGATTTCTTATAGAGTTCAATGTGTTTTTTGCATCATATGTGGGCTAGGATTGGATTTGATAGATCTTGGTTTCATATGAGGGTTAATTCGGTAGCACATGGTGGTACGTCAAAGTGCATCATAATTCTACTACTCGTATTTCTCAATTTTCAGTAGTTGAAATTACCTCAATACTGTGAGCCACATTGCTTAGAATCAAATGTGACTAATTTACATATTCGATCATGTTGTAATCGTATCGGGAAGAGTGGTGGGCAATCCGAGGATTTTGCCACCCACCTAAGGAAATGTTCCGAAACTGGCCAAAGGACCGACTTTACCGTCTTTGCTCAGATGGATCGGACATTGCATTAGGTGGCCTCTCATTTCCTTGAGACTAAGTTGGTCCTCATCCGCATAAGCCCTCCAATTCCGTTTGGCTATTTTGTTCACCCTCTTCATTCGTTCATTGCTTTGTGGCTTCCTGGAGCTGTCCTCTAAATCTCCCAAGTGCTCCACCCAAAGTGACATCCTATAACCATAAGCCTGCACAGCATCAGTTAAACATTATTAGTCACAAGCTTAATTTTTTGATAAATGTCGATGCACTCGCTGGGTGTTCAACTAGTACCTGCTATTAAATAGCTGTAACCACGTGGAAATATGACATACTTGAACTTTATACACAATTCCATTGTCGTGCCCTTTGAATCCAAAATCAGTGGTATTAACTAATGCGCAATTCTCAGTGGGACCCACATGCACTCTGCATCACGTGGCCCTCCGCAGAACTCTCTGCCTCTCTTCCTGTCTCTCTACATCTAATGAACTAAGCCGCTTTCCTTTTCAGCTCAGGCTTGGCGCGCTCTGCAGCAGGGGGGCAGAACAGAAACAGAGGACCTTCCAGCAAGGAAAAGGAGCTCAGCAAATTCTCTCTATCCCTCAGTTATTCCTTTGATCTTCATTCCCCTTCATTGTCCTCTCTGTCACCCTCCATCCGCCAACAGCTGCTGCCACACCTCCATCGCTGGCCATCACAGGACATTCACGCTGAGAAGGGTCAAGAACAAACAGCGTTGATTAAAGGAACTCGGGTGATTTTTGAGCATTTATAAGGCTGAGAAGAATAGAGGGCGAGCTTTAATTGACACCGTAGACTGATGCTTCAACAAGGATTATCACCGTAGACAAATGATGTGGACAAACATGAAGAGATTGTTCAGATGGAGCTGACTGAATAGTGATGGCTATGTTCTTTTACTGAAGGCAACGGGAAAGATACAGTTGGAGTTTTGATTTGGATCCCTCTTCCTTGGTGGCTCTTGTACCATGGAAATATTTCTATGATTTGCAAGCAAGAGGGAGAGAGTGAATCAATAGATACAACACCTTTACTCAATAGCCGAATACAAGAGTATACAGTAGCTCCACTTATAAAGCACGAGAGACATTAACAAAGCTTCGATTACCTTATTTGTGACCTCCTGCCAACTGTCTACTAATATTCATAAATATACTCCAACACAGATCACAATTGGAGAAAATACTTGACAGTGTTTTTGCATGTTTTCCAGTATGTTAGTGCGTCATTTTCAAAGAAGTATCCACAACTGTACAAAAAGGGATTACGGAATTCATACTTCAACTATAGAGTTGTGGCAGCCTGGTCTTTTTCTACGGTCTACCAGTCTCTCGTCCTTTATCACTTTGTGACAGCTTCTAGTTCTACTGGTCTAAATTCATCGGGAAAAATGTTCGGCCTCTGGGACGTCAGCACAATGGCATTTACCTTTATTGTTGTCACTGTCAACTTGCGCCTTCTTTTGATGTGTAATTCAATAACGAGATGCCTTCATATCGCTGTCAGTGGAAGCATCCTTGGAATGTTTGTTTTTATTTTCATATGTTTACTTATGAGGGTGAGTCTTCTCCCTTTCTGGGGTTCTTTTCTTCCCTTCACCTCATCTAGTCCTCTTTTGGATAGCAATTATTCTGATATTCGTCTTATTACATATATGCGCAAGAAAGTCTCTACCATGTCATCCACGTATTAATGAGTACAGTCTACTTCTACCTAACATTTCTTCTGATTCCAATTGTCACACTGCTTGGTGACTTATTATGCCAAGGGTAAGGTTTCAGACTCATATCTGGCCCCCCCAAAAAAAAAAAAAAACAGTCGGGCTTTTTTGTTCTTAGACATATTTCTCGTTTAGAAACAGAGAGAAACACTGTAACATAGTTCTCAAGTAAATTTGCTCATGAATACTGATTGCGAATCTGCAATTTCGCTTTTCTAAAAGTAACAAATGTCGTTTGTCATGGAAAATAAAATGGATGATCTTCATTGTCGATTTCGTGGGTCCTTTTTTCCCTATTTGCTCCGAGACAAGATACAGGGCTTGTCATGTCCGTACTTTTCCAGTTTCTCAGATGGTCCATCATTTGGGAATTGCATCTGCGTTGCCCCTCTCTCTCTCTCTCCCTAACCCCTTTTCCTCCTCTCTGGGCTGAACATTGCCCGATTTCTGGAATGCGGTTATGGGATAAATCCACATATCAACCTTACTTGGTATGAGTATGTTGGAAATTATATCCAGAGAATACACACTATTTGTTGTAGTCAAAACATCAATATAAAGAAGATGGTAACAACTTTATAATATTCTTCCTTTTACAAATCTTGGAGAAGAAGAAAATAATATATCATTGAAAAATAACATAAAATTGGAGGTGAGGTACGGATATCCGAATCTCCTTAAGGCGATTAGTTCCTGCCAATGGTGCTCCGCAGATGCACGGACTATGCCTCCCAAGATACAACACCTCGAACCTGTTTGGATTAGTACTATGCAAACAGGACTCAGTCAAACCGTTCAATTGAACTAGCACACCTAGAAAAAACAGAAGAGTAGAAAAGTATATCAAAGCCTTTTTGGAATCGAGTTGGAAAAACCAAAACCATAAACCAAAACGACTCATGAAGCTCCATGTTCCTATTTATATATAGAGATTTTTAGTTCATGTGCTAAAGAGATACATGAATTAAATAGAGGCGTGTATCCACGAGATTCATGAATAAAGAGATACGTGAATCCAAGAGATTCACGTATCCAAAGATACGTGAATTCAAGAGATTCATGAACTCAATAAATACATGAACTAAAATATACATGAATCTAGGAAATTCATGAATTCAATAGATACGTGAACAGAAAAAACGTATATTAATTTATTGGCTTTCGTTGATCCATTAACCATAATTATAACCATAATTACAACAATCTCCCACATTAATGGATCAACAAAACATTTTTGACTTGAAGGAATCTGAGCATGCCTGTTGAAATAAACCGCATCAAGATAGGTAGCTTTCGCTTTGAACCTTCTTTAGTGAAAGCTTATCGGACTTACTTAACTAGTCAATGGACTAAGCCTTGAATCGCCAGTTGTTTGTGTAAGCCTAGACAATAAACCTCACACGGAGTATTTCCAATTCAAGATTGGTTCTCGGTTGTGTTCGTTCTTTCGGCCCTGAACCTCTCAGGATTCGTGCGTGCTTTAGAAAATCTAGCCTTTAAAGAATTCATAGAGTCGGCCAGCTCCACGCATATAGGTGCATTCCTATTAAAGATATCCTACCATATCTTACTTAGATGTTATATTCCAAGTTATAGGAATCATTAAACGCATAGCGTACCCTTAATAACACTGTAGGAAAGCACTGTTGCATCATAGAAATGGGAGACAGTGCTCACACTAGAGTTTCCAAAATTTGCGTTGTCCTATTGAACCTAGTCCATGGGATCTCCAATCGCATAGGTTAGGTTTTCATCCTGGAATCTCTTTATTGGGTTAAGGCTCTTAAACCCATTCCCCTCGATACGCAGTTTATCTGCTCTTTTGACAAACCTTTGTCGCGGATCCATAATATTTTCCTTTGACTTTACAAAGTCTAAAAAATGATTCTATTTAGAGCAACTGCCTTACGGTATTGTGTCTACGACGAATGTGTCTAGACTTACCGTTATAAATCACATTATGCACCCCCACACTTTTAGAAAATTGTAGGATGATAACTTTTCATTCCATAACTCATATGGAGTTTTACCTGTCTCTCTGTGGGGCATTTTATTAATAATATAATTTGCAGTTAAAACTGCCTCCCCCCACAAGTTTTGAGGTAAACATGAACTCAAAAGTATGGCATTAGCCATCTCCTTTAGTGTCCTGTTCAATCGTTCAGCAACTCCATTTTGTTGTAGAGTATAAGGTGCAGTCGTTTGGAAAATTATTCCAAAACTAGCACAAAACTCCTTGAAATTGAATGAACTATATTCTCCTCCTCTATTCTGAGGTGTAGAATGAGATCTTCAAGGCTCATCTCCTTCCGTTTGTGCTTCAAATAATTTTTGAAGTCTGACCAGCCCGGAGGCAATTTCTCAATCATAGCCGCCACTTGGAATGATTCACTAAGTATCATTCCATCAGTAGAAATGTCGCTAAGAATTAATTGTAATTCTTGGACCTGACTCATGACAGATTTAGAATCCACCATCTTGTAGTCCAAGAATTTGGCAACCACAAATTTCTTGGTGCCGGCATCCTCAGTTTTGTATTTTTTCTATAAGGACTCACATAACTGTTTAGCAAATTCAATTTTACAATAAACATTATATAGAGAATTCACTAAACAGTTAAGAATATAATTTCGGCATAAGAAGTCTCCATGCTTCCAAGCCTCCAACGCACCAAGCGTCGTGACATCTTGCTCATTTGGACTAATTATCGGGCACACCTCCAATAAATATTTTGTTAGATTGAGCATGGTTAGATAGAAGAACATATTCTGCTGCCACTATTTAAAGCCCACTCCGGTGAATTTCTCCGGTTTCTCATTAGCTATAACTGGAGGCGTTGCCATCACAGTAGGCAAAGTTCGTTGAACTATCCCTCCAAAAACAGAGCCAAAAGCCATTTGGCTTGTACTGTTCTAAAAAACAGTCCCGGGCATACCAGTCGTATGACTTGTACCCGCACCACCAAAATTGGTGTTAGCCCAAGGGCCCGTAGCATTAGCCGCTACAAATTCAAACCCTGAGGGTTGAACATCTTCCATATCAACAGTCGAATCGACCATAGGAACGTCTCTTGAAACATTATGAACATTGAATGGCACTTGATTGTTTTCAACCATCTCAATAATCTGACAAGAACAACAAACAGTGAGTGATATTAATCGCCTTAAGATTGTTGGAAATTATATCCAGAGAATACACACTATTTGTTGTAGTTAGAATATCAATATAAAGAAGATGGTAACAACTTTATAATATTCTTCCTTTTACAAGTCTTGGAGAAGAAGAAAATAATATATCATTGAAAAATAACATAAAATTGGAGGTGAGGTACGGATATCCGAATCTCCTTAAGGCGATTAGTTCCTGCCAATGGTGCTCCGCAGATTCACAAACTATGCCTCCCAAGATACAACACCTCGAACCTGTTTGGATTAGCACTATGCAAACAGGACTCAGTCGAACCGTTCAATTGAACCAGCACACCTAGAAAAAACAGAAGAGTAGAAAAGTATATCAAAGCCTTTTTGGAATCGAGTTGGAAAAACCAAAACCATAAACCAAAACGACTCATGAAGCTCCATGTTCCTATTTATATATAGAGATTTTTAGTTCATGTACTAAAGAGATACATGAATTAAATAGAGGCGTGTATCCACGAGATTCATGAATAAAGAGATACGTGAATCCAAGAGATTCACGTATCCAAAGATACGTGAATTCAAGAGATTCATAAACTCAATAAATACATGAACTAAAATATACATGAATCTAGGAAATTCATGAATTCAATAGATACGTGAACAGAAAAAACGTATCTTAATTTATTGGCTTCCGTTGATCCATTAACCATAATTATAACCATAATTACAACAGAGTATTTATTGGCCTGTGGGAACTTGATAGCTCGCTCATCTCAAGCTATTGATTTCTAGATTCACCATAGTCTATTTTGCGGATTCTGTTTATTACCAACGAGTGTTTTCTTCAAGCAATTGCAATGGATACTTCCTCTTATTAGTTTCTCTTTTTTTCTTTTTTCACGCACTGATTTTTCATGCACTTGGTTATAGGGTTCAAAGGTGGTTTTTCCCATATGATTATCAGATATTACAGGAATTTCCAAGGGCGCAAGCCACAGGATGAGGACGAACCCAAAGAAATTTCTCCAGGAGCTCCGATTTACAAATATGTTTCTTAATACTGTAAAATGAAATTTTTAGACTGTTCGAGTTTCTCTATTATTGTCAGAATCACAAGCATACGATCTTTAGGATTCTCCCTTACAAAATTCGTACCCATCCCTAAACGGAAGGAAAGGGAGGGATGTGATGATAACAGACTTCTGGACTCCTTCCAGACGCCAAGAGTATTGCACGTTTTAGAGCAGTAGGAAAGCAGCTTACGTTAATTATGTTCGTGCATTTATGGCCTAGTTGAGATCCGGACACGTGTCGCGCAATGAATGGTTCAGAGCACAAATGACGTGGCACTGTTAGGGTACCCAATATTTTCTCCTAGTTCTAGCCCAACCGCAAAGTCCTAAGTGCTTTTCTGGAAACGTTTTTTTTTAATCTTCCTGTTCATTGTTTCTTGTCAAAGCTGGCTTCACAAAGGAGGCTCACCTTTTATTCCCAGCCACGCTGCTCATTTCTTGCATTTGGACTGCTTATATGGCAGAAATAAGGAGTTCCTTCGCCTGTTCTTTAATTCTCTGGTCGCTTTTTCTCTGGTTGAGTGGGAGATCTGTTAACTGTTAGGTTATTTTAGGTGCTACTCTGGGAGCCATCGCTAACCGCATCCTGAAGTTGTTTGAGGATGACAAACTGACCGTTCCTCTGTCAAAAAAGTCGGGCGGTTTATTAGGAATTGCTAAAAGTGTGATCGTTGAAAGTACCTCATTAGTTGAATAAGGGACATTTCTCAGATTTTCATAACTGATTCCAACCGTGTACCATGATCCCCTTCCAACACATAAGTAATTATGGACTCGGCTCGGTCCTTGCATAAGTACCAGCGGCTCTATACTTGATCATTCTGTCTTATGCAGGGGAAAGGCAGAGCATATCTATTGGGGCAGTATCCTATTCTATTCTGTATGAAAAAGCCTTTGCAAAATCGCATATAATCACCTTAACGGTGGACCAAACATCTTGCGTGGGGTTGATGAACTTGGCCAAGTTTCTGAGACACTTGACTCCTGGGATTCGTCCAACCGCTCTTCATTACCATCGTCGTCACCATCATTCTCGAAAACCAGCTGTAGCCCGTGCTTTTTCAGCGAGAGCCCATGAAAGTATGGTGGGTCACGCAGGACTAGATCTATTCCTGTCTCCTTTGAACATCCGAACCATTGGCTCGAATTCTGGATATCTAATCTGGTAAAGCTGGTCTTTGCTTGAGTCATTTAATGTCTGACGTGTATCGGATCTTCAAGCCTGAGAAGCCTTTCGTTAATGTCCTCAATTGCTGGTAGCGGAATGTTAGCCCGGTTTGCACTGTCCACAGAGACAACAACAGCCAAAGTTATCACTGTTCTTCTTCGGAGCAGCAAAATGAGGAACTTCCTGACAAAACCATCCAGGAATCTCACTCCCAGGGACACTCGAGTTGTGCAAATGCTTTAGAGCAACCTGAAATTTCTTATGAAAAAACACATTTAAGGTCAAACTTTCTGCATTCATGATTGAAGATACTTTCGACCAAAAAAAAAATGATTGAAGATACTGAACAAAGGTGGAGAAACTGAACTGATGATCTTCATCCATCTTTTTGCTACAGTTCAAGGAGTTTTCCCAAAATGGGAGTTATGAGTGATCTTTTTCACCTATTCAATTCTTCTCTCCCAAGAGTAAAATCCTTAGAGTATTCAATACCCGGAGACCAGTGATGTCAACTAGATTGCTGCAATCATTAAAGTTTAGCTCCTTCAAATCAGTAGAATTCAGATGAAAGGCGTAAATTTGAAATTGATTAACCTCAACCGGGATAGTTCTCGGGGATGATGGCCACGACAGCGCCGAGTAGTTGATTGCCTCCAGAAGGCCCGGCACTATCTCCTCCCCTCACTCGAGGCCTTCTTCGTCGAGCAGGAGCCACGGCACGCTGCTGAGCATGAGCTCGTGGTAGAGGTGATCCATGATGCCGTGGCAGGGGGTGTCGGTTCTGTGAGAGCTGAGGAAGACATCGCAGAAGAAGCGAGATGAGAACATAGCGTCGTCCTCTTCGAGATCTTTTGTCAGCATCGTCGTCTTCGGCTTCTTGGTCGGCCTCACTTAGGAGTCGCCGGTCTTTTGACAGAGGTGGTCAATGCAGAGATTGGGGCGTCACTTAACGATGAGCAATGAGCAACGAGCACCTTGCTGATAAATTCGTGTTCCCTTTGAAAAGAGCTATTTCCACAGCATGGGAAATGTGCTGTCTTAATTTTTAATTGACAAATCATGGCATTCTCATTAGTTAAAGGAAAAATTATCCACAAAATTTAAAATCGGCGATTAATTCAATTTTAAATCTATGTATTAATTTAGTATTAAGCAGTCATAAATATTTCAGTTATGTTAATTTAATTCTAAATTTTTTAAAAATTATAAATGTAATCCTATCGAATATTTTTGGCTGGAAATTTCTGACGCAAAGATTCTAGTCAGTATTAGCCATCCTATGTGGAAGGCCAGGTATTAATGTGGAAAATTGTGTTTA
Source organism: Eucalyptus fibrosa (assembly GCA_017140475.1). NCBI lineage: Eukaryota > Viridiplantae > Streptophyta > Magnoliopsida > Myrtales > Myrtaceae > Eucalyptus > Eucalyptus fibrosa. The sequence goes on from CM029511.1 coordinate 12,746,733, forward strand.
ATTTAAAATATATATATTTTTTATTTTTTTATTTTTCTTTTCTTTTCTTTTCTTTCTTTTTATTTTTTTGTTTTCTTCGTAAGGTCAGCAAGTCCACTAGTCACTGGCCAAGGGCCAGCAGCTAGGGGTGAGCATGGTCCGGGTTGGGCGGTCCATCCCCTAACCCTAAGACCATCCCGCACAATGCCGGGTCCTCAATTTTTGGGATCGAGGACCGACCCTATTAAGCTTGGGACCAAGGACCGAACCAATCCAATGGATTCAATCCGGTTCCAAGATCAACCTAGGACTAACTAATAATTTTTTATTTTATTTTTTGTACTCCTTAAAAAAGTGATTAAAGACCAGACTGACCTAATGGGTTCGGTGCGATTTCAAGGTCAACTCAAGACTAACCAATAATTTTTTATTTCATTTTTTGTACTTTGAAATGGCAACCGAGGACCGTATCGACCCAATGGATTTGATGATGAGCAAGGTCAGCTAAGAAAGGCAAGCAGTGGAGGTCAAGTGGGGTGAGTGTCGAATAAAATGAGTATCAAATGTCGAGCGGCGAGCGGCATGAGTGACCCAAAGCAAGTGAGGCGAGTGTTGAGTGGTGAGTGAAGAAGTTATTTTTTTTCAATTTTCGCAAATTGAAGACTAAGAGAACAAATAAGATAGAAGAAAATGAATACTAGAGGAAGATGTCATAAAGTGTCTTTTTGGACGCCGTAAAGACTCTTCACAAAAATATTTTCCTCCTTCGTAAATTAATATAGTGACGATATAAAAGACATTAAAAACCTAAGTTATTAAAGAACAATGTAAAATTACTTGAACTCCTCATTAAAGAACTATTTAATATTGTTGATGTCATTTATTTTAAGGTCCTTGGTCTTGGAACTTTCAGGACCGAGAACCGACCCGCACAGTGCTAGTCCAGGAATTCTAGGACCAAGGACTGACCCAGTTTCCTTGGGAATCGGACCAAGACCAACAGGGTTCGGCTAGTCCAGGGCCGGTCCAGGGTTGACCCTGGACCAATGCTCACCCCTACCAATAGCCCCGCCACCCCGTAAAGGGAAAAAAAAAAGATAGTAAAGAAAATTTAAAATTTTAAGAAATAAAAAAAAAATCAAGTATTCATGATGGATAGTTTATGCAATGACCTAGCAACATGTGTCCTTGATACGTGACCAAAATTATCACCACAAGGATGTTCATATCTACTCCGGTTAAATGTAGGATCGCAAGTTTGTCAATTTAGTCTGATTTGGTTTCAATTTCAATCCTTTCGACTAAAATTAATTAGACCTTGAGGCCGCACGCCTTGCACGTGCTGGTGTCGAAGAACGTCAGCACCTCCCTGCACCGACGGTTGCAGCACGCCGACGTCTTCTTCTCCCTTGGGTCGCAGCCCCCGAACCTCTCTTGCCTCTGCAAGATGACCTCTCTGGTCTTGATCTGCACATGATTTGCTCGTTTGCATGTAAAAAATGTGTGATACAGGATCGAAAAATTAGTGAAGAAATCTTTCTTTCCGTATAAATTTATAATGGATTGGCCACCAAAATCACAAACTCGATTGCTTCATGATCCGACGGAAGCAATCAAAGTGATGAATTCCCTCACGACAACCGTCGCGGGTGGAAGAAGGAGATCGAGGAGATTGCAATCTGGGAAAGCCCATGTTCCTCCTCCTATCTCTCTCTCTCTCTCTGACAATTGATTGAGGCTGAAACCGTTTGAGTTTGAGGGATAGTATCATGATTTCGAGTTTGACGAAGGTTGAGTGTGAGTTGGAATCGGACATAACGAGGATTTCTTTGACTGGGTTGAGTATTTGAATCATCATGATTCTTATCAAGGTAAACTTCGCATGCTCTGTCTCTGCTGGAGGTGGGGACCGAGTGCTTGTTCTGCAAGCGTGAAACCTGGTTGAGTCCGAGATTGTCCTGATGAACTCATACACGTTTCAATGATTCGGTGATTGTTTGGATGCGCACCTTTTCCTTATCATTGCATTTAGGTGCCCCTACCGAAATGCTTACCCCATGTTTGATTGAATTTCTGAACGGTATTAGCATGTGTATTTCGCAAGCATTCTTGCATCGTGTTGATTATCTAGCAATGGCGTGCTTAAACTGAGAGTTCTCCAGTTTATATGACATTATTTTCCTTGATGTTGGTTGAACTTCTAAAGTCGTGGTCAATGCTGCCATGACTGAGAATTTGAATGTGCTGTGTCGGCTTAAATTTACTAGGAATTATGTCATCTATATCAATCTACGATGTTTGTTTGTGGCTATTCTAACATTCGAGACAATTACCATCCTTATACTCTGGAAATGGTGAAATCCTTCTTCGAAATGTGCATCATGTGTTGTGTACTTCAGTAAATTCTTCTCCAGACTTCATCCTTTGCTTGATCTCGAAAGTAATTGGTTTCGTATGCTTGGATGATTATGCCTTGCATTTCTGGATCCATTCATTGATACCTCAATACTTTACGTATGTTAATAATATTTGATTCATTTTTTTTAGGCGAACGCATGGCCTCTACCTGTTTGATTTTCTTCGTTGACTGAAGATTCTGAAGTTCATTCCTTGATGTCAAAACTGACATTCGATGGCCGAGTGCATAGTGAGCTTTTTATGCCATGATCGAATGCTTTGCTTGATTCTTTGTCCATTTTGCATTTGCATACAAGTTCCGTTGTTGCTGAATGAGTCTCAACTATGAGAATTGACTGTCGAACGCGGCTCAATGCTGTTTTCCTGTGTTTATGGGTAGACAGGCATGTGGCATGCTGGAAAATGACAAAAAGAGCTAAGAAAACTTGCTTCTGCGGGTGGCTTCCCAACTTGAAGGCACATTATCGTCTCGGCAGGGAGGTGAGGAGGACAGCCAAGGCCATCTGTGCAATCGAATCGTAGATTAAAATAATAATCTATTTCTTCTAAAGATAATTTTCTAGTTCACCACATGCGAGGCGACATTTTAAAGCTTTGGCTTCCAAGGGCGTCTGATTTGTTAGACCTCAATGATTTTCTCTGGCAAATCTATTGCTATTGGTAATTCTTTTCATATAGTTAGTGAAATCTTAAATAGAGCGGTAACTTGAGATAAATGAAGTAACTTGTACCCGACATCCACAAATGTTATTGTTCGCCTTTAGTTTTCTCTAAATACGTTGTTGATTTCAATACAAGTCTGGATTCCCTATTCAATTTTTCATCTATACTTTCAATTTGCTTGGGATTCCAATTTCCTGCATTTCGACTCGAGTTGTTTATTGTTTCGGAAAAAAAAAATTCATGTAAATTTCCTAAAACAAATGCCGAGTGTAGAAAACAGAGGTAAGAGATGCAAAGGAAATCTCAGTGATTGAGGCTGGCTTTCTCTCAATAACGAATAAGACTCAAATGGCTGACTTCAAAATTTTCAAGTCTAATTCCAAGGGAAGAATGGAACTCCAGAGTCAATTTCACTTGCAGAGCTCTTTTGCATCAAAGGGATTCAATCAACTAAAACGTTCTATTGACATCTGAATTTTTATCGACGTTCTAAATATCCACTTATTTAAATATATATATATATATATAATTTATAAAAAGATAAAAGAGGGAAATAAAGGAAATTTTTTTTTAAAAAGAATAATGAATAAAAATGGATCAAATAAAATGAATGAATGATGAAAAATGAAGTCGTGTGGGCCGGCGTGTCTAGCCCACTTGGTTATTTTCAGCTCACCCCTTAACCGGGCTTCCCATTCAGAAGGGAAGAACTTATGTGAGTGTCTCAATTTCAATTCAAACATGGGTTTGGCCCACTTTCCTTCTTTTCTTTGGCCCACCAGAGCCTAAAAAAGAAGCCCAACCCATCACTCTTTCTCCTTGCGCGCGCACGCGCTCGTGAGAAGAGCGTCTGTGACGCAAGGAGGAGAGAAGGTACAGTGACGGTCACCGAAGAAATGCCCGTGAGCGAGTGATGAGAAAGAACCTATGAATCTTAATCGATATACTCGTTGCTCAACCCTGCGAAAGCGAGATATATTCGTGCGAGATAATGGAATTTGTCGCGTCGTGTTTTGGTTGGAAAATAGTGTCAAAGCTTAATCAAAAACCTGCTCTCGTTGCTGCACAACATGTGTTCGACAAAATGCTCGAATGATGCACCGAAATCCATGTTATCCGATCGACGTTAAAAGTTTAGTTCGAGGCTTGATCACGCATATGTTGTTAACGCACGTCTGCTTTCTTCGTTCTTTGCTATGTTTTTGCTTGATTTCACGGCCCACCTTTTGATATTCGTTAATGGCCATGCAAAACCGAACTTGGTTCGGCCGTGGCCGGCGATAGGCAGACGGCGACAGCCGGAGATGTAATCTGGTGATGGTGTGTTGTGGTGTGAGCTCCGGTGTCCGTCGATGGCATCTAGTTGTACGGGTTCAAAGAATGGAGAAGAAGATGAAGGTTGGGAGTGAAAAAATGGCTTCGGGGAAGAAGAGGGGAAGATAAAGAAGTGGTGCAGTAGAAATGGACTTAATGAGGAAAAAGACAAAAGAGAAACAAAATTAAAAAATATTCAAAATATTCAAAATATTTTTAAAAAATTCGTTTTCTATATCCGACTGCGTCGGATCCGGTAGACTGGTAGGTCAACGGGTCGGATCGGGTTGACGGTCCAAACCCACTCCCTGAATATAATAATAATAATAATAATAATAATAATAATAATAATAAGAAAAAAAATCGAAAAATTTAAAATTTAAAATTAGAAAAAATTCTAAAAAAGTAATTTTTTTAGAAAATTCGAAAATCATTAAAATTTAAAAAAATCCGGAAAAGTCATTAAAAAATAAAAAATTCGAAAAAAAATTTAAAAATTTGGAAAAATCATAAAATACAGAAAATACTAGAAAATCCAAAAAAAATTAAAAAATTGGAAAATTTCTAAAAAAAAGTAAAACCAAAATTTGGACAAGCCTTTAGGGTTTTAAAAGAAGATTATTTGTTTTGTGCTGTATTTTATTTTTTATTTTTTAGGGATGATATTAAGATGCTTATATGCCTTCCTTTATGATTATAATTGCACATTTCAATATTTTAGGTGTTACTTTCCTGTTCTAGAATGGTTATGACAAATCTTTGATTTCTTTTGGATAGGCTGCTATGGCATTCGTTAGTCAATGTCTTGAATCTAGAATCTCTTATTGCAAAAATTATGCTATTCTCTAGTATCTTACTTAATTTCTTGCTGATCGAAAAGGCTAGTGGTAACTTATTTGTTAAAATTTATGTAGGCTTAATTGATTTAAAATCTAAACACCCACTATCACGTAAGGTACAGGCTTAGGAGAGCTTGAGTTAATAGAAGCTCGTCACGATACCTTCCATTAAGTACAAAATGGCACAATCTAGAACAATAATCATTGGTGCATCACACGTAACGACATCGATGTGCCATTTTGATACTAGCAAGATCATCTAAAAGCATTTTCGCCTGGATAGCAAACTGATTGAATAAGAATGAAGCAATAGGAATGACATCAGCTGGAGCTTGAATTCATGGAAATGAACAGCAATGGCAAGCGCCTGAAGGTCCTTCTAGCAGAGATATTACTAGTTGGAGACAACGAACGTGACTAGGAATCTTTGTCTGCTCCAAGCTCATCGTCAAGGCAGAGCAAGCACTCCTTTCTTTGGTCAAGTCAACAGCGATGTCCTCGCAAAGCAGAGGAGGAGGAGGGGATACAGAAGGCCAGGTCAGGGGAACAAGCTGAAATGTTGCGGTGATGGGGCTGACGGGTCTGGGCTATGGATCAAATCAATGGGTTTGCTCTTGTGGGCCGTACCAATTGGACCAACTTGGCCTTTATTCATTTTTATCTTTTTATTATTCATTTTTTTTTTTTACTACCATCCATTGTTTTTATGCTCTTGTTTTACAAAAATGTATGCTTAATTTTATCGACTAAAATTTAGGTGTTGACAGTTTCAAAAACATTTACCTAACATTTGAAGAAGAATATCATGTCGTCGTGAACAAACTATAAGATGATGTATGTTTTGTTGCGTCAAATCTTAACTTACCAAAAGCTAGAATAGTTTCTTGATCGACAGAAGAAATGGGTCAAAAATATGGGACAATCTAATCGAATAGAATTGGGTATGTGTTAATGAAATATTTCCTACAATGATTATATGTACTCTTGCATTATCATGTTTTAGAACAAACAATATAGTAAATTTGTCCTACTTATCCTTCTTACATTATTCTCGTGTAGGTCACATTTCTCAATATAAGAAGTCTAAAAGTTGAAGGCCTTCAATGCAACGAGCTATGGAACAATCAAATTCCCGGCCATTCCTTTTGGAAATTAAAATCTCTTGAATGAAGGACTGTGACAACCTCCAACGTCTTGCCCCATCCTATATGTGGAAGACGTTGCACTACTCTCTTCGAATCCTAGAAGTGATTTCATGCCATTCGATTGAGATCATATACGAAGGTGATGGGAAAGATACTGAGTGTGGTGAATTGAGGAGGCTGGTTTTGCGTGATCTTGGAAATTTGAGGCGCATTTGGCAGTCTAATGGTGTCCCAAATGTTCCATTCCCAAACTTGAGAGAAGTAGAGGCTGTGAGGTTCTCTCATTTGGAAATGGTTTTCCCTACCTTCACCGTGAAATTTTTCAGGCAAATTAAAGAGCTGGTAGTGGAGTCATGTGAAAATATGGAACTTATTGCTAGCAATGAAGAAGGGGAAGAAAGAACCGGCACGACAGTCACCTTCTCCAAGTTAAATATTCTTAGACTTTTCGAGTTGCCGAAATTCAGCAGGTTCTTATCTGAGAAATACTCCCTGAAATTCCCATGCTCCGAGGACTTCCCACCCTTGCAAGTCTTGTGTATAATCGGCTATGGAGCAGAGCCGAACCAAGGCATTGGTGACTGGGAAAGATACCAAAGGGAACGAGAATTGGTCAAAGCCTTTTTAATTCTCATGTAATAGCTAACGCACAATTCTCGGGCACCCACATGCACTCTGCATTACGCGGCCCTCAACAGACTTCACGGGCTCTCTTCCTTTCTCTCTTTGCATCTAACAATCCGTCGGTTCCATCTTAAGCTCACGCTCAGTGCGCTCTGCAGAAACATCACACCAACAGCCATTATCATTGGTGGTTCCTTTGATCTTCATTGTCCTCTCCATCGCCCTCAATCCATCGCTGACCACCACATGACATGCATGCTAAGAAGCATTGATCGTAGTGACTCAAGTGATTTTTGAGCATCCATAAGCCACTCTCTCGGTGATTTCAATTGAATCCTTTGTTGGGGTTTCATGAATCATGTATAAGAAAAATTAACAAAATAACGCAGCGGAAACAAAGATATATTTTATACATGATTCTCCTAAGGCGTTGTTTGTGCGTTTTAATCAAAAATCTGAATATAAAAAGGGAGTTAAACGAATTACCTCTCGAAGCGCGCTTTGAAACGAATCGGTTCAGATGTTCTAGAGTTTGAGTCTCACAAGCATCGGACCTCTAGTTCAGACACACCAACAATTGACGTCGAACGAAAGAGAGAACTTTCGGATAATCACCACCTTGATTGTGCTAGCAATCTTGTGAAGCAATTCTCCGTATCCTTTACGTATTTAGCCACGGCACGAATGAGAGAGAATTGTTTTCTTTCTCGCGTCTCGAAGACTCAAGAACACACACACGAACACAAACTGTTTTTCTCTTTTTTTCAGCAACCCATCGTATGTCTCTTAAAACAAAACACACGCCCATTTATTTCTATTTCAACAACCCTTTTAACTCTCGTCCCTCAACTGCAATTTTTTAAAAATAAAATCGACTAGCAACCATTGCTGATCGTCCGTAGCAGATGATCGTGCATGAGTGGTTGCTCATGCACGACGATCTTGGCATGATGGTCAGTGGTTGCTGACCATCCATGCTTTGTGTATGCATGAAGCTCAATTTTATTATTATTTTTATTAGTTATTAAAAGGCATTAATTAATTAATTAATTAAACGAATGAATAATTAATTAATCAATCCATTTTAAAATTAAAAATAAAAAGAACATATTCTTTATATGTACATTTGAGAATACATTAACATATATTTACATTGGGCATGTATGTGCATCATATGCAGATAGGCTCATGACTATAATACAAATTAAATTAAATCTCATTTAATTTAATTTTAAATCGACAATTGATTGCAGTAATTGCAAACACATTTGCAACATTATTTCTCTCTTGTTCCAAGTCATCTTAATTGTTTATGGTGTGTGATATCCCTAGGTTCATCACTAAGCTGGTAGTAAGACTTGTACTAATACATTAGTACTCCCAAAAGAATTAATTATCCCGATTAATCTTTTAGGTCCTACAAGCCATGATTGACATCTAGCAATATGTCATGGCTACCCAGATAGTGTGAATACTTTAAGAATATAATGAACCTGTCAGCTTTGGCTACAGTGTAATTCAATCCCTCTATCTTACTATGTCTCAATCAAACAAAGACCATGGAATATTTGTCAAGTCACTAATTCGATCATATGCACAAATCTAATTGACATGCATTTTATTTGAAACATAAACAATTTATTCTCAGTTACAACCCTAGTCGAGGATTTCGATGCAGTGTCATAATTAGATCGCATAGGACATCATTACTATACCTTGTATGTAACAAGGAGACAGATTCCATATTGTACACATTTGCAACTTCGTATATGAACAAACTATGACAATCGGGTGTAAAGACGGATCAACAACCCGGCATTATGTGCACCCGTGAACCATAGTTGTTCAATACACAAGTTAACACTGTGCCTCAGGTCTAAGGATTATTTACACAAGACTAAAGCATGAACAATTAGACATTGAACCACCGGCCACGGTGGCTCTACTGGGTAAGCTTCAGTAAACCTTTGCAAGAGAAGTGAGGAGTTTGAAACCCTTGCGAAGCAAAGGCTCTAGCGGAGTTACTTAGTGACTTAAGTGTGCTGCCGAGGGTGGTGGGTCCTCCCGCTTATGTAGCACCTGGGGGTTTACGCTTCGACTACTGGTTGAGGCGGTTCCTCCAGCAAAAAAAAAAAAAAAAAAACAATTAGACATTGACTACGCTAAAAGCTTCCATGTCGCTAATCGTTCCATATTACGTCACGTTCAGTGAACTTGTTTAATACAAACACCTGTGTTCTAACTCAGGCATCATAATACCCAATGACATGTGACTCATCATTCCCTTAAGTATCCAATACTTAATGGCGAAGTTAAGAACACACTGATCTCAACAGGATTATTAATATCCACTCAATAATCCATTGACCGAGAACGATTTAAAGATTCAGTCTAACTATGAACCCGTCACATATATTCTTGACGTCTCAAGAATAGGTCTAGTTGCAACTAATTTTATGGAATCATTCATAAATATAAAATAATTGGACAAATGAATAAATACGTCATTGCCATTAATTAAATAATAATAATGAAAGTACAACTGAAATCCCTAATATGTAACTATTACATAGTAGCTATATGGCATACATCCAACATCCTTTCCAATCGCTTCATTGTTGGTCGTCACCGCTTCCCAATCGCCAATAGTTACACCAAGCCGCGAAGAAGACTCGTTAACGTTGCTTTTGTTTATCTCCTTACTCATTCCCCATGTCAATCGCTCTGTAGCTAATCACTTTTCATTCAACTAAACCACATTTTCTCTGTTTTCTATTGCTATTGCTACTGTCTTTGTGCAAATCGACTGTGATTGAGGCTGTATTGATGATTTGAACTAGTGACCCTTGGCCGAAATGCATACCACCTGTTTGATGAAATTCCTGAACTTAGTCGATGTGTATTTTCATTCAGTTCTTGATCAAGAATTCCCTTCATTACTAGATTGTTGATCTATTTTGGTCATATAAGCATATTTGGGTTGTGTTTCTTCATAAAAAAATCATAGGTATTCAATTTCGAACTTGTTTTGAATCTGTTGGAACCTTGTCGATACATGCTGATTCGCAATTGTTGCAGCCCCGAGCTGATGTCGATTGGTACTTGATTTTATGCTATTCCATTCAATTAAGCATGTGCAGTGACATAAGATTGTGTCATGGTGAATTTCATGTTCACTTTGGAAAGAAATTATGGCATGAATGAATGAAATTCTACTGGAAATTGATCCGTGGATGCTGACTCTATCTTGATATCCCTGATTTGGTGCACTTTTGATTCCAGCTTGATGCTAGTTTAGTTATGGATCATATATGTTCATGCTAGGAGAAAGTATTATGGTGAATCTCATGCCAATTTTGCGAGAATTATAGTTATATGGCTTGTAGGAAGATGTGGCTTGAATTTCATGTCTATTAGTCATCAAAACAATCACGATTTGCAGTCTTGTATGCTTTGTTACAATTCTGCACGTGTGCTGGAAGTTGTGGAATAAGAATGAATTAGATGGATTATGTCTTAGTTTGGTTGCCTTTTTTATATCATGTGTTCCAGTTCCTTGTCAATTTCACTTGTTCGAATGGTAATTGCATGATTAAATTGATGAGATGGGTGCTTAATATTTCCAAGAGAGTCTTGGCCACTGCTGCTTAGAATGATGTTTCAAAGATACGATTTTTGTTTTCCTCCCTCCCTCATAAAATTCACTTGAGGGTTGCTTTTGCGAAATCTAAGGGGAACGGAAGATTAGTCACCAGCATTACCAATACCCTGCCCTTGAAATCCATCAAGACCCTACCCATATGCTTTACCAGGAGTAGGTGCATAGTTCTGATTGTCTCTCCTATAAACCAATATGCACTTGAGGTGCAGAGCTCCATCTATCTCCTTGTGGCACGTCTCTCTGTTCCTGATAGCAATTATTGTTATAACCTTGTTAACTATAGTTTCCCTGGTATGAATGCACCAAATCTCTCCTCTGTCCTTGATATGGATCCCTTCCACTGGGGGCACAATCCATATTGCCCATTGGCGTGGGATTTCTTCTTTCACCTTGTCCCTTGTCTATTTTCCACTCAACTTCCTTGCCCGTCATCATTTCTATTGTGACCACACATTCTGCCCACCTAGCCTCCCATATTGAATTGGAGGTGGTCTGACTAATGGTTCCATTTTCATACTTGTGACCTAATGACTTAGTAAGCTCAACAAAACAACAAGCGTTGCAAGGTCACGAATCATAGACACATTGGAAAGTTGAGGTTATGGAATTAGAGGATGAATGGATGAAAGGACTGAGAAAATGTGGCCGAGATGTATAGTAGGTGAAATTCCCATTAGAGTCGAGTCATACATCCGTACTCCTTGACTTGGGGATCAATGTAGGAATCTGGTAATACGAAAACAACTCCTGGTAGATAGGAAACTCATCAAAGACACTTGCTTTTAAATTGCTCTAACTCTGTTTCAGTCCATCACAACCTGATAAGTGGTCGTGCTACGGGCACAAATTCTCTTTTTTGCTTCCTTCAAATTTAAACACAAGTATCAAATGTCATCTCAACTTTGCAATGTAGATCATGCCACGGTTGCCTTGGGACATCGACAGTGGACTACACTCATCAAAAAAGCACTTAATTCTCATGATCAGGAAATAACATATCCATGATGTTATGGTGCTAAATGTAAACATCAGATTAACTACTGCAAATGTGGGGTCATGAATGTCGATTTTTAAAGAAGGTGTCAAGAGCCCGTGCTCAGGAGTGTCGTATAGGCCATCGCATAGGTCCAACCTGCCAATGAAAGCCGTTATTTTGTGGTTGTTTAGCTGAACAATTGTTTGTATCAAGAAAAAAGTACACAATAGGAACCCCCTTCTTCATTGAATGATTTTTTAAGGTTACATTATGCTTTTGAATTATTTTTCAATAGAGATAAATTCTAATATAATTAGCAAATGAAAATTAGTTATACACATTGCGTGACCAAACTTGTCAGCGAGGACAATTTGCTTTTAAGAATTTGGATGCCCATGTTGGTTCATTTTGGCATACTTATGCCAAATTATATATTTATTCTTATTTATCATTACAAATCCTTATTTGACCAAATATCTCCATCCGTAGTACCTTAACATCTTGTTTTAAGTCGCTTAAATATTTTCAGCCTTTCCTTTCTTTCTCCGACGTGGATAGCTTCTTAAAAACAAAACGTAACTTCATTTAGTGGAAAGGAAGTAGATAGAGCTGATAACAAACGGGTGTAAAATCCTTTGATCTGAGTGATACTTCACCATTACGATAATATTATAGTAAGAGAACTCGTGAAATTGATCTGAATAAATTTTCTACTGAAAAAATCAATATGATGATCCATGAAGTTTCATCAAAAAAATTAAATTGATTATTTAAATCTGACAATAAAACAAAATAGTAATGAAAGAGATTATTATTTGCATTGACTTTAGGGGAGGATTTTGTTGGCTACAAAAGACTATCGAGTATTATTATTTTTCTAATTTAAACAAAGAAGGGCGATAATTCATCCAAATTACAAAGTTCTCAAGTATGTGTTGATGAAATATTGACTCATCTAAAATGACTTCATTTATGACTCAGATTAATATGGACCCTAATTCCAATCTCACCCATTTGGTGGGTCGAAGTCCTAGAAATCAGAATGGAAGATTAAACAAAGATTGGTACGAGGGAAGAGAAAGAGATGGCTTTTTATAGTGGAAGATGATTCTTTCGTGTTTTGTTTTTCCTGCTCTAGGATTCTTTTTCAATTTATCTGAAGTTTTCAAAGTGAGAAATGATTAAATATGGCAAAGAGTCAAGGAAAAAGCAAAAAAAAAGAATAAATATGTTGAGAATAACATAGATTTTAATAAAACTAATGTTTATAAAGTTTCAGTTGAAAAACCGATTAGATGACTAGTCAAGTGGCCCAAGACTTGATTTGCAAGTCAAAAGTCGCAAGTTTAATTTCCCAATCTATTATCCATTTTGGGATAATTATGCGAATAAGTTGGCAGAATTAATTTGAACAATATCTTGTGGCGAACACATTCACCCATTTGGGACCAAAGATTGTTGTGGGTTGGAGAAAATCCAAATAGAATGTCCAGCAAAAACATTTGAGTCGCCATTGATGCCCCTCGATGAAGGGCTGTGACTCCACTTCGACGAATTTCCATTTCCACCATGACGTCGAGACAATTTCCTTCACGCGCAATAGCATAATTAACAATAACCTTTTTCAACAATAACAATAATAATAGACAATTTTGTCTCCATACCAAAAAAAGGCGAATATATGGTGGAGTAGTTGGCACTAAGCATTCGCCCCTTGAAATTTCATTTGCTTCCAATTATATTTTTCTTGTCTTGAATAAGTGTAAGCTTTATTTGGTATTTCAGCACATGAAGTTACAATTGATGTGAAATTGCAACAATCAAGTCATAACGATGAATTAAATGTTGATAATTAGCTTATGTAGAGGATGATGGTGTGAAATAACTGAATAAAACGTGTATTTTGTAGGTAGTGTGGCTCGAAGGTAATTTTAGTACAAAGAAATGGTGGAGTGCCTCACTTGTTTTCAATTAGCGGAGCATAGGATTCGGGAGAATTTTTTTAAAAATAATTTTGGATTCTTTGAGGTCAAGCATAATCAAAGCAAGCATTTATTTATTTTAGTGATTATTTGGATGTTGTAGATGATTAAATAATGCACTGTACAACCTGTGCGCATTGAGGACGGGCCAAGAGATGAAAACAATCCACAATCTAGTAACTCAACCTTTTGTCTACTATCTCTAATAATCCATCCGTTGGTAGTGAAGGTGGATTTTGATGATACAGTTCACGCTGATGGAGTGAGCATATCATGTTCCACCATGGAAAGAATAGGAAAACACAATACTTTGGCCTTCCATCATCATAGAAGGTCGACATTGTCTTCCTCGAATTTTTCAAATGTAGTTCCCATCATCCTTGTAGAGATATTCATTCACCTCACCAGCAATCGGCCCTGGAGTGCTTGAGGCCCGCCGTTCTTTTTTGGGGCACATGTGGCCCAAGAGCACGGGTCCGAAGTGGCACGGCCCGTTGGCCATCCTAACTAAAATTTATCTGGGCTCATGTACAGATATTAGAACATTTTCTGATAGTCAAGGACCCTTCCTTGAAAATAAGTGTTGCTGACACCTTCATTCGAACATCAAATCACATTTCCCATCTTGCATTCACTTTATCCCTCCTTCACTGTCTCCTGTCTTTCACCGAAAGTGTTACCGACAGCCTCGCAGATATTTCGGAACCTCAACCCATCGGACATCTGTAAAATTTCCCATCTCGCAATCACTCTCTGTCCTTTCTATCCTTCACCGAAAATTGATGGTGACAGCTTCGTTGAGGTTTTAGCAGCCTCGACCAATCTTATTTGAGACATCTATCCACAATTCGCATCTGCCCTTTCAATCCGTGTCCTCCCTGTCTTCTATCCTTCACGGTAATTCAGACATCAGTCACGTGTCCCATCTCGAAACGAACAAGAGTCTGGAAAAATGCAATATGTTATGGGCCCACTGAACTTGTCTTTTAAGGAAAGAACTCATTTTGCATTTCCCCTCTCTTTCTCCCGACTTTCCGGAGGAAAATTTCTTGTGGGCCCCCACAGGAAAATCTTTCTCAACGGTTCTCTTCGTATTCCTTGAATCTTTATTTTCCTCGCTTCTTTTTCCCCAATTTCTGAAACCGGCTTCATTCTACGGAATGGCTCCATTCGGATTTATATGTACAGGTCTTGCTCTCAAAAGAAAAATCATGGTAGCAAACATTTGGAGTGGCTCCATAAATAACATCTTTCGTTTGATGAGAAACTCGAGATATAAGAATTCTCCCACAAGTGTTGATGTTCTCATTAATAATAATATGTGTCAACTTGACTACTATAGTTGCATGAGTAGACATTCCTCAAAGAAACATCAATAACATTGGTAAGCTTCTAAATTCAAATTATGTTTTGCACTCGGCATTATAGCCTGTCATTTTTTTCTGGTCCATCAAGCTATGCTAAGAATAAAGTAAAGATGAGATGTGAATGGTTTGGGCAAAGAAAAAAGTGGATGAACAAGACAACGTCTTTGTCCTCAGCAATGGTGCATAGAGATATTTTGCAGAGGAGCGAGAGGTTCTTTTAAGTTCTTCCGTTGATCGATATCTTGCAATTAACTATCTTGTATTATCTGTTTTTAAATATTGAAATTGAATGTCATGGCTACATATGGATTATGTACCTTTTTAACTAGAGATTTTTGTTAGCTCCATAGTTGATAGAATAACAACTCCAATTGTGACACTAAAACAATTATACGTGTATCATGATTATTTGATTATGTCAGGTTATTTAAATTTTTTGGTCATATTTTTAAGTATGTTTTCCCATAGTTTAAAGCAGTTTTTGTTTTGGGTGATCAACTGAATATGTTTTTTTTTTTTTCAGAATTAAGAAGTTGCCTTTTTTAGAATATTTGCTGTTGTTATTCGTAAAACAATTTGTACAAAGTTGGGACCAAATATATAATCATATATGGCTACGCACATATTAAGTCGAAGCTAGACGGGACAACGTTGAGAGAGAGAGAGAGAGAGAGAGAGACAATGGAGTCGGGTCCCCCGACGCGAGGTTGAAAAATGAAAGAATGCGTAGAGAAGCAAGAAGCGTAGAAGTTTGGGGAGAAATCTTTTGTGTTTCTTCAGTTGTATTCAATGTACAAAACTTAGTAATTATAATACAAGATGTACATGAAGAAAAGGTAATGAAATATTCTACAAATCAATCTAATATCTCAATCTAATCCCTAATTGATTTAGTGTATGATTATAATCAAATCGGATTCCCGAAATATCTTCCGAATCTTCAACTATATCTTCCAACAAAAAATCAAGAAACTTTAATAATTGCAACACGATCCACAATGTATAAAGTCGTACTGTCTATATGCATCACAGGCTGACATAACACTAACCTTCAATAATTGCAACGTGATCCACGGCAAAAAAGCAACTTAACTTTAAGCCGTTTAAACTCTTAACCTCGCTTTGTTAAGTCTTTCTCCCTCCTCCTCCTCCTCTGCATTTTAGAGAGAGAGATATCAGTAGTAGCATCAGAGGAACGATTGTGGACGTGTGTGATCGGTACTTGTTAGGGAAGGAGAGAGATGCAAGGATTTGGAGTTCATAGAGAATCGGAAAGAGGGTCATTGAATTGTTAACGAGGTGTAGTCAATCAATGCAATTGTCGGGTTTTCTTTAAAAATATTAAAAGTGAGGTTTTGAGAAATAAGTGATGAGTATAATTAGTAATTTTTATTAAAAAAATGAAAAGGCGTTTGTCATAGACCTTCAATTTCTCTCAATGGAGTTGTGTATGTAGCTCAAAGCCTATGCATGTTCACAAGATTGACAAATTGTTGTCTTTTAATTATTAATGGAGTGCCTAGGAAGCATCCAACAAATCTCCATCAAATGTGGCACTTCCTCCATTTCATACAGATTGGATAATTATCAAAGATATATATTTTTTTGATACACCTGTGATAAATTTATTTTTTATATTATTATCTTTTGAAAATGGGCAAGTTGCCACACTTGATTTTTTCATCTCGATTTCTATTTGAAGTTGATTTTGGCAGATTAACAGGCTACACTTGGGAGCTGAGCCCCCCTTCCCTTCTTTTCCTTTTATTCTTGGGAAGGTTTGGTGAGTATTTCTTCTATACTATAAACTATTAGTTATTTAAATTCTAACCTTAATATCAAATTATTCATGTTTTTTTGCACGTGAAAATAAAATTAAGATACTGGGAATGAGAAACTACTTCCATTAAAGTTCACATATTTAAATGATGAGGCATGACCAACTAAAATTTAACGATAAAATTTCGGGTCATCAGCTTGGAAGAATTTATGATTTGATGGTCGTAGCATAATCAGCTTAGATATTAAGATTGATGGGGAAACTGAGCGTGACTCTTGTGGATCTTATCTTCATTACGTTTTGTCAAATAAACTGGGTGCTATTAGAGACGCAATGCCTATCTTCTCGAGAATTGATGTAAGGGGCTGAACATTTTCCTGTACTTTTCACATGTCAATTGTCGTACCGAGCATCTAAGTAAAAGAAAGACGGACAATTCGGTGGACAATTCGGTGGAGTTGGGTCCCTCGGTGATTGGCTGAGTAGCCTTCACGTGCATGAAGCCGTACTGCCCATGGGCACCACTAGGTTGACATAACATGAAACTTTAATAATTGCCAAGCGACTGCTGATGGCCAAGCAGCAACTTCATCTCCATCCTCATTAAACTCTTAACATCACTTTGTTCAATCTTCCTCCTCCTCTGCGTTTTAGAGAGAGAGAGCACCGTCCCAACTGGCACGGCCCATTGGCTATCCTAATTAAAATCCGTTCGAGTTCATGTACCATTTTCTGAGAGTGGAGGATCCTCCATTAAAAAAAATGTTGCCGACAGCTTCATAGATATTTTTGGAGCTTCAGCCCATCCCTTTGGAACAATCATTCACATTTCCCATCTCGTGTGCACTTTATTTCCGTCCTTCACAGTCTTCTGTCTTTCACCGAAAGTGTTGCCGACAGCTTCGCAGATAATTTCGGAACGTCAATCCATCAATTCGGACATCTGTAAATTTTCCTATCTGGCAGTCACTACCAAAAATTGTGAGTGACAGCTTCGTTAACGTTTTATGAGCCTCGACCAATCTTATTCAGACATCTATCCACATTTCCCGTCTCCCGATTCAATCCGTGTCCTCACTGTCTTCTGTCCTTCACCATAATTCAGACATGCGCCCCCGTCGCATCTCCAAATGACCAAGAGTCCAGAAAATGCAACATGTTATGGGCCCACTGAGCTCGTCATTTGAGGAAAAGAAAGAGCTCCATTTTGCGTTTCCCGCTACTTTCTCCCCACTTTCCGAAGGAAAATATCTTGCGGGTCCCCACAGGAAAATCTTTCTCTACCATTCTCTTCGTATTCCTTGAATCTTTTATTTTCCTCACTTCTTTTCACCCAATTCCTGAAACCCGCTTCATTCTACGGAATGGCTTCATTCGATTCTATACATACGGGTCTTGCTCTCAAAAGAAAAATCAAGGTAGCAAACTTTTGAAGTGGCTCCTCATCCGTAAACATCTTTTGTTTGATGGGAAACTCAAAATGTAAGACTTCTCCCATAAGTTTGATATAACTCATTAATAATAATAATATGTATAGACTTGGCTATAGTTGCATTAGTAGATGTTACTCAACAAAATGTCAATAATATCAGCAAGCTTCTCAACTCAGATTATGTTTTGCACTCTGCATTAAAAAATGAAGTAAAGACGAGATGTAGATGGTTTACACAAAGAAAAAAGTGGATGAACAAGGCAACGTATTTATCCTCAGCAATGGTGCATGCAAATGTTTTACATAGGAGACAGAGGTTCTTTTCATTTCTTTCGTTGATCAATATCTTGTAATTTTTATCTTATATTATCTATTTTTCCATATAGAAATTGAATATCATGGCTACATATGGAATATATACATTTTTAACTAGAAATTTAATTAGGTCCATAGAATAACAAATCCTACCACGAGACTAAAATAACTTTACGTGCATGATGATTATTTGATTATATCGGGTTATTTAAATTTTTTGGTCATATTTATAAATATGTTTTCCCGTTGTTTAAAGCAATTTTTGTCGTATAAAGCAGTTTTTGTTTTGGGTGATCGATCGAATGTGTTTTTTTTTTTTTTTTTTTGGGTGAGGATGATTGACCCAATTAAGAGGTTGGTTTCTTTAGAATATTTGTCGCTCTTATTCATAAAACGATTTGTACGAATTTGGGACCAAACGTATAATCATATATGGCTTTGCACAAATTAAGTCGAAGCTAGTGGGACAACGTTTAAATTGATAGAGAGAGAGGATAGTACGGTGGAGTGGGGTCCCTCGGCGTGGGGTTCAAAAAGCATGAAGCTTTAATAATTACAACACGATCCGCAATGTATAAAGTCATACTGTCCATCTGCATCACGAGGTTGACATGACAACACAACCCTCAATAATTGCAATTTTAGTGATTTTAAGAGAATCGAAGGAGGGTGGCCAAAAAGGAGCTTTAACTCTTAACCTCACTTTGTTTTGTCCTTTTCCTCCTCCCCTGTGTTTTAGAGAGAGAGAGAGGGAGAGCAGCATCAGGAGCAATGATCGTGGAGGTGTGTGGTCGGTACATGTTAGGGAAGGAGAGAGACTCCCAGGATTTGGATTTTACAGAGAACCGGAAAGAGGGTCATTAAATTGCTAACGAGGTATAATAAATCAATGGAATTAGGGTTTTCTTTAGAACTATTAAAGTGAGGTGTTGAGAAATAAATGATGAGCATAATTAGCAATTTCTATGCAAAAAAAGAAAAATGAAAAGGCGACTTTCATGGACCTTCAATTTCTCTCAATGGAGTTGTGTATGTAGCTCAAAGCCTATGCATGTTCACAAGATTAATAGATTGGTGTTTCTTAGATATTAATGCAGTGCCTAGGTCTCTTTGAGCATCTCGTGAATCTCCATCAAATGCGGCGGTCCCTCAATTTTATACACATCGGATAATTACTTAAGACAAACAGTTTTTATTAATATATTGGTGATAAATTTATCTTTTATATTACATTCTTTTGAAAATGGCAAGTTGCCACACTTGATTTTATCATCTTAGTTTCTATTCCAATGTTGGTTTTGGCAACTTAACGGTCTAAACTTGGGAGCTGAGCCCCATTTCTTTTATACAACAATTACTTGAGTATCATAATTTTTTGTCAATTAAGTGGGTGTCATGACTTAAAAAAAAAAAAAAAAAAATTCATTTAAGTGTCATGGCTTTCAATTGCTCATTTAAAGACTACAACTCCCATCACAAGTGTCATGATGCTAGCACTTTTGGGCAACATCTTTGAAAAGGTTATAATGCTCAAGTGAATATTTTTTAGAGGTTTTAAAATATTTAAATGATCGGAAAAAATAAATTTATGATACTTAAATAAGCGTCATATGTGGTGATCTTTTTTCAAAATTAACGTTGTATAGCTAGGTTATTACAGACTTCTCGATGCTATGACAATACAATCACGCAAGCGGTGTAAGATGCCTTGGTATGAAAATGATACAAACTTTTATGAAGAAGGGACGGGAAAAGCATTTTGGTTAAAATTGGTGGTCTCCACATAATACAACAGTAGAAAGCATTATTGCACTCAGCGGACTCTATTGTTGTGCAACTTTATCAAAGCTGATACTTAAAAGAGCTCATGAAGCGACTGAAATTGGAGTGCATCATCTGAATCGTATTCTGGACTTATAGAGATTGGGGCCTCGCCGCTGTTGATAGCTGGAGCTGAGCACGTATGAAATGATTGATAGACAATGATAGTCATAGACAGCTGGATAATTCTCGCATTCTACCCGCGGTGGGGTCCGAAGGCAAATTTTAGTCCAAAAAGAAATGGTGGAGTGGTTTTTTTTCGAACCGTTAAATTGAGGTTCTCCATTGAGGTGCATCATCTGAATCGGAATCTGGACCATAGCTCGGTCCCAAGCGGAGATTTGTGCATCGCTGCTGCAGTGCTGCTGATTTCTGGAGCTGAGGTCAGATGTGTTAAACGATTAAGCATTAATCAAATGGGAGAAAATATTTGGGGGTCCCGACTGCCAAGCCAGCGTATACCGCGACCAATGAGGCAGTGACGCGTGGCTCCACGATGCGCTAGCGGCTCACTGGTTTTTCTGCACAAAATATATTATTTTTCCTTTTCTGCTTAAAAATTTACAGTCATTAATAGATCTGCTGCCGCTTTTTTCTCTCTCCTCTCTAATGGAGTAGGCCTGCATGCATTAAAGGAGCTTTGTCTCTCGTCATTTCTTTCCTTCTCACTTCAAAATTTTGGGTGAGAATTCGCTCTCTGGCCAAAAGCACGTTGCTCCTCCGCCTTGCTCCGGCGCCGGGTCATCTTCGCTCTCTGCCCCAAAGCTCGTTGCTTCTTCGGCCTGCGTCGTTGTGTTCCTTCTCCGCCCTGCTCCGGTGTGGTTTCCCTGCGCAAGACGGCGAGGAATGCTCTTGCTGTAAGTCGCAGACTCCAAGCGACAAGAAGTTCCAGCTCTCTCCGATTCGGCTTCGGATCTGCTACGTTCGCAGCTCATAACAGTGAGTTGATTCTTTCCCTGATTTTTGTACTCTTCTTTTCTTTTCTTTTTCTTTGCTGTTTTTGCCTCTTTTTATTTTTTATTTTTATAGTTTTAGTTTCTTTTGTTGGTGGGTGATTGCACGAGCTTGGCTATCGAGTCGGCAATTTTGCCCGTGAGTGTCCGGTGTTGTGATTTTTGGGAGGTTGGTTTGTCTAGGCTAGCACTGAGTTTCAGTCCGAGGCGAAACGAATGGTTGGAAGTTTCCGCGAAACCGGGGAGATTAGCAGAAAACGAATGCTTAGTAATATTGGAGATGATGTGGAAGTATTTCGTTGAAACGAATAGTCGGCACTTGTCTGATTTTTCTGTTGTTGGCTTTTGTCTTCAAGTATTTCGGTCAATATTTGATGGTTATTTATTGATAGTGAATTCATCGTGCTTTTGATCACAATGCATCGCGGAGAAAGGGAGAACTCAACTTTTCAGGAAGTAATTCGATTGGGGAGAATGGCGGATATTGTTCTGCCTCCCTCGGCATATATACATTCTTAACTCTCGTTTCTCCACAGAGAAGGGAAGACAAGCAGAAAGAATTCAAAAAGGGGGAAAATGGCGGAAGTCGTTATGTGTGCGGCTTCCACAGTGGCAGGGTGCGTGGAGGCTCCGGTCAATCGTCTTTGCGGCTATGTGATATCCTACGACAGCCACGTTTGCAAACTTGAGGACAAAGTTGCGGAGCTGCGCAAAGCGAGGGAAGAGGTGCAGGATTCCATCCGTGAAGCTGAAGCTCGAAACCGAAAAGGGGGGAAATGGCGGAAATTGTTACGGCTGTGGCTGCCGAAGCGGCTGTCGAAGCGGCAACATGAAGCCGATCAAACACTATGTCAATCAAATGGGTGAAAGATGTGGAGACACGTCACCGAGGCGCGCGTGCTGGATCTCGATGACAAGAGCTAAGAAAACTTGCTTCTACAGGTGGCTTCCCAACGTGCGAAATCGTCTCGGCAGGGAGGCCAGTAGGAAAGCTGAACGCATCCAGGGACTCATTAATCAGACTCCATCCGGGAAGGTCTACGACGATCCTCCTCCAGGGCGCATTGATGGCGCTTCCGACATGATTTCCTCGCCCGGTGATCGGGGTGACATTATCTTCGAGTCTCGAGCTTCCATCTTAGAGGACATAATGAATGCTCTGGATGACGAGAAGCGCAAAGTGATTGGGATCCACGGGCCAGGTGGCGTGGGGAAGACTACTCTATTGGAGGAAGTTGAGAAGAAACTCAGGAAAGAGGGGATACCGTTCCACATGATCGTCAAATCGAAAGTATCGCAGACTCCGGACTTGAAGAAAATCCAAGACGATATTGCTTTCGCCTTTGGTCTAAATCTGAAGGATGAGACGAGTGAAGAAGGAAGAAAAGAACTTCTGTTCAAGAGATTGCAGAATGATCCGAGTGAGAAGGTTCTCATAATATTGGACGATCTGTGGAAAGATCTTGATCTGAGAAAGGTCGGAATTCCTTCGAAAGACGAGAGCAAGGGATGCAAGTTGCTGCTAACATCGAGATCTAAAATTGTTCTGGAGCAAACGGAGTGTCACGATTCCATATTTCGTCTTGAACGTTTAAAGGATGATGAAGCGTTCGGGCTATTTGAAAAGACAGTCGGTGACAGGCTCAAAGACAATGAGCAATTGAAAACAATAGCGGATCAATTAGTCAAGAAGCTTGCAGGTTTGCCTCTTTTGATTAATCTCCATTGCGAGCACTTGAAAAATAGGGATGTGTACGCATGGAGAATGCTCTGAAAACAATAGACCCGTCACATACAGAAACTATAGTAAAGTGGAGTTACGACCATTTGAAGAGTGAGGACACCAAGACCTTATTCTTGCTCTGCGGTCTTATTGGTGGGACCATTCGAGTTGAAATCCTGCTGGGTTTGGGCATGGGTTTGGGCTTGTTTGAGGAGTCAAGACTGACGATGCAAGAATCAAGGGATAGATTATATACTATGCTTGATGATCTCCGTTTCGCTTGTTTGTTGCTGGATGGTGGCGATGACAAGGACAATGTGACCATACATGATCTTTACAGTGAGGCGGTTGTCTCAACTCCATTTAGAGGTCAGAATTCTTTAATGATGAACAGCAATTATGGCTCGTGGCCAAAGGAAAAGCTTGAGAAATGTTGGGCAATATGCCTAGCTGATGTTGACGGAGATAGGCTTGCTAAACTAATGACGTGTCAGTTTCCCCACTTGAAGATACTCATGTTGTCTCAACCCAAAGACTGGCGCTGGATGCTACAACACCAAAATGATAGGGCAGATTGCTCGGGACTACTAGATTTCACGTCCACGAAGGAGCTCCAAGTCCTATATATTCACTCCATCAATATCACCAGTTTACCTTCCTCGATTGGAATTCTTGGGAACCTCCACTCATTATACTTAGACCATAGCAATGTGGAGGATGTGGCAATTCTTGGCAAGCTCAAAGCTTTACAGATTCTCAGCCTCGCATGGTCTGCGATCTCTAGGCTGCCTAAAGAGATGGGGGTCCTGACAAATCTGAGATCGTTGAATCTAAGCAATTGCCACAAGCTTCAAACAATTGAGCCTGGTGTGCTGAAATGCTTAATCAACTTGGAAGAGTTATATTTGCGAGGAAGCTTTAATCAATGGATGGGCAATGATGGAATATCATCAGAATCATGTAATGCCAGGCTTGCTGAGTTGAAGAGCTTGACAAAGATAGCCTCTCTGGAAATATCGATCCATGATCCCACCATACTCTTGGAGGATGATGACTTTCCATTTGGGAATCTGATCAAATTTTGGATCAACATAGGAAATGCTCGAGGACAATTCAAGGTTTGAGAAATAGGGAGCACAAATTGGAAGGTTTGAGAACCATGGAGCTCAAATTGGAAGAATGGGATATTTTTCTTTCAAAGGAATGGGTTCAGAAAATTCTGCAAAAAACTCAATACTTATATTTGGAACGGATTGAAAAAGTTCAAGAAGAATACTCCCGAGTTGTGGACAGAAAGATTTAGAGAACTGGAGTGTCTTGATATTGACGACAGCCCCTCAATTGAGTACATTGCCAATTCATCCAATGACCTCATTCTCACTGCATTTACGACTTTAGAGTCTTTGATCCTCAAAAATCTTATTAATTTGGAGAAGATATGTCATGGCCCTACTACTCTAGAGTGCTTCAGCAAATTGAAGACTGTGAGTGTCCAAAACTGCAACCGATTGAAATACCTATGGTGTCTTTCAGAAATGCAAAGACTTGTACAGTTGGAAGATGATTGAAGTGGAATATCAATGTGACTCAATGCGAGCCATTGTCACAGATGGTGCAGGAGAAATAGAAGTTCTTGCTGATGACACAGTTGAGTTGCCTAATTTACGTCGTTTGAGTTTGCAAGCGTTACCAAAAATGACGAGCTTTTGTGATACTTCAATTCAGGTAATTTTTTTTTTTTTTTCATTTTTTCCCTGTGTCAATTTGTTCTGTTAGGATGAGATGATACTGGTGTTCACTCAACATCGGTACATATTGCATTTAACTTTGACTATTTGTACAATTTGATTTAGGTTTTGATTTACAAATAAAAAATCCTCTCAAATAGAACACAGACCATATTATAGTTAAAAGGGAAGCCTCTTTCCTGATTTTTTTAGTTTTTCAAAAAAAAAAAATGTCAACATTAGATAATTGCACTGTTAACTTGGGTTTCTTCTGTGACTAATGTATTACTTATTTAACATTCCTAATGAGATGAAAAAATAATCTACTGAACGAATGAAAGGGAGAATGAATCTTGAATGAATAAATAAAATTCAGTAATTTCAAAATGAAGAAAGCACATCCAGAGATTCAATAAATGGAACGTAACAAAGAAAGTCCCCATAATTCAAGTCCCACCTAACATGCAATTTGCAACTGATTCCAACATGTCATTCCAAGTTGCCAACATCACCGGATCAACATCACTGTTAATTTGAGCTGCATTAACGGCATGATAGCAGTGAGGATTTCCTCATGAGAATGATTTCACTTTTCACGGAAGAGAAATTATTTCCCTTTTTTTTTTTTTTTTTTTTTTTTTTTAGCCCTAGAGTTCCACTTATTTTCTTGTGAAAATAGCTTTACTTGTAATAGACTTACCTTTAATGAGCTTCATTGTGGTGCCAGGTTTCATTGCCTCACTTGGAATCCCTAATAATGGTTGGATTCCTTGACCCAGAAAAGATACTCTACAGTGAACCTTTATTAAAATATAGCAATCTAAGATTGCTAACTATAAGGGAGTCTAAATCCATGTCGAAGAGTATTATGAAATTAGATTGGATATTGAAGTTGCCGAATTTGGAATCAATGTCATTTCAGAGCTCTCCATCAACAAAAGTAGTTTTTGACCTGGAGGAGCTAAAAGTCATCAAAGATGTCGAGATTCTCTCTCGGCTAACTATATTGACATTACACCTGTTACCAAACTTGCAACACATGTGGAAACGGGATGTAAAATTACAAGGAATATCAATACTTCGAAACTTGAGGGACCTCTATGTCTATAAAATAGGGCTATCATTTCTCTTTTCGGTGTCTATGGCTAAATGTTTTAGAGAAATTAGAGTCATTAGAGTGTTGAACTGTCCAAATATGAAGGCGGTGATTGTGGATGAAGGAAGAGATGAAGGGATAGATGATATTATCGAGTTCCCATTATTGGAGCGACTAATAATCCAATGTCCCATGGAGAAATTCTTCCAATATCCTCATGGAAAGAAAGAGCTGGTAACCACTACTACAGATTCACAAGATGCTAACTCTAATTCCTTCTTTGATCGAAAGGTACAAATCTCTTCTCTTGAGATTATATCCATAATAGCCATAGGCACATGCATTGTCGGGGGTTGTAATAAAATCTCTTTGAAGAATTTTATTTGGTTTTATTAGCTGGAATGTGTTCATTATTTATAATTACATTTGTCACAGTAAGGCCATTAGTGAAAATTCATTCTTCCATCGCATCAAATATATTGCTAGGATTTGGCCAAATTGCCAGATGTTTCATAGCTATGATCTAATGTATAATGAGTAGGTTAGTATGTCAAGCTTGGAATTTTTATGGCTTCATTCAGTAGGATCCTTCAAAAGGATATGGCAAGATGAACTTCCAAGAAGTTCTTTCTGCGAATTAGCCACCCTCATCCTTGAAAATAGCTATGAGCTACTCAAATGTCTTCCCTTGACAATCATAGAGAGATTGCACAATCTAGAAGTCAGAGTTTCAAATCGTTGTTTGACTGTAGGTCCTTTCGCATTATCATGTATTAGAATGAACAATGTAATAAATTTATCCTATTTTTCCTCCTTTCTCACATTATCCTCATGCAGGTTACATTTCCTAACATAACAAAACTGGAAATCGGTGGCCTTCTGTGCCAAGAGATATGGAACAATCAAATTCCCACCGATTCGTTTCAGAAGTTGGAATCTCTTGTATTGAAGAAGTGTGACAGTCTCCAAAGTATTGCTACTTCTTATATGTGGAAGAGGCCGCAGCGCCATCCTGAGATCCTAAAAGTGATTTCATGTCGTTCGATCAAGGTCATATACGAAGGTGATGGGACGGATATAGAGAGTGGTAAATTGAGGAGGCTAGTTTTGCGTGATCTTGAAAACTTGAGGTGCATTTGGCAGTCCGACAGGCTCCCAAGCGTCCCGTTCCCAAATTTGAGAGACGTAGAGGCCGTGAGATGCCCCCGTTTGGAAATGCTTTTCCCTACCTTCACTACGAAATTTCTCGGGCAAATCGAAGAGCTGATAGTGGATTCATGTGAAGATATGGAACTAATTGCTGGCCATGAAAAAGGGGAAGGAGCGACCCACACGGCAATCACGTTCTCCGAATTAACTCTTCTAATGCTTGTCGAGTTGCCGAAATTCAAGAGGTTCTTACCTGAGAAATACTCTCTGAAATTCCCGTGCTCCGAGGACTTCCCGTCCTTGCGAAACTTGGGTGTAAAAAGCTGTGGAGCAGAGCCGGACCAAGACCTCACTCAACTGGTAATTATCCAATTAATGCGATGCATGGCCAACGATTCACAGTTGGAGAAAGTCCTTTGTGATCAGGATTTCGACAATATAGAAGGAGAACGTGGCATGGGATTTTGGAAGTGAGGTATTCCTTCAATATTTAATTGCTTTGGTTTGGCTCTCTGTTCCTTTGAATCGAAAATCGATTTGTATTAGCTAAGACACAATTCTCAGTGGGAGCCACACGCACTCTACATCATGTGGCCCTCTCTCTTCCTTTCTCTCTCTAGCTCTCTTCCTTACTCTTTTCAACTAACGATTTGTCGATTCCCTTTTATGCTCAGGAATAGTGCCCTATGGAGTCCCCTTGATCTTCATTCCTTGTTCATTCTCCCTTTCCGTCGCCTTCCATCGACCAACAGCCGCCATCAAGAGTCCATCGCTGGCCACCACACGACATGGCACGCTGAGAAGGGACAAAGAACAGAGAGCATTGATCGAAGGCTCTCGGTGATTTCGATTGAATCCTTTCCTCTCACTTTGCTGCTGGTCGTCACCGCTTCCCGATCACCACCTGTTCCGCTGCCGCGAAGAAGTTCTGTAATGTTGGAGTGCTCGAACTTCAGTCACGACTGCCTACTTTGACGATTCCATCCCTTGATGTTGCTTCTGTTATTTCTTTGCTCATATCCGATCTCAATCGCTATAACTAATCGTTCTCTATTCAACTAAACCATGTATCCTCTGTTTTCCGTTGCTATTGTTACTGTCTATGTGCAAATCGACTGTGATTGAAGGGTTGTATTAATGATTTGAAGCAGTGCTCCTTGGCCGAAATTAATGTATGCAAACTGTTTGATGAAATTCCTGAACTATGTCAGTGTGTATTTTTTATTCAGTTCTTCACTGAGAATTCCCTTGATTACTAGATTGTTGATCTATTCTGGTTGTATAAGCATATTTGAGTTATGTTTCTTCATAGAAAAACCACAGGTGTTCAATTTCAAACTTGTTTGGAATCTGCTGGAACCTTGTCGAAACTTGCTGATTCGCCATTGTTGCGGCCCTGAGCTGATGTCGATTGGTCCTTGATTTTATGCTATTCCACTCAAGTAAGCATGTGCAGTGATTTAAGGTTTGTCTTATGGTGAATTTCATGTTTGTTTGGAAAAGAAATTATGTCATGAATGAATGAAATTCTACTGGAAATTGATCCATGTATGCTGATCATGTCTTGATATCCCTGATTGGGTGTGCTTTTGATTCCAGCTTGAGGCTAGATTGGTTATGGGATCATATATGTTCATGCTAGGAAAGTAATAGGGTGAATCTCATACCATTTAGTGAGAATTGGGTTCATCTCCGAACTTGAATATGCTAGAATGAAGTATTGCATGCTGACCATGATTGTTTTGTTTAAATTTGGCACTAATTTGGTCTTGGATTGATGTCATTTTGATCAAGTAGACTCATATGCACTTATAGGAAGATATGGCTTCTATTCATGTCAATTAGTCATCAAAAGATCACAATTTGTGGTCTTTATGCTGTGTCACAATTTTGAACGTGTGCTGGAATTTTTGTCTCAGTTTGGTTGCTTCTTTATTGCCCGTGGATAAGTGATTTGCACGTGCATGACTAAATTGATGAGATGTGTGCTTGATATTGCCATGAGAGTCTTGGCCTGATAAATAATTTAGAGGACTCTGATGTTAATTGAAGTTTAATTTCATAATTCTTGCAATTTTAAAGGAAACCCTCTACTAGTACACATATTTTGAAGGTGATCTATTAGACTAAGCCAGATCTGAGGAAATCTCTTAAGAAAGCTTGCCAATGAGGCCCCTCGAAATATCGCATGTACGACACTTACCACCAAAGTACATGTATTATCTTCCTCTCCTTTGATGCTCAGCGTTCAAGGCTTATTTACAAGAGCTATTGCTTAAATCTAATTGATCCTTCAAGTGTGTGTGTTTGTGCCAACATACCAGGCACAACACCAATTGCAACCCATGTTCATTTTTCTTCCTTGGAGTGTTCACTGGTCACTGCTGTTCAGAATGATGTTTCAAAGATATGATTTTTGTTTTCCTCCCAACCCCATAGAATTCTACAAAAGCATGTCACCAGAGCTACCAGTACCCCTGCCTTGAAATCATCAAGACCCTGCCCATATGTTCCACCAAGAGTAGGTCCCTAGTTCCGATCGTCTCTCCTATAAACTCTTCTGCAATGGAGGTGCAGAGTTCCATCTATCTCCTTGCAACAGGTCTCTCTATTGATGATAGTAATTATTTTTTATGACCCTGCTGATTGGAGGTCCCCTGATAAAAAAAAGTTGAATCTTAGAAGTTTATGCTATAAATCTCGAATGGAAAACACTTAGCCAAGAAGAACTTGATAGCCAAGAAGAACTTGATGAAACGTATGCATTTATCTTAATGTCCACACGATAACATCAACTCATCCAAAGCATTTTATACGACAATGGCATCATGTGTCCTTTCCACAAGTTGCTTTAATTAG
Organism: Eucalyptus fibrosa; assembly: GCA_017140475.1. Classification (NCBI taxonomy): domain Eukaryota; kingdom Viridiplantae; phylum Streptophyta; class Magnoliopsida; order Myrtales; family Myrtaceae; genus Eucalyptus; species Eucalyptus fibrosa. The sequence goes on from CM029511.1 coordinate 12,776,556, forward strand.
TAGAGAGTATCCATCTGAATCACAACTTTGTCCTGCTCATGAATGCTCATTCTACTCATATTTCTCAATTTCAGCTGCTCAAAACACTGCAATTTAACCCAAAATCACTTGAAAATTTTGTTATATATCATTGCATTTGCACACTCTCAGAATTGAATGCCACTAATTTTACATAGTTGATCATGTCGTAAGAGCATCGGGAAGAGTGGTGGGTGATCCGAGGATTTTGCCACCCACATCGGGAAATGTTTCGAAACCGGCCAAAGGACCAACTTTACCGTCTCTGCTCACATGGATGGGATACTGCATCAGGTGGCCTCTCATTTCCTTGGGATTATGTTGGTCCTCATCCACATAAGCTTTCCAATTCCGTTCGGCTATTTTGTTCACCTTCTTCACGCATTCAGTGCTTTGAGGTTCCCTAAAACTGTCCTCTAAATCTCCCAAGTGCTCCGCCCAAAGCGACATCCTATAACTGTAAACCTGCGCAGCATAAGTTAACATTATTAGTCACAAGCTTAAGGTTTTGATATATGTCGCTACCCTCGCAAGGGTGTCTACCTAGTACCTCCATTTAGATAAGAGGCTAATCCGATGTACTAACCTGGCCATGCGGATGCCTCTTTTTGCCAGCCCAAGTGTGATGCGGCTGATAGGCCCCCATCGCGATTTCGGTGTCTCTTGAGCCATCTAGAGATCTTTGGTTGATATTTGCCGATCCCATGATCACATACTCATCATCTACTATCATCCCTTTGGCATGCACATATATCATGAACCTGCGAAACTTTTGAACCGAAGCCTGCATGGATAAAAACGACAACATGTTTCAAAGCAGAAGTCTTTCTACCACTCGTTCAAAAACCATAGCTCTTAATGACTATTTTTGTTTTGCTTTTTTAACAGATAAGTCAAAGGAAGAATCCATAAAAAGAGTACAGACATATACCAAGGCATTATTTTCGGATTGTTGATTCATTGCTTGGGATGAAGACTGTGTAGAGGACAAGGGCTCCCGCTTGCCAAGGCAATAGAAGTTCAAGTAATCTGACGGATGGTACTTGTGTGACAACCCGGCTTTTTCAAGAGCCTGGGCTATAATTTTGTACATCATCGTCATGGTTTGTCCCTGTCCACATTATCAATACACTAATATGAGAGTAGTGAATGTTTATCGCTTGGAGAAAAATACTAAGATGACCTAAACAAGGTTGGGTCTCAAATTTTCCCCTTTAAGTAGCTAGGTTTGTTCTGCTTGGATCACTTCCTTTTCTACTTAACTCTGTTCATTGTGTCATTTAGTTTCAATTTGCTAGGACATTATTTTTATTGATATACCGTTATCGAGAGGCATGTGTCATCGCTATTTCTTTGCAAGATGAAAGAGTTTATCATTGATCTGACCTGCCAGAAGAGAATTTCCTGCACTGCAGCACTAGTAGGGACACCCTCCGGCCACATCGGTATCACTATATACACACAGAAGCGCTCGTTTTCATTTATCTTACTTGCGATCTTCAATGCCAGCTCCATCGGCACTAGATTGTTTGCACCTGCTTGTCAAAACCAAATCAAGCGTTGGTTGCCATCAAAACTTGAACTCAAGAAATTAGAAAGGCCGAAACAAAACTAGAAATGGGGGAAAAAATCTAAATTTAAAAAGTTTTGATCTCAGAAATATAACATATTGAAACAGAAGTCAATTTTAATGCCTTACACAGTGAGTTCTAGCTATTATGAGCTGATACACAATCCCCGAGAGGAAGCAAAGTCTGAATACTCTTTACTAGAGGTGCTATTGCTCACTAAACTCAAGTCATCGAAATGAATAGAAATGTGAAACTTATACCTGCATTTTTGTATGATGGCCAATGGTAGGAAGAGCCAAGAAAATACTGGTTTTCAATGTAGATGAAGTGTTGCGCCGATCTAATCGCTTTCACGTAAGCCGTGTGAATGCTCTTGTCAACTTTCAAGTTCTTTCCGCATATAAGATTCTGCAACCATGAAGAGATTGAAAGAAGCAACATTATCATTGTGGACTTCAATCTATATTCAAAAACACTAAGGATTGTGCATAAGAAAGAAAAGTGACTTTCTAATGTAAGGAAAACTTTTCGAGTTACGTATATAACGGCCACTTGCCTATCTACTAGCATGGTATTAGCAGCTAAAACTTACTTGCTTTGCAGCCTCTTCAACGCTCTTTGGGAATCCCTTTACAGATCCCGAATCAATCGATCTGAAGATCTATACCAACGTAAAATAGAAATGAAAGACGATCATTACACTTTGTTTTGTTTACGAATGAAGTCCTCAAAAATGGTCATTAATTTTACATAAAGTTTCCCAACCTGCACGTGCCAATTTTCCGGGTCATCTTCGTCCCTAACTTGTACTTTTTTGTCACCATCGGGACTTGTCGAGGGACAAAGTATCCATGAAATCCTGTCAAGCCTTAAGAGAGCATTCTCATGCCAATGCCTGACGTTTTTCAGCTTGAACTCGCGCCACTTCGCCACCTTTTTCCATCTCTGTTCGAAATTCTTCAATATGTCATACGCAGCTTGTCCCTCAACTTTGCAATGTAGATCATGCCACGGTTCCCTTGGGACATTGACAGTGGACTACAGTTGTCACATAAAAAAAAAGAAAAAGCAATGATCAAATGATCGGAAAATAACATTTACATGTCTTTACAGTGCTGAAGGTAAACATTAGCTTAATTACCATGAATGTTGGGTTGTGAATGTCATTCTTAAAGACAGTGTCAAGATCGCTATAGAGTCTATGCTCGGGAGTGTCGTATCGGCCATCACATAGGTCCAACCCACCAATGAAAGCCGTTATTTTGCGGTTGTTTCCCGAGGCTTGAGTGTCGAGAACCACACACTTTTGGTGGTGCGTGTACAAGGTCCCCACCACCTGGACTACAAAAGATCCATACACCAACAAATTAAACCAAACATTTTCGTAGATTTATGCTGGATTTCAATCGAATGGGCAGCCTCTGCAACACTGTAAAATTCCCTATTAGAACTATCCTAAATGCATGTCATTAGGTTAGAGAACACATGATATGATCTAGGACAGCATGAGACAGATCAATAACTTCCGTGGATTGTCTAATGAAAAGAAAACCTTTCCTATGAAATTATACCCGAATGGAATAATCGGTAATATACAGCAAAAGCAATGCTTTTGATGCAATCAAACAATGAGATTTTGATTAAGGATCGACCTAAACATCTAAGGATACATACCTGTTGCTTGAAAATGCTGAGTTTGGTGCTTGCATAACGAGGAGCAAGCACACAATGGACGCCGAGTGTCGGAAAAACTTCTTCGTCTCTTCATCATGAGTTTGCATCACGCCATCCTGCACTAACAACATGGCACATGCCGAGTCTCAATGATGAGAGATCTCAATAAAGAACTATCTTTTCCTAAGTTGATAAACGTACAGAGATTTTCTGTCACAAAGAGCATGGATTTGAAATTTGGCCAAATGGTGGGTTGCACCATAAATAAGGATACTTATCCAAGAAAGAGCCATGATATAACATATTCTCCATTTGCATTTTGTAAAGGCTAACTGAAAGAAAGAACTATCAAAGGTCAAGATTTTGATTATTCCAGCCTTTGTGTTAAAAAACAGAAAACTTCTTATCTGTAAATATTCATTAAGCCAACACTAAAAGTAAGAAAATCCTTTACTAACTATGCACCATTGATAAAAGGGTGATCCTTAAATGCGATGCTGGTAGAATAAAAAATGTGTTCGCATACGGCTCTCATCACCATTGATGCATTAGTCATAACTTGAACCACTCTACTGCACCGGCCCAACAAATCAATAGGGTTGGAAGCCGTGGGCGGACAAATTTTTCTCGACCCAGCAGTATTCCGATCATTTCGCAAACCATAAAGACATTTCCATGTTTCAGCAATGTATTACATGTAAGCATGGTTTAGTATTACCGTCTTCAAGAGGAACTTGTCGTGTGAACTCTTGTCGTCCCAAACAAGCACGACCACTCGGACACCTTCCTCGGACTTGTACTTTAGGAGCTCCCCTAAAGAGAGCTCTCCTCCATTCGGCAATTCCCTTGTGGGCTCTCTCACAAGCCTCACAGGATGATAAATGGACCAACCAATGATGTAGATCAAGTGGTGGGCCTCCAAAATGGCGTGGCATATGTCCTCCCAGCACCTGCCTTGCTCATAAATCTTCCCATCATCAAGCAAAATCTGAGGCAGCTTGCCCTTTGGGACATGAGCATCTTGGTACAGTGTCACATCCCCACCTTTCCTAAGTGGAAAATATGTGTTTGGGACACCAACATAGTTTGGCCCAACCCCAACACCATCCCTTATACTGACTGGCCTGAATTGGATTGAGATGTGAAGTTCCGGGTAGGGCTTGAGAGGGCTCCCGAAGTTGCCGATTATTGGAACCAATCATTAATCATGTTGCCGGATACGATCTTGGGCACTGGTATCTCCACAACCCCGATGAGCTCAGCCCCAAACACATCATTGTCCTTCACATGAAACTCCACTTTCACAACCCGATGCGCCATGGGAACGCAAAACCGCTCGTCCCACAGGGGGTTCTCGCAGTTCAGGATCACCCGGGTCTGGGCAACCGTGGCTCTCGCCAGGCAGACGGATACGTAGGGGTCACTCGTGATCATTGAGTTCTTCCCTGAGGAGCGGGCAGGGACGGGCCGCTGCCCGTGTAACGCAGGCACGCAGGGTGGCCCGATCATGGAGCAGCACTGCCTTATTCTCTCCGAGGCCAGGTCCATGTTTGGGAGGGATTTGGCCTCCACTATGTACATGTCCAATTCGCCGTGCAAGGAGATTGACCCTGTTGTGACGTTAAGCCCATTGAGTTTTCCCGGTTCAGTGTCTGCGTTCCCTGGGATTTCATCCTCGTTGCCCACGCTTCTTTGCGCCGGGTGCGAATCTTCCATCTTCTCAAGCACTTCTTGATCACCTCAATTTAACCCAAATTTGGGCAGACTTTCGCACCTAATAAAAGCTGATGCGGTCTGCTAAATTGAAACTCAGTTGCTCTAAAGGAAAGTACCGATTTGTTCGCTTAATTTCTGAAACCCTCAACGAATTCGGTCTCTGCAGAATTAGGATCCGCAGGTGCTCCTTGCTGAAAATCGCACGGAATTAGGGTACATTATTTTTCTTGCGCATAAGAGAAAATGATCCCATTCGTAAGTTCATTAAAAGAGGTACAAGAAAATCTTTAATAACTTTTCCAAAAAGAACAAAGATGAACAGATCTTGTAATTCAAGGAAATGACAATCCTCATATCACAATTGATCGATAGGTAAAAACAGTATGCCCGGAAATCTGAAGCCTTGGGGAAATAGCTTGACGAGAAGGAAAAAGAGTGAAAAGGAGAGTTACCTGGTGTTGGAAAAAGCAAGGAGGACCCAGAATTGGGAAGACGAAAAGACACCAGACAATGGAAAAAGAGCTTTGCAAGGTTTTCGCTCGTTGGAGAGAGAAAACAGAGGGAAATGGTCAAAAGACAACACCACAGAGAGAAAATACAGGAAAAATCGTAAGCGAAGATGGTGGGAAGCCTCAGATGATGATGTGTAAACTACCTTTATCTCAAGGACTCGTCTTGGTGACTCCCTTTCTCATGTGACCCAATGAGGTACACCTTTCAATTTTAGATGGTTGATGGGAAAGAAATTGCGGGAAATTAGGGGGTCGATCGAATGTCATTCGATTCATCCTCTCTAGTCATTAGCAAAACTTAATTAATTGACTTTGCCATAGTCCACGGAAAAAGGAGAAAAAAATCACACATGTATGTGTGAGATCTAGAGAAAAAAGGCAACAAGTTTCGTTGAACCATATCCAGGCATTTAGTAAAGCAGCTTATTCACCAGTGGTGCAAGAGAGTGACGATCCAACGAGGTATATTTTGAATAAGTACACAGACTTGGCGAGGAAAGTTAAATCTGACGCAAGAAATCCAAATTTTCTGGAAGAAAACAAATGCATAATCCAGCTCACAATCGCATTAATTTTGGTGAGGGAGATGGGATATGCATTTTGTAGTGATTATTATTGTTTCCATGCATGTTTGCTGAACTTGGACTTGCATGCATGCACACACACCCACACACACAGAGGAATCCATCTCATACCTCACAACTATTTATAGAGAGAACCGCCAGCGTATATGAAAAATGACATGATCTAAAATGAGGACTTAGTTCTCAACCTACCATCCTGACCATGTGTAACATCGTGACTCCTGCAGGAACCACATCAAATCCTCTCGAGAGAAGTCATGCAAATCACCATCTTTGCAAGCCTTGCCATCCCAAGGACCCCATTTGAGCTCTCTAATATCTCCTCTGCAGAAGACAGCGTCGTTGAAGGCAGCAAGACGAGAAAAGCTCACACTTAACAGCTACATTGTAACGAGTTAAGATATCCCGATACAAAGCAATGAGATGGTCAGAAAAGCAAAGGCAATACTGGACAACACTAAAATAATTTCTCTCTTTTCTATCATATTTCCGGGGCAGAGCAAGAGGTAAAGGATGCCTGTGAGCCTACCTTGCCCATAAACTTGGAAAAGCTAACCCCATGGAAAACAAAATAACACATCAGATAGCAAAATTCTCATGTTAAAGACTGCAATGCAGAAGTATGCTTCCGCCCGAGAGGAAAAGAAAATACACAAATATAATGAGATTTGGATGAGTAAGCACAAAAAATCATGTGACAGGACAAGTTCATCTGTATTTTAATCACAGAAAAAAATGGCTAATTTCAAAGTCCAGCCCGCAACCAACATTAAAGCCAATGTCATGACAGATGCAGTGCAAACATGTATCTCCATCTTAAAACAAGAAAATGTGCATTACTTTGGAATAGCAGCAAGACTAACTTTGCGGCCCTTGTTCACAAAAGCAACCGCCCACTGTAAACTACTTAAGTTTACACACGACATAGATCAACCGCCCCCTTATCCAAGTTCAGTGAAGAAATCTCGCTAAGTATCCCACTTAACACCTCTCTCAAGAGTAAAATAGCAACAATCAAAACCAATTCTTCATAATCTTATGGCAGATGCATAGCAAAGTACTCATTTGCCTCAACGCATCACCCAAACTGTTGGAGTCAACACCTAATATAAAAACAAGAAGTCCATTATGCATGAAGTCTGGACGTGGGCAGCAAGTGTTCCCATGAAGGAATGAATGGGCACATATTAAAATAATAGTATAATTGTTACTGGAGCCTTCAAGGAGCAAGAAGCAAAGTTTAACTTTGCTAGTACTTGCACGTGAAGGAAACGCAGCCCACCTTTTTTGACTGCCAAGAAGAGAAGTTTAACTTTAACTCTTGCAAGTTTGAAGTCCATGCGGTGAAGATGCTTATAAATATAGGGTTACGTTAGTTTATTTAGAGTAGGGAGAGAGACAGTGAGAGAGTGAGATTTTAGAGAGAGTTTTAAGCATAGCAAAGCTTATGTGTGTACTCCATTAAGCCTTTACAAGGCATATGTATAATATAATCTCTCGTTGTGTGTTTACACTCTCTCCCTCCAAGTCCTTTTGGTTCCAACACAAACTTGGCATAGTTGAAATCTCATACAATGATAAATTTTACACATGGCTAACAAGTAATGACTACCATACTATTTATATATTACTCCACTCAAGGATCTATTTCAATAGACTATAAAAACTTACTTGCTCAATTCCTCCTTGTCCTTCTGGTCTGTAGCTCCTCTGGTCTTGCTGCGTGCTCCACTGGTCTTCCTGCACATTCTTTTGCCCTGGTGGTGTGAACCTTTGTCCTTCGCCATATCCCATATAATTCTGTCCATAACTGGGATTCATTCCTTGGCCATGTGCACTACCAGTACCCTGCCCTTGAAATCCATCAGAACCCTGCCCATATGTTCCACCAGGAGCAGGTGCATAGTTCCGATTGTCACTCCTATAATCATTCTGCACTGGAGGTGCAGAGCTCCATCTATCTCCTTGTGGCAGGTCTCTCTGCTGCTGATGGTAACTGTTGTTATGACCCTGTTGATTATAGTTTCCCTGGTATGAAGCTACTGGATCCCTCCTCTGCCCTTGATACGGATCCCTTCCACCAGGGGCATAATTCATATTGCCCATTGGCATGGGATTTCTTCTTTCACCTTGCCCCGGGGGACAATAACTTTGCTGAGGAGGATAATTCTGTGGAGCATCCCGATGCATAGGTCCTTGATAACCATATTGGGGGCTCCCTTGTCTGTTTGGCATTTGACCTCCTTCCCGGTCATATCTAGGTTGGTCATAATTTCTATTGCGGTCACGCTCTCTACCTCCCGGCCTCCCATACTGAACTGGTGGTGGCCTATGCGTGATTACTCCATTTTCATATTTGTCACCTAATAATTAGAAAGTTCAACAAAGTAACAAGCGTTCCAGGGTTACCATAAACATGTCACAGAGTTGGGATCAAGGAATTAGAGGCTGAAGGGATTAATTGAATGCAAAGGTTGTGGCAGAGATGTCTAGTATATTAAATTTGACTACATTCCCTGTGTAGTCAAATCATACCTCCATACTCCTTGTTTTGGGGATCAATATAGGAATCAGGTAATATAAAGACAACTCCAGGTAGATCTGTTTATAGCTCAATAAGTCAGTGCAGAACGATGATGAGATACTATCATTCATTGATTCCAACGAGAAACTGATTAAAGACACTTGCCTCTAAATTGCTCTGACTCTGCTTCAGTCATCACGGCCTGAAACCCCTGATAAGTGGTGGTGCTACAGGCATAAATTCTCTTTTTTGCTTCTTCCAAACTGAAACACAAAAAATGTCATCTCATTCAACACGCAACTAAGAAATATCAGCAATGATTCAACAGAAACTGGCATATCTTGTGTAAATGCAGAGAACAAATTTAATTACCTAGCTTTCAACTATGAGAATCATTCACTTGACATTTACTTAAGAAAATTACAAGATAAGAAAAAGCCTTACCATGACATTCCTAAGTACAGCCAGAAGAAATGCTGTCAGAAGGATAAAAAGGGACAATAGTGTCATTGTCCCTAAACTTCAGCCCAATGTACAATGTCATCCTTACTTTTAATTCATTCAATATGGTTCTTGATTTTACTTGTGAATGTATAATGTGGTCCTTTTGTTTGATCAACCATGGGAAAATATCGCCACAAGTCCCAAATTATTGGGTAATGTGCAACTGAGTCCCTCAAATTACAATTCATTCAATCTAATTCCTCAACTTTTCCTTATAAATTCAAAGAAGTCTTTTGTACAATTCACAAGGATCATTGACTATAAAAATATATATATATATATATATATATATATATATATATATATATTATTTTTTATTTAGAAAAAATTGAAATGAAAAGATAATCTTCAATTTCGACAATACTACAATTATGAAAACTTGAGAATGATACCACATGACCAATCTGATTTTGTTGTGGAAAGGTGAGCGATTAGATTGACAAATTAAAAGTTTAGGGACTAGATTGCACATAATGCGATAATTAAGGGACATGTATTTTCTTTCTCCCTCATTCAATGAAACAAAAAGACTACATTGTAGCGGAAAGTTCAAAGGAGACACAGAAAGAATTAAAAGTCAAGAATGAAAATGCACATTAGACCAAATTTTAGGGGCTATTAGTATCATTTACCCCCATAAGAAATACTCAATTCAGACCCTGAACATTTTTTGGCTCATCCCGGTGCCAATTTACAGTCTGATTAATTTGTTCATTCCAATTTGGTTCATCTGCACGACCCCTATTGGGTGGAAAGGCGCAGACACTTGAGTAGCTTCAATGAGTTATGAGAACAAGTCAAACCTTTAGCCCAGGGGCTGACCTCCCCAAGTTGCAACCAATTAGGAAAGAGAGAAACTTCAGCCTCTTCACTAACCAATTCTACAAGATATGTCACCTTACACCACTGACATTCTGCCTTAACTACCATATCACCTCTCCCCTGCATCGGAAGAGCCTCCCAATTTCCCAGGAATCCTTTTTTTTTTCTTTTACTGTTGAGGAGGGCTTCAATCCCTCCCATAAATTAGAGTTCACTAGACTTCCAACCTGTATTGGCAATGCTTTTCGGCAACACCTGACTTATCCCTAAGCATTGCCAGTACTGAGACACACATAAATCTCCAAGCAACACTCATTTTCAAATTTTACATCCTATAAATTAAACATAAGGCTCCAAAGCCTCTTGATGACGCACTCCACCTCTGTCTTCAATTGGCAATGCTCAAGCTACCACTAATGGGCAACAATATAATGGAGTCTTTGTCACAAAATTGATAAGGCACTAAGCTTAACACTTTGAACTAGATCTAGCACTGTATACTCCATAGTCTGGCCACAGAAACAATTAGATGAACATGTCAACTAATCATTCTAAGGGAGATGTCTTTCTCTCGGGTTCAAGCGCATGGACAAAAATAAAAGGACACACACATACATGTGCATCCGGATGGAAGCATAAACCACAGAAAGAGAGAGATTGCAAGTGAACAAGAATTCGTGTCGCTTATTTTATTGCTAAAATAAGTGAGTTCAGTAATATTACAACACTTTTTATCATGTAACCGAGGCACAGACTTAGCATCCCGTATCTGCTAGCTCAAATTAGTCAACACCAAACGTCATCTAGCATTTGTTCTACGTACTTCCATAAATGCCTGATACCGATGAGACAACACATTAACCCAAAAAAGCATGGCGTTGTCAATGAAGCACGTGAATTATAGTCTCAAACATAGGACGCAACACCTACAATGACCCTACTTCCTCCTTTGCTCTTATTTTGGTCATTTTTCTGGATTTTTGTTTTTTAGCCTTTCTTGTATTTGTTTGTATTGGAGATATCTTGTGCTGCAGATGGTGAAGGATTGTGAAGGACCCATCTTCTGAATTTTACTTATTTGAGACCAAAAGAAAATAATTTTTAGCATATTTGCACAAAGAAAAATGAAGAAAAGTTAATCGATTTCATATATCTTGGTTTCTGTTTCTTCCCTCTTAAAATTTCCCAACCTGAAAAGGGGCAATAATGAAGGTGTGGCACAGGAATTAAACTTCACTGAAATTTAAATAATAATAATTAAAAACACCTAGCTTATTCCCCGAATTGGCCCAAGCCATTTCAGGACTGATAGGATTGCTATCCAATTCCATAAACTTTGAACCGATTCTAATTGGGTAAATTCCACCTCTAGAGTAAGAATCGACCAATCCTAAAACTAATTACCCATACTTTTGATATGACTTACTTAAAAAATAACATCTTCACAGCTTAACATTTTATTGAGCAGATTCCTCTTTTTGCTTCTTAGCCTACGGAGTCTAACGATACAATAAAAATAAGCAGTCTTTCAATTTTTTTTAATTAAATATAAGCTAAATAAATGGACGAGAGAGAAACTTTTCAGTTTTTACTAATATTTCATCAAAGAGATGATTTACCTTTGAAAAATAAGTAAAGAAAACCATTTACAAATTTTTCTATCATCTCATATCAATAACTATTTTTTACAAGTATTAAATCCAGTGAAAAAAGCAGAAGTTAATAAATATAATATGTCATGTGTCTTAATATTAGAATTCTACAATCTTTTACATATAGTTAAATATTTCTTTTGTAAATTTTATATATTTACCAGTATCTCCTTTCCATAATTTAATACTTCAAATATTTAGCAATGAAATAATTTTGATTGATCTTTAAAATGTCAATTTTTCGCATACACACAACGCGTGTGCACATTTTTTTTTAAAATAATTCTAGATATGTGTGACATTTATTTTTACTTTATCAACAAATATTTTGCATTACCTAATAATTCAAATGTTTCTTAAGATGCGTTGCGAGTTTTTGAAAATTTGCTAGACCTGTTTGATAGGACAAATGAAAGAGCTTGGATTTTGCTAGGGAAAATAACTTCGAAATTGAAGACTTCACCATCAAGACATGAAAGAATGCTTCGCCAATCAAAGATAATTAATTTTGACGTTCAACACCAAAGAATTAGAATAAAATGAATTACTTGCTTGAGAAGAATTCTCATATATTATCAACTAAATTATGAACTTTTACAATTAAGAATGCACCTCCTATTTATGAACAGACTAAGACATAAGAATTTAAAAACATCGAATTAGGAAACATTCAACTTTTAGAAACTCTATCTTATACCTTCTCCTCATTTGGTCCCATCAAATCATGCTGTGGTCCAAATTTCTGTTTGTAAGCGCAAATATCAAATGGACCTACTTGATTGTGGAGGTTTGAGATGGGATTGTGAGTAGGGGTGCGCAAAAGATGAAACCACTTGAAATTGGATCGGATTATTGTAAAACCGGCTGTTCCCATGGGACTGGTCTGATTCCCGGTTCTAGTTGTGGAACTACTCACCCGAACTAAATTAGTACATACATATATATGATTTAAAAATAAATAAATATGCAAAGCATCTATATGCTCTTGAGTTTGATGTATTTGGGCTCGGAGATGACCAAAGTGAGTTCAATTCTAGCTTTGGAGGCTCTTTTAGTGAGTTCGATTCTATAGGCTAGATGGAAAACGGGGGAACCTCTAGTGGGTGTTTTCCATAAGTGGGCAAATAAATTGAGTGCTAGAGGCATCTTTGGTCCAACATTCCTCAAACCTGAAAGGAGACAATGGGGCAAGGGATTATTCACCATAGGTTTTGAGGAGGATTGATTTGTGGTCTGAAGCATTTTAGTATGATGGCCAATGATAGGAAGAGCAAAGAAAATACTGGTTTCCAGTGTAGATGAAGTGTTGCACCGATCTAATCGCTTTCACGTACGCTGTGTGAATGCTCGTCTACTTTCAACTTCTTTCCACTGATAAAATTCTGCAACCATGTAAAGATTGAAAGAAGCAACATTATCAATGTGGACTTCAATCTCTATTCAAAAACACTAAAGATTGTGCCGGGAAAAAAAAGTGTGGCTTTCTAACATAAGGAAAAATTTTCAAGTCATACATATATAATGGCCAGTTGCAAATCTACAGGCATGATATTAGCAGCTAAAACCTACTTGCTTTGTAGCTTCTTCGACGCTCTTCGAAAGTCCCTTTACAGATCCTGAATCAATCGATCTAAAGACCTAATGCCAACATAGAATAGAAGTGAAAGACGATAGTTACACTTCATTTTCCTTACGATTGAAGTCCCTTGAAAATGCCAATAAATTTTATGTAAATTCTCCCGGCCTGTACATGCCAGTTTTCTGGGTCATGTTCATCCCTAACTTGTTCGTTTTTGTCGCCATCGAGGCTTGTCAAGGGACAAAGTATCCACGAAATTCTGTCGAGCCTTAAGAGAGTATTCTCATGCCACGCCTAATATTTTTCTACAACTTGCGCCGCTTCGCCGCTTTTCTCCATCTCTATTCGAAATTCTTCCATATGTCATATGCAGCTTGTCCCCCAACTTTGCAATGTGGATCATGCCACGGTCGCCTTGGGACATTGACAGCGGACTACAGCCAAAAAAAAAAAAAAAAGGCAATGATCACATGATCAGAAAATAACATGTACATGTAATTAAAATGCAAAAGCAACGTTAGTTTAATTACTGTGAATGTGGGGTTGTGAATGTCATTCTTAAAGACAACGTCAAGATCACTACAGAGTCTATGCTTAGGAGTGTCGTATTGGCCATCACATAGATCCAGCCCGCCAATGAAAGCTGTTATTTTACAGTTGTTTCCTAAGGCTTGAGTGTTGAGAACCACGCACTTTTTGTGGTGTGTGTATGGGGTCCCCACCACCTAGGCAACAAAAAACTTCTTGTTCTGTAAACATTCATTAAGCCGATAGTAAAAGTGAGAAAATCCTTCACTAGCTGTGCACCATTGAGTAAAGGGTGCTCCTTAGATGCAATGCTTGTAGAATAAAAAATGTGTTCGCATGCAGCTCTCATCACCATTGATGCATTGTTGTAACTTTGAACCACTCTACTGCACTGGCCCAACAAATCAATAGTGATGGAAGCCGCAGATGGACAAATTTTTCTCGACCCAGCAGTATTCCAATCATCCCAAAAACCATAAAGACATTTCCATGTTTCAGCAATGCTTAATTACATGTAACCATGGTTTAGTATTACGGTCTTCAAGAGGAACTTATCATGTGAGGTCTTCTTGTCCAAAATGAGCACGACCACTCGGACGCCTTCATCGGACTTGTACTTCAGGAGCTCCCCTAAAGAGAGCTCTCCTTGATTCGGCAATTCCCTCGTGGGCTCTCTCACAAGCCTCACAAGATAATAAATGAACCAACCAATGATGTAGATCAAGTGGTGGGCCTCCAAAATGGCATGGCATATATCCTCCCAGCACCTGCCTTGCTCATAAATCTTCCCATCATCAAACGTAGCTTGCCCTCTGAAACATGAGCATCTTGCTAAAATGTCACATCTCCACCTTTCCTGAAGTGGAAAATATGTGTTCGGTACACCCACATAGTTTGGCCCAACCCCAACACCATTCTTGCATAACAAATTGTCACCGATCGGCCTGAATTGGATCGAGATGTGAAGTTTTGGATAGGGCTTGAGGGGGCTTCCGAAGTTGCCAATTATTGGGAACTAGTCATTGATTGTTTTGTCGGACATAATCTTGGCCATTGGTATATCCACGACCCCAATGAGCTCGGCCCCCAGCGCATCTTTGTTTTTCAATAAGACTCCACCTTCATCATTGGCTGCACTAAGGAGGTATAGAACCGCTTGTCCCATGGGGTTCTCGCAATTCGGAATTATTAACACCTAAATTTTGCCAATGATGCAACGACAAAATTACGAACAACAATAATAGTAAAAAATTGTCACACGCCATTGCTGGAACGAGAGAATTTTTTTTTTCCGTGGGGCCCACCACCGATTTTCCCCCCTCTCTTGAATTCGGTTGGGATAGCAATAACCAGAAGGACGTTTTCGTCATTTTGAAGCAGGGCACTTTCGTCATTTGCTCAGAGAAGTATATAAGGGAATTTTTGGCCTTCGTCATTTGACGAGGAAGTTCTCGAAGCTGCTTCGCGTCCGTAGCCTATCCCGTCCTCTCTAGCTTCACCGCCGGCCGCCATCTACACCGGAAGCCACCGCCGGTCTTGCATCTCCGACCACGGCAGACGCACGAAGGAAGGCACACAACACACGCGCAGAAGAAACAAAGCTCGATCCTGGAATCCAAAGTTCATCGTGGTTGATTCGAGGTTCGCCGGAGGTGAATCAACGTCGATTCCAGTGTTCATGACTTCGATTGCGGGTTCCAGTGTCGTCTGGCTGCAGTTCCGATCGCGTGCTGTTCTGACCGCGAGGCGCTCCTTCGGTTCGTTCTTTCACTTCAGTGATTGGCGGAAAATTGCCCTAAGTTCGAACCGCGTGGAAAAGGACGCCCCGGCTCAGTTGATTCCAACCATCACTTTCGAATCTTCTCTCCACTGATTGAGCTCTTCCACTTCTTACTCTAAATCAAGCCCGAGTGTCGTCCTCGCGTCAAGCTCTAGGAATCAGAATCAAAGTTGCTCTCGCGTTGAATGAATGTTTGGATACTGCTCAGGAGGTGTTCGATGAAATGATATTTGGTCCTAAAGTGGTGGTGTGATTAATTGTCTTCACATTGCAAGTAGGATCATAAAATTCCATGAATTGGACCTTTGATTGTATGCGACGACACGATATTCTTCCGCAGCTATGTTCGAGAAAGCTGCGAATTTAATTAATGCGAGACAAAGGGCGTAGCGTTCCGTCGATGAAGCTCAAAACAACACGAAGCCGATCAAAGCGGGCGTCCAGAAATGGGTAGACAGGCGCGGAGATCCTTGCCGATGAGGCGCGCGGCGTGCTGGAAAATGACAGAAGAGTCAAGGAAACTTGCTTCCGCAGGTAGTTTCCCAACCTGAAGAGGCACTATCGTCTTGGCAGGGTGGCGAGGAGGACAGCCGAGGCCATCCGGGCACTTGAATCGCAGAGTGAATTCCGAAAGGTCTACTACGAGAATCCTCAGCCATAAATCAATATATAAGGACTTAAAAGATAGTTTTTATCATTTTAATGTAATTAGGAATTTTTAATTGACCATATTAAAATAATAATATGTTTCTTTTAAAGATAGTTTTCTAGTTCACCACCACCACCTAAGAGTTGATATTTTTAAGCTTTGACTATCAAGCACGTTTGATTTGTTAGACCTCGATGATTTTCTCGGGCAAATCTGTTGCTATTGGTATTTTTTTTTTCATGTACTTAGTAAAAACTTAAATAGAACGGTAACTTCAAATAAATGAACTAAGTAATTTCTACTCAGCATCCATAAATTTCATTGTTCGCTTTTAGTTTTCTCTAATATGTTACTGATTTCAATACAAGTCTGGATTCCTCATTCAATTTTTCACAAGTATTTTCAATTTGCTTGCGATTTCAGGTTCTTGCGTTTCAATTTGAGTTGTTAATTGTTTTGGAAAAGAATCATGTATATTTAACAAAAAAGAGAAATTGAGTGCAGAAAATCTCAATGATTGAGCCTGACTTTCTTTCGATAAAGATTAAACTCAAACTGCTGACTTCCAAAGTTTTTAGTCCAAATCCAAGGGAAGAAGGAACTTTGGAGCCAATTCTGCTTGCATTGTTCATCGCGTCAGAGGGATCAGTCAACTAAAACGTTCCACTAAGGACAAGAAGACACAATCAGAACGATAATCACCAATGCACCGCATGTAACGATAATCATCGACGTGTCATTCTGATATTTGCAAAATCATCTAGAAGCGGTTTTGCTAGGATAGCAAAACGACCTAACAAGAAGGAAGCAACGGCAGGACATCATCACTCAGAGCTTGAATTTACGGAAACGGGCGGCGATGGCAATGATCTGCATCTAGCGTGCCTTAAAGTCTTTCTGGTGGGGAAATCGCTAGCCGGAGACAACGAACGTGAATTTGGAATCTCTGTCTACTCCGAGCTCAGTGTCGAGGCAAAGCGAGCGCTCCTTTCTTTGGTCGGATCAACAGCGACATCCTCGTAGGGCGGAGGGCAGAGGAGGAAAGAGAGAAGGCCAGGCTAGGGGAAAAAGCTGAAACGTTGGGGTAATGGAGCTGATGGGTCTGGGCCATTAATCAAATCAATGGGTTGCTCTTGTGGGCCGTGCCAGTTGGACCAACTTGGCCTTTCTATTTGTTATTTATTTTTATGTTTTATTATTCTTTTTCTTTTGTTCTTTTTACTACCATTTATTGTTATTACGCTCTTTTTTTAATTACAAAAATGTATGTTAAATTTGTTGACTAAAATTCAGGTGTCAACAGTTATGGATGCATTAATATATGAACAAAAATGTCACTCTATCCAAACAAATAACAAGGCGTTGTATGTGTTGTTGCATCAAATCTTTAGCAAAGGCCATATTTGTTTCTTGATCGAGAGGAGAAGTGGGCCAAAAAATATGGCATAATCCAATTGAGTAGAACATGTATGCGTTGATGAAATATCAATCCATTAAAATAACTTGATTTATGACCCATATTCATATTAAGCCTGGATCCTATCTCACCCATTTGTCGGATCAAAGTCCCAGAAATCGCTGTGAAGGATCAAACAAAGAGCAGTACAAGTGGAGAGATTGAGAGAAAAAGAGAGATGATAGAGATTCTTTAGGGAAAGATGATTCTGTCATCTTTATTCTTTCCCTCTTTAGAGGATTCTTTTTCACTTTACTTAAAAGGTTCCAAATTAAAAAAATGATGAAAAGGTTGAGAATTCGAATCTTGTTTGGAAAAAATATATGACCACTAACTTATTAGATTACCCTTAAGTAAGTTGTCAATATTATTAGGATTTTTTCAATGTCTAAAGAAATTAGTAAATTATCACCTCTTCTGAAATTTCACGAGTGTCTTTTTTATTTATCAGTAATATAATAAAGTTACCTATATATACAGTGATTGAACAATTTCTTTGACATTTTACAACTTTTTTTGTTAAAATATCAACTCAATAAGGAATCTACCAACCTCTCAATAAATCAGTGAATTATCAAGTTTTGTCAAGTTGCTAATTATCAAACTAACAAGATGAGATAAAAAAAAAAAGGAACAAATAAAGATGAGATAACATAGGATAAAGACATGAAAAAGAGTCTAGGAAAAAGCAAGTATGGGGTGGGCCCACAAAGTTGGGCAAGGGAAGAAGGAACATTTTTACAAGGAATATATTTTGTGGGTCCACAAGAATAATTTTGTCCTAAGTAGCCCCTAATAAATGACACAACGATACGACATGACGTATTTGACACATTATTTATAAAAAAAATAAAAATTTCAACAAACATAATACATCATTTGTATATTAAATATATATTTTTATATGTACATAATAAATTATTATTTTTATGATTATTTCAATCAAATTATTTTGATTCAAATTCACAAATAAATAATAATAATGAAAACATAAAATGAATTTATACTAAAAATATTAATTCACCATTTATTAATATAATTCATTATTTGAATTTGACAAATTCAACTCAATTTCAATCATCCATAAAATTTGGAGAAAAAAACAAGCAATTCACATTTAGAACTCACATGACAGACGTGTCGGAAGAGAAGAGAAAAAAGACTTTAGGGGTAAATTATGTATCACAAGAAGTGAGAGTTAGAAGAGAGAAAAAAAAAAAACCAAGTTTTTCTTATTTCTCCATTTATTATTTTTATTATTGTTTTTTTTATTTTTTCACATATATGCATTTCGACCCCTCATTTGTTGAAAATTTTTGTTGGAATCACATGTTGGAAACTCATATGTCGAAATTCCGACTCAAGTGTCAAGAAAGTTGATTAAATGTCAGATTTTCTGACACGTGTTGACCAAGTATCGAAGAGTGTTGGACACATGTTGAAATGTATGACATGATACGAAAGCTCTTAGAGAGTGTTGGTATTTCCTAGGTTTTGTCTATCACTCTTTCCATTTCCCTAGCACTTATTCTAGCCCTACAAGGCAAGCATTATTTCCTTTTCTTTTAACTCGAGTCCTAAAACCGCTTTACCCTATGAAATGACACGATTCGATTCTATATGGGTCTGCCATCAAAAAAAGGGGGACAATCACCAATTGAATTGAATTGGATATGTGTCAATAAAATATCGACCCTTTTAAAATGACTTGATTTATGACATAGATTCATATTGAACCTTGATTCGATCTTACCCATTTGGTGGGTCGAAGTCCTAGATATCATAATGGAAGATTAGACATAGAGCAGTACAAGGAGGAGGGGAGGGAAGGAGGGAGAGAGATGGCAAGTGAAAGATGATTCTTTAATTTTTAATTTTTCCAATTTGAGGATTCTTTTTAACTTTTTCAAAGTTTTCCAAAGTGAAGAAATGATGAGATGCTCGAGGATTACAATCTTGTTTGTAAAAGGATCGGGAAAACTATCTAAAAAGACCTAAACCTATTATACTTTTGTTAATTCGGTTTTAAACATTTTTAATTTTACCAATAAAGTCCTAAACCTTTTGACAATTTGCCAATTGAGTTTATTAAATTGCTAACGTGAATGCCGGACATCGTACTTGGCACACTGTGTTGGAGTAGACATTTTAATAACATTTTTGAACATTTTTGGTTTTTTTGTTTTTTTTCCATTTTTTTACTTTCTTTTTGGTTTTTGGAGTGATGGTTGGCCAAAGCGACTGTGTGTGAGCCCTTGTTTATGCCACGCAAGGGCCGCCAAGCCCTCACCTTGCCTAGATCTAACGAGGGTGTCACAATGTTCACTAGATCTAGGCAAGGGCTTGTGCGCTCTCACTTGGCGTTGCATCCCTAGCCTAGGCCCTCAACAGCCATGGTGAGGGCCGCTATGGCCATTGAGGATGGCAATGCCCTCACCCAAAACTAGTGAGGATCACCAGCCATTACTCCAAAAACCAAAAAAGAGTAAAGAAACGGAAAAAAAAAACAAAAAAAAAAAAAAAAAAAGTATTTAAAAAAAAGCTATTTGTCATTGTCAATAGCAATGTGTGTCAACTTTACTATAGATGCTATGATAAGAACGAAGAAATAGAGATGAGCTGTAGATGGTATGCATAAAGAAACAAGGTGGATGAACACGATGACGTCTTCATCCCTGCAATGGTGCTGGAGATATTTTATGTAGGAGCGAGAGGTTCTTTCGATTCCTTTCGTTGATCAATATCTTGTAATTGTTTTATCTTACATTACCTATTTTTCAGTATAGAACTTGAATATTACGGCTACATATGGAACACATAACTTTTTACCTAGAATTTTTTTATTAGGTTCGCGGTCTGTAAAAAAACATTTTCTATTGCAGCACTACAATAATTACATGCATGATGACTATTGGATTATATCGGGTGATGTAAATTTATGGATTATATGTAAGTATGTTTTCCCATCGATTAAAACTAATTTTGTTTGGGTGGTGCACACACTAACGCGATGCTTCCAAGCTTTTTTCAGCAATTCCTTTTGAATTTCTATTTTACTGGGTGTACAAGTAGATACATGTACTTTTTTTTTTTTTTTATGTACTTGGATGAAAGATAATCTTTACTCTTATTTTCTGATGACTGAGTTTTGACTTCTTTTGGTGCAGTTGATTGTACGCTTGGAGATGTAGGGGTTAAATAATTTCATATACTTTTCATATGTCATTATCTTAAATTCACATCTAAGTAAAAGAAAGAACGATAATTATATATCAGCCATTCAATTTAATAAAAGAAACCGAACGAAAATGCACAAATCATACGGAATTCTTAGTAATCGCCATCTACAGTGTGAGGTTGACATAAGACCAAGCTCCACCATGTTCGACCATTATCATCACTCCGTTCTTTTCTTCTGTTTGGCTCAGTGCCGCGTTCGTCTTCCTCCTCCTCCTCCTCCGACCATTATCATCACTCCGTTCTTTTCTTCTGTTTGGCTCAGTGCCGCGTTCGTCTTCCTCCTCCTCCTCCTCCGCTGTAGAGAGAGAGAGAGAGAGAGAGAGAGAGAGAGAGAGAGAGAGCATCAGAGCAACGATGGTGGGCATGGGTTGGTACGTGTTAGGGAGGGAGAGACGCGTAAGGATTTGGGAGTTATTTGTGAATCGTTACGTTATTTTTGCAGAGAATCGGGAAGAGGGTCATTAGGAAAAGGTTTACAGCAAAGAGAGGTGGTCCGGCTCAATTAATTAATAACGTGATATCCATATAATCCATGGAGTTAATAATCCTGTTAACATACACATAATTACATACAAATACGCTTTATTTTCATTGGTCCCGTTAATGAAATGTAATTAACCAATTAAATTGGGTTCTTTTTGGAGAAGTGATGTTCTCAGGAATAAAATACGATTATGCTTAGTACTTTTAAGTAAAAAAAGAAATGTTAAAGCATCTCTCATGAACCTTCAGTTTCTTCCAATGGAATTTCATACGTAGTTCAAAATGAATACATATTCATTATTCACAAGATTAATAGACATAGCTGTTTCTTAGATCTCATTAAGGAGTGTTTGGGACTTTTTGAAAACCCGACTAATGCCCATTGAGTGCGGCTATCCCTTTGCCTCACACACATCGGTTAATTCTCGAAAACACACAAATCTCTGCTTCTATGGGTGACTCCAAGAGACTACGCAAATATGATGATTCACTCACAAGCCTTGAGTGAGGAGGATAGACACACTTATCACTTGAGTAATCTCTTGAGATTAAAAGATAGGTGCCGCTTAGTTTTTCTTTAGAGAACAATTCTTAATTTCCCAAATGACTTCTCTCCGTGTGATCATGGTTTCATATCACATTCTTTTGAAAATCCTATAGTTGCCGCAATTGAATTTTTCATCTCAATATACATTCGAAGTTGATTTTGGCAACTTAATGTTTAAACTTGGGAGCTGGGCCCCCTCTTGTTCTTTTAACTCCTGGGAAGGGTTGTAAAATATTTCTTCTATACAAGAAATTATTATTTATTTAAATTCTAACCTTAATCTCACATTATATATGTTTTTCCATGTGAGAAAAGAATTAAGATGCAATCCGCACATAGTTAAGACTGAAAAGTAGTTTTATTAAAGTGTAGATTTGAATGATGTAGCATGATTAATCAAAATCTAACGATAGAAGTTTTGGGTCATGGGATTGGAAGAACTTTTGGTTCATGGTCACGGCATAATTGGCATAAAGTTTTTGATAAATAGGGAAATTTGACGCAACTCTTTTGGATATTATCTTAATTACATTTTGTCATTGCTTTCACGCATAATCGGAGAATTATAATTGTTTCTTGAGTTATATTTTATCGTGTTTGCGAGTAGTCAACCTACCTATTCAATCGGAAATGTGAGGAAATTTAGAGTAATTAAGATGGAGTATGTTATGATAAAAATGTTGCCTGGGCCGATGCAGCACTGCCACACTTGAAAAACCAGTGGTCTCTCATTATTGATCAATGCTCGGCGGCACACCTTCCTGTCTTGGAAGGCTTGTTGAAGTCGAGGGATTGTGAATTACTAGGTGCGAATGCCTCATAAGGATAGTTATCTATCGTGCTTGAGGAATCTACAGTCCTTGGAGCTGTCTCGATTAGAAAGAGTAGTTGAGGTTCAAGGTTTGGGGGAATCAGGATCTTTGTTGCGTGTGATTTAATTGAAGGATTACCTAATTTATGCAATTTGCGTTTAAGTGAAAAATTGTCCTAAGCTAAGAGCCATGGAAGGGCTCGATAGCTTAAATTCTTTGAAGTACCTAGAGGTGAAAGGTTGCATATCTCTGGAAATGTTGACCAAGCATCGAGATCGACCACAATATAGATGGATTGGATGTCTCCTAGAGCTACCAATCACATGATGCAACTTATGAAAATTGATTCCTCATAAGTTATCTCATCAGTTTGATGGCCGATTGTAAATTGGACATCTTGTAAACAGGAAGTCTGAATTGTATTTATGGTATGAATAGAAAGCATCAAAGGCACAAGTATCATATGGTTAATGTGTATGCAGCTTAGTGGAAGAGATTCATCTATCAACGTATCTCTATGTCCTCGAGATTAATATTTCTCTTCCTTGAATCAAAATTAGTGATTGATAGTAATATGATGTTGGATGCATATGAATACATTTCATTAAAAGATGAAAAAGATGTGAGCACCTTCAGAAATCAATGATTTCCCTGGATCTGACAGATAAAATATTGCTCTACTGTAGTGATCAAGAAGAGATCCTACAGGATGCCAAGGACCATATTATACTAAAGCCTTTTTACGAAATTCCTACAGAATTCTTATCAAAAGGCTTCATTTTATCCCTCACTTGAAGTACCGTCTTTCAAAAGTTTTAGGGTCATGTAATATCCATCATAGCTATGAAAACACCACGGTATGCAATACCCTCGTAGTAGACTGCAACGTACTAATTGTATTGCTTCCAACAAGCTATATAATTAACTACTGATTCTCCCATCGAGCAATATTTTTTGCTAAGCAAAAATAAATTTCAACCTATAGGAAACTAGCGACTCCTCAAAGTGGTTAGTTGATTTGATATGGAAAATTATGTATCAATATATCACGATGTTATACTAAGTAATTTTTTCACAATGATGAGCAAGTTTTCACATTGGAAAAAAAGCAAATATGTATTCATTTGCAACTAATACTATTTTAAAGCAACCGAAAAAGGTCGTTGAGCATAAGTAACTTTCAACATACATGTGGCTAGTAAGCTTGTAATTATTCGATTAGTTACTTTTCTTAAGCACTTTCTCCCCTCACTCCATCCTCTATCCTAAAGCGCCAAATATCTCCTTTATCCACTCGCCGAATGCCCCCTAAATTGACCTCCATCGAACTTTTAGAGAATATTTTGACCTCAGCAAATCCCACTATCTCCTCCCAAAAATGGCCGAGAATCATGTGCCAAATAGGTGGCCAAATATCATTCCCTTTTGTGCTGATTCCTCTTGTTGGCCGATGAATCGATCGCAGCAGCTTAAGAATTATTCACATTCTTTCCTTGTCGATCTTATTCTCTAATTGGAAGCATCACGTGACATGCAAATATTCCATTAAAAAATGAAAAGATGTGAGCACCTTAGAAATCATTGTCTTCTCCAGATCTAGCGGAGAAAACATAGTTCTGCTGTCGTGATCAAGAATAGATCCTATGGGATGCCAAGGGCCAAACAAAAATAAAGCCTTTTCCTAAATTCCAATAAAAATCTCATCGAAAGGCTTCATTTCATCCCTCAGTTCAAATACTTTCTTGAAGAGTTTGTGGGTCATGTAATAATCCTTACGGCCTTGTAACAACTGTAGTAGTAATGGCGGTAAGAAAACACGGTGATATGTAATAGACTTGTGGTACACTTGCAATATACTAACTATATAGTTTCCAAAAGGCCATATAATTAACTACTAATTCTTTGATTGGGTAATATGTTTTGTTAAGGAACTTAAATTTCAACCTATGGGATATTAGCAACTCTCAAAGTGGTGAGTGAATTTGATATGAAAATTAAGTATCGATATGTCACAATGTTATACTTAGTAATTCTTTTCACAATGATAAGTTTTCACGTTGCAAATAGTGGAAATATATCCATTTGCAACTTACACTATTCCCAAGAGTTTTGTGGAGCATAAGCAACATTCAACTTACATATGTGTTAAGTAACTTTTCAAGCAGTTTCTAATTATTGAACATCAATTAGTAACTTTTCTTATTTGAGAAGTAAGTTTGTATCCTTTTTCCATGACAAGGAAGCCTACCCTGGCTAGTAAAACACGAACCCATAAAATACCCTACTAATATCTTAAATCATGTAAAATGTGAGTTATGATCCAAGAAGCCGGTCCAAACATGATATTATTTGTATTTGGTAGCGTAGGAAGATGGATATTTGTACCCATTTATAAACTACTATTTCATGATGGCTAGTACGTTTATATGGGGAAAAGAAACTTCTCAAAGATATTAAAAAGTTTCAAATTACAAGTAATTATGACAAACAAATTTTTTTTTTCACAACGGTGAATAGCTCAAGATATTGACAAAAGTAATGCATACTTATAGTTAACCTTTTGTGAACTGATTAGTAAATTTTGGTAATCAAAAGTAACTTTCAATCTATTAAAGATCATATGCTGAATAGGGAAATGAAAAGTTATTTGACAATGAATGAACTGTTGAGTAATAAATATCATCGACTTCTTACCAACATGGATCCATGGATATTAATAGTAGGTTTTAACAACATAATTGGTAAGATGTTAACTATCATTGTATACGTTATCAATTGGGATAATTACGAGGGTGCATAACAAATCAAAATTTATGTTCTAGAAACAAATTTTTTATTCCAAACTTATTTCTGGAATATAAATCCGTTTGATAAAATTATTCTATTTTTTTATTTTCGAAATAGATTTTTGTTCCAAAATAGGTTTGGAATAGAAATCAGAAATAATTTTTTTTTACTTTTCTATTTCTAGAATAGAAATGAGAAATAAAAATTCTTCTCATCGTTCGTCCTTGCTATGAATCGGTTGTCCATCCGTTCGCCGTTCTCTGTCGACCACCTAGCTATTGGTTGTCGTTGACCACTACCAGCCGCTAGTCACTGGTCGCCAGCCGCCATCGCCATTGCCGCTGGTTGCTAGTTATCGGTCACCGCCGTCTGAAAAGGAGAATTTTATGTCATTATCAAACAAATTTTTATCTTGGGATAATTAAGTAACCCCCTGCTTACTAAACCCATCAAGTTGCTTTTTACTTAAACCACTTAATTAAGATGTTAATAACCAAATTTATCGAGTGCACTTAATAATGTTAAATGCTGAATATAATAATTTTCAGCACTTGATGTGGTTATTAAACACCCCTACTTACATCCCAAAAAATAAAAGTTACCTCTAAAAATAAAGGAAAGAGTTGGAAAATTATTTCATGTAGCTAATAATATCTCAAATTGAAAGATAATTCTAGATAAAAGAAGTAACTTCTACGTCAGATTTGTAAATTTCATGTTTAGTTCTCTCTAAGTACGTTGTTCATTTCAATTCAAGTCTATTTTCCGTATTCAATTTTCACCTGTACTTTTAATTTCTTGCGGTTTCAGTTGCCGACATTTCGATCCAAGTTGTTAATTTCTTTGGAATTTCGCATGATTGAGAAAAATCGATCACTCAGAGCTGGTGGGTTGGCGGCAACCTGCTACATGTTGCCCGCTAATCCCTGTTGCTCCTTTTCTTAAGCTTCACACATCAGCTTCACCTCGTCTCACAGCCCTGCTTTGTCTCTGATAGCGTTTGATTTCCGAAAGATGATATTCTCTGTTTGATTCCCTGTTCCCAATTCGATTTTCGCCCCCACCAAGTTGTCGCCTCGCCTCCTAGCTCCATATCTTGAAGGTAATTCAATATTCTTGTTCTCTTTGCTCTCCTTTGGTCATTTCGTTTGTGCGTTTTTAGAATATGTGCTGCTGTCATTCATAAGACAATTCGTACAAATTGGGACTAGATATGTCCTTAAATATGCTCGTGCACGTACTAATGCAATGCTTTCAAGCTTTTTCAGCAATTCCTTTTGAACTTTGTTTTTCTAGGTGCATAGGTAAATGCATGTACTCGAATGAAATATATTATTTTCCCTTATTTTTCGATGATTGATTTTTATCTATATTCTGCACAATTGATGTAGGGGCTGAATATTTTCACATACTTTTCACGTGTCATTATCACTCCATCCTCTTTTCTTAAATTGACCTCCACCGAACCTTTAGAGAATATCTTGACCTCGGCAAATCCACCGATCTCCACCTAAAATGGCCGAGAATCATGTGTCAAATATGTGGCCAAATATCATTCCCTTTTGTGCTGATTCTTCTTGTCGGCCGAATGAATCAATCGCCTGAATTAGTGCTGGCCGAAGTTTGGTGCCATAATGGCAGTAGCTTAAGAATTATTCACATTATTTCCTTGTCGATCTTATTCTCTAATTGGAAGCATCACGTGACACGCATATATTCCGTTGAAAAAATGAATAAAGATGTGAACACTTTAGAAATCAATGTCTTCTCCAGATTTGACAGATAAAGCATAGTTCTACTATTGTGCTCAAGAATAGATGCTGTAGGATGCCAAGGGCCAATCAATAGTAATGCCTTTTCCTAGATTCCAATAGAAGTCTCATCCAAAGGCTTTATTTCATTTCTCAGTTGATATACTTTCTTCAAGAGTTTTTGGGTCATGTAATATCAATTAGGGTTTCGTAACAACTGTAGTAGCAATGGCAGGAGGAAAACACTATGATATGTAACACAATTGTGGTAGATACTAGCTATATTGCTTCCAACAGGCTATATAATTAACTGCCAATTCTTTGATTGAGTAATATGTGTTGTTGAGGAACGTAAATTTCAACTTATGGGAAATTAGCAACTCCTCAAAGTGGTCAGTATATTTGATATGAATATTAAGTATCCATATATCATGATGTTGTACTAAGTAATTTTTTTCACGATGATAAGTAAGTTTTGACCTTTTTTTTTGGGCATGTAGTAAGTTTTGATGTTGAGAAAGGTAGTTTTGTATCCTTTCGCAACTTATACAATTCCAATTCTAGCAACAACAAAATATTATACTATTCCAAAGCAATTGAAGAGTTTCGTGGAGCATAAATAATATTCAACTTACATGTGGTAACTTTTAATCTACAAAAGTAGTGTCAATAAATACAGTTTGTAATTATCGAAAATCCTATAGGATGCCAAGGGCCAACCGATGATAAAAGTCTTCTCCTAAACTCCAATAAAGAACTATTCGAAAGGCTTCATTTGATGCCTCACGTGAAGTTCTTTCTTCCCAAAGTTTTAAGAGTCACGTAGTAGTATCTATCATGGCTTTGTAACAAATAAAGAAGCTACTCCGGTAACAAAATACCATGATGAGTAATATGTTTGTGGTAGCCTTGCAATATAATAACTACTCTTTAGGTGTCATCCTCTACAAAATATGTATGTATTCAAAACTCAGCTGGCTCTACAATAACTCGACTGATAAAGATTTGCCACAGATACAACTCAAGCATGGAGTGATGAGTGGGAAAATCTTGATCTTTAAGAAACGGCTAATTTTTAAGGAAATGCTTATCTTGTTTTATCGCTACTCGAAATGCAATGAATTCGTGGACTGCTGGGATCGAAATAGAGGCATATTTATAAAGGGTCTCAACCATTAGAGGTCAACGCTCGCTTGTGAGTATTCACGTCCTCGAAATTTCACATCTTTTTTTCTTTCTTTATTTCTCTCTTCTTCAAATCAATTTGAATACTTGAAAAATCCTGCTTTGCAAGATAGTGTATGGACTCACTCGCCTCAAAGCAATGGTGACTAGGGGTGAGCAGCGGTCTAGGGTCAACCCTGGACCGACCCTGGACTGGCCCAACCCTGCCGGTCCTGGTCCGGTTTCCAAGGGGACTGGGTTGGTCCTTGGTCCTAAATTCCAGGACCAACACTGTGCGGGTTGGTCCTCGGTCCTAAGAATTTTGGGTTAGTCCAACCCTGAACCAACCCTGTATATTATATTGTATTATATTATATTATTTATAATTTGTTTATATATTCAAATCTAAGTAAAATGTCTGTTATATTATATTATATTGAGATATTCTATCAATAGCACTAATAGCAATTTCAATTTAAAAATTTTGTTGAGTATTAATTATGTGTTGTTTGTTTTGTTTTTAGGTGTTTAGAAGTTCAAGTGAATTAACATGATGTGAAGTTATATATTCATGGTTTATATTAAGTATTTTGAACTTTTTATGGTTTCATTGTATTTTACTAATGAATTTCAGCTGCACTTTGCTTTTCAATTTGTGTCAAATGGTATAAGTTTTTGAAGAGTAGAGTAATACTACATTTGCTACGGTAATTTGCTAGTCAAGTGATGTGAAGTTCATTTTTTGGTTGAGTGGACTCTACATGATTAAATGCAGGAAAACGCTTTTGCATATAATGTTATAAATATTAAAGATAGATGATTACAAGAACTTTCCATCTTGTTCCATATCTCGATGAGCGGTTAGTAGGTACAAAATTTCTATTATTGTGTCATCTTAAATTTGCTAAATATGTATTGGTATTTATAGTTTAGTTGCATAATGGATGTGTAATTTGAATTTGTAGGTTTGCTTTTTTAGGGAGTATAAAAAATAAGACGAAAAAAATTATCGATCGGTCCCGGTTGACCTTGGAACTAGACCGAACCCATTGGGTCGGTTCGGTCCTTGGTCCCAAGCTTAATAGGGTTGGTCATCGGTCCTAAAAATTGAGGACCGACACTGTACGGGTTGGTCCTAGGGTTAGGGGGTGGCCCGGACCATGCTCACCCCTAATGGTGACAGCTAGGTTGCCTGCACGCATCGGAGGACAGCACAACATTTTCGGGAAATTAAAAAGAAATAATAATGTCACTCTACATGTCTCTTCTGGAGGGGAGGAGCAAATTTTGAATCGCTGAACCGTGGGACCCGATTTACATGTGGAGTCCACGTGTCGACTTCCGAATGATTTTACATTTCACCTTGGTGGAGTGTAAAATCCACCCAATATTTTCTCGTGCTACCTCTGTTGAAGCCACATTCTCCTCTTTCTGATCGTTGCGACTCTATAAATGATCACTTCCTCCCTCTAGATATCCATCTTCATTTACGCCTATTGCTAAAAGCTATCTCTCTTCACCCAATCTTTCATGGCTGCGGATTCATCCTACTGAATCTTTCCAGTCCGGTCATTTCCGTTTCATTACTGGGTTCCATCAGTTCCGCCTTTCTCAGCATATATAATTTCTCAACTTCCATTTCTCCTACTAGAGAACCACAAAAGTCGAAACCGAAAAGGGGGGAAAATGACGGAAATTGTTACGACTGTAGCTTCCAAAGCGGCAGAGTACCTGGTGGCTCCGGTCGGTCGTCAATGCGGCTATGTGATATTCACCAACAGCTACGTCAGCCAACTTAAGGATGAACTTGAGGAGCTCAATTACGCGAGGCAAAGGGTGCAACATTCCATTGATGAAGCTCTGAATAACATGAAGCGGATCGAAGGCGACGTCATGAAATGGGTGAAAGACGCGGAGACCGTCGCCAAAAACGCACGCGATGTGATCGATGACGATGGAAGAGCTAAGAAAACTTGCTTCTACGGGTGGCTTCCCAACCCGAAGGCGCGTTATTTTCTCGGCAGGGACGCAAGGAAGACAGCCCAGGCCATCCAGCCACTCATTCCGCAGAGTAAATTCGAGAGGGTCTGCTACGAGAGTGCTCCGCCGGGGCTTGTTGGCGGTGCTCCCAACGTGAATTCATCGGCCTGTGATGGGGGTGACACTATCCAGGAACTCATTGCGCGGGGTCAATTCGAGAAGGTTGACTTCGAGAATCTTCCAACGGTGCTTGTTGGCGGTACTTCTGGCGTGAATTCGTCGGCCGGTGATGGGGGCGACTTTATCACCGGTTCGCGAGCTTCCATCTTTCAGGACATAATGAAAGCTCTGGATGATGAGAAGCTAAAGGTGATTGGAGTCTACGGGCCTGGCGGCGTGGGGAAGACTACGCTGTTAAAGGAAGTTGAGAAGAAACTCGGAGAAGCGGGGAGACCGTCCCGCATGATCGTCAAAGTGAGAGTTTCGCAGATTCCAGACTTGAATAATATCGTAGACCAGATCGCTGACGCCTTTGGTCTGGAACTGAAGGACAAGCTAAGCCCACAGGGAAAAGCAGATGTTCTGTCGAAGAGATTGAAGAGTAATCCGGATGAGAAGGTTCTCTTAATTTTTGACGACCTATGGGTAAAACTTGATTTGGAGGCGGTTGGAATTCCTTTGGGAGACGTGAGCAGCAAATGCAAGTTGTTGCTCACGTCAAGATTTAAAGATGTGCTGGAGCAAGAGATGGGTGCCGATCGAACATTTCCTCTTCGAGGTTTAACAGACGATGAAGCTTCCAGGCTATTTGAAAACAAGGTCGGCGACAAGCTCAAAGACAATGAGGAATTGAAATCAATAGCAGATCAAGTGGTCAAGAAGCTCGCAGGTTCGCCTCTTTTGATTATCTCTGTTGCAAACACTTTGAAATCTAGCGATGAGTCCGCTTGGAGAAACGCGCTGATAGAGATAGATGAGTCAAGTAAAAAAACAACAGAAATGATAGTGAGAATGAGTTATGAGCATTTGAAGAGCGAGGACGCGAAGTATTTATTCTTGCTCTGTGGTCTTATTGGTGGGATCATTCCAGTCGAACTTCTATTTGTACTAGCCATGGGGTTGGGCTTGTTTGAAAGATTTAATAAGACGGTTCCAGCTTTAAGGGATAGATTGAATAATACGCTCAATGAACTCCGTTCCGCTTGTTTGTTGCTGGATGGTGGCGATGACAAGGAAAACGTGACCATACATGATCTTTATAGCGAAGTGGTCGTCTCAACTCCATTTAGAGGTCAGACTTCCTTAATGATGAATAGCAATTATGGCTCATGGCAAAAGGAAAAGCTTGAGAAATGTTGTGCAATATGCCTAGCAGATGTTGGTAGAGATGGGCTTGCTGAACTGATGATGTGTCAGTTTCCGAGCTTGAAGATACTTATGCTGTCTATGCCAAAAGTCTGGGACTGGAGTGAAGAGCATCAACATGATATGGGTGATTGCTCGGGACTATTAGATTTCAAGGGCATGAAGGAGCTCCAAGTCCTATATCTTCGCTTCATGCATATCACCAATTTACCTCCCTCAATCGAAATCCTCGGGAACCTCCGGTCATTATATTTATACAAATGCGATGTGAAGGATGTGGCAATTATTGGCAAACTCAAAGCATTGCAGATTCTCAGCTTTGAACAGTCCACCATTTCTAGGTTGCCTAAAGAAATCGGGGAACTTACAAACTTGAGATCATTGAATCTAAGCAACTGCTATAGGCTTGAAACAATTGAGCCTGGTGTCCTAGAAGGCTTGATCAAATTGGAAGAGTTACAAATGAAGAGCAGCTTTGATCAATGGATGGGCATGGATGAAATATCATCGGAATCATGTAATGCTAGGCTTGCCGAGTTGAAGAGCTTGACAAGGCTAACCACTATGGAAATATCGATCCCTAATCCCACCATACTCTTGGAGAATGGTGACTTGCCAGTTGGGAACTTGATCAAATTTTGGTTCAACATAGGAAATGTTATCGGGAGGGAATTTCAAGGTTTGACAACCATGAAACTCAAATTGGAAAGATGCAGCAGTATTCTCTCAAAAGATTGGGTTCAGGAAACTCTACGGAAGACTCAATACTTGCATCTAGATGGATTGGAAGAGTTCAAGAAGAATGCTCACGAGTTGTGCGTCCGAGGATTTACACAGCTGAAGCATCTCAACATTGAGAATAGCCCCTCAATCGAGTACATTGTCAGTTCATCCAGTGACCTTCCCACTGCATTTACAATGTTAGAGTCTTTGTTCCTTGAAAATCTTATTAATCTAGAAAAGTTATGCAATGGCCCTCTTGCACCAAATTGCTTTAGCAGATTGAAAGTCATGCATATCAAAAAGTGCCTTCGATTGGAAAATCTGTGGTTCCAATCAAAGATGCAAGGACTCGTACATTTGGAAGAGATTCACATATGTGAATGTGACTCATTGCAAGCCATTATCACATATGATGCAGGAAAAGTAGAAGTTGCCACTGATGACATGGTTAAGTTGCCTAATGTACGTTGTCTGAATTTACAACAGTTACCAAATATGACGAGTTTTTGCACTGGAGTTAAGGGTGCTCCAATTCAGGTAATTTTTTTCGTTTTTTGGGTATAAGTTTCCTTAATTCTTGATCTTGCAAACGATACCTAGATCACACTATTACAAGGTAATTTAGGATAATAAGATATTGGTGTTCACCGAACCTTAGTGCATATTGCATTAAATTTGATTGTTTGTACTTTTGGATTCACAAATAAACAATCCATTCAAAGAAAACACAGACCATACATTTTTATTCAAATTCAACCATAGCTCTGGGGAAGCCTCTTTCTGCAAATGATTTCTTTTCGATTTATTTTAGTGTTAGATAATTGCATTAATTACTTGGGCTCTAACATGGTTTTGTATTATGGCTAATTTATTACTCATTTAACATTTTTAAAGAGAAGGAAAGACGTTGTACTTAACAAGAATGAATCTTGAACGAATGAACGAAATTCAACAATCTCGAAATGAAGAAAGTGAGATTAAATAAATGGAAGGCGAACCAAGAGCTAACAAAGAAAGTCCACCTAATTGATGTTTCACCTACATGCAAGTTGCTATTGATCCCAACACATCATTCCAACCTCACCGTGTCAAACATTGTTCTGCTTCCATCATCCCTTTCTTTAGATACTAAGGGGATATTTCCTTCTCTATTCTTTTAGGCACGACAAAAAAATCTACATATTCTGCCCTCTGATCAATTGATTTTTGAATATTTAGTTTTGATCAATTAAGTTTTTGACATTCTTAAGAGACATCAAGCCCATTCATGTATTCAATGTTCATTTGTTTCATTGAAAACTCATTATTGTTGAAAAATGTTTTCTTGGTAAATCGTTTTTCTAGAAAATGAATTGTTTCCCTGTATTTGGTTCTACTGAAAACGCAATTTGAAAAGATGTTTTATGATGTTTATTAACGAAGCGCAAAAATTTACAAGGTAAAGACAAAAACTGTTATGGATCCTTAATAGAAACAAGCCTGAATAAGTCGTATTTACTTATTCTTAATGAAAACCAATAAGCTAACAAAAAGTTTATGAAAAAATGAACTTTGATATGATTTTGTTATCAATTTTGAAGTTCAAAATAGAAAAAACAAAAGAAAAGATAACCAAATTATGGTAGTTGTTTTGAAGATCGGTAAATGATTTCAAAAGAAGAGATAAAAAATTACGGTCATAGTTTTGAAGATTAGCTAAAGAAAAGATAAAAAATATGATGACAGTCGAGAGAGAGAGAGAGAGAGAGAGAGAGAGAGAGAGAGAGAGAGAGAGAGAGAGAGAGAGAGAGAGAGAGAGAGAGAGAGAGAGAGAGAATTGTGCGGTAGTGCT
Organism: Eucalyptus fibrosa; assembly: GCA_017140475.1. NCBI lineage: Eukaryota > Viridiplantae > Streptophyta > Magnoliopsida > Myrtales > Myrtaceae > Eucalyptus > Eucalyptus fibrosa. The sequence goes on from CM029511.1 coordinate 12,810,808, forward strand.
GCATTTGCGGCATGATAGTGGTGAGGATATCTTCATGAAAATGATCCCGTTTCACGGAAGAAAAATTCATTTTTCTGTATTTTAGCCCAAGAGATACAGTAATTTTCTTGATCCATGAAAAGTTTGAAAGCAGTTTCCTGAAAATAACTTTACTGGTAACAAACTCACCTTTAATGGGTTTCATTGTGGTGCTTTGTTAGGTTTCATTGCCTTGGTTGGAATCCCTGGTAATGGTTGGATTCTTTGGCCTAGAAAAGATACTCTATAGTGAACCTTCATTAAAATACAGCAATCTGAAATGGCTAGAGATAAAGGAGTCTAAATCCACGTCGATTATTCCGAAAGATTGGATACTGAAGCTGCCGAATTTGGATTCAATGAGAATTGTGCGCTCTCCATCAGCAGAAGTAGTTTTCGATCTAGAGGAGCTAAAAGTCACCAAAGATGCTGAGATTCTCTCTTGGCTAATGCACTTGGAGTTATCTGAGTTGCCAAACCTGCAATGCATGTGGAAACAGGATGGACAATTACAAGGAATATCAATATTTCGGAACCTAGAAGAGGCTCTTAATAAAAAATATAGGGCTGTCATTTCTCTTTCCAGTGTCTATGGCAAAATGTCTTAGAGAAATCAGAGACATTGAAGTGGATGATTGTCCAAATATGAAGGCGGTGATTGTGGATGAAGAAGGAACATATGATGCGAGAGATGATATTATAGAGTTCCCATTATTGGAGCAACTATCTATAAGCCGCTGTCCCATAGAGAAATTCTTCTCATATCCGCATGGAAAAAAAGAGTCAATAACCACTACTTCAGATTCACAAGATAATTATCCCTATTCCTTCTTTGATCAAAAGGTATGAATCATTTCTTTTGTGATTATGCCCATAATAGTCATAAACACTCGATTAGTGGGGCAAGTAATAATATTTCTTTAAAGATTTCTTAGTTGGTTTTATTAGTTAAAATGTTTTTATAAAGCTGTACTTGTCAAAGTAATGCCGTCAGTGAAAATTCTATCCTCCAATGCATTAGATAGATTGGTGTAAGATTAGGCTAAATTGTCAAATTTATCATAACTATGATTTGATGCATAACTCTTATGAGCAGATAAGTTTACCAAACTTGGAGGAGTTAATACTCCGCTCAGGATCCTTCAAAAGCATTTGGCATAGTGAGCTTCCCAAAAATTCCGTAGACAAATTAGCCAACCTCACTCTGAAACAAGATTTACAATCACAAGGAATATCAATATTTCAGAATTTGAAGGTGCTCTCTATCAACAATACGGGGTTATCATTTCTCTTTCCAATGTCTATGGCTAAACGTCTTAGAGAAATTAGAGACATTGAAGTGGATGATTGTCCAAATATGAAGGCGGTGATTGTGGATGAAGAAGGAACAGATGATGGGAGAGATGATATTATAGAGTTCCCATTATTGGAGCGACTATCTATAAGCCGCTGTCCCATGGAGAAATTCTTCTCATATCCGCACGGAAAAAAAGAGTCAATAACCACTACTTCAGATTCACAAGATAATTATCCCCATTCATTCTTTGATCAAAAGGTATGAATCATTTCTTTTGGGATTATGCCCATAATAGTCATAAACACTCAATTTGTGGGGCAAGTAATAATATTTCTTTGAAGATTTCTTAGTTGGTTTTATGAGTTAAAATGTTTTTATAATTTATAGCTATACTTGTCAGAGTAACACCGTCAGTGAAAATTCTATCCTCCACTGCATTAGATAGATTGGTGTAAGATTAGGCTAAATTGTCAAATTTTTCATAACTATGATCTGATGCATAACTCTTATGAGCAGATAAGTTTACCAAACTTGGAGGAGTTAATACTCCGCTCAGTAGGATCCTTCAAAAGCATATGGCACAGTGAGCTTCCCACAAGTTCCTCCGACAAATTAGCCAACCTTGCCTTGAAGCAAGATTTACAATCACAAGGAATATCGATAAATCAGAATCTGAAGGTGCTCTCTATCAACAATACGGGGTTATCATTTCTCTTTTCGGTGTCTATGGCTAAAAGTCTTAGAGAAATTAGAGACATTAAATTGGAGGATTGTCCAAATATGAAGGCGGTGATTGTAGATGAAGAAGGAACATATGATGGGAGAGATGATATCATAGAGTTCCCATTATTGGAGCAACTATCTATAAGCCGCTGTCCCACGGAGAAATTCTTCTCATATCCGCATGGAAAAAAAGAGTCAATAACCACTGCTTCAGATTCACAAGATAATTATCCCCATTCCTTCTTTGATCAAAAGGTACGAATCCTTTCTTTTGAGATTATGCCCATAATAGTCATACACACGCGATTTGTGGGGCAAATAATAATTTTTCTTTGAAGATAGTTGGTTTTATTAGTTAAAATGTTTTTATAATTTATAGCTATACTTGTCAGAGTAACACTATCAGTGAAAATTTTATCCTCCACTGCATTAGATAGATTGGTGTAAAATTTGGCTAAATTGTCAAATTTTTCATAACTATGATCTAATGCATAACTCTTATGAGCAGATAAGTTTACCAAACTTGGAGAAGTTAATACTCTGCTTAGTAGGATCCTTCAAAAGCATATGGCACAGTGAGCTTCCCAAAAGTTCCTCCGACAAATTAGCCAACCTCACTCCGAAACAAGATTTACAATCACAAGGAATATCAATATTTCAGAATCTGAAGGTGCTCTCTATCAAAAATACGGGGTTGTCATTTCTCTTTCCGATGTCTATGGCTAAACATCTTAGAAAAATTAGAAACATTGAAGTGGAGGATTGTCCAAATATGAAGGCAGTGATTGAGGATGAAGAAAGAACATATGATGGGAGAGATGATATTATAGAGTTTCCATTATTGGAGCGACTATCTATAAGCCACTGTCCTACGGAGAAATTCTTCTCATATCCGCATGGAAAAAAGAGTCAATAACCACTACTTCAGATTCACAAGATAATTATCCCCATTCCTTCTTTGATCAAAAGGTACAAATCCTTTCTTTTGAGATTATGCCCATAATAATCATATACACTCGATTTGTGGGGCAAGTAATAATATTTCTTTGAAGATTTCTTAGTTGGTTTTATTAGTTAAAATGTTTTTATAATTTATAGCTATACTTGTTAGAGTAAGGCCGTTAGTGAAAATTCTATCTTCCACTGCATTAGATAGATTGGTGGAAGATTAGGCTAAATTGTCAAATTTTTCATAAATATGATATGTTGCATAACTCTTATGAGCAGATAAGTTTACCAAACATGGAGGAGTTAATACTCCGCTCAGTAGGATCCGGGTTGTCATGTCTCTTTTTGGTGTCTATGGCTAAATGTCTTAGAGAAATTAGAGACATTGAAGTGGAGGATTGTCCAAATATGAAGGCGGTGATTGTGGATGAAGAAGGAACATATGATGGGAGAGATGATATTATAGAGTTCCCATTATTGGAGCGACTATCTATAACCTGCTGTCCCATGGAGAAATTCTTCTCATATCTGCATGGAAAAAAAGAGTCAATAACCACTACTTCAGATTCACAAGATAATTATTCTCATTCCTTCTTTGATCAAAAGGTATGAATTCTTTCTTTTGAGATTATGCCCATAATAGTTATATGCACGCGATTTGTGGGGCAAGTAACATTATTTCTTTGAAGATTTCTTGGTTGGTTTTATTAGTTAAAATGTTTTTATAATTTATAGCTATACTTGTCAGAGTTAGGCCGTTAGTGAAAATTCTATCCGCCTCCGCATTAGATAGATTGGTGTAAGATTAGGCTAAATTGTCAAATTTTTCATAGCTATGATCTGATGCATAACTCTTATGAGCAGATAAGTTTACCAAGCTTGGAGAAGTTAGTGATCAAGTCGGTAGGATCGTTAAAAAGGATATGGCACAGTGAGCTTCCCAAAAGTTCCTTCGACAAATTAGCCAACCTCACCCTTAAAAAGTGCTCCAACCTACTTGATGTCTTCCCTTCGACAATCATGGGGAGATTGCACAACCTTGAAATAGTTAAAGTATCAGGGTGTCACTCCTTGGAATCGTTGTTTGATTTTGGATCCCTTGATTCATATATAGAACAAACAATTGTGTTGCTCCCTGAATTGGAAGAAATCATGGTTTTAAGCTGTCCCTCCCTGAAATCGTTGTTTAATTGGGGGCCCCTTGATTCAAGTATAGAACACAAAATCGTATTGCTTCCCAAATTGAAAGGAGTGGCCGTGAGTGGAGCAGGAAGGCTGAGACATGTGGTGATGAGTGATTCCCAAACAGTTTTGGGTTTTCCTAGTCTAAAATTAGTCTTTGTTTACAATTGCTCTGAGTTGAGATATCTCTTCCCCAATTATATGGCCACAACTCTAGCGAAACTCAATATCCTGGTGATTTCCAAATGCGAACAAATGAAGGAAGTGGTTCCCAAGGAAGAAGGCGGTCAATCCAAGGCAGAAGTGATGAGTTTCCATTCCTTAACTAGTTTAGTTATTTGGCGGTGCCCCAACTCTAGAGAATTCATCCCTACAAGTGCCAAGAGACAGTTGGGCAAGATGATCGAAGAAAATGATGAATTCCCATCCGTGGATGTCTCGAGTAGAACAAAGCCGAACCAAGGCAACCAAAGTGCAAAGGAAAGTGAGGGGGAAATTGAGGACTTAGACCTCAGAATTGAGGAGTTAGAACGCGAAATTGAGGAAGAATAATTAGTTTTATGAAGTGAGCCACAAAAGTTTGTGAATGTTGCAACGGATGGTGTCTGGCAAAACAAAATGGATGTGTCTGGTAATGTGAGATTTTGTTTTTTTCTTTTGTAGTCTCGTCTTCACTTCCTGTGAAGTGTGTAACTGTTTTCTTGGCTATTCATTTCTTTGGTTTGTGTCCTGGACTACAGTGACGAGTGACCAGTCATTGGACCATAAATTGTGGGGTTATGATGTATAAATTCTAATCCAGTGCATTATCGTGTTTATAAATTTTCCCGTAATATTAGAAAATGTATGTGCTATTATATTAAGCAATCGAAGTCATGATGAATTATCTCACGACAACCGTCGCAAGAGGAAGAAGGAGATCAAGGAGATTGCAATCTGGGAAAGCCCATGTTCTTCCTCCCATCTCTCTCTCTCTCTACAATTGATGGAGGTTGAAACTGTTTGAGTTTGAGGGACGGTATACGAGGTTGAATGTGAGTTGGAATCGGTGATAACAAGGATCCCTTTGAGTGGGTTGAGTTTTTGAATCTTCATGATTCTTATCAAGGTAAACTTCACTCTGTTTCTTCTGGAGGTAGGGACCGAGTGCTTGATTCCACCGGCATGAATTCTAGTTGAGTTCGGGACTGTCCTGATGAACTCATTCGGGTGACCTTTACTAAAACGCCTACCATACATTTGATTAAATTCCCGAACAGTACTAGCATACGTATTTTGCAAGTATTCTTGCATCGTGATGATTATATGGCAATGGTGTACTTAAATTGAGAGTTCTCCGGGGCATATGACAAATTATTTCCATTGATGTTGGTTGAACTCTCCTGGTTGTGCTCAATGCTCCCATGACTGAGAATTTGAAAATGCCGTGTTGGCTTAATTTACTCAGAATTATGTCTTCCTTACCAATCTATGATTTTGTATATGGCTATTCTAATATTCAAGGCAATTACCATCCTTGAATTGGAAATTGTGAAATCCTTCTTCGAAATGTGCATCATTACTGTGTACTTCACTGAATTCCTGTGCAAACTTCATCCTTTGCTTGATCTCGCATGTTGGTTTCATATGCCTAGATGATTATGCCTTGCATTTCTTGATCCATTCAGTGCTACCTCAACCCCTTCACACTGCCAATGATATTTGGTTCTTTTTTTTGGCGAATGCATGGGCATCTACCTCTTTGATTTTCTTCGTTTACTGAAGATTCTGAAGTTCATTCCTCGATGTCATTTGCTTGTGACTTTTCTGTGAATGGTGTGCGAGTCCTTGTCATACTGACATTCGATGGCTAAGTGCATAACTAGCTGTTTATGCCATGACCGAATGCTTTTGCTCAATTCATTGTCCACATTGCCGATTTGTATGCATGTTTAGTTGTTGCTGAACGAGTCTCATCCATGAGAATTGACCGTAGAATGTGGCTCAATGTTGTTTCCCTATGTTTACGTTGCTATGCGTATCAATATTGGCAGCATGATGTTCTTTAAAAATGTCTTCCGCTGGAGCCACATGTGGGTAATTAGAATGTGGTCTTTAGTATTTGGTCCTGAGAGTTCCTATTGTGTAAAATCAAAGTTGTTTCCAAGTTATTCGAGTCACATTAGCAATATATGTTGGATTCATGTCGACTCCATGTTGATTTCTTAGAGTTCAATGTGTTTTTTGCATCATATTGGATTTGATAGATCTTGGTTTCATATGAGGGTTAATTTGGTAGCACATGATGGTACATCGATGTGCAGATGATTTCTCATCATTTTTTAGTTACTAGTCTCCATCTATCTAAATCATGCTCATGCATCGTTATTCTACTACTCGTATTTCTCAATTTTCAGTAGTTGAAATTACCTCAATACCATGAGCCACATTGCTTTAGAATTGAATGTGATTAATTTACATATTTGATCATGTTGTGATCGTATCGGGAATAGTTGTGGGCGATTTGAGGATTTTGCCGCCCACCTGAGGATATGTTTTGAAACCGGCCAAAGGACCAACTTTACAGTCTTTGCTCAAATGGATCGGATATTGCATCAGGTGGCCTTTTATTTCCGTGGGATTATGTTGGTCCTCATCCGCATAACCCTCCAATTCCGTTTGGCTATTTTGTTCAGCCTCTTATTGCATTCAGTGCCTTGCGGATCCCTGAAGCTGTCCTCTAAATCTCCCAAGTGCTTCACCCAAAGCGACATCCTATAACCATAAGCTTGCACAACATCAGTTAAACATTATTAGTCACAAGCTTAATTTTTTGATAAATGTCGATGCACTCGCTGGGTGTTCAACTAGTACCTGCTATTAAATAGCTGTAACCACATGGAAATATGACATACTTGAACTTCACACACAATTCCATTGCTGTGCCCTTTGATCCAAAATCAGGTGGCTAATGCGCAATTCTCAGTGGGACCCACATGCACTCTGCATCACGCGGCCCTCCGCAGAATTCTCTGCCTCTCCCCCTGTCTCCCTGTCTCTCTACATCTAATGAACTGAGTTGCTTTCCTTTTCAGCTCAGGCTTGGCGCGCTCGCAGCAGGGGGGGTTCCAACACGGAAAAGAGCTCAGCAAATTCTCTTTAGCCCTCAGTTATTCCTTTGATCTTCATTCCCTCTTCAGTGTCCTCAATGTCACCCTCCATCCACCAACAGCCGCTGCCACACCTCCATCGCTGGCCACCACAGGACATGTCACGCTGAGAAGGGGCAAGAACAAATAGCGTTGATTAAAGGAACTCGGGTGATTTTTGAGCATTTATAAGGCTGAGAAGAACAGAGGGCGAGCTTTAATTGACACCATAGACTGATGCTTCAACGAGGATTATCACCGTAGACAAATGATGTGGACAAACATGAAGAGATTGATCAGATGGAGCTGACTAAATAGTGATGGCTATGTTCCTTTTACTGAAGGCAACGGGAAAGATAAAGTTGGAGTTTTGATTTGGATCCCTCTTCCTTGGTGGCTTTTATACCATGGAAATATTTCTATGATTTGCAAGCGAGAGGGAGAGAGAGAATCAACAAATACTACACCTTTACTCAATAGCCGAATAAAAGAGTATATAGTAGCTCCACTTATAAAGATTGAGAGACATTAACAAAGCTGCGATTACTTTATTTGTGACCACCTGCTAATTGCCGACTAATATTCATAATTTTACTTCAACACAAATCACAATTGGAGCAAATACTTGTCAGTGTTTTTGCATGTTTTTCCAAGATGTTACTGCGTCACTTTCAAAGAAGTACACAAAACTGCACAAAGAGGGAATACGGAATTCATACTTCAAGTGGAGAGTTGTGGCAGCCTAGGCTTTTTTTTGCAGTCTACCAGTCTCGTCTTTTATCACTTTGTGACAGCTTCTAGTTCTACTGGACTAAATTCATCGGGAAAAATGTTCGGCCTCTGGGACGTCAGCACAATGGCATTTACCTTTATTGTTGTCACTGTCAACTTACGCCTTCTTTTGATGGGGAATTCAATAACAAGATGATATCGCTGTCAGTGGAAGCATCCTTGGGATGTTTTTTTTTTTTTTTTCATGTGTTCACTTATGAGGGTGAGTCTTCTCCCTTTCTGGGGGTTCTTTTCTTCCCTTCACCTCATCTAGTCCTCTTTTGGATAGCAATTATTCTGATATTCGTCTTATTACATGTATGCGCAAGAAAGTCTCTACCATGTCATCCACGTATTAATGAGTACAGTCTACTTCTACCTGACATTTCTTCGGTTCCAATTGTCGCACTGCTTGGTGACTTCTTATGCCAAGGGTAAGGTTTCAGACTCATATCTGGCCCAAAAAAAAAGACAGTCGGGCTTTTTTGTTCTTAGACATATTTCTCGTTTAGAAACAGAGAGAAACACTGTGACATAGTTCTCAAGTAAATTTGCTCGTGAATACTGATTGCGAATCTGCAATTTCACTTTCCTAAAAGTAACAAATGTCGTTTGTCATGGAAAATATAATGGAGGACCTCCTTTTTCGTTCAAATAGCCTTCATCATCTTCATTGTCGATTTCATGGGTCCTTTTTTTCCCTATTTGCTCCGAGACAAGATACAGGGCTCGTCGTGTCCGTACTTTTCCAGTTTCTCATATGGTCCATCATTTGGGAATTGCATCTGCGCTGCTTCTCTCTCTCTCTCTCTCTCTCTCTCTCTCTCTCTCTCTCTCTCTCTCTCTCTAACCCCTCTTCCTCCTCTCCGGGCTGAAGATGGCCTTATTTCTGGAATGCGGTCACAGGATATATCCATATATCAACCTTAATTGGTATAAGTATTTATTGGCTTGTGGGAACTTGACAGCTCGCTCATCTCAAGCAATTGATTTCTGGATTCACCATATTCTATTTTGCGGATTCTGTTTATTAGCAACGAGTGTTCTCTTCAAGCAATTGCAATGGATACTTCCTCTGATTAGTTTCTCTCTTTTTTTTGTCTTTTTCACGCACTGATTTTTCATGCACTTGGTTATAGGGTTCAAAGGTGGTTCTTCCCATATGATTATCAGATATTACTGAAATTTCTAAGGGCACAAGCCACGGGATGAGGACGAAGCCGAAGACATTGCCCAGGAGCTCCGTTTTACAGCGATGCTTCTTAATGCTGTAAAATGAAATTTTTAGACTGTTCGAGTTTTTCTATTATTGTCAGAATCACAAGCATACGATCTTTAGGATTCTCCCTTCCAAAATTCGTACCCATGCCTAAACGAAGGAAAGGGAGGGATGTGATGATAACAGACTTCTGGACTCCTTCCAGACGCCAGGAGTATCGCACGTTTCAGAGCAGTAGGAAAGCAGCTTACGTTAATTCTGTTCGTGCATTTATGGGCTAGTTCTAGCCCAACCGCAAAGTCCTAAATGCTTTTCTGGAAACGTTTTTTTTTATATCTTCCTGTTCATTGTTTCTTGTCAAAGCTTGCTTCACAAAGGAGGCTCACCTTTTATTCCCAGCCACGCTGCTCACTTCTTGCATTGCGACTGCTAATATGGCAGCAATAAGGAGTTCCTTTGCCTGTTCATTAATTCTCTGGTCGCTTTTTCTCTGGTTGAGTGGGAGATCTGTTAACTGTTAGGTTATTTTAGGTGCTACTCTGGGAGCCATCGCTGGCTGCATCCCGAAGTTGTTTGAGGATGACAAACTGACCGTGCCTCTGTCGAAAAAGTCGGGTGGTTTCTTAGGAATTGCTAAAAGTGTGATTGTTGAAAGCACCTCATTAGTTGAAGAAGGAACATTTTCTCAGATTTTTATAACTGATTCCAACCGTGTCCTATGATCCTGTTCCAACACAGAAGTAATTATGGACTCGGCTCGGTCCTTGCATAAGTACCAGCGGCTCTATACTCGATCATTCCGCCTTATGCAGGGGAAAGGCAGAGGATATCTGTTGGAGCAGTATCCTATTCTATTCTGCAAGCAAAAGCTGTTGCAAGAATCGCATATAATCACCTTAATGATGGACCAAATATCTCACGAGGAGCTGATGAACTTGGCCAAGTTTCTGAGACACTTTACTGCTGGGATTCAGCGAGAGCCCAGGAAAGTATGGTCGGTCTCGCAGGACTATATCTATTCATGTCTCCTTCGAACAGCGGCTCTGTACTTGCTTTTTCAGCAGGGCTTCTCAGGCTTGAATTCTGGTTATCTAATCTGGTAAAGCCGGTCTTCGTTTGTGTCATTTAATGTCTGACGTGTATCGGATCTTCAAGCCTGAGAAGCCTTCCTTTAATGTCCTCGATTGCTGGTAGCGGAATGTTTGCCCGATTTACACTGTCCACAGAGACAACAACAGCAAAAATCATTCCCTCTAACCTCGCGGTTCTTCTTCGGAGCAGCAAAATGAGGAACTTCCTGACAAAACCATCCAGGAATCTCACTCCCAAGGACACTCAAAGTTGTGCAAATGCTTTAGGGCAACCTGAAATTTCTTTTGAAAGAACACATTTAAGGTCAAACTTTCTGCATTCATGATTGAAGATACTGAACAAAGGTGGAGAAACAGAACTGATGATCTTCATCCATCTTTTTGCTACAGTTCAAGTAGTTTTCCGAAAATGGGAGTTATGAGCGATCTTTTTCACCTTTTCAATTCTTCTCTCCCAAGAGTAAAAGCCTCAGAGATTTCAATACCCAGAGACCAGTGATGTAAACTAGATTGCTGCAATCAGTAAAGTTTAGCTCCTTCAAATTAGTAGAATTCAGATGAAAGGCGTAAATTTGAAATTAATTAACCTCAACGCGGATTGGTCTCGGGGATGATGGCCACAATGGCGCTGAGTTGTCGATCGCCTCCAGAAGGCCCGGCACTATCTCCTCCCCTCACTCGAGGCCTTCTTCGTCGAGCCGGAGCCACGGCATGCTGCTCAGAACGTGCTCGCGGTAGAGGTGATCCACGATGCTGTGGTGGGGGGGTGTCGGCGCCGTGGGAGCTGAGGAAGACATCACAGAGGAAGTGAGATGAAAACATAGCGTCGTCCTCTTCGGGATCGTCCATCAGCATCGTCGTCTTCGGCTTCTTGGTCGGCCTCCTTAGGGGTCGCCGGTCTTTTGACAGAGGTGGTCGATGCAGAGATTGGGGCGCCACTTAAAGATGAGCCATGAGCAACGAGCACCTTGCTGACGGATTCGTGTTCCCTTTGAAAAGAGCAATTTCCCCAGCATGGGAAATGTGCTGTCTTAATTTTTAATTGACAAATCATGGCACTCACTTGTTACCGCCGAGAGCGCAGCAACAGGCCTTCAAATTTGTTCCCATTGAGGTGAAGACTTCTCAGGACGGGTCATTTGCCGAATGTGAGTGAGAATGAGATTGTGCCAGAAAGTCCATTTTCTTGCAGGTCCAGCACTAAGAGGCCGTCGCTGATCTTCCCCAGAAATTGAGGTATCGTTCCAATGAGATTGTTACAAGAGAGGTCCAGAATTTGTGGGTCCTTCATTTCACAAAGAGAGCCATGCATTTTGCCAGTCAATTGATTGGTAGCCAGAGAGAATATGAGAACCATATTTAGGAGCGATGGAGGTTAAAGTGGCCCTTGGATCTAGTTCATATTCAGCTGGAGAACTGTTATCTATGGAACTTGTTTCGAGCTAGTGAGGAAGTTGTGAGAGATATTGAAATAAGACTGACTCACCTCAGACATGCCGCATCCATGACGGGATATCACCGTGGATTATGTTGCCTGGCAGGATCCATTCGACGCTGGTTGAATATCTCAAGGATGCAAGGTTCAATAACTTTGCTCCCAAAAAGACCGACTTTTTGGAGTTTTGGCAAGACATGCTCGACATTTTTGCTATTGGTCAGAGATCGAGATCTTTTAGACTTTTGAGTCTGGATAACAAGCATAGGTCTCAAAAACTTGTTAGGTTATTGGCTGAGATGCTCAGGTGAGGTTTGTAAGCTGAAAAGCCGAGGTCGGCGTGACGCCATGCAACTGATTACTCCTCAGGTTAACAAGGTCTCACGAGGGTGCAGCAAGGAACTTGTCTATGTGACCGCTGAGCCCATTGTTGCTCAGGTCTACTCTCATCAAGGATGGAAGAGAGATTGAGGTTATTGGAAATGTCAAGTTGGGCAAGATTGGAAAGATTCTTATGCTTGGACCCCAAGCGGCTTGGTGGAATAGGAACTGTGAAGAGCTTATGCTAGAAACCTTGTTGAAGAAGTCGTTTCTTGTTGTCGAAGATATTGGGTACTGGACCTATGAAATTGTTGGAGAGAAGATCAAGCAGAGTGAGCCAATCCAAGTTTGACTGAGTTGGAAGAACATGCCTTCTAAGCTCATTGAATGAGAGTCCCAAACCGTTGAGTTGTGTGCTACCGAGTGACGATGGAGGAGAGCCAGTGAAATTACACTGGTTAAGCCGAAGTATCTGCAGAAAATGCAAGTCGCCTATGGACTCTATCAATGCTCTATGGAGGACAAGTCCAAGTCCAAAACCTTCAAAGAGCTGTAAAGTAACCTGAAAGCTCATCTTTGCCTGGTAGATTGAGACATGTCAGCTTTAGCAAAAGGAAAATGTTCGCTGCTTATGTGCCACATGATTGATTGGAACTGAGGCTAAGAACTTCCGGAGATGGAAATAGATTTATTATTAGAGTCACATCAATGCTAGACACCATTAGCCCATCGAGGAAACTCTTTATTATTCATTGATGCTCCCCTTCATTCACATTATCATTTATGGTCTCAAGAATATTTGTCCTTATATAGGACCATAACTATATCCAAAAATATTTGTCTCATCTGTCAGTGTGTTTCTTAAACTGGTCGTATTGAAATTTTTCCCTATAATGTATGTTGTTAATTGAGTAGGTACTTTTTTAAACTCTTCTGACAATGAGGCAATTTACTATCTCAACAAAAAGTACTCAATTTAAAACCTTTTTTAAGTTTGAACTATTTTTTGAGAGAGATATTTTTTTATATAATTAGTCAATAAAAATTAGTCGCACGAAATATAATTATATGACCTTAATACATGTTGTGGTGACTAGAGGAGAACTTAATGAACTCCAGTTTTGGGCACAATTAAAGACAAATGATATTGTCAATCAAATCATTTGTTCACAAACTTCATAGCAAAATGGGTTGCCAACAATATACTTCTAAAAATTTGGATGCCCATAGTGATTCATTTGGGCATACTTGTGCTATTTTTATTTATTTATTTTTCTTTAACTTTACAAATCCTTTTTTAACAAAAGATTCACATTCTTACTGTTATAACGAAAAATTCTATCGCTTATATATTTTCAACTTTTCTTTTCTTAATTGGACGCATGTAACTCCTTAAAAAATAACACTTAACTCCACAATAGTCAGGTGGGCCAACAATTTTAGTGCTGGGGCAGATATTAATATTCTTAACCATTCCTTGTAGGTTAGTCACCAGTTCAGTCATGTTTCCCTTCAATCTTTATTTTATTAATATTAATATTCTCAAGAATTTTTGGTACCAAAAATATCGTCATATGCAGCACCAAGTACGATGGAATTTTTTATTCCCTGGGGCCCATCACCGATTTTCCCTTCTCGCTGGCAATCGATTATGAGAGCAATAACTAGAAGGACATTTTCGTCATTTTGAATCGGGGTAATTTCGTCATTTGACGAGAGAACCATAAAAGGGAATTTTTTGTCACAGGGAATTTTTTGTCACAAGGAAGTTCTGGATTCTGACTGATTCTGCTTCGCCTCCGTAACCTCTCCCTCCCGTCCTCCCTAGCTTCACCGCCGGCCGCCAGCTCCACCGGCAGCCACCGCCGGCCGGCCTTCCATCTCCGACCACGGCAGGCGCACGAAGGAAGGCACACACTACGCGCACAGGAGAAACGAAGCTCGATCCTGGAATCGGAACTTCATTTTCGTTGATTCGAGCTTTACCAGAGGTGAATCAACGTCGATTCCAGTGTTCATGACTTCGATTGGGGGTTCCAGTGATCGTCTGGTTGCAGTTCCGATCGTGTACTGTCCTGACCGCGAGGCGCTCCTTCGGCTCGTTCTTTCGCTTCAGGGATCGGTGGAAGGTTGCGGTAAGTTCGAATCGCATGGAAAAGGACGCCCCGGCTCAGTTGACTCCCAACCATGACTTTCGAATGTTCTCTCCACCGACTGAGCTCTTCAACTTCTTGCTCTAAATCAAGCCCAGGAGTCGTCCTCGCGTCTAATGAATGTACGGATACTGCTCAGGAAGTGTTCGATGAAACGACCGAAGACCCTATCCGTTATTCTGTCCCGTTGCTGGCCATTAGAATCAATGCTATAGTGAGGCTGTGCTCGCTGTCTGGAAAGTCACTGAGTCGCCACCAAATCATCAGGTCGTCTCTTCTCCAATTAAACTTTGTTATTATTGTCGATTTGTTATAGACTCGCCTCTCTTGATCTCCGTTCAGTTTTTATTCTTTTCGCCTTTCATTTGACTGCTCCGTCCGACCTTTGTTTGGTCGTCGTGCCAAGACACTTATCGTCACCAAAAGCCAGAAGCGGGACTGCAACGGTAGAGGCCAAGGAGGCGCAGTCGCGATCGCTTTCGATAATACCGGTTGCCTTCTTCGGACCTTCCTCTGTGTGCACATTCGAGATGGCCGGAACGGTATTTACTCGGGAGGTTATATGTGCTCGCTGAGGCCATAGCTTTTCATGTCGGCCGAAGCTTATTCTAGGATTCCATTTATAGAAAGGTTCTGTCGATATTTGGTCCTAAAGTGGTGGTGCGATCAGTGGTCTTTCGCATTGCAAGTTGAATCATGAAATTCCACGAACTCGACCCCTGTTTTTTTGCTGGAACGTGTTGGAATTTGCCGAATTCTTTTCGAGGTGTTGCCAGAAGATTATTGTTGTAGCTTTGCTAAAATTCACTAAAAGTTTACTTGGAGTTGCTGTAATTTGTTCGGAATTGTTGAAACTCGTTTGAATATGCTGGGGTCTTGCTGAAATAAGTTAGAATTTTGTCAAAACATGCCCCGAGTCTTCAAAGATACTTTTCTAGTTCGCCAACATGCAAGACGACATTTTAATGCCATGACTCTCCTCAAGGGCATCCCATATGTTAGACCTCAAGAGTTTTCTTGAGAAAATCTATTGATGCTGGCGAGAGGAGGAAAAATGGTTGCCATGGCAAGTGACAAAATGAGAGAGAGAAGGTGGCGAAGCTGCTGGTAATTTTTGTTTCATGTACTCAGTAAAATCTTTAAATAGAATGGTAACTTTAAATAAATAAAGTAACTTCCTTGGCATACGAAAGTTTCAGTGTTGGCGTTTAGTTCTTTTTTTTTTTTTTTCCTAAATAAATTGTTTGATTTCGATTAAAAGTCTTGTTTCCCTATTCGATTTTTCACTTGTTGCTATTGGTGAAAAATTTCGCGTACTTCTGGAAAAAGTCGATCGCACGGCTGATATCTTTATCGTGTTGATTCTCCCAATTATTTTCGATGAATTTGTATAAAAATTGAATCATAAATGTCACCTTCTTACTCCCTTTATTTGGAGAAATCCCTTCGCACTCTTCCATCAGGTGACATGCTGCTTCCATTGCTTCCTTCATTGTTCCTCTTAGAGCATCATAATCAAATCGAGCAAAAAATGGTGCACAAACTATATAGAATTACAGAAGAATCCATCTCTATTTCCTATGACTCCATAGCACACAAAACATCTAGTGCTTCGGCGACATCCCAATTCTAACAATACCTAGAAACCATTGCATTCCAGGAGCCTATATCTTAGAACGGCGTATCATCAAACACCTGACGAGCATTACCTAAGTAATCAATTTGAGCGTACGCGTGAGGCTGAAACTTGTGGATTTGGGCCGGGTGTGAGATGGGCATAGATTAATGGGTCGTATTGAACCAAAATGCTTGGGCGATGGGGCCGGATTTATCCTCTTTTATTCATTATCATTTTGTGCCGCGGTACTTCCCACTCCAATTTTGGCTTTGATGCTCTCAGAACCCCTTTTTTTTACCACGTCAGTCACTTGTCTTCTCTTCGAAACTGTCTCTTTCTTTGTCTACCACAATCTACTGCGGACCTGGATTACAAAGAAGTTTTACTTTTCAAAATAGTGATTATTAATGAATTCACAGCTGTAATATATAATTTGTTTATAGTTTTTGCTCATTTGCAAGCTTCAAAAAATTTGATTGGTGTAATATTTATTTTATTATAATCGTTGCATATTACTTCTCCTCCATAAATTCATGTTGACAAAAATATATAAAATAATACAACAATTATTGTTTTAGAGCCGTATGTGGGACCTTCCTTTATAAATTTCTTATAGCAAAGGCCGTCCCAATATGGACACTTAGTTAGGGCGAAATATTAAGTGGTTTCCTATCGCCGCACCTAGATGGAGAAATGATGAAGTGATAGGGGTTGCCGTTATTGGCATTTTGGTGCGAATGAACGTATGGAAGATGTACAGGAGCGATTCAAAAGAAGCTTTTGAGAATCGATCTAGATTATGGACGGTTTATTTTATTTCTTAAATTTTTGCTGCAACTGGGAAACGCATTGGGATATCTCGAGATTGATTGCACTATAAATTCGTTTTGTCGCCGTTATCGGCATTTTGGTACAAATTAAAATTCCTATCTTTACTACTTTTGCGTTTTGTTTTCTATCGCTTAAATATTTTCAACCTTTCATCTCTCATTTAGACGTGTGTAACTTGTGAAAAAAAGCATGTAACTTCACAATTGTCATGCGAGCCATCGACTTTAGTTTTAGAGCTGAAGTTGAAACTAATATTAAGAAACGATAAAGAATGCTTTGAGAAATTAAATTAAAATCGTGATTGACACTCTAGACTGAGATTGATTATGGCTTGAAATGAGAAGTACAATCAGCAACAATCTCGTGGAGAGGTTAATGAGAGAGAGGAGTTGGTAAATTCTCAACGCTCTGTTTTTTGTCATTCTTTTGTACAAAGTACAGGCTAAGAATTCCGGTTGAGATTTCTGCGATATATCCTTCAATTTAGGATTTTTAATGATTTGTACTCATTTTGATGCTGTTGTGATAAACTTGGATCCCAATAATTGCTTTCATGTTGCGATTTGATCTCTTGTTTGAACCGATCACCATATGTTCGTTAAAATGCCGAAAGGAAGTTCGTGTGCAAATTCGAGAAGCATTCTCATGTCTTAGTCTGGAATGATGGTTGTATAATACACATGTTCAATTCATTTGCAGCGTCTCTGCTTCCAGTGATTTAAGCCTATGGTTGAGACGTCGACATGCCAAGACTACTTGATTGTTGTTCAAATCCATCCTCACATTTGTCAAAAAAAAAAAAAAAAAAAAAATCCATCCTCACATGCTGTCTCTGATCCTGATATATTCTTGTTAATCATTTTTTAGGATGACCAAAGCATGTCAACTTATGCCATAAGTAGCATAGTAGAATCTAGTGGTCATGAAATTGTTGGCATCTGACGAGTTATGTTCACTGGATTTGGATATTGTTTTACTCGCGAATCTGTCGGTAGGCTGAAAGGTCTTACATTGCCGATTTGTATACAGGTCCAGTTGTTGCTGAATGAGTCTCAGCCATGAGAATTTAAAGTAGAATGCGGCTCAATTCTGTTTTCCTGTGTTTATGTTGCTATGCATTTCGATTTTTGCAGCATGATGTTATTCAAAAATGTCTCCGCTGCAGCCGCCTGTGGGTAATTAGAACGTGGTCTTTAGTATTTGGTCCCAAGAGTTCCTGTTGTGTAATAACAGAGTTGTTTCCAAGTTATTCAAGTCATATTGTCAATTTACGTTGGATATCCATGCTGATTTTTATAGACCTTTATTGTGTTTTTTGTGTCATATGTTGGCTAGGATTGGATTTGATAGATCTTGGTTTTATATGAGGGTTAGTTTGGTAGCACACAATGTTACATCGACATGCAGATGATTTCTTGTCATTTTTTAATGTTTTAGTAGAGATTTGCTTGAGTAAATAAAGGTCACGTGCCATTGTCCAAACCATAGACTACAAGTATCGGACTTGTTCTTAGTTAAATAACATGTCCCGGGTTAGTTTCTGTAAGTGGCCATGACCCTAGGCCGGATTCTTTAGTTTACCGGATCATTCCGTGCTTATTTGTTATATGTTTCTCCTTGGAATTTCATCATTGGTCGTCATTTGGGGGATATTTATTTGATAGCTTGAAATAGAATACATCTTGGAGTTGGCTCACGAGGATTCTTGTCCCGGGACTCAATAATGAGGCCATGTATATACATTACCTTACATCATATTGGGTTTATTTTGTCGCACTTTACCTTTATTGGATTGATTATGATTGGTTACTTATTGATTGTGCACCCATGCAAGTACATCATTTAGTGGTGTACGATAATACAATAGGCAAAGATCGCATGAACAATATATTCAAAAGACTGAAAAACGGCGCTGAAAGGGTGGTTATTAGATAATTAGCGGAATTAAGCCCCTGATCTTAGACCAATAGTTTGCAAGAGGGAAGTGTACTACTGTGCTTCACTTCACTCTTAATTGACCTTAAATAGAGTAGTGGCAATTTCAATTAAATAAAATTTCTTTGATTAATCAACTTAAACTCAAACGTCAAGATAGTTAGGATTTAAGAGAACTCACATTGAACAAGAGCAAGCACCTTGAACAAAGGCATCACTCATTTCAATACGATAAATTGTTATACCCGCCCCCTCTAAGATTCCTTAGAGGGGTCGCAACAATTTATGAGAGGGAGCTTTCGAAAATTAGTTATGGTAATACGTGTTATGGTGATTGGAGGAGGCGTATTTAAGGGGCTTCATTTTTTGGCATGTTTTAAGACAGATGATGTCGTCAATTAAGTCTCTTGTCCATGTGCTCTGAAACCAAGTGGGGTCGCCGACAATTTGCTTAAGAAAATTTGGATGCCCATGCCACTTCATTTTGGCATTCCTGTGCTATCTTTTTTCATTATTTATTTTACTTATCATTACAGATCGTTTTTTTTTTTTTAACAAAAGATCTCCATCCCCATTGCTTTAATGTTTTGTTTTCTATCGCTTAAATATCTTCAAACTTTCCTTGCACAGAGAGAGACAGAGAGAGAGAGAGAGAGAGAGAGAGAGAGAGAGTCCATGGTAAATGAAGGCATATAAATGAGGAATTAATGGAGAGGAAGTAAATAGAGCTGATAATAAAAAAAAAAGGTGATAATTTTTTTTTTTTATCAGAGTGAACTTAAGCTCTAAGATAATATAAAAATAATGGAACTCATGAACTTGCTGAATTTTTGTTGAGGTGTTGCCGCAAGATTATTGTAGCTTTGCTAGAATTCACTAAAGGTTTACTTGGAATTGCCGTAATTTGTTCGGAATTGTTTAAACTCTCTTAAATGTACCGGAGTGTGGCTGAAATAAGCTGAATTTTGTCGAAACATGCCCGGAATATTTAAAGATACTTTTCTAGTTCACCACATGAACATGACATTTTTATGCCATGACCGTCCTCAAAGGTATCCCATCTCTTAGAGGATTTTCTCGAGAAAATCTGTAATGCTGGTGAGGAGGAAAAATGGATGCCATGGCAAGTGACCAAACAAAAAAAGAAAAAAAGAGATGGCGAAGCTGTTGGTAATACTTTTTTTTGGAAACTTTAAATAAATAAAGTAAGTAACTTTTACTCGGCATCCGTAAGTTTCAGTGTTTGCATTTAGTTTTTTCTAAATAAATTGTTGATTCCAATTAAAAGTCTAGTTTTCTTATTTGATTTTTCACCTATTGGTGTTGGTATTTCACGTGATTCTGGAAAAAGTCGATCAAATGGTTCATATCTTTATCATGTTAATTTTCCCAATTATTTTCGATGAATTTTTATAAAAATCGAATTAGAAATCCCATCTCCTTACTCCTTTTATTTGGAGAAATCCCTTCGCATTCTTCCATAAGATGACATGCTTCAATTACTTCCTTATGTTGTTACATTCGATGCATCATCAAACTCAGCAAAAAATGATGAGTAGATTATATAGAATTACTGAATAATCCATCTCTATACTTTGCGATTTCATAGCAGACAAATTATATCCAGTGCTTAAGCGACATCCCCATTTTAACAAATACCCATAAACCATTACATTCCATGAGCCTGTATCTCAAAATGGCATATCATCAGGCACCCGACAAGCACTATCTAAGTAAGCATGTTAAGCATGCATATGTGCCGAGAAAAAGGCAAACGGATACTTAGATTCATAACTCAGCTTCAGAATTGAGTAGCCAAACCTTTCTCCCTCCAATACATTTTCTACAAAATTAATGGTGGAGGACTGGATCGGAAGATCGAAATCCCTTTCTTACTTCCTAACTCCGATGAAATCTAATTCGATTCGGAGAGCACCGGTGGAAAAGGTGAGGGAAGAGCACTGTCATGGTCCGCCTGCGGGCTCTGTATCGCAAGGTGTGAGATGGGCATGGTTTAATGGGTTGGGCCATACCGAAAGGCTTGGGTGATGGGGTCCAAACTAGGCCCAATTGGACTCTCTCTTCTTATTTTTATTTACTTTCATTTATTATTGTTTTTGTATCTTTTTACTATTATTTATTTTTATTTTTTTTTCAGAAATATATGCTTAGTGTGTCGATAAAAATTAAGGTGTCAATAATGGATTTTGTGGAATGAAGGGAGAGAGTGAGAGAGAGAAGAGAGAGATTATGTAATGCGCTTTACAAATAGAAAAATATAATAAAATTATCCATTATCTTAGATAGGAGGAAGGAAAAGGTAAAAGCTCAGGAGAAAATCCATTATGAGATTGAATTCCAACAATAATCATAACAAATATTATATATTTTGATCACTCTTATGATTGAAAAAAAAAACCATAGATACCCATCAAAACAAGTTGTTTTGACGTACCCTTTAATATTGAAAATGTTATATGGTTTCAAATATTTTGACGATAAATATTTAAAAAATATTTATTTATATGGAGATCATATTGAGGATTATGATGGGGCCTGAAAGATATACTATCTCACATATGACTTATATTTGACAAATAGTAATACCAAATGGTGTTTATCACTGCAGCAATCTCCACCGATTCCAAAGACTTCAACTTTTTATCACCAACACGCAATAGTCTTTTTTGTCATCCAACGGTTCAAGACTCTTCATGCTAATCGAACTGTTGCGAGGCATGATGCACGGAAAAGGGCAATTTTTGCAAGCGTAATTTCCACAACTTTATGTAGAAGTGCTTCTTGACTTGACTTGCCTTTTTTATTAATTAAAACAAAGAATTAGAAAAAAGAATTAGCGAGCAATAAGATGTTTCTCAGTTGGCAAATAGTACTCTCCACCAACTAATTTTATAATTTTTTTCGCTAATAAAGTTTAGATTGCGATCCAAAAAGAACTAGCGAGCGATAATGACTTGAGGCATGATGCACAGAAAATGGCAATTTTTGCAAGGGTAATTTCCGCAACTTCATGTAGAAGTGCTTCTTGACTTGACTTGCCTTTTTTATAATTAAAATAAAGAATTAGAAAAAATAATCAGTTAGCCGTACGATGTTTCTTAGTTGGTAAACCGTACTCTCCACTAACTAATTTCGTAATTTTTTTCGCCAATAAAGTTTAGATTGTGATAAAAAAAAAAAGAACCAGCCAGCAATAATGATGCTCCTTTGTTAGTAATCATACTCTCCACTAAGTAATTTAATATTTTTTCCGCCAATAAAATTTAGATTGTGATAGCGGTTAGTCTCTTTTCAAAAGATGGATGCGCAGCTTCAATGTCTTATCCAATTTGAAGGCCCTTACTCACGCATTTTTATCGTCTAATAACGATGGTACATGGAGAAGCAGTCAATAAATTCTAATTTTTTTGTACGAATGACAATAACATTTTAACTTTTTCAATTTTCTCAATTTGGTCCTAAATATTTGTACAAAATCACAATATAGTCATTTTGGCTAATTTTCATCAAAAATCGCTAATGTTGCAAGCCACGTAGGATGGTCGACAATAACTCAATTGTACGTCAGTAATTTCTTATATAAATTGACGAGATGGACAACATTGAATTTTGTGCAAATGTTTAAGACTAAATTATTAAAATTGAAAAGTTTTTGACTAAATTGACATCGATACAATACATCTAAGACTTGTTGGGTAATTTTTTCCTATTATGTGTATTAGCATGTAGTTGTGGAAAAGAAACTTATTTCATCATAAAATTAGAAGACAACTACTAAATTTGTGCACAGAGTCACCTTATACAATTTTAAGGTTGATCGAAGATTATATTCAACTGCTTGAGTAAACAATATCTCGAGTGAGTCAATTTAGGGATATGACCCTCGAGTTGGGTCTAATAGATGAACCATTGATAAAACAACAACTTGTAGTGGCAGCATACAAATGTTTTATTTTATTTCGAGTAATGATGATGGAACATTAAACGAACAAAATGATAAAAAAAGGAACAAAGAAAGATGAGATACAGAACATAGGATTAAGACACGACATAGGGTCCAGGAAAAAGTAATAAGAACAAAAGCAGGAGAATATGATTGGTTTTTCTGGAGCCAAAAAGTGAAACCATAATATTTTTTGTTTCATGTGATAAAGGTCTCGTACATGTCAAAGACTCAGAGAAAAATCCTCGAGTACATCTAGAGAAGATGCATTCATATGTCATCATGCTCATCAAGGTGAAGATGGAACTCGCGTCCATTATAGTGAATCAGTGAAATGGAGATGTAAGATAATCTTAATAGAAGGTGCCATAAAATTTACAGTTCTAGAAAATAAAATTCACATCGTTTTCCAATAGGTCATACATATGCACTCCATTTTTTCCACAATATTTGAATAGTAAAAATCTCCGATCAAATTCCTTGATTGTATAAACCAAAGCAAGTCAAGTTCAGAATCTATTTTTAACTATTCGACTCAACTCGATCTCCATTAATAAAGGAGACATTCTCTTTTATATAATATCGCAATTCTTAATCCTGAATATTTTTGAGTTATACCTTACTTCGGCGGCCTGAATATAAATCTAGGAAAAGCCACACAAATTACAGATGCATGAGAGGAAAAATCAAAATTGGGTCTTGGAGGCAAAAGAAAAGCCCCAAAAAACAGAGTTTTTCTTTTTTACGACAATGAATGATGCGTTCACTTCAAGAAAAAACGTCCACGGTGTTGTCTATGTGCTTATTGCTATTTCCTAATAGACTTGCGGTCAAATAATATGACAAAATTCCAAAGATGCTTTTACAAGGAAAATAATACAAACTTTTGATGAGAAAAACATTTTGGCCAAAGCCGGTGGTGGCACGTCGTACAACAGGAGAAAGCATTAATTATTGCACTAAGTGGACTCTATAATTGTCAAATTTTAGTAAAGCTAATGCTCAAAGAGCCCGCCAAGTCACCGGGATTGGACTGCCTTCATCTGCATCAGAATCTGGACTCCGGCCGCTGCGGATTGCTGGAGCCAAGCGCGACTCTCGTAATTTTTAGTGGGTAGGATCTGAAGTCAATTTCCGTACAAAAGAAATGGCGGAGTGGGCCCTTTTGTTTTCAATTAATCGTGTAATCAGATGGAGGCATTTGCTCTTTTTGGAGATTCCGCAGATGTCCTGTAAAGATGATCAAATGAAGCGTTGCACTACACATGTAAGCGCGGGCACCTTGCAAACATCGACTAAAGTACGAAATGGAGCCAAGGTTTAGCAGAGTCTATGCAAAAATGAAAAAAAAAAAAAAAATACAGGTAAGTTTAGAGTTACCAAACTTATGATGAAAAATAACATCGTACTAATAGAAGATCGCAGGATTCTCGATAGAAGTACGGGGATCTTCTCAAATGTGAGAGGGAAGTTGGAAGTTTCACATATGATGATTGCCGGCTGGCTTTCATTTTAGTTTTCAAAAATGGTGATCTTTTGTTTTTTTTGGTAAAGGTAAGATAAAATGGTGATCTTTTTAGTCCACACATTTATCTAAAAACTTAAGTTTTTAGAATCATTATAGTAATTTCACAAAATCTTCTAAATATCCTAACTCCAACATCATATGAGATTTTGATAAGATGATTATCAACCGTTTTGAAAGTTTAAGTTGTTATATAAACGTGTTATTTATTATTTAAATATTTTAATAAACAATACACTTATGGCAACATAATACAAAACATTTCATGGCATTTTCTATCATGGCAAAATTCTTGACAACATACACCTCTTCAATACAGTAAATCCTCCAGCCCCTTAACATCGTCAATCCTTCCATCCAAATCTACCTCTTCTCCTCTTTACTCATATCTCTCAAAGATCCCCTCTACAACGATCTGGTGGGCCAACACAATTTGAGACAATGAGATTATTAGTCCTCTCTTAATTCTGGTTTTTGCGCAATATCGTTTAGACATTTTTGACATTTATGACATTTTTAGTTCGTGAGAAAAATATTTTAGAGAACTCTAGGTACAATAATAAGTCCATGACCAAACAACTTATTACACTTTTCTATTCAGCCTTATATGGTTACTCGAGGAACCGATCTCGTGTCGTATCATGTCGAGCCCA
This sequence comes from Eucalyptus fibrosa, assembly GCA_017140475.1. Taxonomy (NCBI): domain Eukaryota; kingdom Viridiplantae; phylum Streptophyta; class Magnoliopsida; order Myrtales; family Myrtaceae; genus Eucalyptus; species Eucalyptus fibrosa. The sequence continues at coordinate 12,835,620 of CM029511.1, forward strand.
AATGGTGTGCCATAACTTTTGCATGAAGTGTTGTACCATATAAATACCTAGAAATTTTCAGCAATAATCATTTGTACGATATGACAATTTGCGTTGGAGCAATGGCAAATTTGTGTTCTAAAACCAAGAAAACTTATAAAGATAGCTTTTACACGACGAAGAATATCAGATTCTCCTAAGGATGGGTAGAGCTTAATATACCCGACCCCAATACTCGAAGCATCGTGGAAAATTGCACTACACTGCGTGTGCAGAAGATATTGTCGCACTTTGACTTTCCACAATTCAAGTTCAGTTCAAATACTATATTTCCTTGAAGTCGTATTAAAATGTTTTTTTTTTTTAGTTCTCCAATGGACTTGTTTTGGCAATTCTTCTTGACGGACACGGGAACTCATCAAATTGACTGTTCAGGAGCTTCTGATCAAGAAGAAGGCATAGTGAAAATTATTTTATGTCGAATCTGAAGAAGTATGTTTTGTTGTAATTTACAAGTTTGGTGGTGGTAGTAAGATGTCTTTGCCGGTGTTATTTTTAGCCAATTATCTGCTAGTTTCAACTCTTATGCAACTTGAGGAGTGTAGTTGGCCACTCAAGAGTGCATATCTTGATTCAGACACTTTCCAATTCTTACGCAACTTCTGATAGAAGTTAGCCGAGATGAGAATACAACAAGTGATGTGATATTTGTATGGTATTATTTGAGTGTCATGATCTTTTTGATTAATTTAGTATCATGACTTTCAGAAAAAAATATAACCACTTGGGTGATTTAACTTTTAAGAAAAATTCACTTAACTATCATAACTTTCAATTCATCATTTAAATTCTACAATTGCCATCACAAGTGCCATGATATGTAGCATTTGTGGGGAACAGCCGGACAGAACTCGTATTTTGCATTTCAATTGAAAAGAAGGAACTTATTTTGCATTTTCCTCCATATCCTCCTCCTTTTTGCATTTTCCTCCATATCCTCCTCCTTTTTGAAGGAAAATATCTTTGCAACGTGACCCACGATGCATCAAAAGCCGTCTTCCATCGGCAGCATGAATGAAATTGACATAACACGAAGCTTTATTAATTGTCAAGTGACCGACGATGGCCAAAGAGCAAAACTTAACTCCACCTAGGTTAACTCTTAACCTCATTTTGTTCTGTCTTCATCCTCCTCCTCTGCGTTTTAGAGAGAGAGAGAGAGAGAAAGAGCAGCAGCATCAAAGCAACTATGGTGGACGTGTCAGGGAGGGGAAGACAGGTAAGGACTTGTAGTTTGGCAATGGGAAGCGTCGGCTTTGTGAATTGGTACATTACTTATTTTGGAGAGAATCTGATAGTGTCATTACGTGCAGGGCACTAGCAAAGAGAGATTAGACAGAGAAAGATCTATATAATCCATGAAATAGGCTGACATTATCGAGTGCCTGCAACACTGACATGGAGTTAATGATCCCATAATTACATACAAATACGCTTCATATTCGCCGGATCCGTTGACGAGGTGTAATCAATCAACTAAAATTGAGTTTTTTTTAGAGGTATTGAAGTGTGGTTTTGAGAAATAAATGATTATTATAATTTGTAACTTCTACACTAAAATGAAAAAGTCATCTTCCATGAACCTTCAATTTCTCTCGATGGAGTTGTGCATGTAGGTCAAAATCTATGCATATTCCATTAATTAAATTAGATAAAGAAATAAAAAAGTGGAACTTTTGATGACATTTTTCCGAAGCTAGCCTTAGGCCATTGCAGACTTATTGCATGCAAGATGCTTTTGCAAGGAAAATAATATTAACTCTTGATAAGAAAAGCATTTTGGCCATCGTTGGTGGTGGTCCAATAGTAACAACAGGAGAAAGCATTATTGCACTAAGTGGACTCTATCATTGTCCAACTTTATTAAAGCTAACGCTTAAAGAGCTCGTGAAGTGACTGAGATTAGAGTGCATTTTCCTGAATCGAAATTTGGACTCTGGCTGCTGCTGATTTGCTAGAGCCAAGCATTGCTCTCGTAATTTTTAGCTGGCAGGGTACAAAAGAAATGGTGGAGTGGACCCTCTTGTTTTCAATCAAGCGTGATGAAATGGATGCATTTGTTCTTTTGGAAACTGTATAGATCTTGCGTAAAGATGATAGGACGATATGCTGAAATATGAATATGAATACATCAGACAAATTCAACTTAAAAAAGATATAACTAAAATCAACTTATTCATTTATTAGGATATTCGAGTGATTGACACACACATATATATATATACATGGTTCTCAGTTATTTATTTATTTACAAGCACACGTATATTATCCTTTAAAGTTGTATTAGTGGTTAACGATCACGTGTCAAGGTATGAAGGATTTTGCACTTCAATCTCGGCTTCTCCTACTTAGAACAACTTCAGAGGCGACGCCCGTCTTCTGGTAGATGAAGCCTTACGTGATACATGTAAGTGCAAGCAGCTTGCATGCATCAACAAAAGTACGAAACGATGCCGAGGTTCGTGGAGTCCATGCAAAAAAATACCAGTAAGGTAAGAGTTGCCAAGCTTCTGATGAAAGATAACATCACATTTGACCAAGATCACGGGATCCTCAATAAGAAGCACTGGGATTTTCGCACATGCGAAAGGGAAGATGGGACCAAATATATAATCATATATGGCTATGCACATATTTAGTCGAAGCAAGACGGGACAACGTTTAGATAGAGAGACAGAGAGAGAGAGAGGATGGTACGGTGGAGTTGGGCCCCTCGGCGTGAGGTTGAAAAAGCAAGAAGCTTTAATAATTGCAACACCATTCACAATGCATGAAGTCATATTGCCCGTATGGATCATGAGGTTGGCACAACACGAAGCTTCAATAATTGCAATGTGATCCACGATGGTCAAAAAGCAACTAACTCCACCCTGGTTAAACTCTTAACCTTGCTTTGTTTTCGCCTCCTCCTCTACGTTTTAGAGAGAGCGAGAGAGAGAGAGAGCAGCAACAGCAGCATCGACGCAACGATTGTGGACGTGCATGGTCGGTACTTGTTAGGGAAGGAGAGAGACGCAAGGATTTGGAATCTGCATAGAATCAGAAAGAGGGTCATTAAATTGTTAACGAGGTGCAGTCAATCAATGCAATCGGTATATTAAAGTGAGGTTTTGAAAAATAAATGATGAATATAATTAGTAATTTCTATACAAAAAAAAATAAAATGAAAAGCCGTCTTTCATGGACCTCCAATTTCTCTTAATAGAGTTGTGTATGTAGCTCAAAGCCTATGCATGTTCTTTTTTTTATCAATAAAGCCTATGCATGTTCACAAGATTAATAAAGTGGCGTCTCTTATATATTAATGGAGTGCCTAGGTCTCCTTGAGCATCCGATGAATCTCCATCAAATGGGCGGTCCTTCCATTTCATACATATCAGAAAATTACTGAAGATAAATAATTTTAATTAAAACACCTGTAAAAAATTTATCTTTCATATTACATTTTTTTTTTTGTTGAAAATGGGCAAGTTGCCACAGTTGATTCTTTTTTCATCTTAGTTTCTATTCGAAGTTGGTTTTTTGGCAGCTTACTTGGTCGTTGAGCCCCTGTCCTTTTTTAACTTTAATTCCTTCGAAGGTTTGTGACTATTTCTTCTATATTAGAAACTATTATTTATTTAAATTCTAACCTTAATCTCACATTACTCGTGTTTATTCATTTGAAAAATAAAAGAATTAAGATGTTGAGAATGAGAAACTAGTTCTATTAAAGTTACATTCGAATGACAAGACATGATCAACTAAAATCTAAAAATAAATTTTGGATCACCGATTGGAAGAACTTGTGGTTGATGGTCGTAGCATAATTAGCTTAAGATTGATAGGGAAATTGAGCACGACTCCGATGGATCTTATCTTTATTAAATTTCGTCAAATAAAATGGCGTTATCTGAGACGCAACACCTATCTTCCGTTCAATTGATGCGGGGGCTGAACATTTTCATATACTTTCCACATGTCAATTGTCGTACAGAGCATTTAAGTAAAAGCAAAGACAGATGGGATGGTTCGGTGGAGTTGGGCGTAGCCTTCACGTGCATAAAGCCATGCTGCCCATGCGCACCACTAGGTTGAATAGCACAAGCTTTAATAATCGCCAAGCGAGCAACGATGGCCGAACAGCAAACTTTAACTCCACCCTGGTTAGCTCTTAATATCACTTCATTCTATCTTCCTCCTCCTTCGCGTTTTAGAGAGAGAGAGAGAGAGAGAGAGAGAGAGAGAGCGGCATTAGAGCAACGATGGTGGACACGCTGTTGGCAAGTGTTGAGGAGGGAGATGCACGTACGGATTTGGAATTTGCAATGAGAAGCGTGAATTATTTCATTATTTTTGCAGAGAATCGAAAAGATGGTCATTACGGGGAGGTTATTAGCATAGAGAGGTCACAAAGGAGTCAGGCTCGATCATTGATTAGTGTGAGATCTATATAATCCCTAAAATAAGCTCACGTCGCTAACATGGAGTCAATATCCCCTTAACATGCATATTTACATACAAATATACTTTATATTCACTAGTACGGTTAATAAGGTGTAATTAATCAATGAAATTGGATTTTTTTAGAATTGTCAAAGTGAGGTTCTCAGAAATAATTGATGATTATGCTTATTAATCTTTATAAAATTAAGACTTCATACATTTCTCGAAAAATAAATTGATTGAAAAAAACATTTTCCCTAAGGGAAAAACAACTTCTAAAATAAGCGAAGGAAAATATTTTCTATACTCACTCTCTTTTATCTCACACTTTTACTAGCCCCCACTTCTTTATTTTCTTTTCTTTTAAATTTGATTTATTTTTTTGATTTATTTTTTGCTTTTCCTCCTTCTTGACTGGTGTTGGCTATGGCGGCAACTAACGATTGACCGCGGGCTAGCCTCGAGCCTTGGGGCATCAAAGCTGCTGATGATTGATGGAACGCGATGGTGGTAGACAACTTGGACAATTCTCACATTCCATAAGATGTGGGATTGATGTCATTTTAATCAAGTAGACTCATATGCACTTATAGGAAGATATGGCTTCAATTCATGTCCATAAATTATACCTACTGTCACATATTTGTCTTAAAAAAAAATTGTAACACAACAAATCTCAAACTTATACCTATATGACACATTTAATGTAACACATTTATCTCAAACTTCTTTTTGCAACACCAAAAATCTCAAACTTGTATATATGTGATACATTTATCCCAAAAAAGAAAAAAGAAAAATGGGGTAAATGTGTCACACAAGTATAACTTCAAGATTTTTAGTGTCACAAAAAAAAGTATAGGGTAAATATGTCAGTGTCACTCGGGTACAATTTTTTAATTTTTTGTATCACAAAAAAAATTCGGGGTAAATATATTATAGTTGACAAAGTTTTGAATTTTTATGGTTTTTTTTTCATTTTTTTCTATACTAGAAACTATTGCTCATCTAAATTCTAACCTTGATCTCACATTATATATGTTTTTTTTTTTTAATGTGTTAAAAGAATTAAGATGCAATCCATGGATTGTTATGGGGCTAAAAAACTAGTTTCATCAAAGTCTACAATCAAATGATGAGACATGATCAATTAAAATCCAGTACAAGTTTTCTTGGAAGAACATGTGGTTGATGGCCGAGCATAATCTGTTTTACATCTTAGGAGCGATAGGGAAATTGAGTGTGACTCTTGTGAATCTTATCTTCATTACATTATCGAAGAAATTGGGCATTACCGGAGATGCAATACCTATCGACTCTTGTTATTGATGAATCCTTGGCGGTAAACTTTCCTGTCTTGGAAAGCTAGGTGAAGTCGAGGGAATTGCAAATTATTATTAGGTGCAAATGCCTCATGAGAAAACCCAATCTGTCGTGCTTGAGGAATGTACAATCTTTGAAGCCAGGTGAAGAAGCTAATCTTGATATGATTTTTCCCACATTAACGCGATGAAAGTTAATATTAGTGTTTATATGTACATACTTATTACCTGAGCAACTTCTTGGGATTAAAAGATAGGTGCGCGCTTAGCTTTTGCAAGAAAATTAACCTAATTTAAGCGAAAGCTCTAAATTATTCTTTCTAATAAAATAATTCTTAGTTTCCTAAATAATAACCTGTCATTGCGTTCATGATTTCGTATAGCGTTCTTTTGAAAAGCTTTTCGTTGCTGCACTTGCTATTATTATTATTATTATTATTATTATTATTATTATTATTATTATTATTATTATTATTATTATTATTATTATTATTATTATTATTATTATTATTATTTTATCTCAATTTCTATTCGAAGTTAATTTTGCAGCTTAAAGTTTTAAACTTGGGAGCCGAGGCCCCCTTCTTATTTATTTTTTAACCCGTGGGAAGGGTTGGAGCATATTCTGTTACACCAGAAATTATGACTTATTTAAATTCTAACCTTAATATGTTGGTGACAGCTTCGTTGTATTTTAGGAGCTTCAACCAAAGTTGTTCAGACATCTGTCACATTTACCATGATGCATAGAGGCTTTTTCAGCAAATCCTTTTTCTCCCTTCTTCCGATTTTGAGATTTGGCCACCTTTACAATTGACGTGGGGGCTGAAAATTTTCCTATACTTTTCACATGTCCATTGTTCGAGTGAGTAGCCTTCACGCGCTTAAAGTTGTACCGCGCATCTGCAGCGCCAGATTGACTCCGGTTAACTCATAACCCGAAGCTTTAATTGAAAGACATAAATTTTTCATATGCGGAAGCCAAGATTAATTGAAGATAAACCTCCAGCCATTGTTCTTGTTCGCGTTCGTCAGAAAAGCCTGAAATCAAGAAGGTAATAGGCGCACTCTACTAACCAAATTTCCTCACGTACTGATGGTGTATTCTAAATGTGAGGATTTTGTGTTAGACCTTGATCACCCGTCAGAAATGAACGTACGTCTCTATTTATACACCGTCTCCCATCAAGACGAACGGTTGTCAATGAAAAGGCACGAAGCGTGGAAAACTTCATGTCGAATAGTCGTAACCTTTAGGAGAAAATTTGGGTATAAATGTGGGATCACAAAAAAATAAATAACATTAATCTCTGCCAAGCGACCGACAATGGCGAAGCAGCAACTTTAACTCCACATTGGTTAACTCTTAGTATTACTTCGTTCTATCTTCCTCCTCCTCTGCGTTTAAGAGAGGGAGAGAGAGAGAGAGAGAGAGAGGGGCATCAGAGCAACGATGGTGGACGTGTTGTGGGCACGTGTTAGAGAGGGAGATGCGCGTACGGTTTGGAGTTTGCAATGAGAAGCTTGAATTATTTCACTATTTTTGCAGGGAATTGAAAAGATGGTCCTCACGGGGAGGTTATTAACAGAGAGAGGTGGTCAAGCTCGACCATTGAATAGTGTGACATCCGTATAATCCCTTAAATAAGCTCGCATTATCAAGTCCATGCTTTGCTAACATGGAGTCAATGATCCCCTTAACATGCATATTCACGTACAAATACACTTTAAATTCACTGGTAAAGTTAATGAGGTGTGATTAATCCATAAAATTTGGTTTTTCTGGGAACTGTCTAAATGAGGCTCTCAAGAATAATTGATGATTATGCTTGTTAATCTTTTATAAAATTAATATTCTATTCATTTCTCAAAAAATAAATTAATCGAGAAAAATCTTTTCTTGGAGGGGAATAAAATCTTCTAAAATAAAGAAAAATGTTTAATAAGAGTAAACATTTCATTCATTCACTTTCTTTTATCTCACGCTCTTATTAGCCCTTACTTCTTTCTTTCTTTTTTTATTTTTTTTTCAAACTCGAAATTTTTTACTCTTTGCTTCTTTGTTTCTTCCTTTTTGCTTTTCCTTTTCTCAACTGTGCTGGCTACGGTGGCGATCGAGGGCCGATGACCGACCACGGGCTAGCCTCCAGCCCTGGGGCCACGGAGCTGCTGACGATTGATGGACGGCGATGGCGGTAGACAGCTGGACAATTCTCGCATTCCGCAAGACGTGGGGTCTGAAGGTAATTTTAGTCCATATAGAAATGGTGGAGTGGGGCCCACTTGTTTTAAATTAGCGTCCTTAAGGTCAAGCAATGGAGGACACGAGGGGCACCTTAGGGAACATCAATCTAGTAACGCCACATGTATAAATTAACGCTTCGTGCCGCTTTCTCCCGCCCCCATAGCATCGTCTAAATGATTTCTTCCTCGCTCTAAAAGCCCTCTCTTTCACCCGATCTTCTGCGGCTGTTCTTTTTGTTGGAACCGCCGCGTGCGCATCGTATTGAATCCTTCCCCTTCTTCAGTCATTGTCGTTTCCGGGTTCCCTCAGTTTCGCCTTCCTCGGAATATATAAATTCTTAACTCTCGTTTCTCCGCAAAGAAGAAGGAAGGAAAGCCAGAAAGGTAGAAGGAGTCGAAACGGGGGGAAAATGGCGGATATTGGTGTGCCTGTAGCTGTCGAAGTGGCAAAGTGCCTGAAGGCCCCGGTCGGTCGGCACTGCGGCTACGTAATATTCTGCGACCGCCACGTTCGCGAACTTAATGCTGAAATTGAGAAGCTGGTTGGCACGAAGCATGACGTGCAGCGTTCCATCGATGAAGCTCAAAACAACATGAAGCCGATCAAAGCCATGGTCGAGACATGGGTGAAAGAAGTGGAGACCGTCGCTAATAAGGCGCGCGACGTGCTGGATTACGACGGAAGAGCTCAGAAAACTTGCTTCTACGGGTGGCTTCCCAACCCGAAGGCCCGTTATCGTCTTGGCAACGAGGCGAGCAAGATGATCGAGGAGATCAAAAATCTCATTGTGCAGGGTCAATTCGAGAGGGTCTACAACGAGAATCCTCCGCCAGGGCTTGTTGGCGGTGCCTCCGACGTGAAATTGTCGGCCGGTGATGGGGGCAACACTATTCTCAAATCGCAAGCTTCCACCTTTCAGGACGTAATGAAAGCTCTGTATGATGAGGAGCACAAAGTGATTGGGGTCTACGGGCCTGGCGGCGTGGGGAAGACTACTTTATTGGAGATAGTCGAGAAGAAACTCAAGAAAGAGAAACTCAAGAAAGAGAAAGAGGAGAAACTCAAGAAAGAGGGGGAACCGTTAGTCGAGGAGAAACTCAATAAAGAGGGGGAACCGTTAGTCGAGGAGAAACTCAACAAAGAGGGGGGACCGTTCGACATGATCGTCAAATCGAAAGTCTCACAGACTCCAGACTTGACGAAAATCCAATTCGATATCGCTTACGCCTTGGGTCTAAAGGATCTGAAGGATGAGCCGAGTGAAGAGGGAAGGAGAGATCTTCTGTTCAAGAGATTACAGATGGATCCGAGTGAGAAGGTTCTCATAATATTGGACGACCTGTGGGCGGAACTTGATTTGAAGGCGGTTGGAATTCCTTTGGGAAATAAGAGCAAGAAATGCAAATTGTTGCTCGCTTCGAGAGATAAAAGAGTGCTGGAGCAAAGGATGCACGCCGATCAAACATTTCGTCTGAAAAGTTTAGAGGAAGATGAAGCTTTCAAGCTATTTGAAAAGATAGTCGGCGACAGGCTCAGAGATGATGAGGAATTGAAAGTAAAGGCGGCTCAAGTGGTTACCAAGCTTGCAGGTTTGCCTCTCTTGATTAACTCCGTTGCAAGCACCTTAAAATGTAGCGATGTGTCCACATGGGAAGACATGTTAATAAAAATAGAAGACCCGAATAATGAGAGAATAGTGAAGTGGAGTTACGACCATTTGGAGAGTGAGGACGCCAAGTGCTTATTCTTGCTTTGTGGTCTTATTGGTGGGACCATTAGAGTCGAACTTCTGCTGGGACTAGGCATGGGTTTGGGCTTGTTTGGGGGATTCGATAACAAGATGCAAAGTTCAAGGAATAGATTGAATACGATGCTCAATAGCCTCCATTCCTTTTGTTTGTTACAGGATGGTGGCGATGGTAAGGAAAATGTGACCATACATGATCTTTACAGTGAGGTAGTTGTCTCAGATGTATTTAGTGGTCAGAATTCCTTAATGATTAACAACAATTATGGCTCATGGCCAAAGGAAAAGCTTGAGAAATGCTGGGGATGCCTAGTTAATGTTGGCAGTAATAGGCTTGTTGAACTAATGCTGCGTCGGTTTCCCCACGTGAAGATACTTATGTTGTTGGAACAATACCATGCGGGAGATTGCAGTAGAATGGATTTCACATACATGGAGGAGCTCCGAGCCCTCTATCTTTGCTCCATGCGTATCACCAGTTTACCTTCCTCGATGGAAATCCTTGGGAATCTCCGGTCATTAAGCATAAATTGCCATGTGGAGGATGTGGCAAATCTTGGCAAGCTCAAAGCATTGCAAATTCTCAGCTTTGCAGGGTCTACAATTTCTAGGTTGCTTAAAGAAATCGGGGAACTAACGAATCTAAGATCATTGAATCTAAGCCCTTGTCACTCACTTAAGATAATTGAGCCTGGAGCCTTAAAAGGCTTAATCAACTTGGAAGAGTTACTTATGAAGACAAGCTTTGATCGGTGGATGGGCAAGCATGAAATACCCTCGGAATCGTGTGTTGCTGGGCTCGCCGAGTTGAAGAGCCTGACAAAGCTGGCATCTTTGGAAATATCGATTCCTGATCCCATCATACTCATGGAGGATGATGACCTATCATTTGAGAACCTGGACAAATTTTGGATCAACATAGGAAATGTTGGGGGGATGGAATATGAAGGTTTGACAACCATGAAGCTTAGATTGAAAGGGAATGATAGTATTCTTTCAAAAAAATGGGTTCAGAAAAATCTGCATAAGACTCAATACTTGCATTTGGATGGATTGAGAGAGTTCAAGAAGACCCCTCACGAGTTGTGTATCGGAGGATTTCCACAACTAAAGCATCTCATCATTTTGAACTCTCCCTCAATCAAGTACATCGCGAGTTCATCCAATGACCTCCGCATTGATTTTGTGATGTTAGAGTCTTTGATCCTTGATAATCTTATTAATTTGGAGAAGATATGCCATGGCCTTGTTGCCCCAAAGTGCTTTAGCACATTGCAAGCCGTGAGTGTCAAGAAGTGTGTCCGATTGAAAAACCTGTGGTGTCTTTCAGAGGTGCAAAGAACTATACAATTGAAAGATATTAAAGTATGGGATTGTGATTCAATGCGAGCCATTATCTTAGATGATGTGAGAGACGATAAAGTTGCTGCCGATGACATAGTTGAGTTGCTTAATGTACGTTGTCTGAGATTAACAAAATTTACCAAATATGACGAGTTTTTGCAGCGGAGCTGAAATCACATCAAAAGCTGCTCTAATTCAGGTAACTTATTCATTTTCTCCCTGTGTCAGTTTGTGTTATTGAATGGGTATAAGTTTCCTTAATTATTAATCTTACAAACCCTACCTACATCATAGTATTACTGGGGAATTTAGGATAAGATGAAATTGGCGTTCACCGAAGATAAGTGCATATTGCATTAAACATTTATTATTTGTACATTTTGATTCACAAAGAAAAAATCTTCTCAAATAAAACAAAGACCGTACATTTTGATTCACATTTAATTATAGTTAAAGGGAAGCCTCTTTCTACGACTGATTTTTTATTGTGAGTAATTTATTACTCATTCTAACATTTTTAATGAGAAGAAAACACAATGTACTGAATGAATGAATTTCGACAATTTGAAAGTGAAGAAAGCAACATCCTGAGATTAATAAATGGAAGGTGTACGAGAAGCCACATAATAGAGAAAGTCCACATATTTCATGTCCCATGTACAAGCAAGTTGTAACCTATTCCAGCACGTCATGCCAACGTCACTGTGTCGACCTCCTTCTGCTTTTGTCATTTCTTTCCTCGGCTTACTTCGGGGATATTTCCTTCTCCATCCTTTCCGGCACAACGGAAGATCTTAACGTGATCAATTGAGTTTTAAATGTTTAAGAGACACACCGAGCCCATTCATCTATTTATGATCTGTTTGTTTCAGGAAAAAAAAAAAATCTTTGTTGCTGAATAACGTCTTCATTGTCAATCGTTTTTTTAAGAAAATGATTTGCTTTCTTATTTTTGGTTATGTTGAAAATGCAGTTTCGAGAAAATGTTTTACAATGCTAGGGAAAAACTTTACAAAGTAAAGACGAACACTTTTATGGATCCTAGCCCGAATAAATCGTATTTACATGTTCATAATGAAACCAATAAATTAGCAATTTTATGGATCCTAGCCCGAATCAATCGTATGTACATGTTCATTATGAAACCAATAAATTATCAACAAATTTATCAAAGAGTTAACTCAGACATGAATTTGTTTTCAATTTTGAAAGCTAAAATAGGAAAAAAAAAGATTAAAAAAATTTTGGTCACTGTTTTGTATATCAATAAACGATTTCAAAAGAAAAGATACAAAAAAATTGTGGGTCAAAGTTTCGAAGATCAGCTAAATAAATGATAACAATGACCATCACAATTGTTAGAGAGAAAAATACTTGTGCAGTCAGTGCTGCCATTGACAACATCATGGTTATAACTGCGTTTGTATTTTATAACTATATTTGTCAAAGTGAGGCCAATAGTGAAAAATTCATTCTTCCACCACATCACATAGATTGGTAAAGGATTAGGTGAAATTGTCAAATTATTCACAACTATAATCTAACGCATAATTCTTATGAGCAGGTTAGTTTACCAAGCTTGGAGAAGTTAAAGCTTGACAAAGTAGGATCACTTACCCTTGGAAATTGCTCTAAGCTACTCAATGTCTTCTCATCAACAATCATAGAGAGATTGTGCAACCTGAAAGAAGTTATTGTTTGGAATTGTGACTTCATGGAATCATTATTTGATTGTGGGTCCCTCGATGCAAATAAGGAACGAAAAATTGTATTGCTACCCAAACTGGAAATAGTGGAGGTTAATAGAGCAAGAAGACTCAGATGCATGGTGAAGAGCAACTCCCAAATGATTTTTGGTTTTCCTAGTCTTCAAACTATTAGAGTTAAGAATTGCTTTGACCTAAGATATCTCTTCCTTAATTTCACAACCACGACACTAGAGAAACTCAAGAATATATACATTAGCCAATGCAAACAGATGAAGGAAGTTATTCCCAAGGAAGAAAGTGGTCAATCAAAGGCAGAAGTGATGAGTTTCCCTTCCTTATGTTATCTAAGTATTTTGCATTGCCGTAACTTTGAAGCGTTTGTCCGAAATCCTCCAAATGTCAAGAGTTCGTTGGGCGAGACAACAGAATTGAATGATGAGTCACCACAACCATTGTTTAATGAGATGGTTTGTTCCATTTCCTACAATGATCATATGTACTCTTGCATTATCATGTTTTAGATCAAACAATATAATAAATTTGCCCTACTTACCCTTCTTACATTATTCTCGGCAGGTCACATTTCCCAATATACAAAGTCTAGAAGTTGAAGGCCTTCAATGCAAAGAGCTATGGAACAATCAAATTCCCGACCATTCTTTTTCGAAATTGGGATCTCTTAAATTGAAGGACTGTGACAACCTCCAACATATTGCCCCATCTTATATGTGGAAGAGGTTGCATTGCTCTCTCTATATCCTAGAAGTGATTTCATGCCGTTCGATGGAGATCATATACGAAGGTGATGGGACAGATATTGAGTGTGGTGAACTGTGGAGGCTGGTTTTGCGTGATCTTCAAAATTTGAGGTGCATTTGGCAGTCCGATGGTCTTCCAAATGTCCCGTTCCCAAACTTGAGAGAAGTAGAGGCTGTGAGGTGCTCCCGTTTGGAAATACTTTTCCCTACCTTCACAGTGAAATTTCTTGGGCAAATCAAAGAGCTGATAGTGGAGTCGTGTAAAAATATGGAACTAATTGCTGGCCATGAAATAGGGGAAGAAGCAACCCGCACGAGAATCACCTTCTCCAAGCTATATGCTCTTAGACTTTTCGAGTTGCCAAAATTCAAGGGCATCTTACCTGAGAGATACTCTCTGAAACTACCATGGTCTGAGGACTTCCCATCCTTGCGAGTCCTGCATACGGTAAACTGTGGAGTAGAGAAGAACCGAGGCCACTCTCTAATTTGGTCTTTTTACCGGCGTTTGAAGAGGAATAGGGTCCGCCTTCGGCGAAGAGAGGGCAGCTAATGCACATTCTCAGTGGGACCCACACGCACTTTACATCACTTGGTTCTCTTCCTTACTCTCTCCATCTAACGACCTGTTCATTCCCTTTTATGCTAAATCAAATTCTCTCTAGCCCTCGGTCATTCCGATTCCTCTTGATCTTCATTGTCCTCTCCGTCGCCCTCCATCCACCAACAGCCACCGCCGAACACAGAGCATTGATCGAAGGTACTCGGGTGATTGTTGAGCATCCGCAGATTACTCTCTCGGTGATTTCAATTGAATCCTTTCCTCTCGCTTCGTTGCCAATCGTCACCGCTTCCCGATCGCCGCCAACAATTCCGCCAAGCTGAGAAGAAGGTCTGTGGTGCTGAAGTGCTCGAACTTTGGTCATGACTGCCTGCTTCGACGATTCCATTCCTCGACGATGCTTCTATTATATCCTTACTCATGCCCGATGTCCATTGCTATAGCTAATCGTTCTTCATTCACCTAAACCACATGTGCTTTGTTTTCCGCTGCTATTACTGGTGTATATGTGCAAATCGATTGTGATTGAGTTTGTATTAATAATTTGAACTGGTGTTCCTCCGCCGAAATATATACCACCTGTTTGATGAAATTCTTGAACTAAGTCTGTGTGTATTTTGATTTAGTTCTTGACCGAGAATTTCCTTCATTACTAGATTGGTAATCTATTCTGGTCATCAAAGCATATTTGAGTTCTCTCTCTTCATAAATAGTCATAGGTATTCAATTTCGAACTTGTTTTGAATCTGTTGGAACCTTGTCAATGCATGCTGATTCACGACCGTTGCAGCCCTGACTTGATGTCGATTGGTCCTTGATTTTATGCTATTGTGCTCAAGTAAGCATGTGCAGTGATATAAGATTGTGTCATGGTGAATTTCATGTTTGCTTGGGAAAGAAATTATGTCATGAATGAATGAAATTCTACTGATTTGTGGATGCTGACTCTATCTTGATATCCCTGATTTGGTGTGCTTTTGATTCCAGCTTGAGGCTAGTTCAGTTATGGATCATATATGTTCATGCTAGGAGAAAGTATTATGGTGAATCTCATGCCAATTTTGCAAGAATTATAGTCATATGGCTTGTAGGAAGATATGGCTTCAATTTCATGTCTATTAATCATAAAAACAATCATGATTTGCAGTCTTGTATGCTTTGTTACAATTCTGCACATGTGCTGGAAGTTGTGGAATAAGAATGAATTAGATGGATTATGTCTTAGTTTGGTTGCCTTTTTGATATCATGTGTTACAGTTCCTTGTCAATTTCACTTGTTCGGATGGTAATTGCATGATTAAATTGATGAGATGGATGCTTAATATTGCCATGAGAGTCTTGGCCACTGCTGTTCAGAATGATGTTTCAAAGATACGATTTTTGTTTTCCTCCCTTCCTCATAGAATTCACTTGGGGGTTGCTTCTGCGAAATCTAGGGGGAAGATTAGTCACCAGCATTACCAGTACCCTGCCCTTGAAATCCATCAGGGCCCTACCCATATGTTTTACCAGGAGTAGGTGCATGGTTCCAATTGTCTCTCCTATAAACCATAATGCACTTGAGGTGCAAAGCTCCATCTATCTCCTTGCGGTAGGTCTCTCTGTTGCTGGTAGCAATTGTTGTTATAACCTTGTTAACCATAGTTTCCCTGGTATGAATGCACCAGATCTCTCCTCTGTCCTTGATACGGATTCCTTCCACCGGGGGCACAATCCATATTGCCCATTGGCATGGGATTTCTTCTTTCACCTTGCCCCTTGTCTATTTGCCATTCAACCTCCTTGCCCGTCATAGTTTCTATTGCGACCACGCATTCTGCCCACCTAGCCTCCCATACTGAACTGGCGGTGGTCTGAGCAATTACTCCATTTTCGTACTTGTGACCTAATGACTTAGTAAGCTCAACAAAACAACAAGCATTGCAGGGTCACGAATCATAGACGCATTGGAAAGTTGAGGCTATGGAATTAAAGGATGAATGGATTAAATAACTGAGAAAATGTGGCAGAGATGTATTCTAGGTGAAATTCACAGTGGAGTCGAGTAATACATCCGTACTCCTTGATTTGGAAATCAATGTAGGAAACTGGTAATACGAAAACAACTCCTGGTAGATAGGAAACTCATCAAAGACGCTTTTGAATTGCTCTGACTTTGTTTCAGTCCATCATAGCTTGATAAGTGGTCGTGCTACATGCACAAATTCTCTTTTTGCTTCCTCCAAATTCAAACACGAGTTCATCTCAACTTTGCAATGTAGATCACGCCACGGTTGCCTTGGGACATCAACAGTGGACTACACTCGTCACAAAAAGCACTTAATTCTCATGATTGGGAAATAACATATCTATGATGTTATGATGGTAAATGTAAACATCAGATTAACTACTGCGAAAGTGGGGTTGTGAATGGCGATTTTAAAAGATGTCAAGAGCTTGTGCTCAGGAGAGTCATGTCAACCATCACATAGGTCCAACCCGCCAATGAAAGCGGTTATTTTGTGGTTGTTTAGCAGGACAATTTGTTTGTATCGAGAAAAAGTACACAATAGGAACCCCCTACTTCTTTGAATGATTTTTTAAGGTTACATTATGGTTTTGAGTTATCTTTCAATAGAGATAAATTTTACTATAATTAGTCAATGAAAATTAGTTATACACGTTGCCCGACTACACTTATTAGTGAGGATAATTTGCTTTTAGAAATATGGATGCCCATGTTGATTCATTTTGGCATACTTGTGCCCAATTTATTTATTCTTATTTGTCATTACAAATCCTTGTTTGACCAAAGATCTCCATCCTTACTACCTTAACATCTTGTTTTAAGTCGCTTAAATATTTTCAATCTTTCCTCTCTTTTTCCGACGTGGATAACTTCTTAAAAACAGAACGTAACTTCATTTAGTATTAAGCATATATTGATATTTTCAAACTTTCCTAGCAGGAAGGAGCGAGGGAGGGAGGGAGAGTATATGAAATTAAATTAAAGAGTTCATGAAATGATGAGTCAATATATCTATCTTTTTATCTATCTACTTTCGAAAAGGAAAAAACAATTTAGGAACTTCAAATATCCCATGTGCAAATTTCTTTTTCTGATTTGAGATAAATATCTTACGTGGATGATCCATGTATATACTTTTTTGTCTACATTTCAGAATTAATGGAATGGAAGTCACATCAGCATATTTCGTTAACTTTAATTAACGAAAGGATGACATTAAATAATTTGATATAGTTTAGAAATTAGATTGAACTTTTACAAAAGTTCAAAGACCACATCTAACAAATTACAAGTTCATAAGCAACATTGTATATTAAATCAATGTTTAGGGACTATTATTGTTTCATTTTCCCTTAGAAGGAAAGTGAAAGTAGGAACATGCACTGTGGCTTCTTTGCATCTTGAAAGGTGGTTCTCCTCTGTGAACCACTACTTGCGTGCATAGCTTACATGCCACACGTTTTCCAGTTGTCTTGTAGATGTTTCAAACATATTTTTGAAGAACAATATCATGTCATCATGAACAAAGTACAAGACACCATATTTTTTGTTGCATTGAATCTTTACTTACCAAAGGCTAGAGAGATAATTCTTGATTGATGGGAGAAATGGGCCAAAAAATTGGGAAAATCTAGTTGAATAGGACCCGGTATATGTTGATCAAATATTGACCCGTTTAAAATGACTTGGGGTCGAAGTCCCATAAAATGTGGTGGAAGACTTAACTAAGAGCCGTAAAAGGAAGGGGAGGGAGAGAGAGACTTCTTTGGTGCCAGATGATTCTTTCATATTTTTCTTTTCCTATTTTGAGTATTCTTTTTCACTTTATTTAAAGGATTTAAAGTGAAGAAAAGATGAGATGGTTGAGGATTTTTTCTCATCTCTCAGTATCTCACCTTTCAGTTCATATACTTGGCTTCTATGATAGAGGATTCTTTTTCCCTTTATTTAAAGGTTCCAAAGTGAAGAAATGATGAGATGGTTGAGGAATTTTTTTCTCATCCTTCAGTTCAGATACTTGGCTCCCATGATAGAGGATTCTTTTCCTCCAGCATAGGGATTATTTCTCAAATTATTCAAATTATTCTTTTCTTCTTCAAAGTTATCATCTCCCCCCAACGCTAGATCCAAACCCCATGTCTCCAACAAGGCGGACATCTTAATGAGCCATATAGACTATCATTATTCCTACTGGTGAATTTCTCCAACTTGAATTTCTTGGAAGCCATAGCAATAATTAAAAACAGACAAAATACCCAGAACAATCAATTAACAGCTACCCTACTGATGCGGAAACGTGAACAAACGGAAATGATTTAAGTGAGAAATAAATTGCATGAATAAAATCTGAACACAATGGATTTAGTTGTCCGATGGTAAAACCTACTTTATGGGGAGAGTTAACAAGATGGTTTCATGATAATCGGCGAAAAATGGATCACAACTGCTGAATTATACTCACTCATAAGTGTTTCTCAATCATAGAGTATCACACGAATCAGTCACAAGAAATGAGTTTTCTCACTCTCAGCTCTCTTGGATGATGATTCTCAATAGTCTCTGCGTCTCTCACAAGCTTTTATGCATATTAAGCACACTCAACATGCTCAAAAGACCAAACTCAACAATAAAATATTTATATGGAAAGAAATTGTCAGCCCTTAGTTGATGACAACATTGATTTCATCTTCAATAATGAAAAGAATTCTTGTGAGAAACTAATTTCCCGTTACATCGCCCCACTCTCCGATAGGCAAGAGTCCAATTTAGACTTCTTAATATGGCACGAATTGCTTTGCAATTCAATTATGGTTAAATTTCAAATCAACCGGGATTAACTTTGATTCATAATCAACATATCACATCGTCATGGCCTAGTGCACTTGAAGAGAGCTGATCTCTTGCATACTTGGCTCAAGGTTGACCAATCAAATCTTTAGGAACCTTTGTAGATATTTTGAGCATATCCATAAATCATATGTATTCTCAGGGGTAGTTCCTCTCTGAGGTAGATGCAAATCTTTTTCATTAGTGGCCTTGTTAGTAATTCCGGTTTTTTTCGGTCCCTGACCAACTATTTTCTCATCCGGTGACAACATGAGTCGATCTTAAGTTATGTTGTCTGCTGTCACGTTGCACCTCATGTAAAAATGTACTGGTCTCTTCTAGCGATGCATAATGACCATTTGACAAATCGGTTCATAAGCCTATTTACTTGTCTATATGTCATCCGCAGGCTAGGCTAGGCGTCAGTTACCTTATTGTTTTCTTGGGTATGCTGACATTTTCTAAGGTCAATAGCTTTTCCAGTGGCATACTTGGAAGGCAATCAGAAGGTCCGAAGGCCATGGTGGGCTCCATCGTGCCTCTCAATAGTCTCTGCGAAGGCAGCAAAGCGCAACAGACAATTAAGGGTTGTTTCACTAAAGCTAGAACCATGATGCGTGGCGTGGTTACGGCCCCGTGCCTTGTAGAACGAAAGTGAAAGTAGGAGCAAGCTCTCTGGTTTCTTCGCATCTTGCAAGATGCTTTCATTGGTTTTTTCTCGGAGAACCATCACTTGTGTGCTCGGCTTATGTACTGTACGTTTTCTGTTACTTCTTGTAGATGTTTCAAATACATTTACCCCAATTTTACAAGAAGAATATCGTGTCATCGGAAACGAAATACAAGACACTGTATGTTTTGTCACGTCAAATTTTTGCTACCAAAGGCCAGAGTTATTTCTTGATCGAAGGGAGAAATGGCCAAAAGGAAAGGGACAATCCAGTTGATTAGAATCGGATTCATATTGTCCAATCTCGAGGGTCGACGTCGAAAAGATCAAGTAGGAAGATCAAACAAAGAGCAGTACAAGTGAAGAGAGAGATTGAGAGAAAAAGAGAGGCGGCAGAGATTTCTTTCGGGAAAGATGATCTTTCATATTTATTTTCCTGTTTAGAGAATTCTTTTTCGCTTTATTTTAAAGATTCCAGAGTGAAGAAATCAAGAGATGGGAGGTTTTTTTCATTTATTCTTTCCCTTCTTGTCGAGGATTCTCTCGCATCTTTCAGTTCGGATACTTGTCTTCTATGATAGAGGATTCCTTTCCTCCAGCATAAGGGATTCTTCTTCAAATTATTCTTTTCTTGGTCGAGGAAAATGAGATGGTCTTGACGACTTTTCTTGGCCAACACCTTCGTATATATTTTGGGAGCTTCACCCCATCTCATTCAGAAATCTGTCGCATTTCCCATCTCGAATTTTTACTGTGTCCTTCACCGTCTTCTTCCAGCCACTGGCTCTCTCTCTCTCTCTCTCTCTCTCTCTCTGTGTGTGTCAGCTGTTCATTGTATTCATCTTAGGGGTGAGCATGGTCCGGGTTGGTCCGGGCCACCCCCTAACCCTAGGACCAACCCGTACAGTGTCGGTCCTCAATTTTTAGGACCGAGGGCCGACCCTATTAAGCCTGGGACCAAGGACCGGACCAACCCAATGGGTTCGGTCCGGTTCCAGGGTCAACCCGGGACCGATCGATAATTTTTTCGTCTTGTTTTTTATACTCCCTAAAAAATCAAACCTACAAATTTAAATTACACATCCATCCACAATGCGGTATTGTGCAATTAAACTATAAATACCAATACATATTCAGCAAATTTAAGATGACACAATAATAAAAATTTCGTACCTGCTAACGCTCATTGAGATATGGGACAAGATAGGGTTCACAATGCGGTGAGCGGGATGTTGCTACTTTTGATTTTGGCAAATTGAAGAACAAAGAAGACAGAATGGAAGATAACGTACTTTGGGGAAGGAAGCCGTGAGGAGATTTACGGCGTAAACTTCGCGCCATTTTGGATGTTGCGAGTCTGTGACTGTGAGGAGTCCTTGGTCCTCACAATGAAGAACGTACTCTGGACTGTGGAGGAAGAGGCCGTGAAGACCTTTACAGCGTAAACTTCATGCCTTTTGGAATTGGATGCCGTCTGTTTGTGACTGTGAGCTTGAGGAGTCAACAGCTTTAACATCATTTTACTTGGGTTTTTTTTTCTTTGAACAGACATTTTACTTAGATTTGAATATATAAAAGAATTATAAATAATATAATATAATATAATAGAAATTTTACTTAGGTTTGAATATATAAAAGAATTATAAATAATATAATATAATAATATACAGGGTTGGTCCAGGGTTGGACCAACCCAAAACTCTTAGGACCAAGGACCAACCCGCACAGTGTTGGTCCTAGAATTTCAGGACCAAGGACCGACCCGGTCCCCTTGGGAACCGGACCAGGACCGACAGGGTTGGGTTGGTTCAGGATCGGTCCAGGGTCAACCCTAAACCGCTGCTCACCCCTAATTCATCTTATTCAATCTTTCCACTTCTTCAGTCATTTCGTTTTCGGGTTCCATCAGTACTGCCTTCCTCAGCATATACAATTTTTTTACTTTCATTTCTCCATAAAGAAGAAGAAAAGAAAACCAGACAGAAGTAAGGGGTAAAATGGTGGATATTGTTGTATCGGTAGCTGCCAAGGTGGCAGAGTACCTGGTGGCTCCGGTCGGTCGTCAGTGCGGCTGCGTGATATTCACCAATAGCTACGTTGGCCAACTTCAGAAAGAACTTGAGAAGCTCGATGAAGTGAAAGTTGGGGTGCAGCGTTCCGTCAATGATGCTGAAGACAACATGATGGAGATAAGACTCGAAGTTAACAGATGGAAGAATGATGCAGAGAACTCAACCGACAAGGCGCGCGTCGTGCTGGATAAAGATGGAAGAGCCACCAATAAAACTTGCTTCTGCGGGTGGCTTCCCAACCCGAAGGAGCGTTATTTAATCGGCAGAGACGCGAGGAAGACAGCCTTGGCCATCCAGGCACTCATTCTGCAGGGTAAATTCGAGAGGGTCTACTACGAAAGGGCTCCAGTGGGGCATGTACCGGGTGCTTCCGACAAGAATTTGTCGGCCGGTGAGGGGGGTGACACTATCACCGATTCGCGAGCTTCCATCTTTCAGGACATAGTGAAAGCTCTGGATGATGAGAAGCAAAAAGTGATTGGGGTCTACGGGCCTGGCGGCGTGGGGAAGACTACTCTGCTGGAGGAAGTCGAGAAGAAACTCAAGAAAGAGGGAAGACCGTTCCACATGATCGCCAAAGCAAAAGTATCGCAAACTCAGGACTTGAATAAAATCCAAGATGATATTGCTTACTTCTTTGGTCTAAACTTGAAGGACGAACCAAGTAAAGAAGGAAGAAGAGATCTCCTGTGTCGGAGATTACAGAAGGATCCGAGTGACAAGATTCTCATAATATTGGACGATCTGTGGGATAAACTTGATTTGAAGGCAGTTGGAATTCCTTTGGTAGACGAGAGTAGGGGATGCAAGTTGCTGCTAACATCGAGATTTAAAGATGTGCTGGAGAAAGAGATGGGCGCCGATCAAACATTTCTTCTACAAGGTTTAAAGGACGACGAAGCTTTCAGGCTATTTGAAAACGAGGTCGGCGACAAGCTCAAAGGCAATGAGGAATTGAAATTAATAGCGGATCAAGTGATCAAGAAGCTCGCAGGTTTGCCTCTTTTGATTATCTCTGTTGCAAACACTTTGAAATCTAGCGATGAGTCCGCATGGAGAAACGCGCTGATAGAAATAGATGATTCAAATAAAGAAAAAAAAGAAACGATAGTGAGGTTGAGTTATGACCATTTGAAGAGTGAGGACGCGAAGTACTTATTCGTGCTCTGTGGTCTTATTGGTGGGACCATTCAAGTCGAACTTCTGTTTGTACTAGCCATGGGGTTGGGCTTGTTTGAAAGATTTAATAAGACGATACAAGTTTCGGGGGATAGATTGAATAATATGCTCAATGAACTCCGTTCTGCTTGTTTGTTGTTGGATGGTGGCAATGACAAGGGCAACGTGACCATCCATGATCTTTACAGTGAGGTGGTCATCTCAGCTCCATTTAGAGGTCGTAATTCCTTAATGATGAACAGTAATTGTGGCTCCTGGCCAAAGGAAAAGCTTGAGAAATGTTGGGCAATATGCCTAACTGATGTTGGCAAAGATAGGCTTGCTGAAATGATGACATGTCGGTTTCGTGACTTGAAGATACTCATGTTGTCTCAACCAAAAAACTGGCATTGGATGCCAGGACACCAACATGATGTGGGAGATTACTCGCGACTATTAGATTTCACATACATGCGGGAGCTTCGAGCCCTATATATTTGCTCCCTGCATATCATCACTTTACCTTCCTCGATTGAAATCCTTGAGAACCTCTGGTCGTTATATTTAGACCATTGCGATGTGGGGGATGTGGCAGTTCTTGGCAAGCTCAAAGCATTGCAGATTCTCAGCTTTGCAGGGTCTAGAATTTCTAAGCTACCTAAAGAAATTGGTGAATTGACGAATATGAGATCGTTGAATCTAAGCAACTGTAGAGAGCTTAAGATAATTGAGTTTGGTGTCCTAAAAAGCTTAATCAAATTGGAAGAGTTACACATGAAGGAAAGCTTTAATCGATGGACGGGCAAGGATGAAACACCATTGGAATTTTGTAATGCTAAGCTTGCCGAGTTTAAGAGCTTGAGAAAGATAGCCTCTCTGGAAATATTGATCCCTAATCCTAACATACTCTTAGAGGATGCTGACTTGCCATTTAAGAACCTGATTAGATTTTGGATCAACATTGGAGATGCTGGCGGGAGCGATATTGAAGGTTTGAGAACCATGAAGCTTAGATTGGAAGGGAATGACAGTATTCTTTCAAAAGAATGGGTTCAGAAAAATCTATATAAGACTCAATACTTGCATTTGGATGGATTGAGAGAGTTCAAGAAGACCGCTCATGAGTTGTGTATCAAAGGATTTCCACAATTAAAGCATCTCATCATTCTAAACTCTCCCTCAATCAGGTACATTGCGAGTTCGTCCAATGACCTCCTCATTGATTTTGTGATGTTAGAGTCTTTGTTCCTTGATAATCTTATTAATTTGGAGAAGATATGCCATGGCTTTGTTGCCCCAGAGTGCTTTAGCACATTGAAAGCCGTGAGTGTCAAGAAGTGTGACCGATTGAAAAACCTGTGGTGTCTTTCGGAGGTGCAAAGAACTATACAATTGAAAGATATTAACGTATGGTATTGTGATTCAATGCGAGCCATTATCTTAGATGATGTGAGAGACGATAAAGTTGCTGCCGATGTCATAGTTCAGTTGCTCAACGTACGTTGTCTGGATTTACAAAATTTATCCAATATGATGAGTTTTTGCAGTGGAGCTGAAATCACATCGGAGGATGCTCTAATTAAGGTAACTAACTCCTTTTCTCCATTGTGTCAATATGTCTTATTGAATGGGTATAAGTTTCCTTAATTCGTAATATTGCAAACGCTACCTAGATCATACTATTACAGGGGGATTTAGGATAAGATGAAATTGGTGTTCACCGAATATAAATGCATATTGCAGTAAACATTTATTATATGTACATTTTGATTCACAAAGAGAAAATCTTCTCAAATAAAACAAAGACCGTACTTTTTGATTCACATTCAATTATAGTTAAAGGGAAGCCTCTTTCTACGACTGATTTTTTACTGTGAGTAATTTATTAATCATTCTAACATTTTTAATGAGAAGAAAACACAATGTACTGAACAAATGAATGCGATAATTAGAGTGAATGAATGAATTTCGACAATTTGAAAGTGAAGAAAGCAACATCCTGAGATTAAATAAATGGAAGGTGTACGAGAAGCCACATAACAGAGAAAGTCCACATATTTCATGTCTCATGTACATGCAAGTTGTAACCTATTCCAGCACGTCATGCCAACGTCACTGTGTCAACCTCCTTCCTATGTAGCACGGACACTCTCCGGAAGCCTTCGTGTCGTGTCCGACACTCCGACACGTGTCTAACACATTCCGACACGTCCCGACACGTTCCGACACGCGAGTCCAGAATTCCGACACGCGATTCTCGACACGCATGGGGTCAATTTTAAAAATTTCTAATACTTGTGGGGTCAAAATATAAATATATACAAAAGAAATAATAAAAGAAATAATAAAAATGCTATAAATATACATGCACAGGGTCAATTTTTTTTTTTCATTTTTATTTTTTTTTTGAAATTGTTTTAGTTTTTTAGAAAGTCTTTTACTATGAAAGAAGTAATAAAAAATGCTATTTATGATAAATAAATAAATTCAAAAATATCATTTCAGCATTTTTCTCTAAACAATGTTTCTTTCCTCTAAGTTTTATTTATTATTATAACAAATTAAAATAATGAATGATATTATTTAATATTTTTCGTGTAAATTAATTCTAGGCTATTATTATTATTATTATTATTATTATTATTATTATTATTATTATTATTATTATTATTATTATTATATAAAAATATATTTAATTTATAATGTGTCGAACGTGTTGAAATTCTCTATTTTTTAGAAATGACGTGTCAATATGTCGTGTCATGTTGTGTCGCGTGTCGCGTGTCCGTATCAGTGCTACATAGCCTCTTTCTACTTTTGTCATTTCTTTCCTCGGCTTACTTCGGGGATATTTCCTTCTCCATCCTTTCTGGCACGGCGGAAGATCTTAACGTGATCAATTAAGTTTTAAATGTTTAAGAGACACACCGAGCCCATTCATCTAATTATGATCTGTTTGTTTCAGCCAAAAAAAAACTCTTTGTTGCTGAATAATGTTTTCATTGTAAATCGTTTTTTTTTAGAAAATGATTTGTTTTCTTATTTTTGGTTATGTTGAAAACGCAGTTTCGAGAAAATGTTTTACAATGCTAGGGAAAAAATTTACAAAGTAAAGACGAACACTTTTATGGATCCTAGCCCGAATCAATCGTATTTACATGTTCATTATGAAACCAGTAAATTATCAACAAATTTATTGAAGATTTAACTCAGACGTGAATTTGTTTTCAATTTTGAAAGCTAAAATAGAAAAAAAAAAGATTAAAAAATTTTGGTCGCTGTTTTGAAGATCAGTAAACGATTTCAAAAGAAAAGCTACAAAAAAAAAAAAAAAATTGTGGGTCAAAGTTTGGAAGATCAGCTAAATAAATGATAACAATGATCATCACAATTGTTAGAGAGAAAAATATTTTTGCAGTCAGTGCTGCCGTTGACAACATCATAGTTATAAATGCGTTTGTATTTTATAACTATATTTGTCAAAGTGAGGCCAATAGTGAAAAATTCATTCTTCCACCACATCATATAGATTGGTAAAGGATTAGGTAAAATTGTCAAATTATTCACAACTATAATCTAACGCATAATTCTTATGAGCAGGTTAGTTTACCAAGCTTGGAGAAGGTAAAGCTTAACAAAGTAGGATCACTCATCCTTGGAAATTGCTCTAAGCTACTCAATGTCTTCTCATTGACAATCATAGAGAGATTGCACAACCTGAGAGAAGTTATTGTTTGGAATTGTGACTCCTTGGAATCATTATTTGATTGTGGGTCCCCCAATGCAAATAAGGAACGAAAAATTGTATCGCTACCCAAATTGGAAGTAGTGGAGGTTAATGGAGCAAAAAGACTGAGATGCATGATGAAGAGCGACTCGCAAATGATTTTGAGTTTTCCTAGTCTTAAAACTATTAGAGTTGAGAATTGCTCTGACCTAAGATATCTCTTCCCCAATTTCACGGCCACAAAGCTAGGGAAACTCAAGAGTATATACATTAGCCAATGTGAACAGATGAAGGAAGTGATTGCCAAGGAAGAAATTGGTGGATCAAAGGCAAGTGTTATGAGTTTCCCTTGCTTAGGAAACTTAACACTTTCGAAGCTTGATAACCTGATTTGTTTTGACTCAGGAAGCTATTTTTATGATTTCCCCTCCTTAATAAGTCTAAGTATTATGGGGTGCCGTAACTTTGGAGCATTCATCCGAAGTCCTACAAATGACGAGACACCATTAAGCAAAACGATCGAAGAAAATGAACCGTTGTTCAAAGAGATGGTTTGCTCTATCCCTTATTGTTATCATCCATATTCTCGCACTATCATGTTTTAGAATGAGTAATATAATAAATTTGTCCTACTTATCCTCCTTACATTATTCTCGTGCAGGTCAACTTTCCCATTATAAGTAGTCTAAAAGTTGAAGGCCTTCAGTGCAAAGAGCTATGGAACAATCAAATTCCGGATGTTTCCTTTCGGGGTTTGGAATATCTTGAATTGAAGGACTGTGACAACCTCCAACATATTGCCCCATCCAATATGTGGATTAGGTTGCACTACACTCTCCAGATCCTAAAAGTGACATCATGCCGTTCGATCGAGATCATATACAAAGGTGATGGGACAAATACTGAGTGTAGTGAATTGAGGAGCCTGGTTTTGCATGATCTCATAAATTTGAGGCACATTTGGCAGTCTGATGGTCTCCCAAACATCCCGTTCCCAAATTTGAGATACATAGAGGCCGTGAGGTGCCCCCGTTTGGAAATACTTCACAGCAAAATTTCTCGGGCAAATCACATACCTGGTGGTGGAGTCATGTGAAGATATGAAACTAATTGCTGGCGATGAAAAAGGAGAAAAAAGAACCGACACGACAATCACCTTTACTGAGTTAACAATTCTTAGACTTTTTGAGTTGCCGAAATTCAGTAGGTTCTTATCTGAGAAGTACACCCTGAAATTCCCGTGCTCCGAGGACTTCCCATCCTTGCATGTCTTGAGTATAACTGGCTGTGGAGCAGAGCTAGACCAGGATATTTGTGACGTACAATACCTAACGGACTGAGCAATCCGCGAAGCCTATGAAAATCTCTGATAATGCACAATTCTCAGTGGGACCCAAATGCACTCTGCATTACGTGGCCTTCAACAGACTTCTCGGGCTCTCTTCCTTTCTCTCTCTGCATCTAACAATCTGTTGGTTCCATCTTAAGCTCAGGCTCGGTGCGCTCTGCAGAAACATCACACGAACATCCACTGTCGTTGGTGGTTTCTTTTATCTTCATTGTCCTCTCCGTCGCCCTCAATCCATCGCTGGCCACCACACGACATACACGCTGAGAAGCATTGGTCGTAGGGACTCGGGTGATTACTGAGCATCCATAAGCCACTCTCTCGATGATTTCAGTTGAATCCTTTCCACTCGCTTCATTGCCGGTCGTCACCGCTTCCCGATCGCCAACAGTTCCACCGAGCCGCGAGGAAGACTCGTTAACTTGTTTTTGTTATCTCCTTACTCATTCCCCATGTCAATTAAACCACATTTTCTCTGTTTTCTGTTGCTATTGGTACCGTTTGTGTGCAAATCAATTGTGATCGAGATTGTATTGATGATTTGAACCGGTGACCCTTGGCCGAAATGCATACCACCTGTTTGATGAAATTCCTGAACTTAGTTGGTGTGTATTTTCGTTCAGTTCTTGACTGAGAATTCCCTTCATCACTAGATTGTTGATCTATTTTGGCCATGTAAGCGTATTTGGCTTGTGTTTCTTCATTAAAAAAAAAAAAAAAAAAAAAAACATAGGTATTCAATTTCGAACTTGTTTTGAATCTATTGGAACCTTGTCGATACATGCTGATTTGTGATTGTTGTAGCCCCGGGCTGATGCTGATTGGTACTTGATTTTATGCTATTCCATTCAATTAAGCATGTGTTGTGACATAAGATTGTGTCATGGTGAATTTCATGTTCGCTCGGGAAAGAAACTATGGCATAAATGACTGAAATTCTACTGGAAATCGATCTGTGGATTCTGACTCTATCTTGATATCCCTGATTTGGTGTGCTTTTGATTCCAGCTTGAGGCTAGTTCAGTTATGGATCATACATGTTCATGCTAGGAGAAAGTATTATGGTGAATCTCATGCCAATTTTGCAAGAATTATAGTCATATGGCTTGTAGGAAGATATGGCTTCAATTTCGTGTCTATTAGTCATCAAAACGATCACGATTTGCAGTCTCGTATGCTTTGTTACAATTCTACACGTGTGCTGGAAGTTGTGGAATAAGAATTAATTAGATGGATTATGTCTTAGTTTGGTTGCCTTTTTGATATCATGTGTTCCAGTTCCTTGTCAATTTCACTTGTTCGGATGGTAATTGCATGATTAAATTGATGAGATGGATGCTTCATATTGCCATGAGAGTCTTGGCCAATGCTGTTCAGAATGATGTTTCAAAGATACGATTTTTGTTTTCCTCCCTCCCTCATAGAATTCACTTGAGGGTTGCTTTTGTGAAATCTAGGGGAAAGGGAAGATTAGTCACCAGCATTACCAGTACCCTGCCCTTAAAATCCATGAGGACCCTACCCATATGTTTTACCAGGAGTAGGTGCATAGTTCCGATTGCCTATATGTTTTACCAGGAGTAGGTGCATAGTTCCGATTGTCTCTCCTATAAACCATTATGCACTTGAGGTGTAGAGCTCCATCTATCTCCTTACGGCAGGTCTCTCTGTTGCTAATAGCAATTGTTGTTATAACCCTGTTAACTGTAGTATCCCTGGTATGAATGCACTAGATCTCTCCTCTGTCCTTTGTTGTTATAACCCTGTTAACTGTAGTATCCCTGGTATGAATGCACTAGATCTCTCCTCTGTCCTTGATATGGATCCCTTCCACCGGGTGCACAATCCATACTGCCCATTGGCATGGGATTTCTTCTTTCACCTTGCCCCTTGTCTATTTGCCACTCAGCCTCCTTGCCCGTCATAGTTTCTATTGCAACTATGCATATGGCCCACCCAGCCTCCCATACTGAGCTGGAGGTGGTCTGAGTAATTACTCCATTTTCATACTTGTGAACTAATGACTTAGTAAGCTCAACAAAACAACAAGCGTTGCAAGTTCACAAATCATAGATGCATTGGAAAGCTGAGGTTATGGAATTAGAGGATGAATGGATTAAATGACTCGAGAAAATGTGGCAGAGATGTATAGTAGGTGAAATTCCCAGTGGAGTCCAGTCATACATCCGTACTCCTAGATTTGGGGATCAATGTGGGGAATCTGGTAATAGGAAAACAATTCCTAATAGATAGGAAACTCGTCAAAGACGCTTTTGAATTGCTCTCACTTTGTTTCAGTCCATCACAGCCTACTAAGTGGTCGTGCTACATGCACAAATTCTCTTCTTTGCTTCCTCCAAATTTAAACACAAGTGTCAAATTTCATCTCAACTTTGCAATGTAGATCATGCCACAGTTGCCTTGGGACATCGACAGTGGACTCCACTCATCACAAAAAGCACTTAACTCTCATGATCAGGAAATAACATATCCATGATGTTATAGTGCTAAATATAAACATTAGATTAACTACTGCGAATGTAGGGTCATGAATGCGATTTTTATAGAAGGGGTCAAGAGGCTGTGCTCAGGAGTGTCGTACCAGCCATCGCATAGGTCCAATCCGCAAATGAAAGCTGTTATTTTGTGGTTCTTTAGCAGAACAATTTGTTAGTAGCTAGAAAAAGTACACAATAGGAACCTCCTACTTCATTGAATGATTTTTTAAGGTTACATTATGCTTTTGAGTTACTTTTCAATAGAGATAAATTTTAATGTAATTAGTCAATGAAAATTAGTTATACACGTTGCCCGACTACACTTGTTAGTGAGGATAATTTGCTTTTAGAAATATGGATGCCCATGCTGATTCATTTTGGCATACTTGTGCCCAATTTATTTATTTTTAGTTATCGTTACAAATACTTGTTTGACCAAAGATCTCCATCCGTACTACCTTAACACCTTGTTTTAAGTCGCTTAAATATTTTCTATCTTTCCTCTCTTTTTCCGACGCGGATAACTTCTTAAAACAGAACGTGACTTTATTTAGTATTAAGCAGATATTGATATTTTCAAACTTTCCTAGCGGGAGGGAGGGAGGGAGGGAGGGAGGGAGGGAGATTTTATGAAATTAAATGAAGGCATATAAATGAGGAATTAGTGGAAAGGAAGTAGATAGAGCTTATAACAAAAGGGTGCAAAATCCTTTGATCAGAGTGATACTTCACCATTACGATAATATTATAGTAAGAGAACTTGTGAAATTGATCTGAATAAATTTTCTATTGAAAATAACAATATGATGATCCATGAAGTTTCATCAAAAAAATTAAAATTGATTAGTTAAATCTGACAATAAAAAAAATAAATTAGTAATGAAAGAGAATATTATCTGCGTTGACTTTAGGGGAGGATTTTGTTGGCTACAAAAGACTCTCGAGTACTATTATTTTTCTAATTTAAACAAAGAAGGGCAATAATTCATCCAAATTACAAAGTTCTAGTCGAATTTAATACCATGAAATGGAAAAGAATGCTATCAGATATTAAATGAAAATCGAAACTCTAAACTGAAATTGAACGTGCCTTGAAATAAAAGGTACATTTGACTGCAATCTGATAGGGATGAACTCATTTTGCATTTCCTAATGTTTTCTCCCACTTTTAAAAGGAAATATTTTTGTGAGCCCACAAGAAAATTTTTCTCTGCCATTCTCTTCTTCACATCCCTCCCACTCATTTTAGCCCGACAACGAAAGAAAATTTCTAATTCTGTACCATAACACGGTAGGTTATATCTTTGAAAATCAGAATGGGTCAACAAATGTTCAAACATAGCTTGTATTTCCGAGCATGCTTACTAGATACTAGTTTCACACACTAAGGTAGCTTATTAGCATTGGTATATTGTCCTCGAACATAATGGTAAGTTCTCCCATGTTGAATGTAGATTATGACTTTTGGAAATTACAAAATTTGGCCAATTTTCCATTGCCTTTCTAATCGCATGTATGCACTAGCAGATATGAATTAATGATCTCGTTAACATACATATAGAAACATACTAATGCACTTTATATTCACTTGTTCCATTAATGAGAGGTACATCATTGTGTAATGGAAGAATGCTTGGCAAGCTCAGTGCAAGGCCCACTTCTTTATTTGACTACTTACAAATAGAGAACTCTCTCTCTCTCTCTCTCTCCCTACCTCCCCCACTTGGTCTCTTGTCCAAACTAAACCAAACGCAACCTTGATTTTCGTACTCCATAGGGAAAATTTCTTCCCCTTTTGGGCTGATTGTGGGTGAGGAGGGATCCGAAGCTTCCCCAGAAATAGCAAACAGAGAAACCTGAGTAATGTTATCTTTTTTTTCTACTATAAATTCTGAGAATCTCTATCTTTTACTAAGACACCTGTTGTTGGATTGAATTCTAACGCATCCTTTGTGAATTTGTAAGAAACTCTTTATTTATTAAATAAAATAAAAATTAGAATTCAATTCTAATTTAAAGACAAGAATAGAATTGATTATCATATGTATATTTCTATAATTCATGTAGAAAGATAAAGAAGAATAAGTCTCATTTATTTAATTATCCATTTCTTGCACTTATTATTTTACATATATACTCACTAAGATATACTCAATATAATTAATATACAAATTATAATTATTCTAAGATATCTTTCTAACGATAACACGTACAAATATTAAATCGAGGTACCCATTCTATGGTAATTTTTAACAACTAACCCTCTTTTTTTGTGCCTTTTTGTGGGCCTCGGACTCACCGGCTTCCACTCCGGCAGGGGGCGAATGACTTCACCACTTCTTCGCCTGCCCAGATATCGACCACCGGGGCCTTCTACCTGTGGAAGACCACTCAGGCAACCAACTCCACCTCTCCTTTGAACAAGGGATTGCCGCGGGGGACGTTGGCGGCAATGATAGTGGGGATTAGGATGGGGGACTGATTCTGCTGGTTGGGGCAGCACCACAGACACTGCAAAGTAGATACACCGCGAATGTGGATAGGGCACGGTGTACGTCGTGGCGAAGCAAGGCAGCGCGGCCGTGACCACCGTGGCCTGTTAGTGTTGCGACTGCAAAGGTGCCTCTCTACTGTTACGAACCACGCCGCCATCTCCGCCGTTGCCCCCCGAGCCCCACCGTCGCCTGTCAAAGCCCCATTGACAGCTTCAATTCGTCCCCTACCTCTCTCTCTCTCTCTCTCTCTCTCTCTCTCTCTCTCTCTCTCTCGGAAAACGATTCCGCTCTACTCTCTCTCGTCTAGCAAACCACGCTTACGCTGTTGCCTCCCAAATAATAATCTGTTTCTTGTAAAGATAGTTTTCTAGTTCACCTCATGCAAGACGACATTTTAAAGCTTTGACTTTCAAGGGCATCCAATTTGATAGACATCACTGATTTTCTCTGGCAAATCTATTGCGTTAGTAATTTTTTTCATATGGTTAGTAAAATGTTAAATAGAATGGTATTTTGTGATAAATGAAGTAAGTAACTTGTACTCGGCATCCATAAATTTTATCGGTCACCTTTGGTTTTCTCTAAATACATTTGTGATTTCAGTTTCCAGCATTTCGACTCAAGTTGTTTATTGTTTCGAAAAAAATTCATGTAACTTTACCAAAAAGAGAAACCGAGTGTAGAAAACAGAGGTGAGAGATACAAAGGAAATCTCAACTGTCTTTCCCTCGATAACGAATAAAACTCAAACTACTGACTTTAGAACTTACAAGTCCGAATTCGAGGGAATAAGGGAACTCTGGAGTCAGTTTCGTTTGAATAGCTCTTTTGCATCAAAGGGATCGAGCCGACTAAAACCTTCTGTTGACACCCGAATTTTTACCGACGTTTTAAATATCCATTTATTTCACCAAAAAAAAAAAGATAAAAAGGAAAAGAAGGAAAAAAAAAAGAATAATGAATAAAAATGGATCAAATTAAACGAATGAATGATGAAAAATGAAGTCGTGTGGGCTGGCGTGTCTAGCCCCACTTGGTAATCTTCGGTTCACCCTTTAACCGGCTTCCCATTTACTTTATTCTCTTCGGCCCATCTTCCTTCTTTTCTTTGGCCCACTAGAGCCTAAAAAAGAAGCCCGGCCCATCACTCTTTCTCCCCCTATTTTGGCACCGAGAGCGGGAGTCTTAATCGATATCCTCGCGGCTCAACCCTGCGAAAACGATATATATTCGTGCGAGATAATGATGTGTAGAACCTGTCGCGTCTTGTTTTGGTTGGAAGATAGTGTCAAAGCTGAGTCAAAACCCTGTTCTCGGGGCTGCACAACATGTGTTCGACAAAATGCTCGAATCATGCACTCGAATCCATGTTATCCAGTCGACATTAAAAATTTAGTTCAAGGCTTGATTGTGCATATGTTGTTGACGCATTTCTGCTTTCTTCGTGATTTGCTATGTTTTTTGTTTGATTTCACGGCCCACCTTTTGATGTTCGTCGACGGCCATGCAAAACTGAACTTGGTTCTGGCCGTTGCCAGCGATGGCCCGATGACGATGGCCGGAGATGTATTCTGGTGATGGTGTGTGGTGGTGTGAGCACCGGTGTCCGTAGATCGCATCTAGTTGTATGGGTTAAAACAATAAAGGAGAAGATGAAGGTTCGGAGTGAAAAAATGGCTTCGGGGAAGAAAAGGGGAAGAAGAAGAAGTGCAGTAGAAAAGGACTTAATAAGGAAAAAGACAAAAGAGGAAAATTTAAAAAAAAATCAATAAAAAATTCAAAATATATTTTTTGTAAATCCTATCACGTCAGATCCGGGCAGACCGGTTGGATCGGGTTTACCGGTCTGAACTCATTCCCCGAATAATAATAATAATAATAATAATAATAATAATAATAAGTAAAAAATTCGAAAAAATTAGAAAATAATAAATAAATTTTAAAAATTTTAAAAATAAAAAGACAAATAAATAATTTTATAAAATTAAAAAATCAAAAAGAAATTTAGAATTTTTATAAAATCATTAAAAAAATTTAAAAAAATCCGAAAGGTCATGAAAAAATAATATTTCTTAAAAAATTCAGAAATTTGAAAATTTAGAAAAATCATAAAAATTCAGAAAATCCTAGGAAATCCAAAAAAAAAATTCAAAATTTGGAAAATTTCTAAAAAAAAGTGAAAAAAATAGGGTTATTTATTTTGCATTATCTTTTCATTTTTTAGGGATGATATTATGATGCTTATATAGTTTCCTTTATGATTATAATCGATTGGGCATTTCAATATTTTGATTGTTACTTTCTTATTCTAGAATGGTTAGGATGAATCTTAGATTTCTTTTGGATAAGTTGTTGTGGTGTTCGTTAGCACATAATCAAGTAAGTACTAAAAGGACGTCAGTCTTAAGGCTAACATAATCAAATTCTCGAGTTTAGAATATCTGGTTATAAAAAGTAAGAGATCCTTTCGTATCTTACTTGGGTTCTAGTCGACCGAAAAGGCTAATGATGACTCCTTTGTCAAAATTTCCGTATGCTTAATTGATTTAAAATTTAAAAGTTCGATGTCGTACGAAGTATGAGCTTGGAAGAGTCCGAATCAATGGAAAGTATGACAATATCCCAAAACCTAACTCTCTTTCCCCCAAGGGATTAGGTTGTGACACCTTCTATTAAGAACAAAACGACACAATCTAGAACGATAATCACTGATGCATTGCACGTAACAATAATCATGGATGCGCCATTTTGATACTAGCAAGATCATCTAAAAGCTATTTAGCTTGGATATTAAAACGGTTGAATAAGAAGGAAGCTACTGGAATGACATCAGTTAGAGCTTGAATTCATGGAAACGAGCAGCAATGGCAATGGTCTGCATCTGGTGCACTTAAAGGTCTTTTTGGCAGAGACATTGCTAGCCGGAGACAACAAACGTGACTAGGAATCTCTGTCTACTCCAAGCTCAGAGTCAAGGCAGAGCATGTCGCGCCCCGATCCTCGGGTACGCACACATCCTTATCAGTTGGTCGATTTTAAAGTGCGATATCCTAGGACTATGTATTGCCGATCCTTTTATTTATTAAACACATGCAAAAGCAGTTATAAATCCCCAGACAGTAAATCGATGGGATAAAAAAGCAGGGCCATATTTTTCGTATTAAAACTTATAACCAAACTTTTATACAAAACACAAACCAGAGTACTTCATAACTATTCACATCAAAATGAAATTCTCAAAAGAAGATGGAACCTCAGTTCATCCGGGTCGTACTCAAGATCCCTCTCGGGATTATCTTCTTCTTCCAAAATTCTCCTCCTCAGGTTTCACCCCAGAGTTCTCCTTCTCAGATTCCTCCTCCTCAGCTCATCAGCGGGGTCCTGAAATGTTTTCCCCAAACTGGGATAAGATTACGTCTCAGCGAGTTTTACCCCCACTAAGGCCCAATTAGTAAACTATTATACTATAGGCTGCCTAAACACGCACAGGGCAGAAGACGTACCTTGGCATTAGTCTCAACCTGCAATTCAAGGTTATATACATATACTTCATGTTGGAGAAATCTTCTTGAAGTGTTTTGAAGCTGACAAAATATTTCCATCAGTCTAGTTTGAAGGTTTGCAGACTCTGCTATTTAAAGTCTGAAAACCTCCGGACAGCCAGACTCAAGACTCAAAGGGTGCGCATGATAAACTTTATGTTTCTTGATTTCTCTGTTTCTCTGTTCCCCGGAACAGGTTTAGAACAGAAATCCGTTTGGTAACACAATTTGATTTCTCTATTTCTGAAACAGATTTCTATTCCAGAAATAGATTTGAAGAAGAAATCATAAGCTAAAATTTTCAACTTCTCAGTTTCTAAAATAGAAATTGAGAAATTGATTTCTGACCAGAAATCAATTTCTGTTTCAGAAATTTTATCATACGCACTCAAAGTCTATTCTCATTGACAGTTTCTAATCCGTTGAAGAAAGGTTATCCAGAACTGGATGTTTCATTTAGGATATGACCTTATCGACTAGAGAAGATCTCTTGGCTGGAAAAGACATAACGGAATCATTTGATTGATCGAGATTGACTCGAAGATTAAGGATCCAATGATTGCCTAAATATTCTTGGAAGGTTCTACTTATGGAAACCGAGATCCTGATTGTATGGGCGAACATGATTGATGGGCTATCGACACGTTCCTTTAATAGCTCGAATAATCTTCTTAGTTGATTCCGTCCAACGGGTAGATTGGAGGAATTCCTTTGGTAAGTGCCAACGGGTATGATGGCATGAAGAATTATATAAGGAAGACGTTCTAAGTTGTTCGAAGTGTGCGCGATAGAAGAATTCCAAAGTCTGAAGCTTTCTGTTGTTTAGACAATTCCTTTGAGCGAAACCTTGTATGCAAAAGAGAGTCTATATTTGTGAGAAATCTTGAGAAGGTGTGGTAGAGCATCTACACTGTGGAATCAAGGAAAAGCTGTGCTGTAACTTCTCTTTTGTTCATAGTGAAATCCAGCCGGTGGGCTGTCGGTGCGGAAGAGTGGACAGAGGCTTGGAATAAGCCGAACCACTATAAACCTTGTGTTCAATTTTCTCTTCCTTACTCTCTTTACCTTGATCGTACTTCATTTTGTTAAATCAAGAGAAAATTTCCTTTCTATCGTTTGCCTAGAATCGCTTCCGTATCTCGATAAATTGTTTGTGCACCTATTCACCCCTATAGGTGCTTATACTAGCTATCTCGATTGGTATCAAAGTCTGTGTACTCACTTTGTTTGAAGTGTTTTACTTCAGAGTTAAAAATCCATGGCTAGTATGTTGGCTCCAGGGCTGGTAGAAGGGCAAAGCAATACCAGACCACCTTACTTTGATGTAAATGATTACAACATATGAAAAAACAAAATGAAGGCGTTTCTAAGATCAAAGGATCCTCTGGAATGGGATGTTGTAGAAAAATGAATCACTCCTAAAGCTGCACCTGTCTCAGAAAGAGGAAAAGATACTGTGGAGTCTTGCCAAATGACTCAGGAAGAGATAATCAAGAGACAAGCTCTTAATGCAAAAGCAATTTATTCTTTATATTGTGCTTTATCACCTACTGAATATAATAGAATATTTTCTTGTGTTACAGCTAAAGAAGTCTGGGATCGATTACATATTACCTATGAAGGAACCGATCGAGTGAAGGAGACCAGAATCAACATTCTCCTCGGTCAATACGAAGCCTTCAGAATGAAATCGGCAGAATCTATAACTGACATGTTTAGTCGTTTTACAGATATCATGAATGGTCTTGAAAATCAAGGTCAACCAATTTCTGATCCCATGAAGGTAAATAAGCTACTGCGAGGACTCTCCAAGGATTGAAATCATATAAAGACCTTAATCAGAGAGACTCAAAGAATCATGCCACTATCTGTTGATGGAACTCTTAAGTCTTATGAAGTAGAACGAATCAATGAAGATGAAGACCCTAAAGGTAAGAAATCCATTGTATTAAAATCCAATGATGATTCTGATGTTGCAGACTTTGAAGACGATATGGACGATGAGGAGCTTACTCTCATGATAAGAAGATTTAGAAAGCTGAACAGAAAAGGAAGAAGATTCAATCCAAGGAAACAAAGTTTTCAAAAGCAACAGATTAAGTCTGTTGAGGATGATGAATCAAACAAAGATGTAGTCTGCTTTGAATGTAAGAAAAAGGGACACATCAGACCCAACTGTCCTTTTATGAGGAAGAAGAAATGAAAAGCTGAAAAGTATCGAAAGGCTCTTAAAGCAGAAACCTGGAGTGATACAGAATGTGAAGAAAGTGATGATGATTATGCCAACATATGTCTGATGGCACAATCGGATTCAGATTCAAACTCCGAGACAGACTCAAATAGTGAATTTGAGGTGAGTAACTTCAAAATCCCTATTAAAGTTTCTAAATACGTTGATGAGTTGTGTTTTAGTCTTAAGACTTCTCTTAAAAGGATTTCCGAACTCAAAAAGGAACTACCTTAAAATAACAAGAAAATGTTTTGAAAGAAAATGTGAAATGTTTATATGTGAATGTTTCTTCTCTTAGAGAAAGTGAAAATAATCTTTCAAAAAAAATGCATTCTTGAAAAATAATATCTCAAATATTTCCAAAAGATTTTCTATAGAATCTGAGAAACTAGAAAAAATACTTTCTGTTCAAAGACCTTATTTCAACAAATCTGGTTTGGGAATGACTACTGAAACCATTCCTTTAATCGATTTTCCTAAAGTGAAATAAAGAATCAAACAAAGACCCTCAAGAAATGCTTATAAAAATCATTTTGAAATGGCTTTTGTAAAACCAGTAGGTCGTAATGTTTTCAGATGTTCAAAATGCAATAGTGCAGATCATTTTGAGAAAGAATGTCCTATGGTTTGGAAACCTGTCAATAAAGTATGGGCAAAAACCACATATCATACTAACATGAATGGACCCAAGAAAATATGGGTACCAAAGAAATCTTGAGTCTCTTTTTAAATGCAGGTCACTATCAAGAAAAATGTGAAATGGTACGTGGATAGTGGATGCTCGAGACACATGACAGGAGATTCAAATTGCTTCATAAAGCTTGTTCAAGTGAATGGTGGAAAAGTCTCATTTGGAGGAAACAGCAAAGGAAAAATAGTGGGATTTGGAACTGTAAAGATTGGGAACCTCACAATAAGCAATATTTCTTTAGTTGAAGGGCTCAACTACAATCTGCTCAGTGTCAGCCAGCTATGTGATATCGGTTTCAAAATCTACTTTCAAGAGGGAATATATTTAGGAACCAGTAAAGACTCTACTCAGTCATTTATGGGTCGAAGGCATGGAAATATCTACCTCCTGGATGTAAAACCAGATGAGTCACAATGCTTAATCTCAATACAAGATGAAGTAAGTTTATGGCACAGAAAGCTTGGACACATCAACATGAAGCAGATAGCCAAAATTTCAGCAAAGAAGCTTGTTCGTGGTCTACCCAATTTATCATACCAAAAGTCTGACTTATGTACACCATGCATATTGGGAAAACAGGTAAGAAATTTCTTTAAACCAATAAATCAAGTTTCCACTATCCGTGTACTGCAGCTTCTACATATGGATCTCTTTGGACCAACCAAAACACAAAGTATTGGAGGTAAGAAATATTGCTTAGTAATTGTGGATGACTACTCACGATTTACTTGGGTGTATTTCCTGGCAAGTAAGTCTAAAACTTTCTCTTACTTTGAAAAATTTGCTAAAAAGGTTCAAAACGAAAAAGGATATGTTATTTCAAGTATAAGAATAAATCATGGAGGTGAATTTGAAAATTAAGATTTTACAAAATTTTGTGATAAATCTAGTTTTCAGCATGTGTTCTCTTCTTTATATACTCCAGAGCAAAATGGAATTGTGGAAAGAAATAATAGATCGCTTCAAGAAATGGCTAAAACTCTCTTAATTGAAAGCAACATATCTTCACGTTTTTGGGCTGAAGCAGTCTTTACAGCATGTTACATTATTAATAGAGTTTTTCTAAAGCCTATTCTAGAAAAAAACCCCTATGAACTATTCAAAGAAAAGAAGCCCATTGTTTCATATTGTCATGTATTCGGATGCAAATGTTTCATACTGAAAAATGCAAATGATCGAGTTGGTAAGTTTGAAGAAAAGTCAGATAAAGGCATATTCCTTGGATATTCAACCACAAGCAAAGCGTACAGAGTCTACAACAAGAAGACTCAAGCAGTGGAAGAATCAATGAATGTCAAATTCCAAGATTCTATACCAAATGAATCTATTCAGACTCATCTTGAAGAGACTGGACCTGCTCCAGACTCTATAAAGTCTAAATCTCAAGAAGCAGCTCAGACTTTGAAGGAACAGCAACAAGTGACTGTTGAAGATTCAAGTGAAGGAAGTGATCATCAATCTGACAAATTAACCAGCAACTGGAAGCATAAGTCCAGTCATCCCAAAGATCTTATCATTGGCGACATTAATGAAGGAATTCGCATAAGATCCAAAAGGCGCGAAGAGTCTAGTGCTATGGCCCTTATTTCTGAAATAGAACCCAAAAGCATAGAAAAAGCTTTATCTGATGAAAGCTGGATTGAAGCCATGCAAGAAAAACTCAGGCAATTCAGTATCAATGATGTCTGTGAATTGACTCCTAAACCTAAAGGTAAATCTGTTATTGGAGCTAAATGGGTTTTCAGAAACAAGATGGACGAGAAAGGCAAGATCGTAAGAAACAAAGCAAGACTTGTGGCCAAGGGATACACGCAAGAAGAATGGATCGACTATGACGAGACTTACGCACCAGTAGCAAGGTTAGAAGCAATTTGTTTATTACTTGCATTTGCTTGTCATAAAAATTTCAGGTTATTCCAAATGGATGTCAAAAGTGCCTTCCTAAATGGATTCATCCATGAGGAAGTTTATATGGAACAACCGCCTGGGTTTGAAAATCCAAGGAAACCAAACTCAGTATTCAGACTCAAAAATGTCTTATATGGCTTAGAGCAAGATCTCGAGCTTGGTAAGACAGACTAAGTAAGTTTTTTTATTCAAAACGGTTTTGTGAAAGGTAAAGTAGACACTACTCTATTTATCAAAAAGGAAAGCAAAAGTTTTCTGTTTGTTCAAATATATGTCGATGATATTATTTTTGAATCCTCTAATGAAAGTCTATGCAAGAAATTCTCTAAGACTATGCAGGATGAATTTGAAATGAGCATGATGGGTGAGTTAACCTTCTTTCTCGGGCTTCAAGTGAAACAACTAAAGGAAGGAACCTTTATTCATCAAGAAAAATATGCTAATGATCTTGTCAAAAAGTTTGGTCTGGACAATTGCAAAAAGACTAACATTCCAATGTCAAGTGCCTTGAAGATAGACAAAGATGAAGAAGGAAAGAAAGTCGACCAGAAGCTATACAGGAGTATCATTGGCTCACTTCTTTATCTTACTGCCTCTAGACCTGACATTTTGTTTAGTGTTTGCATTTGTACCAGATTTCAAGCAGATCCTAAAGAATCTCATTTAAGTGCTGTAAAGCGTATTATCAAATACATTGCTTCAACTTCAAGCATCGACCTATGGTATCCTAAAAATGGAGACTTTACTCTTCTTGGATATTCAAACGCAGACCTTGCTGGATGCAGAGTCGATAGAAAGAGCACCTCGAGTATCTGTCAACTACTTGGAGGCAGGACAATATCTTGGTTTTCAAGAAAGCAAAGTACAGTAGCTCTCTCTACAGCAGAAGCAGAGTATGTAGCTCTTGGAAGTTGCTGTTCACAAATTCTATGGATAAAGCAACAGCTAAGAGACTTTGGAATTGAAGATTCATGCACGAAGATTAACTGCGACAACACTAGCACAATCAATCTTACCAAAAATCCAATTCTTCACTCAAGAGCAAAGCATATAGAGATTCGAAATCACTTCATTAGAGATCATGTTCAAAATGGAGAAGTTTCGATTCAGTATGTTGATGGAGAAAAATCAATTTGAAATTATTCGCTCTAGACTCAACATTTTAAGGTATAAGGAAATCAAAGTCCAAAAACTCTCAGACTCAAACATACAAGACCTTGACTGTAAGTTAGTTTCTCTCTCGAATCTTATCTTGAAAAGGTACGATTATCAACCGTGTTTTATTGCTATCTTTAATCGGTGTAATTATTACATCGTTTCCTTTTCGAAAAAGAAGTTTTTTTTTTTGAAATGACTATTTTCGCGGAAAAATGACAGTTATTTTGAAAAAGGCATCTTTTTATTTTCCTTTGTGACGATTCGTATACTTCTCTTTTTAACCGATCGTGCACTGTTGATTCCTCTTCACTTTACTCTCAAAACCCTAGAAAGCATCGATCTTCCATTCCTGTTTTCTTTCCCTGTTTAATCTTCGAAAAA
Organism: Eucalyptus fibrosa; assembly: GCA_017140475.1. NCBI lineage: Eukaryota > Viridiplantae > Streptophyta > Magnoliopsida > Myrtales > Myrtaceae > Eucalyptus > Eucalyptus fibrosa. Next base: position 12,878,483 of record CM029511.1, read on the forward strand.
GTTGTCATCTTTCTTGGGAAAGTCAAGCAAGGAATCTTCCAAAAACTGATAAAGATGTCATCTTCAAGAAAGTCTTCGAGAATTGCAAGCAGGGGACCACGGCGAATGAGTGAGGGGCCTACGCACTTTGATCTCACCGAAGAAGAAGTGTCTCTAGATTAGCAACAGAGCCCACAACATTCTCAGCAGTGTCATTCTCCTCCATCTAGTCCTCAAGGCGTTGATCATCAACAAGAGGAAGAAATCATTGAGGATGCAGATCCTGTAAGAGTTCAAAGGCCCTCTTTTATTTATAAGCATTATCGTGCTTTAAAAGGGACTGGTACTCCTTTGAACTATGTCGATGATTTTCTTAAAGACAAAGGATATGGGAACGAATATATCTTTTTGCGAAAAATGGAAAGTTTGAGAATTGCTCGTAAATGGGTGGTAGAAGAAACCCTTGCGAATATCCTAAGTGATCCTCGTGATTAGGGAGTTAATCCTGTAGATGGAAATGATGATGACAAAATGTACAGCCAATTTCAACCGATGATGGGCGTTGCAGTTGAAAATCAAGGAAAAAGGGGAGACTTGTTCAGATTGAAGGAACATAAGGATCTATACTCAAAATTGCTGAAGCGTGGGGTGATAAACCCTAGGAGTGTGGATTTTGATTTTCTGGATGCTGTGAATGTGAACTTGAGGGAAAAGTTCGGTTATCTTCAACTTGAAAAGTTCTGCTCCGACACTACAGAGGCCTATGTTGAACTAACCGCATATTTCTATTCAAATCTTAGCTTCTTAGATGCGAATAGATTCTCTTTCAGTGTCAAAGATCAAGATTTTATTGTGGATATGAATATGCTGGTAGATGTGTTAGGAGTTGAGAGAGGAAGATATCAACCGATCAAAGTTTCTATTGCTCGGGCTACACTGGAACTTGTGAAAGACAGGAGAACAGAGGAAAAGATCACCTACTTAAGGATGAGTGCATTCAACATCTTGCTTCACAAGATTGTGATCAATTGCCTCCGACCGAAATCAACTTCCAAGACTGATGTTTCAAATTCAGAGGCAAAGCTGACATATGCCATCCTCACTGGGAAAATGTTTTCTCTTTCTCACACTGTTATGTTCCACATGTATAGAGCCATGATGAAGGATAGAGGTCAACTTCCTTACCCAAGCCTTGTGACGAAGTTATTCAGACATCTGAATATTCAGCCTCCGCAAATATTTTGTGTTCGATCGTGCGATCATATGGTGGTAGGACTGAAAATGGTGACCAAAATGCGTATGAAGGAACTGAACAAGGAGTTGGAGAAATTCAAGGAGAAGACTCCAGTCAAAGCTCATCAAACCTCTTCTTCAAAAAGGAAAGGAAAAGAGCCCTTGGTTGCTCCACCTAAAAAAAGAAAAGCTCTCATCGTGGAAGATGAAGAGGATGACGACCTTACCATTTCGGCCATAGCTTTGAAGAAGCTAAGTCGCACTGTTCCAGAGTCCATGGAACAACATGAGACAGAATGAAAGGAAAAAGAAGGCCAAGAGGAAAGAGAAGGTCAAGAAGAAGAGAGAGAAGAAGAAGAAGAAAGAGCAGTTGGCGAAAAAGAAGCAGAGGAGAAAAAACCTGAAGAAGAAGAAGAAGAGAGAATGAATCAAGAGGAAAAAGAGCCTGAAAAACACTCTTCTCCACCTGAAGGCACAGAGACAGGGGGAGATAATGAGGGAGTCAGTCGCTCTCCAGCCGACCTAGAAGACATTCATGCCTCTCATTTTCCTGAAGAAGAACATGATGCTTCATCGCCAAATCTACGCGATTATTCTAATATGCCATCATCTGCAGAGCATGCTGAAGCTAGTACATAGACAGACAGCTCAACAAATTTTCGCATAATTATGGATATTCTCTTGGAAATGCGCGGTCAAATCTATGCTCTGGGATGCAATGTTCAAAGCTTGCAGAATGTAGGTCAAGCTTCTTTAGTTTCCTTGAAAGATCAGATCCAAGCCCTCTTTGTTCAGATTCAAGCCAATGCTAAGGGTGAGGAGGTTACACAACTGAAGGAAGACTTGAAAAGGCTGGAAGGGATCGTTCAGTCCATGGGAGATTTCCAGCTTGTCCGCATTCCCAAGCAATCTTGACTTTGATCCATTTTCATCTCAACCTTTTTAATGCTGACAAAAAGGGGGAGAGATACAAGATTTGAACACTTTGACTTTTAATCGACTTTTAATCATGTGGTTTGTTGGACTGTTTGATTGATGTTTGACTTTAATTTTGTGTTTGGATTTGAATTTGGATTTGATTGCTATTGACTGCTATTGATATCTTATGGATGGCTTATCATATTCAAGACTAACCTATTTTCTGTGGTTGCAGATTCTAGTGTTATTTATTTAGCCATTTATCTCTATAAGATATGCATATGTGTTTGAGAAATGTTTTGCAGGTCAAAATTGTCCAAATCTGCAAGAAAGTTTTGTCACCATCAAAAAGAGGGAGATTGTTGGAGAAATCTTCTTGAAGTGCTTTGAAGCTGACAAAACGTTTCCATCAGTCTAGTCTGAAGGTTTGCAGACTCTGCTATTTAAAGTCTGAAAACCTCCGGACAGCCAGACTCAAGACTCAAAATTTATCCTCATTGACAGTTTCTAATCCGTTGAAGAAAGGTTATCCAGAACTGGATGTTTCATTTAGGATATGACCTTATTGACTGGAGAAGATCTCTTGGCTGGAAAAGACATAACAGAATCCTTTGATTGATCGAGATTGACTCGAAGATTAAGGATCTGATGATTGCCTAAATATTCTTGGAAAGTTCTACTTATGGAAACCGAGATCTTGATTGTATGGGCGAACATGATTGATAGGCTATCGACACGTTTCTTTAATAGCTCGAATAATCTTCTTAATTGATTCCGTCCAACGGGTAGATTGGAGGAATTCCTTTGGTAAGTGCCAACAGGTATAATGGCATGAAGGATTATATAAGGAAGACGTTCTAAGTTGTTCGAAGTGTGCGCAATAGAAGAATTCAAAAGTCTGAAGCTTCCTGTTGTTTAGACAATTCCTTTGAGCGAAACCTTGTATGCAAAAGAGAGTCTATATTTGTGAGAAACTTTGAGGAGGTGTGGTAGAGCATTTACACTGTGGAATCAAGGAAAAGCTGTGTTGTAACTTCTCTTTTGTTCATAGTGAAATCCAGCCGATGGGCTGTCAGTGCGGAAGAGTAGACGTAGGCTTGGAATAAGCCAAACCACTATAAACCTTGTGTTCAATTTTCTCTTCCTTACTCTCTTTACCTTGATCGTACTTCATTTTGTTAAATTAAGAGAAAATTTCCTTTCTATTGTTTGCCTAGAATCGCTTCCGTATCTCGATAAATTATTTGTGCACCTATTCACCCCCCTCTAGGTGCTTATACTAGCTATCTCACTTCATATATCTAAATGCACAATCAGTCATATCACAGTTCAATTGACTTAGTCGATTATATGTCAATCGGACCATTTCTAGGTCGATTCGATTATTCCATCTCAATCCCAAATTATGAATCACGATTCTCAAATCACATCTTAAGCAAAGGTGGAAGACACAGTCCCACTCCACAACTTTTAATATTTAATGGATTTATGGTCTCACTCGACCACTTTCGATATTCAATGGCTTTATGGTCCTACTCAATCACTTTTGATATTCAATGGCTTTACGGTCCCACTTGACCACTTTCGATATTCAATGGATTTACGGTCCCACTTTCGATATTCAATGGCTTTACGATCTCATTCGACCACTTTCGATATTTAATGGCTTTACGGTCCCACTCGACCACTTTCGATATCAACAATCAGTACCCAACGATTTCTCAATGAAATAATTAACAACAACCATTTAGGAATATATCTTAAAAATTCATAATTAAATCAATTCCATACAAATTACAGCTCAATTAAATAAACGGACTGCGCCACGATGATTAGCACGAGATTTTGGCCGTCGGCCATCTCAATCTTAATTTCCGAAAAATAAATAAATAATTAATTAATTAATTTCGAAAATTAATTAATAAATATTAAAAATTAATTTAGATCAAAATAAAACCCAATTAAATAAACGGACTTTACCACGATCATCGGCATAATATTCCGATCACGGGCCATCCCAGTTGAATTTTTGGAAAATAAATAAATAATTAATTAATTTCGAAAATTAAATAATTAATATTAAAAATTCAATTTATCTCAAAATAAAGCCCGACTAAATAAACGGACTTCACCACGGTCATCAGCATAATATTCCGGTCACTAGCCATCTCAATTGAATTTTCGAAAAATAAATAAATAATTAATTTAATTCCGAAAAATAATATTTAAATACTAAAAATTCCACTTAGGCCCAAAAAGCCTAATTGAAGCCCACTAAGGGTCGGGAAAAATCCCGAGATGCTTTCAATAAATAGTAGACTACGTCTACTTGCTAATTACACAATCAATTTATCTAATTTACATCACAATTAACTAGTAATCCCTAATCTATTCTAATCTAACCACCTAAACCAATTAATTAAAACTAAATAACCCTTAAACATAATTAGCCAACTAATCAGGGATTAGTGAGATTACTCACCGGAATCACGCGCAAATCGGATCAATCCGACGGGGACTGCGCGAGGAACGATAAACTCCAAAGCACGACTTGGGTTCGGGGCCTAGAAACAGCCCAAAAGCGGGCCCGAAGTCACTGGAAACCCACTTGGTGGGTGGCTGACTTGGGCTAGCCGGAGCTGCTCCGGTGGCCAAAATGGCAAGGGGAGGCCGGCGGAAGGTGAGGGGGACGCCGGGGAGGTCGGGCGGAGCTGGGTGGTGGCTGGAGGTGGTCGGATGGGGGTTGGGTAGAGGCTGGAATCGCACGGGAAGGGACGGCAGCAAGCGTCAGACGCGGGGTGTGCGTGGACGGCGGGACGGCGGCGAGCGACGAGCGCGCCGGCGATTCGACTCCGGTGCGGCGGCGACGGGCGGCTTGCTGCTGTCTCGGCTTCTTCCACTTCTTGTTTTGTTCGTACGAAGAAGAAAGAAGGAGAAGAAGAGTGTCGAGAGAGAAGGAGAGATGAGAGAGAGAGAGATATGGGTTTGACTAGTCAAAGAGGGACAAAGAAAGAGAGAAAAGAAGAGAAGGGGGTAGGCGGTTGGGGCAAATCGCACGAGGGGGGGAAAAGGAGAGAGAAGAGAGAGAGAAAAAGAGAGAAAAGGGAGAGAGAGAGAAAAAGAAAATAAAAGAATAATACTATTCTCATTTTTCTTTTCTCTTTTCATTTCCCTTTCTATTTTCTTTTGGTCTTCGATTTTTTCCTCCGATAATTTCTTTCTTGAAATTTTGGGCTTGTCAATAATTTGACGAATGATGAGACAAGGTCCTAAAAATGAATTGTGACACGCTTGAATATTCGATTCCCAATATCGAATTAAATTTCACGATTAAAATCGACCAAACGCGATTTTAGTCCAATCCAACCAATTAGGTAGCTTTTAGGGATTTTATCGTGGATATATCACTTAACGGCTTCACCCAATAGGTTAGTTAACTAATGAGTGATCAGCTCAGAGAAAAATGGCCATAGATGTGCCGATGATATGCACATTTCATTTTATCGAAACGGGGTCAAATTTCAGGATGTCACAGAGCGAGCACTCCTTTCTTTGGTCAAATCAACAGCGACATCCTCGCAGGGCAGAGGAGGAGGAGGGAGAAAGAGAAGGCCAGGCCAGGGGAAAAAGCTGAAATGTTGCGGTGATGGGCTTACGGGTCTGGGTTGTGGATCAAATCAATGGGTTTGCTCTTGTGGGCTGTGCCAATTGGCTTTTTTATTTGTTATTTATTTTTTATCTTTTTATTATTCTCTTTTTTTGTTCTTTTTACTACCATTCATTGTTTTTATGCTCTTTTTTACAAAAATGTATTCTTAATTTGTCTACTAAAATTTAGGTGTCGACAGTTTCAAAAATATTTACCTAATATTCAAAGAAGAATATCATGCCATCACAAACAAACTACAAGACATTGTATGTGTCGTTGCATCAAATCGTAACTTACTAAAGGTTATAGTAGTTTCTTGATCAATGGAAGAAACAGGCCAAAAATATGTGACAATCCAATCGAATAGAATCAGGTAAGTGTTGATGAAATGTTGACTCATGTAAAATGACTTCATTTATGACTCGGATTAAAAAAAAAAAAAGAGGCAAATATATGGTGGAGTAGTTGGCACTGAGCATTCGCCCCTTGAAATTTCATTTGCTTCCAATTATATTTTTTCTTGTCTTGAATAAGTATAAGCTTTATTTGGTATTTCAGCACATGAAGTTACAATCGATATGAAATTGCAACAATCAAGTCATAACAATGAATTAAATGTTGATGATTAGCTTATGTAGAGAATGATAGTATGAGATAGCTGAATAAAACGTGCATTTTGTAGGCAGTGTGGCTGGAAGGTAATTTTAGTACAATGGGGGAGTGCCTCACTTGTTTTTAATTAGCGGAGCATAGGATTTGGGAGATTTTTTTTTTAAAAAATAATTTCGTTCTTTGAGGTCAGGCATAATGAAAAGATGCATTTTTTTTAGTGATTATTTGGATGTTGTAGATGATTAGATGTATATCTAATAATCCATTTGTTGGTAGTGAAGTTGGATTTTGATAGTACAATTCATGTTGATAGAGTGAGCATGTCATGTTCCACTGTAGAAAGAATAGGAAAACACGATACTTTGGCCTTCCATCACCATAGAAGGTTGACACCGTCTTCCTTGAAATTTTCAAATGTAGTTTCCATCATCCTTGCCGAGATATTCATTCACCTCACCAGAAATCGGCATTGAAGTGCTCGAGGCCTGCCCTTCTTTTTTGGGGCACATGTGGCCCAAGAGCATGGGTCTGAAGTGGCACGGCCCGTTGGCCATCCTAGCTAAAATCTACCTGGGTTCATGTGCAGATATTAGAACATTTTCTGATAGTCGAGGATCCTTTACTCAAAAAAGCATTGCCAACACCTTTATAGATATTTTTGGAGCTCCAATCCATCTCATTCGAACATAAAATCACATTTCCCATCTTGCATTCACTTTATGTCCCTCCTTGACCGTCTCCTGTCTTTCACCGAAAGTGTTACCGACAGCCTCGCAAATAATTTCGGAACCTCAACCCATCGGACATTCCTTCTGTAAAATTTCCCATCTCGCAGCCACTTTGTGTCCTTTCTATCCTTCACCGAAAATTGATGGTGACAGCTTCGTTGACGTTATAGCAGCCTCGACCAATCTTATTGAGACATCTATCCAAATTCGCATCTGCAATATGTTATGGCCTTACTGAACTTGTCTTTTAAGGGAAGAACTCATTTTGCATTTCCCCTCTCTTTCCCGACTTTCCGGGGGAAAATTTCTTGTGGGCCCCCACAGGAAAATCTTTCTCAACGGTTCTCTTCGTATTCCTTGAATCTTAATTGTCCTCGCTTCTTTTCCTCCAATTCCTTAAGCCCGCTTCATTCTACGGAATGCCTCCATTCGGATTTATATATACAGGTCTTGCTCTCAAAAGAAAAATCATGGTAGCAAAAATTTGGAGTGGCTCCTCATCCGTAAACAACATCTTTTATTTGATGAGAAACTCGAAATGTTAGAATTCTCCCACATATATTGATGTCCTTGTTAATAATAATATGTATCAACTTGACTACTATAGTTGCATGAGTATGCTTCTAAATTCAAATTATGTTTTGCACTTGGCATTAAAGCCTGTCGTTTTTTTTCTAGCCCATCAAGCTATACTAAAAATTTAACAAAGATGAGATGTGGATGGTTTGCACAAAGAAAAAAATGGATGAACAAGACGACGTCTGCGTCCTCAGCAATGGTGCATGGAGATATGTGCAGAGGAGGGAGAGGTTCTTTTAAGTTCTTTCGTTGATCGATATGTTGCAATTATTTATCTTATATCATCTTCTTCTTTTTTTTTTTTTTAAATATTGAAATTGAATATCATGCCTACATACGGAATATGTACCCTTTTAACTAGAGATTCTTTTTAGGTCCATAGTTGATAGAATAACAACTCCAATTGTGACACTAAAACAATTATATGTGCATCATGATTATTTGATTATGTTGGATTATTTAAATTTTTTGGTCATATTTTTAAGTATGTTTTCCCATCATTTAAAGCAGTTTTTTTTTATTTTGGGTGATCAACTGAATATGTTTTTTTTTTTTTTTTGGTAGGATAATCGATCGAATTAAGAAGTTGCTTTTTTCAGAATATTTATTGTTGTCATTCATAAAACAATTTATACAAAGTTGGGACCAAATATGTAATCATATATGGCTATGCATATATTAAGTCAAAGCTAGACGGGACAACGTTGAGAGAGAGAGAGTGAGAGAGGATGGTATAGTGGAGTCGGGTCCCCTGGCACGAGGTTGAAAAAGCAAGAAGCTTTAATAATTGTAACACGATTCACACTATATAAAGTCATACTTTCTATATGCATCACGAGGTTGACATAACACTAACCTTCAATAATTGCAATGTGATCCATGATGCCGAAAAAGCAACTTAACTCCATGCCGGTTAAACTCCTATCCTCGCTTTGCTCTGTCTTTCTCCCTCCTCCTCTGCATTTGAGAGAGAGAGAGAGAGAGAGAGAGAGAGGTAACAACAGTAGCATTAGAGAAACGATTGTGGACGTGCGTGGTCGGTACTTGTTAGGAAAGGAGAAAGACACGAAAGGATTGAAGTTTGTAGAGAATCGGAAAGAGAGTCATTGAATTGTTAAAAACAAAATGTTCATTTGAGTGGCTTAACTTTTATAAAATTTTCACTTAAGTGTCACGACTTTCAATTAATTATTTAAATACTACAACTCTCACCACAAGTGTCATGATGCATATTGCTTTGGGGGACCTCTTCGAGAAGGTTATAATGCTCAAATGAATATTTTTTAAAAGTTTTATAGTAAAGTGATCATAATAAAAAAAGTTGTGATATCCTTGTTGTGACATTTTTTCAAAGTTAGCCTTATGCAACTAGGGCATTACAGATTTTTACATGCCATGACAATACGATCACGTAAGCACTTCAATATGCGTTTGCATAAAAATGATACAAACTTTTACGGAAGAAGAGGGGACAAGGAAAACATTTTGGTCAAAACTGGTGGTCTTCACATAGTACACAGTAGGAAGCAATTATTACACTTAGCGGACTCTGTTATTGTCCGACTTTATTAAAGCCGATACCTTTTTTATTTTTTGGTCGGTTAAAGCCGATACTTAAAAGAGCTCGTGAAGTGACTGGAAGTGGAGTGCATCATCTGAATTGAATTATGGACTTAGAGAGATTGGGGCCTTGCCGCTGCTGATAGCTAGAGGTGAGCACGTATGAAATGATTAATAGACGGCGATGGTGGTAGACAGCCGGTAATTCTCACATTCCACAAGCGGCGGGGTCCAAAGGCAATTTTAGTTCAAAAAGAAATGGCGGAGTGGGTTTTTTTTAGAACCGTCAAATTGAGGTTCTAAAAAATAAATGATAATTATGCTTATTAATTTTTATAAAATTAAATGAAAAGGCATCTTCCATGATCCTTCAGTATTCCAATGGAGTTGTGTGCATAGCTTAATGCATATTCACAAGATTAATAGATATGTGTCTTTTCGATATCAATCGAGTGTCTGAAATTCTTTGAATACTCGAGTAATCCTTGTCAAGTACGGTGGTATTTTTTATCCCACACGCATCAATAATCACCAGTGACATACGCCTATGCTCCCAAAGGTGGCCCTAAGTAAATACACAAATATGGTGATTCAGTCACAATTACCATTTGAACAACCTCGTGGATTTAAAAGATACGCACCGCTTAGTTTTCTTGGAAGAAAGCCAAACTATTGTAAAGTGAAAACTCTTAATTTTTCCTTACAAAAAATTCCTGATTTTGTAAATGATATCGATCATTGTGATCACGGTGTTATATCATATTCTTTTGAAAATTTTTACTTGCTGTCCTTGATCTTTTAATCTCAATTTTATATTCGAAGTCGATTTTGGCTGCTTAATGTTTTAAACTTGGGAGCTGAGCCCCACTGCTTTTCTTTTCTTTTAACTCGTGGGAAGGTTTGGAGGATATTTCTTCTACACTATAAATATTTTTAAAATTTAGATTCAAATGGTGATGCATGACCAATTAAAATCTGATTGCAAAAGTCATGGGTCACAAGCTTTGAAAAATTTGGAGTTGATGGTCACGGCATAATTAGCATAAATATTAAGATTTATACGGAAATTGAGTGCAACCATCGTGGATCTTATCTTTCCCAAAGAAGTGCAAGTTGGAGGAACATTTCTCACCCTGGCAGCACCATTCTAGTTTGTTCACATTGAAATTTCATGTTGTCACAATAGTGCTACATATCTCAAACAAACTTGAAAACTTGTCACTCTTATTATCGATAAATGCTTGGCACTTTCCTGTTTTGAAAGGCTTGGTGAAGTTGAGGACACTGTGAATTACTAGGTGCAAATGTCTCATAAGGACACCTGATCTGTCATGCTACAATCCTTGGAGCCCTCTCAATTATAAAGACTTGTTGGGATTCGAGGTTTGCGAGCATTGAGATCTTTGTTGCACCTAACAGTTTTCTATTGCGATTCAATCGAAACATTACCTAAGCTATGCAAGCTGAAGAAGCTTAGGTGTGTTGAACTGAGGGGTTGTGCTAAGCTAAGAGCCATGGAAAGCCGCAATAGCCTAGAGTCTTTATGGTACTTTTAGACCAAAGGTTGTAGATCTCTCGAAATGTCCACCCAAGGTGTCGAGATCGACCAAAAAAGAGGCGGATTAGATGTCTCTTTATGAAAATTGATTCTTGATGAGGTACCTCATCATAATTTGGACATTTCTAATCACTTTGATGGTTGATCTTAATTTGGACATTTCTAATCAAGCAAGTTTGAATTGTATTCGTGGTATGAACAGAAAGTATCAAAAGCACAAGTACAATATGGTTAATGTGTATACAACTCAGTGGTAGAGATTCATCTATGGATTGATATTTGACAACATGCTTGTCCTCAAATTTAAATTAGGGATTGATGGTAAGAAACTTAGGTAATGTTTCTTTGGTGGTGGTTGTTGTTGTTGCCGTTGTTATCATCATTGTTAATAATGGGGATAATTATTCAAAAAGTCCTAAATTTATTGTACAATGATCACTTCAGTCATAAACCTTTCATTTATGTCGGTTTAGTCTAAAATCTTTTAACAATTTCTTAATGTAGTCACTTCAGTCAATTTTGATAGGAAATCGATGACATGAATATCAGCCATCCGACGTGATTAATCTTCTAATGAACTGATGTCAAAATTAGGTGGGAAGAAAGATATTCTGTTATGATCTAGGACATTGAGCCTAATGATTTTAAGCTTCAAATCAAACTATATAGAAATGACAGTGAGGTTGAGATACAATTTCGTTCTGATGAACTGAAGTAGTGGAAAGTGGTCCCAACCAAGGTGGCGTGTATAGTGTTAACTAGTATTGACTAGTGAGCCACAAGTTTAAGCTTACTGCAATATGGCATCTTAGTTACAATATGCCGTTACTTGAGTTCCCTAGTTTCTAGAAATTTATGAATATTTAGTTGAATGGATGTCACCCAATTTTGCAAAACAACAATCATATATTATAGACCACTCTAGTTATGATAATAAGTCACTAGCCGAAACTTATTGCATGTTTTATCTAGCCTTCTAAGGTCACCCGACGAGTCGATCCCCTATTGTATCTTATCAAAGCCCAAATTCAGTGTCATAATTTCTGCACAATCATCATACCACACAAACAATTACAATTTCAATAATGGTTGTCCAATGATATGACAATTTATGTAGGAGTTACGAGAAATATGTGTTCAGTTATGGAGAAAGCTTATAAAACAAAATAATCAGATTGTCTTCAGGACGGGTAGAGCTTAATATACCCTACCACAATACTTAGAGCATTGTGCAGAATTGCATTGCATTGCGTGTATAGGAGATATTATTGCACATTGACTTTGCACAACTTAAGTTCAAGTACTATATTTACTTGGAAGTTGTATTAGAATGTTATTTTTTAGTTCTTCATTTGACTTGTTTTGGCAATTCTTCTTGACTGATAGACACATATCAAATTGATCGTCCGTGAGCTTTGGATTAAGCTGAAGGTCCAACATAAGTTCATTATTGATCATTTGATCGTATTGAATGATCAAGAGAAGGGATAATGAAAACTATTAGATGCCAAAGCTGAAAGGGTACGGGGTATGCTTTGTTGTAATATACAGCATGGATGGCAATGGCAAGATGATTTTAATGGTGCTGTTTTTAGCCAATTATCTGTTAGCTTCAACTCTTATGCCGTGCATATCTTGATTCAAACACTTTTCAATTCTTATGCAACTTCTAGTAGAAGTTAGTCGAGAAGAGAATACGACAAATGATGTAATTTTTATATAGCAATTATTTGAGTATCGTGACTTTAAAAGAAAATGTTTACTTGACCGACTTAATCTTTAAAAAACTTTTACTTAGATATCATAACTTTAATTGATTATTTAAATTCTACGACTCTCACACCACGAGTGGCACTTGTGGGCAATAGTTGGACAGAACTCGAATTTTGCATTTCCCTCAATTCCTCCCACTTTTTGGAGGAAAATATCTTTTGCAACGTGACCCATGTTGCACATGTTGGGAATAACGGATCCCCGAAAACTGGATTCGACACCGAATCGAACCCCTAAATCAAGCGGAAGACGAAGCCCGGGAAAACAACACGCATCACCGATCCTAAAGCACACCACGAATTCGAGCATACCTTTTAGCCACAGATTAAACACCGGTTGTCGATGGAGGAAGAGAAACGGTCCTGTTCGATCCGAGGAAGCAAAATCCTTTCACGCGCTTCACTGTTTTTCTTTTGAAGAAAACGGGAGAGAAAGGGAGAATACGTTGAGAGAGAAAAAGAGAACGTACGTCTTTTCCAAAAACAGTGCATTTTTCTCTCTCTCTCCTCCCTTTTATACCTCTCCCCTTCCACGGGCCATATTCCCGTGGATCGGGCTTCTTGGGCCCAACTTGGGCGGATGGGCCTTAAGCCCAAAAAACCAATAAAGCCTTCATCTCCCACTCGCACATGGTGGGCCGAACAGTATTCTCTTTACCTCTCTTCAACATTCATACTGGTGAATAATCCATGCGATCAGCATACTTTGAGAGCTCGTTGCTATACATCTGTTAGGAATATATAGCAGCTCATAATGGGCATCACACTCCGAGTAGATTTAGTATGCAGTACCCTAGATCGATCGATCACATTTATATCTCCCTTGATCTCTTTTAAACATGATATATATATTGTATTCACAATTATAATTATCACAAAGACAGTTATAATTGGTCGACCAGTGAATACAAAACTATAATGTGATTCTCCAAAATCGATATTTCTCTTTCCTTCAAACTCTCAATTTCAGTTCAGCTTGCTTTTCTAGAAATGTCCCATTAGATCGAATCATCTCATGACCATTGACAACACTCTAAGATAGCAAACACTAAATAGAAATCTTGAGAATAAGTAATAGTCCTGAGGGAACTTCAAAATTGAGGAACTCTTTTCCTCAAGAGTCTCACACGTCATAAAAGTTGAGATCAAACTTTTTGCCACTCTTCTTGGTCGTCTCATGCATACGTAGTATGAAATACGTATTACGGTATTAACTCCTTTTCCATGGAGCGTATGTCTACACCTTTCAATACCGTACAGATGATAGTTCAGACATACCCAATGTCTAACTCGAGTTCACGTATCTACTCATTTACAAAATTCATCAGAACTCACATCTGGCATCTTAGACAGATAAAGTAAAATGTGTGGGGTATTTTACTTTCAGACATCTTTAGTATTATGTCCTCATCTTAACACTCAGTTAAGGCGACATACGTATTTTAAGCTTGCGCTCTCGATTATCACCTAGATAATAAGCTTAAAAACAGTCTCATCTCTATTTATCACACAGTAAATAGAGGCGATTACCCGTGTGAGTGGGCTAATCTTATATCTGTCCGACATACTTCTCAACTTAAAATAATGCACTGAGCATTAAGATGCATAAAGATCATACTAAGGTTCATAGGCATTAATCAATGAAAAACAAAATTTCATAAATGTGAACAACTCAAGGAAATTACAATTCAGTACATCAGACTCTACGCAATCCTAGAGATTTTACATGACCACAAAACACATCTCTAGGTATTGGCTTTGTCATAGGATCTGCTACCATTCTATGCGTAGATATGTACTGCAAGTTCACATCCTTTCGTGCAACCATATCTTTTACAAAGTTATACTTTGTATCTATATGTTTGGTCTTGCCATGATACTTTGGATCTTTGGTGTACGCTATAGCTACTTGGCTATCACAATTAACCTACAATGGATTTGCAGCTTTCTCAATAACACCTAAATGATCCAAAAATCTCTTAAGCCAAACTCCTTCTTGTACCGCTGCTGATAACGCCACGAACTCAGCTTCCATCGTGGACAAGGCTATGCACGTTTGCTTCTTACTGCTCCATGATATGGCGCCATTGTTCAGTAAGAAACAAATCCAGAGGTAGATTTTCTTTCATCTAAATCTCCTCCCCAATCAACATCTGAATAGCCTTCAAGTCGCAGATCCTTTCCTTGGTAATTCAACTTGAAATCAGCAGTTCCCTTCAGATACCTCAGTATTCTCTTAACGGCTTTCCAATGTGCTGGATCTGGATTGGATTGATATCTACTCACCATTCCAACTGCAAAGCATATGTCGGGTCTTGTACACATCATAGCATACATCAAGCTCCCAACAACACTAGCATAAGGAACATGTTTCATTTGTTCCTTCTCTTGTGGAGTCTCTGGACACAGTCTATGGCTCAATCCTTCACCTTTTGCAATAGGAGTGTCTATGGGTTTACAGTCTTGCATACGAAATCGTTCAAGAACCTTATTTATATAGGTTTCTTGCGAAAGAGACAACGATCTCTTCGAACGATCTCTCGAAATCTTAACTCCAAGAATGTATGCAGCCTCACCCATATCCTTCATCTCAAAGTTAGAAGACAACCATCTCTTGACAAGTATTAACCAACTCCATATTGCTTCCAAAGCAATCGGTATATCATCAACATATA